>CAJVRN010000194.1:5040000-6413125 GCA_911728415.1 Lagocephalus sceleratus
TCATGATTTGATTTACTGTGTCTTTATGACTCAGGCATTAATACCAGAGGGATTCTGACCTTTGTCATTTCTTAATTATTATTCTTTTTTTTTCATTATTATTATTTCATTCGTTTTAATTATTATTATTATTATTATTACACATATATATGTGTGTGTGTGTATGAAATGGCTGTGAAGTGATGACACAACAGACCTAAATTTGCTATTTGACCTTTTAGAATGTAGGGAAGGGGGTCATCTCTGTTTTGAGCGTGCACTATGGAGCCTCATGTTGTTGCTTTTAATTGGAGCTCCAGGACGTAATTGAAGTATTTGTGAGTGAAAAGTAATTAAAATCACAATGGGCTTTGCAGCGTGCTGCTGGGGAAGAGGAGGGCAGAACAGCAGCAGATGAAGACTTGCCCACATCTCGCTGCCCTTGTGCTCATTCATTAGTGATGCACTGCTTCTCACTTGATCCTCCCTCCTCATCAGAAGCAGAATCCTGGTGGAAAAAGACAAGGTTATATAGATGTGACCATTATGTTAATAACCTTCCCGGGTTTTCCACACAACCAGCTACTTGTGGAATGTACTGGGATCTTCAGGAAGCACGCATTGACTATGGAATGGGTGGTCATTGTGCACACTTCTGCTGAATTGAGTAATTGTGTATTTGTGTGTAGTTTGTGGCTTTGTCCTCAACTTAATTGTATTTTTCTCTCTCTTTCTGTAACATTTAGGTGGTGAGGGACAGATGGTCCAGATGGACTCCAGTAAGTCTGGATTTGTGGGTTCACAAGTGGAACTCCGCTGCATCTTCATCAACAGTAACCCACCAGTCAAGATCTCTCAAGTGACCTGGCAGAAGCTCCTCAATGGCACCAAACAGAATGTGGCCATCGCCAACCCGGCCCTGGGAGTCTCAGTCCTTCCGCCCTTCAAAGAGCGCGTCAGCTTCAAGCAGGCGGCCGTTCGTCACCGCACGCCTTCGCTGGAGGACACCACCATCGTGTTCTCCAGCCTCCAGCTGTCGGATGAAGCTGCGTATATCTGCGAATACACCACCTTTCCTGCCGGCAACCGGGAGAACATGGTCAACCTGACGGTGTTTGGTAAGAACGCGGCTGATACACTCCACTGATGGACTTTACAGTAGCAACATAAGAGAATCCGCATTTGTACTCCCCACCACATCTCCTCAGGCTTTGTTTAAAGGCAAACAGACATTGCAGTTCTAACTGTAATGTTTACTACCAACACTCCTGGGTCCTTCAACTTCAACTCAGCCAGATTTTTATTTTATTTTATTTTTTTTTTAGGCCAATTGTCTGCATGATCCATTTAGTGCAGTGAGCGAGTGATGAAAGGTTTGTGTGTTCAGACATACCTGACCTATCTGCATGGTTGCTTTGGTAATGATGTAGGCGTGCCCCATACTGCAGGATAAATGGAGCTCTATCACATTGTTGTCTAAGAGAAGCGGCATCAAACCGGCGTGCAGAGGAGATGAGGTGCTTTAATGAGCCACGCTGTAGCTGTGCTTCGGCAGGAGTAGTGCCTTGTTTAAAGCGCTGAGTGGTGGGGGAAGTCGTCCACGAGGCAAGAGTTACTGGATTTCTGGTGGGAAAGCCTAAAGTGAGCTTGAGTACATGTTGACCGTTTTGATGTCTGACTGTCGGGTATGACATTTAACACCAGGCCCAGACTGAAGCTAATGGCCTTTATGAAAGGAAACTGCTGGAGAGTCAATAAAAATGGCAGGTGAGAGGGAAATCAATAAGTCCACTTCATTGTGTGTAATTTGGCTTGAATAATCTGATCACAGTTGGGAAAAGTAGTGCCTGAGGTACACTTGATTGAGGGAAGAGGTTTGGCTGGGTAAATAAAGTGGTGCAGACACTATTTTAAAATCCAATTACAAATCAGGCACTTTGTTCCCTGTTAAGTCCCAGAAAAAGAAAATGGCAATCGGGTGAAGTAGCTCCTGTTCCTTATTGTCAGATGCATTCTTCATTTTGTGTTGCCGAGTTGCCAGTGACTTTTTAAGGCTTCTCTGGCTCAGCGAGTGCCTGGAACCACGTGTGCAGATCAGGAGCCAGCAGCAGTGAAGGAGACCTCTTCAACACCATCTTTCTCTTTTCTCGCTTCTTCAAGCCTCCCTGTTGATGGTCTGCGGTTAAATTGCTAATTGGCACCTCACCAAAGGTTCAAGTTGAAGGACAGTTCATTTGGGCAGACAAGAGATTTCCACATATCTGCCTTGACAACTGTTTGCCTTTGAGGAGGAAAAGATTCACCCTTTTTGTTCTTCAAAGCAGATTGGGGATAAAGATAAAATTTGATCAAAAAGAAGGCAAAAACATCACACAGGATCTCTGCCTAATGAGCCTGAATGACTTTATGTGAATTCCACCGACTTAATTGCGTCTTCCTCCCCTTTCCACAGCTCGGCCCATGACGCGCATGACATTGACAACCCCCACCATCGTCGCCAGGGCACAGAAGAGGAAGATGACTGTTGCCACCTGCGTGTCGGCCAATGGGAAGCCTCCCAGCGTCATCAGATGGGACACCAGGTTGAAGGGCGAAGCGACCTTCCAGGAGACTCGCAACCAGAACGGCACCGTGACCGTTCGGAGCAACTACGTGTTGATACCGAGCCGCGAGACCCACAAACAGAAGCTGACGTGCATCGTGACCTACCGGAGTGAACGCATCACTGACAGCGTGGTGCTGAACGTGCAGTGTAAGAACCTAACAGCTCCCACATGCCATCATCATCATTAGCTTATTTAGCTCTGCTTTATTTAGAGCTGTCCTTCTGTGACTGTTTTATATTTATATGAAGCTCAACACATATTATACTATTAAATATAGATAATTCAACAATAATTGTTAGGTAATGAAGCTACCTTGTTGAGCTTTAGTTGCGTGTAAGACGAAGCTGACCTGAGCGCGGCTTCCTTCCAGATGAGCCTGATGTGAAGATCGAGGGCTTCGATGGAAATTGGTACCTGAACCGCCAGGATGTGCAGCTGACGTGCCGCGCTGACGCTAACCCTCCCGTCACCATCTACCAGTGGAAGCTGTGAGTGTTACTGAACACCCCCCCCCAACAAACCCAGACAGGAAGGGCTCATACTGTTTCTTTCAAATTCCATTAAATACGTTTTCTTATGGCGCCTCTGCTTAAAGCACCAGAAAGTCATGTATTGACCCAACCTGTTTGTTTTTGTTTTCTTCTTTCTTTTCGATGAGCACGTCTGCATTTTGGTTGTTTTTTAACACACCGATAACAGGCCGATAAGACTGGAAGCTCCACTAAAGCGCATGTGCCTGATGGTCCGATACTCAGATATAAATACAAACAGAAGACTGTTTTGAAGTCCGAGAGCCAGCATGCAGGTATAGGGGTAAGAATGCTCTGCTGACGTGTTCTCTGGAGGCATCAGAAGGCAAGAGCTTTGTGCCTGACAAGCCAGAGAGGGCTGAAACAGAAAGAGTCGGAGCTGTGAGTAGGCGGCTGTGCCCCCGGGCTGACATCAGTGTTTTTGCCTCAGAGACCATCCTTACAAACACATGAGAGCACAAAGATAAAAACACCTCTCAACGCCATGGGGAATCACTAAATACCCCCAGGTTTGAGCCGCTTTGAGTGTGAAAATTGGTGGCGCAGAAATGATTTACCGCAAGTATTCACGCAACGTTGAAAGATGGGGGGAAGACGCAGAGTTATTTACTGAACAAATCAGATGCAACAATGTGTAATTTGGTGTCAGTTGAGACATAAATGTGGCAATTTGTTTTCTAATTGCTCAGTGAAGGCCGGGATGACAAATATTTCAGTGAACTGAATGAATGAATGTGGATTAACAGACCGGAGAGGCTGTCACTGTATCTCCGCGACAGGCCACCGTTGGTGGTAATGAGGCGTGCTTTTCCCACCCTTATTTGTGTCCTCGAACTCAGATCTCAGCAAAAAAATGTTTGCAAAAAAGCCCAAAAAGCGAGCTAGTAAGATGTTTGTCTTTTTTTTTTGCCTGCTTGTCCCTTTTCCTTTTTTCTTTTTTTTTTTTTTTTTTTCAAAAAGATGTAGCCAAAGGTAGATTTAGAGTGATAGGCGAGGACAGGGGGAGAGAAGGAGGCAGAGATGTGATCCAGGCAGACGAGGGCACCGCACTGACAGATAGGAGGGGACGGCCATTGCGGCGCTGAAAATGAGACGCCAAATCTGTTGTGATGGTTCCCGAGGGCCCAGCGGTGGAGGTCAGCACAAGGCTGTGACAGAAAGAACCAGGGCAGGCCAACAGAATTACATCACACTGGAGCATAAATACACCCACGCAGACAAAAGGTGTCGTCCAGTCCAAAAAAAAATTAGAATATCTTTCTGTTATTTCTATTTAACAAGCTAATTCTTTTGTGTAATTAGTTTAGGTTCTTGTGGTAGCCGAGAGTGTCATTTCAATCCAGCTGTAGTTGTATCATCTGGATTCATTTTAGTTTACTCTGGGTCTGAGCATCATGCGGCTGGAAGCACAAACGTCTAATGTAATCTTCAAAGAAATCCCATGGGTATCTTTTTTTGTATTTATTTTTCTTCCAGCATGACCACAGTTTCCCTTTTCTCATCATCGGCTAACGGAGAGACTCCGAGAAGAAGAAACACACAAGTTTGAACTGAATTATTTGTTTTTTCAATGTTTGTTCGTAGGGCATTCACAAGTCGGCGCGCTTGTTTGCTCTATTTGTTTTAATTTCATAGTACAATTTACAGTCCACAAGCGAAGTGAGGAAGAGCCGCGGCATTGTTTGTTATCCTGAATCCCTTTTTTTTTTTTCTTTTTTTTTTTTAATCGAAAAGTAATTTCATTTCATTGCATTTCAGCATCTGCGAAGATATTAATTTCTGTAATATCTGTAATATAAATATGGCTGTAGTTCACATTTAAGTGTATTTACCACCATCTCCACTCAGATTAACCATATTAATTAATGGTTATCTAAATTATCCTGCATAATTCTGTAGCTGTGGATGAATCACACTAATATAAAAATGTTACTTTACATTATATTTAATCAGGTTGGTTGTAGAGCATCATTAATGCTAACTCCTCAGGGGCTATTAAGACTAATGTCCCTTCATTTGCTGTAACACTCGTTATTCCTCATTATACCGGTGTTTATTAGAAGGAATATATGAAGACAGAACAGTGGATGTATCTTTATCTCTCTCCTGTGCTCAGGTTTAAAGTGGCCTCCTCAAACATCCTCTCCTGCTGAGCGGTCCACACACCCACATCTGTACGCACGCATCACACACTCTCCATGCGTGCATGAACACAAACAGCCGAGACAGTCACCAAAGAATTTGCATCACTCTCAGGCTGTTCTTGACTTTCATTTTACTGGCCTCCAGGCTCTGAGCGAAGGCTCACACGCTCACATGCCCAGGATGTGGTGAATTGCAGTTTGCCAGCCTTTCATTCTTGTAGCAAATCAATTGGACTTTGCAGAACTCAGCATTTGATAGAGGCGCACAAGGTAACTGATTATTGAATCGTGACATACTGTATCGAGCTTGTTTGCAGCTCTGTTGCAAATGAGACGCCTTAGAACCCACGAGTCCAGCATGCCTTTCACTTCTCTTACTATAGTTAAGCCCCTTTTTTTTTATTCTGTTTTGCCCAGGAAATGCCTTGAAAACGCACTGTTAATAGATTAAGACTCTTGTCCCTGACATTTCATTAACAGATGCCTCGGCTTTTCAGTCCAGCGTTGAAAGGCCTTGTTAAAAGTTTGTTTTTTTCCTCGCAAGTCCTTAATCTATAGTCATTTTTATCACAATACTTAATATTATTGCCTCTTTCCAATGCTATTTTGACAATGACAGTGTTTTGCAACCAAAACAATACAGATGTCAACAAGTTTTACAGCATTTTCCGAAGCCATTGTGCTTTTTCACTATTATACTCCTACATAATAAACTAACATCGCAAGAAAAGCAACTATTAGCACACTGCTGCTGCACAAACATGTCACATCCATTATGACTGTAACCTTACAAGAACCTGGAGCATCTTAACCAAGTATCTGCTAATGTCTGTAAGAGTAATTAACACATTCAGGCCAGGCATTGCCATAAATCTGTTAACTGTAGCCTCTGGTCTTTGTCGATGATGCTGTACGCATCACTGTTGGCGAGCTCAGCACAGGAAAATCAATACAGGCAACAACATTTAGAAACTCCTGTATGCTGCAAAACCCAGAGATTGATACGATCGTACAGGCTTGTTCAGCGCTGCGTGAGCCTGTTTGGGAAGCGTTTGGCTTGATCTGACTTCCCACATTTCCTCATTTGAGCCTGATCCACTCCGAGCAGCCGATGAAGCTGATAGGGGGGGTGGGGGGGGGAGATAACTGTCATGAAATGTGACACCTTTTCAGCCTCTGGCCTCCATTAAAAGTCTCCGCGTAATAGAATGGAGGGTTGCTGCACACATCATCGATGACCTGAAAGCGTGCTGACCTGATCAAAGGACGCGAGCGTATCAGCGCAGCGTCCACACGCTGAACCGTGAAGACAAACACCTCAGGCTGCGGCGCTCATTGACAGCCCGCCATTCGGCGGATTCCGCGTTTGTCGCTTGATCAGCTGCCTCTCCTGACAGCTCCCGTGAGTTTTGACTTTAGCCATGTGCGATGTGCCAAAGCAGAGCTCCCAGCAGCCCCCCCCATACTCCCCCGCGTACTGTCTGTTCTCTATATTTTGTGCCAAAAAGCCCGTGTCCCCAGGCAGCAGCTATGTCTTACCTGTGTGGACCTGTCAGGATTCCACGTCTGTGTGATTTTGTTTAGACTTGATGGATGGTGGCTGAAATATATCGCTGTCAAACATTTGTGCTATTTATCTCACCTTGACATGGCTCCAGCTCTGTACGGCACTAGAGACTGATTTTTTTTTTTTTTTTTTTTGTGGGCTCTGCTGCCGTTGGCAAAGGAGTCTTTTTTTTTTTTTTTTTTCCTTCTTCTCCTCCTGGCGTCGCCTCGGTGTAATTCAGCCATTTTTAATTTTTTTCCCCCTTTTTCGTTTTTCTGTTTTCACAGCTTGAACGGCTCCCTCTCGGCGAACACCAACGTGGAAATCAAAAACAATACCTTGTTCTTCAAGGGCCCGGTGACCTACGACCTGGCGGGGACGTATGTTTGCGACGCCACCAACAGCATCGGGACGCGCACGGGGATCGTGGACGTGAACATCACAGGTAGGGCCACCGCGGCTGCCCGCTTCCCTCCTGCCGTTCGCCAGCGCAGGCATGGCTCCGTCAATACAGTACCCTGCTCAAAACTGTCGGCCGGCGCTCTCGGAGCGCCCGCCCCCCCCTCACCCATCTGCCGCCGATAAACACAGACGTTCATGCACGTGCACGTGCAGGCTGATTGGCGCAGATTGCCTGCGCGCCCTCCGTGCTGTTCCCGCCTCCCCTGGCGCCGCAGCTCCCTGCACCACTGTGTCGCTGGTTATATGGGGATGCATCAAAACTCCACACACACACACACACACACACACACACGATACTGAAACACAGCAGCACACCCCCGCCCTCCCCCAGCTGGCACTGTTATGACTCCAGCGTGTGGGAGTTTTTTTTTTTTTGTTGTTTTTTTTTTTTAAATCGAGCCCATTATCAGCACTTAAAATAACATCAAGCAAACTATGGCTGTGAGGTGAGGGTACTGTATTGATCATAGTTTGCTCTGCATCACGCTCGCATTTCTCCAAACAGCGTGTTTTTCTTTTGTAGTGGAGCTCCGCTTTCATTCCTTCGTCTCTTCTGTCTTCTGGGAAAAAAACAAATGCTGAACAAAACTGATTCAGTTCCCTTCCACTTAATTGTTGGCACACAGGCGCCGCGGTCCCTCCGGGTTCTTATCCACAAGAGCCGTCGCTACAATTTGCACCAGCTTTGACTTTGCTGCGCACGCTGCAAGTGTGGGGAACTTGTATTACAACCAGCTGTGCGTGTGGGGCAAAGGGAGACTGTCACAGTTTTGCTCTGGTTGGACTGGAGAGACTTTTTCTTTTTCTTTTTTTTTTTTTTTTAATCTATCTCCCCTATACTCTTTGTTTCTCTGCTCAGTTTCTGGGAAGCGGGGGTGTTCTAACTTGCATCGCTTTGCATGTTGACTCATGTTGCGTCTCTGGGAACGCCGTGCTTGGTGTGAAGTGAACAGCTGTGCCTCACAGTATCATCGCATACCTTTGTTTTCAGTTTCCTCTCTCTCGATGGTGTTTTCTTTTTCTTTTAAACCGGCGAGGACAAAGAAGTGTTGTAAGGGGGTGGGGGGGTGGGGGGGGGGGGGGTGATGTCATTGCCTGCAGATTTGTGCATCCCAAAAGAACGATAATCTCACTACATGAACATGAGAGTGAGGACATAAGCCGCTGTCAGGAAAGTATCCTGCACGGGCCTGTATCACATAATTATGCTCCGCATTGTGGAATTCAACTGTGCTCTCTCTCACTTCTTCTTTCATTCCTTAAATTAACACACTGGTTTGTTGTGATCCCTGAAGACATTTTGCTCGTTCTCAGCATTCCTCTGTCTAATTTTAAAGTAAGGTAAACAAAAAAAAGATATGTTTGCCTGCACACAAAATTGAAATTGCTGTCTTTTTATATATATTGTTCAGTAGCACAGAGCAACTGTTAGGTCACTTGTGTCCTGTCTCATGTCCAATAACGGCTTCACTTAATTGCTGTGTATTTACTACCAAATATATGTGGTCTTTGTTTACTGATAATGTTGTTAATGCTGCAGCTTAGTGATGTCTGAGAAGAATGCAGATGCAGCTTGAACCGAGAGAGGACAGCAGACAGCATATGTGTCCTTGTCTTCCGTGTTTGGAGGTTGCAGTGCAGCGACGTTCTATTTGTGTTGAGAGTGGCATTCCTGAGGACAGTTGATCAAAAGTCAAATTTTGAAAAGCCGCGTTTTCTTGCCAAGCCGACGGAGGGCAAGATTTTAAGGTGGTTAATCTAGTTTTGCCGGACTGTCAGTTTTCATTTACTTGATTGCGCCTTTATGGTTGAAGTTATCCGGAGAACAGTGGTGCTGACACATATACAGAATATCAAACGTCCCTGGCGTGTTTGCATCCTCTCCAGTAATTAGTTAGATGGTAGCTGCGAGCGTTATTCTGTGGCAAACGTCCGGAGCGTCCCCGGAGCCCCCGAACACGCTCTTCAAAGCGCCTTGCCCGTTTGAATGCTAACGTTTACAAGCTAAAATCACAAAGGGCCCGTTTTCTTCCCAGAGCTCACAGGCGGTTTGACTGACAGGCATTAGCATCGGAACGCAGGTGGCCCGTGGCGGCAATCGGATCGGTCGTGACGACACGGGTAACTCGTTGCTTGCCGGGGTTTTTGAGGGCGTGCCGCCTTCAACGTCGGCGCCGCGCACGGTGACTCAGAGGTTGAGGTAACGCAGTTTGCTGATGCTTCATTAACCTCAAGTAGTATCTCATCCCCCAACAGCCTCAGACGAGGCTCTCAGCTGAGGTGAGGACCCACTGCTGGCTGCTTTTCAAGGCTGCAGCATTGCGTAGCTCAGTACTGCTAGCTATGAAAAATGACGACCCTCGTCTTTTGCTTTCTAACACAGACTTTTGAGCTTAGGGCGGGTCTACATTTCTAAAGTCAAAGCTTCAGACCTTTCTTCTTTTTTTGCAGTGATGCAGTAACAACCTTGCCTCCAGAGTCAAGACGATAACATGTTTGTTTGCATTGCGCGTTAGCGATTTTCTCACACGGGCGAAGATTGCTCACATTTTAATCAAGCTCCTCAGTTTTCATGGATGGATGGGACCTGCGTACCTGTCAGCTCAGCAGATATCTGAGACACCGAGCGCCCTATTTCAATTAGTTTAGGGAAGGCGTTTTTTTTTTTTGTTTTTTTTTTTTGTGGCGATGGCATTGACGCCGGTAAGTTGCGTGAACTGAGATGGCTTTCTCCAAGGACGTGTTCTGCAGATATGGTGTCGCTTGTCAGCATCTAATGAACCACCCTCCTGCTTTAATCAATCCTCGCTCGGAGTGAAGGAGGTGAAAGAGGATGCCGGAGGAAGAGGAAATGAGGGAGGGCAGGAGCCTGTGGCATCGAGGATGCGGTGATGCGGCGGGTTTCTATTTAGAACATACCTCCATCTTTGACATTCACTTCGGTAATCCCTCCAGGGAGAGATGACACATCGTCAGATCTGCTTAATCTGCTAATTACTAATGGGCATCTGAGGCTGTGCTCAAAAATAGACAATCAAACAGCCAAACAATGAATGCCAGTCAGGCTCTGCCCTGTAAAAAATATGGAAGCAGCCAAAACCGCAGGAAGAATGACTGAATAATGTGGTTAAACCCCAACGATCTTCCCCAGCACAAGAGAGCAAAATCGTCCTTTCATTAGGATAATCAGCTTTTCCACCATCACACTCAGGTTTTGTGCTCGAAACAAATCGATGCTGCCATCTTGCATTTCTTCGCAGCACATAATAAGACATGATGAATGGTTGTTTTGTCAGGATGGCCTTACAATTATGTCATTATCAACCCTGAGAGAGGGATGTGTGCTTTTTACTTAGCAGATGTGTGACGTCTATGGAGGTGTGTTGCAGGGAAACAGCACTTTCTATTCAGATGCACATTTTGTTTACTCGGTTGAATAATCACAGGGACTTGATTAGATATTTTTTAACCTTGACTCCCCTGCACAGCAGCGCTAATCTTTGGGAGATGGGGCCGGACTGAGTCAAAGCCAATGCATAATTCTGCCACATTAGCAGGATCAGCTGTGAAGGATAATATCAGTTGGTCTCAGGGTCAACCAGTTTGTGACCCTTCTGTGATTTGGCTCAGGGTTTGGCCTGTGTCAGCAGGACCAACTTTGAATGTCCACCAACTCTTCCTCCACCGCCCCTGCTAACTGGGTGCAGCGAGCGTGTTCTCTTTGAGTCACAGAGAACGTCTGAGGATGGGTCCTTCTCCCAGCACAAGGCAACCGTTGCTGACATCTGTTCACGCTTGCCTAAGCAGGGATAGCCGTCTCTCCTGTGAGCAAACGACGTTAGAGAAGGGGGGAAAAAAAAGGCCCCAGCCACATGGTGAAAATGAGATGAATAAAACAATCCAGGCCAGCAGAAATCAAAATAATAAGAGGAACCGTGTGACTCAGAAATATGCTTCAGTGAGTCCCACTTTTAGGATTTAGCCTAGGAGGCAGGGCGGGTTCCAAGAAATGGGTTCTCGGGTGAACAGAAAGTGGGAAGCCGAGGTGGAGAAGAGGGCAGGACACTGTTTACTGACTTTATATAACAGCCTGCATCAATTCAGGTCTTCGCTTTGGTTCTTTTCTCCATCCTCAGTCATAAACCACTGAAAACATGAGCAAAGTAGGTGAGTCACAGTAAGTGAAAGGGCCTCAACATGACCGAGGAGGGCATTTTATATTCTTTCTTTCAAAATGTTGGACCTGGAAGGATCCACAAACCACCTCCAGAATTTACAAGAGCGTGTCCAAGCTAGTAGTTTCATGAAGAGAGTACAGGGAACAGACTGGAGGAAGAGTCCATTAAAAGAGGGTGCTCATGTACTAAGTGGTATGAAGAAATTAAAACCTTTTGATCACATCATGAAGAGTGCCAGAGAGTGAAGAGTGCTAGTTAGGATCAAAATCCTCATCTTCGAAAATAAGCTATGGTTTGAATTGAAATGCTGCATTTGCAACACTAATACAAAGTTCATTTTCAGTAATTTTTTAATGCAATTAGCCAGATGGTAACTGATCAATGCAGCAGTAGAGAATCAATTAATTAGAGAATGTAAGTAACTCCATTTCTTTTTTGTAGTTTCTAAATGCCCATGGCCACATTTGTATCGGTGAGTCGACGCTGCTCAGCAGCAGGAAATTGTAAATGTAAGTGTTGATCGAGGCTCCTTTTTTATCTGCTGAGAAACAGACGTGCCGCTCTGCCCGCACAGGCAAGGTCTGCTGGTTCTGTCAGCACGATAGCTCCTCTGTGTGTTAAAAATTGCAAGTCCGCAGCAAGAAAATCCTTGACTAAAACACACATCGCGACATACATTACTGACACCGAACAGCAGAGCTGCTCCGTGCTGCCATTTGTCTCTTTCTCTTCTTTGACAGAAACAAGGGACATTATGATGTCAGCTTTGCAGAGGCTCCCCCAGCAACGTGAAATTTGTTTGTCTTCGCCTGTCATGGATGAGTCTGTCTCCGTCTGTGCTATACTACATTACACTGTCGCCTCTTAAACCTCCGCCTGCATTATTCATAGATCCAAAGGCCACATGTGTATATCTTGTGTATTATTATGCTGCTAACTCAAGCTGTCACACACTGTCAGACAGCTGGAGGAGCACATTCAGCGTCTTGGGCCTGTGCTCTGCAAGCTTCTTGTCACCTTTAAACTTTCTGATGTGGCGTTTCCTGACCCTGAAGGTTGTGGTTGGGCTGATTTTTTTCTTTTTTTTTTGTATCCCCTCCATTCTTAGCACACGCTATGATTGCCGCGCAGATCCTGCCAAGTGTACACCTCATTATCCAGATGAGACATTAGCATGAGCTGCTCCCTCGCTCGCACACCACAGGCTGCCCCATAAAGTCTTTGCCGTGTTGTGCTATGCCAGGGAAAGCACTGGGGGGGTCGAGGGGGGAACTGGAGTTCATTTTGCATAAAATGGAGGAGGTGGGGGGAGTCCAATGGGCGAGGAGGTTTCGTTCCTTTGAGGAAACGAAAAAAAAAAGGACTGGCAGTGGGAGTCAGGGCGTGCAGAGCAGCTGAGATCGTAGTTATTTATCTTAACATTTGCTTCTGCGTGGCTTGCTGTTTGAGCTCTCTGGAGGATACGCGGGGGACAGCGATGTGGCGGACAGATGGAGCGGCGGGATTGGATGAGGCCCTTCAGCCCGGCTCTGTTGCTCCATCCACCGCCCCCCCTCCCCCCACCATCCACCCGTGTGGGGTTGGATCTGTCATTCCTCCATGAGAGGCTGATGAAGTAGGTCAGCCATTGTCCTGAGGTCTGACCACTGGCCTCAGATCTGCTGCTGCCTCCGCCGCCGCCGCCGCTGCTGCTGCTGATGTTGATGTTGACGAGAATGGGGGTGATGGAGTCCTGACGACAACGATAATTTACTAATTGCATACAAGATGTAATAGATTAAAAGCCGAAGTGACGCCATAAACAAGGATATTTATTATTAACTAAACTCCAATGTCACATGTTGCTACCTAAAAAAAACAACAACCTCAAAAACAGGAGGTGAGTCGAGCGTTTGAAGCAAAAAGGCCACCTTAGAGGTGCAGCTGAGTGTAAGTTGGTGTCGTAAACACTGCTCATCTCCCCCATCTCTTTGAACAGGCAGTAACATGCAGATTTGTTTGCTGCACAGCTCCTTTACAGCAGTAAAAAAAAGCGAGTCTCCTGGCAAAAGGATTCACAGCGCTGAGCAAATATAATCCCAAAAAAAGCACGGTTCCATGCCAGCGTAAATAAACATTTAGTTGTCATTAAAGCAATGATATCAGTTGTGGGAAACAGTGCAGTAAATTCAGTGTAGATGAGACTAGAAGGATCTAAGAGCTCCTTTCTGCGTTTCCAGCATTTTGTCTTGTCAAATTTCCGACTGTTAGGGGACGTTCTCGGCAGTGTTTGTGTATCCTCTATTGCAAAAGTCTGATATTTCATGCCTCAGATGAAAATAGACAGACCATCTTGCCGGCTGGTGCACATTCACAACCTGCCACACGTGATGTCAGCAGTGTTTTGAAGCCAATGTTTCAAAGCGGTATCTCCTCCAACACGTCCTTAGCTTTTCATCCATGTGCACGGGGACCCGAATCGGAATTTCCAGTCTGGATTTTCGATGCCACAGAGTGTCATTTACCTACATATGAAGGGAGCTTCTGCTGCGGTAAAATAGGCGATAGCAGACTAAAACAGAACCGGGAGATTTTTTTTTTTTTTTTTTTTTTTTTAGAAGGAAATGTCTGATGGAGTGAAAAAGAGCTTCGCCTCAGCCTTGGCTCCCCGAGCAGCATGCTAAATTCCTGTCAGGGATGAGCTTTCATTCATCATGGCACCATTACATTTCCATGACTTCACAACCACTGGCAAATTCAGACAGGAGGAGTAATGAGGATTGTTGGCATCACTGAATTAATGCCTCTTCCCCAATTGTCCCCATTCCCCTTCTCTCATTGTGCCAGTCTTTATTTGCTGCTGTCACCGGACAATCGCTCCCGTCTCTCTCTCTCCACCTCAGACTCGCCCTCTATTTGCTTTTCTCTGTGTTTTCTACAACTTGTTCCTCATTTAGTCACATTAGTGAGCCACTCCCTGCACCGTAACCCTTCCTTAGCATTCCTATCCTCTGTCAGAACACACTTTCCTGGTGGTTGCCTTCAGAATTGGGAGTGTTTTGTGCCTCTCCTTGTTTCATGTGCAGACTTGACTGCAGCACACCCAGAAACGGTATCAGCAGGGCCGTTGTTGCGATACAGTTTGTCTTGCTTGAAAGGCTCTTCTGCCACAGACACTCCTCTTCTTCAGTATCTTTGAACATTTGCTGCTGAATATATGCTGTTTTCTAAAATAAATCAGGCCGGGTGAATGTTTCATTTCTACAAGAGGAGGAAAAACACATTTTCCGTGCTGCTGCTGCCGCTCACCGTTTCAGACTTTTTCCTATAGATTGGCTATTACTGCTGTGAATGAAACTGAAATGGCAGGAAAGCATTCAAAGGCAGTGAATAATACTTTCAATCAACTGGTCAGAGTGATATATATCTATATATTTTTTTTTTTTTTTACACAACAGTTGCAACATTTAAATGGTTGCAACATCTGAATATTATTCGTCACTGTAGACTAAATCCATCATGCCTCACTATTGAATTATAGCCTTTCACAGCTAATCCCAGCACCTATTAATCTCAACAGTTCCGTTCAGGCATCGCAACTCAAGGTTACATTAACTATTTTCATATTTCCGTGACGGTAACAGACCTGACCTGTTGGTACCTGGAACACTGTCAGGGATTCGCTTGTGCTGCTTTTGTGTCGCTGCCCGCAGACAACGGCGCATCATACACCCCAATCACTGGTGTAGTCATCAGTATTTGTGTGACAGGGTCAGTTCTTACCGCAGTACTTTAGCGTGCGCACCGCGGGAGAGGAGCCAGGCTGCCACCTTGTGCTGGTGCGAGTGTGCATGAAATCTGTTTCCTAAGGTGTGACCTTGTGGACAGAGCAGACTTATAACTGGGAGGATGAGCGCCGAGTTCCCACTCCTGTGCTACAGGATGGCAGGGAGACCGTCTGCACAGTATGGAGATGATTGTTGTTTTCTTGTTCCTTTTTTTTTTTTTCCCCCCCTTTCTCTTCGACTTTTAGACAAGCCCCACTACAACAGTTACAGCCATTTGAACACTTCAATAGCCCTCCCTTCCATTCCCTCCGTGCCGAAACATCGCAATAACTCCTTTAGAAACTCTGGTGTGCTGCGCGCCACATAGTGAAGCATTCTCACGAGTGAGAAAGCCACAAAAATACCTGAATCTTTAACGACAGCTTTCATGACGGCTTTCGTGCCGGTTCGCATGGGCGAAAACACACTCTTCAGGCATTAGTGTTGGAATTCTTGAAGTACTGGTGTTAAAAGGTGCTGTCACTCGATTCTTTATAGAAATGCAGGTGACAGAAATCCGCTTTGAAGGCACTCTGTCACATCTTTTTGTTGTTAGTGTCTTTCAGCGAGTGTCCTCGTTCCTCAAATACAAGTCAAAGGCCCGCTTGATTATAGGAATGGAATCATGAACTGATGAGAGCAAGGGCAGATTGTAGAAAAGAGAGGTAGAGGAGGATTATGGGACAATGTTTTCATCTTCTCTCTTGACTCCCTCAGTCCTGCGGATTTCAGCCTGTCTTTGGAGGATGTATTCTCAAACAGGGGTGACCTGGCTCTGCTCTCATTCATGTGTGTAATGAAGGCCTGTGTCTGAATAATCCCATTAGGTGGCCAGATTAAAACCTGAGCTGATATTTGAGACTGTGCCCGGCGCCGCTTCTGGAAATTGGAGAGCTTTTGCTGTCTGCCCTGGGAGAAAGGCTGCAGCAGAGGAGCGTCTGTGTTTGGGAGGTCTCCGAATTGGACCGATAAAGCGCCGTCGTAATTAAAGGAGATAGCGAAGCTGCAGCAGCTCCTTTCGCCATTTTTCCACCATGGTTAGATTCATGGTTTCCACTGAAAAGCAGGTCTAATTGAATGTAATGGTTTGGACTCAGCCAATTAGAGCCATCATTTTAAAATCATTTTCTGCTTCTGCGTGAAATGTGGTGTTTTTATTTGCCGTTCTGGGGACATTGTAGATGTAAAGATTAGTTTGCTTCCAGACGTTCTCAGCAAGGTGACAAAAGGGCTTTGAAAGTCACTAGTCTTTAAAGCCCTACATGTATAATGGATAGAAGCCTTAAATGTGTTCTATTTCAGTTACACACTGGCTCTGTGTGCGCATTATTATATTGATTCTGGGACAATAACACTATATGTCCTCGTGGCAGAGTCGTTGGGAGCCCTTCCGCTCCACGGATCCATAGATTTTTACACCCCTCCCACTGACTGTGTTAATTAGAAATAATGGGCATGTATGTCAAACCTAAGCATCATTTATTTTTCACTTAAATCAATTTGCCTCCTCGGTTTATGTGGCAACAACTTTCCCATTATGAGTAATCTTATCATCTGTGAACATCAGTTCCTGCAGTGTTGTAACAGGGTGGTGATAAATCAGCCCGACGTGTCCGGCCCTGCCTGATTGTGTAGCACAGGTCTGGTTTGTTTTGTCGATGGTGTAACTCTCACATGTCTGCGGAGGATTGAACGCTGCTCTTAAACGGGCCTCTGCTCTGCAGGATCAGACATGCGCTCTGAGCCTTTGATCACTTGTGTAGATAAAAGTTTCTTTTTCTCCTGCGCTGCTCAGAGGAGGCACACAGCCTCCTGCTTCTGGGAAGGAGGGCTTTAAAGCAGAGATGTTGGTCATGCCTTTAGTTCTGCTGTAAATAACAGCTCTCTCAGGCCTTGCATTGTTTATCTTCCTGTGGGATGGCTCATATTTTCTAAGATGAATATGAGAGCTCACTTCAGCCCCAGATACATTTCTAATGTATCTGTGAAGCAGAATCGGGGTTTCTTTTTTTTTTTTTGCTGTGGCTTGTGTCCGGCAGGCCATTGGTCACGTGACTTTTCTCTGCTGTGTTTACTCAATACTGTCTTTTTTTTTTTTATGCATCTCTTAACTGTCTGCTGTGCTGCCTCAACTATAAACCATCACATTTATGAGCTCTCTGGATGCATTTTAACTGCATATGCTCAGCTGCTAATTATCATCTCTGCCAGCGCGCCTTCATTTCGTCAGCGCTGCACCGATGATGAAGTGCTTTTATGCCATGCTTTAATATTCTAAACTGGGCTGTGCCGCAGCGTCATAACCGTCCCGTGTGTGTTGTGATTTTAATGGGACCTGTAAACGGTGAATGTTTCCACTGAACTCCGCGTGAATTCATCCTTCCGTCGGATGACGCTTCCAACCTCTGTCCCCCTTGACAGAGGCGTGACGGTGTTAAATGCATGCTGTCATGCTCTTCACGTTAATCTCACCAGTCGTTTCACTCCTGAATGGTTTCTGCTGCACTGGCTGCGGTTTCATATCTGCATGTGATTGTCGGTGATGGAGTCATGTCCCTGTCCGTCGGGGCTCCAGGTTGGGTTTCGGGGGCGCCGGGGGGTCCTGTCCTTTTCCCTTTGCTTTTCCATCCTCGTCTCCCTTCATCTTTCCTAAACTTAAAAAAAAAAAAAAAAAAAAAGATTCTGCACCTGCACAAACGCACCTCCTCCCACCAGAGCACTGACACACTCCCTTCCATCTGTCTTTTCCTACCCAGAATTCCCTAACAACCCACCAACCGAGGACCCCGAGATCCCACGGGAGCCGCACAGTACTGAGGCTGCCATCGGGGGCGCTGTTGGGGGGGTGGCCTTTCTGATCTTGGCGGCCATCCTGCTCTTCATATTCCTGCGCCGCCGCCAGCAAACCTTCAAAGGTGACTACAGCACCAAGAAGCACGTGTTTGGAAACGGCTACAGCAAAGCAGGCGGCCTGCCCGCTCACCCTCCCATCCCCAAGAACCTGCAGTACCCGGATGACTCGGACGACGAGAAGAAACCGGCACAGATCGGCAGACCCGGCGGGTTCGAGGCAGGCGAGCGCGATTTCGACGCCGAGCAAGAAGACTTGAAGAGGCCCTATTTCACAGTGGATGAAGGAGAGAGCCGGGATTATGATGAGCGGACTCTGGCCTTCCAGTACGACCCCGAAACCGAGATAGCCGATGATATGATCTCTCAAACCGACGGTTCTGTCATTTCTAAGAAAGAGTGGTATGTGTAGTGGCATGCAACGACCAAACCATCCTCTTCCTCCCCACGACTGCATTCCACTGCACCCTTCACCTCCATCACAGCCCCACCCATCACCATCCCTCTCCCGGTCGGCTCGGAAACCCTTTCCCTTGGTATCTCCCCCATCAGACCCCATCCAACTAATCTCATGTAGAGAAGAAGTGTCTGTTCAAGTGCTAGTAAATGAAAACATTGGTATCCGTTCCATCCAGACAAATGGGCGAATGACACAAACTAAGGTATGTAAGTGGCCTCGGTCGCCATGGCTTGATCAGTACTGGTGTAATATTCATTTTTTTGTGTATTTTTCCATGTTATAAATGTATTAAATGTGTAAAAAGAGAGTGCAGGTTAAGGTTTTGCTGAGCACATTTGTGAAAGTCTTACACTGGATGTGCAATTTATTATTATTTTTTTCTCCATTACCATTTTGTTACTTTTGTAATGTCCTTTTGTATGATTTTTAAGTGACCAGAGAGTTAAGATGTATTGCGTAATTGGTGGGATTTTCAATGTTAATGTATTTTTGTGGTCAACTGTCACAGAGGAGGCTGAAAGGACCTGTATACTGTTTTTCACTGGGGTCAGCGCTCATGAAATTATTCATTTTTGCATACGTACTACAGCAGTTCACGCAGGCTTGCTGAGTTTTTTTTTCCTTTTTTTTTCAAAAGTGTTCAGCGATCCCTTCAATACTGAATCCTGACATCAGTGCATGGTAACAGCAGGGGTGGGGTGGGGTGGGGTGAGGGGGGGCGGGCTGCAGTGGTGCATCTGAATCGCTTTCACGTCCACAAACCTTCAATAACGCCCAGAAATCTCGATACACAAACTAACGTACCACTATGAAAAAAAAAAATGTATGAATTCTGTCTTGATGCCTTGTGATTATGTTTTGATGTAACTCTGCTTTTATCAAAAGGATGCCAGAGAAAAGACTCGGTCTCTCCTCTGAATTCTCTCTATCATGTCCTAAAAAAAAAAAAAAAAAAAAAAACACAACAAAACAGCTTTTACTGCGAGCACTCGCTCATGGACATAGACGAACAGAGGAGGAAACTCTTTTACTCTCTGTTCTAATAAACAAATTGTTTTAATATGTAAAGGGAATGATGATGGTGGCTGTGTTAGAGTTCAAAGTCACCTGCTGCTTTCCTGCTGTTGTTTTTTACCTGTTGCTTTCTGTCTGGCACGGATTTCTGCTGCTTTTTTCATTGGAAGGTTTGAAAGAAATGAGGTTTTGTTTTTTTTTTTCTTGTTCCCAGATGTTCCCAACATGCTAATTAAATATGGATGACCTTTTAAAATCGCTTTTATCACGTCGTAGTGGACGCTTCTGCAGCAGAACTAATGGATTAGCAGCACTGAGGTGCATTTCTTAATCAGGAAAGGAGTTTTCAGCCCAAAACTCAAGCTTCATCATGAAATATCCATGAGTGCATTAAACAACAACTAACTGGCTCTGATAAATATAAATACTATGTTAATGCTTATTTTATGCATGTTTGTGTGTGCGTGTGCGTGCGGTGTGTGTGCGGGTGTGCGTGTGTGGGTTGGAGTGTGTGTTGCTGCTGTTTGGTATCAATTCCTGTGCATTTGCTCTCGTATACAGGTCACCTCAGTATTTCTAATGGTACGACTTTAGTGGCAGAGCCAGTAACAACCCTGCAGTTAACACACACAAAGTATACAAATATATAAAAAAAAAGAGGTGGGGGAGAAGAAACCCCTTCTTTGCGTGCAGATCTGTCTGCTGGCTGGAGATGCTTGTCTGCTGTATGTTTGTAGATCAGCACGTGCATCAGGAGCCTCGGTTTGTATTTCCAAATCCTGGTTTGCTGCATTCAAAATGCAGAATGACCAATTTCAGAATGACCTCATTAAACATGAAACACACATTTTCTTCAGTGCCTATAAAGATGCTATAAAATTAGTACTATTGAACTGAAATTTAATCTTCAAAAGGTTTTAACTACAAATGAGTCTGAGCTCATACTGCTCTCTGAACAATTTCGTATAAAAAATGTACCCATTATAACAAATTATTCAGTCCTAATGAGAGGGAATCTTCGCATGTTCCTGAGTTTTCAAAGCACAAACACAGATCCCAGTAAAGGAAAATTAGCAAAGTGTTGTTGTGAATAATAATTGAACTCTGGCCCAAAGCCGATTAATTTAAAGCACAAATTGTCAGCTTCATTTAGTCATTTTTGCATCTGTATTCTGAAAAAAAAAAAAAAAAAGTGCCACACCTGCGTCACAAACACGATGGAGAGCGGAAAAAAAACATTTAGATCGAAGTTATTCTGGGTTCTAATCGATGTACGCATCGTCTTCGCGTCGTTCCACGTTTCTATTTTGTAATACTGACTGTAACTTCATTCCATCCTAATATGCTGTTTTTGTATCCAGTATGTCCGACATTCTGCTGTAAATACTGTACATAAGGTTGAGATTAGAGTTGGAATCTATTTAGGGACAAACATGTAGGGACTGTTCATGTAAAATATTCTTATTTTGACTGCAAAAATAGGTCCAGTTGTGGATAGATGAAGCTGATGGATGCATTAGTCCCACCTAAAAATCTTTTCTTTTTTTTTTTTTTTGATATGCCACTAGCAGCTTCACTGTCATTCAGAGGGGTGATGCATACAGTCTGTGGAGTTTGTGTTATTCAAATAAAAACAAAAGAGAGAACCTGTCTGTATGCAGCCATGTGAATGTATATTTCTGAGGGTGTTACAAATATATATATAAAAAAAAAAAAAGATCCTTGTTCAATTGTGATGACCCAGTGAAGTAACTTGTACTTGTTTTAAACATTAAATGAGTCCAAAAATCTGCCGACCCAGCTGATTATTTTGATTAGTGCGGCTCTGGAGCCGTGTCACCACATGCTGGAGCGTATCTGGACTCGCGTTCCGTATTCATCGCTCTCCTTTGTGCGAGACTCGCTCTGCTTCAGAACCTCTTCGTTCCAGTTTAGCAATCAGCCCTCATTAGTAACATTTTTAAATGTAAGACAAAGCAAGTTCAGCATCCAGCTAGTTATTTTGTGTAGCCGAATTAAATATTCAGCGTGTTGTTGCCGCTGCAGTTTGTCTGAATTAAAAAGCTACAGAGGAGCTCGCTGATTCTGAGGATGTGGCTGCTGCTTGCTGTTGTCTCCACCCTTAAGTAAGAATTATGAGAAGAACTGAAGCAACGCGACCTGGCGGTCGCTGCAAATGAATTTAGGACTCACAAGGTGGGACTCCAATAGTGTCTGTCAGACAAAAGAGACAATTAAGGTACAATAAATAAAGTGAGAGGATAACAGCAGGAAAACAAAGGGCACGCAAGTCTCTGTAACTATGGAGCAGCTTTTCATCTGGAGCTCAGTGTTAAATGAAGCTACAGACGTGAGAGCGGCTCAGTGTGGGATCGCTCTCAGACTGTGGGACTCGAGTGCAGACATCTGCACCGTGAACATTAGGAACAACCCCGAGTTTGCAGCTGTTGCCATCCATTTGCTCAAAGGGCTCTTTGTAGCCCGGGGGAGTTTGATGGCACACGGGCCTTTAACACGCACAGCCATTTTATTTTTTTTTTTGTCTCGGTGTCAGGGCTGCTGGTGGATTCCTGCCACATTTCCTCTATCACAGGATACTTGGGAGGAATTCACCGATTCAAAAGGCAGTTTGTTGTGATAGATTTCGTGCGGAGGCCGACTGCCGTGCTCTCGTATTTAACATTTGGAAAAAGCTTTGCAGTGCACTCATCATGAGCTAATTCACGCTATCAGCTCGGGCTAATTAACAAGCACAAAACGGCTTGAAAGGCTTTTTATTACACCTTCACAAACCACGACAGAAGTGAATGTGCTGTAGGTGTGTTAGACGATGACCCGTCTCTGAACCTCCGCTCTCACGTTCAGCCCCGGATGACCCTGTAAAGGATACTCAGAGCCTGATTAAAGAGGAGCAATAAAGGAGCTTTTGTGTGTGTCATCACACACTGATCCCAGAACTGCCCACCTCCGCCTGATGGGACTTGGGACGTGCTACTACTGGATGAGCATACAGGCAAAATGAGCTGTGCGAATGTGTGGAAAGCTGCCGAGTCCACGGTCCGTGGCGCTCTCCTCCATTCGAAAATTTAGCTCTTATTACCACCTGATCATCCGAAGAAAGGTGAAGAGCACGAACGCTCTGAACGCTGGAGCGGTCGTTTATTTTGTGTCTGAGGTCATTACAGGCTGAATCAAACAGCATTCTCAGTACCCTCCTTTTCCCGTCCCCACACCTGTTTTCCTCGCTTGAATCAGCGGGGGCGTTCGCTTCACCTTTGGCTCCATCAAAACAGTTCTGCGTGTCGCTTTAGTGGGGGGGTGTCAAAACTTTCATGGACTCCTGGAATATTTTACCTGATGATTGCAGATGTCTAACATCTCAGATAAAATGACCCACATTGATCTGAAACCATTTTCTGCACAAACTAAATGTTCAGCCACCGGGCGGGTGAACTGTTTGGACTGTACAAGCCTCAAAATTCTCCTGTAATGTGTTCTCTTTTATATTTGAATGCCGGTGATTTTATGCAGGTCTCTTTTATCCTGTGCCGATAAATAAAACCGGAGCTGCAAGTGATCGCTCAAATATTCCCCTTCATTCATAATATTCATAATGTTTAGATCCAACAATGCTGGTAAAATTCCTTTTGTGCTATTTTTGGCCGCGCTTCTCTGCATTTTGACTGGTGTGAGCTCCAGGCCCTCCACCTCTTACATAGGCAGAGTGTAGCTGAAGTTCACAGTGTCATGTGGACAACTGTTGCCGCTCCAAAACCAGCAGCTTTACAGAACATTTACATCTCATCATCCTGTCAATTTTTTTTTTTTTTTTTTTTTTTTTTAACCTTTTTACCTGTTCTCCAATGTCAACTGTAAAAAAACAGTAGTGACTAGATTAGCGCTGCTGCCTCTGAAACACTGACACTGACACCTGGCTGTGAGTTTTCCTCCATTTGAAACAGATTTGTCATCCATCTGCTCTCCTCCAGAGCCTGCAAGTGTGCTCAGCAGAAAACCAGTTTGTAAATACAGCTGTGTTCCTCTGGCAGACTCTGAATGCTCTTTGTTTGGTTTCTTTTTTCTTTCTCAACATGGATATTAAGTTGTATAAATCCTGCGCAGGAAGTTTATGGTCCACGAGAAAAGGCGCCATCACTTTAAAGCACTGCACCCTCCGCTGACTGCCTGTAAAAGTCTAAAAGTAAAGCTCCGGCAGGATTTGCTCGAAGACAAAGCTTTAATGTTGTATTTTGACAGATCCATGACACCCTGATAATTGTTCCATTTGAATCTGTCCGTCAAGCCTCTGGAGGGGGTAAAACATCCTTTCAGGGTTGATGTGAACAGAAGATGGTCTGAATACCAACTCCTGGGTGATGGATTTTGTTTACAGTCTGATTAAAGGTTCCAGGCGTTCAAAGGCAACTCTTCGCAATCTTTGTTTAACATTCGCCGGCTGAAAACAATAAGTAAGGTGTGACGTCCCTTCACTGATTGTTCTGTCTGCGTGCACACAGGTAGTTTCAATATGTAAACATTCGCAAAGTCCACATTTTATATGCAGATAACAGATTACTGGAGGGCTGACACCTTTTCCAATTTGCTCTCCATTGTGCTGAATATTTCCTGACATTGTCTGCTCAGTTTGCCTTTGTTTGGAAAAACATGATTCGCATATAACCTGATCGATTAGGCATGCAGTTTACACCCCACCAACACACAGAACAAGTCAATTCTATTTCCAGAAAATGTGGAATTCTAATGAATTGGCAATTATTTGGATTAACCCAGGATCAATCTGCTGGAATTATTATTGCCTATTATTTTGTAAATGAGACGGCTCATAAACAAACTGCACAGATCCAATGAATAAATTTAGCAGAATCATGAGGGAGGTCTGCAGTATCTGCTGGAGACACAAACACACGTACACGCACACACGCACACACACACACACACACACACACACACACACACACACACACACACACACCAGCTCTGCTTTCACGCCCTCCCAATTTCAGAGGCAGTCGTGGCAGGAGGAGCGGTGCTATCCAGCTGCGCATTAGCGTTCTCCAATTAAACTCAGCCGTCCCGGAGCAGAACGAAAGGCCTAAACCCTCTGGTGAGAAAAGTGCTGACAACCCTCATCTACAAAGTCCTGCTGGGAACGTGGCGTCCCCGCCACCGTTTCCCCTGCGTCAAAGCAGTGTGTGTGCGCGCGCGCGCTTGATTTGACCGACGCTTTTCCCGCGCCTGTGGGCGATGTCCCCACGCTAACCTTTGGCCACAAAATCTCAATTTCGGGGCGTAAATCCACGAAGAAATTGCGCCATTTGCATATCACAGACAAACTTGTTGACATTTCCTTTGATTTTGTGCATCACATGCATCCAATTCTATCGCGATCTAAAATTGAGATCTCTTTGAATGTTAATCCCTGAAGTAGTGGAACACTGAAACACGTGTTCCGACTCTCAAGAACCGCCATTATTAACGCAGTGGGACCGGTAATATTAAGGAACAATATATCAACACGCTCTTTATCACCATAACTGTCAGCACCCTTTTTTTATTTTATGTATCTCATAAATGGGTTTTCTTTTTTTTTCCCTTCACGATACGCTCAATGCTCACTTCTCTGGCGGCGCGATTAGATGAGATCCAGGAGGAAACTGGCAGATAACTGTCGACACCTGGCGAGCGAAACACAGAGCTGACAAATGAGCAACGCTGATCATTTCCACAGTCAACGTCGTGCCGGTGCCCTGTGACTTCAGTCGGCGGCATATCCGCGAACGTTGCTGCGGATCACGTGCACCCGCTCGTGACATCCGCGTTTCCAGGTTTATTCTATGTGGGAGAAATATGACTGTAGTTATATCGAGCAACATCGACAAAGGTCGACGGAGCGGCGCTAAAAGGGGAACTGAAGGACGTGCGACTAAAGGATCCACATGGGGGGAGATCAGGAGGTTCAGCAGGGCATCAGGACGTGATGGTTGAAGTCCACACAGACATTATCCGTGGCTCCCTTTGGGGAGCTTCACCGGATCAACCCGATAATGAGCGTGCATTCTTCCCGTTCAGTGCTGCGCTCCTCTGGGAGGAGTCTGGTAAAGGATGCGTTAGCAGCATCACAGCGGCGCTACCAGGGGTAGTTGACTGTTGGAGCACATCGATGTCGGGGCGAATGTGGGATCTGAAATCTGCATCTGATAATGTCACGCTGTTGTGATGCTGACGTGTCATTGCAATAAGACCGTGGGAACAAGCACTGGATAAAGTATTTACTTACTTATTGTAAGACACTGAGAAAAGACAGAAATGCATTATGGGCTACAATTTGGTCTTGGAAGGATTGCTAAAGCAAAAAACAAAAAAAGACAAAAAAAAAAAAACAAGAACAAGCAGAAAAAGGCTGCAGCTGAAGAACGAGGATGGAATTTAAAGGCGGTTATATTTACTACCCTGCCACAAGGGAATTACGTGAGGTGAGAGGAGGAGTGAGCCATCAGAGGATGGTGGCTGAGTATCTCCAACTACTCAGCAGGTAGAACCTCCCACCAGTCCGGTCTAAAACAGGAGCACCACGGAGGTCTCAGTCTTTGGTGACTCACATCTCCTCTCATAAATAACTCCCTCACACTCGACCCGAGTCGCAGCTCCTGGCTCCACTGATCAACACGTGCGAGCCTGTGGAATGACGAGGCAAGAAAATGAAAACACCTCTGCCGAATGAGCAGAACCGAGCCTCACCTGGTAACCCTCGCTCCTCTGATCTCTTTTTCCCATCCGCTCATGATTCATCAAGCCCCCCCGCTACCATCGTCTGACAAATGGGCTAAATGAGGAAGCCGGCACCCCCCCCCCCACGCTCACTTCCCTGACTATTGACTCTCACAGCTTTATCAGTGTACATTAGTGTCAGTGCCAGTCTGCATTTAGACCAACAGAGGAGGCAGCCCGTCAGCACGTACAGGCACGCCTGTCGTCCGAGCACCAGCGAGGAGCCTTTGTCAGAAACGATCCTCGTCAGCGCCGAGCGCCCGCCGCAGCGGCGTCGCTGTCCTCCTCTCAAAACGCATTAGATTATATACGTTTATGTCTCAGTATTAACAGGCCGTCTGTCCCTGTCGTGTTCCCGCGCCGGATGCCGACCGGAATCTTTATTGAATTTGACAAATACTCACAGTTTGCATCGAAAAACTAAAAAAAAAAAAGTAAAAATTTAAAAATGGACACTAATGACACGGAGCGCTGGGAGCCCTCGCTGCTTCCTGCTCTAAATGTATCTGTATCTTCATACTCAGCAGCCCGAGTTGGAAATAAGTCAGGCGTTGAGGAAAATGAAGCACTGGTATCTAATTATATGCCAAGAGGAACACACACAGGTAGCTGCAGCAGTGGCTGACTTAACTACTCAATTATCTTTGGGCAGCAAAGGTCACTTGAGAATATTTAATTGAGTTCAAAGTTCCACATCTTACACTGCTTCATGTCTCGGGAAATCTGTAGCTGTGGACTTTGGCCCCATGCTGTTTCAAAGGTTCCCTTCTGCTGCTAAGAGGAATAAATCTCCTAATCACACGGAAGCACAGCCGTGGATGGATGTAGCATTGTAATCCTGCGGCGCCGCGCACGTGCATCTTCTTCTAAGGAAAAAACAACAACAACAACAACAAAAACAACGACAAACAAAAGGATCCTGACAACACAGCCAGTAAGGAATTATCTCCCTGGAGTCTCGTAGCTAGTTGCCACGATGAGTCACAACCAATTAGTTCCCTCGGGGGGGATCGGCTTCCCCCGGAGGAGCCAGCGTCCGTGGTCAGCGCACGAGGTCATCTGTTGCTTTGCTCTGTGAAACAGCCCTCGTTATGAAATTAGAGGCATTCGAACACAAAATCATCACCAAGTGACCGACGCCTGTGAAAAATCACACAAACCCCCCCCCCGTCTCAGATGTGTTGGCGGTGCAGCGTGCCTTTGGAAGACCAGGGCGAACCTCAAGTCAGTCGACCGACGTTCGGAGGCGACGGCGTTTTGATTTTCGATGGCGGTCCGGCGCCTTCCTTTCAAAGCCGATAAAAGAACTTCACTCAGGTGCCGACAAAAGCGCTTCCTGCCATGAAGCGCCTGGTCAAAGGGAAACACGATACGCTGCTGTTGTTTTAGCGTCTCCGTGCTTCTAATGAATGACCTTGCCGGGCTGGAAGAATACAAAAGACCATCCTGCTTGAAAAGAAGGTGTTCAGCAACAGCAAATTGATGCTTCATGGGCAACTTGGCAGAATGACAAGAATAATACAAAGCTCCACCTGAAATGGGCAAATAAAAGCCCAAAGCTGAACTAGTCCATGGGATCCATTTACCACCGCAGACTGTCGACTTTTATTTGTACTAACGGTTTTCTTGAGAAGACTCAAATGTATTCTGCTCATATGTGATTCATCCCTGCAAACAGGTGTGTGTGTGTGTGTGTGTGTGTCTGTGTGTGTGTGTGTGTGTCTGTGTGTGTGTTCTCGCAGGCCCGAGTGATTTGCAAAGCTGTTTTACTTTGCTTATGCATGGCTGTGTGCTGTTTCTCCCATTTCACTGATGGAGCTGAAGGATATTTCCTTGTGAGTGACCACTGAGGGCCGGCAGCTTTGCACGTGCTCACGTCAGAGGGGGGGGGGGGTAGCGTGCTGCAGCAGCTAACAGATCCATTTATTTGCCAAATGGGGGGAAAATATACATGTTGATTCATGAGGCTTTGGCAGAATTAATGATGAATAAAGGTTTGGAACATTACTGCTGCAAAGGCCAAGGTCCAAAACACAAGAATTATATAAATCCATTTTTAATTTCACATGGAAACACAGAATCTTCATTTCATTTATGTCATTCTGAGGGAAGAAGGATTTTTTTGTTGTTGTTTTTTGTCACGTTTACATCAGTCTTTTTTGCTGTGAACGCGGTGATATACCACAAATCTCCCCATGGAGATCAAATCCCACCTGTTAAACAGACGCACGGGGGGGGGTGTTCCGGGATCCCATCCCAGCAGCGCTGAGGAAACGGCGGCACCAGCTTGCGTGTCGACATCGCAGCGAGAAGACGTGTTTTAAAAAACTGAGTTTAGTAAACAGCATCACGGCTGCAGGCGTAAATGAGGAGACAGATGTTTTGTCTTGGTTGAACTCAGAGTTAAGACTCATTTCTGCTGATTTGTAGACCGCAGAGGAGACACACACGAGCGAGGATGATGGTTTTAGTGCAGATTTTAGTCCTCATCCCTGTGCACCATTACCATTATCCACTATCAGCGTGATTGACAGGAAGCAAATCCTGATACCTGTGCACTTAATCTTGTTTTCCACACACTTAACAGGCTTTTAACTGGTTCAGAGGTCAAACAACTCAACCAGGTAACTTCACTTCAGAGTATCTCACCCCTGAGCGATGGAAAAGTCAATTAACAAGCCAGAGGAGGAGCTGCTGCGAGGCTTTTTCTGCACGTTTTTTTTTTTTTATCTTCAGAGACTTTTTAGGTTTGAGAAATAATCAATAAACAGAAATCTGAGCGGTCTATAACAGACTGGTATGTACACAGTACATCACTTTATACATTTGGGTCATTAGCAACTTTCCAATGATCTCAAGGCACTCGATTTTCTGCTCAAAACCCGTTCAGTGTTTTTTTATTTTTGCATCAGTCCAAATTTAAGCCTGTTCAAAGTCAGATTAGAAACTGCAAATCAATCATAACAGGGATTTGCCTCTGAAGCAGATGCCGTTAACGATGACTTTAGTTGACTAAACACAGGCGTAGACGCAGCTTTTGCAGAAAGTTTTGCACAACATAACATTTGAGAGATTTGGGGGTCAAAGGTGGTGAAAACACAAACATTTGCTTTGTTGCCTGCTTTAACAGCTGCCATTTGGCTGCCATTTGGCTTTATTGGCCAGTTTCACTGTCAAGCCAGCCCCGCCCCCTGACTGGGATCAGCAATTTGTGCAGGTCAGACTTTATTTTTAAACAATTTTGAAGAAAACTTGCCATCTGCATGGGCTTCTTCACGCAATTATTCCACGTTTATGAAATGAATTCAGGTCTCGGTGTCCGCTGAGGAGAGTCATTAGTTTCAGAAGAGGCTCATTTGTCTGATAATGTGAACAGATCATGTGGGGGTTAGTTAGTGTAGAGCTATAGCACATCAGCATGTGCAGCTGTTGTCAGGGCAGAGGATTTCTTGAGGTGTTTCTGACTACCGAGGTCTTAGAGAGAGATGAGGTAAAGCCTTTCGGACAAATGGTTTCCAGATATATTGAAACCTGGCAGCTGTGAGCAGATTTATATATCAGCCTTCACATCAGAGATCTTAGATAAACCCAACATGGGCTCATTCCTCCAGTTTGACAACCAGGACCTATATTTCATGCTTGGACAAGATTAATCTACATGTAGAGTACATGGGATCCATCAGAACAATATTAGAATTGGTGCAAATCAGCTTCCTGTCGTCTCCACGCTCTGGTACTTGATCAAGCGTTCCGGTCTCCAGCCTGTGTAATCATGTGGCGTGGATCTGCATGAGAAAGCCTTTCTCTAGGACTGAGGAGCTCATTTAATGGTAGCAGCTCTCTGGACATCGTGGAAGAGCTTCATCCTTTGAAACCTGATATGATTTTATGCACCTCATAATTATAGCCTGCTCATCCATCAGGTGCCACTTTGTTTTATTTATTTATTTATTTATTTAATTTTTTTTTTGCACCCCTTCATGTTGTACCTCTCATCTATTTTCTGGCCAGGTTGAATCAGTTCTCCTTTCTTTCTTTTTTTTTTTTTTTCTTTTTTGTTCATTTTGACACCCGACAAAACTCATTGCCTCGGAGGGAATTGGAGTGGAGGGTCCTGTTTTGTTCTGGCAGTTCTTTCAGGAACGGCCATCAATCAGGTGATCTATTGTGTTAGAGAGGGACCTTTCTCTATTGAATTCATGACTTGCTGCAAGAAGCAGATGCTACAAAGGTATTGAGAGTTTGCAGGGTACATTACGACAGCGCGACAGAGTCACAATCAAAGTAGACGGGCGGTGCTTCATAATTATTTCACCCTAACATCGAGATGAGCTGGTCCAAACATCGCCTCATTGCAAATCACATGATACTGATTCTCTTTATGCTCGTCCCCCACAAACACATGGACTGCCACATCATTCAGAGAGTAATTTGAGCATGTGGGACTTTTCTTTAAATCAAAATGCAGCCTAAAACTCTGGTTCTAATTGTGTATTCAGTTTCATCAGACGTACAATCATTGTTTTGATTGTGGTCTTTTCAAGAGAAATGTCCGAACTCGATGTTGTTAGAGTTGCTTAACTGTGGCAGAAAACAGAAGGCTGGAGTTGGTTTAGATTTGTGGGTTCCCCCTGATGCCCCAGCTGATCGATGAGAGGCTCTGTGGTCGGCTATCGTGCACACATTTACTCTTGTTTCACTCAGTAGTTTGTAGGTCTTAATTTGCCAGCATTGTCAGTCAGTGGCTGGAGCTGGCACAGCGGAGGATAAAGAGAGCGTGGGCTTTTGTTTAGAGCACCACGGACGGAGAGAAACCAGAAATGAAGCGAGGGTTTGGGGTTGCAGAACCAGACTTGTTTGTTTCCCGTAAAGAAAAATATTATTCTGAGTGGATTGGAGCTCAGTGATTCCACAAACAATTTCTCTGCACTGCACATTAATGTCAACGTCGGTTTCTCAGCGTTTGGTCAAACAATGATCCATTATTCAAAACAGCTATCAGCAATTCAGGAATAAGAGCTTCTGAATGCTGCAACTGACCACTGACAATAGATGTTGTCTCCCACTTATTAAAGTCACATGTCTGTTTAGTTTGCACTTTATTGTAATCTCTGCAGATTTGATAGAGAGCAGTCATGCTGTGTGCTACAAAACACCCGGTCCTGTATTTCACTGGGAATGATTGTAACCTGAAAATAATGGGAAAATTTGGATTTGTAAATAATTCAAACTTTATTTATCGTGATACTGCGACTTGTTTTGAAAACAGCTTCATGATGTCAGTTATACCTGGGCTGATGTGGTGATCTGGATTCTGAAAACAACCAATCATGGAAAATCCTGCACAGCGGCCACTGAACCCCCATAAAGGCAACGATCTCGACAAGCCATCAACCAAACAATTGTTATTTCTGGCAATCGGAATGATTAAGCCAATTATGTCCTGGATGCAATTACTCCCAGCAGCTCACTTATTGATTTTATATTTTCTATCCAAAGTGTTGTTGCTCCCTGCACACACTAAAGCCACTTAAACCACTGTGGGATGTGGGGTGTTGGCTGGCTGGCTGGCTGGATGGATGGATGGATGGATGGATGGATGGATGGACGGATGGATGGATGGATGAAAAGGAAGGAAACAGTCAAGATTCCCAACTGTGACTTTTAAGGCAGATCTCAGTGCTCAATTATGAATGTGTGTGTGTGTGTGTGCGTGTGCGCGTTTGTGTGTGTGTGTGTGTGTGTGACTGACAAGTGTCACAGCCACTCACAGCTGGTCTGATTCAGCACACATCCTCTCTCTCTCAAAACTGAACTTTTCTGCTGCAGCGATAAGGAATGAAAATTGACCCTTTTAAAGATTTCTATCAGCACTTGACATCAGAGACATGACTAAAACGTGGAGAGGGGACCAGTGGCCACCTTTATAATGGCCTTTTTTTTGAGATTATGGAAAAGGTTCGCCTTTGAGTCCAGTGAGATAAAGAGTTCTGCACTCCTGGCGCCCTTGAAGAGACTCGGTAGAAATGATTCGGTTCATGTGCCACTCCATTATCGGCTCGCTCAAAGCATTCTCTTTGAGGATGCAATTAGAATGGATGTGAATGAGCTTGCCGCAGTGTGCGATGACAGGGTTTGGCCAATGGGGGAGCTTTAAAGTTGACGCGTTTAATAGATCACACATGTCTAGGCAATGTTTGCATTTTTTATTCTTTTGGGAGGAACCAAATGAAGTAGGCATCATACAGCGTTTCTGACATTTGTTGTTTCCATCTGTTCAATTAAGTCTCCCATGAAAGGTGCTCCGAACGCTTCCTGGAACTTTTTCTTCTACATTTGTCCCACATTCTCCTCGTGGGATGCCGCTGAAGAACAATAAGACCCTGTTGTGTTTCTGCAGCAACTCTAGTGCTGTTCTGGCCCCTTCTTTATGGAGAGCTTTAACTGTACGCTGCACGGCTCAGCCGATCAGGTTTCCACTGTTCCCCCGCTGGATCTCCCCCAGGCCCAGCTGCCTGGCAAAACATTCACCATTTAATGTGAGACACGACTTCTTCTGCCAAGAGAAAGCTGGAGGAGGGGCTGCTGGCTTAGGACGACCACAGTTTGGAATTTCTTTGCTGTTTGTCATACAGGCAGAAAAATGAAAGCAGATGTAGGAACGGGGGGGAGAGGAGCGGTAGAGAGAGAAGGGGAGAGAAAACAATCACCAAATGCAGCTCGCTCAGACAAGAAATACTGTAGAAACAAATCCACGGCAATATCTGTCAGGCAAAATATGCTGAACAACTCGCCAAGTGGGCTTTTAGAGACGGCAACATCTCACATGACATAAACAGTCTTATTGGCTGATCGAGACCACGGTGGGGAGGACCCGATTTTCTCGGCTGGCTCACGTCTTACATTGTATTCTAGCACTAATGTCATAATTATACGGGAAGAACAGCAATATGTTTTACATTATCCACGAATAAAATGGCTGAACAGAAAGGGACTGCATGGCTCATGATGCCGCTGAAAATCTGTGCTCAAACTTTCAGTTCTCTGTAATTCTCTGCCTTCTTCCAGCTCACTGCTTTTGTAATAAGGCCTTTACAGTCATTGTCAGTCTCTTCCTCACAGCTCCTTTTATCCTCTGCTGGAAAATGTTAGCCATTTCAGTGACAAAAACAGTAGAAATCAGTGTGATTGCGGCTTTGAAAGATGTGAAATTTGCAATGAGAATCTTTTTGTGCTGCAATCAACCAATTACTCATCGGGAGAATCAGTTTCATTACCTGAATTAAAATAAAACATGGAACATTCACGCATGAGTAACGGTATGAGCACATTGCTGAGTGTTCCAAACCAGACAAGAAACACTGTGGTGGCCTGACCAAATATCAATTTATGATCGTGACTGGGGAAGAAATATGCCCATCAAATTTTCCATACAAGCCAGATGGGACACCGAGAGGAGACTCAGATTCTCCAACAATTTGTGTGTTCCATCAGAGGCATCTAAAAATATGTGTTTTTGAAGCCAAAGCTCTTCTCTGGAGAGTCCACTCTGCTCTGTCAAGTTTATAAAAGCTGCTTTTAGTTTGGGTTCCTAAGTGCCCCACGAGGACGTAAAAAGCCTGAAGATAATGTTGCAAAAATAAGTCCAAAAGTTGATTCTTGGTTGCTTCTACTGTACAGCTATGATGTAAGTATGACATAGTCAACTGACTAATGTAGGTGACTGTTGGGTCACATTCTCCAGTTATTTGCTGCAAAAGAGAAAGAATATAAGGATGCTACAGACAAAAGTGTTTATGTGTGTCAAAGTTAAAAGCAGAGGCCTTCTCAGATGTGTGTACGTTATCATTTCGATGTCAAATATAAAAGCTCTTCCCAGACCACACGCTTATTTCCAGCTTTTACTTCTCACATCTCACATCCGAGTCTCACCCTGAGTGAGACATGTTATTTTCTCAAACATCTTCAGGAGGAACAATAGCTGTGATTAAAATTTATGACTGGATGGTGAAAGAAATGAACTGCAGACCTGATTTGGTCTATTTTCTGTCCATCCATTTTTCTTTGTTGACTGGATGGGTGGCCGGTTCATCACAGGTCCCACACATCAGTCGCTCACACACTTAGCAGCAATTTAGAGCCTCCGATTAGATAATGTGCACGTTTTTGGATCGTTGGAGGAAACCGACCGTGGAAACCCCAAGAAAAGCCCAACTGGAACCCAGAACCTTTTGGTGACCGCTGCGGCTCCAGTTTGTCTGAACATGTGAAGCAGAGAAATATGGTTTGATTTATTACTTTTTATTACACGCTCGTGCCTGTGGTTTTTTTCTTGCTCTGCTGCCAATAATGTGGATCTTTCTTTGACTGTATTTCTTGAAAGCACATAAATTGGAAAAAAAAAAGTTATGGAAATGCTACAATTTTTATAGAAAACGCTAATTAGAATTCTGTTTGGGCAAATATAATATCTTGTCACTATAATGAAGGCTTTTGTTTGCCCAAGCTTGAGAGAAGAGAGGCAGTAGTTAGACAAAGAAGAATAGACAAACACTGATATGTGTGTGTGTATGTGTGTATATGTGCATGTCTGTGTGTGAGTGACTGAGGATTTTGATGCAGGCTTTGCTGTTGTGTAATCAGCGTAGTTGCGAACAGCCACAGCTTCTGGGATGTTTTCTAAAGGGGATGGTCCTGCAGACCCTTTCCCTTGGACCTAATTCAATTGAAGAATAAATGAGTTCTGTTGGTAATTTGGAGATAACCTGCACTGTGGCCGAGCTTAAAGGGAGATAAGGAATGATGTAGAAATGAAGACAAGAAAGCCAAGACTATTTTTCACCATGCCTTTGCTAAATTAAACTTCTCCAAGTCTCCCCAAACTTTAATTAAAACACACTTGCATGCACCCAGTGCACACAGGTGGAGGGCACGTGTTCACACACCCTGCAGATAAATCCAGAAAGAGCAATCAGGCTGTTTGAAAGAGATCAGTAGGCAGCGAGCAGTGAGCCTAACTGGAACATACTGTTGCCTCTCTATCTGCCCTGATGTTGTTAAGATTAATCACGGAGCTCCCCTCTGAAAGTCAATAGTTCTTTGCACAGAGGTTTAGTGCAGGATTTCCAACAGCTCAGTGCACTCAAAGTACAGGAAGGTTTGTTCTTGGTTTGTGCGTGCATGCGTGTGTGTCCTCTTGAAATCTGTGTTGCCAACCTGCTAACTGTATGAGTGGTGCATGTATTTGTATTTAACAATATCACAAATTTGTTCTTGTGAAAAAAATGAAATATGGAGGGGGTTGCACATTTCAGAGAGATAATGATATAAATTGACCCAAGGTTAAGGCAAAAGCATTCTTTTACTCAGCACTTGTGTAAAATACTCAGCTTTTTCATTATTAGCAGCATATTTATTCCTTGTCAGGGGCTGAGGAAGCTTCTGAATATTCAGGAATTCAGGAACATTTTCAGGAATTTGAGACCAGAATAGTCTTTTATTCCCAATAAGTGAAAGACTTGAGATATTATGTCTAATGCTTACACTTGTGTATTATGCATGCTACCTGCTATTTTTACAGTAAATACTGTATATCTGGGCTGCCGACTGGGGACAAAGTGTTAACGTAAGACAACATTTGTCAAAAGTCATATTAACACAACCAATATGAGGCAACAGTTTCCAGCAGTAGTAGTTAATGTTTTAATAGAAGCCAGAGCTCCACAAGCAGGACCTCCTCCACTGTTTGTGCCCCACAACATAAATTTATTTTCAAATAGTATGTGATTAGTGGGATATTCTGAGGTCCATCGGAGGCTGTCGTCATCGCTTCTACCCTGAAAGTTGGCAAAATTGCCAGAAAACCACCTCGGATTGAGAAACACAGAGTTCTTTGTGTCTCAGAGTAATGGCAATTTTTTAAGAACAATTCCAGAACCTCAACTTCCCCAAACCAAACATGCATTGAGTCTGATTGGCTCGTGTGGTGAAGCTGGCTGCCCACCGGGGTCCCTGCAACCCTGTTTAAAATTATAGAGCTGTTCCGCCAGAGGAGAAGAAAGATTCTGCAAAGTTCCACATGGTAGCGCTTTGTAGATGGGATCAAGCACTTTCCCAGTCGAACTTCCGAGTTGTGTTTATCATCTTCTGCCAGCGTGTTGATGCTTGTTGGCACCACTCTGATCTGTAATTAATGAATGCAACACAGTGCATTGTGAGGCGTGTAGTGTCAGAATGTAGCTCAGCGCATCTTCACTCTTCTTCACTTTGAACTCATTGTTTGTCCTCAGTCTCTGAGGACTTCCCATAAACATATTTTAAAATAGGATAGTCACGTTTGAAGGCGTGTCGCACTTTACATTTACAAGCGTCTTGAGTCCTGTCTGGATCAGGGCTGCAGCGATGCATCAAGAACTCTGGTGCAGCTTTGACTCTGCGGAGTGATTTAGTTTTTTATGAACTTTACTAAACATTTGAGAGTTTAAGAGACTGCGTGTGCATGCATACTGGCATGCATGCACGTGTGTGTGTTTCCTTGACTCCTGAAGAATAACAAAGACTGTTTTGATAGTCCTATTGATATTTCTTTTATATCCCCTTTTTTTTTCCTCTGGTTTCTAATGCTATTCTCCAAAAGTAACAAAATGAGTCCAAAGAAGGTAAAAGAGTAAAGGCATAAAGCCAGATTTTTTTTTTGTTTTATTTTAATTTCTCCCCATACTCTTTCCCCTTGCTGATTTCCCACCACAGATCATTTTTTTTGGTGACCGCTGCACAATCTTGAGATTCCCTGGCAGTATTTAGTGGGGAGGTTGGGGGGTGTCGGGTGAGCTGGAAGCAGCTCCATCATGCCTTTAAAACTCCGCCGTCTGTTCAAGCAATGTATGCTCAGAGCTTTGGTCGGGTTGAGGGGCCGAGGGGGTGATGGCGTGTGTGCAGACTCGCAGGCCCGGCTTATGTGGTCTGAGGCAGATCTGTGTTCAGAGGGCTCGGCTGAATGAGGAAAGACGTTTTTGAAGCTCTTCCTCCTCTGAACCTTCAGTGGTCTGCTCAGATTCATATCAGCCCCTTTCCCTTAAATGTAGTAAGACTAAAACAGTATAAAGGAATAGTAAAACTTTACAAATGCTTTATATTTTATTGTTTTTAAGCATGACCTTGTGCAGCTCGGAGAGACGACATGGAGACTTGCGTTCTCTGCTAAAATGGCTGCGTTTTTGTTGGCCAGTCATCTTGGCTCATATCTCACTCAGCTCTATTTAACTGCCTGTAATGACAATAAATTACAGTTTGTGCTGATGGGTCGTATGTATCTCAACGGCCATCCTGTTGCCGTGTCAGCACATGTTTTAAATAAATGGCTGTAATTAACGTGTGTTAGCTGTCAGAAACACATCTGATATCGTAGATTACATTTTCTCTGCAGTGGCGCTGAAGAACGCTGACACCCAGAGGGCGTCCTGGGTGACACTTTTGGCTTTTATTTCCACTTGACAATTCTATTAGGCGCTCATTCTCTTTGGGTTCTTCCTCAGTGGAAGCGTGGAATCCAGGACCCATCAATTGCTCCTCGCTCTAAGTGCTGCACCATGTTTTGATTGAAGCGTTTGCCTGAAATTTCAGACGCCCCCGATGCGCCCCTACTGCGTGAGTCCCTGAAGCAGCCTTTTTTTTTTTTTTTCCTCCGAACCACAGTCAACATCAGTGTCAGCCTGTGGAATCTGCATTCCACTCAGCAGCAGGGAGGCTCCACAGCACAGTGCAATCCTTCTGGCTCACTTCCAGCCATTACATCCTCTGCAAACTTGGTGTGGGCGTGCAGGTCTACATGAATATGGATGGAAGGATTCAAGATTCAGTTGTCTCTAAACATCAGCAAGTAAGAACTCCAATGTCCCCAGAAGCCATGAGAATTTTATATTATTTCAGCAAATAAATAAAACAGAATTTCTGTTTTTGTGTGCATCAGCTGCTCTGAACCAAAATGCTGTGGCCCTGCTTCAGTGCTAAATTATAATTTAGCTCTTTATTTAGGGAAGAAAGGGGTTGTTTTACCTCATAATATAGGTAATAAAACTCCATGAGTGTTCACTCACACTCGCTGCAGTGACACTGAATAAGCCTTGCCATCAAGGATATTTGGTTTGTATGTTTTCGTCTCCGTTTTCAAGTGAGAAAGAGAGACAAGATGGTTATCACCCAGGGCTTTATCTTTTTTTCTTTTTTTTCCAGAGAGCTTTGTCTGCTTTGTTTTAGTTTGCTCAGAAGCACAAAGAGGTCATGGCCTCAGGACAGGTCACGGTTTGAGATTTACTCACTTGGATTACTTTTACTTGGGAGATATTGGAATAGTATTAGTGCTTTCTCTAATCCGGCTGGTTCATACTTTGTAAGACCATTACAGAAACATGGAACGGTGGCAAACATGATTGAGGGAAACTGAGCTTTGAGCTTTCGGGGGGAATTTCTCCTGCCCAATACCATGGCAGTTTACATTGGTGAGTGTGAGTAGAAAAAGCAGCTAATGATTTATTAGAGTTTCAGTGAAGTTGGAGCTTTACAAAAATTAAAAAAAAGAACACTCAATTGATATTCCTGTAGTTAAGGCTCAGAGTCTGCTTGTGGGAGGTGGATGACAATCAATTGCAATTTTCAAGAGAAACCTTAAAAACAAGTTCAGGAATACAAATAAAGCATATTTCCGATGTAGCACTCAACCCCACAGAGGTTATCTGTTTACATTTGAGGATGTGCAGAGCGTCCGATGACACAGATACTTAGCAGCAGCAGAGGCAAACCAAGTGGTTGGCCTCTGGGACGGGAGCTGCAGACTCACCACCGTGAGTGTTGCTAAATTGAAAAGCAGCTCTCCAACTTATCCAGACTGACTGGGTGTATTACTCTTTCAGCTTTTAACCAGCCAAAGGAAATTACATCCGTGACCTCGCGGCGCTCACCACGTAAAGACAGTGTGAGGTAATTTTGCTTACGCAGTGAAGGTGGGAGAGGGTGCGCAAGGTGGTGATGAGAGTGCGGGTCTGTGCCCCATGCTTGCAACTGTTTAAAATGGTGCAGTCATCAAATTAACATTCAGTACATAGAAGGGTTGAGATGGGGCATGGAAAGGCTTAAGAGCAGGAGATGGAGAACCCAATCACCAGTACGCAGTGTGAGCAGCACTTTTAATAAGATCAACGCTGGTTTTTGAATTAATCATAATGCACAGTGGATGGACCTTGTGTATTTTCCATTAAAAATACTTTCCATTCTACATTGCTGATGTGTCTGTACACCTGCTCATGTTGGAGCAAGATAACCAGCTGACAGGACGAATTTAAACTTCTCTTACCTTCAGCCATTGCTGACAGCAGTTTGCAGCCTAAACGTAATAAATGAAAGTGTTTCACTTCCTGGAGTGATGTTGTGCTCCGCCCATTCCAATCAGCCTTTAATTAGAACTGTTGTTACATGCTGTCACAAGGGCTAACACCTTGTGACAGCACTGCCATCAGCTTGGCAGACTGCAATCTCATATTTATGGAGGGGGGTCTTTAGCGCTGCTCGCCATCACATCATGTGTCTCCACGGACTCAGTTTCACCCCACACACTTTCAGCTAATTTGAGTGTGTTCCAATCAAGAGCGTCAGGTCACCGTGGTTATGTTACATGCAGCATGTTTAAGAACAGAAATTAGTATTAGTTATTAAAAATTAGTAATTAGCAATTATTTCTCCATCTACTTGAAGCCTGAGTAGAAAAGCAGAAATTAAGGTAAATCTGAATGATGACTAAAGCTAAACTCTGTAGCGCGCATTTACTCATGGATGAAAAAGAAACAACACACACAACATGTAATAGGAAGGTACCCTGTTACACTCTTGGTTGAGGTGTTTTTTATGGCAGCTCAGTAGGTTCAAGGCAGTTAACTCCATAATGAGCTTGGTTTCATCCTAATAAACATAACATGTGGTAACCATTTGTGCCTAATGAAGTGCTGCCCTCTGTGGACTGATGTAGTACAGCAATCACGGACCATCGCAGACCCCTCTGCGCTTCCCGCCTCCTGTCAGTGCTGACAAATCAGACCAGGTCGCCGTCAATCTAGGTGAAATAGGATGTAGACGTTTCCAAGTAGCAGCCTACTACGGAAAACTACTGTGGAGGATGACATCAAGAACCACAGCTCCCAGAGGAGACAGCTCTGGAAACATTGAAGTTTAACAAGATTACAGACGCGGGGAGGGGCGGGGGGGGGGTGGAGACGAAGCAGCATGTGCTGCTCGGACTTGGCAGCATGGAAAAGCAGATTTATGAACTCCATTAAACCACATTTCTTTTTCTTTATTAGAGCCTGCAGCAATTACCCACTGTGGAAAAGGGATGGGGGGGGCACTAGTTCAATTACTAATACCAGTCCGAGCATTTACTTTCACATAAAGTAGCTGCAGAACACAGGAGTGGAAGATAAAACCAGGCACCTTGACAGTATCAGCTCTGCTGGTTGACTGTGACACAGTGCGGAAAACCAGTTACTCTAGTATTTGGAACAGGTGGCCGTATCAAACTGGTGTGGAGCTGGCATGGCTTTGTAGCCAGACTCTCAATCTGTCCACTTGAAAACTCCCCAGAATTGCTGGAAAGTATTACGGCCCCTGTGGAGGAGAGAGCAATTACAAATTCTAATGGGAGAGAAGGAGCCACATCTATTCTTGGAAGACGATCAAACTTATGACTAGAACATTTTTACCAAAGCACATTAACACAAATCTCGGTACCACGGGTGCCATTTCTAATAGTTTCAGGATTTTTTGCTCCTATTCTGGGCAGGATGTCGGTGGTCACCATGCATTTAAAACCGCCATTAGAATCTAAATTGCGCTCCCAGTGCCAGTGTTTAATGGAGCACACCCGGCATCAGCAGGTATATGCCAGCACTCTGCTGAGAAAAAACCTGCTCCTGTTTAAATGGCGCATTTGTGCACTTTGTGGCAGATTGTATTTAGAGCGGGCACAGAACGCTCCAGCTGGAGACTGCTCACCCTTTGGCCTCTTCACCTGAACTCTTCCTGCTCTGGTATGTGTGACTAACATGTTCTATGGGATGCTGGTAACACTAGAGCCCACATGGTTTGGCCATTGAGTACAGCTGGCTTGTTAGACTCCTCTGTTTGTTCATTTAATTATTTGTTTCTCCTGAATTGATCTATTCTGCACCTATTCTGCACCAGAAAGATTCAAAAAAGGGGGCCATCATTTGCTTTTGTTCCTCACATGGGCCATGTGAACGTGTGTAAATATGAAGGCTGCCTTAGGAATGAATAAATGTGCAAAGTGGTTAATGACTCTGTCCCCCCAATCCCACGACACCTCCATTTGACTGCAAATCTGAACTTCACAACAAACAAAAGAACCTCCTATGCAGACACATGTTTGATGGATTGCTGGGGAAATATGATTCTCTGTGGGCTACGAATTGACATAGTAATGCCACAAAAGCTGTCGCAGGTGATGAGGCGCTTTGTGCATTCCTGCACATTCCAGCGGCAAGAAAACAGCAGCTCGTACATCTGCTGCAGCCCGGCGAACACTTGGGAGTAGATGTGACAGGAATAAGGATTGCTGCCACCTCGAAGTGAGATGCACCCACACAAAGCCAAGGTCAAGCCTGTCAGTGAAAATGTGCCACCGCGGTCGGTTGACGGCGAGCAGAGCGGTGCTGCGTGCGCGGGTGTTTTACAGTGATTGCGAATCAATAGCAATCTTTCAATGACAGCTACAAGACGTATTTGAAGAACAGAAAAACAATCTATGCTCAGTTGAGTCAAGTCAGGCTGTGACAGCAAAGTGAGAAGTCTCAGGAGGTCTAACAGGGTTTTCAATATTTATATCATGGAACTGAAAGTTCAACATCAAAACACTGTTGTCTTTGGGTTCTAGTATTTTGATTGTGACTCTATTTATCCAAACATGCTTTGATTTAGAATCAGCAACTCAAATATGCCCCAACAGTATATCATGTTTCATACTCAACATAGTGGGGATTAATGCTTTCTTGTGAAGAAAGTGACAGTATTGAATTTATCTGTAACAATTCAGTATTAAAATTGTCACTCACACCCTCCTTAATTCATCTAATCCTAAAAAAGAAGACAAAAATGTTTCCATTTTGTTTTTCCCTCCCCTGTTATGTGCAAAAATCTGCCTCCTGCAATTTGCATGAGCTCCAGCAGTTTAATTGATTATCTGGATAATCCTGAAATTGTGCCATTACAGCAGTTTAATCTGTTAGAGATTAATACACAAGACAGTTTTGTAGAAACAGGCTTTCCATGACATCAAGCATCTGATATTTCAGCTACTTACCAGTTTATTAATGCAGTACTGGTCCTTGTTTTCAGCTTTTATCACTCAGTGATTGCTTTCACGTTGGCCCGAGCACCACGTTAAATGACCGACTGAGTGTATTATCCAAATTAGAAGATGTGCAAGTGGGCTGAAATAAGCCACACTTCAGGGCCTTAAAGTCTCCTCTTTGTTGAAATGCTTTGCTATGCAGGGAACAAACATAAAGAGAGTAAAGAAGTGAAAAATACCTTAAGCTGAAAAGCCTCCATCAGTCTGAAACAAAGACGTCCACTTGATGTCATGTTCCTGTGAAAAAGAGTCTTGACACAGAGAGTGTGTGTGTGAATAAATTAATGATCAGTGCCCGTGAGTGGGCGACCTCAAGTGTGTGAATGTGTGTCTTAATAGTTCATAGAGTGTTGAATGATTTACAGTGCAGCCACCGAAAACAGAAAAAGCATAATGAAAGTACACAAGTCTTCCCTCATGTTGGCATGATGGTGCTGGTACACTTAATGGCTATTCAATTCTTTAAAGAGTAACTGCTGGCAAAGATTCCACCATCACACCATCCACCATGTGAAGAGGGTTGCAAATCCATTCTGTTTCCCTGTTTACACATTTCCTTCAGTTTCATTATCTTACATGGACTAATTATCACATATGTTGTGTGATGCTCATTTATATGGCTTTTGTAAAGGACAGTGTGTCCTTATGTGATAGAAATGCTGGTCTACACTCAGGACTTCATCCAAGGCACTCACCGCTGCCCATTTTAGGATGTGACTGATATCATGCAAAACCTGTATTTAAATGAGATGATGGGATCCAATTGGCCAGCAGGGGGCTCCTCACGTGCTTCTGTTTAATGGTGACAGAAGAAAAAAAAACAGAAAGCTGTGTGTTGAGGCCCCACAGCTGGGGAGTTGCCCTCTGATCCAGTCCAGTCCTCTGTGTGTTCGTGTTACCCTACTCACTGTGGTGTCTGCCATTTGCATCAGAACCCTGAAATCCAGCTCCCTGGCTTTGGATGTACAGTACAATGAGACTCGCCCCGGTGCATTTGTTGCCATGCTACAGCACGATGACATTTGCACCCTGCCTTCAAAGCTACTCCTCTGCCTTTTTTTTATTATTTTTTTTTATTGAAAAACGCATCACAAGCTTGCAGTCACAAGAAAACCAATTTACTGCATGTTCGCTGCGAGTTTTCTGTATCATGAGATGACTTCTAAGTAGCAGAAAAATGTATATCTTGGTGGAGGGCAGCAACTGATGATTCTTTTTCATTATTTCCCCCTCCCTGCCCACTGTCTCATCGGAATTCAAGCGAGGTGGCATCTTCCCCTTTTTTACTGCTGCAGTAATGCTGCTCTCTCTTTTTACTCCCTGTCAAACTCATACATTTGGATCACCAAGCCAAGAGACCACAACCAGCCTGTGGCGCAGATGAATCAGCACCTGGAAAAGAATCAGCCATCTAAAGCAGCTGATACTACACCTCCCATAATGCACTGCAATAGCTGTTAGGCAAGGAGAGACAATGGTTGATGAAAATTGGACTCAGATAAGCACAAGTTTCAAAAGAATTGGGAAAACAAATGAACAAATGATGTTGTGATGTAATTAAAGAAGTCTTTAATTTGTTTTTAACATTTCCTTTTTAATATCTGCAGAAACAGCTCATCGAAGCCCAGGTAGTTACCCAGTTACCCTCTCGTGGGATTGTTAACCTTGGAGAAGTTATTGACCCATCCTATCATCTGTTGGTCTTGGGGGTCACAAAGGTTAGGTTGAGACCTGGGGCTAAACTGTCAGGAGAGAAACCTCAGTACTGCAGTGTAGTAAGGAACCAATGTCTGACCTACACATTTATTGTATTCTCAGACTCAGTAAATGTTCATTAAATGCTAAGTCTGTTTGATGTCCCAATCAAACCTAGTTCTTGGTGTCTCTTCTTTCGAAACACATAACCTTTATGCTCCGTTCCAAAATACACCGGAGCTCCTTCTTCATTCGGCAGCTTCATAGTGTGTTTCATGAGGTAATTAGCAGCAGCGAGACACGAGCTCTAACGTAAAGGCAGTGTGTGCCGGGCCATTGTGAGGCTTTATGTGATGTACTCCTCTGTGTATCTGTCATTATGGGCACTGAATCAAGAAAGAAAGGTTGGGCTTTTCAGAAGGGCTCCCCTGGGAGCGAGCCCTTGTCCTGTCACTGCTGGGAGGGATGGCTGGATAATAATGGGGACATCATGAGGGCAGGTAGATAGGCTTTCCTTTTCAAAGTGGAAGATGGTGGGAATTTGCAGTATCCCATCACAACAGGCGTGCAGCCATTGATTGGCCTGTGGCCCACCTTAAAAAGGACAGCTTGAGCAGCTCTTGTGAAAGAAAACAGATGTCCACGCTGTTTGCTTTCAGAAATAAAGGTTCTATTGTGTAAAATGACTGCCCTATTTCAGTAGAACCTGGTGTCAGTTGGTACATACAGAGATGTTCACATGAGATCTGCAGCTTTTTTTCCTTCTTTCTTTCTTTTTGGAAGATGAAAAACAATGTGATGTGTTCCGATTTGACACAGAAATGTTTCACTGATTTATCATTTTCCAGGTTTAGTTTTTTTTTTGTCCTGATCTTCCTGGGCTAACACAGTTTGATTTTGGAAAAAAAAAAACTTAGAAAATTGGCTTTTTTGAAAGTTGCTTTATGAACCTTGATGCAGAAAACAGCAATAAACATGCAGCTTTTCACTTGCGCAGAAACTTTTCTGGTGTCTCACTCAGTACAGATTTGAAATAAAACTAAAATAACATATCAAGGATTCCTCCTGTGCAAGAGTTGGGTATGTAGACATCTCCCTGGGCAGGGACTTCAGAGGACACGTCCATGTCTTCAGAGTGCATTTGAGTTCACTGTCAAAGTCAAACCAAGGCAGGCTCCTTTTTTGGAACCGATGGAGTGCATGTTAGCAACAGTGTCAACAGTGTGGTCTTAACAACGGACAGTGCTTTTGAAATGAAGTCTGGAAATAGAATCTACTTTCCTTCAGTCCTGGCAATCTGCAAAATCTTCCCATTCACACAAGAAATTACATTTGTCATTTTTGTTCATAAGCTGAAGCCTTGATTCTATATGCTAATATCAGCCCGCTGTTGATGTTGGTATCATCTGAGGTTTACAGCCACTGAAATTCTCATGAGGCGTTTTTCTTTGTTCTCATTGTTGTTGTTGTTCCTTCTAGCAGCATCGGTTCCCCAGACAGCGTGTGATGCCTGACGCCGTTATTTCTCCACTTGTCTGCAGAGAAACCACTCCCGCAGGGTCCCCCAGGTGGCGTTATTGGGATCCTCGGAGGTGTCGTTGCCATCGGACTCATCGCCGGCGTGGCCGTCACCGTTTTCATGGTCCATCGGCGGCAGCAGAAGACGCGCACTGAGACGGATAATGACCTGTGAGTACCAAGACTCTGCCAGAATGTACTGCACGGGGCCGGACAGGCGCTAGAATGAAGTGTGCACTTCCGTGAGAGGGAATCTTTGAAAAATGGAAAGGGTCAGTGTGTTCTTAGTCAGAGTTCTTATTATTCATTCTGAGGTGATAATCTGCCTCTCTACGGGTTCTTTTATGGAGAATAATCAAATTGCACCTTCAAACAGCAAGCATGTGTCTGTGTGCTCCAGCAGAATGATGACTGTCATTTATTGGCAGCTAAGTGGTTGCATGTTTGTAATCTGAACTTCATTGAAGCCATTTCTCATTTCAGCACTGTTTTCTTTTTTTTCCTTTTTTTTTTCTTTTTTTTTTTTTCTTTTTTTCTTTAATTGGGGCAGAGTCCAGGAACCAGTGCTGCTGCCTTAGTTTGGAAAAGCCCCAACTTTTATAACATTTTGATATTTCAGGTGAAAAACTCTGGTTAAATCAATGTAGCCAGATGTGTTAAAGAAAAAGACTGCCTCCCTTATATTAGTTAGTTCTGTCTCCTTTGGGCCACCACAATAATTCCTTCCTGCCTTCTAACTGAGGGTCATAAGCACTTGGAATGTTTCCAGCTGAGGAGGAAATGGAAGTTGCAGAGCATGCAGCTGGGGGAGCTACAATTAACAAAGCCTCAGAATACACTAAATTTTACTGATGCCATCTGATTATTGAGATAAATAATACACATTTTCAACAAAAAAATGAAGCCAGCATTCAAGTTCAGTGCAGCTAATTGCCTTTGTCTAACACACCTGCATGCAACCCCAACAGATATCTCAGCAGTTGCAGGTTTCCATGATGCTTTTGGCTATATTGGATATCCAAACTCCACATTTCATGCAGGATTTGTGCCCCTGTGGGAACCAAAACTCTGCTGAGTGCTGGGGTTGGCTGGTTTCCTCTTTGGAACCCCGAGAACCAACTGAAGTTGGGGGTGTGCGCAGTCTGACTGAGAGCTGGAGCCTTTAATTAACCTGCATGATGAGATTGCAATGCTCATTTTTGAGCCTTTAGAATGGCGTAATTGATTGGATATTTAAGCACTAAAACCAAGCACTGACGGAATGCTGGGCCATGTTTTTGGCCTCTGGCTCTTCGGGCACCAAAAAGAGTAGTTCAAGCGCTGGAGCCTGAGAGAGCCAGAACCACAAATCTGCTTTTATTTTTAAGATAAGTGAAGCACACCAACTCTTAGCTCCCTCCTACTGCTCTCTGCCTCATCTTCTTGCCTGTTCATCTATCTCTCTCTTACTCACTTTCTGATGCTGAAGTATAACTGCTCTCTGTTTCCCACTCCCTCCCCTCAGCATTGCTGTTGCTGCTGTTGCTGATAGTTGTGTGACACAGGCTCCAGAGAAGCCAGAGCCCCCCACAAGGAAAGTAGAGGCAACTGACCCCAGTCTATCCCCCACTGATCCCTGTCCTCCTGGATCCTCTATTCTATTGCCTGCATGTAATGGTGGCCTGCAAGTCACATACTTAAGCACGCCATTGTGAGCGCTAGCTAACATTTACTCTACATTTGGGAATAAAACAAATGTTTCTTTTGGAAAGATCGACCAGGCAAATCTTCTCATCTCTATTTAATGGATGGCAAAAAAATAATCCAGCTCTTTTAAATAACGTAGCTTGATAAAGAAGTGTGAATTAGGCTTGCTGGCAAACAGCACCAAGATAAATCAAAGTTAATTAAAATTCTTCAGATAACATATCCAGCTGAAGTGCTGATCGGATGTGGCGCGCCTGAACACATCAGACCACCTGTTGATGTGATTGACTGCGCACATCAGATTGTGAACAGGAGGCCAATCTATCATCCTCCTCGGAAGCTGCTAAAACACACTGATAATGACTCTGTTGACCGACCCCTGTGTGCAGCCGCCCTCCTCCACCTCTGGCTCTCCCCCCCCATCCCCCCTGCTGTTGATGTGCATGACTGTCATCCAAAATGCATGATGAGAGTTAGCTGTGTTGGTGCTGTGCAACCGTGGTCATTGTCTCCTCAGCATGTGTTGCTTAATGTAGTGAAATGTGGTTCGGAGCTCTTCAGATGAATATGTGTAATCGTTCTCCCGCGGCACCCTGTGTCATCGAGTGTGTTCGGAATAATGTTGACTTTTCTCTCAACTGTCTAATCATGTGAATGCAGAAATGTAACAAGAGAATGTGTGAATGTGCAAGGGTCTTATTTCAGTGCAGACAAGCATTCATAGTTGTATATGAGTGTGATATCAGTGCAAAAGGGAAACATTTAGCCAGGCTGTTTAATTCTGCATGTTGATGAGCTGTTAATCAAGGCCAGGCATTTGATAACACGCCTGACTGCACCGCCAGTCACGCCTGTGTTTGCCCTCACACGGCAGCACATGATGTGACTCAAAATTGGTCAATCCCAATAAATCATTGGCCCATTGGAGGCTGCACCGGCACAACAGTCAACTGATTATCAAAATAGATGGGCATTGTCAAAAGTGATATTCTGGGGATAATATGTTCATCTCCACGTCTGCTGCCACGATGCACAACCTCCAAAAACGGCAGAGGATGGCTGGCAGAGGGAGATACCTGCGGGGCAGATGCCAACTTTGGGGCCACATTAATCACATGCAGAATAGATTTCTAAGTTGGATGTAATTTTTCTTTTTATCTTAATTATCGAGATGGATTTACCTGAGTGGCGGTTTTAGAAAGACGTTATTAAAACCAGGGCTGGATTTGACAAAAGACAAGAAGAAATTAATAATTTCTTGTCCTCATGTTTGAATCCGGCCACAAGTGCGTTTAAAACGTTGTTGTACGGAGACATTTATCATGCGATAAATGGACATTCACTGGCAAACACCTATTTACGTTCAGCTGTCACCAAAGTAGGACTGTCTTTGATTTGTGCATAATTGAACATGGACTGTATCTGAATCCTTCATGGTTGATGTTATTGAGTCAAAACGGTGCTTGGTTTCTGTCTGGAATGTTCTACATGCAGTATAACTGTACTACAGTCTAAATATCAGCTGTCTTGTTGGGCTCTCCTTGTATATACGGTGACCATCTATGTGGCCATCATTCATCCCGAAGTTTGGATCGTGTGTCCAGTCTGTAAACCGTGAACTGTGGGAGGAAGCTGAAAGCTTTCTTCACCAGCTCAGTTTTTTGATAAAATTGTGAGACAACAAAAAGAAAGAATTCACTCTGTTGTACTTGTGTTTTGTTCTTCCTTATCTTGTGCAAGAAAAGAAAGTTAAAAAAAAAAAGTTAAGCTGTGCGGAGTAATTGTTGTCCATCCTCTGCAAAGATCAGTGTGAGTGAGACAAAGCATGAAAGTAATTGCCTCCTAAAGATCAGATCGCATTTATCCTGTCTTGTAATTAAAAGTATCATTAGCATTTAAATTGCCAAATGAGATTGTGATCAACAGAAATCGATGGGAACACCGAGGAGCAACTCAAACACTTCACGTTGTGTTGCGCTGGCAGGGACGCACTCGTGTGGTGGCCTTTTCATCCGCCAGCTTGTGGCCACGGGGACGCTTTGTTTTACATGTCTGTTGCAAACAGGCTGCAGCCATAGTGGTCTTATCGCCGATTATCTGCAGCGCAACAAAAAATATTGCACCAACGTTGCAACATTTTTTTTTTTTTTTCTTCTGGAAAAGTCATTTTAGCTGCTATAAATCTCCCCTCACAGATTATTCTTCTCACTTTAAGGATTAGTTATGTTTTCTCCTCACTATCCTCCTTAAATCTCCCCTTAAGCTGCCCTGAGCTTTCAGCAGCCAGCAGAGCGAGGAGGAACGAGGTCTTCAAGGTGGATGTCTGAGGCGGAAACCGTGCAAACGCGGATGTAGCTCATGGTTCCCTGCCCAGCGCTTCCTTCTCCCTACGGGCTTGTGGTGCCTGTCAGCTTCCATTAGTGTCAAATAGTCTCACAAAGCCAACGCCCACACTCCTGCATCATTCTCTGCTCTGAGGAAGTCGGTGTGTAATCACACAGCTGAGACAGACGTGAGGTGTTCGAGCACTTCATCATCATCATCATTGTCGTGCCGCATCCATCGGTGACAGACAAAGCAAACACCATTGCGCAGTTATCAGAGGGTGACGGAAAAGGCTAAATATTTGATATTGCACGCGGAACAATAGCAAATAATCACCATCTGAAGTTACACCCAGGTGATAAAAATGCTGAACTTGGACAGGTGTTACTCTACAGACGACAAATCTGTTTTCCTTCCAATAAAGGATCATTTTTCCGTCCAGAAATGAGCTTTCCTGTGATGCAATTTTCTAAATTGCAAGCCGTCAAATAAGTTATTCTCTAAATGAAAGACTGCATTTGTATCATTTTAAATGAGTCTTTTTGGGACTCTGTGAAATGAAACAATGCCGCTGTGCGGCGGGACAGCGGCTAGCCTTTGTGTTTACATCAGAAAAAAAACAGAGGCTTGATCTAAACTATTCCTGAGTGAACCAAAATGATCCGCACAGATGGCTGAGGGACTGCTAACAGATATTATACTCAACGTCTGAGACATATGCTTGAGCGTTTTCATCACGAAAACCTAAAACTAGCAGAGAAGAGCAATTGTACTTCCATGCCATCCTTGCTGCCATGGCTGTGTTTACTGATGTGTTTTGTGTAAATCTGTGGATTAATTAAGAGTTAATTCCTGTTTGTTTTCCATAGAAATTTTAAATAAGACGGAGCACGATTAAATCCAGAAGAGGATAATATTTGCACGACAACAGGGTTAAAGAGTTTAAAGGGACTGATGTCATTAGATTTGGATCTTTACATGCTTATTTACTCTTTCCACTTTGTGTAAGAAAACACAATTATCAGAGATCTTACAGTTGAAACATAAGCTAACAAAAGCTCATTAGTATGAGGATGTTAATCAAAACACAGTCGCCTCATGTCAAACTTCAGCTTTTTTTTTTTTTTTTTTCAATGTTAAAGCGCCACAATTTGGTGTCTCACAAGGAAGACAGAAGCTGAAAAATGACATTTTTCACATGCACACCAGACAAGAAAGAAATTCTGTTAGCTGCCAGGGCTTTTGTTGAAAGTTCTGTCGCTATATCAGAAGTGAATAGAATTACAATAGTTTATAATGAGCATTCTGCTGTACCTGAGAAAGGTACTCATAATTATATCGTAGAGGAGAAAAAGCCATGATGGAAGAGGTTATTGTAGATGAGAGGCTGCTACACGCTGCCTTTTTTTTTTTTTTTTTTTTTTTTTTGCTAGATTTCTGCACCTCAGTGCTGCAAGGGAGTTGATGAAGGTGGCACACGGATGTGGCGGTGGCACGGCAACCCTGTCTGGAGACAAGGTGATACGAGCTGGAAATAATGAGCGTGAAAGAAAGAGTTAAGAGGTGCACTCATGCACAAATTTTCTGCACATTAAGACGCCGGCTTGGCCTTGCAGAAAGGTCATGTTATTCAATAAGGGTGTGAACCGCTGCAAATGGGAGGCAGGAAGAGCTGGCGATAATGTGTGTAGGTACAGCGCTCTGTGCCTGCGCTCACATTCATTATCTTTGATAACTCCAGAGATCATGTCAGTATTCAGCAGATGACATCTGACGTTTCAGGGAAGGATTTTCTCTGGAGTCTTTGGGAGCTAAAACCATTCCTTGTCTAAAATAATTACCTGGATGAACGTCAAACAATTTTAAATCTAAGTACGTAATCACTGTCATCTTTCCTGCTCGTGATCCATTTCTTCTTTTGATTATCCTGTAAACATCATCCTGTCTCACCAGGCCATATATCACTGTCGATTTGAAGGAAATGGGTGTTTGCCGTTCTGTTAATTGCAGCGTAGGGGAGAGTACAGGAGTTCAGGTGTCAGGGCTTTGTTCTTTTATCGGGTGTGTCAGCTGTGGGTGGAATTACGGGATGTTAATGCGAGGGACAACAGAGCTCCTTGAGTCAGTGCTAACGTAAAACAGCCGCTGCACCGTCGACGCGGCGTTCGTCCTTGCGGAACCGCGGATGAGGCGACATCCACCCGAGGACCTGACTCATACATGCCCTTGTCCCTGCCCCCCTATACTCCCCCCATCTCCATCTCCTCACCTCAGTGTCCAATTACAGCCCAGTCTCATTAGCACAGTGTCTCTCCAGCGAGAGCCTCTGAAAGGGCAGGGGGAAATGGCTGCCACCGCAACAATGCCACCAACGGCAGATCTATCAAATTCCAAGGAAAGAGTGAAAAAAGGCAAGTGCAGGCAGGACTTCTCATAATAGAGTGGTGTAGAAGGTGAGGGAGCTAACGAATGGCCGACCCGTACTGTGCTGAGTGTCATGTTATCTTTTCACTGTCTTAACAGGACCGACCTCCCACCTGCTCACAAGCCCGCCCCTCCCCCACCCAAAAAGAAGAACAGTGACATGAAGGGACACTTGACATCCGACGACATTCAGGTACCAAGATCCCTGCACGCACCCTCAGAACCAGCACGCGCAGTTCAGAGTTTATCCCCGATGCAGCTCAACACTTCAGCGCTCCATGACCCTGACGAGTCCACCTTCGCTGTCGTGACTCCACGATCGGGCGACTCATTCTAGAATCATGCGCTTCCATTTGCATCATTAAAGGTAGAAGGGTGTGATCATCTACACTTTCACTCTTTTTTTTTTTTCCTGGAAAAACCATTTCAGACTGTCATGATTATTACATTTGTACTTGTCAAATCAGAATCATCTCTGTGTTGTTGTGCAGACTGTCGAGCTGTGGGCGATAATATGTTTTATTAAACATAAAACGCAGTAAAGTAAAACTTTTAAATTACAAGGGCTACTGGGAGAGAAAATGAAATAATTCAAATGAGTTTGCTTGCTATAAGCCTTTAATATCTCAAACTTTGGACATGCAAGGCATCATGGGTAATAAGAATAATGTCAAGGACTTCAACTTGACCTTCTTTTTGACTGAAGTTGACTTTTTATCAATGTTAGAGAAGACTGATGAGGCATCCGATCACAACCGCGTGAAAAGTACGCTGACGACAGCTCAGCATGCGAGCGGTTATTGTTTAAAGGCAACAGACATTGTGAAGTGGAAGCGGTGAGCGGAGCAGAGGTAAACATCATGGTTGGTTATGAACAGCGAGTTCAAGGACTCCTGCAAAGACTCGAATGTAGTCCCTCAAAAGCTGCTCGGGGGTGGAGATCCGATGTAGCCACCATCACGCAGCATGCGGTGGAGCGAAGCAGTCAACACTGTATTCAGAGCTGCCAGAACACAAGTAAAGGTTAAATCATTTCAGTTTAGTAGACCAACAGTTACAAAAACAACCTTTTTTTTCCCCAAAAAACAAGGCTCTGAACTGGACCTTTATTTAGTTCAAGGTTTAATGTTACACTGATGCTCATCACACTGCTGCATCACAGGCCTGTTAACTCATAATGATGTCAACTTGCACATAATGAGGCCATATTAAGAGGCGATATTGATATTTCAGAGATGACTGAAAGGCTCTGTTGAGGATGAAATCAGGCGATAATGAAACATAATGTTTTTTCTAGCAGTTTTGTCGCGTTCTCGTTTATTTCTTGGCATTTACAGTGGTCATCTGTTGACTGACAGCATCTGGATGTTGTCATAACCCAGAAACCATTCACAGGGTTTTTGGGTTTTTTTTCTCCTCTGATTTATTCTCGAGTGTTTTGCGACTGACATGACCGTATTTATCGAAGGTGTTTCTCACACAACCGTTTTTCACAGGCACATTTGCGACTGCCATGTGTGATTGTTTATTTTCTTGTAAACAGTCAATTCATGGCTTCATTCCTGACGCGGATGGAAATCTTAGCGCTCGTTTCCAATTGATTTGAATAAAAGTCAGAAAGAAACTGTAGCAAACACTCCCCCGGTTTCAAACACGCGAGGGCGAAAAGGCATGACATAAAAGAGCGCCGTCTCAGCTGAAGCTACGCGAAAAAAAAACTGTCACCAAGTTTCTCAGTGTGTGATTTTTCTCACTGCCTAAAAAAAAAAAAAAAAAAAAAAAAACCTTACTTGCAAGCTTGCATCTGGAAAAAATAAAGACAGGAAATAGAAACAGATTTGTGACATGATGGTTAAAGTATGTCTGTGCAAACAATAATTTCTGATGCATAAACAATAATCACAACTTCAGCGTATTAAATGAGGACAAAGCGATGCAGCTCAGGCCGCATGGGTGGCTGTAATTTGTTCAAAAAAATAGATACTCCAACAACACACAGAGCTCGTAGTTTCAGTAATCTCAACTTAAACATACAAAAGTTGTCCTGATGTTGCCAGTTCAGCAGTTCCACCTTCAAACCTTCAACAGCTTCCTGAGTCACTGTAGATATGCACACATGCAGATATTCCTAATGGGTGTAATACGTGCCCCCACCACTAGTCATGCCTTTATGTCCACAGACCAACTGTGAGGTTCCAGTACCGTGAGAGAACATCTGTATTATTAGTGCATTACACACAGCTGTGTTTCATTCCTCAGAGCAGCTAGGCGCCACTAATAGAGTCAGAGGGCCAGTCGTTGTGTGAGGGAGCTGCTGTTGGAAATGTAATCAGTCATATTTTAACTTTATTACTTTGAAAGTGCCAATTTATGAAATTCCCACACGCGGGACTCCGAGCGGTGCGTCTGCATGTGGCTTCAGCAAAATCTGCTTGTAAAGATCCATTTATTCTGCATGTTCCGTTCCAGATTCTTAGACTGCCATTCAGTCCTGCCTCTCTGTGTCATATCCGAGTAGCTTGTGGCTAAATTCTGAGCAGCGTTATTTACTGAGTAAAATGATCTGACGCTACAGATATGTGACCTTTGCCCTCCGAATTTAGTGGAAGTCTTTGTCTCTCAGCTGGACTCGTTTCCCCACTACTCCAAACAGAGAAGGGCTGATGCTGGGAATGTCAAAATTCCAGAAAAACTTCTAACGTGATGAACTGTTTGAGCCAGGAGTGTTTTTCTCCCACAGTGCACTGTGGTTGTTACCTGACTCTTATCCAGCAAAGCTACATGGATGAATTTATCTACTCCGTACACATAACAGGGACATATACAAGTATATATATATATATATATATATATATATATATATATATATATATATATATATATATATATATATATATATATATATATAATTGGATCAATTCCTTTGAACTTTGATAGGCTAAATGTTATTTCCTTTCTCTTACCTGCTGTGGCCCTCACTCTGAGCATCAATGAAAATCCAATTTATAGCAAAAGCCTGGATTACAGCCTGACAGGTAATCCAGTATATTCTATTATTGGAGCGGGGCTGGAAACAATCCCATATCCCAGTTTGATTTCACCGAGTTCTGTTGGCACCAGCATGGATTTATCACGGGCCAGTACACAGAGTGGAGCCGACAGGGGAACCGCAGCATCAACATCTGCGCCCGCGACGTCCCAAACACTCGCTGTATGATCCCGACAGACAACCAAAACCCAGACCCCCCACCCAGCACAGACCAACAGCTAAATGTTTAAGGGTTCTTAAATCATGAGAAACGTGAGGATTTTTTTTTTTCATACCACACATAGATCAAAGACAAATCATGTACAACAAGATGCTGCCTTCAACTGAATTGTCACTTTTACATTCTTCTTTATTACTTTGGTTATGGAGGTGTAGCAAAGCTCGCGTGTGTGTGTGTGTGTGTGTGTGTTAATATATGGCCTTGAATCTATAGTAAATCTGAAAAAGTTCATTGTCAACAACAGACTTTGATGATGGAGGAAGATTCTTTGAGTTATTCTTTCCTTGTATTGTGAGTGAGAAATGAAGGGCTATGGCTTCGCCTCCAACTAGTCTGCTGAACGCTGCAAAATAATAATAATATGGTGACAGCTGCCATGATGTTCTCATCTATTATTTTTCAAAAACTGAACCCGGGCCTGGAAAAAAAAAAATCTGTTTGTGCAGAAAAGCTCCCCTCTCAGCTGAATAAACAAGAAGATAAATTCGAATAACCCCTGCATTATTAAATCCAGATCGCTGCAATTGTGTTTACATGCGGAATAAAAATATTTAATAGTTTAAAGTTGACAGCGGGGGTTTTTGATAAAGTTCAGACCGTTTTTTGTGTTTCAAATCGCTCTATAATAACAGCTGGCACAATCATCTCATAGATTTCATAAATGGGAATTTGCATTTGTAGAAACCATCCATTTCAGAGCCATCTCAGTTTCAGTCCACCCCCTTATGATGTTGTTTAAAACAATTCATGCAGCATACATCATACAGGGTGGCTTTGCGGCTCTTCATCCATCCCACAATTATGACTCACTCCGATTTCACACACCTCCATTTTATTCTCTGCATCACCAATGACCAACACGCTTCATATTGTTGCTGAAGTGTTGAAACTCTGAAAACTGCAGAAAACAAATCTCCAGCGAGGGTCGACCTCGGTGACCAGTTCGGAGCAGCTTTTTTTTTTTTTTTTTTTTTTTTTCGGAGCCCTGGAGCTCATTAAGAGTTTTTGCTGAGCTCTCGGTGTCTCCTGTAGGTGGTTCATCTCGACAAGGACGAAGAGATGCAGAAGCTTCCTCTTCAGCCTCCTTATTACGACATGGCCCCCTCTGAGTCAACCCCCTTCACTGATAAGCCGGTGAGTAGTGACGCCCTGAGTGGGTTCAGAGGAGCTGCACTGTGAAGGGGTCGTTCGCAGCCTTTGGCAGGTTGTAATTGCTGGTGAAAGGCTGAACTCTTTGTGGCATTGGACTCGGAGGTTTTTGTGAATTGATTTCCTGATGAACTGCAGTGCTGGGATGTTTCCTGGGTCTCTGTCAGCAGAGCTGCTTCTGCTTGGGCTTGCTTTAAATGCAGGCTGCAGCCTGTCTAACAAGCCGACCAGTAAATCCACCGCAGTAATCTCATCATTTTCATCAGCCACTCACCTTAAGGCTGGACTGGCTCGCTCTGTGGGTCTGTGTGCGTGTGTGTGTGTGTGTGTGTGTGTAATATCTCATGTTGTGACTGCAGTGTTTCTGCCCTGAGCTTTACATTCTCACCCTTCATCTAATGCTTTCTACTGACTCACCTGGTTAAGGTTCTTCACGACCCCGATTGTTGCCCAGCATTTGCCTCTGGTGGTATCAGGTATCTTTGTTGCCCCCACCTGTGGAGCTTTCATTGGCATTGGACTTTTGTCAGTTTTAAATTCTGCTGTGGACTCGTAGCACATTTGCGACCTCTGGCTTTACTGGTGGAATTGAAATGATGCGGGTCTGAACAGTAAAAAATACATTTTTAAATGGCTAAAAATTGAATATATAAAATCATAAATATTTGGTCATTAACAAGAAAAATACTGATTTTAGATATTTAGTATTTATATCAGATATTTAGTATCAGTATTTGTATGTAGCCCATAGGTAGAACACGCACGGCTCTCTTGTGGCTGCTAGAGCGCCTGGTTGAGCGGCGCAAAGCCACAGCACTCGTTTTTTTTTGCACACACTCGTACTACAAGGATGAAACCTATCAAATTTGAGATCAATTGGATGAGTACTTCGAGAGGTACACGTGGAACACAGACGTACAGACGTTCGTTGCATTAATAGACAGATGCCTGACCAGTGAAACTGACAGTGAACCAGTTGGTTCCTGATGTCTTCTAGAGGCTTCATGACCATATTTATTCTCTCCTTTACTGGACTTTGAATAAAAAAGTTTGGGTTAACTGTAAAAACGTGATGAATTGATAGATTTTTTTTCTGCAGGCATACAGCTTTTCCCTTATTTACCATCACCGGTTCCCCTGAGTGAGTTAATTTAGGATTTCTGTGTACAGATTCTGGCCTATTAAATCCATCTTTCTCCCATGTGTGCTGGGAGGAACTCTGTCAGAGAGATTTGTCCAAGATTTATGACTTATCTATGATAACACTGACGTTTACTGCTGCTCTTAAACCGAATATGGTATCTCTGAAGCGTTCATTATTTGGGAAAGACATATATTGAGTGGCGAGCGCTGAGTGTTACTAATGATGATTCTCTCAGGGCAAAACACTATCTGCCAATTTAGGTGGCTGTGTCTCTCTAATTTTCCTCCTGATTGCACCGCGGTCATGACAAATATTCCAGTGCAGCGTGGAAGTGGAGGGGAAGTACGTGACGGCAGAGAGATCAGAATCGTTAATGTGGAACTTGTGGAAAAGAGTTGGTCATTACTCTGTAATCCTGTTCTCAGGTGACATAGACTGATGAGCAGGTATTCACCACTTTCCCTTTACTCTTCTGGTGTTGTTCCCGTCTTCATTTGGAGCTAGTGAATTCAACAAAACCATATCTGAGTGCGTTAATTCAGAGCAGAGGGCAAAAATCTGAGAGGAAGACTTTCCCGTAATTTATTGATTACATCATCTAAGTTTATCCAGTCATCCTCCCAGACTGTCGTCTGGATTTTTACTGCTAAGTGGCTTCTTTACAAGAAATCCTTTGTGTACATATGTCTTCCAGCATCAAGAATTTTCTGTTTAAGAGTGAAATTTTAGTCTCCAGTGGGGAAAAAAAAAAAGTTTTCTTTTATTTCACCCCAAAAAACATGCATCAAATAATCCTAAATGAATCTGAAATGAACAACGGCACTATTCTCTGTCATCATAACCGGAATAACAGGTGTCATTGTGTAAACAAACACACGGAGAAAACCAGGTCTTTCTTCGCCTTTGACCTTTCCATTTCTGTTCCCACATTTTCTCTCTGACCATTATTTTCTGTGTGACGTCTCCATGTTTGTCACGTCTGACAAACCCTTTTCTGTGCCGTCCCCTAATGTCACCCTGCTCTCTAACACCCACCGCTGGCTCAGTCAAACTCTCTCCCTGTCCATCAGATGCTCAGGCACTGGTTTTTGTTGCTCTCGTCCATCTCTGCCGCTCTCACTCACGTTGTCGATCCGTCTCTCTTTCTCACTCTCTCATAAATATCTTTTTTTTTTTTTTTTTTTTTGGCTGCCTCACTCCTCACACGCATTTCGCCTCTCTTGTCTCCAGAACTCAGGCCACAAGGACTGTGATGTCCAGTACGCGGAGCTGGATACAGCAGCTTTGGCCTCCTCTCCCAGCCCGCGAAGCTCCGCTCACACTGGCCCAGGGGATCTTGTCGAGTATGCAACCATCCAGCCTAGCTCACACTAGCGCATGCCATTATAGGCCTTTCCCCTCAGACTTTGGCCTCAAGGTACACAGACCGATGCACTCCTGTCCCTGGCTGACTCTTCCTCCTCCTTTCCTTGTGTGTCTCCTTCTTCAGTCATTTTATTTCCTCCCCTCTCACCAGACATAATTGCAGTTTGAACGTAGTTAGGGCTCAGCTGTCAGTCTACGGACGGTCATGACCACTTCAAAAATCTGCATATCACAGTGGCTCACCCACTCAAATGACACCTAATTTCTGTTTCTTTTCTCACTCCTGAATTAAAATCAGCGCATTGGTTTGACAGGAAGTGGACTGTTTCTTAATGCTTGGGTATAAATTGGACTTGGGTATAAACTGAACCGCAGCAGAATAATAGCGTCATTTCTTCTTTTTTTTTACGCAAATCTAAATCTGCTGCAGATGCATTTAGGATCTTCCCATCCAGGTTATGGAGAGCCAATGAGACTGAACCTTGAATAAAACTCATATATGTTACAAATAATCGCAAACAAATTGTGTGTCATACCCGATCTTGCTTCTGTTGACAACCCCGAATCATCTGACGCCCCAAAGGATGGAGGAAGTCTTTACAGCACTTGAATTGATCAGCGCACGCAAGCAGCCAAATAAGGCCTGCGGAGGCACAGTCGTGCATGTTACTACCCTGAAGAAGCTGATTTCTATGATAATTCCAGAGATGGGTAATTCTCCAGGCAATTCAGGAGGCTTTCTCCAGGCAATTGTAGCGACAAGATGAGGTGAGCATGCGATATTGAAAGAATGCTGCAGCAATTTTCTTTTCATTTAGATCACATTAGTTCTCAGGGAAGAAAAGGATGGACGTAAAATACATCACCGCATAAAAAAGCTTTCAGATTAACTCTGCTGACTTTTATTTTTATCGCCCTAATATTGATCAATGCAGCCAGTCAGAAACCAGAGAGAAAGCTTCTCCTGCTCTCAACGAAAACTAGGGGTAGCAGTCTTCTTTTGGTGCTCATGTAGATGTCATCTGTTCAGCATATGAGGGGAAGAATTCTGCAGAAGAAGAGTGATGTTCACCATTGTTTCGGATGCCAAAGGTGTTCCGAATGCTTCCCAGTATTTAAAGGATTTCCGATGACTCCGATGTGTAGGTCCAGCTCTGCCTGCAGACATCCGCAAATATCAAGAAAATGTGGGAGAATTCCCTTCAGCTTTAATATTTATCGGTTTTTAATGAAATGAGAAATAGCATTACAAAGCCCGGGCTGAACGTTTGATATGTGATGTGAAAGCGCGCTCAGATGATGAGCAGAATGCGGAGTGACTTCCTGTGTCAGCCTTTTTTTTCCGTCAGCAGCCCTGTAATTGGGATACAGCATCCGCGGACGAGATTCCGAGTGAATGTCCTCCTGGGAATTGCCTGTTGACATTGCCTGTTTGTAATTGGGTATTAAGCCTCATCTTGACTGGCTCCTGTTGTGAGGTTACGCCATTCAATAAAATCTCTGTTTGCTGAGCCGCAGGTTGAACCCAACCACCTCCACGAAAACCCTCACTGTACTTTTGGAGAGGGGGGAAAAAAAAAAAAGTTCACTTCTCGGCTGATGACCTCCAAATAATCCTTGAACTGAAGCAGCTTGTTAGTCGCAGGCCCGACTGTAGCCTGCTAGCGTCCATTTGCCAGTCGTCAGAAGACGATCATTTGGGGGTGCGGTGAATTAGCGGGCCGCCGGTGGTCACGGATTTCTCTGGACCGTTAACCGAGATTGCTCCCGCGCCGGTCCAACGTTTAAGGTTTTGTTTAATTTAAAGAGCGTTTGCTCTGGCGGAGCTGCAGGTGAGAGAATGCTGGCGTTCTTACCCCCCCCCCCCGAGTGTCTTTCAGGTGTCTTATTATCCCCGCTCACATCACGAGGTGCTGTGTTTTTCAGAGAGAGCCTCGTGTGAAAAGGCTACCTGACAGTTTGATCAGGTTTCCCACAGCTCTGCTGGATCTGTCTTAATTTTACCCAAAACAGCGGCGCCATTACGATGTCAATTTAGGTTAACCACTGATAACTGCATTTAACACATTTTGAACGTATTTACGGGAACCCAGTCCTGCTTTTAGACACTAGATGAGTCCTGCTACGTTGTTTGACTCCTCCTGTTTTCTCCATTTACAAACATTTGTCCCAATAATGCCAAATATTTCATCTTAAATCAACATTCTTGTCAGATTTAACCCTTGTTGCGAGCGATTCAAGTCTCTTTGTGGTTTTGTTGCCCTCCTAAAACACTTTCAGAGTTGGGATCATCGCTGTCATAGATGTAGAGATGCTTGAGGAATATTCGTAAGTCTCATTTTGTCTCATCCAGTTTTTCTTTTTGCCTGTCATCTAATCTCTGCTGTTATTTTAAAAAGCTGTTTGATCATATTGGAGACCGTCACATTGTCCAATCAGAGCAATACACATTTAACAACAGGAACACGGTGACATCTTGTATAATGTAAAATTGTTGCTAAGGCATCAAATGCAAGCTGTTTTTCCTGAGTCCAGTCGCAGCACAAACATCAAATAAACATTATCACCGATCATCACCCAGGCAGAGATTACATTTCACCTTGGAAACACAGCAGCTGCAACAAATATGACTGTGTTTAAAGGCAGTGTAGAGGAAAACAGGAGCCTCTTGAGCTGATGAAGAGCTGGAGCTGCACATGGCGACTCTGCCTCAGCGGTTTGGTTTGGGGTTAGAGCAGAGGTGTTAAAACCCCAGTCCTCGAGGGCCACAATCCAACCGGGTTTTCAGTCCCCTCCAGGCGGAAAACGGCTTTCACCAAGGCAGGAGGGAAGGAAGCCGCTGGGTTGGAAAACCTAGTTGTATTGCGGCCCTCGGGGACTGGGTTTCGCCTGGTTTAGAGATCGAGACAGAACTGTTCGGGAGTCTCGTCCATGCATGCTCGTCATTTTAACCAACTGAAGGTGCTAAAGTGGCCAAGTAAAGTCTTTGGACAGCTCAGAATATGATGCTCAAATACACAGACGTTTACGTTTGAAAATATCTGTCAAATATGAGGTTGGGTCCGATATGATGTCATGATACTAAATTACTTACAACCATGCTAGAATAGATGCTCTCAAAGCCCATAAACACATCAGCTGTAACAACAGTAACTCACTTTGTGCTGTGATGACTCTTTTATATGCATGCTTAATGACATTAAAAGATGATTGCCTGGTGTGGAATACTGCAGAATCTTTTAAACAAGCATATCCGTAGCTCTATAAAGTGCATCTTTCCTGTCTGTATCAAACAGTCGTCCCCGCAGCCCAACATTCCGACCGCTGTCATGTGTGTTTGCTCTGCTCCTCGCAGGACTCTGGAAGGCGTCCGGAGGAGCTGAATCCTGCTGAAATCATGAGCTACCAGCGCGTCTGTAACACGGAACCCTTCCCCGAGTCTCAGCCCCCTCCGGCCTACCCTCCCGTCACCTTCCTGCCACAGAACCCCTATCAGCAGCATCCAACCAACGAGCCCACCTACTCCAACACAGGCTTCCCCGCCCCCGGCCCACGGGCGCCGTTCTCATTCCCCAAGGAGCAGTCGGTGTGACGCGCTCCTTAACTTTTGGCAACGCGACAGCGCCGCCTTTGCTTCATGGAAAACAAAAGCTCTGCCGAAGGATTGCTGTTGATTCTGTTTGTTTTATAAGTTTCAAACATCCTCTCGTGCGATGGTCTGCTTGTGTAACCCCCCCCCCTCCCCGTGTGTATCGTGGTCTGCTTGCTTCACTCTGTAGATGCATTCTCACCGAGGAGAGCAGTTCAGTCCAGTACGGGACATTCATGTCACGTGACATAAATCCAGTTACATCATTAAGACCGTGAATAAAAAGTGCATTTTAATTAGGAAAAAAAAACAAAAAAACAACACACCTCTAAAGTGAAGGTATCATCATGCTAGTATTAACATTAGATGAAGCAAATGTAAATATTTGTGCACCGTACAGAACTGAACTGTGTGGAGATGCAGCGTATACGGGCCTGCACAGTGTGTGATCTTAGCGTAGCCTCCTCCAACACTCTTTCACCCCTCACACACCCACTCTGTGTCTGAGTGCATCCTCACCTTTTTTATTTCCAATAATTTTAGATTTTTTTTTTTTTTCATTTGAAACCCTGTACAGAATTGTCACTCATGATCTCGTTTCTTCTTCTTCTTTTTTTTTTTTTCTGGTTTCGCCCCCCCGTCCCCGCAGTGGTAGTGAACTTTTAAAGGAACGTGCTTCTTTACTTTGTTTTGTTTGTCTGTCAATCTTTTGCTTGCCTCTTTGAAATTCATATTCTATACTGTATGTGTGACTGGTGTGTACTGGTGGAAAAAAAAATAGAGAAAACTTTTGATTTCTAAAACTAATTATAATAAAATAATGACATGGACTACCCCTTTAATGACAGTTAATGACAGGGTTGTTACGTGCAGATTTGAATTGGCAGTCTCTCATCTGAATCCTTCATTAATTTTCATAATAGCTTTGCAATGATGGTGTTTGACTGGATATTTCACACTATTAAAAGCGAATGTTCCTCATTAGCTACAACAAAAAACAAAGGGCTTGAAATCGGACAGTAACTATTTCTTCTATTTCTCCAATTATTATTACTATTATTATTATTATTATTATTATTATTATTATTATTGGTCCATTTGCTTTCATGCTGGCATTTGTTTAATCTACCTTGTCTGTTGGGAATTAGAGTATTAGTTTTGGGATGTGCTTATTATTCCCAGTTTACATTATCATTTTCCATATGCTGTACTTTCCATATCTGTATGTGAACACTGGGGTTCTTGGCTAACTGTTGCAGAGTTACGAAGCAGCAAGAGCTGCTCTTTATGCAGATGCACCAGGTGAAGACAATCATGCATGGGTTGTCCAAGAAAAAAAATAGACAACTACTGTTGTTTGTTTGTTATTTTTGAGTTGCTCAATCACAAAGGGAACTACTTTTTTAAGGACAGTTACACATGTTTAAGATATTTAAAGACTTTTGTTCAATGTGACTTGTACTAATATAGCGTTGGATACACTGAGGAGGAACGCCTGCTGCTGTATTTTTTTAGAGAATGCTCCGTTATATTTGATAGCACTTGATTTATGTCCAGACTACAGTTTACACTCCGTCCGTTTCAGACCATACATAAGCTAATGTGCTTTACAAGCCAATCCGAGCGTTCTGCCTCTGGCACACGAGCCCTGCAGAGACAGAACAATCCCATCAGCGAAGCTAAAGCTCACCTTTTTGCCATGTCAGATGTATGTATAAAAAAAAGATGAAGTCATTTTTTGTGTTTGTGCTTAATGTAAAAAAAAATGTTGAAGGTAATTTAGTGTTTAACTCTTAATGGTGGTTAATGGAATCGAGTAAAATATGTGAGACTTTCTCCTTTGCTCACCTTGTTGTCTTGCGATGGCTATATGCGATATGTGTGCTAGCATTTAGTTTAAGCAGTGATGTTTGATTACTGAAGGAGCTTAAGCCTCTTACTGTACCTGATATGTGGAAAAAAACACTTAAACACCTAAATGTGACACTGACTATTCAGAATAACCCTCCATTTATTATTATTATTATTATTATTATTATTATTATTATTATACTGCATTGCATATATTTTTCTATGTTTTCAGTCACATTTAAATATTTCAAATGTCCTGACGAACTGCCATGTCTGTTTTTACCCTCAACCTTGTTTTTTTGTGTTTTGTAAAACATTATAGATTATTCACATTTTTTTTTTTTTGGTTTGTTTTTTGGTAATATGCTGTGAAAGTTTAGACCCGAAAGCGCATTTGTTCTGACACTTCTTGTATAACTATGAAAGGGCAATATCTGATTAAATCTTACAGATTTGAGCTCTTTTTTTTTTTTTTTTTTTTTTTAATAATGGCATGATGTCAAGGGATTCATCCTGTTTTTGTTTTATTCAGTGTAAATATTAACAGTGTATCTGATGTGTGAAAAAAGGAAATGCAGTCTAACATTAAAAATTCACACACTACCCTGAACATTTTTTCTCTTGCCACTTATTTTACTTAGAAACTCTAATTTGGAACATATGACAAACACTTCAGTAGCACACAAAAAAACAACTAATGTCTGTTTCCTATGCTTCCAACTGCCTCAATTGAAGAAACTCAAACTCTCCAATATCTTTATGCCATTTCTAGTTGAACCGGTGATAATTCCAGAACAATGTTGATGATTCCTTTTAAAAAGTTAAGCTGATCCTGCAGGTCTGTGAGTGCATAAGCAGCCTGTTCAGCGATTCCTGCAGATGAGGATGATTGAATGAAAGAATCTGCTCTGTACACACTACAGTGCAGCTCTCTCTCACCGCCCTGATTTTACTTTGAAAAGCAAGAGCTTTTCAAACTCAAATAGTTTCCTTCCTGTCTGGCCTTCCATCTAATAAAAGAAAAACCCGACAATCAGATTCAAAAATATCTCTGATAATTAACACTGTGCCCACAGTGTTGGATCATTTAAAACTGTGCCTTCAGTGTTGGATCAGCTTCATCTACAGCCCACAAATGTTCCAATCATTAAGTTCTAATGCTTTTCTGCTTCCTGAGGGCTGTAATGTGGAAGAATTTCATGTCATTTTTTGCTCTTTTTATCCGTGTCTTTGCTCCCAGGCAGCATGTTGATGTGGCAGCTGTATATTTCATTTCATATTTGTTTGACAGTGAGCTTTGTCTGCAGTCTTTGTTGCTTTCATGTCGTCACTTTCTACATATTTTGTCATATCCTAAAAATGGTCCCTTTGTGTCGCTGCAACCGACCAAAGTGTTTGAGTGTTTCCATATTTTATTGTCTGCATTTAAGAGCCAAAAATGTCAAACACGAATCAAAGAAATGGAAAAACTTGTAAAACCTGCGGGGAGTCAAATTAAACCCACCAAAACATTCGGCGTCCTCCTCGGAAAAGACGCCACGTTCCTTGAAGTCGCATTTCAAAAGAGGATCCAGGGAAGCACAAAGCAGACAAGAGACTGAACCACCTCAAAGATGAGGCGCTGCGGTCTTCAGCATCATCCTCTCACCACGGTCTCACACACCCGGCAGCAACACGGGACCCCCGCCTTCTTATCAACAACACCAGTAAACAACGAGGCGACGCGGGCCAAAATCATCAGCGGAATCAGAGAAGCCCAGTTTGAAGCGAAGGTTCACGTTCGTCATCCAAAAACAAGGTTTCAACGGATTCAGGAGGAAGACAGACACGTTCCTCTTTCCTGGGATTCAGACTTCTGCTGAGAGCGGAGCGACCTGTGACCACAGAGTAGGAGCATGGGACCAGTTGAAGGACGTGTCCGGAGTCCGTGACACTGTGGTCACTTATATCATTCCCAGTGTTCAGAGACCCACCAGTATATCCACATTAAACTACCATTTCTGCAGGAATTAGAGGATCCATCTTAGACTGGTCATCCAACAAAGACAGTTCACTGTTTCTTCTCAGTGTTTACAAGTTTATTGTAGAAGAAAGTGTAAAAAAAAAAACACAAAAAAAATTGGTTTCTGCCAATATAGAATTTGATAAAGAACGACAGACAGAAGCAACATTGACCTTGTTTTAAGAGACGTGACTTCTTTCTTGGAAGATGGAAAAAGGGTGCTTTTATTCACTTCTCTCCTCCGGGGTGAAGGTTAAAAAACAGACCATGTTTCATAAACTTTCGCTGTTTGAAGATGCTGGAAAACCTTTTTGTTCTGTCAGGGACTTATAACAAAGGAAAAAATGCACCCACACATGGGGTTTTCCTCAGCCCTTATTCCTCCCAGATTCCTGTTTTTGTGGAAACACACTCAGTGCTTGTTGTGCTGCTGTCTAATTGTGCTGCTTCTCAACTTACTGACAAAGAAGCTTAACCAACTGAAGCATTCTGGTTTTACAGTCTTAACATTAACACATGTGGAGGTCAGAGAAAAGCCAGTTAAAAGAACTTCAACTTCAACTTTATTCATAAAATAAAGTTTTATATATATGCAGCTGGGTAATGCATTATGTCTATGAAAGTCCTCAGAGATAGAAGTGTGTGTGTGTGTGTGTGTGTGTCTCTGTCTGTCTGTTTATAATAAAAATAAAAAACAAATGTTAAAAAATATTCAGAATTTTATTGATGAAAATTTTACCAAACAGGATGAGTAGCAGCAACAACCAAAGCTGCAGCATGAGTAGCCATAATAACAGAAAACAACAACAATCAGCAACACCAACAGCAACAATGACAATAGAAGCTTCAGCCAGAAGCAGTAGCGGAGGCAATAGGATCAGGGACAATGACAGCAACAACAACAATGGCAACAACAGCAACAATAACAATGGCAACAGGAACAGCAACAATGTCAATGGCAGCAGCAACAACAGGAACAATGACAATGGCAACAGGAACAGTGACAATGACAGCAGTAACAGCAACAAGGACAATGGTAGCAACAACAGCAACAATAACAACAGAAGCTTTACCCAGAAGCAGTAGTAGTGGCAATAGGATCAGAGACAATGACAGCAGCAGAAACAAGAACAGTAACAATGACAGTGGCAACAGAAACAATGACAATGGCAACAGCAACAATGACAATGGCAACAGCAACAATGGCAATGGCAACAGCAACAATAACAATGGCAACAGCAGCAACAATTGTCAGTAAAACCCAACAGCAACAGTGACAATTAAAGCAGAAATAATGGCATCAGCAACAACAGAAACAACAGCAGCAGCAATGACAACTGTCAGCAAAGACAATAGGAACAGCAGCAATGGCATCAGCAACAACAGAAACAACATCAGCAGCAGCAACAACAGTCAGCAAACAAAATCGGAAGAGCAACATCAGCAGGCAGCAGCAGCAGCCCCAGCAGACAGCAACAGTCGGTGGAGGAAGGAAAGAGAGCATAAAAATGTCTGGATCCGAACTCACCGGTCCGAGAATGCCGTGAACGCACCACCATGCTGGCGATGGTGAAGGCTCAGGGGGACGTCTGCTCGCCCGTGGCCGTTCGGCGTCGCTTTGGGAGCGCACGGATCCAAAGTCCTTGGCTCTGATCCCACGTTGGAAATTGAATCAAATCCAACTCCGTCGTTCTTTTTCCCGGAAAGCGATCGTGTGCACGATTGTGGAGGTTGATGACACAGCACTATGTTTTCAACTTATTAAAACGCCAGCGCTGCGTCGTGCGCGCAGGCGGCGTGGACGCCGTACAGGTGGCCGCAAGGCCCACAGTCAAGTGCGGTTTTTCCGCTCCTCTACGGCAGTTTCAGCCAGCAGCGCATCTGAACTTTGACCCAAATTACCTCTCTGTCGTATTTTGATATGATGTCAAACGCTGCTACAGCCGAGCTCATCAATCTCATCGTACAAGGTGCACCTTGTCTGACTGTCGCTCCAAACAGCCCTACTGGAGAGCTCAGGAGCTGACTAATGCTGCGGCTCAATTTGTAGCAAACACACGCTGGGCGGTTGGAAGCTTTCCTTTTGTCTGGTACCAAATAATGCATATGATGCGACAAGCCAAATAATAAATAAAAGATCTTATTTTTGGCCAGAGGGACGAAGGACGACGGTTAAGTTTACAAAGATCAGCAAAGGATTCAATTTATTTCTCATGATCACACAAAAATACCTCCATAAAATGTAATTTCATGAAGCATTTACCTCATGTTAAGTGTCCTGAAAGATCAAACATGTAAAATGAAGCAGAATGTAGAGTCACTGCTGGTGCTGCACTGTTTTACACCCAAACTCTGACCCTTTTCTAGTCCACGGGAGCCCCCTGTTTTAGACTTAATGGATAAAAATCTGTATTTTGGGCATCAAAAGGGGCATGTGAGACATGAAATGAGCAGCCATTTTTAATAACTGTAGTTAGATTAGAACAGAAACGGCCTCAGGAGGTCTTTTTAAAAATGATGTTTCATTCTGTAATATGAAATGGGTGAGATATGATGTGAACAGCTTCTGGCTCTGGAGATAAGAGGCTACCTTCAAACAGGATGTCTAATAAGTCTGGGCCCTCTCCGTGCACCGCTCAGCACCGGGAACAGTATCAGAATATTACAGGGTCAGGTGACCATGGCGAGGGGGAGGGGCGGTGGGCGGGAGGGGGGGGGGGGTGTGATGATGACCACGTGATCCCAAGAGTCACACACAAAAACTAACCTTTGTGTGTTTTGAGGTGAATGTTTTTTGTTGTGCACTTTGGAGCTGACTTACAATCCATCCATCCATCCATCCATCCATCCATCCATCCATCTATCATAAACTTTTATTCAATGTTGGAAATCCAGATTGCACTGACAACTGGATCAGTAATAAGAGCTGTGTTTCCATCATGTCTGCTTTCAGTCTACTCGTCTCCTTAAGGTCATCATGTAAGGAGGCAGTTGCAGACTTAAGTGCAGCAGAAATGACGCCCGCAAAAGTTCTGATCGCGCCCCGCGCCGTTGTGATTTAGGTGACAGGGAAAGGAGGAGAGGGGAAATTGCTTCAATAGAAAAGCCAGAAATGGAATTACAGGAGTTCAAAAGCACGAAAGAGCACTTCTGTGGGAGGATGATAAGCCTTCACGTCCGCCGTCACAGCCCCAAGATGGAGCTCTGCCCTCAGCCTTGTGGACGCCTTCTCCAGCCACATCAGGGAATCTTCAACGGGAATCTTTAACGGGAATCTTGAGAGCAAAGTCACAGTTTAGAGGTGTGAGCGGGGCCAAAGTTTAGAACAATATTAATGTTGTGTGTGTGATTTATAATCTCAGCTGGACACCAGATGATGGTAAATGTCTTTTTATCCATTTTGACATCTTTATTGACACTTTTACTCTCAGTTGCTAGAGCATTTTTACAATTGAAATATAAAACAAAAGCTTAGGTACTTATACTAAGTGCTATAGGTATGATAAAACAGCACAATATACTTATTAGTATTTCTGAATTTCTCTGCAACAAGCTCTTGAGAACAGATAAGACCTAAATAAGATATATGGCATGATGATGTCGATATGAGACTAAAGTTCAAATTTGACAACACACGTTCCATCCTTGTTAATCTGTGTAGAATCACAGACACCATTAATGTACTTGTCACCACTTCTTCTCCTTAAATACATCTGAGTGCTGTGATAACACTGCGGTCCTTCAACCTTTGATTCATTTTAATTATACAGCCTTTGCTTTTCATACCTTTTACTGTGGATCCGATGAATTAATTGAAACACCGAGCTGCACTGATGGAAGCGCTCCAAATATAATTCTATTTTTGTCAGTTTCAAGACGGGATCATGTAAAAGGTGACAAACTGTGGATGGGGGGAGTGTTTATATTTAAAGCTCTTCTTTTGTAGCTCGGTATTTCAATTAACATATAATCCGCTAAAGACATACCAATAAAAACGCAGTGTTATGAAAAATCATCTCCTCAAAGTTAATGTTGCATAACTGCATAACTTTCCTTTGATCCCCATCTAGAGCCAGAGCTGTCTCCCTTTCTAAAGACGGTAAAATGAGCTAAATCAAAACAACATAAGCATACACATGCATGTTAAGACCTCCTGTTTGTGCACAAACTGCTTCACTGATTGGTCCTGAGCGCACCATTAACTGAAAGCAATGAGAAAATCAGGTTTTCAGATGAAGGCAGAGAGCCCAGTGGCTGCAGCCGCTACCCCGTGCAGGGCTCAACATGCCCGTCACGTACATGTGTATAGACACTTGTGGAACCAACAAATTTAGAAGAAATTGGATTATAGGTGGAACTGCAATACTGTGGCAGTGGTTTGTGTTCTGGCCTCAAAAACCAGTCCTTCTAGTTTTGGAAAATATATACCGTACTGGTGCTGGCCAGCTTGTTCAGCTATTTTTAAGTTGAACACCCTCCATTAAATGAAGACAACTCAGATCTCTTTCCAAGTGCCTTAATTCTCTAATCGGAATCATAGTGTGTAATCTGCTGCCTCAATCAGCAATCCTTTCATTGAGGCTAACCCTCGAATAAAAGACAAGCAATATACGGTGGCAGACAAACTCATTGATGGTATTCCAAGTAATTGGAGTATTAGTTTTGGGTGTAAGTCAATTTATGTGGGGGAATGAGCTGCTTGGCAGAGGTCTGTGCTCTTCGAGTGATTTTCTAGTTAATATTGTAGACATGTACCACTTGTACAAATTTTCCTCACATTTTTCCCACCACAGGTTTAGTAAAAAATATTCTCATGGTGTTAGCATAGGAGTGTGAGTTCACCTTACTACCACCATTTTCACTGAAGCAGCAGCAGTGATATCATTAGTTGTGTTTTAATTTTACTTTCTCATTGAAATGGTTTCTGTTATCGTTTCATCTTCTGCGTCAGTTTTATTTTTTTAAACTATACAGATAGTGCGCGCCCCCTGCTGGTACCAAATGGAATACATTAGCAATTGCTTGAAGGTTTGTTCTACTTTTCTATTTAAAATTCTCTTGTCAAACTGGAAATTTCTGGGGAAAAATGACGAAGAGTCTGATATTAACTTTGGATACCATTACAAGTGTTTCTGGGGGTTTGTTGACTATCAAATAGAATTAACTTTTAATCTATCAGTTGAGGGCCAATATCTGTATGGGGGTGTTGGCGGTGGGGGGTTATCTCATTAAACTGGCACTGTGTCCAGTTTAGCCTGGCCAGGGCCTATTTAGATGACAGAATTCTATTTAGTTGCAGCACAATTCTAATAGCTTATTGTCTTCACATTTACAAAACCAACAGATGGAGTGTTAAAATTGTTCCTTTGGTCACAGTAACTGTTCCAACAATGCATCAGGCTGTTAGAGAGAACAGTCTCACATTTGATTTTAAATACACACCAATATTTTATTGATAGACCAGAAGGTGTTGATTAATGTCACAGGCAGACACCACTGCACGGCAGCTGTTGATCAGAGCTGCCAGGAAACGGAGATGTTTCTCTGTCACAATAATTTCATTACATCCTCCACAACTATTTTGCTCTCTATTCCTCTCTATTTGATCCACACAAGAAATAGAAGAAATGCTCTGAGATTTCTGGAAGGAGACGCAGCGATGTATCAAAAGTATGCATGAGTGTACGCGCTGTTGCACAGTCTTCTCGTCGGTAACATCCCCCTCAACCCCCATCACCACCATCCCAGCCTCCTCCTGGTTCTCTTTTGTTCCTGTGAAGGCTCGTAAACAAACCAAACAGTCATGCGAACGGATGCTCTGCGCTCCAGGTTAATGCACTTCATTAAAGTTTCAGCTTTGCATCTCTGCTTTAATTTAACAAGCTGGAACGCCTCAGGATGAATCGTGTGACATTTCCAGAATGCCAACAGAGGCACAAGAAGCTCCTGTTTATATGCAGAGGGAACAGGCAGAAACGCAGCAGGACCCCCCTGGTGTACAGCGTGGGGATGTGTCAGTCGTTTGTGGACTGTCAGCTCCTTCGCTTCTGCAGCTCTCCACTGCTGATGTCACCATATTTCCTGGTTACAGTACCTTCTCTTGAACCAAAATGATGCCGAACATCAGACAGGAAAAACTGCACTTCACTCAACAGCTTATTTTCCTCTTGTGTTCTTCTCTGATCACATATCTGCCCTTCCTTCCGGTATCTGCATCTTCATTTAGCCATTTTCCCCAGGACCTAATTGTTCCGACCTTGCTCTAGATTAAACTGATTTCTGACTCTCGTCTGCAGGACGACCCAGGACTTTGCCTCATCCCGCAAATCTTTAAACTCCGCCTCTTCTGGTCCTGAGTTTGTCCCAGGCTGTCCTTATCCAAATCCTCACATTTGCAATTTGGGGCGAGCTTTCAGCAGTGTTTGCAGAACTGTTTGTGGTGTGCATGTTGTCTCTTCTTCCACTGAGCAAATTGTGAAAACAGAAGATTTTGATCCTGGTAATTAAAGACTCTTAATGTGCCACCATTGTAAAATCACACAAGGACACATGACGACTTTGACAATGGCTACTGTTAGCATTGATTACTCAGGCTTTTATATATTGTCAGTCAAGACACTGTCTTTTTTCTTAATCACATGGATATTCTCAGTTTGATATGCACAAGAACTGGATGTAATCTTTAGTATGCACCACAGATCTTATGTTTTACTCAATGACTCTCTCCTGGAACATGAATGGTAAAAGGATTTATCTGTCCTCCTGTGACACAGCAGCAATTAGAAAACAGGTCATTCTCTTTTGCTCCTATTTCTTATTCATTGCAAAATACCAAATTTTTGATGAGCTGTTATTCTCTGCAGATACAAATTCCATTGATTTATCCACTGATTAAACCTTTTGAGTCGTTTGTAAATGACCCTCAAATGAGGACAGAGACATTCTATATAGTTAAAAATGCATGGTTACTGTGGGTTCACAATGGGAGCGCAGACATATTTCAAATAATTTTTTTAACACTCATAAATCATTCTGCTTGTTTCTCCTCCTTGCTCTTACTGCACCTCTGCAGGTCTCTGTCACACATTCTGACTGTTTATTTGCCACCTCAGATTGTATCTTCAGTTCAGAGTGCAGCGTCAACAACAAGGAGGCAGATGGTTTTTTCTGCCACAGAATTATGGAATATATATTACCCCAAGGGTGCTCCGCATTGTTATTTTGCATCAGTTTCCATAATGTGGCCATTATAATCGTTCATCATTTAGTAGCCTAAATGGCAAAAAAAGTCACCTCCATAATGCAACAGAAACAAGGAAATCATATTTCCTGGGCTGCTTCCATATTAATTAGGAAAAGTATTTGCATTATTTAGTAATGCAGAACAAGGTTACTGCGAGGATATTTTATTCAACGCAGACTTCTGTTCTTTTTTTGATGCTGCCGCATTCTGAGTGCTTTTGCTGCAACTCATCATCCATCCTTGGTTCCTCTTCTGTGGTTAATAATGATGACACAGCTGCCAGTGAAGGTCAGGACTGTTACTCTCATGTAGAGCTGTGCTGGATGTCTAGATGACCTGAGATAGGTCAGAAGTTCACATTAAAAAGGCTTCTAGGGTGAGACTTTGTTTTTGTGTGCGTGTGTTGAAAGGCTTTAAAATAGCCCACAGAAGCAAACTGGGTCCATTCATTATTTAACAGCTAGAGATTTTTTTGAACCTGAACCCAGTCAAGCTGTGTCATCGCACATATCTGACGTTAAAAATGTACCAGGGAGTCTCGTCTTCTCCACCATTTCCCGTGCAGCCATCCTCAACTGGACCAGAGAAACGACCAATGAGGACGCGTCGCCATAGTGCCATTGACCCAGCTGCCTCGGAGGATAAAAACATGTCATGCCTTCACAAACTCGTGAAGCGAGGGAGCATGGCGACACGCCTGGACAGACGTGGATTATGTCTGGAATAACATTTTCATATCAGAAGATATCTGTTTGCGGGCAAAAAAGATCCTTTTTACAAATGTGGAGGCACTTTGGTAGCAGCAGCGAATGCTTTTAGGCACCGGCGTCATGGCAAGGAACTCCAAACACACTAAAGGAGGTGTGAAATCTCACCGCCGCATGTTCATGCAAATGGAATCAGAAATGCAACAAAATTAATAAGTAAATAAATCATTATTAATAAACTAAAAGGAAAAAATGTTCAGTCAAGTCAATTCTGAAGGTCTGCCAAATATTCCAGGGAGACTTTCGGGAGATTTTTCAAGTTTTGGCTGTGCAAACTTCATCGGGGACTTATATTTTAATTATAAATTTCCACTCCGACACTGAAGTAGTTCAGAAATAGGTCATATTTCAGTTGTTTTCTCTTTCATTAAGACACAGTTTCAATAATTTCTCTTTTGAATCACTAGTCATATTTCAGACATGAATTATTAACACTACATTATCAGTGTGTATTGGGTCTTGTAAAGTTCTCTAATCTACCCTCTGAATGCGGCACCTTTGAGCGCTGAAAAGATGTTCTGTGAGACAGTATGCGCCGCAATTGTTGCCGTTCTCTCCTCTGAGATGCTCATGTGGAAAAACAACACCACACTCACATTCCTCTTTGACTTGACTCAAGGTTCTTCATGTGCAGAGAGTTTGCACATCGGTCTGCTTCCCACACAACCTTTAAAACTCTGTCAGACAATCCTTAACCTAGTTTTTAATCTCTGCTCTCCTATGGAGCGATGGAGATCCTGATGGGAATCAAACAAACAGCACGGGAGCAGGAGGAGTGTAAGGAAGGAGGACCTGTATGCTATAAGCAGATGTGAGCTTCCAATGTTAATGTAAATGTAGTAACATGAGTTCAGCCTTTAACCTCGCTGTCTCCATCACAACAATCATCTGGCAGCTCACATATGTCACGCTGATGTAGACATCTGACAGATGTATTTACCCTCAGTGTTTCACTGAAGCCGACAGAAATGTAAAGTCTACATCAGAGATCCTGAAGGCATTGAACTGACCCAAAGACATTTTACCGCTTCAAATCTGTCTCTTCTTTTGTTCTGAATCAAGTCCACCGACCAGAGAGAGCTTAAACGAAACTTAAATTCAATCACATCAGAAATCATTGTTTGCCATCATTTGTTTTTGCAGAAACATCATAAAAAAATGTAAAAAAAAACCTTTGTGCAGTCTTAGTTTCACTTAGACGATGTGAGTCTCACTAAAAATAGAACCACTGGAGGAAATTCTCCATAAACCTGGGGGAATCAGCCTGTAAAGGCAGACTTTATGGAAGGTATAAAAAATAAAAAAACCCAACCAGAAACCCAAATGAAAGGGAAAATTGGCATCCTCTTCATAATGGCTGTTACAGTATGATTCAGAACTGCCAACATTGAAAAGGCCTGCACTCATCTTTGCTCCCCTCGGATCATTTGCCACCTCCTCGAACCTCCCACACGCTGTTTTACAGAAACAAAATCCAATTTCTGGTGGCAAATCTGCATTTTTGTCTTTCTTTTTTTTTTTTTGCCCAAACCGAGCTGTTCCCGTTGAGCACTCGACATTTGTTGGTCAGAGATGGAAGAAGCAGGAGCGGGAGGCCCAGCTGCAACAGCTTGACAACGAATTATCACACTTTATGTTATAGTTTTGAAAGAAGGATACATATTAAACAAACCAAGATCTAAAAAAAAAAAAAAAAAAAACCCAAAAACCACTACTATAAAATATGCTCCCAGTACCATGGCAACACATAAACAGTCAAAAAAAGAATAAATCCAATTGTTCTGGATCATGTCAGCCGTGTTGGAGACAGTTTTTGCCCATGATTTATTACTAAACTGCTGCTGCGTTTGCCGAAAGGAAAACACTTTTAGGAGAGTCACGGGAGAAAAGAGTGATGGATGAGAATAAAAATGGAATCACATCTTTCCTGCATTTATTCACCAGCATCTGCTCATTTGTGTCTGGGGAAAAAAAAAGCAAAAACATTGCTAACGCTTCAGCCAATGAGAGCGCCGTTGCTACGAGGGCGAGGCGTTAAAGAGTCACATATTCTTATTTAAGCTCAATAAATCTGAATATAAAACTGTTTGGGTGAGATCAGGAGTAGCGAGGTGTGCAGAGGTCAACATCTGCCTGATTTCACGTCTACATCTGCCACAATTTCCGTGGAAATATAAACATATTCACTTACGAACACAGCGTAAAACTGGCATTTCTGTAATTAACTTTGACCAAAACTTTCATGTTTCCCCTCTTAGATTAAATAAATCATCAGTATAATAATGGTAATAGAGATGGAAAATCTATGACTGCGGCTCTAATCTCAATCAGTGTGAGGTGATGTAATCATACATAATCATATACTTAGATCTCCCTCCTATAAACAATCTAATAAGTCAAAGCTGTACATGCATTAATAAGTCAAGCGGCCAAATCATTTATCTCCACTGCAGCAGGTTTAATTGTGTTTTTGTTGGATGCATTTTTAAACAGGAGTTTTTAAACTGTTTGCGTTATCAGCTCCGACATGGGCCTGCTGACTCCTCACTATGCAAAACCGCCGCCGCGCTCCTATGGAAATGTGACATTTGCTTTGTTTCCCATCATCTAATGAGCCAGTTAACATTCAGTTGTTCACCCTAATTGGCTCTTACGCTAACCGGATGGAGGCGCAGGACTCGAAATAATGACTCTCTTTATGTGCCGATGTGTAATGAATTTAAGTGGAGTATTTACCAGGTGGGTGAGTAAAATGCGCCTGTTTTTTTGTGTGCGCAACACACACAGGTTTACGGCGCGTATGAGAACTTTGGCACTGGTGATATGTGGCTATTGGATTACTTTAGCAATGTACCTTCACATCAGTCAGAATAAAGTTTTCCTCAAAATAAATCACAAGGCACGGCTGGAGACAAAGAGATGTTCTCAGAGTTGAATCTGTTGACCAGAAATACGACATCAAAATTACTCAGCTCCCAACTCAAGCTGATGAAGCCCACATTTCTGTCTCCGGAGATTGAAGAGTTATAATTATCCTCCAAATAAATGAGATTTTAAAAGCGCCTGAACACCGGCAAATCCACTCACCTGTTCTACTGAGGAATAAATGAATGGGTAACAATACAGTTGCTTTTTTGATGCAGGAACCTAAAAGGTATTATTTTTTTGAATTGTTAGGAGAAAATCAGCTCAATTGCAATTGATTTCAAACGTTCAGCTGTCATTTGCTCTACAGGTGGAGGCTTTAGCGTTCACTATTTCATTCATTCACTCAGTGTCAATCTGTACAAAGAGAGGAAAAGGCTGCACTCCCCAACTGGAGGACAAAGGAAGGAACAAATAGAACAGTGCACGTGACTGGAAATGAAGGAGAATATTAAGCTCTGGGTGGGAACCAACAGCGGCATGACACTCTGAGACCGATTAACCGATTATATGTCATTACCAAATCAACATTCTGAATGGACGAGGAAGCACTCTTGGCCACCGAATTTAAAAAGACTTGACATCATGATTGCTTTTTTGTATTTTATTTTTTTACTCGCACAGTGGATTTAATGAGCATAATGAGCTTTAAGGTAAAACAGAAGCTATACTAATTAAACAAAATTCCAGTGAAAGCTTCTTACAGTCGCCTCCCAGCTGGAGAAGGTCTGATCATTCCAGATATCTGCGGTTTGCAGACTCGGCCTCGGCAGAATGCTGAACACAGAGATCCTGTTTGTGTTTGCTGCCGCGGTACAGCCGAGCCAGACAACAGGCGGCGGATTATTATCTGAGTTCTTTTGGTGCTAATGGCCCCGTCAGGACAACTTCCTCCTCTGTGTTGCATCCTTTAAAGGTCAATGCTCAGTTTAGCTCGCGTGCTAAACAAACAAGGCCCCTGCAGTGGAACCGCTGACTCAGCAAACGCGCTGCCTCCAAGGGCTCTGACATCACACGGACACTAATCAATCATGCGTTCGCGTCAGCAGCATTGAAATTTTGATTTTGCCTGCTTTTGTCAGCGGGTGATTCAGGTGTAAGGGGAAAGTTAGTGCTCGGTAAAGAAGGCAGGATCTTCCTCCCTCTCCTAATTACTCAGAGGACCTGTCTGTGCGCTCCGTGTCAGCACTGACCTCGCACTGATCCAGTTTGACCCCTGGTCCATGGCAGGAGGTCTTCAGTGTTCCTGCCAGTCAGAAGAAGGTCAATGAGTCCCGCCTTAATGGTGGTGGGTTCTCTGAGGGGATGTGAATAATCCACATCATTTATCTTACAGATACGTTACTCCATAGATGAGCTTCTTCTACTTCAAAGTTCTACTTGAAACATTTCTGAGCGAAAAAGAGGAGCTAGATTTCTTCACACTCTTCTGAAGTATAGGCGTGTCTTTTATTACTGATTGCTTGATATCAATCAGTGGAATTCAGATCAGAACCACTTCTGAGCCCTAAATAGTACCTGGTTGTGCAACATCTGGTATCGCTGTTCTCAGATCAGCACTAAGCCTGAGCATTGGCCATATGCGACCCCAGCAGCACAGCCATCACTTGCCAGGTTGATGAAGACAGTTTGGGATGTTCTTCTGTCTCCCATCGTCTCTGTTGCACCCAGGATCTGCACCAGCATCTGTCTCCCGACAGGCTGAGCTACATCAGCCGCTCCTCGGAGGTGACTCTTCAGTAATTTGGAGTTTGTGTTGGTTAACTGCACACGATCCTCAGAGATACCGCAGAGGCAACATCCTCTTTCAGTGGCTCCATCCCCCACTTTGATTCCACTAATAAAACAACTGAGGTAGAAGAATGTCGTTTCAACTCTCCCAGTCTGCTTTGAGGCTGGAGGCCACAATGTTGGAGCTTTCACTTAGACTACACACCCAGTTTCTCTGGCTTGCCTCTTTGGTATGGTAATGTAAACACACGGTTTCTTCCCCATGTGCCGCATCATCTCATCTGCATGCTCTGGATGCCACATGGTCTGGACCTGAGTGAGACATCAACACAGGAAACACACCGATCCGTAATCCGCTTGTAAAGTATACAGCACATTTCTTATTTATACACAAACAACAATGGGAACTGTCTCATTCCCCCTCATCAGGGCTTGAGCTGAATATCAGATGGATGCTTCCCACCATTGGAATGATTTACACGTCAACGCCACAGTGATGAGAACAATAGTGCAAATGCGACAACCCCCCCTCCACCCCCTCCGTTTGGTCATTGCTGACTCTGCAGCATTGGGCCGCAGTGACAGAAAACCATGGAGAGTTAACCAGAACAGTCCTGAGGGGAATATCTGAAACAGGAAGTTTAGAAATTGAGTTGTTCTTTTTCTTTCTTACAAAAGGTCAGCACAGTGTCCTGGAAAATAGGTTGAGGGGAAAAAAAAGGGAATGCTGCAGGAATTGCTTAATCACACGAATGCATGATGAAGCAATTAATTTATTTAAATGTCTAAACTAACGAAGCCAAAAACCGCCAATAAGAAAATGTCTTAAGCTTTAAAATACCAATGGTATTTCAACACGTAAATCATCCGACACATGAGAAACAAGAATCAGCGTCTGTGGTTCCGCCATTTTTTTGGGATTCCTCCGGGTCTCGGGGCTCAGGAAGATGAACAACTGGTTGTCTGGAGTCAATCTTTCTCTTCAATCACGGAACTAATGTTGACCCCTGATGGTGAGAAGCCCTCGGCTCGGGTCTGTCCGCTGCCGCGTGTTCATTTCCCACCAGTCAGTCAGTCAGTCACCAGCAGCCTGACGGAGACACCCCCCCCCCCAACCTCCCAAACTAATTGGACAGTAAAATGCAATCCATTCCATAGCGGAGCTAAAGATTAGGAAAATTTCATTACCATATGGTTGGAGGTGACTGCATTTCAGTCTTATTTGAACTTCAAATGTCATCATATTACCAATTACATTCTAAATTGCAATTTACCTCACTTAATTAGCTTAATTAACATTCAATGGAACAGCGAGAAGACTCCGACTCAATTAGTTCCAGTTTTAATTCAACATATCACGGCTGATGTTTTCACCAAAGGTGGATGGGCACATTTTGAAGAGCCCACAAACACGAAAAAATGCGTTAGCATATCCTTTTAAGCACTGCTGAATATAGAAGGCTGGTAAATAACAATGATAAATAATTATATCCCGTTTTCCAGGTGTATTTTCAGCATTTCCTGAGCCAACTCTCCTGCAGGTCAAACCACTGACCTTCACCATTCCTCGTGCTCAGCTGGCAGACGGACCACAGTAGGGATTTCAATCAAAAATGTCTTTTTTAGCACTTCGTGCTTTTAGGCCCGCGGCGTAAAAATCAATACTGTTTGTGAAATGATGAAGTTAAAGCAGTGCCACGACAGGAGACTTATTGAGGGCGATATCATTAAGTGGAGCAGTTTGGGTTTTACATTACAAGGTACGAGGTAATTGGTGTCAGACAAAGTCCTCAAAACTGTGTTATTCATGAGACTTGTTGAACATGGTTTAGTAACGTAAAAACACAACAGTGTTTAGCACAAGGTTGTTTACATTTTCCAGATTTGCATCCTGTTCTGATAAGCAGACCAACCAGACTGATCCGGACACGGATGGCAGATGGCTGCAGAGTGGCCTGGTAGCACAAGCACAATGAGCACTATCGCACAGCCCAGTTTGCCCATGTCAGCGTGTCCAGTACAGCGGAGAAGAAGTGCACTGGGAGTGGTGGCGATGGCTAAGAAACTGCTGGTAAATGGCGGAAGTGACAGATGAGAGAGCCACGCTCCAGCGGGCAAAATGAAATTGAATCCCGTCTCGCTTAATGCCTCCGAAATGATGTGTCTCTTTGCACTTGTGTGTGGACCTGTTTATTCTCTCACCCCGCCTGCCTTTCATTTATTATGTAGAAGCATTAACATTTCCCGGTTGCCAGGGCAACCATTGAAACTTGAACAGACCATCTTTTGGGCGAAACAGAGGTTTCTTGGGAGCAAAGCAGAGAAATGAAGGCAAAAATTGAAGGTCAGCTCATGCTGTAACAAATGCAAAGATATTTTTGCATTGGGCAAAATATATTGTGGAGAATCCAACATTTTTATGACCATACTAAGGTTGAGCACGTGCTTTGGCATGCTATATTTAATTTCTCTCAACACATCATTGGAAAAATGGATATTACATTATGTAACCTGCATGTTTGCACTTGCAATTACAAGAAAATAAATCGCATCAGAGTTCACTGCTCCTGAATTTCTCCTAAATTTCTGTTTAGTGGTTTAATTATTTTATTTTACAAGTGATTGTAGTTTAGAGTAAACCTCTCTGCAGTCAGTTGGCTTCTTTTGGGGATATATAAAGTGTTTTCGAATAGCTCTAAGTGAGCATTGAGAGTAGGTGAGCAAATGTAAAATTGCACCTTCTTGTTTTCCCTCTTTCACATCTGATGTATGAAAATAGACGTGGCGCCTCATCCGGTGTGAACCTGCGTTTCTTAAAAATAGAAGATATGATCATGAGACAGCTGTCAGCCATCTTCCAAATAACCTGCCACCACCCGATAAACAACTGAAGCTTTTTAACTTTCCCCCGTCCCCGCTGACTTGGCCGCGATCGGTGTGCCTGCAGCGTGATTGCGGCGCCAAGAGGACGCTGGTATGGTCCAGCCGCAGAGATGATTGAGAAATCATTGTCCACCTGAGTACTCCCGCTCAGAATTGGTGCCGTCACTCATCACCTGTCGCTGTCGATTACACGTGGATTTGGAAAAAAAAGTGTGAAAATCCACGCATCCCACATGGCGGCTGTCTGCTTCCATGTGTCCTTGAACAAAGTCACAACAGGACGTATCTTCTCTGGGTAAACAGCGCGAAAAAAACAGAAGGGTTTTCTTGTTTGTGGACGTTGTGCTGATTTTAATGGAGCCACAGGGGCCTGACAAGTGAGAAGAACTAATGTAGGAACTGAACAATTAGATGTTTCCCATTTTTTGGGTGTAGTCCAACTCGGAGCGATTGCATGTCGCTCTCTGTTGATGCTGCTGATGATGGAGGCTCCTGCTTCTCTTTTGTTATTCATGCACATCCCGCATGTCGACGGTGGGTGGAGGGGGAAGAAAATCAATCTTCATCTGCTTAAAAAGGAAATTGGTCAGACATTTAACTGATGGTCGTCAAACTGTGCAGCAGTGAGGGAAGAATGTGACTCAGAATCTCAACGTTGTTCAGCTTCAGCATGGAAGTGACTCAGGGAGCGCTGGGAAGCCTAGAGTGCTGAATAAATGATTGTAATTAGTGAAAAAGCCTTAAAACATGTGTTTTCTGGTAAGCATGATTACACCCCCGCTGCCACAGCACTACAATTTAAACCAGGCTCACTCTAAAAATTCCTTGGTCTTCATGGTATAAGTCTGAATGGATGCGGTCACCAAAGAATGGACAGATGTGCTCTCATTGATATTAAAAATATAAATATTCATTGTGCCAAAGGAGAGGAGTCAGAACAGTTACTGCAAGAACTATTCTGATCTGGTTCTAATGTGGTACATCAGAGTCTTAGGACGAGGACTGTGGACACTGGGGGGGGGGTGAAGTATTGTTGGGCTCTAGATCAGTATTCTCCAGCCTCAGCATGATAGCAGCAGTGTCCCTCACTGGCCTATCGCAGGTGCTGACCTTGGAACAGATCCCCAGCCTCATCAGCGGGTCCTGCTGCATTTCGCATTCCAGCTCCACATCCCGAAAGGACGCTTGTAACCGTGTTGAGAGGAGAACGGAATAAAACATTTCTGTGCTTGTAGCTCGGCTGCAGAGCATGATTGGTCCCCACGGCAACAGTCAGTAACATTTACAATGTTTGCTCCAGACATTTTGTTTTTATCTGATTCATTCCCATCATGTAGAAGAATTCCCCAAAGTATTTATTTTGTTCATACACGCAGTTTTTGAAATTTGTACTTTTTAGCTTACTATTTTTACCTTACATCTCTGTGGACTAATTTCATTGTGCAGGCAACTGTTCAATGACAATAAAAAGTCTTGAGTCTTGACTCTTGTTGTTGTTCCACACAACAACCTGAATGAACAATCAAAATATGAAGGGGAGGCATCGATGGCTCCATGTGAGCGAGTAGCTGATCTGCTCAAATCTTTACCGGGAGCGAAACGAGTGCCGTGAATTAGAAGTGACAGTTCTTCATCTGCCGCTCAGCAACACAGCACCTCTGAAGTCTTCAGCATTTCAGCCCAAATAATAAGTCACTGCTGAAATGTAACAGAAGTTGTACAAAGCCAGTTCTAATCCCAGAAATGAAAAAATCCAGTGATGATGTCAGCCATTAACTCTTGAAAGTTTCTTTCCTACTTAGGTCCTCTAATTCAACTTTTTTCTCTGAAAGGCACTGATAAAGTTTCAATATTCTTCTGTTGCCATGCAGGCTGAGCAAAAACAGTAACAAAAATCTGTATTTACCACTCAAAAGCTGTTCTGTACAATGTGGAATTTTTTTATTTTTTTTTGCTTTTTGTGCACTTCTCGAGATAACAATGACAGAAACAAATAGAAATGAACTGTTAAATACAAGAGTTTTCTCCGAACATTTTTTTTACCTTGACCCTTTCAGACTGAAATAAAGTTGTTGTTTGCTTCCAGGTGGTAGGCCAAGATCACCAGGCCCAGTGAGCTCCGAAAATATCTCTGCACCCAGTGGCCATTCCTTCAGGATAATTGAAAGCGTTGCTCTCAGTATTTGTAGATCAGAACAGTCCGTGAACGCTGCATCAAAGAACGTCATCGACCTGCACCCACGCAGCCCCCCCTCTGCAGCCCCCCTGCAGCTCCTGCTGCCTCAGCTCAAACACAGGGCAGGTAGCTTCTGTCAGGGGCTTCTGCTGCGGAGCTCAGCGAAGCGCAGAACATTCACAGAGTCCATAAAACCTTCTTCGAGAAGATTTTATTTACAGACCAACAATCGACCAGCAACTGTCGACCAAGAGGTAATTACAGGGAAAATCAAATACATAACCAGTCTGCTGTGCAGAGGCGTTCAGAGCACTCAGGAGGTGGATATAATTGTGTGCCGAAAGGCTGTTTGTTTCGACAAGACACTGCTGCATCTCCTGACAAAGTTAGTGAAAGTGAGCTCTTTAACAATGGAGGAATTAAATAAAATCGTTCAGGACCAGCGTTAACCGGTTGACCAGGGAGACAACAAGACCAAGCTAAACTTCTGTTATCAATAAATTCAGCAGGTTCAGCAGCAAATCTCACTCCATCACGTCCGTCCTTGACAAGGAGACAAAGGAAAAGTTCTCAATCTTTTTCCCGTGACTTTACCGCAAACTTGCCGGGAAAAAGTGTCCGACGGTTGTCGTCCGTTCCCGGTTTTATCTCGCCGAGTCCCATGAACGAACGACACGTCGACCAAAGAGAAGCTCGCGCGTGCGAATTTCATCGGTGACACCTGAGCAATTGTCGAAGCAGCCCGCAGGAGCAGAAACGTGCCAGCTGCTGTCAACAAGGCGAAAAGATGAAATTGGCCTTGTCTTATCTGGCAGCAGCAGCGTGAACACGAGGCCACGTCTCACCTAGCTCATATATCCCTGTGATGGTTGCAACCACGGCGAATTCCTGCATCACCGGCGTGGACTGTCTTGCAGCGGCTCGCTGTGTGCTGACTGAGTCATCTTGAAACAAAAATAAGCTGCCTGAGGAGCAGAGGAAACAGTTTATCCTTCAGGCGCTTCTCAGCTGAGATAACACGAGCTGAGTTGTGAGGATGCTAAAATATCCATTTAAGGAGCGGACGCCCGCGGACGCCGCCGCTCTGCCTGCAGAGATAGCCTCGCTTGTTGTGGTTCCTCCCTCTCTGCGTCAAACGCAGGAGTATTTAATAAGTGATGGAACTTAAACTGGTGAGTGGCAGCGTCTGTCTCCGTGCTGCCTGCGCGGAGACACATCTGCAGCAGCACCATCAATTATCAGCTTCACTGACTCATGCTCTCATACTCTCAAAGACAGTGAGAGAATATGGCTCACCAGGCTCTCAGGCCCAAGTGGAGAGAGAAAAACATACCTTTCATCATCAACATGAGAAGATTCTCTGCATTCTCTTTATGTATTTAAAGCATGAAATTAGAAAGAAAAACAATTACAAAAAAGAAAAACTGCAAATTTGAATATGGGCTGTGCAATAGTGACTGAAAAACAACAATTGCACTAATGAGCTTTATTTAAAGACAAGCGTTCCTGTTTTTTGTGGTGTGATCTCACTTACAAAGTTACACAATCCTCAAAAGATTAGATATAATGGATGTGTTTTTTTAAAGACTTTTAATAGAGCTCTTTGTTTTCTGCAGAAAGTTCTGTGTGTGTGTGTGTCAGGTGGGGGGGGTGGAATCAGTACTTCTCGCCCCAACTTGAACCTGTTGTTTGACCATGCAGAGTTGTAGTTGTGACAGGGACAAAGCGGACGCCGACCCTCCAGCAGCATTAAATGGGCTGTGTGAGAACACACACACCATTAACTACACTGGCTGTACAAAGACTCAAAAGCGAAGGGATGGAGCTGAATCGCTGCTCAGCTGCGACAGTGTTCCTCACTCTGGTTGCTGTGTCTGAAGATTCTCGCCAACACAGACGAGAAAAAAATAATCACAGACATAAGGGTGATACTGAGGGGTTTTAGGGCAATTGCCAAGCAAAATTTTGTTGAGCAAAATTTGGATCATAAAAATTACAAAAACTTTTTTGTTTTAGAAGCTGATTTTCTCCCTGGAGGAAACAATGAAGCAGAGACTTCCAAGAGAAACAAACTGGAGCCTCAGTCTTGTGGCGTTCTTTCTCATACATGTGAGTGTCCACAATGTGAGGTTCTCTCATATTCCTCAGAATTTCTAATTCTCTTTGTGGTTTCTGGTAACTGGCAATGCTACCAGAGGCCGTTTCCAGAGAGAGCCAGATTCTGAATCCCAAGAAAAAAAAGAAAAGAAAAGAAAACTTCTCCAGTCTGAAATTTGGAAAGATGGAGTTGGATGCAGAAGATCAACCTTCCATATGTGCTGCTGGCTGAGATTGCAGAGGTGAGGAAGTCAAATACTTGCTTAATGCCCTGCAGATGCCTTTGAGCCAAGCACAGGAAGGATAAAAAAATGTTAACGTTCCACTTTAAGCCAGATCAATAGTAGTACAGTGCTGAAAACACTGAAAACACACAATGCAGCATGCGGTAGTGTCTTTATTCTTATTTATCTTATTTATTGATTTATGATTAGGTATGTATGTGAGGGGTCAGGAGATAAGGCACTCCTGTGGCTGATCACAGGAAACTTTCTGTGCAGTATGTTAGCCAGTGCTTGGGGGGGGGGGTCGTTTGTTTGCAGAAATACTGTTTTTAAAAAGGAAAAAATATATAGGGCCAGCATGTTTGTTTTGGTAGCATGTCATCTTGGCTATGTGCAAGTGTTTGGATTCTACAGTTAAATCACACATTGCTGCACGTATTCTTTCTTATTATCTCCGCTGAGCACCTTTTGCTTCGACCTTCTCTAGTTGAATCCAACTTGTAAACACGAGAGGAATGAAAGCAATGTTCTGAAAAGTGTCGCAGCGGAGCAGCGGGGGCCGCAGCCACCACGGCCCGCTGGGCTGATTAGCAGGCATTCGGGCAACCTTTAATCAAGGCATCATTCATGATCAATATTCTATCAACTCAATCCTTGAAACTAGTGGAAAGCGAGCCCTGTCTGGCTTTCCCTCATTCTTGGATTACCGATATCAGCCTGGAGGAAGAGAAACTGAGCGGAAAGTCTTGGGATGATGAAACGAGAGTGGCGAGCACTGGAGGGGAATGAGAAAATGAATAAGACAGAAAGAGAGGCAAGAAAAAAGGAAAAAAAAAGCCTCTTGAGGTCATCAATATCCCACAGAGACCACTGCACCCGTGTCCCAGCACTTCAGCCTACTTCAGATATTATCTCAAGGCTGCAACATCCACTTGGAAACATGCTTCACCTGCCTCCCAAGTCAATTAATATTGATTCTGCATTTGAGCAAGCATGTGTGTCGACTCAGGTAGAGCCAAACGACTTTGAAACAACCCAGAGGGCCCGTGCTCCAGGGAGGACGCTGGGGCACATTAGCCAACTAACCTGACAAAATTAAAGTGAATGAGCGCAAATGGAAGTGTAATAAAAGTCCTGCAGTTTAAATCTGCACCTGGGTCAGTTACAAGTCTCTGCAAGAAGCCGGATTAATCTGACTCTACATCCCGGTTTAGGTTTCCAGCGCTGGATTTCAGCCCAGAGGTGCGCAGGAACCGCGGAAAAACGGAGACAGACTCGGACACACAGGCGGATCTCTGGCTGCTGCTCTGTGTTATTCTGTCCCTAAGCTTCTTATCTGCCTGCTGAACCTGTGCATTTGCACAAAATATCATCCTGAATCTTCCCTCTTCCCTGTGTAGCTCTCCGTGACCTTTCTGTCAGCACAGTGTTCTATAATCGCTGCAGGCTCATCATACACAAAACAATACTCACCAGCTACCTATGGTTTGTCCTGTTTCGTCTACATCTTTATTGTTTTCTTCTGTAGGTTTGAGTCTCTCCTATGTCGTCCAACCACTTTCAAGGCTTCAGATAAGGCTCGGGTTGTTCTCAGGTTGTAATCGATCTTTTCGAAACACACCAGGCTTTTAGCTAATTGCACACCAAAGCCACTCTTGGCTGCGGGATTCAAAGGAGAGTGGAAGTTTGGTCTGAAAATCAAACGAAAAGCCCTTGCACTCATTTATTTTAGGGCCATTTAATAAGCTGCTATGGGGCCATTCTGGGCTGTGACATTCTTTTAATGCTAATAAAGAGTTTTGAAATGCTGAAAGCTCAAATGATGTAAAACCTGTCCTCTAAATTTAGCTGAATTTCAACATTCCTCTGATGCGCCAGATTGCTTTGATATCGGAGGGCTTCGTTAAGGGTTCTGCTGCAGGTCGATGTCCGATCTGATGCCTGATTGCTGCAACAATTTGCAGCCTTCAGACCCAGAAGTGGGTGATTTGGGACAAGCCTCGTTCTCGCTGTCAAACATTTGCGGCCATCTCCTGGGCTTTAATGCGAGCTGACACGTTTCTGATGGGACATGTTGAGGTAGGAGCTGACCGTCTGTTTCAAAGGCACTGATGAACAGAGCAAGAATCTTCATCGCCGCAGAATCAAACCACCCACTTGAAAGACTTCTTCGCTCACTGTTAATGCAATCAAAGCCTTCTCTGTTCAGGCTCTTGAACCATTGGGCGGGCAGTGGGGGGGTTGACTGAGAATTTCTTTAAGTGTGAGATGTTGCTGAGGCAGGCAGAAAGACAGCTCCAGCTGATTGGTTGTTCCAGCAGAGCTGAGAGATATCCAGGCCTCTTTGATCGGCGCAGTCGCCTTATCTGTTCGTCTGTGTGTGAGATGATGACGATAACTATGAATATTCAAAGGCAGTTGTCTGCAGCCATGTCCCTGAGGTGTGCGCCACTTCGAGAGCTCATCAGATCAGGCGATCAAGTGGAAACACATCACTAACATTCTTCTGAGTGGCTGTAACAGTTCCGTTAAGCGTTTAAATTAATCACAAATTTCATTTAAGGACAAAAAAAAAATGTTTACGTTGTTTTATTTACTTTTTGAAGCCATCCTTCCTCTTATTTTCCATGAGACCCTCTGGGCCAACTCTAGATTTATCTCCAGAACGCAGCTTTGCCTCCTTTTTTGGTGGCAATAATTAATCCCTCATTTATTTAAAAAGCTCGGTGGTGACGGGGGAGCGGGGGGTTCTCTCACGTGCTGTAACCTCTGCTTCACGCGGCTCAAAGCCTCTCTGATGTTGGCACTGAAGCTGGCAGAGCAACACAGGGCTGCCACAGCTTTATTGTCTGAGCACAATTGGTCTCTAGAGAGGGTCTGCGCACATTATGGACCACCTTATACCCTCCAAATCCATCCGAATGGGATCCCACAGCTCCCAGGCTCTTCTATACTTCCATCAGTGGACACATGAGGAGCTTTATTCTGAGTGTTTGTCCTACCAGAAGTCTTTTTAAGAAGTTAACTCCACTCAACCAAGACCTTCCATCTCCTCTTATAATGTGCAATTAATAAGAGTTTAATTGGTGGCGGGACAGATGAGTCGGAGGCATGTGATGATGACAGTTTGACTCTTCATGGATGTGATATGTGCGCAGCAGCCGCCAATGAGCCTAATGGAGCCGTTCCAGCACTATTTGTTGAGAATGCTTCATTGAGTTTACAATTAGTGAAGGCCACGCTTCACTGCTGGACTGTGCAGCCACTGGCAGTGTGATGAAAGCGATAAGGGCCCTTCAGTCACCCCACCCCAAGTGGCGATTTTTATTTGGACGCTGCAGAACTTTGGGGATCATGTTTCGGGATCGGGAGCTGTCAGCCATTGTGTGATTGACCAGGCTCTTCTGGCCAGTCGCTGGTGATTAACCTTCGATCTCCGTCCGTGGATGACAGTCAAAGCTGCTCTGTGTGCGGGGGACTTTTCTGGAGGGGAGCTCCCCTCCAGAATTTGAGCAGATTAAATATTAAAGCCTGTAGAAATGCTTTGCTTTAATTAGGCTGTTTTTAGTGTCAGTTGAAATTTCACTTCAGGACAAGCTCGTTCCTAAACTCTCACATTTCCACTTCTTGCATGCAAACAGTCCGCTATCGCACCATCGGAATTTGGACATCTGTACATGACTAAACAGAGCCGACAGGTCAGGATCAGGAGCAGAACTTCCGTGCGGGCGACCTTGCAATTCCGGATTCAGGCTGTTGTGCAGAAGGCTAAGGCGCTGGAGTGAAACGAGTCCTCTCTGCGGCCGGAGCGGTGCGTCGGCGCCTCATCTCTCACCTCAAAATCATTATTACCCGATTAAGTGTGATTAAGAGAAGATCATTAACAGCTGCATGTCCTGTCAGTAACGATTACCGTGATGGGAGCATTATAAGCAATGAGCTGATGGACAGGCTCAGCCACTCGGAGCAGCATTGTTTAGCGGAGGAAGGTGGACTCGCCATCATCATGAGCATAAAGTCGGAGTGAAGTGGACGTCCCACAGCAGCACTGGGATGACCTCAGCAGTTCCTCAACAGGGATGACTTTGAACAAAGTCCAACTCCAATAAAGCCAATCATTTCAATGACACCAGAGTTTTCTCAGTTACACTCTTCTGTGAAGCATCTGAAATGCCTTAATCAACTAGTTATGCTCTCTCTCTCTCTCTCTAAATGAATGAGTGAATTTCCTGAATTTGATTTCATCTGTCAGCGCTACTGCAGGAGAGTAAATGAGCATCAGACATCAGACCGCCAAGAATCTGATTACATATAAAGTATTTAACTCTGTGCACCATTATTTTCCATTATTTTTAATTTGCAGTGAGATGGAAAAAAAAAAGGTAAAAATAAAGATGCAAACTCTAATGCCTGCCGTCCCGCCTGTCCCACCTGCGGTTAACACCTTATTTTGCATGACAAAATTAAAATGAAAGCATGAACCCAAGATAAAATGGCGCTAAGCTGCGTCACTGACTGATTCAAATGTCATTACAAAGTTAATTTCCATGAAGTGTGAGAGAAGAATCAGTTCCAGATTCAGATTTTCTTGATCCCCTTTTTTCGTTGACAGGCGAGAAAATCCAGGCCTGGAGATGAAACTGTTCATTGTATTGAAAGAAATAAAAAAAATCAAGGGTGTAAAAGAATAATTTTTCTTCACAACAATGTGAACTTCAGAAAAGGACGGTAACCACAGTGATATGGTGTCAGATATTTTTGATTCCACTTGAGTCGGTCGGAAATGGAGTTGTTAGCTGTGTTTATGTCTCCGGTTTTTCCTTCTCTGAGCGCAATCCAGCCTTTTATTCCTGTTACTATGGCAACCTGTTGCAATATGTCTCCAATAGTTTTCACCTGCGTGAGAGGTGACAGGAATCATCATACGTTATCCTCCAACAAGATAATTAAATAAATGTGAGGCCCGACACTTATTTTCAAGTGTTTTGGCCTGAATAGAAAAACATTTCTTCTCCTCGGTGGCCACTGTAGGAGTTTCCTGGAACAGGCACCATACGTCACGTTATTGGCACTGCAGGAAACAGGTTGAAGTGTTAGTCCGTTGGTTAATCCAGGATTTTAGCGACAGATCAGCCAGTTTTATCTTCTCATGCTCAAAGGTTTGATCGTTGCTGTAATAACTAACACCCATCCTGAAATATACATTGTCTTCAGACATTTCCACGTCTGGATACTCCTGGACTGCAGATGCTGAGTTCAGAGGCGACGCTTCAGCTCCGGCGGTGAGCGTCGGCTAAAGATGCATCCGTCCAGGGATTCGATGGACGGTTTCCAAACAGACAGTAAGATTGGTTTCCAATTCATCCCATCAGAGAAATTGAGCCTATAGTGGCCAATTATTCCCATTGCCAATTAACCTCGCAGCCAGCCCTCTCCGAGGGCCCGCACGAGTCCGCCTGCCAAATTTACTCTTGCCCGTCACGTCAAAGCCGCTGATGAAAACAGACAGGAAATTGCTGTGGAGCAGCAAAAATATCAGTATGTAATTCACAGCAGCTCCAGCAGGGTTTGGCCAGAGCTTCGTCAGACGGACGTTTGCTGATATTCGAAACCGTGTGTGTCTGCACCAAAATGGAGTGTCACCATCCTAGCATGTAAAATGAAAGTCTTTTTACTCTCCAGATAACTCAGTAACTTCTTACTAAATGTGCATTCATTTTTCAGATTAATTCCTGCCAACAAACACAAAATCGCATGTGAATGAAATAACTGTAATGATTTTATATTTTCACTTGGATTTTTGTTTTTATTTGCTTGACTGGGCAAAAACCAGTCCAACTTCCTTCTGTTGTTGTAGGTGCCAGACATCATTTATACATCACTTATACATCGTTGCTTTCATTCTTCTGTTTCTGCATAACAGAGCATGATGAGAAATGACTAAACGATGACATCGTCTTGGACTCTGTGCCCATTTGTGTAACGTTCCAGTTAAAACTCCCAGTAAATCTGGGTTCCAGTCTGTTAACAGAGGACATGAAGGCTGCAGAGTAGAGAGAGAAACTTATGCAGCAGGAAGAGCGTGTGTGTGTGTGTGTGTGTGTGTGTGTGTGTGTGTGTGTGTGTGTGTGTGTGTGTGTGTGTGTGCACATTTCCTCTGAGGTAACTTAGGTTCAACAGCCTCGTTCAGCTGCTGACTCATCCTCTTTTATTACAAATAACGACCTCCTAAGTTGAGGTTTGTCCATACCATTTTGTCCATACTGGTTTGTCCATACTGGGACAACAACAGAGCATCACAAAATCAATTGAATGCAATGAAGTGCAACACTACAGGCCCTCAGCTGATGTTAGAATTCTCAGAGAGGAACAAATATAAACGACATGTCCAGAAACCCCTCCACGCATTCACTTGTGTGGTAACAGTTGTCAGGCGGAGGTCGAGAGGGAGGGGCTAAATCCCCCAGGACTGGTAAATGTTTCAAGTGTCCCTCTCCGCACTGTCCAGCCAATCAGCTGCCACTTTACACATGCACGCCAGGAGCAGCGTTTAAAGATGATGACATTACTGTCAACAGGACCTGGATGAGCACTAATTCACTAACCAAATAAGTGTTTGTGTGTATGTGTGTGTATTTGTAGGTTGGGGGGGGGGGTTGGAGCACCTGGGCCGACAGCCCTGCAGGATATGAGTCCAGCAGGGCTGTTCTCTGAACACCTCTGGTGCATCGCTCCCTACCCACAAACTGCCACCCCCCCCCCACACCCATATGTGACGTCACTATTCCCTTGGATGGAGTAATGTTACTGTCACTCAACATCATACCCCATGCCACGCTGTGTTTCTTTTTTTTTACCATCGGCGCCTCTGCCACTTCGATGCTTTGCTCAAGAACACTTTTTTTGCAGCTGCTCTGAACACGTTGCTGAAAAAGCCAAAACTCATTTAGTTGAGAACATTTATCAAACCCCCTGGTTCCAGCATTTATTTGTCTGTTTGCTGGAGTGTTCACTGTCGATGTGCATCTTTTAATTGATCTACACGTACAGATCTTTTTTTCAGGAAACTGAGACAACTACATCCAAAATAAGAGCATTCGGTATGGTTCTTCCCAGAGAAGCGTTCATTTACCAGGCATTAACAGATTTTTCTTCTCAGCAGAAGCATAACGTTAACGTGATCTATGGATTTCATTTAACTTGATCCGATATAAGAGCGGGGATTCTCATTTGTTCAGGAACTTTAAGCAGATATGATTCATGGGATAGACAATAATACAACAACGGATGATTCTTTGTGCTTTAGTTTTATTATTGCAGCAGTAAAGTCTAATGTTGATTTAGTGTGCATTCTCAACAGCCAATCAGTGCTCTTAAATGTTCAACCCACCATCATCCATCTCATATTCATGTATGGGCTTCCAATTACCACCAACGCGGGTGGGAATCAGGACAAGCTAGCCTGGAGAGGAGGAGCTCAGGTGGTCTGTGATTAGAGGGAAAGAACTTGGACATAAGGAGGAATTGAATTGCTCTGGTGGAGGGTTGGGATGGGACCCTGCCTGTGGTGCTTCAGATCAAGTGCTGCTGCTTCTGAAGATCATCATGGAGACATTTTACCTGTGTGGGGAGGAGGACTGAGTTCTGTTTACTGGTTCCTCTGGGGCCTTTAGGACTTACTCCTGGTGAAGGGGTAGAACTATCTCAGTCAGGAGGACTCAGCATTTCTGTTTGGCCTATCTTATCATATCCATCTATCCATCATCTACCTCCTGGATGTCCAAAACAGTTTCAGGTATAACTCACTTGACACAGTGACCTTAACTAAAATACTGCACAAGGTTTATATGGCAGATATATTTTCGTGATTTCAGGATCTCAATAACATGAAATGAAGCAGTAATATGACCCAAGCTGAAAGCAGAATTGATTTATTTCTTCTCTTGCCTGTACGCTGCTGTGCAGTCACTGATTTGAGATTCAAGACATCCTCGCGTCTATGATGAAATCTGTATATCTTCAGAGCCATAAAATCATTATGTTACGATGTTCACGGGCAATTTTCCTCTCCTGAATCTGCTTCTCCCTTCCTGTTGGCTTGAACAATGTGGATCTCGTGCCATGGAGGCAAAGCATATTTCACACTGATGCACACCTACACATCAAGCGGAGGAGGCAGGCTTAAGGCGTAAAAAGCGCATAAGACGTATCTTGGAGCATTCCCATGTGCCTGCGCGTTGCTTCTTTTTTTTTTCCCCCTTTTTATGTTTTCATTCATGTGCTGCTCTTTATGGTTGCTGTAAAAATATGCAACAGAAAGCTCCAGGAAGAGTGAGGGAAGTTCTAACATGTTAAAGTTCATTTGCTTCCAGACTCTTCAGGGTCTAAAGTCATTTGCATGATGACTTTAAAATATCCCATTTGATCAGCTTAAAGGACAGCCGAGTCACACAGCAGTTCCCCTGCAGAGCTCTTGCAACTTCTAACAGCATTTAATAGTAATTCAATTATTTTATTAGGCCGTGGTGCAGCTCGCTATTCAAGATAAAAGCTAATTATCAACTCCAAGAAACCCAAAGTCAATACTCGTGTCCTTGTGGAAAATGTGACTCCTAATAAGCAAACAAGAGCGGAACGAGTCAACGTGTTTATCTTTGATGAAGAGGAGAGCCCATTTTTGCATCCTCGTGTGGCATAGACAGTCACATGACCATGATTACGACGGCGATTTCAGTTCATGGTTATGTTCAACATTTATTGAGGAATCATAAACAAAAGGTTAGGAGTAGTGCAAGAAGAGACCTACAGGATCTCACTGTATACAAAAGGTGCATTACAGACTGGCATGCTTTGAAGGAGCCCTTATTACCAGCATGGCTATGATCCACTTCTACTTTCCCCTCCCTGTATTTTGCATAGAGGGGAGAGAGCGTTCCTTTCCTAGAAGGGCCTCATTCGGCTGCACAGCAGGAGGTTGCCATGGCTGAATATAGGCCTCGATTACAGAAGAAAAGAGAGAAGAGCACTGGCATCCAGCAGCCATATGTCCTCTTTTCACCCTCCTGCAGGGGGCAGGACAGCTCTGGGACAGAAAAGGCTTATGTAAAAATATGACCATGGACCCCCACTGGGATAACCGAGGTAGCGTTAAATTACTTAATACAACTATGTTAACTTCTTATTCTTAGAAGACAGAAGACGACCATATAAAACAGTCAATCCTGTTTTACCAAAAGAGCTAAACTGAATTTAACAACCACTGGCTGGCACATTAACCACATAAAACAAGTGACGTAATATATCATCCCTGAGAGGCTCTCCTGCAACAAAATTGTAAGAAACCCAGCTAATCCGTTCAGTTTAGAACTTAAAATCTCTGTATTTGAGTTGAGTTGGTTGCTGTCTCTCACGCCTTTGTCTTAACTCAGGTTCGGTCCCTGTGTGCTCAGATTAGCCGGGATGATTTATTTTTTCCACATAAAAGAGTTCCTCCGATGCTCCTCAGCGCCGGCCCACTGCATGCATTTAACCCTCCAGGCACGCTTCACGTTCTTGGTCAAAAACCAATATATCCACAGACTTCACTTCAGTTCTATATTTGCGAAAGAAAAACAAGTGGAGGCAGATAGATGTTGTGAACATGCCACCGAGGGACCAGGAGAGCCAATTTTGAATCAGACATCTGAGAGTGCCGCGCTTCATCACTGAGTCATCTTCCTCAACTGCTACAAGGCAGCGCGAAGGCCGAGGGAGACCGAAACAGTCACGCTGGACACGCACAGGCTTGCACACACAAACACAAACATCAATGTTTGGGGCCTTGGCAAAGGTGACCTTTCCCTTGCCGATGTGATGTGATAAAGACTGACCACTGCTCTGTTCGCACATGTGGCTCAGCCCCAGCGTTATTTCATATGTGAATCTTTGCCACTGCTGGCTTTTTGGAAAACCCACTGTCAATTTCACACACAGAAAAGTGTTTTTTTTGGTTGCTAAGATACAGGAAATATTCATGAATAAAGATTGCAATAAAATATCGATACACGATGTCTGTGGCTCGATACAATCAGCACAACATGACCACAATATTAGGTTGTATTGATTTTGTTCGTCCAAACACCAAGACGTCAATACACTCATTTAAATAACCGTAATTATTGTCCCTTTGAGGGCACCAAAAATATCCCAGCGTGGCTCAAGAGCGAGGTGAACATCGTGCCTCCTCCGAGTCTCATTTTCAGCAACCAAACTCTATTTGCACAAACATTTGACGTGAATGTGGCCAATCAATTATTCAAACGGTTGTAGAGGGTTTTCAAATGGAGCCAAGCTGAATAAATCATAGAAAAAAAAAATAATTAAAAAAATCCGACTACTGACCGGGCCCATCAATTCAGCGGGGGGGGTGCTGGTGGTGCGGGTTGTGCTGATGGTGCTTTGGGGGGTGGGAGCTGAGGGTGTCTTCAAAGGGTTTGTGGGTGCAGTAAATCACTATAGTCAGCATCGAGGCTCATCAAAGGCACCGCTCCTCTTTCTCTCACCATATTAATCCTCCCACATGGTTTGTTTTTAGAGCATAATCACAGAGCACACAGTGAACTACTTCAACCAACCTAATGATCGCCCATGTGACGTGCTCACTGTTGGCCCCGACAGCGGACCTGTATACGCTCCCCACCAGTCCTCCTCCTTATTGTTGTTTAACGGTGAAAAGCATTGTGGACCAGGGTGTCTTTGTGGAGTGAATCATCGGTGACCTTGTTCAAAGTAGCTACAGTGGGGTTTTTTTTTTTTATCATTATTATTATTAAACGAGGGGTTTATGGGAAATTGATTTTCAAGGCAAGAGCTCGTGTAGGCTGCAACAAAGGAGGGAGTTGAACACGGATGTAGTCTGTTCAGTGTTCGGCATTAGACAAAAAGACTATTGCATGTGGGTGGGAAAGTGTGTGTGTGTGTGTAGCAGATTGTCAGGACCAGCCAACATCAACAACCGGCCAGCACTTGAGCAGGAATACTAACTAAAGGAGTATTCCTTTAGAGTAGTTCACATCTCCTTTACAGAGAACTGCTGATCTAAGTAAATATAATCATGAAATGAATCCACAAGCGCAGCAACGTTCCAATTAATCTGCTTTTTTTTTTTTTGGCATTAGGAGAGAACGTGGGGTGCTCTTAAAATAAACTCTACAGCCTCTGAACATGTCAGCGCGTACTTGCACGTCTTTATTGCTGCTTTCTAATGAAATCTATGAAAAACACAGCATGTGCCAGCGGGTACACATGACTGTAGCTGAACCATCAGTAGCCCAGTGCCCTGAGATACTGATGGCTACTTGCATTGGTTTTGTTTTTGCCTTCACTTTGAGTCTTTCAAGAATGCTGTCATATCTCATATTTGTAAGTGAAAGCATGTCATTTTGAAGCAGAGCTGTTTTAATTTCACTTATTTATCTTTCTGCTGTTTGGGCCTGATGATTTCGCAGTTTAATGTTAACATAGAGTGATACATTACTTAAGCTGCCCGGGAATCCAAATCAAAATGTCAGGGGGATTTTGGACATCCATCACTGTCAAGTCGGCAGACTGGAATGAAATGCATTGTTGAAATGGCCGTCCAGAAAGAGAGCAGGTGTACGCGGCTAAAGACGATGTTAACACGAGTCAATTAAGTTTGCCTCCCACCTGAGATGGAGAGCAGATTCATTTCTATTTAACAACGGAGGAAATGAAAGTTCATTTGCCGATAATATTATTGTGAAGAGGAACCAGATGGGACAACTCTCAAAAATAGCAACAAGGGAGGTATGTGTGTGTGTGTCTGTGTGTGTGTGTATGTGTGTGTGTTTGTCTGTGTGTGTTTGTGGGGGGGATGTCCATCATTTGTGTGCGAGAGGGGGGCAAAATGAGTCCATCACACTGTGACAGCTTCAGAGGACCTTGTAAAATTGAGCGCCCCTCCAATGAAATGATAATAAGTTTGTTAGATTACTTTTGTTTAACCTTTCCTTAACCTTTAATTAAAGGCAGAGCCCCGTAAGTGGTGCATCGAATGTTCCCTGTGTTTTCCATAGAACTATTAACAGTGAATATTTTTCACAGCGGTGTCAGAACGGAGGAGAACTAACTGACTTTGGAGTAATTAACACAATTATGCGAAGGTTTGGAGCGAGGCAGCCCCTCAGTACAGCAAAGATTCAGCAAAACAAGATAAAGTTTTGGCCTTTGAGGTCAACATAAAATCAGCTTTGCATTTATACAGTCGAAAAGGAATAAATCAAGGACAAGTGGAAGAATTTTTATCCAAAAATGAAAATCATGCTGCAATTAGGCCCAGGCAAAAACCCTGGCGCACTCAAGTCAGTTACACTAATTGCTAATTGCAGCATTGCCTAATTAAATGCTGATTATTTGAGTTGACAGTGCCCCTAAAACATCAACCTGAAGTGCAGGGGGTATGCATTGAGAACATGTGAAACAGATGAAGAAGCAGCTTTTCACAAGGCTTTCAGTTGCCTGGCAGATGAGGACACTGTGAGGCGTGTTAGTGGCGTGTGGAACAAGCAGGGCAAGAGCAAACGTACAGAAACATCCATCCAACAAACACCCGTCCTGGGCGTGGTCGCAGGTCAGTGTGTCTCCTCCGGGAATCATCTTCAGTCTTCTGACGTGATTATCGTGTGGTGTAGAAATACAGCAATCAGCTAAAAAAAACAAAAGTCATGATCATAACACGGGTGAAGTCAGGGGGATCTGTCCCTCTCGTGCGAGGCAGCCTTGTAATTCCACATCTGACTGCAAATTGCAGAGGTGGGAAGGCGTGGGACAGTGATTACAATCAGAGCCAAGGCTCACGTTAATAAACAGGTGGGGATCCATTCCCCACCTTCAGCTGGGGGGAGGACAGTCAGGTGACCGGAGCACAGGAAATACCAAAGTGTCATCACCCCCCCCACCCTGCTGAGGAAGGTGACCCCCAGCATCTTCACGCAGGCCTTTGGCCACTCTGAGTGGGAGACCGGCCGATGTCCCGCACCGACCTTTGACCACTCTGTGTGGGAGACCGGTAGATGTCCTGCACTGACCTTTGACCCCTCTGTGTGGGAGACTGGTTGATGTCCTGGTTCATCTCCTGTGTTGCTCCCAGAATAACGGACACATGTGAATGCTCGTCTGGTGGTTAGGCTCCTGTTGATGACAGATTTAGATCAGGCAAAGATAAATTTACTCTGTTGATTGGTTGAGGAACGGCTGCCGTTTGGATTCCACTTTGAGCTTTTCGTGATATGATAAGCAGCCAAAACGGGTGTCTGTCTTTTGTTTGAGAGCTGCAAACGTCTGTAAATATGAGGACGATCGTTCGTTTCACTCTGCAGGGCTCAGGCGCGTTGCCTGTGATGGATCTGCTGCTGTTCGGTCGCTGCGGCTCCTCTGCACAAATGACGTCTCAGGGGGACACGGAGGGAGCAAATCTGACAAAACTGGAGCTACCCCCCACCACCACCACCACCTCCCCAAATCAGGAGAAATTAGTACAATGATGAACATGATCGCCAATGTTTCATGATTTAAAGTCCTCGGTGTTTCAATTACACCACTGAACTCTCTGGAGATGGGAGACATCAGGAAAGGTACGAAAGGCTCCAACATTTACGAGTTCCCAGAGATTAAACTCTCTCGATGCTCTCAACTTTTAAATGGAAATAACTTAACTTCAGCTACCAGAGTTACAGAATCAACATCTCCCCACATTCTTCTCTACAGTGATCTAATCATTTATAGAAAGTAATCATCTAGCACATGTCCATTAAAGTTCATCCCAGTTAAACCATGATTAAGAGGAGATTGATTTGGATGATTAAAAAGTGTTCCAGGATGAATAAAAGTGAGGAAGTTGGATGAAAAATCATATAGACTGTCCTTGACCAGCAGGAGGGTATGTGTGTGTGTGTGTGTGTGTGTGTGAGTGTGTGTGTGCACACACAGGCACACAAAATGCTCAACAGGCAAAGCTCAAAGAATAATTACCACAGAAATGAGTTCTACATAGATTTTTAGCTCTTTTTAGCTCTGGGATCAGAAAGTTGTGAATATTACTAATAATTGGTTGTCAGAACCTGGTGACAGCTGTTTGTTGATATCCAGTGACATTAATTTCACTTTACTAGAATATATTTTGTGTTGCTAAAAGGCAGCAGAACAATTCATCTAGTAATGGAGGGGAAGAAATCGTGAACAGAATTTTTAAAGTCAAATTTCACCATCTAGACCTCAATCATTTCATCAAAGACAGAAAAATAGCGATGAATCATCATCCTCTTCTTGTTTGTCAGATTCAAACATCTCCTGTGTGTGTGTGTGTGTGTGTGTGTGTGTGCTTGTGTGTGTGTGTGTGTAAGACATTTGGCCGCTTTGATTACAGTAAGTATTGGGGGAACTGCAGGACCCCGGAACCCGGTGCTAGTGACCTTTCATAATTGAGGGGTGAGAACATTAGAATCAGGTGACATTTATATACATTAGACTGCAATTTCAGCCGAATCCTTGCAGCTTTTTCAAAGCGAGCTGAAAATGATCTCACATTTTTAAAGCAGCCATTTGTGTTTGAATGTCACCTTTTCTGCTTATTTCCTCCTTTGTCAGATGTATATAATTGCTTCCTGATTGTCACTATTGTCCTTTGAGAAAACCTCACACAGAGGGCTGAATCTCAGGTTCTGGATTATCATTTTTTATGGAATTTGATACACATTGAGGGTAAAAAGGAGAAATGATGGTTGTAATCACGTTATTGCATGACGATCGCAGCTGTTTCAGTAGGAACCAATTAGAAACATCATCAGAGTTAGGACGGGCTTTTAGTTGTTTGCCGTACTAATCTTCTGACAGCGATGAGTCATGCCTCCAGGTTTGAATTTGCATGAAAAATAATGTTTTATATCTGGAACCATTTTAACGATAGACAACATCTGAGTTAGGACAATTGTGGGAGGGGGGCTGAATACAAATAACATTGTTTGTACGTCTAAATCTAAGTTTCAATATCAAAACACTGTGATTTAGAAATAAGCACAGTGGGAAAGTAAGAGCAGCTCCAGATGAGGCACTTTAATAAAATATTCAGCAACCTTGACAACCTGTTGCCTGGGTAACTAACTCCATCTTACTCAGCTTAAGTTGGTGCTTGTTTTTCCCTCGATCCCTGACCTCATGTGTGTTCAAACATTCAGGGAATGTTGCGGTCCCCCCCCGCCGTGCAGCACCCAGTCGGCGACGCCTGACAGTTAAGGACTTGTGGTCATCGTCCATCCCCGCAGAGAGCACCGCCCTGACATCAGAGCAGTGGACTGCACATGAGAAGAACATCCATAAGGGACACCAGAGCAGTGTCATTTTACCCTTTTTCTTTTTTTTTTTTTGCATTTCATCCACCTAATATGCCTGATTTCAGGATTTTGGGGGGAAAGGAATGCTTTATGGAACAGCTGGACTTCCGCAGCACAGAAGCCCCCATCCTCCTACATGTCATGCAGCCCGACGGGGCCAGAAATGAAAAACCGTATTACTCCCAGTTCCTGAAAGATGGGACCAGCTCAACGAGCGTGATGATGCATTTTTCGGCCAATCAATGCGGTCTCCAATAGAGCCGGGCCTGACGGTTCAGTGAGCTGATGCTGCTCTTCAATCAGCGTTGAGGGACAAAACAAACAGAGCTGCAGGCGGTTTCCTGTCCATCAGAAGTGATCTGAAACGATGAGCAACAAAGATGGCGACTGCACTGCACAGGTGCCTGCTGCTCGCTGGAAGGAGATGAGAAAACATTTGGAGTGCGCGCAGTGGGACTGTGACGCAGGCAGATTAGCACTGCTGCGTCCCACTCATCTCATTTACAAAGTGATTGGTTTTGTTTGATGGCTCTTGGCCCCACCGAGGCTCGCAGACTGAAGCGCGCCCAGGGAGCGTCTCCCTCCTGCGCCCCCCCGCGCCCCGACGGCGGCTCGGTCCGAGCGCGGGCAGAGGCGCGGGAGGACGGGAGGGTCGACACACCACAAAGGTGCGGCTCCTGGAACACGTGCCGCTCGTTTCTGGGAGAGCGAAGAGGAGCGAGGGGAGAGCGAAAAAGGCTCCCCGCTGTCTTTAGCGGCGGGGGTGCTGGCGTGGGCGTTACACGGACATGGAGAATCACATCTGCAGCTCCTCTCTGTCGTTACCTTATATGCATTGAGTGAGGTGTTGTGGCAGAACTGGAAGCTCTTATCTGGGCTTGCAGAGCACTGAGATGGTGCTTCAAACTCCTGCAGCATGAGTAAAGCACCGCGTGCTTATTAACACTCCCTGTCTTTCCACCTCTCAAGCTCGCCAAGTGGCCTCTTCTTGCTATTTTTTTAAGTCTCTCAGCTCGGCTCTGCTCTCCCCTCCTGTTTCGCTGCCCGTCAGAGACAATGCAAGTGTGAATGCATTAAATGGATTTTTAAAAATTAACACTTTTTAATGCAAAAACGAATTGTTATCGCATTGACCTTTGCGGTTATACTTTACTACTATGAACTACTATGAACTTATAGACTGTGTTATTTGCTTTAATAAATCCCACATATGCAGGTTTGCTGAAAGAACTTCAGCCCATTGTTGCTCCAGTCCTTTCACAATGCTTGTTCCTAAATTGAGCAAAATGGATCTTATTTTCCTTTTTATTTGCGTGTGACATTCAGTTTGCTGTCTCCACTATTGATTTGTGCAGCGTTTGTTACTTTATCATAATAAAGCTGTGGAATAAAACAGTAAATTTGAATCTGTCTCTTTCTGCTAAATCATGATGACAGGAATGAAAATGCCACACAGAGTTGGTTTCTACATTTCATTCAGATTTGGTTTATTAATCAGAGTAGATTGGCATTTTCTGTCACATCAGTTTAGAGAGTAAAAAGGTTTGGATTGCTGCTAGCCGGCGGCGTGTATCCTCTGAGTGCCACATCTTATCTGTGACCTTTTCTCCCAGTCACTGCTCTCAGATTCTATCTGCGTCATGGAAATGGGACAAGTGGGCAGTTTGAATTTGATCTGAAATTGCCTCGATATTGGCTGAGATGCAGTCACTGACGGGAGTTGTTTTCCCTTCACCCATCTGTTTTTTGTTTTTTTTTTTTTCTTTAGATCGAAAGAAAAAAAATACATTTCTCTCTTATTCTGTGTTGCTATCAGTCTCTCCCTGAATTTCTTTGGTGTTTCAATGGATCTTCTAGGTGACAACAGCTGGCTCGTGCGGCAGATCCTCATAATCACAGCCATGTATCTATTTGGGGATTTAATGTCATTTCAGCATTGTTGTTGCTTATTCCTCAATTTAGCTTCATTATCACAGAAATCTGCGGCGGCAGAGTGTGAATGCGAAGCGAGGTGTTTTCACTCCTCAGCTCTGGATCCCACTTCTCACCTTGCATGTGTGCAATGGCAGCGTTCTGCAGCGTCTGTCCACGCCAAGCGTAGCCGACTTTCAGCAGTTCCCCTCTGACACCCTGATCTCACTAACACAGATGCATATGTAGCTGCGTGGCAAAGGCTGCACCTTCTCCGCCGTCGGTAAGAGTGTTGCGTTTACGCCCAAAACGCACAGCACAAAGACGGCGAAAACTGCTTCTGATACTTTGGGGTTCCAAAGGTTAAATGATTTTTCCTCTGATTGCTTCAGGCTTTTTTCCAACAGAAATTCCCTTTTGGACATGTTCCTTCAAAAGACTTTTTGCTTTTGTTTTATTTTTTAAAGAGTCTGGTTTCATTAATCACCCTCATATGAGACACTAACATCTGGAACAGGCAGTTAAAATGTGCTAGAGTGAAACTGTTTGGTCTTCTTCTGTGTTTTTTTTTCTTTTTTTTGTAATCCTCCCATCCTGACTGCTCTAATCTCCCCTCTTTCCTATCAAACACAGCCCCTGATTAGTGCACAGGGGCAGAGCTGTGTGATGGCTTCCTGTAAAATTAGAAATACAGATCTGAGGGAAAGCCTTTCTCGTCCTCCTTCTTCCTGTGTAAACACTGTCAGGCCGCTGACATCCGCGTGATTACGATAAACGTTCATGGGCGCGTGGGTCCCCGCAGCTCACACAGACGCTCGTGAGCCAGTGAACAATATTAGCCGTGGATGTTCTCCCACCAGAATCCTGTCAAGATGTTTTCTGTGGGCTATAATTAAACAGGGGCATTAACAGTAATTGTACACTTTGTCCTTCAGATGTTCCCCATCCGCTGGCATCGCACCCATTTATCCTTTATGCGGTTTCGCAGGCATGAGATGCTCTGCTCCGCACTTCAGAAAACAATCATCCTTGATAACTTTGCCATATTATCTCCGCCACCTTCGCTGACACGACTCGCTGCTAACAGCTTGGCGAGTTGCAACCAGCCTACGTTGGACCCGTTTCACAATCCGACGCAAAAAATAGACGATGAATGCGGCTCCCTGTGAATAAGTACACCGCTCAATAAACTACAACGCATGACAACACTTGGTGGTGGTATTAATGTTCTGGGCCTAATTGAAGCAGCATAATTAGATTAACATTAACACGACATCCAGCGGGTCTACCTCACCATTCTCATAATCACATTAGCATTTAAGCGTCAGGATGCCTGTAAGAAAAATTAAATATACAGCTTTCTTTACAGGACGCCTGCCTCCATCGGGTGACTCAAAATGGGAAGCTTTACCTCCCACAGTCAGGTTTCCCCTCCAGCAAATTATTACGCAACAGAAAGTGGACCAGCTGTGCAAATGGGCTTTTCTGCTGTTTAGAAGCAAAAATGAAGCAATCACTCACTCTAAATTGAGGCCACTCGCGCTCTTCTTCGCTGTTTTCTTACAGATCTTCGTTGACACCTGACCTGTTGGTGCCACGCTGACCAAACTGTATAATGCTGCTTTTCGATGGGAGAGGGAAAAAAACTGTAGGGGACAAAGACTGCAAATGGACACTTTGAGGATGAAATATGCATTGGTGAGGACATTTTAATTTTATACAGTGATTTATTGAGACTCCTGTGCATGTCCATGTTGTCTGCATGTAAACTTTGCAACTGAGCTATTGGTTATCAAATATGAAAAAAAAGGAGTCATTTTTTTTCTTGTGTATTTTGTCTAGTTTTAATATTGATGGTTGTATTTCTTGTAAAATGGAAAGTCACTGTTACATCCGTTTTCTTTGAATTCTTTAATTTATTTATTCATAAAAATGAAATGAAGGTCCTTTCACACACCCGTCTCTCTCTCATCACCTGTTTTCTGCATCTGTGCTGAAAAAACAGAATCTTTGGTGACATCGATCAACTTCATTGCTACAGAGGTCAAACAAACAACAGCATCACTTAAGTGATACTACGGATCAGTCAGGCATGCCTAAAGGATTACAGATCTAATCAAACCCCGGTCACCTCAACCAGTTTTCTTTTGTTTCTGCTCCACTGTCTGTGCACGAGGCTCCTGCTCTGTATTTAGCAGTCCTGCAAATGGGTTCTGTCGGCTCAGATAAACGACCCCTGCGTTTTCCATCTCACCTCCGCGCACATGCGGGCATGTACGAAACATGCTCGCAAACAGCCACTTCCACAGGAGTACACACACATAAGTTCTTCAGTAATCAACCAAAAGCATTTTCCCTCCTGGGTTAAGAGGTGTAAGCTGGGTTTATGGCCCCTGCTGTCATAAAACTCATGGAGCTTCAAGGCTAAAGTGATACCAATACAAGGAGAAACGCTCCGCAGCTCTCGGAGGTCGCTTGCCTCCGTTTTTTTTTTTTTTAAAGGAGTATTTTATTGCATGAAAGAAAAGGGAAACCAGGGCTCAAGACAACCTCGAGACGGCATTGTCCTCAAACTTTTCTGTCTGTCACTCAGCACTGACGTTTAGTGTTTTAGTGAATGAGAATGCTGAGCACAACGGCCGCATGGTGTTTATCTGTAAAATCGCTTCGTGTTCGCTTCTACCCGTCCACAAACATCTTCATTCCCCTTTGAGGACATCGGGGCAGGAATGACTTCATGCCTGGAAGGAATCCAGTGACACCTGAGCGTGTCAGACAGGCGGAAACAGCAATCAGGAGGGATGGAGAACCTCCTCAGTGAAGGTATCCTTCACTCCCATCATCTCGGCTCAAATTGATTTTCTTTGTGCAACACGGTTTGTTGCCATAAACTCTGGTGCAAACGGATTCACCTCTGCTCCGATACACTCTGATACCAGTGATAATCCTCTCGCCCCCTCTCCTTTTTATTTTAGGAAGGGTTTTTTTTTTTTTTTTTTTTTCCACAGCTTTTCTGCTGAGATGTAATTTACTCGGTTTTGTTCCCCGTTGATTTGACATAATGAGTCGTGGCATTGTTTGTTTGAACCAGTGAAGCGTTCTGCTTTTGCTCCAGATGTCTCCTCTCCCCCCAAAAAAGAAACAAAATGAGAAAAACAGCAACGCGGACAAATGCATGTTTAATCTAATGCAGAAATAATAAAGAAAGTACAGCTGGAGACATGGGTGTGTTTTAAATGTATGGTGGATTTGTAGGGAAATTTGTGGCCATGATTTAAACTAGTTAGCCTACAAAAAAAAAAAATTGAAAAGAATAATGTTTGATAGGGTTAGGCCAATTTTAAGGCGTTTAAAGTCAAACATCACAATACAGGAGTCATCACAGTGACATATTTGTGGTCATTCACCCCAAAAATTGCCTTTTGTGTTCTTAATTGCAAGTTTCTTTTTCTCCCAGTTTTGTGTCTTTTATGCTGCAGAATCAATGCAGTTTACCACCGTTGCTCCAGAAGAGAGGGGTCAGCCATAACAGGATGATCGCTAAAGGCTATGAGGACCTCTCAGACGGCCACTCTCTCACCACCGCTGGGACTTTTGTGTTTTTAACAGGGGTCTGCGGCGGGGGTCTCCTGCAAACAGGAAGTGCTCGTGAGATTGCAAGGCAGTCTGATGGACATAATTCACCGGGATGAAAGTGATGCTGGGCTCTTTTGATGCAATCCCGTTCCGTCTCAGTGCCTCACTGTTTCTGTCTGCCTTTGTGTCGCTGCCTTCACTTCGCTCTCATTACCCGCAGCCTTGTAGTTGCCCACATGCAGGCTGCACACACACACACACACACACACGCACGCATGGGGATGCATATGCACACACGCACATACACACGCATGCACACACACACGCACAGGGATGCATAGCACGCACACATGCGCAGGCGCATGCACACACACACACACACACACACACACACACACACACACACACACACACACACACAGACTCTGAAGATGAGGTAGAACGAGGTGTCATTTCCACCAAAAAAGGTTGTTTGTGCGTAGATGCACAGGTGAGTATGAAGAAAAAAGAGGTTCTTGTGGTTTGAGAGCCATTTTCATGTAGCTATTATGTTTTTGTCTTGAGTGTGCACAGCTCCATATAGTCCCCCTATCTCTGTCTGGTGCTATTTTCTCTGGTTTCCCCTCGGACACAAACACCTTTCAAGTCGAGGGGAGATATAAAGTATATAAAAAGTATATAAAATATAAGTATATAAAATATATAAAAAGTGAATAAGAATAGTTATCATAGAGCGCTTTACAAACAAGACTCATTACACCTTCAATTCAAGACTAAATTATAGATGGAGGTCAGTGTAGCATCTTCTGCACATTATATGCCATGGAACACCCCCCCTATATTCCAGTCCTTCCATTCAGAGCTTATCTGCCTCAATCAAATATCCTGTCCAGAGATCTTCATTTTCAGATGACTTGCACTGATTTTGGGTCCACACCTCTAAAAATAAGGGAGAAGATTAATTAGAATGTATTTGTTCAGCTGAATCTGATGATGCGCGTCTGCTCCCAAAGCACGTCCACCTGTTGCCATCTTCCTGTGTCTGTGAAGCGCACACACTCCCAGCCTGTTGATGCATCCCAACCCCCATCGTCGGGCTACATAAAAGCATCACTCCAAGCTGTCATTGCCTCCAGCAGGCCGGGCTCCGGAGCAGATTATTAATCAATAGATTTCATCTGTCATAGAACTGGATTCATTACATGAGATTTGCACCCTTGTGATATCAGCACGAGTAATTAAAATGAAGCCCCCCCCCCATACACACACACACACACACACACACACACACACACACACACATACACACACACTTACACACACACACATGCAAAGTGTTTGTAATTTGTAAAATGTGAAGGTGTATTTCTGGGTTCATAAATACTGACATATTGATTCTTGTAGGTCAGGTTAGCCTAATACTCAACGACGTGTAAAAAACACTGATGTACTGATGTTAAGCAGATCACTAATGAAGAGGAACTAATAGAACCAGTAATAACGATCGCTGGGTCTATTGGAATAAAAAAAAGCTCTATCTGGCCTGTGTGTGGTCCCAGAATGCGTCTACAGGTTGTAAAAAAAGACCCCACTTCTGCACTGTTAAAGGTTACACAAAGCAACACCCCTCACACACTGGGGGTTAAACACAGCACAGAAGCAACTGAATCTGTCTCAGAAACACACACAATTCTTCGGGCTAAGTAAATTTAGTCACAGGTATTGACTCTTAACTGGGCGGATGGATGAGACCTGTGGGGCTGCTTCTAATCCACAGTGACCCACTCTTATCACGCACCGCCAAGGTCAAGATTCTAATGAGGATGCAGCACCATTAGAGCAATTAAATGGAACTACCTTGTTTCTGGGGCAGGCGGAGGCAAGGGAGAGAAAATGAGCGGTGCAGGGGGGGTGGGTGGGTAACAACCGCAGTAGGAGACAGTGCGATAATCTGCCCAGCAGCTGCCTCGCTCTCCCTCTCTGCCGGTTTATGTCTCCCGACCTCCGTGCAGAGAAAGAGGGAGGCGCGCAGAGGCTGCAGCAGTGCGCTGCAACAGTGACACTCGGTGGCAAACAACTGGAAAAAAGAAAAAAAAACAAAACCGCTGCAGGTGCTCCTGAATGCAGCAGTGGGGAGAGATGCGGCAGGTTAGGGATCAAAACATTAGAACATCAAGTCGCTTTGGGGTGGAGGGTGTGTGTGTGTGTGTGTGTGGGGGGGGGTCTATAAAGAACATCGCTGCTCCCAGACCCAGCTCGGAGCATCATCAGCTCCTGGACACCTGACCCATGCCAGGCCTTCAGGCCACCCTTGTGGAGTCCGACTGAGGCAGTTTAGACAGAAACATGCTCAGGTTGCTGATCTCTGGCAGAGCTCCTCACACAGGAGCGAGTAGGGCTCCTGCTGTTTGGTTGTTGCACCCCCCCCGTGTGTAGTTGCTCCTTCCTGGAGGAGCTGAAGAGCTTCTGCGGGCAGCAGATAAAAGCCAATCACTAACACACTAGCCAAAAATTAAGGCAGGAGGGACGAGGGCGGCGGACAGTCCACCTGAAAACCCATTTCTTGTCGTGTTAATCGCTACTCATTTCCTCCTGTTGTCTTTTCCATTTGCTCAGCAGCAGGAGAAAGTGATTCACCAGTCTCGCTGCTTCCTAACTGGATGGAAGTGTGATTGCCTTGGAGTTATACTGTGTTCACAATGAGCTATCTTTTATTGAGCAGTTCTCACAGAGCAATGCTGTTTATTTATTTAATTTTGTATATAAATCGAGCTTATTTGGGTCAGGAGCTTGGATCGGATGGAAAATGTATGGAGTTTTTTTATTTATTTATTTATCAGTTTTCTTCAACTTTATGGTTGTCACTCAAGGGAGGCGTTTTCCTAGTCTTTTTTATATATATATGTCATTTACCATTTCACACCATATCATGACCAAACACAAACTTGCGTATCACCTGTCTCAGAATCTGCCCACATGTTTAAAAAAAGAAAAAAAAAGCACAACAGTGGTGTGCATGGTTTGTCACACGCATAAAGATCATGTTGTTAATATGTGAGCAATAGTGCCGTCTCTTAGCACCCGCCTTCTGTCTGCAATAAAACCGCGAAACTGTTGCTAAAATGTACCGATGCGGTGACAGACTGGGAGTGTGACTGATGCCTGTGTTTGTCCTTTACATGAACTATAATGTATGTTAATGACGTTTCACCATTTCACGCACTGGAAATAAAAGACATTAAGGCATGACTGTAACTATGGAAACTGCATCCCTCCAGAATTCACAAACAACTGTGACCTGGTTGGAGCCATTGACTAACAATGTTACGTTGGGATTTTAATTTACATCCATGAAAAACCTTTATCATCCCACTTTACCTGCCATATGGTCCAAGCGGATATCTTTGCATAATGTTATGCATTAATATGTGCTTCCAGTCTCTGTGGTTTTTCAGAGGCATAATTCACTGAGTTCCTAACTAAGGAAGTAACTTGAAATATTTCCCAATAGGTAGAGAAATATGTAGCCTTATGCCCTTTGACCCCCAACAAGAAGAATTCTGTGTAAGAACAGGCCTCCATAGTAACCGTGCGTTCCTCACTCTGAGGCGTTTGGTCGCTGCCGCAGACGCCCTCGGAGCTGCTTGTTGGTGCGGCTGCGGTGTTGATGAAGCACAGCTACACCTGTGTCCAAGCATGGAAGATACAAGCTGCTCACTAATGCGCACAAAGCTTTCCTGGAAAAGGGGGGTGGGGGGGGTTCCTGAATGCACCCGCAGTCCCACTGGCTCCAACATAGTCATTTTCACCTCTGGTGGTAGATTTTTTTTTGATAGGGGAAGAGCTCCCTGATTACAGATCCCCCATCCAAGGAAGGTCCAATCCTCTGAGCACTTTGCCAGCCTCCGTGATGGAGAACCGCATGACACTAATTTATAAAATCACTTACTAGACAAATTTTCAAGAGTATACTTAAAGCTTTGCAGAGGCAGAGCTCTCCTTCAGGGATAAATGCTCAGTTTTGTTGTCTGAGCGGGCAGGGCCAACTGTGCAGCATCACTGCAGCATTTTTCTGCACTGAGGAGCTGAACTGAGTCACTTCTTGGGTTTACACTGTGTTGCACCCATATGCTAATCCATTCATATTACACTGCTATCATGATAAAAGTGCCAGAAGAGAGCAAACCTATTTGAATGTATAGTTCAATATTGTTACCTCATAGAGAGACACACAGGTTAGAAGGGAAAAAAAAAAGAAAGGAAGGAAAAACAAAATAGAATGTATGGTAAAACAGATATTGCAAGTAATCAACAGCAATTTAAAGGGAATTAGTGTTAAAAAAAAAAAAAAAGACAAATGGTACAGAGAACAAGGAACTAAACAAAGACACTGCAATAGCATTATAATAATGTCTGATTAACCAGGAACAAAGACAAGTAAACTCCGCTGATAACTGGATCGTGATAAAAGACGCCTGGCACTAATTAGGTTTGCTCAAACATTAGTTCAGGAGACAAATGATCTGAAGAACGCTGGAGCATCCTTTATTCCCATGGCATTCGGCTTGAGGTTCAGAGCTCCACATGTAGTTTCACTTAAACATCGTGTTTCCTTCACTATAAGGCAGCTTTTCATCTGAGCATATACAAGTTGGAATTAGGTCAATAAAGTAGACAATATTTGAGGCGATTATTAGGCAACTGTCTTCATCCCTCCCCAGTGAGCATATTTCCATGTGTGTTTTTGTGCGATTCTCTCCTCACCAATCATTTCCCACTGATCAAACAAACCCAGCTGTTTCCAGCACTAATCCCACCCCTGCCTAAGACTTGCTAAGCTAACTGGGTCTGGCCCGTCTGTTGGCAGCCAGCAGCATCATCTCAGACAGAAAGACTTTTCCGAACAGGTTGTTCGCGAGCGAAGAAAATCCAGTCCAGCTGAAAGGATGAAGCCAAACTCCTGGGGGGTGGGGGGGGGTGGAGAAAACCATGTTTGCGCTCTGTTATTATGGACAATGTCTTCCACCCTCCCCATGACAGAGTGTCAGTGCAACCGAGTGCTTTCAGTCGGCGCCTGATTCTACTGGGGCGTACGGCGCAGCACTTCAGGAGTCCATGCGGACCGCCGCCCCCCCTTCAGCTGTATAAGCCACCAGCCTTTACTTTCCTTTATCTACTTCCCTGCACTCTTATTTGTCTTCCCAGCAGAGCCGTCACTCCTTTCAACAGATACACGCACACACACAGACCCCTACACCCCTCCCACACACACACACACACATCTTTGTACTTCAATCTTTGTGAGGACTATTATGGACATAATGCATTATCAAGCCCTTTACCCTAACCATCAAATTTAAGCCCCCTAATCCTAACCCTGACCTAAACCCAATTCTAACCTCAGCCTTAAAACCAGGTCTTAACTCTCAAACACACCTTTGAAGTTGTGAGGATCCGCCAAAATGTCCTCACTTCCCAAAAATGACTGCAGATTTTGGTACCCACTATGTAGAAAGTGCGAGAACACAGATGCACGTGCACACGCGCGCACACACACACACACACACACACACACACACACACACACACCTGTGGAACCATAATAATTTCCATACAGAATTCCTCCATCTGCTTTTTTTTTTTCCCAGTCATCCCTCAGATCCCATTAGGAAGCACCATGAAGAAGCTTCACTCCCTCTGTGTTTTCGTCTCTGCTGCTGGTGCTGTGGTTTTTTGTTCATGTTCACTGTCTGTGAAGCACATGTGATTGTGCATGTCTCAGCTCTGTCTTCCTCCTCCTCCTCCTCCTCTTCCCTCTCCTCCATCTCTGGTGAATTAATCACTTGTTAATTTGACAGTGAGAGTGTTTACTGTTTCACCTTCCTGTTGACGCAGATAATCCATTATCTCATCTAAACTATTTAAAATTGTATTGCTAAGCCTTCTGGAGGTGCATCGCCACGTTTATCAGCTGTTCTCTACATTGTCGTGGCCAACAGATCAGCAGATGCTGAAAAAAGACAGAAGACAAAACAAATTACAAGTATAAATCATAGATGTACTGCTGATGCCTGATAGACCGACATTTACTTTATTCACCAGCATAATTTAGCATTTGAACTAATAAGCATCAAACTGCACATTTCCTGACATTCTTTCATAAAGCCCATCCTCGTCTTTTCATCCATCAGATTAACAAAAGACAGAATAATTACCATTGTTTAATAGAAATCATCATCGCAGCAGAGGCCTGAATGTCTAAACCAAATTTAATTAACGTCTTCCCAAAGGTTATCCAGCCATTTTATCTGAAACCACCTTACAGGGAGAGATTTGAAAAGAGTTTTCCAGCTTTTTTGCTGAGTTTTTCAAGTTTTCCTTAATTGCCGTGATGTTGGCCAAACAATGTGCACATCACTGGCAACAAAAGTTGAACCCGGTTCCTGAAACTGCAGGCACATCGAGGATGGTGTACTTCCAGTAAAGAGTTGTCAGAACTTCGGAGCAGTTCTTCAAGTGTGAAAGGGCCATTAAGCTGCGGCCTGTGGGGAGATGTTCCTGTGTTGCCCGGCTGCAGATTGCTGATCTCTGGAGTGTTGTGAATCAGAAGTTTGGGGCTTCCGGTGAGTTTTGGAGTTGCTCTGTCATGTTCAGTTGTTCTGGGGAACTTGAGATTTGGTCAGCAGCTTTATAGCTGCCCGTAACAAAATCCTGTCACCTCAGTCCTAGTGTGTGTGTGTGTGTCCTGTTGGACATCAGAGTCCCACAGCCCCGAGGAAGGTGACTGTGTCTGGAATGATATTTACGGTGCCGTGTGTCAAAAATAATCTGGTCTTTTGCTCAACTAGAGTTTGCAAATTCTCCTCAAAGAGGTTTTTTTTTTCCAGTGTAATACACATTTGGTTGAAGATTAATGTCAACATCTTATGACAGGCTTCAAAAAAATGTTAATTAACAGAGAAACTCAGAAATCATTGCTAATTATTTAAACAATTCTCCATCTGCAGGAGCTGTACGATGCAGATTGCATTTATTTGCATACCTGCTGCTCTTTTCTAACCCAAAGTAGATTCAAACACCCCCGCACGGGTTCACCAAGGGTCAACCATTAAGTAAAATGCACCATGTGATAATTTTACATGCTCCTCCAACACGGTGGAGTTTAACTCCTGACTGTGGGTGGTGCCAGATGTTCCCCTGAGGCCCAGAAGCTGTCACGAGGTCCCCGTGTGCTGATTTCTCAGGGGCAAATGCTCACATTGCCGTGACTGTGACCATACTGTATGTATTTTGGAGGGGATGGTATGTCTCTGTGCTCCTCTCCTGGTGTTAACCTCTGCAGGAGAGTCATTTGGCTATAGTCTCGCAACATTAAACTTCTCAAATTAACATGCTCTATGTCGGCAGCATGCCGTGGGTGTGTGCTAAAGCTCGCCAGGTACTGAGTATGCTGCTCTCTCCCTGCCTCAATCTGTCCTAATGCATCAACTCTGGACCACTGTGTTAGCTTTCTAAATGGACATGAGCGCCATCAAGGCTCGGATATTATCAATAAATGAACAAGCAAACAAAGCCGCACAAGGCCAATGCCAGGCTGCTGCTAATGCGGGGCTTGCACTCTCCGCGTAATGATGTGCAAATAAAGTAGCCGCCGAGACGAAATTCAATCAGCCACGTGGCAAATGGCTTCAGCCATCTGAAACGAGAGATCTGCACACGGGGGGGAAACGCCAAGTCTCGCAGTCGGTCAGAATCCTTGTGTGTGGCGACCCCACGTCATGGACCGGATCGTCAGAATGGTTGTCTTTTAAAGACTTTATCATCCTGTCTGTGCTTGTTGTTGCAGTGTCTTAGCAACAGGAAAACAGCGCTCGCACGTCGACCCATATTATGGAAATAACTGCAGGGAGTTCTGGGACTGGAATATTCATTTGGCATTCCCTATCAACCGTCCCTTCTGACCTACTAAAGGGGGCGGGGCTGAAAGGATTGGTAGAAATGATCACATGGGTTTGACATCCAGATCTGATGTCTTGTGGGGGATTACCTGACTTCTCGTTGGTTGTTGGTCTGCCTCCTTAATCTGCCTTTGTCGAACTTTGTGATTTATTTTCGGAACCACGTCAGAGCAGTGTGAATGAAAGTCCTCCCCAGGAGCAGAGAAGCAGAAGGTCCTCACTTCTAAAGCTTTTTATCAGAAATATGGATGGCAGCTGAGCCTGATGGATGAACCAGGTTCGTCTTCTTCACGTCACCGCGGATGGCTCGGCTGAACCATCTGTGCGGAAGTGTTTTTGCTCTTACTGCTGCCCCCCCTGCTCATCTATTCTGGCAGATTTTGCCTTTCTTTGTTGTTGCCACTCTTTCTGTTCCTTCTGTCATCTATTTTATGAGGGATTGAATGGGAGTCATTTTCCCCGGGTGCAAAAAAGCCAGGCCGATGCAGTTTCGCGATTTCGCCGAGGAGCTGGCAGTGGGAGCACTGCTACATATACAAATCTGTAGGTCGCAGCTTTTCTCTGTCTCTCCCATGACAGATTTCAGAATGATCCTCCTAAATACACTCCGCCATTATCTGCTACTTGTGACTCATCACTTTGCCAATTGACAGAGAGCCGTGGAAGGATTTTCCTTTGACTGTTGAGCTCTCAGAGACTTGCTGAAGAGCGGCTGCTGGCTGCAGCTTCAGATTGATTTTCATACAGAGCACATTGTGGGGAGATTTCCAAATCCTCTCATTACTGACTGTATTAAATTGAACATATTCTTCACTGGCCTGCATGATGCCACTGATGCAAATGAATCGAGCTGACCTTTAAAGTGAACTTTTGATTCAAAACGGGGGAAAAATGAATAAATAAAACCTACCAATTTGCAGAAAATGACTTGCTGTGATTCAACCGCAGTTCAAATCCACACGCAAACTGTTTTATGAGCTTTATCCAGCACCACTGTTGAGCCCTTGTGCGTTATTAACACAAATGCACACTGTGCAATGGAATGTGCGACAGTTTCAAACAGATCTGACTGATGTGCGCTGATGAGGTTTGATAAAAATACGTGTGCATGTGGGGGGGGATCTGCAGCTTGTATCATCAAACTCTCTACATGCAACTTGGCTAAAGCCAAATTAGAAAACTGGGATAATTTTTGGTTGCTGACATGAAAACAATAGTGCCGGTTATTAGAAACAGAGCTGGAATATCGTTTCACAGCGATGCTGTTGAGGGTTTTGTTCAGACCACAGTAGCACAGTAGGACACAGAGGAATGGTGGAAACAAAGTCTTTCCATCCAACATCCAAAAAAATGAACAAGCAAGCCAATAAACAAACACAAAAGACTAGCTTTGGGTAGGCGGTGGCTTGAGATGAGCAGCTGAAGCTTCACAAACTGAGAACAGAGCAAAAGGCAGCAGGCCAGAAAGCAGCAAGACACATGAAACAGACGGAAAGTATCTGGCGAAGTAGTCGGGAGAGGATCGGCCTTTTATGTGGGGGTTGATGAGTCGGGGATGAGCCACAGGTGAGAAATGGTTCGGCCACGCCTCAGAGCCTCTGAGCCACACACACTGACAAGACGAATAGGGAGGGGGACGAATGGAGGAGGAGAGAAAACACACAACAAAACACCAACCATGGCAGATGAAGCAGAACCGAGATGTGTGTCCCAGAAATAAATTTTAAAAAGTTCCCATCTATTGATATTATTGACCAACAGACTGTGAGATGTAGCTGGAGTACTGATGTGTATGGGCTGGTGCTGTAAAGCTGTGACCACGGTCCAATAACTCTAACCCTCAGCTCTGAAGGATCCAATGCAATCCCTTCAGATTTTCATTTTAAGGTTGTTGTTTTTTTGTTTTTTTTTGGAACTGCTGCTTCATGGGGGAAGCTGTGGGCAACAGGAAAGCTGTTGACTACCTGTTGTTTGTTAAATAAGTGTGCTAGCACTAACGTGTTCCAAATAAATTCAACAGGTCAGAACAGTGATTCCAAAGGCGGGGGGGTGACATTTAGTCATCTTTAACAACCACTGAATGGGTGATTGCAATTTTCAAAAACATTCAATTACATGTATGTGACCCACTGGTGGTGGGCTGTTATGTTATGATTGACGTGTGATTTAGTGGGTGTACCCTTGAGCAACCCTACCGGCATGGTCTTGTCCCCATGGCAACGCCAATCTACAATGGCAACCAAACCAGAGTTGGTGAATATTGCAGCTAAAAGGGAAAGACTTATTTGATTGTGCAAAGATATAGCTGAAAAAGTTACCTGATCATCTGGGCACACACTTTTCATATTACCTTTACAGGAAGCTATAGGAGTCAGATCAAGGTAAAGATTCGCCTCCTTCATATCCGCAGCCTTCAGAAGCTCACTGTGACGTGTCAGGCGTCCGAAGCCGACACCTTTATTCTCTGTCTCACTTCATCTTAATCATCATAAAGCCGCCTGTCATTAATCCTCTTTTTCTTCACTCGCCCAGATCAATGTTTCTTTTTCCAGAGCAAAGATAGTAATTAATCCTGGGTCCCGTGGAGCCTTCGGCCGTGACTATTCGTCAATGGTCATGATCAATGTCTGCTTATTCTTGTATTTTCGGAAAATGAGGGGCCATTTATTTGGCACATGTTTTACTTTTTTTTCACGGAATCGATGAAAGCCATATCATAAATGTTTGGGAACAATCGTATACAAAAATGGATCTATGGGAAGGCGAGGATAAATGTGTGGATGAGCTTTTGATTTATTTGTATAGAGAACTAATCGCGCTGTCACGCTTCGCTCTCGGGGACTCGCATTCGGTGATTTTTACTAAACATGTTAGTGCCAATGAAGCTCGGCCTGGTGAGACTCAAAGAACGGAACCAGGCTAAACGCTGGCGACAACAGACAGGTGAGGAGACGGCTGCCTCTTCATCGGGAGTAAGGTGCATGAAATTGGCTCTTAACCTCACAGTTAGAGGGTTTAATTAGAAATCACGCTTTAGCCACAGGAGGGTGGAGGGGTGGAGGAGGGCGAGGAGGGCTGGGTTGTCTAAACCGGGTGACAAATGACTTTTGGGACAGCGTGGTGGGGTGTAGTGGGGGAGGTAACAGGTTGGTGAAATGTAGGTGACAGCTTGGGTAGGAGGTGAAACACCGGGGTGAAACAAGCAGGAGATTGCAGCTGAAGTGTAAAAACCTGCACCTCAGGAGCCGTTAACACCGGTCGGCGGTCACTTTGAGGGCTGCGCGGGGAAAATGGGGGCCACCGCGGCCTGAAAGACGGTGGACTGAACTCCACGATAAATATGTGACTCCTCCTGTGGCATCACACAACCCGCAGGGCTCCCAGCCAGGGGGGCCAAAGTGTGGCACGACACTGAATTTGAATTCTAGTTTTAGTGACAGGAGACCACCTAATGGGCTTCAGAAAACTGTTTTCTCCTCTTTGTCACTCTTTTCCGTTGTGCAGGAAGCTTTCTGCCGTTGTTTAGAGCCTCTCCAGGGTTTGAGACAAATGTGATCTTTGATACGACGTGCATCGCGCGAAAAGGTCAGCGAGTGCACCAAAGGCCAGTGATGATCCATTTTTCAGAGAGGAATGAAGATGTGAACTTTAGAGGTTCACAGTTCAGTGGAGATGCGAGCATGTGTTATTGCCCTCTGCGATTTAGCTTTTATTGTTTCTTTCTTAAGGGTTTAGGATGGCATATCCAAAATAAACCAAATTCATCGCTATGGTTACGAACTCTGTGGAAAAAAACGGACCTCATCATCATAGACGGGAGCAGTGTCCTTGTCCCAGGTTTTATAACAAAGCCTCCAGGAGTGAACACTATGTCCTGACGGAGAGCAGAAAATATTTCAGCTGTGAATTCCACCATTTCTAATTATATTAAGATTAATTGGCTGGGGTCTGAGGGATTGTAGCTCTGGGTGTGAGGGTGTTAATCCACAGCACACCTTGTTAGGCGGGCGCCGCGGTCTCATGAAAGGCCCCTTAATTCGGCCTGTGGCGAGGAGCGATAAGGAGGCAGCAGGCCCCAGCAGAGGCAGGGGAAAGCTGAGGTCACCTGTCGCAGGACCTCCGACCCCGTCCGCCTGTATCGCCGCCGACCCCACGCTGCACCGCCGTCTCCCAGGATGGCTGATGGGGGAACTTTTCACACGGAGACGAGCCGCAGCCCCGTCTAATCTCATACCTGTCCGATTGATTTAGCCGGGGGTGGGTTTTCCCCCACCACGAACCGCCTCGACACGAACCGCATACGGCGGAGATCTGACGTCTGTCATAAAGTTAAACATTGGCAAGTCGCGAGGAGATTTTTAATGAGACTCCCGTGTTCATTTCACGCTCAATATGGGTCTTCTTTTTCTTCTATCTCTCTTTAATGCTCCCCCCGCCCTCCACAGAGGAAGAAGCTCTAACCATCAATCAGTCTGCAGCTCCTGTGGACTGAGACAGCACCACGCTGGGCTCAGTGTGTTTCCAGATGGAACCAGCGTGCCCTCAGGTTACCCCCACACTTCCATTTTGACACCCCTGATATTTACTTGCTATCGAGCAAATTGAAAAATACACAAGAGTTTAAATTGGCCACACAGGAGCCAAAGTTTGGACTTTGGAATTGATTGTGTTTTCCATCAGCTGGTGCTTCTGTCAGTGTGAGATCATTGGGGTTTTGTTTTTTTGATAGCAGGAGCCTCTCTGACGTTGCCAAGAAGAAAAGGTTTGTTGGCAGCCATCAGCTGCCCAGTTCAAACGAAAAGCCTGGGCCATTCAAAATCGGGGTGTGAAGTGTCAAATCAATAGATGGAGAACTGAGTTTGAAGAACTATGAGGAGGAGGTGGTGGGGGAGGAAGAGTGCCTGTAAAGTCAAAGACCAGAGTGACCACATCTGAATGACCTGATCAGAGCCTCTGATGTCTTTCTGACTGATGTTAACAGCTGATAGCAACCTAGGGCTCCCCGCGACGGCCTTAGATAACAAATGGTTGGAATTGCTCAGGCCGCACCTGCCGATCACGCGCCTCCTCTCCGTCGTAATACGATTTGCTTCAATCTCACGGCGGCAATTTTCGGATAAACAGCTCTTCAAAAGCTGCTCAGCGGGAAGACTGCAGATGCAGACAGCAGCGAACTGGTGATCACGGTGGAACAACGGATCAATTAGAAGCTAAAGAGGCCCATATTTCCCCGAGGAATCGGTACAGACCAAACTTGCAGCTAACAGTCAACGTGCGAGCATTGAATTGCCTTCGAGCACAATGATGTTTGTGTCTGCAGGTGTTAAGTAGCTGCGGAGCTAATTTCAACAGAACACGCATTAGGGATTGTTAGCCTTTCATTTGCACACAGCTCCTCTTAACTGACTAATAATTGTGGAGAGAATTGAGGAGAGTTTAAGCCATGTCACCTCAACACTTTTTTTATTTATTTTTTCCCCCATTTTTAGCTTTCCAAGGTGTCAAAATCTTTGAAATCAACTGTTCATGTATTTTCCTTGATTGAACTTTTGGGTGTGTTTACATCCCTGTGACAAATCGTGTAACAAATGCTGAGAGCTAAGAGGAGCAATCCAAAAAAACACATTTTCAAAAGGCTCCGCAGATTTCCTCTGGCTGCGGAGACCACCTCTGAAAGGTGCATCTTGTCGAATTGATTAAGCATCAGTTTTCCAGAGAGAAGCGACTGTAGGTAATCAGCACCCCACTTGTTTCCTCGCAACATGCGGTCGACTGATTGCTCCTCTTGATTCACAGCTATTTTTGTAGTCTCTGAGTTCTTTCTATTATTTCTGCAGCTGTTGATGGACCTTTGTGCTTTGCCAGAAATGTCCATTTTATTCTCCTTTACTGTTGATTGAGGCGTTCTTCTTTTATGTTCATACTGATTTTACGCAGATTGTAAAATAACTTTGGCTAAAGTTAATGTTGCTGTGTTCAATAGATTTCCATCTTTATTAGCTTTAGAATTGCCATCATAAACACAGGTGTGAAATTTACTATTTTAGAGGCAATAATTGTTCATTTTTGAGTAAATCAATACTATACACAGGAAAAACTCCCTGATAAGTGCTTATGTATGCCTCTGGGGTATCTAAGTTTGAAACCTAATTGTCGATGGAACAACAGCGTTTGTACTGTACTATTAAAGCTAACACATCACCTAAAGGGAGACCGAACAAGCAAATTACAAGGTACGGATAATTTATTTAACATGTGTTGTAAAAGAGACAACGGCAGACGGAAGCATTGCTTCTGCTGGCGCAGCTCCACTCAGCTTCTTCTCCATGTAATGCTTTAATGGGTTTAACAGGGTTTGGACCAATTTACAGCCATTATTACAAGGTCAAATCTCCTGTAAGTTCAAATTCACTGCAGCCCTTTTCTGTTTGGAAACAATAAGAGAGGTCATTTGATGGTTTTCCCTCACAAGGCAACACAAAGAAAAATCACATTGTGTACAAACTGTGTTTTTAGTGATTAAATAAACATTGTTCATATAAAACATAAAAATAACATCTTAATGTGTTTTATTTTCCCAAATAAGCAAGTCTACTTTATCAAAAATATTTATATGGAATGTATGATATTGAAAATTATCCTCTTTTCTCAACAACAATAAGTTGAGAATGATTTTGTAGACAGTTTCAGGATTAAAATTAGCAGAAATTTGCACGTCTCTGCCTGCATGCTCACACTGTTCAAAAGCCTAAAAATATTCACTTTCATGTACATTTAATTGTCATCAAAGCAAAAACTCAGGTAAAATGACTTTTTTTTTAAACAAATCTATAATTTCAGCTAATCACATATATGTGTGTGTGGGTGCTCCTATGAATATGCTGTAATGGTTGTATATATGCAGTAATGGGTGTATATATGCAGTAATGGGTGTATATTATTTTACTCAGCTGTAAATGAAAGAGTGGTATCTTCTCCAAAACCTGGTGTTAGTTGATATTATTACAGACTTCTGCAGTTTGATTCAACAGCCTGTATGTGTAAAGCCTTCTGGGACATCTCTGCTCAGCGCACAGACTCTGATCAAACAGAGGACGTATTAAACTGTTCACACTGCTTGGCCTTAAGTAAAAAAAAAACAAACCAAAACTGTGATTAAACTTCACTTTAAAAAGGGATTTGAATTGTTGCCATGGCGCTTGACTTGTTCTCACCTTCCTGCTTTGTCTGAGGCCAGAAGGTTTGATCCACAGAAACACCAAGGACAAATCGAGCCTTTTAGTTTCAAACACAATTCTCGTACATACTATACATACTGAAACAAGGTTAGCTGCCTCATCGACAGCTGCATCCTCATTCTGTATATTAAAGATAACCACCAGTCCAGTTTGTGACTGTTACTGGCTGCAGCATGTTCATGTTCATATAAATAAGACCGTTAATGGGATAACAGCATGATTACAGGCACCTGCGGGTGCACCACTATTACCAGTGGTGGTTTTGAAGTTCAGCTAAATTTTACTGGTCACAAAGATTCCTCCAGTAAATGGGTTTTTATGTAATAACCTGACTGGCCTGAGGAAAGGAGGAAGTGTCAGCATCACTCCCCCATTGCTGTCGCCCCTTTTTCTGACACCAGATAATACACTGACAGCTTATTACCGCTTATCACACGCATTCATCTTTAATCACTGATGTCATTACAGCATCAAAATATCTCCTGGTGGAACTGCAGATCATCTTCTCCAAGTAGTTTTGTCACATTCTGAGGACAAACTCAAGGTGTAGCAAGAGCTGATCGTCCTTCTGTCTTTCTGTAGCCAGAAAAAAGCTGTTGTAGTAATAAAATGTACACACCCCAGTGTGTTCTGAAATTTGGACGCATCTACTAAACACAAGCTGTTAATATCTATCTCAATCTCTGAAAAGAAAGGGCTCTTGAGAAAAAAAATCAACATCACAAATCGAGCTTTTCCCCGACTCTCAGTGGGGTTCGAGGACCTCTGATGGCACTAACATGTTGATAGTAGGTACAAGGTAAACAATACAGTGTACCCAAAGTAACAACACTTATTTTAACTTACTTTTAACAAAAACATGAGTTAAAATGTGAAAAGTCCAAATGAAACCAGAGGAAACAATGTCAGATCCAGTGTGTTTGCACAACTTTTACTTTTCGCATCACTGGAACTCAGCAGGTTTTAGTCTTTCAGATCGAAACTTTTTCTGTGTGCGTTAGCGGGTAACATCAGACACAAAACAGCGCTAATGATGACTAACCCTCACTGTGTTTGCTTGAGAAATGCTAACTCCCTAATCTGTGCTGACGTCTCCTGCTGTCTCTGTTAGGGATGCTGCTTGAACATGGAAGTCTTGATTTTACGGCTTCGGCGTTGAGCAGATGGGGATTTGTTCATTCTCTTAGCTTTTTTCTCCCCCCACATTCAATGCGGAGAAGAATAAATTCATGTATCGAGATTCAGCAGGTAATCAGAGATTATGCAGTAAATGCATTTACAAGAAGGGATTATCCTGGAGAACGGTGCTGTTAGTGGTGGACATCTACCCCCACGTTTACTGCCCATTTTCCTACAACAAACACCATCTCATGACCTCACGGCTGTTCTAATGACGGCCATTAAAGCCAAGAAAATTATTCCTGTGAACTCCAGAGCACAGCATCATTAATGCAGGAGAATATTTGCTTATTTCTAGCGGGTAATCAGTACTGGATAACCTGACTTTCTTGGACTGACATGGGCGTGATGCAGATATTGCTCTTTTGTGGTTGAGTTGAAAAACACCATATGGAGACATTAGCAGGATTGTATCTGAAGGAAGGAGTCACTGGGTGCAGAGCGAGCTTCGCATAGAGGCTGCAAATAATCAACTGAGGCCTGTAAGCTGGGGGAGCCAATTGACCACCACCCAAAAAAAACTGTACCTGGGACGATTCCGTCCCATCAAATGGAGTTTTAGGAAGCACCGACTCTGCGTTGAGAGTCACGGGATGGTTGAGCGGTGAGACACGAGGCGCATTAGCCAGCTCGTCCTCAGTGATGAGGACAGATGTGGACAACAGGGCTGTTAAGGAAAAGGCTTTTGTGTCCAGGCCTCTGCAGCTGCTATAATCCCATTTTCAGGAGCATTTGTAGGCGAATTGGAGCCACCTCTCCAGCTCCACTACATCCATATAATTGGACTGTCAGACTGTCGGTTAGTCAGATGGCCCATTACACCCCGTACGGACGCCGCCTGCCCCACAGTGAGCTCACAAAGTGCACTTTATGAAGCTTTCACAGGCATGCAAAGTGTTTTCACCCAGAGAAATAAAATGGAGCAGATTTGATACGGAAACAAATAAAGTCTGCAGATGATATGCTGTCTGTCTCTGCGCAGAGGGCTTTTAAAAAGGCGGACAGATGTTGCCCGCAACCCTTCTGAGACTCAGACCCTCAATAAATGAAAATATACTTTGGATTGGTCTATCTATATAATTCTATATTCTAACCACATAAGAGCGTCAGCTATGAAATATGTTGCACGTCTGCGTCTGGAGGCTCCGCCGACTCATCGCCTTGCTTTTCTAAGTTTCCAGCATCTCCCAAGTGCAGCGTTAGAACCCGTGTCAGAGGTCACAGACAGTTTCTGGTCACAGCACTTCCATGTTGACAGAAGCGTTAATGTTTAAAGCTGAGGTCGCGCTGTTTAATGCCGATGTTTTCCTGTTTCGTGTCTCAGGGTTCCATCCAGTGGGTTTAGCCTCGGTGGGGAAGTGAGCTATCCCTTTTCTTTGCGTTTAGCACACAGATGGTCTTGTTGGCTTATTATTCGGTGGGAAAACATCGGGATCGCGCGGCGCTAATGATCAGCGGAGCCGGGTTTGGTGTCAGCATTGAAGCACGGGAGGCTGACCTCATTACTGCACAGGCAGAGACAACAGATGAGTCACATCTACAGCTTTTTTAGGGAGCTGTAGGCAGCAAAGTCACCAATTTAACATCCAAATTCTGAGCAGTTCATCGTCAATGCATGAGTTCCTTATTACTATCCCGGAGTTCGCGGACTCGTCGACGTGTCACAGTTGTACGTCTTCATTTCTGACAGAAAAACATCCCCGCGCATGAATATTCACACACATTTCTTATTAAATGAAAACAGCTCCTCTTGAGAGGGGAGAGGATTGTTGACACATTTGCATGTGATAAACATGAAAATCTGTGAGGAAACGCGCTCGTCTCCATCAAAGGCGGGATCCTCGGGACGCGCACGTCCTCGAGTCTAGTGCTTCTTTAAACGCCGGCTCGCCTCCGGCTTACAAAACGCTGAGACGGAAGCCGCGAGCGAGCAACCGTTCAGCAGCTGTTCCGGATGGATGAGAGTCCAGGCAATGGCGTACTGTACAGACCTCAAATGCCGTCACGACAACAAAAGTGCACATTCCAACAACTGCATTAGGGGAAAGTAACACTCAGCTTAACACAACTCTTTAGTGAGGTCTGATGGCAACCAAGATTTTCAGGGAGGGCTGAGTAGATCACAACAAGGGAGGGAGCTTTATGTACAGGACTGGGGCAATATTGCTTCATAGACACACGCACAAACACACACGCACACGCGCACGCACGGAGCGGAAGAGCAGAGGGAACACCGTTAGCAGCCTCTTTAAAGAGGACAGAGGAATCAGACAAAGGCACAAACAAACCACGTCACTCGATTTAACCCAATTCTATTTACTCTAACTGCCTCGGCGCCGCCGCGAATGATTACTTTTTCTCAGCAAATATCTCAAATATCTCGCTGCACCCCATTTTTCGTCCTTCCAGTTTGCTGCCTCGACGGTGGGATCGGCGCGTCTGTCAGCTGCCTCCGCCAGCCTTCACGCAGGCCGGAAACGTTCCACGAAGCCTCGTGAATTATTCATCAGCACGAATAATGTTGGCAAATTATTTTATATAGTGGGAAAGATTCATCTTTGGAACGGAATCAGGCAAAGGGAAGCTAATATGTTTATTATTCCAAGATAATGGCCTGAAATAGGGGCCAGGGGTGGAAAATTGGGAAGTGTTTATACTTTATATTCATTGAAAGGACGGCTCTGAATGCCTCCTGGTCACATGATGGCGGACGCCTTTTCAGTGCAATTTGTTTGGGCGTGCATGTGTGTGTGTGTGTGTGTGTGTGTGTGTGTGTGTGTGTGTGCACGCATTGTCGGCGGCCAACGCAACGATTTGCTGAGCGGAAGCTCCGGTCCCTGACCCGCGTGTCTGCCTCCGCGGCCATTAGCCGGGATCGGAGGCTTCCCGCTCCCGCTCGCTCGTCTCCGGCTGAGAAAACAGGGATCCTTCCACCCAAAGCTGATATCGGAGCCCGGCTGTGGCGCCTGTGTGAGGCGGAGGCGGGAACTTCTGCACCAGACGTGTCAGGAGGCAGATGGGATTCCAGACCAACCGCCCGGAAACAAAATGTCGTTTTTTTTTATTAATCTGATCTTCTTTTTTTTTTTTTTTTTTTTTTTTTTCTTTATGCATCTCTTATTTTGACACTTTTTCCTCGATCTGAGCTCGGCAGGAAGGAGAAGACCGAGGGACATCCATGCGTGAAGAGTATTCATGAGCTCTTTTTTTTAACACCTCCAAATGGAGCGATTTCTCTTCTTTAAGTGAGGACTCAGATTCTCAAATGCTGAATACATAACGTGTTGGGGGGGGGTAATGTATTCATATCATGCGGCGGGGATGTGTCTCTTCCATGCCTTTCATAAATTGGGGTCAGGTGATATCTGTCACAGCAGAGAATGCGCTCGGCGCCACCGACGTCATGTTGACATTTTTGGGGAGGAAAGCGCAAATATGAAATCACAAAAAGTCTCCCAGGAAGAGGGGAGGAAAAGAAATGAAATTGCCTCTCCACAGCTCTTTTTAAGAATGAAAACCAATCAGCTGGTTCTCGTTCACACTCCCGACCCTTCCTGAGATGTGATGAATATTAATATTAATGCTTACAAATGTGTTTTCCTTCTCAAACTCGGTGCTTTAACTGCAGCAACAAAAAAAAAAAAAGATTATTTTCATTATACACCAGTTTAAGCATGATGCCTGTGCATTAGCAGGGCACGGTGAGGAGCTGATGGACCGTGCTGTGCAGACACAACCAACAAGTGTGAATTTCATGATGACACATCCTTTAAATTGATGATATAAGTGCAAAAGCCTCGCCTGGGATTTCATCCTCACCACGAGGACCAAACTGGCAGCGCTTCTGTCTGAGCGTTCCGTCATCTGGTCGGGCTTAATTCAGTCGATTGAGGGCTTATTTGCCCCAATAAATTTGTTCCGGCAGCAGCAAAGAGAGGAAATAATGAAGTGCACAAATAGAAAGTCAGTCACAGAAGATGAGGGATCCACTATTAGTGTCCTTATTGAAGCTAATTTCACACTTGTGAGTTCAGAGAAAATGCTGCACAAGTTAAATGGCTTTTAATGGTCAGTGGGTGGACACGATGGTGAGAAGGAAACGAGCGTGAGTCATGTCATTCACTGCTTTACAGCCATTTCATCTCTTTAAAAACACATCCTTTCCACACTGTAATAAATAATCAATGGACTGTGCATTAGCAAATGTTAACGTTAAGTACAGCGAAGGTGAAACCTGCAAACTTTAACAAAAAATATTAAAAAAAAGAAGCTTGAGCAGTTGTTTTAAGACAAGGCTGACAGTTTTCAGATTTGACATAAAACGGCAGTGAATAATTTTTGGAGGGAAGGAAGGACGAAGGGGTGTAGGGGCGTGTGTGTGCGTGTGTGTGTGTGTGCGCGTGTGTGTGCGCGTGGTGGAGGATGATAGATCTGGATCTAGCAACATAAGCCCTGAACCAAGCCTCTTGTCAATCATAATTGATCTTGAGTCACGGGGGTTGGTGGGAGATGAAGATGAAGACATGTGCAGAGCTTCCCTGGAGGCTACAAGCACCTTTAAAGGAGCCAACCCCCCCCCCCTTCCCCCCCGAGGACTCCCACGCCCTTCGCCCGCTTCAAGATCAAACCCAGCCTCTCGTCCGTCCCCCCCCTCGCCTTTTCCCGTCGTCGTTATTGAAATTCTGCTCGGCGATAATCAGCGGGAAAAAAAAAAAAAAAGATCCTGCGAGCAGCTTGAAGCGAGGGGGACACGCTGAGAAGCACATGGAGGAACCTTCCACTCAGACTTTCCTGTGAAGTCGCTGCTGCAGAAGGAGGAAGGAGCGAGGTCACGCCACGGCTCTTTGGCTTCCGTTTTTTTTTTCTCTTGTCTTTCTTCTTCTCCCCTTTGCAGACGCCTCGGCGGCTGTTTGCGAGGCTCTTGCTATGACGCCGACGTTATTGCGGCAATTATCCTGAGCGCCGCGCTTTCACCCTCTGCCGCGCCTGGAGGGAACGACGGCCTCGCGCGGGGACGCCGCTGGAAGTCGGCGGTAAAAAAAAAACAGCGGTAAAAAAAAACAAAAAAAAACGAAAACCAGTTCATCTGGTGTCGGCGCCTCCAAGCACTTAGCGCCAGCTCTCCTCTGTTTTGCAGCTTTGTTTCAACGCGGCGTGCCCCCCGCCGCACCCCCCAACCCCGTTCCTCGCAGGAGCCAGTCGATGCTCGGGCGGCGCGCGCGGAATTGATTCAACACTTTTGTTCGGATGAAACAGCTCGTAATTAAAGCCCACTTATCTTTATTGCAGCTCTGAGAGGCTGCGAGTGTCACACCGGCTCTTCAGGAGGACCGGGTCGGTTTCACAGAGGCCCCGGGCGTGGGCTTCGTCGTCGGGCCACGGCGTTGAAAGCAGCCTTTTCGCTCACTACAGCGCTCGTCAGCTGTTAGAGGAAAGGTTGGTGAAGAAATAAAAGAAGACGGACAAACTCACAAAAGTTCCACGGCTCAAGTGGATGCAGAGGTTTGGAACAGTGGGTGTTTATCGGAAATCAAGTTTCCCCCCACTCGTACCAGTTTGCCTCACTGGTCTTTTTTGTCTTCAGGCGTTTCTAAGGAGAAGAAAACAAAACAAAACAAGGTTTGATTCTACGTCGGGCAAATTTACCAAAGACATCGGATCCGCAGAAAAGCGGTGGATTAAATGCAAGGTTCATTTAGCTTTCTCGCTTCCCCGCGCTCCCGTGCGCCTGCACACCTGCGGATAAGAGGACAAAGACGGATGATGACGGACGACGGCTCCCGTCGTCTCTGAACCCCGGACGTACGTCGCAAATGTGTTTTCTTCCTGTGAAACTGTAAATCACTCTGATCACGCCATTTGTCTCCGTCTATTCTCTGAGGCTCCGGCTGCAGCGGACAGCTGCACATCTCCCTCTTCTTCTCTCTTCTCTTCTTCCTTTCTTTCTTGCTTTTACAGTCTTGCACATGTCGATCAGGAGATGCAGAATTTCACCGTGATAGACCGATGCGCTTTGTTTCCATCCAATATTAATGCAGAATTCTTAGATTTCAGTGTCATCGCTGCATCATAAACATAGGAAAGGGGGGGGGGGGCGCTGCCGGCCCCAGTCCAAGCCTGGTCTGGTTGATTTACTGGGAGCCCGCTGGGACAGCCGGTGGGGGGATATGACAGAGGACTTCTGACAATCCTGAGGAGAGCTGACACCGAGAGCGCCCGCCGCTCCAACGCTCGGGGCCAGATTGGACGGCGCTCGGCTCCCAGCGAGCAGATGAGACGGAGCGGCTCAGCCAGGAGGGCCGTTCGTGCAGAGCAGCCTAAGCTGGAAACTCTCGGAGCGCGCACGCAGGCAGGCCGGAACAACACGCACACACACACCCCCCCCCCACAATATCCGACTGCGCTGGCGTCGGCCGCTGGATTAGTTCGAGTTGCAGGTAAATATTTGGAAAGCCGAAACGCGCGCGCCGACACTTCGGCTTGGGGGGGGAGGAAAAAAAAACGTGGCGCAACCTTCGCGACCTTCATCGGATCTCAGCGCGGCGAGTACGAGTTGGCTTTTAATGGAGCCCCGATCGGAATGTGACAGCGCCAGGCAGCCGCCAGCTCCTGTATTTCAGTCTTTGTGACCTTTCACGAGCTGCATTTAAATTTCAATAAGCAGGTTCGCGGTGAAATTCCGAGGACACTTCCGCTCCGCGCAAAGCCGTCGATAATAGAAATGAGCCGGAGGGATATATGAGAGCAGCTCTTTAGCCCCCATCAAGGTCAAATTACAGCAGAGATCTGGCAGTGTCATTGGGACCCAAGCCAGTGTTTAGCAAATACAAATAGTGAGAGGGGGGAAAAAACAACAACAACAAACACGGAGCATTCACACGTGTGACTGAGGGGGGGGGGGACTCCAGTGGGCCGACTTTTGATGCCGTGTCCCTAATTTGGGATTTTGCATTCAGCGTGGGCTCTTCAAATGGCATTAAAGGATGGAAGTCGCTGCAATCGTTGCCTCAGCCAAGGACAATTCCCTCCTAACCTTTTGAAGCTTTTTAAGCAACGCGCGGAAACGTGGGAGAGGCATCGAGTTTCCTGTTCAAGGCCGGACGGCAGCAAGCAAACACTCACAGGCACACGCAAACACAAACACACACACGCGCGCGCATACTCACACATACACATACACGCATTATCATCATCAATTTATTCAGCCCAGAGGGAACAAAACACTCTCTGGGACTTCTGACCTTGGCGAGAGTTTCACTAATAAAGCTCATCAGAGTTGGTTTGACTAACTTGTGTCAGAAAACCAGCAGCTCACCGCCGCGCCGAAAGATTTCCGTCGTTTCAATAATGATTTCACTTGTGGTTGAATTCCTGAAACCTTCTCTTTTTTTTCTGCCTCTGGGGAGGTTTTTTTTTTTTTTTTTGCGATGCTGAAGAGCGTCTGAAATCACAGCAGGGAGCACCAAAGGCTACAGCAGAAAAAAAAAAAAGAAAAAGGCTCGCTCCGGAGATCAAAGCGGGGCCTAATCGCATATTAATCAAAGATTTGATTGGAGCTCATTAAGCGGCTCGGGGTGGTGCGGGAGCGGATGTGACGGGATGTCCGTGTCGGAGCTGCATCCTGGCGGGCCGGAGCCTCGCTCTGGAGATAAAAGCAAATATCCTGACTCCAGGTCACTGAAGAAAAATTCATTACGCGCCGTTTCAATCCATTAATCCCACTGCGGCCCTTCCATTTTATATGAAACTTTTCTAATGTCACAGTGAGCCCCCCCCGCCGCCCCCCTGCTGCCCCCCCGCTGGACTCCTTCAGAGGGTCCCCAGATCCCACCTGAGGAGCTGCTCATCTGCCCGTGCGGCCTCGCAACCCCGTCTGCTGCCAGTGAATATGTAAGCATCAATTATTCATCCTCGGGCTTGATCGAGCCTCGCATTTAAATAGCAGTTAGCATTGGTAACAGCCCCCGTGAGGTCACCCCCGTCTCCCCCTCCGCTTGTTCCGGTTCTATAAATTCACACCTGCCGCGATGAAGAAGCGCGATAGGCGGCGGAATAATGACGTGCGGGAGCAGGGATGCGTCCACCGCAGCTCCGGCCGCCTCTTCCCGCCGCCACGTTCAGCCGGTGATTAATTAAACGTCCCTCGGGGTCATGGAGTCACGCAGGGTGATGTAATTTATCATCTGGCTCCCGCGTAATGGAGTGTGGTCGGCTGCAGAGTCTCTCATTAGGGGTGATAAACTCGGCTGTTGGTTCCGAGCGTCGGGAGGTCACGGCGCGTGGACTCTTCACCTCCGAGAACCGGTCCCGACCAGTGCGTTACTGGTCACGCGATGGCTCTCCACTCTGAGTGCGAGTCACACCACTACGGGCACCACGTCTGCGGGGGGGGGGGTTGCGTTATTTTTGTCGTTTTGAACAGAATTAGCCCCGCGAAAGAGTTCCGGGTTCGTAGCTGGTGAATTTTCAGCTCCTCCTCGGGGGAGCGCTTGTCTCGTTATCAGCAGGACACAGAGCTGCATTCACCAGGTGGTTGCCAAATTTAACTGGCGGTGGATCCCGCTTTAAAAAAAAAAAAAAAAAAAAAAAAAACGAACTAAAGAACTAAAGACTGACTTATTGTGTTGAACAAACGAGACATCGGCGCGCCTGGCTGCAAAGTCTCTAGTATTGGTTGCTCTCTTTGTATTTATTTCTCAGTGCAATCATGCAAATATTGACGATAGCTTTCTGAACCCGCTGTAACACTGCAAACGCTGCAGTAACACAACCTGCGAAAAGAAAAAAAGAAAAAAGAAGAAAATCTTTAAGAGGATTAGAAAAAGGGACTAGCTTAACATCTGAATACCATTTACTGAAAATGGATTAAGTCTTGTTATTTCACTTGAAGGTGCGATTGTATAAATGCCAGGGAGGCTGCCAGTACACGCAGCTCTGGCGAGGACTGAGTGCAGGGGGAACACGGAGCCACTTGCCCGCGTGGAGCGTATGGAGCCCCATTTTCTAATGTTTTAGCGTCCACAGGTTCGGTTGCCTGCTGAGATAAATTGTCTCCAAGTTGGTTCTTGACAAAAGTAATGGGAACTTTATACGAGACTCGAGAGGCAAGAAAGGGAGGGGACTGATTATGATGTAACGCTTGCAGGAGGCCAGACTTGGGAAGTGCTCCAAGTCCTCTCAAATGCTAGTTTCATCCCCCCCCCCCAAACATACTTGTCTTCAGCCAATCGGAGTCTCCGCTTCGCCGTCGCGTGAGCGATGGCGAAATACTGACATCCACACGTTCAGTCACTTCTCTGCGAGGTGAAAAGTTAAAGAAAAATGTTCTAGGATCTATTTAAGGCGCAGCAGGAGAGTGAGAAACTGATTCCACGCGCCGCATAAATTAGTGCGAGCGCGCCTCCTCTCCCTCCTGCTCGCAGGAAAACAGAGCGACATGACTGGAGGAGCGTATCTCTGTTCATTGCCTTCTCTTCCCCGCTGAGCCGCGCGGGCATGACTCACCAGAACGTCCCCCCGCCAGGCAGAGAACAGCTACGAGACCCCGCAGCTAAACCCCTGCTGGAATATCAGAGCATCTGTCCCCCCCCTTGTCCCCACCCACCCCTCACACTCACACACACACACACACACCCCATCCCCGCGGCTCGCCTTTCAAACAGTGCAAGGCCATCTTCTAGCAGCACCAGTGCTTTTCAAAGGCAGCGCCGACGCCTGGGGAATGCATTATCGCCGCATCCCGGGCCCATCTGCCGGAGCAACACCTGGGAGGGCATTCTTCGCTTCTTATCAGGTTCACCCCGGGAGGGAAACCGCCGCCTCGCAACCGCGACAAAGAATCCACCCAGCGTCATCTGTGAGCTGATGATCATTCGAATTCATTTTCGCTCCCAAATTTGCGGCGCAAAGGTGACGTCCAATAAGAACGCGGCCCCCTTTCCTCCTGCTTTTTTTTTTTTTTTTTTTTTTATCAGCGCTCCATTATCAGATATTGAAGTGGATGAAAGGAAAGTCAGGATTCTTTCCCTTTGTCCAGTGAAAACATAAAGCAGCAATAATGAATAATATGCAGGGGGATAATGTGTCATTAAAAAGAAAAAAAGAAGAAGAAAAAAAAAAAACGCTGATTTTCATTTCCAATAGATGACAATCAAAAGCAATAAAAGCAGCACGGGCACCGGTATTTCGTTAAAATGAAACTTAATTTTTCTTCCCCCGTGAAAGGTGTTTTTCCACCATTTTCTGATTACATGCTTCACATCACTTTGACAAAAAAAAAAAAAAAAAAAGAGGAAATTGGCTCCTCCATTATTCCGTGCCAGAGACACAACGGGAGGGCCCCGGCGGTCTTGACCTGACCTTCTTAAATATTCTGCTGTTGTGCATAGCTAAACAGGACGGGCGCAACAAAGAAGGGGGCGAGTGGACGCGCCACAGCCCGTCTTTCACCTGCCCGCCGACTCAACGAGTCAAATCCAGCCTGTTGACGTCGCCCGCTATCCCCCCCCCGTCCGTCACCGTGGGGGAACGCCCCGTAACCTCGGCGGCTCTCACCTCCCGCTCAGGCGAGGCTCGCAATTAGCGACTTGCCCCGAAACGCGGCAAAGATTTCGGTCGCTAACTTTCCCGCCCTCATCCTCGTCTCCGGGAGCCGCGAACGTCTTTAATTAAATCTAATTTCTTTGTGTTTTGGTGAGAAATCTTCGCAGTGGGAGTCATGCACGAAGCATCCCAACCCAAAGAGGATTTGAGTTGATTAAATGCTGTAAATAGCAGAGAAATCAATTTGCAATCTTTGTAGTTTGGAGTTAGTCTAGAAGGATCCTTATTTTCAGATATTTCTTTCAGATTTTTTGAAACGTTTGCTTGCACATATCAGCTGATTCAGGGCTCAGGCCTTTTTGCTGTGTGGCGATGCTGGTTTAGACATTTGGCCTTTTGGAAATGATGCAAAATCCATCGCGGGAGCATTGATTTCCTGGTGAACTTGCGCATCAGCTATCATGCTCCGAGACGAGGGGCCTCGAAATGCAACAGAAACATTTTCCTGTCTGAAAGACTCGATCGTCCAAATTCCTGATGGAAGCGCGATTTATATAATTAATCGAAAGTGCCAAGCGAGAAGCGCCATCTCCTGCTACATCTCCCTGATTACCTCTGCATTCATCACTGGCAGACGCACGGGGGAGTGAATATTTGTGCCCAGAATAAAAGCTTAGCAAGCACAAAGTCTAGACTCTTCAAATATTGCTGCCTCGCAACTGCAGACTCATGAGCTCCTAATAATTTAATATTCCACCTTCTTTTTCTCCAGCCTTCTGCTCGTCCCTCACCATATCTGGGGAGTGCCCCCCCCCCTCTCTCTCTCTGCAGTTGTCATTTTCCTTCATTCAGCATCATCACATTTCTCTGCAATGGAATAAATATTTCACAGGCGCCTCCTCAGACTTTCTTGCTAAGTTTGCATCCAGCCACGGAACAATAAATATTAAAGTGTGTTCTTTGGAAGTTTTCCAATCAGGCGTTGCTTATCTACACTGTCAGACATGTGGCCTCGTGTCATTCCTCCCGCTCCCTCCATCTCTCCATCCCTCCCTCCCCTCTTCATCTGCTGCACCATCTGTGCAGCTGTAAGCGCAGGCTCCTCGCTTGCTCCTTTTTCCTCCTGACTATGGACCCCCCCCCTTCCCCAATATCACTGTTGGCCTGAACCGTTTGTGTCCCTCAGCCCCGTGTTCATGCCCCCTCGCCGGGCGCCAGACCAGTCCCCCCCCCCCCCCCCCGGCGCCGCCAAAGGCCTCGGCCTCCCTTCACGGCGGGCCGAGTCCCAGCTCCGCCAGCAAAAAGGCCGGGCCCCCTCCCCCTCGTCCGGGTGGGCGGGGAGGCGCAGCGCGAGGGTCGGGAGGGACGGCGGCTCTCCTTTAACGGCGCAAAGTGCCTTCGCGAGGCTTCGGCTTCGAGGGCGACGAGTCCAGACTGACCGCGTGACCGGTAGAACCAAACGCCTTCGGGAGGGCGGAACGCGTCAAAGACGAAGAGCTCTACCGCCTCACTGTGGTCCAGGCGGGCACCAGCGCTGAGCGGAGAGGGAGACTCCATCCTCAGATGTCATGGTAACAGCAGCTTCTTATTGGTTTGAATTTTTACTTTCGGGGCCCCCATGAATCTGGGTTTATGTGAATGTAAATGTCAGACATGTGGAGCATTTACAACAAACGCCGCCACTGCGGCGTGTGTTTACGTTGACTGGGGAAGATCTCTGAAGGCTTTAAAGCCCATTTATTCACAAATGAAATGGCTCCGTTTGAGTACATCCACGCCTCGCTGTGCCATGGAGGAGCCTGCTAAGGCGGAGATGAAGCTTTTTTTTTTTCCCCCCCCTCCACTTGAAACAATATCACTTTCTCTTTCGCTGATAACGTTTCCTTCTCTAGATTGGATATTGAAATTCCCGAGGAGCTATTGATCATAGAAAGCCTGATATCAGCACACAGCGCAGGATCAATAACGCTAAGCTATCTCATATCTTTGGCTATAATGCCTGCAGTTAGCCAATGCTTACATTTGGGAGGTCAGAGAGTTGAAGGAAAACTCGGATTCCTTCATCCGCAGAGCCAGAGACGAGTCTTCGCCGAGGTCACGGTCGCAATTAGACAATTATATGAGACGGCAAGACAAGCGAAGGCCTCGCAATGAGTTATTGATGAGGCTTGATTGACGGGGGAGGCCAGGAGTGCTCCCCTGGATTCACCATCGGAAGGCTGAGAGCCTTCATCTGTGGGGACCAGGGTGGGAGTGGGGGGGTCACTGGTGGTGTGGCGTTCGCGCAGAGCCTCGGAATCTGATACGAGGTTTCTGAAGATGAAATCCGAAAACGGGAAAAAAAAAAATGAAAGGGGCCGAGGCCCGTATCTGCATCGGCGGCGGTCAGGTTGGATTCATTAAAGTCTAAAGTCGAACTCTGAACAAACACCTTTGAAGCAGCAGTCAGACAACATATTTGCATGCGGCGGCGGCGGCTGCTGGAGTACGCGGAAGGTGACGCGCTCTGACCTTTCTGTCCAAAAACATGGTGTAGGACACGTGTCGCCTCTACGTGCCCCCCCCCACACCCACACACACACACACACACACACACACACACACACACACACACACACACACACCCCAATTCCTCCTCCAGACTCGCCTAATTAAGATGCGCGCACGCCAACGCGCCCCACCCTCGACAGCTCCTCCTCGTTAAGGGCGAGGCGCCGAAACAGGGAAGGTGACGCCAGTTATCACAGGAAGCGCGTGCTCCCGCCGCTCCCGCCGCCGGCGAGGAGCCGGAGACACGGGCGCTCCTTCGTCGGCCTTCACGTACGCACGCCGCCGCTGCTGTATGGGTGTCAGATCCACGCGTGAGGGGGCACAATAACACATTACTGGAGCGCGATCTACGGGTCTGCACGGGCTGCTGCACCCATTGGCCCCCGGCCTGTCGGAGCCACATCATTAATCTGTGTGCACCCGCGCTGATGCCCTCAAATCCCCGCCTGAGCCCCGCCGCCTCGCATCCAAGGGGGGGATTTCTTTCTTTTAAGAGCACATTTCCCTTTACATCTGGCTGACACCCATTTGAATATCTATACGGATGCAATTTCATGGTTGACTTGCATTTCATCACAGATATGAAGTGAAGACGGAAAGGGAAACAAACAAAAGGCAAAAAAAACTTGTTTTGTTTCAGCCCGCAGTTCTTCCCCGGCTTCCTTTCTAAGGTCACTGCAGCGGAATTCCAATTGGAATTTTCGATTCCCATGTTTTTTTTTTTCTTTTACGATTTAAAGGGCTCGGCTGTGCGCGGCACGTTTTCTTTTTTTTGGAATCCCCGCCTCTTCTCTTGAGCTCTGCTCAGTTTCAGCTCATCGTCTCGCTGTCAAACCCGAGATCAGTCCTGAAGTGGGTTTTCAAGCTCTTGAGATGCTTTCTTGGCCAGGAAACCAGATGATTTGGCGTTTGTTTTTCGAGCGGCTCTGCTGGTTCCACTCTGTTCCTACCACAAGCGCCGCGGCTCCTTTCCTCCATTTCAACATAAACGGGCTCTAATGTTGATCCGAGAGTTCCAGAGTCAGAAGAATGGTTCTGAACACCGAGGCCGTTTGCTTCATTTCTTTCCAGCGTGCTCCACTTTCAGACCTTTCAGGGCCGTTTAACTTCAGAATATGAAGATTCAAAACCCCTTTGAAGCACAAAAGCCTGTGGAGAACTGATTACTCGCATATACCTGCAATCTCATCTTAAATTCTTTGGCAAAAATAGACTCAACAGTTTAAACAGCATTATGTCTTATTAATGCCTTCACTTCATATTTTATTCAACACAAACGCTTGTTTTCATTTCATCCTCCGCGTGCATGCAAATAAAAGCCCCTCGCTGCAGCAAAGCTTCCGTCTGGCAACAAAAGTTGGAATTGATTTAGGTGAATAATTACAATGTCACTTCAATTTAATGTTGCGATCCGAGCGGTGGCACCAGGAGCGACAGCCCGCATAATTGCATCTGCACCTTTTGATATCAGTAGGGATCATTTACCGCCAAGGACGAGAACACCCAGATACTCAGAAGGAACATTTTTGGTCACAAAAAAAAAACGAGAGAAAAGAAGGTGCGAAAACTCTCAGGCGCGTCAGTCACGCGGAAGTCAGAGCAACAGAGGAGCAACGGAGGAGAGGGCCAGACACAGGAAGTAGGCGGAGACGGGTCCCGAGCGGCTTCCTGACGTCAGAGCATCCCCGTACTGGTCCAGGAGCTGCAGGACCACGCCGTTGGTCCAGCCGAAACCCAGCTGCATCGGAGAGGAGCGAGAGACGGGCGCGTTGGAAACGTCAGCAGACGAGGTGAAGGTGGCCAACAGAAATCCTCCCGAGTGGCCGAGACGTCTCCACAAGAGTTCCACGAGTTGAACCTCGCTTACCTGCACATTATACTCCCCTCCCGCGCCGGGTTCACCTTCTTTGCGCACGTCGTACTGGGAGAGGGACAACGTGACGCCTTACTGTTACGCATGAGCTCGGGGGGGCTCGCCCACCGGAAGACGCACCTTTTCGAACATGGCTTTGTGTTTCGTGTACGCCAGCCAGTTACTCCGGACCCACCGCTGAGCCAAGTCAAACGCCAGCTGTTTGGCCTCCTCTGACGGCACTTTGGATAAACCTGGAAGCGAAACCGGATGCATGGACGCGTAGACACTGAACGCGGATGTATGCAATGGGTTTGGGGGGGCGCCTACCGTCGATGAGCATGTGCTGCAACGGAGGCCAGGCGTTGGGGTAGTCCCACTGCTGTCCAGACTCCTTCAGCGACGTGGGAATCCCACCGGGATACTGAAGAGCGCCGCTCCTCTGAGCCAACACAAGACAGAGGAGGCTTTAGTGCAAACAGTGCGGCTCTTCTCTGCCCTCTGCTGGTCCACAGAGGTACAGCAACCGAAACGGCTTATTACCATCAACAACAGCTGCAACCTACAGTTGCGACACCACCAGGAGGTTTACACCCTCCTGGTGGTGTCAATAACAAAGACAGCGCATGCATGTTGAAGGTATGTTTTCCTCCGCGCTGACCTTCAGGTACTGCACGGCCTTCTCCCCCATCTCAGGCTGGGAATAACACTGCGCCCACAGGGGAGCCAGGTTGGAGGCGTAGAAGTCCGAATGTTTGGCGCGCGTCAGCAGGCTGTAGTCAAACCACGCCCCTCGCTCCGCGTCCCACAGCAGAGCCTCCATGGCCTCCAGCCTCAAGGCCGCGGCGCGCTCGTAAGCCGCCGCCGCGGCCTCCCCGTCGCCTGTCGGGAGAGCGGGCTCGTCAGCGCTGCGTGACGCGACGCGCACGGGCCCAGCCCCCCTGGGGCGGGCGGACGGCGCGCGCCCTCACCCAGAATCCTGTGAAACGAGGCGAGGGTCCTCTCGCAGCGGCACAGCAGAGCGTTGAGGTCGACGGGCACGATCTGACTGGTGCGGGTCTCTCTGAGGGCGCCGCCGTTTTGACCAGAGTCGTCTATGTACCAGCGGGATGTGAAGTCCCACCCGGACTCTGCCCCCGACTTCAGATCAGCCCACAGCCGCTCCTTTTGTTCTGAAAGAAACAAACAAGCAACAAGGTTACGGGGAATTAAGCTAAAAAAGCAACACTTCAGCTTTAAACTCCAGATGACTCTGAACAACATGAATATGCAGGAAAATAGTTCTCTTACCATCAGAGAGTCCTTCAGCCAATTCCAGATCATCTGTGTAGGATTCAGGCCTGGAAGGATTGTAAGCATCAGCTGGGAAATGTGGGATTCTACTGGTTTCATTCCCGTTGACGTTGGGTTTCCGACGACGACGACGTTTGAGGAGCGTCGCCGATCATACCTGGGGTCGTCCACCTGGACGTTATAGCGGTTCAGCACGTGCGTCTTCCCGCTTCCTTCCAGGGACACAGAGCGGTTCTGCATCCAGAAGTCGTACTCCCTCTCCAGAGCCGGCAGAGCCGCTCTGAACCCGAACGTCGGACAGAAGAAAGATTTGTAATTCGGACGCCTCCGCACGGGGGGAAGAGAGTCACACACACACACACCGGGGAGGCCGGGGGTCACGTTTTAATATCACGCGGAAACAAGCTGCAAGGATTCGGATCTTTTGATCTATTGGGGGGGGGGGTGGGGGCTGAGGACTGTTAATGAGCCGTCTGAGGCCTAAACATCACCTGAGGAACTCTCCGTCCTTGGTGGCCTGGTAATAGCTCTCCACCATCAGAGTGAGAAATGGGGGCTGGCTGCGGCGCTCGTAGTAAACCCGCCCTCCATTTGGAACAAAGCCGTATCTGAGGGAGGAGGGACACCAACACTCATGTGGCAGAGAAATGATTCAGATCACCAGCAACAAGCTGAACGTGTGTGTGTGTGTGTGTGTCACCTGTTGATGAGGTAGATGAAGTTCTGAATCATCCCGGCGGCCGTGTCCGTCATCTCTGACAGCAGGAGCCCGTTGATCACCCAGTAGGTGTCCCTGCAGGGGGTGGGGGGGGGGTAACATAGCGGCAGCTGTCACTGTCTGTGCGAGGGGGGGGCAGACTCCTCGTCGGCTCCGGCTGCGAGGCGTCCCCGCGCCGACCTGGTTCTCCTCCAGCTCGGCGGAGAGATGCCCTCAGCTTTCACTCACCAGTAGTAGAGCTCCCTGAAGCGCCCCCCGGGTATGACAAGAGGATGGGGGGTGTATATCTGCGAGTAGAGCTCTGGGTGGTCCTGCACATCAACGCGGATCTGAAGGAGGAAGGAAGAGTTTATCCATCTGAACCTTCAGCTGGAAGGATTCCAGTTATGTTTTCGTCAAGATTGATATCCCGCCTTGTCTTATCAAATAAGTGAGATTTAATCACCTTCCTGGACAGAGACTTCCAGGTTTTATGCATCTCTTCAGCCCAGGCACGGAATTCTTTATCAAATATTCCCGCGATGAACTTCGGCCTGCAAGTTGCAACAACACGCGATTGCGAGTAGTATCAATATGTGATTGTTACAGACCGAAGTCCTCCAAATATCCGCCTCACTTTTCACGCCAGTCCGACGGAGCCCACGGCTCGAACTCCGTCTCCGGTTTGTCAAAGTAGACGTCCAAGAACTCCTGAAGCTCGGCCGTGGAGTTGGACGACAGGTTGTAAAATGCGGAGAGAACGACATCTGCAGGGAGACCACAAATCACGGGAGATCCCTCTCTCTCTCTCTCTCTCACACACACACACCCCTCCGGGGAACAAGTGTGTGACCCACCTGGAGGCTGCCGCAACTTCATGTCCACGAAGTGTTTGTCATCATCAAAAAGTTTGGCCGTCTGGACTCGATGCAAAACGGGTCCGGTGCAGTAGATCCCACTGGAAGGAGTTCAGACTCACCATGAGCGTTCCAACTTGGTAAACACTCCAACACTCACCTGTCACACGGTGGGGGGGCAGCGCCGTCCCCACGGCTGAGAAGCACCAACACACCGAGAACCACACGCACGCGCATTTGGATCATACGCGTCTGAATCCCGGAGAGCTGGAACGTTTATCAGGACCTGCAAATCTGATGTACGCGATGTGGGTTAAAGTTTAACGACGGGTGGACCAATGACGGGACCGGAGGCAGGAGAAATTTCAGTGAGCTTTATTTCCAACAAAACTTCGAAACCGTTCAATTCTGACAGTTTTCAAACTCAAATCCGTCATAAAATTAGCATCACTGAAAATAACTGCCAATTAAATAAAGACCAATGTTTGTGGAAATAAAATGGAACTTAAACTTTTATTCTCACTTAAATTTGGAAACTTTTAAATGAGGTTGTACCACATGAACAGTTCACTTGAGAAAACAAAAATTCCAAATTTAAGGGCAACTTACTCAAACTTTTTTTTTCTTTTTTTTTTTAATACCCATTCCCCAAATGGTTGGTTTAGATCAAATCTGTAATAGCCAGAGGCTCCTCCCCCATCAGATTCACTGATGCATTGGCATCTCTCTGATCAGATGGCCGAATTTTGCACCGAAACTGTGCAGTCGCCAACACCCAGTCCCTCGAGGGCTGCAATCCAGTTGGGTTTTTCCATCCTCCCAGGCAGAAAACTGCTTTCAATCGAGACAAGTGGGACCCCCAGGGGACAGCTCTGCCTACCTGGAGGCCAGGAGACCCCGCAGAGGGGGGGGGGGATTGCAGCCCTCGACTGAGTTTCGACGTGGCTGCTTTAGGCTGAGAGGAATAACGAATGCATCAGGGCAGCAACAGAACCAATTCAACCCACCCCCCCCAAATTTAAACACACCTTCAAGAATGAGACAATTTTCCACCAAAAAAAGAAGCCCAATTAGTGACCAAATCTGGGGCAAGATGCTCTTGTCTCAGTCTTAAAGGTTCTCTGCCTGCAGCCAGCAGCAGTAAAGCAGCCCAAAGTTCGGAGACGACTTTGAGAAGGTTACGGCAGCTGAGCAGACAGGAAGCAGACAGCTGCCTAGTGCCTGCGAGTTCGGATCCCCGTTCAACCGTCTCGTGCTGAAATTTCGATCGTTTGAAGCCCTCCCCCCCTCCCACAAATGAGCCAGATTTGGTTTTAAGTGCAAAGATCCCGTGGGGCCGACAGCAGACGGGAGAGCGGGGATGCCGGTTCTAACCGCGAGAAACGCGAGTGTCTCGATCTACAAAGGGATTAAATTAAAGAAGCGACAATTCTCGGCGGTTAGAACAGTCAAGAGAACATCTCACCATAACAAAAGGAAGATTTTTAACACAACCTCCAAGTCGTTTAAAGACCTTACTGCAAGATAAGGTTTGGTTGCACAAAACTGCAAAAGTCACCTTACCGAAATCCCCAAATATCCAAAGCAATTAAGGGCAGAGAAATAAGCCATAAGCTCAGCAGTCTGAGGTACTAACCTCTGGTTTTTTTTTTTTTTTAGAAACAAGCACTTTGACCAGTTTTTCTGTAATCCTTCATGCCCCCCCATGCCTGTTTGGTTTCCATGCTCACAAGTGGAGAAGCCGTGCGCTCAGTGTTATTGCGTGAACCCGTCTCAGCCCGACCCGTTTCCATGGCGCCGGTCACGTTAACATACACAGATTGAGCTCTTGCTACATTTTAAGTCAGATGATTCACTTTGACGCAGTTGGCCACCGTTCTTCTAGAGGGGGGTTCGAAAGATTCTGGGACATTTGGGAGATCATGTAGCCATGCTTCAAGAGCACAAACGTAACAGTAACCAATAACCCCCCAGTAAAAAAAAGAAAAAAAAGAAAAAAAAAAAGAACACAACAAAACAAAAAAAACCTCTGCCAATTGGGCTGCACTGCAGCGAGTAGCACTACTACATGATAGAATGAATCGTTTCTCTTCCAGCAACACTCGCTCTAACAAGAGAGGTCTTGACGAGTTTCTTGGGAGTCAATTTGACAAGTTAAGGCTGGTGACAGGATCGATGACTCCGCTGGCCGAGCTCAACAAAGCAGACTGAACACTTGCTAACACTGGTCGGAGGAGAATATGGGCAGCGGTTTAAACCTTTAAGTGCAGCGTGGAAGAATTGCACTGACGAAATTGGAGGGGCCGAACAGCGGCGACACGTTTGGCCTCCAACAAAACAATTCATGCACAAGATCATTTCAACTCTTCGGATTTTCTTTCGATAACGATAAATTCTGCAATTTCTAAAATTATAAATAAATTCACAGGCCAATATTGCAGCTCCAACTGGCTACCAGGGAAACAGTCTCCAGTGCTAATGAGAAGAGGGGAAAACTAATTTTGTTGTCAGCCAGCCTTTTGAACTTGTTTAAAACAATCTTAAAATGAAGCTATATACACAAGGTGTAAGGAGCAACCCACATCCGGGCTGCACGTTTCAGAATTAAGTATGGCCACCCAGAGGAAAGTGAAACACAGGACAAAGGAAAAAAAAAAAGTGTGTACAAGTACATTTCACCGAGAAAAGTCCTCAGGACTCACGCCGACAGGCCGCACGCCCGTTTTTAGTGTTTGAACGCTGAAGACGGAGGAAAGGTTCTGGGTCTTTTAAAGCGCAGACTTCTGCGGTCTGGCTGGCTCTTGGAAAAACAAATGAATCCAGCATCTCTGTCCGTGGAAAATCCAAGTTTGTCCTCATTAATAAGCCAGACAGAAGTGCAGAAGAGCCAGTGAAGGTCCTCCAGACCATCCTCATTCTTAGTTATCGACTCCTGTGGAACAGATGACCTCACCAGAAAAAAAAAAGTTCGGATTTCTTCTACGTGAAGGGAATAAACGGATGAGATGGATTTAATTAGGTGAACGGCTGCGATGTGAATTGAGATGGTGGAAAATGAAGTTATTACGAGAGTGGAAATAACTGCTTGTTAAGGCACTTGATAGAAACTGCGTTAAACTCCTAAAATAAAGGGTGGAGAATGGAGGGTGTCATCCTTTGGTCTGTTGGTACTGGCTGTGCGTTACTCAGGTTGTACACTGGTATTCTCTGGCCTCTGTCCCATGCTTTCCTCCCAGTGCTTGTGTCTTCAGAGCGTGGTGATGCAGTGCGGAGCCCTCATCGCATGAAAATAAGTCCGTCAAAACACACATTCCTTATGGTGGCGTCCAAACGAGGAAGACAGAAACTGTACATAAAAAAAAAAAAACTCCAAGACAGGGGGTGAAAGAAGGAACAGAGGGGAATGGAGGATGGACTGATCTGCAGGGAAGAGAGGAGAATTTTGTTATAGCCTCAGTACACAGAGTTTGCCACAGAGGTTGTGATGGTCTTACTCACTGGCTCATGGCTTGACTTCTTCACCGCTCTCGCTGTGATATTCTGCCACGTACAGGCTCTTGTCGATGATGCCTGGGATGGGTTTGATCTCTGTTCCCAGCTGCTCCTCGATCCCTTTCAGGTTGAAGCGGTCATCATAAGTGATGAGGTTGATGGCGAGGCCCAGGTGTCCGAAGCGCCCTGGATGAAGACATGAGAAGTGGAATTACTTCAGTCAAAGGTTCCACTGCCAAAGTTCCATTTGCACAGACTCACCAGATCTTCCGATACGATGAAGGTACGTTTCACCCAGTTTGGGGAAGTCAAAGTTGATCACAACATTCACAGCCTGAATATCAATTCCTCTTGTGAAAAGGTCTGTGAGGGACATAATTCAACTAGTTACATAAATACATTCTCTATACCACAAAGCTGAACCAAAGATGTTTCTACTCACCAGTGCAGACAAGATTCCTGCAGAGGCCATTTCTGAAGTCATGGAACACACGGTTACGATGCTCCTGTAGAAGGGACAACACTGGAGTTTAGAATCAGCCACGGGTTATTTTCTGGCTGGGATATTTATAGAAGCACTCTAAGCTGACCTGTCTCATCTTGGCATGAATGTAGAAGCATGAATATCCCAGCTGGGAGATCTTCTTTGCAAGGAGTTCCACTCTTTGAGAGGAGTTGCAGAAAATGATGGACTGGTTGATCTGGAGCTAAAAACAAAACCACGGAAGAAAATTACAAACCAATTTTTCCAAGTTGAAAGAATCCTGGCAGTATGCTCTACTTGCTAATGAGCAATGTGATATTTGAGGAAACACTTGTTCGCATTCAAGGACAGTAAATATGATGAAGTGTATAAAATCTCACTGTTATGGAATGCCTTAAGATCACATATCAGGACCATTCATGGTCTCAGGAAAGTATAATTTACAGCATCAAAGGTGAATAAAAGCAACACTCACCCGGGAAAACAAGGTGTTGAGGCAATGGACCTTCTGCCTTTCAGTGACATAAGCGTAATACTGAGTGACACCTTTCAGTGTGAGCTCCTCCATTAGGTTGATCTCATAAGGTTTCTGCAAATGTGAAGTCTAAAAAGAGGGAAAAGAAAGCAGCTGTGGTGATGTCTGACATTATGCAAATTTGATGAACTCAGATGCTAATATGTACCATAAACTTCTGCACACTGAGAGGAAAGGTGGCAGAATAGAGCAGAATCTGCCTCTGTTTGGACAGGAAGCCAAGAATCTCTTCCATCATACCCACAAAGTCCTGAGACAGCAGTTTGTCAGCCTAACAGGGACGAGGACAAAGCGAAAGTGAGCCATTTAAACAGTTACTGCATTTTATAGTCAGCGTGCAACAAACTCACTTCATCCAGAACGATCATCTGCACTTGGCTGACTTTGGCCACCCCCTTCTTGATGAGGTCGAGAATCCTCCCTGGAGTGGCAATGACCACATGAACTGCAGAAAAAAAAAAACATGTCATAAAGCCTTCTGCATGATCAGCGTTTTCCTACACTGATAGCGATAAAACCAATTAACAGCAATAAAAAAAAAAATAACATGGCCATCTGTGTGTCTACAGCAGATTAACAGCACAAAGTATAGAATCAACAATCTGATGTTTATTTACAGTGTTCGCATTTAAAGCACACACTCAAGATCTGTGGACTTTTATGAGTGCATATAAGTTTACCCGTCTCATCCAGTCTCATGATGTCATCACGGAGGTTGGTTCCACCTGTGGTCGCCATCACCTTCACTCCACCCATGTGTTTGCTGACCTGGATGCAGATTTGGCTCACTTGCAGAGCCAGTTCTCTGGTGGGCACAATGACCAAAGCTGGAAAAACAAAGAACAGCAACAAACTCAGTAAACAGAAAAGAACTGGACATCTAAAGCTAGAAAGTTAGAAACATTGAGACAAGCTAGAAATTCTGACTCAGAACAACTGCTTGATATTTATAAATTCCTCATCTCAAAATCAAGAGTGGGACCTGGTTTACAGCAACTGAAGGACGACAATAAGTGCAACAGAATAAAGAAAACTACCTTGTATGCAGTCTCTTTTCAGGTCAATGCGTTCAAGTAAGGGAATGAGGTAGGCTCCACTCTTCCCTGTGCCGTTCTTGGCTCTGGCCAAGATGTCCCTTCCAGATAGTGCAATGGGAATACTTTCCTCCTAAAGAAAATTCACATCAGGCATCAGATATGTGTACGGGTCCTTTGGAGTAAAAGACTAAGTGCTTGTCCTTCAAAGTCACTCAAAAAAATGGCCAATTAAAATAATTCGGTCAAAGCCACAGGAATGGGGGAGGCTGCAATGAGTGTGCTGACCTTAGTCAGAACCTGCAACACAATAGGTGAGGTCAGTCAGTGTACCTGAATTGGAGATGGCTTTTCCCAGCCCATCTCAAAGATTCCCATGAGCAGCTCCCTCTTTAGGCAATAATCCTCAAACTCATTGCCTTTTGTTGCAGTCACATCCTGTCATGACAAAAGCACAGCTATTACTTTACAGCGCTAAAAGAACACTGTTAGATTTTAGCTTACACACCGATTTACTCTCCTGGAAATACAAATAAATGCTAAAATAAATAAATACAGAGACATGTAGCAGATGTGCAAACTACAATATAAAGTATATTGATCTTTCCAAATCAAAAAGTATTGATTTTTTTTTCCCCAATAACATCTGTCAATTAAATTAAAAACTTTAGAGTACCAACCGAAGTTTTCATCCTTAAGTCTTTAGGGGGCAGTTTCAAATTTTTCTTCCAGTCATCACCAGGCCTGCACAAGTTTGCGATGTTGTCAGTAACATGAAAATGTAATGCGATTCGAGCAAAGCTCTACGTTTGCCGAGCCTAATCTCTTACTTGATGACAGCGTTCGTTGTCGGAGCCGGCTGAGAGTTGCCATTATTCATGGCACCCTTCATCTGGTTGACTTGATGCTGTTGAGGACCTCCTCCCTCCCCACCTGGTGCTCCAGCAGGCTTCACCGAGCCTCTGAGCTGTCCGTTCTGAGCGGACAAGCCCAAAATCACTGGGTTCTCTGTCCTGGTAGTACTCATATTTAGCCTTTCTGTACCTTTAACAATATAACACTTCTTCCAATAATTGGATAAAGCGCGTCCACGTTTCTGGGACGACTCGAAACTCAAAGATTGTCCTTCACTTAAAACCTCTCAATAAATATCCAGATTTATTTTTCAATCTTTTGTATTAGATTTCTTCAAAATAACAAATTAGAAACCTCTATGAGCACAGATTTGAGAATTCCTAGCAACTATAGATGTATTGTACAAGTCTTTTCTGAAAACCCACACACCAGGAAGGCTACGCTAGCTTTCTAGCACTGTTTAGCTAGCCACCTTATGTAGCATTGCGGAGCCGCCGTTTCCTCCGACCCTGAAGAAACAGGAAAAAAAAGACAAAACCTTTAGAAACAACATCCCCGACAAAGTGAATCCGTTAACTTCAAGCTGGAAAAGGCAAATTGGCCGAGTTACGGGGGCGGCGAAAGCAGACGATTCGCTGAGGCGACGGGCCTCTCGGCGTCATCGAGTTAGCCAGCAGCAGCCGTCTGGAGCCGCGTTGACGCAGAAGCCCGAACGACGGCTCGGCGCCAAGATTACGCCCGCAGACACCCGCGCCGCGCTGCCGAACGGCCGCCGGGGCGGGATTCCTAAATGCACGGCGAAACGCGGCGGCTTTGGAGTTTAATCGAAGCGAATACGAGGCGAGCGAACAGGCAGCTCCGCCGACATCCGGCTAACTAGCGCCCGGAGGCTAATGCTGCCTCTGAGGCAGCCGATGCTAAACCAACCAGTTTGGGGTATTTTACATTTGTCCGGACAGAATAACATTTTGGGAATTAGCGGTTCTTCGTGTAGTTGATATCGCCTTTCACACAAAATAGAAGTTGTAAAACTGAGGCGACCGGCTGCAAATAGATGAGCGAATGCCGTGTCAGGTCTGCTAACAGGCTAACAAAAAAACAGCTAACAATAGGGAAATCACGCTTAAACTTCAACGTCAAAGTGGCGAACAGATGAGGAAATGTCGTTTTGAGAAAGACAGAAACGGCCCCGGCGGACGTGTGTTTACCTTGAAAACCCCCCCAAAAAAAGTGCTGATTCTAACATATACCAAATCTTAGCAGATTACGAGTCTCGTCAACCAAACGTCCAAGATGGCTTCCCCTTGTATTTGAGCCCACCCCCAACCGAGCGAATCAGCTGATTCCAGTTGAAATCAATGTTGTTTCCTCAACAACTTCGATCAAAACTATTTTTTTACAGGAGGGGGCACGAAATCCACGTACAAAGCCTCATTGGTGAGCACGTATATGTTTTTAACATTTATTTAAAAAAATAAAAAATTCTGTTATTGTCTCCACTTCATCTACAATAAATACATTTGCTGCATCGTTATGATTAAAAAAAAGAAAACTGTTATTGTCTCCATTCATCTGCAACATCTACATTTAATGTATCGTTATGATTAAAAAAAAAAAAAGTTCAGTATTCAGTCAAATCCTGCAGTTCTGATTTGCATGGCAGCCAGGCATAAAGTTCTGGTCTTATTCTGATTTCATCAGGAACTCAGCAAAAACAGGACAGACTTTTTAAACAACGGAGCGTTAGAATACAATCTGATGATGAAGAACGTGATTATTGACACTGACTTAAGCATCTTCACAAGTTTTGAGGTAAGAAGTCATTTTTTATGTGTTTTGCTTTATCTTTGGGGCTGTGTGAAATTAAACTTCATGAAATGATCATTAAATGATCAAAATTTTACTTAAACTACCAGCTCTTTTCATCATTAGTCAGATACCACCGTGCTTTGAAATGGGCTGCTGACATCTTGAACTTGTTTTTTTTTTTCCCTCAAACATTATTTTTTGTAAAGGCAGCCCAGTTTGAGATGAGGTACTTTTTTTCTGAGGCCCAGCACCCTTTCTGTGGCAGCTGTGCAGATGTCAGAGATCGTACTACCTCTTTTTTGTTCTAAATGTAGCAAAATCAGTGTGTGGTCGAAAGTGATTATGCTCATACATGATATCAGGCATAACAAATGTAACTGCCGTTTGATGTGTTTTCAATATAAATGCTTTGACCCCCCCCTGTATTCTATTTGCAACTAATTTCTGCCCTGATCTATAATTAAGTTTCAATTTCTTTGGCTCATTTACTTTGATACTTTGGCATTCATGTACATATTTAAATGAACTCTTCTGCCGTTCCGCTTGAAATACATTTCTTGAATGTATTACATTTAAAACTAATTCTATTTAGACTCTAATATGTATTAATAAACATTGAATTTGTCAATGTTCCACATCAAAGGCAATCTGATTGACGTCAGGATGTTTTCTTCAGCAACGGCGCAGAACTAAAGATGTATTAACCTTTTGCAGCTTTACAATGGAGAAACCAACATGACGGAATACAACTACACGACCTATTGCGGCGACGAGGACGGCACCCTGCGGAGCTTCACGGTCACGTTCGAAGCCCTCTTTTACAGCCTCCTCTTCCTGTTGGGCGTGGTGGGAAACGGCCTGATGATGACCGTCCTCCTGAGCCGCCGGCGCCTCCTGCGCATCAGCGAGATCTACCTGCTGCACCTGGCCGCCGCCGACCTCCTGCTCCTCGCCACGTTCCCCTTCGCCGTCCTGGAGAGCGCCAGCGGCTGGGTGCTCGGCCACCTCCTCTGCAAGCTGACGGCCACGGCGCGCCAGCTCAACCTCCTGTGCGGAAGCTTCCTACTGGGCTGCATCGGCGTCGACCGCTACCTGGCGGTCGTTCACGCCGTCGCCAACCTGCAGCACCGGCGGCGGAGGACGGTCCACCTGACCTGCCTCGCGCTGTGGCTCGTCTGCTTGGCCATATCGGTGCCCAACCTGGCGTTTTTCGCCGCGACGGAGGACAGAAACACCCCCCGCCTCTCCTGCTCCTCGGCCAATTACGGCGTCTCCTCTCACAACTGGGTCCTGACCATCCGAGTCCTGGAGCACGTGTGTTTCTTCCTGCCCCTGGCGGTCATGGGCTACTGTTACAGCGCCGTGGTGGTGACTCTGTTCAAGAGCCCCAGGGGCCACACCCAGCAGGGGGCCATCAGGCTGGCTCTGCTCATCACCCTGGTCTTCTGCGCCTGCTGGCTGCCCTACAACGTCATCCTGGTCGCGCAGACGGCGCACGACCTGAGCGCTTCCACCGACGCCAGCTGCGAGTCCCTGCTCCTCCTCCAGGGCGCTCTGGCCGTGGCCAAGGGCCTGGGCTTCTCCCACTGCTGCCTCAACCCTTTCCTGTACGCCTTCGTCGGCGTGCACTTCCGCAACGACCTTCTCCGCCTCATGTCCAATTGGGGCTGCGACCGCGTCTGTCCACGGCTGGCCAGAGCTCCCAGCAGGGCCTCGGCCTCCGACACCCCGTCCACTACCCTCGGTCACGTCTGACACAGACTTGGGTCACGGACAGCCAGCGGTACATATGGATGCTTTTAATCAAATCTTTCGTTTTATACAGCTGTGACACAACTACACTTATTCGTATTCGACCAAATTTGCCTCGTCGGGACCGAATTTAATAAAGATTTTGCATATAAAACCGATGTTTTCAGCATCATCAATGACATCACTCCACGATATCCAGAATCACATTTATGAGTATAATTTTAGACTTCTATGAAAACACAGTTCAACAAAGCAGCTTCAGACGGTCACAAGAGCAGCTCATTTACAGCCTTTTACACACACACGCACACACACACACCCGCACACACATTTCATTTTTAGAGTCCCACTCTGTGCCCACAAATACACTTTTCAAATATGCTGTACATATTTCACAATAGAAAATAGTTTCCGATCCTTTAAGCGCCTCGCACTGCCTTTTAAATAGGTTAAATTTTTAATTAAACTAAATTTGTCCTTTTGACCAACGCGCAAACGTAAACCTCGTTTTCGAGAGTTGGTCTCAAAATGGCATGTTGGCCATCCCCCCGGGACCGTACCCAACAGGGCTGTCCAGGGAGAGGCCGCGCTGTCTGAGCGAGTGGGCACCCACCATACCAGCCTGCGGGTGAGGGGGGGCCATCATGAGCCCCTGAGGGGATATCAGGGGTTCCTCTGAGCCAAAATGGTCCCCGGGAATGGACATGCTTCTCTGTTTCGCCTGCATCATCGCCAGGTTCTGCTGCCCCATCAGAGGGTGGGGGTGCTGCTGGGAGGACATCATGCCCGGGTAGGGACCAGACGGGTGGTGAAGGAAGTTGTTCGCCATCAAGGCTTGCTGATGCTGCTGCTGCTGCTGCTGGTGCTGCTGGGGAACCACACCTGTCCTCCCCATCATGTATCCGGGCGGACACATGGGGCCCATGCCCCCGCAAGGAGCCACGTTCCTGGAGCCCATCTGGGCCATGCCGCCGGAGCTCTGACGCATCCCGACGTGGGCCGGGTGAGGTTGCAGCTGCTGTTCAGCCATCATGTTCTGCAAGTTCGCCAAATGGGGGTTGGATGAGGGGACGCTCATGTGGGCGGGGCCGGAGGACGACATCGGTTTGAGAAGGTGCTGCGGAGCAGGCTGCTGGGACGCTGGTCCCTGGTGCGGGTTGGGATGAGGCTCACTCTTTGGGAAATACTGGAGAGTGCTACTGGGCTTGTCAGAGGGAATGATGCGCGACAGGTCGAACTCCGGGATCCCGGTGTGAGACGGCCGTATGACCTCACTGAGGTCGGGGCCGTCCTGCAGGGGCAGGGAGGCGAACGAGTCCGAGCGGTGAGGCGGGCGCTGGGCGGGGTGGGCTTTGCTGAGCAGGTGTAGGTGCTGAGCTGCTACGTTGTCCTCGTCGGGCTGAGGGAAACCCTGCTGCATCGCGCCGATGGGCGAGTGCACGGGCCCGTGGGGCGCCTGCTGGATGCGAGCGAAGCCCCCCACCTGGCCGTGGGGCACGGGCGAGACATTGCAAGGCCCCATTCCTTCAGGTTTTCCCTCCCCCATCATGGATGGATTCATGGCAACCATTCCCAAGTGATTCGGGGAGGGTAGTGCAGGTCCTGAGGGCTCATGGGACAGGTGCGGCTGACTTTGACTTATACCCATGGGGCTTTGCGGGTCACTGTGGGGGCCGATTTGGGAGGTCTGTGGGTTCCCCATATTTCCTGGAAATAAATAAGGAAACGGCAAATGAAAGAAATGAAAGATTTTCTAATACAGTGGATATCTGTATGGTGCTTTCTGTCTGAACGTCTGTACCTCCAATGTTGACCCCAGCTAGGAGAGGTTGATCTGGCAGCATCTCGTCATCGGAGGAGGCAATAGTTTTAACTGCATCGTGATAGAGAGGGGTGGAAGTGGGTATGGCGTACTTGGACATTTGAGACATGAGAGACAAGGGATTTGGAGGAGGATGAGAATTAGGGGAAGAAGTAAAAGTCATATTAGGATTCATAGATCCCGGCTGGCTAACGGGGGTAGAGCTGGAACTCCTGGGAGGGAGCGACTGGCCTGCACAAACACACAAAGAGCGACGTTGTTATAACAGCACAATAAACCGTGGTAAAACATGACGTGACTCTCACGGTACCCGTCTCCGTGGGAAAACTTCCTCCACTGCCGACCAGCTTACCGCTAGTTGGCCCGGCTGGACTTGAGAGAGCGGTCTTAGGCGACGCCCACCCCGGAGAGCCCATAGTCACGGCTGGGGACTTGAGATGACCAGGAGAGGGCGATGGAGAGTGCAACACGAGGTTGGAAGAAGCGGGCATCTGGGGGGACTTTATGGACGTAGAGGAAGGAGTACCCGCGCCTGACGCAGGAGGAAGGGGGGGCTGAGGCCCCGCAGAGGAGACCTGAGAGGGCGACTTCAACGCGGGGACTGATGGAGAAGGCAGACAAGGAGAAGCTTCCTGGTTGAGTGACGGCGACTTGAGCTGGTGCCGGGGGGGCATGGACGGCGAGGACAGGAGGTCGATGCTAAGAGACGGGTCAGACGGATGCCTCGGACTGAGGTCCGCGCCGCCGAGGCGTCCGGCCACGGACATGTGGCAGAGCCGGGAGGTGGCCCCTTTCTGATGAGGGCTTTGCTGCTCGGGTCGAAACATTCCAGGGCCGGACTGTTGAAGGTGGGGCCGCTCCAGCTGTCCTCCGGAAAACAAGCCTTGGTTGGGGAAGTCGAAGCAGCCCTCGGGTCCAGGCGCCATCAACCGACTCCCTCCTCTGGCGTTCTGCGCAGCCTTGATCTGCGAAATCTCTGCGTGGCTCAGCATTTCACCTAAAGGTCCTCGGTCTGTGGGGCCTTCTCGCAGCTTCTGGGGCATTTGCTGTTGTTGAACATTCGTCTGCGGGTTCATGGCCAGGTTACTCCTCAGAACAGACTCTACCAAGTCTCTCCTCTGAGGACCCCCGCCGGGAGAGCTCATCATCTGCTGCGAGCCGGCAAAGCCCATGGAGTCGACTCGAACAGACGGAGGACCCTGGCCCATGACCAGGTGAGAGAAGTCCGGCTCTCCCGCGCTACCTGGACACTTTGAGTCAAAGTTGCCGTGTTGCTGCAGCTTCGACAGGCGGTCGAGGTCCAACCTCGGAAGCCCCTGCATCTCCCGTTTCTGCATCAGGCAAAACATCTCCTCTTGAGTTAACGGATGTTCCGGGTCGCCCTGGAAATGCTCAGGTCCGGTGGGATAGCAGCCGTGAAGGCGCCCCCCACCGCCCATGTTGTTTGGAATATCATCTAGCCAAATTATTCCTGGCCTCGCGGGTTTCTGCGGTCCTGGACACTCCATCGATAACCCCCCCCCTGCGGTACCAGGAAATCCCCGTCTTCCAGGCGCCCCCCTCTGCATCTGTCCCAGGAACCTCGGCGGTCCCTCTTGCTGCATGTTCATCATCTGTGGATTTCCAGTCATTCCCCCTCCCATCATATTACCAGGACCCCACTGTTGGTCTCCTCCCTTACTGTGGTAGGGAGGAGGGGGCCCTCTCAACATCATACCAGCCCCAGGCATGTTCATCTCTGACATCATTCTAAAGTGCTGAGGGTGTTTGTGGGCCTGCATCTCCTGGTCTCGTCTCTTGTCTAGGTAGTATTCTTCTTGAAGCTTCCGCCACACCATTTGCTCCGGGGTCAGGCCTTCCGGTCCGAGGAAGGGGCCCATGTCGACTCCAGGTGAGGAAAGCTGGTGTTGGGAATGCTGCGGCAGGTTCGGATGTGCATCGATTTGGAGGCTGTGCAGAGCAGGCCCACCGTGGGGCTCCGCGTGAGCAATGAACTGGAGGGATTCGTCGAATCTTTTCATCCCTCTGACTGAAGCCAGAGACGGCAATCGCAGATTACCACAGCCGCCAGCTCCCGTGTTAGGACCATTATTACTGTTTTCAAGAATAGCACTTCTATCAGGATTATTATTATTATTACTACTCAGAGAAGAGGAGTAAAACCCAGGATGGGGTCCGTGGCCTTCACTGGCTCCGCTTCTCAGAAACAGTCTTTCTAGATCTCTAAGAGTCTGCAAAGAGCGTTCTCGGCGTTCCAGCTGCTCTTTCGAGAGACCGTATGAGTTCTCGGGGCCGTTCCTTTGGCCCGTTTCATTCTGCAAGTGAGCAGACAGAACGGACGGACTTCCCGAGGGGGAGATGGTACCAACGGGAAGGGCCATACACCCTGCCCCATCCATGCTACTGTTGTTGAAGACTCCACCGGTCCTGGCGTGAGAAGATCCATCAGCGCGGGTCCCGGGTCCAAATGCCGCTGACGATGGCTGAGGAGTGCCGCTTTGGGATTTTGTGGTGCCGGAGACTGGAGAGCTGGCTGCTTTGATCTTCTCAGATAAGCTGTTAAACCTCTCTGATAGATGGCTCTGAGGCAAAATAAGAGGGGACAATTTTTTTTTTTTAAATCAGCAATTCACAATGATATTGAATCTGTAGCTACACAAGCATTTCAAGTTAATACCAATGTCACAGCAGTCCAAAAGTTCATGAAACAGAAACAAAAGGAAACAGATTAAAATAATTATACAAATCTAACTTCCACATATTTCACATCTGTGCCCTAAGTAGTGCTATAAATGTAATCCCCTCAGCTACATTCACCCCAGGCTTCCTTGTTTTTTTCATTTTGCCGTTGCTCTACTGAAGACTGACCTGATTCAGCTTAGAACGTGGAACGTTTTGCTGGTGAAACACGATTATACAGTCGCTCTGCCCTTTCACTATGGCCTCTGCAGCCCTGCGAAACAAATGCAGTGGCGGCAAACGCATGAATACACAATTTGCATCAGCTTCTTTTTTGATCTGAAGGCAGCGCTCACCTGTTGGCTAGGCCGGTTGTGAAAACATACACCAACTGCTGTGAGGGCTGAGGCGGCTCTGTCTTTGGCCCCGGAACTTCAGGTTCAGGCAATGGTCCGGAGGACGGGTGATCAGAGGGTCCCTTCACAGGATCTGCCAGTCCACAACCTCCTGAGAAAAAAAAAACAACAACCGCCACCACTTGAGTTTAACCTTCTCGACACTTTTTTTTTTTGGAACGTCAGCACAACTTCTCATGACAACATCTGAACGCTAGATGGGGCCAGAGCGCACCAGACGTCAATAGAGAAGGCAGGTAGAGCAGTCGAGGCAGACATTTCATTTCGGGGTGTCCTCATAATATGAAAATCTTTGTAGATTTAATCTCATGTTTTCACAGCTTCAAATCAATGAAAAGCGTCAATGCCGCTGCATGCTCTCATCGCATGCGAGGTCAAAATGACAGCCACAGGCACGGTGAAGTAAAAATCGGGTTGACTCACGGTGCATCGCCGTGCGCGGCTTATCATCATCTTCCTCCGTGTCGGGTCCAGAGCACCACTCATCGCCACTGTACGGCTGCTTCTTCTCCAGGACGCAGCGGCGCTTACTGCGCAGGACACTAACTGAGGAACACAAAGGTGTCGATACTTGATGACTCAAGAGCGCAATGAAAATATCTTTACAATGTTTGAAAGAGCCGTTGCCATGGTATTATCTTTATCCAGCCGCGTTTAACAAAGCGGTGAACTTTGCTCAAACAGGCGAGCCTTTTAATCGCGGCCTTTGCGTGTCCAATCGCGACATTATCCTTTGTTATAAATTAACCCGTTAAACACGTCAAAGGGGCCCGAGACATTAAACGATTCGCTTACATTCAAGATGGAGACGGTAAGAACTCTCCCTCCCACACATTTACAGAGTCTCCACGGAGATAAACATCTGATAATTACGGGAAAAGCATGAGATTTTAGACGAGGGGAAACACCTCAAAAATAATTTCCAGTTAATCTGTTTGTAACCAGGTGGACTAAGAATAAAAAGGTCAACTGTTGAGTGTCTGTATGTCTTCTTTGAGTGTGTGGGGGGGTGCTCGAGTTTCATCTGAATGAACTTTTGTCTGCACGGAGAGATGAAGTCATAAGACGTGAGAGGCAGAGGCTGAAGAATGTGCGGTGCGTGTGCTGTTTGTTTGCATTAGGAGGGGACGGCCGTGCTGTTGAGGATCAGAGACTTACAGAGACGCGCTCGTGTCGGCGGCGGCGAGACACGGCGGGACGCCGGAGCGCTACAACTGCTGAACTTCAATCATTTCTGCGCTGAAGCGTGACGCAACATATTTGCCGAGACCAAAAACTCTTTCAACCCGCTCGCTTTCTGAATGACCAGATTTTCATAACCTCATGACTTATCACTCAGGAGCCTAAACCCCAGCCGAGGCACGGCTCAAACCATCAAAGGCCGGGGGGGGGGGGGGGATTCTGCAGCTTCACTTAAAGGTCAGGACTTTTCGGCAGGAGAAAAACAACACAAACAAAACGCAAGCTTGTGTGTCCGCTCGGGCCTTACGCTCACTTCCGCCTGTGAGGGAGGCTGCTGCACCCTCGCTGGGGTGCCTGCTTCAGGTTTGACTGAGAGGAAGTTCAACTTCAGAGGAAGTGTGCGCGTTGCTGACACAGGTTCCCCTGCACGCGCGCGTGGTGGGGGGGGTGGGGGGGGGGACTCACCTCCTTTGGCGTCGGCGTCCGAAGCCGAGACGACGGCGCTTCTCGTTTCGCCCGCCTCGGCGCCAATGCTCCGCTCCCGCTTGCATTTCGTCTTCAGCATCCCTCCGACGGCGCTCGCCGGCTGACCGGGAGCCTTCGCCCCGACGTTGCAGGGAGAAACCTGATTGGGCTTGACTCCATGGCTCCCGGCGCCGGCGTTCTTTGGTCCCAGGGCGCCGGCAGCTCCCTGCTGCTGGGCCGGCTGGTTTACGCCGGGGATCTGCGATCGTCTGTCATTGGTGACCTCTTTGCCATGATTGGTCAGTTTGTTGTCAGGGTGCATTTGGTCGGTTGGTGGGGAGCTGGTGAAGAATAGTCCTGCCAGTTTATCGGTGGGGTTCACATCGCTGGAAAGCCACCGCTGTGGAGAAAAGTCTGGATTAGGATTGGCTAATCTCGGACATAGTAACTCCAGAATAGTAAGTAATAACTGAAGAACATGAACCAGCTACACCCGGCGGCTAAAACGAGCTTATTTAACAAACTGAAAAAGGAAACATAGCTCATGCTCACCTCATTCTCACCCAGCTGATGAACCTACACTATGTCATGCTAGGACCCTTCGGTGACCACACGGGGACCTGGACGGGGGGGGTGCGCGCCGAGGGAGGAAAAACCATCAGCGCAGCCACACAGCAACAGTTACACTCAATCTTATCTGTCCGAGTCCGCATGTGGGTCAACTTCAACCTAATGAGCAAAGACAAAGAGAAGATGTCAGGAGACTGATAACAGTGAGGAGATCAAGGCTAAAGAGACGCTGTTAGGTAACTGCTCCTTTAAGGGAAATAGAGCAAAGCCTGACTTTGAGCCGGAGGAGGAACCTGCAACTCAGAAATAGCTCAGCAGTGTTTTAAGTTCCTCCCTCCTGTGATACACCACAGAAAAATTCACCACACATTCCACTACACCGTCTGTCGCAACAGCCGACTCGCTCACCTCCACGCACAGGCTCATTCCGTGTTCCTACACAGCAACTTTATTCATCTTATCAACTCCCTGTTAACTCGCTTGCACCCGGATGCACTTGAAACTCGGTTTACCGCCTCAGACAATAACAACGTGAAATGCTTAAGCCAGTTTCACCTTCTCACTGCGTCTGCAGGGCTCACCTGGACAGGTAAAGCTACAGGCAGAGCTGGAATTAGTCATTAACTAAAGGAGCAGCACAGAGAGATGCCTTGTTGCCTGGCTGAGGACTTTATCAGTCATTAACTCAAGCGGGGGACGGTCAGACGTTGCTCCTGTTTACTAAGTGTGACTCACATGCTTTGTGTAATGTCGAGTGGAGACGGACTCGTTACAGAGCGACTCGACGGGCTCTGAGTGGACAGGGGAGAATCGGCCCGTCTAAAGTCTGAAACCGTTCCCCAGATGAGACCCAAGGCCCCCTTCATATCCCAGATCCTACACGACCCCCCCCAGCTCATCAGAGCTCACCTTAGTGATGTTAAAAGGTTTTTACTCAGCAGGTGAGTCAACCTGGACCGACGTTCAACAACACGCCACTTCGTGATGAGGTGCTGGCGGGAATTTTGATTAGCGGGTTAATATTTAACTCGACTGTGCAGCCACATCCCACAAACAAAGCCAATTTTTCCCCCCTCAAACCAGATAAGGTGTATTTGTACAGCACTCTGAAGAGACAGGCAAGCTGAATTTTAAACCCGTTTTCTAAAATGCACTTCAAATTAGAGCTGCAACATCAGACAAAGCAAGAATTTCAGGGTTATTTTAGCAAAATCTCTAACTAGATAAAAGGTATTTACACATGGTAAAATGAGGCCTGCGTATGACTTGGACAAACATGAAGGTTTCCAGTTAGTCCTGATGACTTATTTAAATAAATCTGCCAAAAGGTATTTACATTTATTCTCGGGGAAAAAAAAAAGATCTCCCGTTTATTTGATTAGTCTTCCATTGGCTGTGCTCTTCTCAGCTGTGTTTGTAGGAAAGTGAGAAGTCGACCTGGACAGGTCTGCTCACAGTAAAAGCTCCAGTTTCCTCCCAGTGGATCACACTGGGCGAGCTGGTGTTTATAGACCCGGGGAGTCCTGGGGAGCCAGCAGCGACAAATAAAACGAACCTGGTTCCAGGAGGGTGCACGGCTCTGCTGGCTAACAGCAGTAAACACCGAGGTACAAGTCTTTAACAGGCCGGCTGATTTAAAAGTGTTTATGACTCCAAACACACACACACATTCGGATCAACAGGTTAACAAAGGTCAGTAAACGCAGCACAGCAGGTGAGTAACCGAGCACAACCCTCCAGAAACATTTCACAGCAGAGGTTAGAAGAATGAAATAATAAGACAACAGTTGCGTCATTTAGCGGAACAGCACCTAAATTGGGCTCAATGTTTCATACTTCCTGACAAGTAATAATAAAAAAGGGCATGTAGGATTATATTATTGCAAAAATTAAAGATGCAAAGGAATTATTTGACCTCTCTGCGTGGACAAAAAGGACATTTGCGTGGATATTTTGATGCAAGCCTGTGGCCAGTTTACAACTTTCTGATTATTTCAAGTAAATGCTGACACACACTTCCTCAATTTGCTGTACATGAAGGAAGAACAGTATCAGGCCCTTTTCTCAAACCTACTGTACAAGGAAATGAAGGCTGGGCTTGCTTATAAAAAAAAAAAGAAAAATGACACCACGACAAAATGCCACCGAAACGATTTTCCAGAGCCGCAGGACCACCGACCATGACTGCGTGACCTGGAGTTGGTGTCCATTTATGAATATTCATTGGTAACTGGAGGCCAGAGCATGACATCATCTATCCATCCATCAGCCTGTGAAAGGCCCTCTGACCTCCCTGCAGACCAGGGAGGAACCATCCGCAGCATTTAACACCATCACCCTGAACATTTCATTATGAAAGGACCCATAAGAGATCTTTAGAAATTCAGTTTGCTAGCTCAAAGCCTTTACATTTTGACAAATACAGCTGGATAAATGAGGTCAAGGGAACGGGGAAAGGAAGGCTCTCACTCCTACACTTGTTTTGATCGTTACTGACAGGTTTTCTTTCACACGTTCCCTTTTGAGTCACCGATTTCACACCGACAAGTTTCAGAACTCTGTCAACAAAAGTTCTACGGAGCTGAATTCACACGGTTAGAGGACACACACAACTGTGCTCTTTAGTAAAACACACTTTCTCTAAGGCACGTGTTGGTTTTGAAGGGAATACTATTGAATGTTAGGCGGAAATCCACTGATATCCAGTGTCCTACGGGCGAGCGAACAGAGGCTAAAATTGGGGGCCTGCGTTCACCTCCTCTGCAGAGCCTCAGTATGTGGAAACGTCTCAGTGTCACATTATTCTTTTACAGATCACAGCTCACCACAACCTTCTCAGGTCACCTAACCAGATAAGGAACGCTTTGTCAGCAGTGCTTCGCCAAATGCGTCCCCAACGCCGAGCGTGGACACGCCGAGGCGGCCGCAAGCTCGTTCCGATCATTAATATTTGAGTCGACTCTGAACTCACTGGGCTTTAAAGCACACGTCTCTAAAACAGAACTTCAGGCCTTGTTCTTCATCCCCTGTGCATGCATGCACACTTTCGCTGCAGCCTCTGTCCTGTTAGTAACACAGGGAGCACTGAGGAGAGCACCAGTTAATTAGATTTGGTATATTAATCTCTCACACACTGCTTTATTGTCTTCCATTAGTTCAGGGACGGTTACACAATTTCTTCTTCTTCTTTTTTTTTTTTTAAAGAAGCACATTCTTTACTGGTTAAATAAACAATTCCCCACAGACGGAGCAATGCCAATGGATGTTGTTAAACTGGTCTTTTATTTAAAAAAAAAAAAGAAAGGAAGAAAGAAAAGATCTACTGATTCAGAGCTGCACACTGAGGGTAAAGTGGCTCTGGAAGACAATTCAGATCAAGTTGCAAACTCTGTTAGGAGCTATATATAGCTCACCAGGATATTGTAGATACACAAACAGTGTGAAAAGGCTGTGCACACACACACAGACAGAGAGAGACAGAGAGAGAGAGAGAGAGAATATTCAACAGGCTGAATGAGCAGAATCATGGGCTGTATGTTTTCTGCAATAAGAAAACACACACACACACACACACACACAGCAACGTCTTCCGAGAGAGAACAGCAGTTAAACACAAAAGCAGTTCAAAATATTTGTGCTCCATAAATTTCGCCTTCGTAGTTACACACTATAAACTTGACATGGAGCTTTTCATTCAGCTAAACATTAATCTGGACTGTGTAAGTGGGCTGGGGCGCCATGTGCTGCATATTTCCAAGTTAAATATGAGTTTTAAACGCCAGGGGCAGCGGAGCGGCGGCGGTCTGAGGCAGGTCGGTCTGACCGTCCTGCGCGTTGACAGCGGCGGCCCCGCCGTCACCCAGTCACCGCCGCGGAGGAGCAGAAACCTCCCGAGTGTCGCTCCGCACAAATTAGCTCGGCGATGAGTTCGGAACGGGCGAATCTACCCGGGGTCGGGGGGGCGGCGGCAGCAGCTCGGCGTGCAGCTGAGGGTGCTGGTGGGTGGGGGTTTAAAGGACACATGGCCCTGCTGTGAACCTCCGCTCCGGAGCTTGGGGGTGGGGGGGGAGTCGGGGGGGAGTGCAGGGGGGTGAGGCGGGGAGGGGGGGACTAGTTGCTGCGCGAAGCCTGCTCCGCGGGCTAACTTAGCATGCTAATTCGGGTCCCGGCTAACCAACCCCCACCCCCCACCCCCCCCGAGGTTGACGAAGCGCGTCCCCGAGCGGAGCTAAGCGGCTTTAAACTTCGGCTCCGGGCCGCCCCGGCCACCCGGAAACTTAGCGGGAAGAGAGGGGAGAGAAAGTTACGGGCGGCCACGCGTTACGTCGCGCCGGCCGGCGGTCGCCGAGAACTACGCGCCCGCGAGTTAGCATGTTTGGCGGGCGACGGCGTCGCTTTTGAACCCGCTCCGGCGTCTACCTGCTGCCGCCTGGGATCAGAAGAGGGCCGAGGACGACGGTCATCTCCCGGAGCGGCCACACAACGCCGCTTGATCCCTGCGCCGTAATCACTGCGCAAGATGTTCCACCCCCGATTAGATGTGTTGCTCTCTTTTTCTTTTTTTTCTTTTTTTTTTGTCGTTTTTTTTTTTTTTTTTTTTTTTTTTCCTCCTAAATCGGACGGTGTTTCGGGGGAGCTGCTGTATAAATTAACAGCTGCCGCGTCTAGACCGAAGTTTGCCCGCGGATGGCGGAGGAGGACGCGTCACCTTGCAGCGGTTCATGACTCCCCGCGGCCGGAGATGCAGAAGGCAGGACGTCCATATCACTCCCGGCCGATCCCAGTCATGACTGCGGCCGCACGGGCATCCGTATGTCACCGCACTCATGTGTCACACTCGCATCTCCATCTGCCGGAAATTTATTAAAAAAAAAACAAATAAAAAAATTAAAAAATAAATAAAACAAGGAGAAGAAAAGAAATCACAATATTTGTGACATTACCGCAAGATGGGGTAGAGGGGGGGTGGGGGGGAGAAAAAAAAATGCGCTCATCTCCGCTCATCTAACCTGCGGCTGCAGAAAGACAGCGACTAATATTCAACAGGATGTGTTTTATTGCGTCATATTTGCAGTCTGATCTGTCTGGTCCAACAAATCACAAGTTGCCATATCAGAGGCGGATCGCCGGTCTAATTGACGCTGTTTAAAAGGGCCCTTTCGTCTGAGGTCTTTATTTGAATATCTTTTTAATAGTTGAATGCTCCCTCTGGTGGTACTGAAACCAGCACCCCCCCTCACTCCCCCACACACACAAACACGCAATTCAACTTTTGGCTCATTTTACTTGCTCAGTCCGTCTGAAGTGTCACAAATAGTGAAACAAGCGATGTTGTGCACGTTTCTCTGGATTATAGATGGGTTATTCATTGCTGTCGGATGGGTCCCGAGCGCACTCCGGCTCTGAGTTCAAATTCTTGCAAGGGTTCGTTTCAGGTCCGTGGTGGTGTGAAGGGGTCTTGAAGGTGGCAGCGGGGATTAAAACCCACCTCTGATGGCTGATGCGGTAAAACTGATCACAGCATCACAAGAGGAGAGCGTGGATCAGGGTCCTGGACTCATCAGAGCAAGTAAAACATCCCCAAACAACACCCCCCCCCCCCCCCCCCCCCTCCCCACTGTCATTTGTTATACTGATATAAATTCAGTTGAATTTGGGAAAGAAAGATTATCGGAGAAATTTGGGGGGGGGGGGATACAATCAGAGGTCAATAGAACATAAGAGGAACTGCAGAACGATAGAATGAGTGTTAGAGTGAGTGCGACAAAAGGGAAAAGTGAATCTGTTGTCATGGAAACTGGCATGGATGTGAAGAACAAACAAGAATAAATCTGTTTACCTTAAAGGAGCGAGATGGGGGGGGGGGGGGGTCATCTTCAGAGAAACTACATAAATCTGATCAATCTTGATCTGTTGAGTGTGAGGGTGAATTGGTGTGATCTGACCCCGTGACCCCCGCTGCCACTCCACCTCCCCACCTTTTCCTTTCTGTCGTTCATCTGCAAACCTGATCTCCATCATTTCAGCGGATCTGAAGAGTTGATTAAAGCTGAGGAAGACGTTGCCAAGGAATGAATCGTTTCCATGACAACACACAGCGGTCCTGCAGTTTTGTGTAGCATTGCAGGATGTCAAGACCTTTTCTTTCTCAATGCTCCCCACTTGAACATGCAGCAGTTCTTTCAAACAGAGTTATGAAACCTCAGGTTTCCTTTCATCGCTGCAGGGAGACGAGTGAGGCTGACGCGATCAAGCTGTGCTCAATCATCTCCGTCAACATACAGATTATAGTCCTGATAATCCCACAATAAAGACAAGATCCTACATTTCTATGCAATGACATGGGATGCAGCCGCGGTGTGTTGAGTCACACTCGTCCAGTGAAGGAGAATGGTACAAGGCCGAGGCAAGATGGATGCCGGGGAGGATTCCCTCTCAGGGACTCACGGACCACTTTAGTTAAACTGCAACTGCAGAGACATTTTGGAGAATGCATTAAAAAATAATCAGATGGAAAGATTCAACAGGTCCACAGCAAGAGGTCAGAGAGCAGAACATTAGAAGTTGCTTTCTGAAATCACCTTTACAGTTTGACCAATACACATGACCAAAATACTGAAATATAAATATTTGCTAATATAATATTTAGTGCTGTCAGTCAACCTCTGTCGCGTCTGGACTGTGTTCAACCGCTTTAGACTTAAACTAAACACTAGATGGCGCCAGAGTCATTGTAATGAATGAACGGACTCTTGAGTCAGTCATCTTCTCAATTTCACTCACTTGAAGGAGGAAGAAACCTGATTTACAGCCTTCAGATACACTCCAGCCAGGCGAGAAAAAGAAATATTATTATGATCGTTATTATATAAACATTCACCTGGGTGACTTGAGGAAGTTGCTGAGTTTGGGACAGAGGCGGTGGATATTTGCAGTCAGGCCAACCTGAGTGAAGGGATCAGTGTGGGGAAACAAGTAAATTCCAGCGATTGTTAAAACTCCGAAGCTATATGTAAATGTAAACATGCCAGTGTGTGTGTGTGTGTGTGTGTGTGTGTGTGTGTGTGTGTGTGACACTCTATGAGGGTAACATGAGTCAGAGCAGACCAGGCCTCTGCGGTTTAATAGGGCCACATGAGGTGAGGTCCTGCTCTATTTGCAAATGGAAGCTTGACCCTAAGAAGGTTATGGGGACTGGAGGTGTTGCTGTGACCTTTTGTAAAGTTTTTTTTTTTTGGGGGTGGGGGGGGCGGTTGCCCTGGCCTGGCCTGCTCTGTCCACCTCTGCTGCATATGGTGGGTCTGCTACAAGAGCGCAGTCTGGGTTTTATTAAAATCCTTTTGTTAACCCGTTCTCCCATTTCTGGTCTGTTTTTACTTTGTGTTATTCATATTCATTCCACTTCCACCCTCCACCCCTCTGTATTATGTATCCCATAATGCATTTGGATGGGACTGCCACGCAGATGTTTGACGACGGCGTGGAACCAACGTTTGGGTTGAAAAAGTGAGACAAACTTAGGTGTGAGTCTTGGCATTCACCCCCAAACTCTGCACAAAGGACACAAGTGGCACCCTTTATTGATCCTCGAAGAATCTTTGCTCCCCCCCCCCCACACCCCCTCCAGCCCACATGACAGAGCAGCTGGGGGAGAGTGGTCTCATCTGGAACTGCCATCAGTCGCTTGTTAAATGCAGAGTGCGAGAGGGGCGGGGACGTTTCAGCATGCGGTCCCAGCCAATCCAGAACCAGATGCTGGGAAGTGCACACAAGCTCGCAGGTCACAGAACAGTTTGTTTAGCGTGTGTGTGTGTGTGTGTGTGTGTGTGTGTGTGTGTGTGTGTGTGTGTGGACTTGTGTGTGTGTGTGGACTGCATGCCTCTGCTAAAGCAGACCATGATATAGAATCTGCTCTCTCTCCTGTCTCTGTAATTGATCCCAGACTGGACATTAGAGTTGCCAGCAGCGATTCATATCGTTTTTATCTTCTAGACAAGCCCTCTACTGTTTCCAGATGCGGAAGGCACTCCAGGGTTCAAGTTTGTATTTGGGGGAAAAAAAAAAAAAAACACCAAAAAAGAAAAAAGTAATGCTTTAATGTTTTTACCTTACAAAAACATGCAGCCAGAAGGGGGAAACGAGCGGACCGTGTGACTGTTGCTTGTGTTTTGTTGTTATTTACGCGATTGCTGCATGTGTGAAAGGAAACGTGCGATTGCACGCTGGAGACAGTGGTCAGGCCTTGTGGACAGCGCGAACTTCTGGAAAATTCGTGTCGACAGATTTCTTGAGAGGAAACATTCTGATCTGTCGCATGCGTGTAAAGTGAACGCGAGTGAGTTTTATTCCATCTCTGATATTATTTCCCAGCACACAACCGCGCAAGAGCGAGACTCGGGGCGGAGGTGGAGGTGGAGTTCACCTTTGTTTTACGTCTGCCTCATGTTGTGTTGCACCATATCTGGGATTACAAGGAACGCTCTTGCCAAGTCATAAAAGTTTGCATGAAGGTTTGTTGTTCATTAAACGTGTTCTCCACAGCGTCCCGTCGTCCAGGGAGCAATGGTGGAAATCTATACTTATTCTGTGGCCAGGTTTTAGGAAACAATACTCCATTCATCCAGCCGCCGACATGCAATAAATCACACAGCCTTTTTTATTTAGAAAGTTATTTACTTACAGTACGATCATAAAACAGCACAGTATCGTTCGTCCTGATCTCGTCTAGCGTTCTTGGCCTGAAAAGGTAGTAAAATATGAATTGGTGTGTGTGTGTGTGTGTGCGCGCGTGCACTTTTAGATGATCAAAACATGTCGTTTCCAAGCAACGGAATCTCTGTCGTCATCTTCAATTTATCTGACATGGAAAGAAAGCAGCAGTCCTGAGCAAACTATCTACCCTGGATATACATGAATCATGACACTTTTTGTCCCAGAAGTTCAATTATATTGGTGTTTACACACTCTTAAGTGCCACGCTTTCATGCTCCGTGATGAAACACCCCCTGAGCTGAGGCCTTTCGATGACTGCTGTTTACCTCCTTATACTTTGGTAATCTACATTCCGAGGAGCCAAACCGTGTCCGACAACTCCATCACGGCAGCAGAAACAAAGCAGTAATTTTGCTGTCACTCCGGGAGCATTTGTGTTGCAAATTCTTGGTTTTAGGGAAGCATCTCGACACCCGAGCTGTCGACATACCGCGGCGTTAGTTAGCGTCTGACCAAAGCCATTAAGAGATTTCCTGCAAACTTCATGGCCAGACGTTCCTCACCACGTGTCTCTAACATCAGTGCTAATCATTTTCAAAACGGATCTTAAAGTGCGCTTAACCAATTCTTATTCTCCGCTCCGTCTCTTTTCCAAGCGCGTTTGCAGAAATGAATGCTCTGCGGCTGACAGCTATGCGGCGACATGTCTAAATCGCGCATTCTTCACTCTTCCGAATTACTCCCGCGAATTGTTCCTGTGATGCATCGCAGAGTTTCAACTGCAAGATCGGGACAGAAGGCCGCTCGTTTGGAATCTCCGTAAAAGTCAGCATGTGTCACCCTCACTTTCCGCATCTGATGGGATGGGGTTTTTTTTGGGCCTAAATGAAGCACTTCCTCTCCTGCGCCGCTCTCAGCTGCCGGGGAGGCTCTGGGAAACAAAGGGGCCAATGATGGACCACCTGCTCACAGAGGATTGTGTGTCGATAAGCTACTGTACACTAAACAGCTGAACGAGGAGCCGCATGAGGGTCCCGCTGGGAGGAAGCCCGGAGGAGGAGGAGGAGGAGGAGGAGGAGGAGGAGGAGGAAGAGGCCTTGGTCTCCTGGAACATGTGGCTGTATGTAACATATCTGCCTCAGCGATGGACAGTGGTCAGGTCCGCGCTCGCTTCATAAATACGCCACGCTACATTAGGCGTCAAAGCCTTTCCATATGCTGTTTGCGGAAGGCCCGTGTGGCAGTTAAACACCAATAACCATCTGGTTCTTTCCAGGTCAGTTCACTCAGGGCTGCACGCGTGCTTCCTGACACGGACCTGCTTTGTTCTACACAACAGTAGTGAGCGGCGCCCCGTCCGCACTCCTCCTGCCATTCCTGTCACAGGCTCGTTACACTGTAAAAAATAACCAGAACCGAGGTAGCATGAAAAGTAAAACCCTTTCAAATGGATTTCAGGTGTTCTGAAAGTGCCCGCTTCAACCTCCAGAGGAGGTTTTCTCTGTAAAACATTCTTTTATGTGCACTCTGAGCGGCTCGGGAGGAGAGGAGCCCCTCTCCAGGCCCAACGGTGTAGGCCTATCAGATGAGCGAGCGTTGTGGACCTGTAAAAGGTCAAGATGGACATGTTGTATCAACACAGGCTCCTGTGCAGCTTTGGTTACCTCGGTACCGTCCGCCGTAAAGATAAATGACGATAAAGCGGGAATAAATTGCCGCCCGGGCTAATATATGTAAGTCCGTCCAACAGAGGAGCACAGCGGGCTCGCTCCACCTCCTCAATGTGTGGTCCCTGACATAACTGTCAAATGAAGAAAACACAGCGAGGAGGAGGAGGAAACCTCCCAGCTGCAGCCAATTTCAGATTAGAGCACAAAGAGACAACGTTGCATATCAGAAGAAGTCAACGTTGATAGTTTGTGGTCGATGAACATTAAAAATAAAGAGGACAAGCTTAAAGAGCAACAAAGGTTACGTTCTGTTTTGCATCAGCCAGGTCCTGAACTCACCATTAAAGACGCGAGAGAACACCCAAACACCACAGGCCTCGGTGATTTAAAGGTTACAGCGGTAAACGCTTTTATTTTCCCTGAATGACTGTAGATTGCAAAAAAAAAAAAAAAAAAAGAAGAAGAAGGAAAAAAAGCCCATGCTGATCAGGAGGACCTTCACACAGGTATCATCTGGAAGTACAGCTGCAAGGACGCGGGGAAGGAAAACAGACAAAAGGGAGCACAAACACAGGCCCGTCCCATAAAAGAATGCTCCAGTTCTTGACATTTTGGTGGAAAGTACCTCGTGAGTAGTAAATGATGACATTTTAAAGAAGAAAAATGGCACTTTGCTGGAGATCAGACAGGTTCAGCCAACAAATGGAAACTCATGTGCTCTCTGTTAGCCAGCGTAGACTATTTTCCTCCATCCATAGGGTGAATCATCTACTGTAACAGCCTCCTCTGCAGGTGGTCCTCTGCAATAAGTGCTTAGCTGTTCTTTCAACAATGCCAGTTGTTGTTGACTGATCTAATCACAGGGCACATTTACAGAATCCCACCTGCTAAAGTGCGGCGTTGCCAAGTGCTCCATCTGGGCGGGTGGCACACGTCGGGGTGGCAGCAATGTATTCCCCAGACGGCCGTACAGTTCCAGCTATCTGGATCTGATTCTGCTCTTTGATGTGCGGCCAGAAACTTAAGAAAAGGAGCTGAAGCTGGGCTCTGCTGGATCCCCTCAACCAGGCGCCGCACCTGAAAGCTTTTAGACGGCTAAGAGAGTCCAGATAACTCCTCGTTTGTGCCTGACTCTGCTCCACATGGACCACCATCCAGGGTCCTCTACCCCTCACATGGGTAATATTTTCCAGTTGCCATCAGGCAGACTGCCAGGAGATGTGGCAGATATTTCTGTGCTGACTCGATCTTGGTCTGCAGATGAGATAGTGAGCGAGAGGGAGGCCTGAATATACTCTTTTCTAGACAGGTTTCCAGTCTATATCATTCAATTTTAAGGCTAAATCGTTCAATCTCCTGTCTTCCATCTTCCATACTTTATCCATCTTAAAGTTTAATCAAGAATATTGTGCAACTTGTACTTCCTAGCCAGCATTTGGCCTGACAGATCTTCGGAGTTCATCTTCCAGCCCACTCTGCCCCCAGAAACCGCGCTGTTTTTTTAAAATTTTTATTACATCTGTTTGTCTTCCAGCTGCCTGCTCAATATAGCACTCCTCTTCCCCACCAAAAGATGCTAAGTCCCTACTAATTAGAGCCTTCTCCCCAGTCTGAGGCTGCCTCCAGTCCCAGCAGGTTTATGGGCTGCTTGCAGCCCAGTTCATGTCAGCGTTCGAAAGCCAGGAGGCCCCAAACATCCGAGTTTTTACAGGCAGCTGCAGTGATGCACACTGTAAGTCCAGGCTCACCATGTTTCACAGCTATTTCAGAAGAAATAGAGGAATTAAAAAAAAAAAAAAGGCCATGATATTTGTCTGTGTGAGCGTCTGTGTGAATAGCAAACACCAGAGGGTGAACAATGACCCCACTTTTCAGTGACCTCACTGGAGGCGATTCACACTTGTCTGGTTTTCAATAATAAATGAAGGAGGTCCAGTCCGGTCACGAGTCAGGACCTGATGAATAATTGAGTACGTTCAGTGCAGACTCAGTGCGCAGAGCACGCAGGCCACGGGAGGAGGCACGTCTTCACCGTTTTGAACAGCATTTGGACTCGCGCCTGACGACAAAGGGGAGCGGAACGATGAGTCTTCACTTTTCCTTGCTCTTCTTGGTGGCTCTTCCTCTGCAAGGTAATGACTGATTGCGTTGAAGCAACAAGGAGACTGAGCCGAGGACAAGTTTGAGCGGGTAGACCTTCTGTTCGGCACAAACTGCTGTCATTATCATGTGAATTTGCAAAGCACAGCCAGCGGGGCGGCCATAAATTCTCATCAAACAGGCCAGAGGCAGATAAACCATGAGTGTGTTTAATTATGTGGTGCTCATCCTCCAGTGCTGACGCAGTCCATTCCCAACAAACTGTGAGGTCCCTTAAAAAACATATTTATTATTGAAACTGTATCAACAGTGTCTGTTTTTGTCCATTTGAGATGATCTCTCTCTCCACAAACTGCAACCGACACCATCTGCATTGAATTACAGGTCTGGAGATACGCGACCCAGAGGAGGTGGAATACATTCGGTCCAACGTTACAGCCAGGGTGGGGGGCACGGTCACCTTGGGCTGCGGAGCCGGGGTGCCCGCCATCTTCATCTGGGGTTTCACCAAACCGGGAACCGACAGCAACGTGGCGGTGGCTTACAACTACGGCGGCGGGTCGAAGCTCCAGGCTCAGTCCGGCAGCCTGGGCCACGTGCACGTGCCCCCCAACGCGTCCGCCTTGGTCGTGGAGGAGCTGAGGAAGGACGCTGGGGGGATGTACACCTGCCAGGCGCTGTATGACTCGGACCAGGGCGCTCGGGTGATGTTCTACTTCACCCGGCTGGATGTGCAGGAGGACTGATGGTTCTTTTCCCGGCGTCTCCAGCTGCCTCACCTTCTGCCGTGACTCCACGAGCACTGAATGAGTTTGAGTTCTTCCTGGTTTGTTGTCATATTTTTCTACTTGTGCAACTACAAACTATTAAAAAACAAATCATTAAGATAATTGTGTTTTTCCAACGATCAAATCAGAATGATATCCCGAAGCCAGGTATTCACTGGCGTCAAAGGCTTTAAATACCTGAGCCTGACTACAAACACACAGCAGGACACGCGCCGTCATCTGAGCTCACCGGTCGCAGGAAGTGCGGCAGGAACTCATCCAACCGCGACCCGCCTCGCTGGCGGTTCTGCGACATCTCAAGCAGGAAACCGAGCGCCCGAGGCCGGAGCGAGGTAGCTTGCGCTGCCTCGCTCATTCATCCGGAGTGATGAAGAAGGGAAGAATGGTGGGCGGAGGGAAGAGGGACCAGCGTTAACAGGTCGACTCTGCAGCGAGAGGCAGAAATTCCAGCGAGGACAATGAGCTGTCTTGTTCCCATGGGCTCCTTAATGACGGGGTGTAGCTGCGTGGGCAGAGGGCGCAGGGCGGCGCTGAGGGAGAAGTGGCGACTGATAGACGTGGGAGGTGAAGAATCAGCTCATTTGGAGACAGTCCTGCCCTTATCTTCTCCTCTTTATCCCGGACAACATCTGTCAGTAATCCCTGGCCCGCCCCCTTTAGCAGCTTCACTTCCTACTCATTGTCTTGTTCCCCTCTGTCCTGGACGCAGGCCTCGCGGCGGCCCGAGTTTTCCCACTTCTCCTCAGAAAAGGAGAATCGAAAGCTGCAGCCATCCAGCCGGGCCGACGTAAGAGTCGCCATCCAAACTAAAAATAAGCCCGGAGACGCGGTGCCACACCTACTTCGGCAGCAGGAGGATTTTGGGATACCGGGAATTTCCCGTATACCATCGCGGGGAGGAGAGATGCCAGGCGAGCCTGAGCCTGAAGACCGCCGTTCTGACTCTGGCCCAAAATGCGAGCAGACAGGCACCGTCATCCTCAGCGGAACACGCCGAGCCCCGTCATCCGGCCTCGGCGGCCCCCGTCAGCTCCAATCAGGCGGTGCGCCACGGAGATTATTTTGAACCCGGCGGTAGCTAATGCAGCCTGAGGCCTCAGAGGAGCAGCGTCCTGTGAGTGAGCCATCTCGCAGGCCCGCAGACGTCTTCACTGCTGATATCACACACACACACACACACACACACACACACACACACACACACACACACACACACACACACACACACACACACACACACGCGTCCCTGACACGTCTTCCTCCGATTGGTTTCAGATAAACGTTTGTTTGAATCCCTCTTCTGTTCCAGACTGAGGCCATGAGACCGAACACTGTGAAAGCAAAAGCGCAAGCCCGGAAAACTGCAGTGTGTGCGCGCATGTGTGTGTGTGTGTGCGCGCGCCTGTTAAGTTCAGGGGTCAGTGCGGCGGCACGGCCCAGAACAGAACCACATCAAAAGAAGCTGCCAGAAATATCGATGGCTTTGGACCGGGGCCGGGAAATTCGCACTGGCGAGACCTTCATCGCGCTCCGCTCCACAGCGGACATGGAGGAGGAGGAACGAAGCTGGAAACAAGTCGCTGTACTCTTCCATATCATCTCTTTATATTACAAAACTTTACAGACATTTTCTAATCTCCACGCCTGGGTGGAAAACAGGGGGACAAAACGAAAAATAAAAAGTATTTCTCATCCGAAAGGCATAAATAATATAAAAGACAAAACGTTTGTCCTTAAAACAGATACATTCATATGAAATAATATTTTACTACTACAAAAAATAAATAAGTCATCTAAAGAGTTTTTTTTTTTTGTTTGTTTTTTTTTTTAAGGGGTTTCCCTTCAGCGGGACACAGTTTCTGCCTGTGAGGAACATCTCAGTCCGACTGTAGTTCATCTCCATGGAGCTGGTTCTCGGCTCAGCCCTAGCAACAGATTCACGTCCTTGTCACCGTAACACGCAGTGTCTCTGACCGGTACTCCTCCACACCCGTCCGTCGTCCGTCTTCCTTCCCAATGGGCCTGGGGTTCCTCCAAGCGCCGCCCGGCGCGGGCCGCTCTGACTCCGTTCACACCTCCTGTGGGCCGGGCTGGATCAGCTCTCCCGCCAGGCTGCTGCTGGAAATCCAAACGGGTTTTTGGTCACAGTCCAAGTCTGGCAGGCCGAGGCTGTCCCAGCACACCACGGGCCCGTCCCCGTCCGTGTACTCCAGCTCCGTCTCAGCTGTAAACACACACACACACACACACACACACACGTGCAGGGTGGATTGGGACGTCCACATCTGTAAGTCCTTCCGTTTACGTCCGAAGCGAGCGAACCCACCAGTGTTTTCCATCGCGTATCTCTCGCCGTTCCCGACCAGACAGCAGGAATGGTGCGAGGGCGACGACCCCCTCTGCTCCTCGGCGTTCTGCCCCGCTTCGGCCCCGCGGTCGCCGGGGTGCATCTGGGCGTCGGGGCCGAGGCACTGGGACGTGACCTGGCCCAGAGGCACCATCTCCAGGCCGTCCTGCTGGCACGGCGCCACGCGGTGCATTAGAGGGAGAGTGCCACCAGGAAAAGTGCCATTGGCCTTGTAGCATCTGTATAAAGAGAAGACAGAGGGGGTGGGGGGTGGGGGGGTCATTTATGAGGTTCTTCTTCGGGGTATGTGCCAACTCTAAAAACGCTCTAATGTGAAAATGCAAAACTCATGTTCAGCTGAATCATTGATTCAATCCTCAGAATGACTCTGACGCAACCGAGTCACGGACGAACAGGTGTGTGTTGCTGTGGTCCCCCGTGCAAAGTCACTCTGCAACTGGACTGTGACCCCCCCCCCCCCAAACACAAACACACACACACGCACTCCTTTTCCCCCAGCGCCCCGAGGTAAGACACAGGGCTCATTAGGTCTCCTGGCTGGGTGCACACAGTATAAACTGTGATGCTGGAGACCCGTGAGTACATAAACAAGACTAGCAGGGGTGTGTGTGTGTGTGTGTGTGTGTGTGTGTGTGTGTGTGTGTCTGTGTGTCTGTGTGTGTGTGTTCAGGTTTTATTTCTCAGCACACTCATTTAATTGCATTTAGATGAAACCCTGCATTATTTTTGTCATTCCGACAAACACATAAAATGTCATGAAGTGGATCCCAGAAGGTCACGCCGTCAGGTTTCCATGCCGACGGGTCCTGGAAGCTGTCGTCACTGTGTACCTGTTGTTGTTGCAGAGGTTCTGGCAGCTCATACAGTCCGACGACTCTGTCTGGGGAAGCGCCGTGTACATGCCTCCGCCCTGGCGACAGGAGAGAAACGCCTTTGAGTCAGAAATTCCGCCGCCGTCGTCCCCGCCGCCGCCGTCGCGGCTCCGGCGCACTCACGTTGTGGTGGTGGTGCGGGTGCGAGTGGTCGCAGTCCCGGTTGCCGTGAGGCAGGGTGCCGTCGTGGCCGCGTGAGTAGAGGCTGCCGCTGCCGTTGAGCAGCGTCAGGCCATTGGGGAGCTTATGGTGAATGTGGTGGCACCCTTGGGGCATGAGGGCGCCGTGGCCGTAACCCCCGGCGACGCCGCCGTTGATGCGGCCCGAGCCTGACAGTGTGGTGTACTCCAGAACGTGACCGTTCATTTCCGTGGGCTGGTACAGGTACCCCGGAGGGTTGTACTCTACGAGACAAATGGAATTCTGTCAGTGCTGAAGCTGCTGAATGACACCAAACACACACACACGCACACACACACACACACACACACATGACTGCAGCGACTCACTGTGTGTGTTGCTCTGCTGGCGATTCCTCCAGAGGCACATGGCGATAAAAGCCAGCAGGATGAGCACCATCACTCCCAGGATGCATCCCACTATGGTGTAGAGCAGCCATCCGGGCGGGCTGGGGGGCTCCTGAGGGTGGGGGCCAGGTGGGGTGACGGGGTACTGGCTGGGCGACCCCGGGGACTGACGCGCTGCGGCGGACAGAGGGGAGGAGGGGACATGAGGAAAAGCTCTTCAGCTGCCAGCAAAAGGCAAATAACAGAGTACCAGACTATAAAATGCAATCCATTGTTGTTGGCCTCATAAAAGCCGTTGCATTTATGTGTAATTATGGTACTCATACCCGCCATTAAAGCTGCAGCCTTCGCAGAAACATGCCTGGGAGTCATGATAAAGTGGCGGTCTGCCTGACACATGACTCATTCCTGCTGTTTCCCTTACCTCTGGTCTCACAGATCATGACGTTGCTGTACTCGCTCTCTCCCCCTTCATTAAAGCACTGCATCTTTATGTCGTAGGACGTCTCGGCCTGCAGGTGCCCGATCATGTGCCAGTGCTTCAGCCCTGGGAAGACATGAAAGCGAGGGAGGAGCGGAGACGGAGGTGAGAGACGCGTCTTCCTCCAGGTGTCGGTGTTGGCACACGTCGCTCCCGAATGCTGAATAAACTCCTTTCTGCGCCGTCTTTTTATGTCCCACCAATTCACGGAAGTCGTGTTGCCTCATGCTCTCTGCTTTGCACAACTCTCTTTCTCTCCATGCCCTCCCCCCCTCCCTTACACTGCCAGTCCCCTGAGTTTCCAGACAGTTGCTTTACGCTACATGAGTTCCATATACGGCAGCTTCGTGTTTGTCCTGGCCTGCCTCCAATATTCACACACACACACACACACACACACACACACACACACGCACGCAGAGCTGCATACAATGACGCTACTAGTCCTAAAACACACTCCGGTGAGATGTCGATCTACAAAGTGGAATGGCTACATTTCCAACAGCTTGCTGTTTGTTTTGGTTTTTTCCAGGATGGCCGGCAACGGTCTTGTGCAGATGTGCTGCATCTGCCCGGGGTTCCACGGCTTTATGCAGGAATAATGAGAGAAAGCTGAATGTACAGACGTTTAGAGGAGACCTTCAAAGTAAAAACATACCCCGAATTTTGAGTATATACACACTATTTTAAATATTATACTCCAGATACTAAAAAATAAGAGGAGAAAAACAATAGGGAAGTAAAGGAGCTGGATCTAAACACCTACTGCTACTAAAAGCTGGAATTATTTGTTATAGTTCAATCTCCTATTGTGATTTGTTTCTTTTTTTTTCCCCCCAGTAACTAGAGACTCAGAGATCCAGTTCAGTAAGCTAAATGTTATTTTTAATTAAAACCACTGGAAGAAGATCGTAAATTCACGTAATTTTTTGTTGTTGAGAAGTAGATGTTTGGATGTTGGGCCAAGCGACAGGAAGTTCCTCCTCCATTTCTGTACCAGGCTCCACTATTAGCATTCCACGCAGCAACCTGAGCCGGGCTCCTCGGGCCGGGCTCGTATTTCAGCTCCGGCTACCATTTATTAAAAACACATTTCAGAAAGCCCTGCTGCACACAGACAGCACTCGGTAAATCAAACAGCAAGAAACGCAACTCCTCGCTACTCCTCGCGCGCCTGACACCGAGCAACCGCAACCTCTCCGAACACCGGGTTCACCCGCGGAGCACGGGCTTCGATTACAGGCCGGGGACAAACATCAACGTTTCCTCACCTTCCACCACATCTCTTTTGTAGTCGCCATCGTTGTCGCTGTCTGTGGGCCGGTAGTAAATGTAGAAGCCTTGTATCGGCGTGTTGTTGTTGCTTGAGGGATTATACTGGAGGGGGGGGGACGGAAAAAACAGATTAGGTTAGGGTACAGCAATCTGGGAGGCAATTATTACACAGAGAGGAAGATTTTTCCAGCAAGTAAGTGGAGGCGGTCTGTTATCAGCAGATGTGCAGCACTGGAAGCAAGACTGTGATTGCGCTGTTTGAAGTCGAGGCAATAATGGGACCGTCTGAGGTTGAGAAAATGGGGGGAACTATCGGGGTCCATCTGCAAACTGTTGCGAGGACGATAAAAACTGGTTTCACAGAACTTCATCTCTGTCAGAGGGGGCAGAGTTCCAAATCAGCGCCGCGGCTCAATTAAAGGCCTGCGTGGACGGAGCGAGCCAACCGAGCGTCTTCCGAGCCCGGGATCAGACGGAAAGCCCGACTTACAGTCCAGCGCAGCATGATCTGCGTGTCGCTGATGGCGTCTGTGGATAAGATGTGGGGTCCCACCACGGGGCGCTCGGTGATCTGCAGGTTGGCCTGGGGAACCTGGTACAGCTTGGAGGGAATGCTGTGCGGGCTTTCTCCATACATGTTTATGGCTACGACGCGAAACTTGTAGGTGGAGCCTGGGGAAAGGGGAAGGAATGTGTCAGTGCAGTCGGGGAGATGACCTTCCGGAACCTCCCAAATCGGTCTGACCGAAAGCGAATCTGCTCGAAGCCAAACGTCGAAAAACAAAGGTTTTCCTCTTCTCGGGCTCCGCAGAGGAACATTTTAAAAACCTCACCAGGCTCCAGATTGCGAACTTCCACCGACAGCTTTAGAGGCGAGATGTTGTCCGCCGCGACGAACCACTCGGCAATGCGGCCGCGTCTGTATTCCACCCGGAACGCTGTGATCGGAGACCCGCCGTTTGCTCTCGGGACCCAGGTGACGTACACCGAACTCTCCGTCGCCATGGAGATGGTGGGGCGATCGGGGGCCTCTGGAACTGCGACAAAGGGGTTAAATGTGAGCGGCGCAAGCGGGGAACCGGCGGTCATCATCGACGCATCGCAATTCATGAGTAATGCAAAAGTAAACAAAGGGCAGTGAGCGAGAGTGCTGAGTTATGTGTACTTACTGCCTGGGCTCTTAGCCCACAGAGTGAGAGAGGGCAGGAGAGAAAGAAGAGAGAGTTAGTGAAAGACCAGTGTTAGTTTCAGCAAGGTAGGCCTGCAGGACGGCCAATAAAACACACACACTCGCATATGCATGCGCACACACACACACACACACAGCTGAGCATAAAACAAGCTCCCAGCCTCTGTGCTGGGAGCATCCTTCATCACACAGTCACAACAGGGTGTCAGTTACACTTTCACTGTTTGGACTTTTAGGCAGAAAGAAACAAAGCAGAGCACGTCTAAACACTAACAGAAGATCTGAGCGCGGCAGCGGGCGGCGGCGGCGGTCACGGACGCGGCGGGGGTCCACGTCCCGCGACCGTTATCTGAGCGGATAAGGGTGGATCAAACGGCCCGGAGCCGATCGGCGCTTACCTCTGTCGTGTATGACCACACCGAAGTGCGTGTTTGCGGTTTTGTCCTCTGGGGCTTTGGGGGGCACCGAGACGACGGGCGGCTTGGACGGGTTCTTGTTGGAGGTGATGGTCTTTTCTGAGGGAGGAGGGGGGGAGAGAGAGAGGCAGAATAAGAAAAGTATCTAAGGCAGTATCTTAAGTCTGTGATTATGTGTGTGTGTGTGAGAGAGAGAGAGAGAGAGAGAGAGAGAGAGAGAGAGAGAGAGAGAGAGAGAGAGAGAGAGAGAGAGAGAGAGAGCAAGAGACAGCGTGGATATAAAATGACATTTTCTCGGAAGAGATCAAGATGAAATTTGCACAGGATCAATATCATTCTGAAGATAAACACTTCAGCAGACACAGTGGGCAGATTTAAACGGTTTTGCGCCCATCTACTTGGTGTAATATTTCCCATAATTGGACCCAATCTGGGGTATTTACATTTCTGCGGCGTTGATCGAGCACGGGGTGGGGGGGGGGGGGTTTAAAGAAGACATGTTGGAAGATGCAGTCAATTATGGTAAATGAATGAACGCAATCACAGAGATGGAGGATAAATCACAGATTTCCTACTGAGCAGTCATTGTTCTGGGGAGTCTGGGCTGCAGCCCGGTTGGCATTTCTCAGTCCAGGATCATTTTGTAAAAGACTCTTGGGATGTAATAACCTCTGGGTGTTGGCAGTGCTTTACATATTTCTGACCAGGGAACATTTATGTCAGCGCTGCTGTGGCAAAGCATTATTGTTCGTTTTTGGACGAGCCGAAGGGATCTCCAAGCACCCCGTCAGAGTCGTGCGTTCGCGCTACAAATCCTTTCCGATAGCAGCGGTCGGGCCCTCGGACAGCCCCCCCCCCCCGTGGGCGGAGGGATCGAGCGGACTGACCCTTGCCGGTGCGGAAGGTGAGCATGGCCGGCTGGCCCTCGCCCGCAGTGTTCCGGGCCACCATCAGCACCTCGTAGAGACTGGAGGACTCCAGGTCCGAGAGACGCAGGCTATTCTCGCTGCCAGGGACCCGGACCGTTTGCCAGTTCCCCACCGCCGTTCCCATGTCATCGACCTGGCAAACAGTAAAAAAAAAAAAAAAAAATTGGGGAAATGGAGTCATTTCTCTGTCCGAAACCATTTCGTTTTTTCTGTTTGTGTGTCTGACTAACAGGGAGTGGATCCAACCGTCCCTGTGAGATTTTTGTCAGAGTTTCCTCCATGACTGTTTTTTTTTTTTGTTTTTTTTTTATTAGTCGGACTAATACTTACGAGGCAAACAGGAAAACCACCGACTTTCACCCAGTTGTGCGCGACACACGCGTGATTATTCAAACACGCGCGCCGGAACGCCCCTCGCCTCACCTTGCGATATTTGACAAAATAGGCGTTGATCGGGCTCCCCCCGTCGCGCCCCGCTCGCCACTCCAGGTCGTACAGATCGGGCTTGTGAGTCTGCGGCGGGCTGATGATGATGGGGGCCTCGGGGACGGGGCGGTCGCCTCCCCTGTCGGCCGGCGGGTCGGGCGCGTCGCCCTCGCCCTCGCCCCCCGGCAGGGGTTCGCGGCCCTCGTCGCTCTGCATGGGGTGGAGCGACGGCGGGACCTCCGGGGCGGCGGAGCCCGGCTGAGGACCTGTCGAAAACAGCGCGAGGTCAAAGATCAGGCGGGGGGGGGTTTAGTCTCGGGCAGCAGCGTTAATGAAAAATAGGAGGAGGTGCGGTCAGACTCAATTTGCAGGATTCGGACAAACATCAAATATTGAATATAACGCAGACACAATGGTCCGCCGTATTTTCATTTTTCCTTTCTTCTCCGAGAAAACCTGGACCTAATTTGAGTTTTGAAATCCCCTCGCCGGAGAAAGCATAATGTAATAAACGGTGAAGCAATGGGAACAATGAGAGGCAGTCAGCGCCTGCAAGAGTGGCCCTGCGTGTCCTCCGAGGACGAGATGTGCTGGAAAGTGTTACATTTGGACCGAGCCGTCCAATCTGCATAAAATAACAAGGAAAACCTGGATCTCCGCACCGCCGCATAACGGCGCTTTGTTTGTTTTTTTTATTATTAAATCTGCACCAGAGCGGTCCACCTGGACAAATCAACCTAGCTGGGAGCCTTATTATGGCTGACACTACTTTGGCAGAGCACCGGGCGGAATTTGTTTTTTTTTTGGAGGACACCGAGGACAACCCGTAAAGAGACGACTCCAAGCCCGCCGAAGCCCCATCGGCGTGAACGAGGAATGGGAATGGGCGAGGCTGCGGGCTCCTCCGTCCGGGTTCGTTCTGGGTCGAGTGCGGTGGCGGCGGCGGCGGCGGCGGCGGCGGCCCCCCCGACTCTTCGAGCAGGGCCCGCCGTTGGTAACACTAGATCTGATCCCGGGGACGGCGACCAGCTGCCACACATTCCACGCACCGGCCATTAAAATAGCAGCGAGAATCAGACCCCCCCCTCCCCGCCCCGCCGCCACATCCAGCGGTGCGCACACACACACACACACACACACACACACACACACACACACACACACACACACACACACTCTCCTGACTGTTCCCGCTCTGCCCTCTGCAGCTATGAGTCACGGCAGCAACCGCAGCCAGGGATCCTCCGCCAACACGCAGCGTGAGGCAATTACGACCGCAGCGTCTCCCCGGCCCATCCCGCCGGAGCGGAGCACTACGTCGGGGGGGGCGCTGCTCGCACCTGGTCACAGATTTGCGGCTGGGGTCAAAGGTCAGCTCATTAAAGGGGAGCACCTGAAGAGCTACTGACGCAGCCCAGAGGCGCAGCGAGGATCGTTGTTTAGAACAAGATCAATTATAACGTGTTTATGTTTGTTAGGAAGGAACTGTCAGACGCAATTAATCACCCAGTGCTGACGAAGGTTGTGGGCACAGCGGTTGTTAATACGAATTAATCCCACGTGGTTCGGCCCACGCCGTGGGTAAAAGCCCGATGTTTACCGTGTTCCAGATCTCTCTTCCAGATAACCCTGCTTAAATCATAAAGGGCGTTCGATGCGCTCCCGTGCCTGGTACGTTTTTTTTAAAAAAAAAAAAGCCTTTACCCCTGTTGGGCAACCAATGGCCTTATCATGTTTACTTCTGTTTGTCCCGGGATCTCGTCCTCCGTGTGGTCTGTGGAAGGAAAGCGAATGTTTTCCAGCGAGCTTGGCTGATTTTCTTCCATATATGCCACACGTTGCTGTATTAATCATTCGGCAGATGGAGGGCTCAGCCAAGGAATGGGGCCGTGGCGTTGGGGAGAGAGAGAGAGAGAGAGAGCGAGGGGAGGGGAGTGGAAGAAGGGGGAGGTTGTGATGTGTTCATAAATAAAAAGCAGTTGTGTATGATGTTGACAGCTGGGTGGTCTGCTCCTCGTCCTAACCCTGCATGGCTACTCCTTACATTCCAGCGTTCGGGGGCTTATCCCCGACGGCGTGCACAAAGCTCACTCTCACGCTCAAGCTCAGTTCAAGGCTCAGGAGGAGGGCGGCCTTGGCTAAGCCTCTCCTACCAGTCCTCAGAAACGCACTCAAAGAGCGAGGGCTCCCTGCAGATGCTGGATGCGCAGGTCTTCACAGGTCCTGCCTGATTGGCCTTGGATCGTTCCAGGACCGGCAAAATTCTGGAACAAAACTGCGCTTGCGTGGCACTCCAGGTCTCAGTATCAGGGTTTGAGTGACTCCTCACTGTTCTTTACCTCACGTTGAGTTTGGGAGCATTAAGAAAAGCAGGGCGGAATCATTCGACTCATTATAAGATGCTTCAGGTGAATTTTTGCATACCTGTTTGGACTGTCAGCCTCCCATAGGACGTTGCCGTGCCAACCCCATTGTCCAGCAGACACTGAAACACGCCCTCGTCCTCTGGAGCCACGTGAGGGACAACAAGCGAGGACGCCGAGATCTGAAAGCGGCGCGACGACGGCGGGACGGGCTCGGCGTTGAGCAGCCAGGTGACGTTCGGGGCAGGGTTCCCTTCGGCCATGCAGGCGAAGCGAGCCGAGGAGCCGGCGGCGACGACCTGGTCGCCCGGGCCCTCCACGACCGAAGCGGGTTCTGCGGAGGAGGGGCGGGAAAATTAGATCGCGGCCCGAGTTCGACGTCATCTGCGGGGCCGCGTCCTTACCGAGAACGTCCACGGCGTAGGCGGCGCTGAAGACGGGCCCCCCCGCCGCCTCAGACGCACAGGTGTAGGAGCCGGCGTCGCTCGTTGCCACGGCCACGAAGGCCAGGTTGTTGTGCTGCCGATGGTGCAACGGTCCCGGCGTGACCTCTTTTCCGTTTTTGAACCACCTGGCGGGTGGCGCAGGACTCCCGGACACGACGCACTCCAACACGAGCGGCTGTGACCGCTGGACTGAAACAGTCACTGGAGCGGTGGGGTAAACTATCCTCACCAGGGGGGAGGAGCCTGCATCTGAACAGACAGGTGAGCAACAGTCAGGGGTGGAAAAGAAGGCCCGCAGACGCCCACGTTTGTTTCCAGACTTACTTTTCACTAACAGTTTTGTACCGTGAGACTGAAAGACGGTTTCCCCGGTAACGGGGTTGAAGGCACCACATTTGTACATGCCCTGGTGCCGCGCTGAAACGGAGACGATCTGGAGGTTTCCAGATGGAAGGACTAAATACTCATCTGGAAAGAAGGGAGAAAGGAACAAAGCACAAAAAAAATCTGTCATTTATTTAAGTGACGATTTTATAATTTTGAAAGAATTCAATAATACATGAACAAATATTCATTTTCCAACAATCCATTCTGTCCCCATCCAGTGTTGTAAAATATGATGTAACGACCTAATCAAATCTAACCATCAAAAGAGAAGCTGCAACAATCAGTCTTTTTGAAATAACTCTGATGATGTTCATTAATTGAAACCAAAAAAAAACTGTCAATCTTAGTGTCCAATTGTTTTTAACTAATTGATTTGTTTTTGATTCATCTGTTTTTTATTATGTTGAATTCTTCCGCGCTCGTGTGTGTGTGTGAAAATGGTAACAATTAATCACCAAACTGAATTTATTTCTTCTGGCAGAATAAATAACAAAAGAAATCTCCAAGATATTATATTTGCTAAGAAACTCCAGCAGCGTTCTAAAACGCCCCAGATCCACCAACTTTAAATGGGGTCGCTGACGCCAGAACATAAATTCGAGTGAGGTCGCTGGTTCCAAACAAACCTGTTGATTCTTCCAGTCGCTCCCCTCGTACTTTCAGCCTGGGCAGAGCGGAGGGGACGCTGCGAGGTAGAGGACATTCTAGTAGGACGGTGCTGCCTTCCTGCACCGACAGCGAGCGCCGTCGGCCGTCTTCATATTCAGATATTTCTTAAAAGAGAAGAAGTCGACGCTGAGTACGGGTATGGCGAAGAAGGAATCTGCTCTGTTCGTCCGAGTGTCCAGCGAGAAGGAGAATAACACAACACACAGGAAAGCTCGATGCTCATTAAGGTCAAGAGGCAACTGGATGGATGCCCGAGTAAAAATCTGCTTCCTTCTTCCTTCGCTCATTAGCAGGAGACGAAGGACGGGGAAGTGTTTAACAGCGTGACTTTCCTTTTCCTCCATTTCTGAACACCGCTGCTCTCATTACAAAGTACAAATATACAAAGGGGTCAGTCTCTGCATCCGTACCTGCTATGGCCACATGCGCCAGGCGGCTGGCGATGGCTGACCCACGGTCTAAACGCGCCACACACTGGTAGGCGCCCGCGTGGTCGGAGTTCAGGGAGGAGATGGTGAGGGAGCCTCCGGCGATCTGCAGGCCTGGGAGGGAGGCCTTGTCCAAGGGAAGGCCTCTGAAACGCCAGGAAACCGCCGCCGAAGGAGGACTCGCCGAGCAGTGCAGGCGGGCGACGGAGCCGCGGGTCTGAACCAGAGAGACGGGCTCAGACAGGAAGGACAAGGAGGGAGCTGAGGAGAAGCACAAAAAGAAGACAGAATATCATGTAAAATATTCATCCTGTTACAAATCAAACCACATACCTCATCGCCATGCAAATATATTCTCCTCAGCTCTGAAAAATACAGTTGGAGATTCAAGGGGAAACATCTGTCCAGACACATGTGGTCAAGGTTTCGAAAGACTTTAATAAAATCTATGATTAAGTAAAATGTTGAATACCATTATTCTGGCATTTATGACTCCAGGGGAAATGTCAAATAAAAAACACATAGTAAAGAGCAAAAGAACCGGTAACAATAATGTGAAAGAAGTTGGATGAAGTTGAAATACTCTTGACCTTTGACCCCCCCTGGAATCAGTTTGGTTTACGAGGATCTGAGCACGCCAGATGTACATTTCTGAAAGCCGCAGCCGTTTTTTCCACTGCGATGGATTTGGGAGGACATGTTAGCTGACACGCCGCCGCCTCGCTCCGGCGGAAAAAACGCGCGTGAAAGCGAGCGAAAATGGCCGAATCCGGGGGCCCTTTCTCACGTTCCGCAAAAGGCCTCTCTCAGCCTCTCGCTGGGACGGTAACTTACGGGAGCAGCTGATGAGCAGGGACTGGCTGAGACACAGCACAGTGGACAGGAGGACCCTCAGGCCACTGTCCATGGCGCACTTTAGCCCCTGCCAGCAGCCGCGCTGTCCGACGCGCACGCTCTCGTCTCTTCAGCAAACCTGCAATAATGGGGGGGGAGAAAAAACAAAAAACACACATCACAACTGAGCCCCAGATGGAAACGCAACAGGAAATGGATTGCATCGATCCGAAACGATGGAATGAATCCCGCACGACAAAGCTAATCTTCATGACACATCGTCTTGACACACTCCTTGATCTCCACATCCCGCAGTCTCCTCTGACCCCTCTTCTCACCCACTTCTGTGTCTCCACGGAGGCTGGAATGTCCAGCCCCTTCTCGCCCCCCCCCCCCGCCTCTCTCTCCTGCTGGGCTGCTGAGGTCTCCCGCTAATGGAGTGGCTTTGGAGAGACTCTCGCCTCGCTCTCAATATCACTCTCTTGTCACACCGTGTTGCTTCCTCATAGGTTCACTGTAGCCTGAAGTGCAGGCACAGACACACTGGAGGGCACGTAATTAGGAGCATTCCTCAATCCTTTTCAACCTGACCCCCTCCAACTGTGGCACCTCCTACTCCTTTTTCTTAAAATAATCCAGGGACGCTTTGATCCGGGGTTCCTGGTTGGTATCCAGGGTTTGAGCCTGAGGCCAGAGGGACAATGGCCGTCCAGCTGTGACATTCACGCGGGCGCTTCAGTGGCTCGCAGACGTTAGCGGAAGGGCCAACCCGGGGCTGAAGGGTGGCCCAAATTAAAAGGATGATGCCTGGGCGGGATTGGTGGAGCTGAACAGGTTCCTAACCTCACGCTTCAACCTGAACACTGCTTCTTTCGCTGCCACCGCAGCAGGCCGCAGAAGGTTAGTTCAGACTTTATTTAGTATTTAAGTGAAAAATGCACGAGTGTGCTCATGTTTGTGGGATGTGTGTTTCAGGTGACAAATGATTTATGCGTGTGTTCCCGTTCTCAGAGAGCATTCTGAGGGAGCAGGAGAGGAGGAGCAGGAAATAATAAACTCTTCTCGCTAACTGGCCACGCCCCCTTCTCACACTCGAGCCAAAGGTCAGCAGGGAGCAGAGAGAAATGGTGAACCAGCGGGTGTCTCGTGGCCCTGGACCAGCCCCCAAAGGTCACCTCCGACTCTGTCATTTAGCGTTTTAATACTTATTTTCCGCACAAAACCACACGCGTTCCCCAGTCAGAGTGGCTGCAGCCTTCCTGCTGCCTCCTCGGTAGCTCGGCTTTTTGATGAAGCTGACTGAACGGACAGGAAGAATAACAATAAAGACAACCTGCAATTTTGTCTTGAGCGCACACGATGCAGCTCAGACTTCAGTCTGTGTACGCTCATTCAGGCACATCAAACCCACATGGTGCAAGCTAGCATTTCTCCATCCCACAAGTTGCAACAGGCCCTGCGCGCTGCCTTCATCATTTTCATCAGTGGAAACTATCTTTTTCTCTCTGCCGGAATAATGATATATAATTTCAACAATAACAACAGCAGGATGAAAATGCGCGACCAAGTGCGGGCATATCGACACGGGATATGATGGGAAAGCGGAGCTGCGTCCCGCTGTATTCACCTTGGGGTCGTTCCCTTGTTTTACCCGTTTGCTTCCTCCAGCTGTGAGCGGCGCTCAGGTACTACAGCTCCTGCTGGGCGCCCTTGTGTAAACACACACATGCACACGCCGAGTTGGCTATCTCTGCGTTTGATCTGAAGCAACGAGGAAACACAGGGGCATCATTCCTGCTTCTTATCTGTTTGGCTTTCCTCTGACATCCGCCACCATGAGGCCGCATCAATGGAGACGGCCTCTGCGAGGATATCAGGGACTCGTCCTCATGCTGGCAGCTCTGGCTGCATGGAAAGCAGCGTCCTGCTTCCTCATGAGCAAACGCCCAGATAAAAAGGGGATGTAGCTGTCATTTGAAGAATGGTCTCCCCTGGTCCAGTGACAATTTGTCTCCAAATGGCCGTCAAAGAAAAGCCCATTATATCTTACCTAAGCTCCTCATTTTGCTATAAATGAAAGTAGGAAAACATTCCAGATTTCCTTCCCTTGTCCCAGATGTGATCCGTCAACCTGTTTGTACACCTTGTAGATGCAGGGCAACCCCTTATGATGAATCAGCCCTGCATACACTTCAGAGACATCTCGGTTATAAAGCAAACTCCAAACGCTCAAGCCTGAAAGAGGCAGTTAATGAAAATAAATGAGGTAAAGGCCAGTGAGTTCAAGTGGAAAAGTTCCTGTTTTTCTGGGTGTGCGGGGCTGACCCGTGCATGTTTGCCAAATATTTGAATGACACCTGGCTTTTTAAAGACGGCTCCTGTCCCTCACTTGGGCTTTGAATCTGTCAGGCTTCCTTCCAGGGGGGAACACAGTGGATATACGAGTGACAGGCAGCACCTTTATTTTCTCACCTTGAAGCACCATATACCCCCTGCTGGGACAAAAGGGATCCCCAGTGATGGCACTGGAGAAAATAAACACACTGTCAGGCTGCCCTCAGGGAGGGGAAAGTGGTTCGTGTTCTGGGGGGAGGGGGGGGGGTGAGCACCTGCATATCTTCTAGGCCTCCCCTCTGCAGGAACTACTTAAAGCCCCTTTCTGCCCACATGTGGGACTGGCCCATATCCTTGTCAGATTGGGTAAACAGGGAGAAAAGAAATGTGGCGCAGCATCAAAGCCCTGGAGGCCAGAACAGGTCACAACTGGTGCTGCTGACTGAAGCCTTTATGCTTCAGCTGAACAAAAGCTGAGGGCAAACATCAAGAAGCAGCCCGATTCCTCGTCCGGGGGACACAGACAATTGGGAAGCGTCCCGCAATCGTCGAGAAAGAAAATCCAAAATGACAACTGGCCCGTTTGTGGAAGACTTTCAAATGGATGGACTGGTCTGACCTGCGTTCAGAGGCTGATTCACATGTTAGACCCTAAACCTGTCTGCACATGCCCCGCATCTCACGGACAGAGGATCTGAAGCGCACATTCCTCAGCTCCACAGTCAGAGAGTGATGGACTCAAAGAGACACTCACAGATGGGAGATAATTCCAAACATGAAGACGAGGGGCATTGGGGGAAGGTAAAAGAATCTGGGGGTTTAAAAAGGAGAAACAGGGAGAGGGAGGCAAAATGATCCAAAAATCATTTCTTCTTGAAACCAAATGATTATTAGAAGATTTTCTGTGGTGTTGTGGTATCACTTAATCAATAACTGAATCTAGTTTAACTACTAAGCATTTGTGGCGTGTTTTACTGGGATTAAACTTGACTGTTAAACTTGACTCCACTACCAGGAAGACAAATTTCTACCAGCTCCAGAAACACGACAGTCGTTCACGGAGTGCAAACCAATATATCAGCATGTTTATAGTGCAACAGCTTACAGTAGAATATTTTGAACTCTAGCCTAATTCGTACACAGCACCATTCTACTCCCGCATAATTTGTCTCAGAGAGAAAAATACAGATAATTGATGCTCGGGCCCCAGCATGTGCCAAAAACTGACTGATGATTCAGCTTAACTACATTCAGCTCGGCCCAGAAACTCCAAAAAAGCCCAGAGTAGACTCTATGGGACCATTATGGGCTTCTATGTTCTGAGTGAGTCCATCGAGGCAGCCCGGGGCCACAGAGGGAACTAATGAGTGGAAAGACCGGGCCTCCAGGATGGCCATGTTCTGTCTGATTAAAGACTCAGACATTATTAAATGTGGGACAGAGAAAGAGAGTAAAAGGAAGAGAAAGAGTAAGAAAATGAGAGACATGATTAGGAATCAAATACTGGACTTAGGAGCAGAGTTAAATCAAATTGAAGGCAGCTTAGAGGATCCCTAATGCAACACGACTGCCTTTACTCAAGTCTCGGCCAACACTGAACCTGAGTGAGACAAAAGAAGACGGAAGACACAAGCCTACATTTGCAGTGCTACCTCTCCTCATCCATGCAGGAGGAGCCAACACAACCTTTCTGGGGGGGGGGGTGATTGCGGGGACAAGCAGAACCCTGGGATGCTGGAGGCCTGACGACAGCGCCATGTTGTGGGATCACATGTGAGAAGGAATGAAAAGAGAGGCCCCCCTGGGATCAGACAGTCACATCCCACAAAGCCCTGTTTACCAAGGACACACACACACCCCCTCCATCCCTCACCCCGACCCCCCCCACCGCAAACGTGTCCGTTCAGCAAAGCCCGACCCTTCCCAAGTGCCTGGGCAGGAACCTGTGAGACAGCACTAATTCTACCCTTGGGCCTGTTGGCTCAGATGGAAGAGAAAGGGAGGGAGTGAGAAAGACTGAATGGTACAATCTGTAAGACCCATCTTAATTGGAGATTGTTCCACAGCGTCTTGTTTTTCCTGGGAATCTGTAAGGGGGACACAGGGGGACAGACAGGAGGGTGGTGTGCTAAGGCTGTTTCCCAAGGTCATGAACAGCAGGATTAACCACAGGGGCGAAACTCAATAGCAACCTCGGACACTGGAAACAGATCCCCGGGTATCGCCACCATACAAGGCCACCTTGAGACCTTTTGCAAAGCGCATGTAACTAACAACCCTCCCTATTGTGGAAGCTCGCTGGGCCCTTCCGGCTGATTTCACAGGCCTTTCAGCCCACGGGGGAGCGTCTGCCTGGACGAAAAGGTAATTCTAATGGAAAGGAGGAATGCTCGAGAAGGCCGCGTCGCCCGCGGGCTGTTAGGACGCTGATCTGCAACATGTGCCAACGGCCTGGATCCTCACTCCAGAGGGAGATGGGGCTGCGTCCGCGCTGCAGCCGTGGCACCAGAGCAGATGCCGGCGCCTTCTAATCCATTGCATTGGATTAGAAGGATATGTGGCACAATCGAATACAATTTTATTAAGTTGAAACATCACCTCCCGCGGGGAAGTCAAGATGTTATCTCTGTGTTTTTTTGTTTAACGGGCGCTCTGAACTACGGGTACGCGGTGATCTGATCCGTCTGTTCCACCCCTTTTCGCCTCAGTGCAGCCTCCCAACTCTCCCCCAAACTCTCCTGGATTCCATCATTGCCTGCGTCTCTATAGCAACAAGCGGCAAAGGCGCAGACAACAGTCTCTGTTCAGCATCCTCCTGATGGCTCGCTGGCAGCTGACCAAGAGCAATTTCAAAATAAAACACACATCAAACGGTGTTATTTTGAAAATAAATAAAGCTCCGCAAAGCGAGAATTCGAGGCCAATCAGAAGTATTTGCCGTCAGGGCAAATTACCTGAAGGCGGAGAGGTTTGAGTCTGACAGACTGTCTCAGCGGCTGAGGGCTCAGGCGGGGGGGGACAGAACGTCTCGTCTGCAAAAAAAACTCCTCAGCCAAGATCAACAAACACGTGTAAAAAGGTCAAAACATAATTTGTCTTCTTCACCACGTCCAAAAGGCTGCAAAAGCCCAAACAAACAAACCAGCCGCCCTTAGACACACAACTTTGAGGAGACAAACACACAGTCCCGCAGACAGCATTCCTCAGATTTACACTGTTGTGCAACAAATTGAGTGATTGTGGAGCAAACCCGGTGCTGACATGTCAACACACCAATCATCTGATTTTCCGTTTCTGGCTATCGCTCAAGGCCCGAAAAGCCTCCGCGCCGTATTTAGGAGCCCCGGACTCCTGCAGCGACGGAGGCGAGAGCCCGTTCATGACAGGGTTCGCGCTGTCGCCAAGAGAAACAAAGCCTCGTGACAACAGTTCGGCGGAACCATAATACAGAAAACCATGGTTTACCCTAGCTCAGCGCAGGTTTATGTGCGTTTGCTACTGTGTGAGTGGCGGCGAGTTATTTTACTTGATTAGAGTCAGCCAAACCAGAAACGTGTTCTCATCTATCGGGGGAAAAAATAACATCCTGCAGCGCGCCGGCCATCAGATAGAATCTCGCAACAGTCCCAGAACAATACAGAAGGCTCAACGCGTCGTGTTCGACTTAACTTCCTCGGCCTCCCTAAAAAAGAAATACTGACAGACAAACAGCAATAAGGGCTTCTAGTTCCTCCTAAAGGGGGGCAACGCTGCGGAGAAGGCCAGGCCCAAAATGGCACCCGCAACCACAGGCCTGGAGGCGAGCGGGAGCAGGAATACCCGCACCGCCTCGCTCTGATCCGGGAGAAAAACAGGCCTTCAAACAAGCAGGCTGTTTGTCAGCCATCGGAGAGTGCCAGCCGCTAGTTTTGCCTTAATATAGTCCTGCTGATCCTTGCTCTGGCATTTTAACAGCGTTCACATTCTGGGTCACAAAAAAAAAAAAAAAAAGAGAGAGAACCCGTGTCAGAAATGACTTATTGGTCGAACATTTGAAATAGAAAGCTGCGGTCGTTTCGGAGAGGAGCTCTAACTCCAGCGACCCGTGCTTAGGAGGAACTCCAGCATACTTGGTTTTGTCATTTCAGGAAGGGGAAAAGGAATTCATCACGCAAAAAGAAAGTTGCCGAGAATGCAAAATAAACCCCCCCCCCCCACAATTCGCATCCTCCGAAGGATTTTTGCTGTGGGAGCTGTCATTGTCCGGAACCAGGGGTTCAGCCTGGGGAATCAGGCCTGAGAAAGCTTCAGAGGGCTGCGGAACTGCGGATCTTATCAGCATTTACACAACAATTGTGGGGAAAATCGGTTGTTTTTGGCACGACGAGAGGAAAAACAAAAAAAGCGGAAGAAAAACAAGAGACACCGCGACGGCTCCGCGGGATAATAATATTCACTGGGATTCGGGCAACATGCAAACCTCCTCGCAGGCTTCTCTCTTTCCATCGCGTGGATCAGCTACGTATAGGATTTCCTCACTCACTGCTCGTCTTTTCGCTTCGCACAACTGAAACCATCTGCTGCCGGAGAATTTTCACAAGTGTGTGTCTGCTCGGAGCGCCATGTGTGCTGCTGGTTTACATTCCCTTATCATGCTGAGAACACAGGCATACATATATAGATATATATATATTTGGGGGAGGCCTGCCTTTTCCATTAAAATAACAGAAAAAGAAGCATCCTCAGAGAAGAAGCAGACCTCCTCTCCATTCTTCCTCTCCTCCTCTCCTCTCTTCCTCCCCTCCTCTCCTCCTCTCGCTGCCCATCTCCCGCCGGCTTCATCGCTCTGCAGTTCGGTGGCTGGCTGGAACATCTGTTTCTGCTGTTCCAAAAACTGTTTGTTTGCTTTAACAATTACGCGCCGATGTTTCCCATTTCATTCCTCCAGTCCCTCTCTCTCTCTCTCTCAAAAAAAAAAAAAAAAAACATTATCCATTTTCAGGTCTTTCATGGTTTCTGGGTGTTTGGCAACCTGACCCGCGGGCCCGTTGAAAGCCCGTGCGCGCATCAGGCGAGATCGCCTCGCCTCCGATATGTCGGGGGAGACGCGCCGCAGGAAGCACGCGGCCTCTCCGCCGCCTGCCGCAGGAGCACGCTTGCGTAGGTTGGTGCCAGGCAGCGCGGATCGTCTGTCAGAGGGCGGGGAGGTGGGTCGGGGGGTGGGGGGTCAACCTGAGTGTTGCGTAGCTAAAGTCATGAAGGTGCGAGCTCCGAGCAGATAAGAGGACAGGTTCGTGTAAACAAGCGCGCCAAGCTGGGCTCCCGTCTCTCCGCCACGGCTACTTGTACGCGGAATCTTGGGGGAGAGATTTAGACGGAGCACCAGAAGGCGGAAACGTGGGCTCTTTTTTTTTTTTTTTTTTTTCGGGAGGGCTGCAGCTGCAGGGCGCACTGACCAAATCCAGCAGTCACAAGGGTTCCAAGTCTTTCTCCGGCCTGCCCATCCTTCCCATTGACCCCCTGCTCGTGGCTGCTGGGCGTTGTCAATCAGCACCCGCCCCCCCCACCCGAGGCCCCGCCCCACCCCAGCTCCTTGAACATGAGGGCTCCTCTGGCGCGCTGCCCGAAACTCCCGCCTGTCTATCTAATGAGGCCTGAGCTGCGGGCCGGTCCCCCCCCCACCCCCGGTGAATGGACGCGGAGGACGAGGCCAGCGTTAGCGGGCCCGCTGCGGTATGACTCAGTCCCTGAGCAATGAGACCGGGAAGATGTGTCAAAAGTCTCGAACGAGCCAGGTTTTTCGGCTCGGGAGAAGCTGGACGGAGATTAAAATTCAACCTTCTGCCGTCAGCCCAGTAAATTCTGCCCTGATAAACCCGGGCGCTGGAATCCAGATACAAAACCTTAAGCTGGAGTTTTCACAGCTCATAATTCACACGTTCGGAGAATAATCACAGTAAATGGCCACAAGATATAACGGACAAGATCCTGCTGTTGAATCTGGAGGATGTTTAAACACTTTTAAAAAACCTTAACTGGTTGCTACTTTTATAATATGCGCAGTGCATTACATCTTTATCCTGCGGTGATGATAATTTTGTGTAAATTTCCCCGAGCGAGAAAATAACCGGCTGTGATGTGAAACACAAACTGCCTGTTTTTAAGGCTGTGATCTACTGCCTGTCCACAAAACTGAGGAGTTCTGAGCATGGGTAACCCATGGAGACACACCCTCGACAAACACTGACTCATCCCAGAAGCAGGACAAAATTCTGGCTGCTATTGATTTGTGCGGCATGCATCAATAACTCCTCCCACCATCTGGCATCCGAAAAGGTCAAAGATCGGGAAGCACTGTGATATTATATTAAAAACATTTCAAAAATGAAGACAGGAAGTCCTCCGAGGCCACGGAGCCTTGGCCAGGCCTTTCAAGCTGATAACAGAGTCACTTGCTGACAATTAATAGAGGAGTTTCTTCATTTGGCAGAATTTTATGACCTCATTTCCTCGTCTGCCACCATTCGGCAGTCATGTGTGTCCTCGTTAGCGGTCGGGGTGATTAGAACAGATCAGAAAAATCAAGAGAGCCATTATGAGAGCAGAGGCTGGTATCATTACACACGCTTACATCCAAATTGCCCACTTAGCATAGTTCTCCAACAGCAACATGTGTTCATCATTAGCGAGCACATTAATGGCTCAAACATTATTCGAACTCGCCTAATGGTGGAGCTGGGCGCTGTTTTGGTCTGGATGATAAGAGCCAGGTCACTAATGGTTTAAGACGATTTCTCCCACCTAGTCCGTTCCCAACAGACAGAAAATCTCACGCTGCAACCCGGAAACTAGAACCGAAAGAAGCCCATGGGGGTCCGTTTTTAAATCCAGCAGGTGCTGGTGTCCACGGCCTCTTTTTGTTCCAAAATACGATTTCTACTGTAAAAGTCTTTAAAAATGACGCCATTTTGCCGATCGGTGCTTTAAATACCAGTCAGTGTCTCGGCCCCCGAGCAACAAAGGGCAGATCTCTCCCCGGCCCTGTCGAAAGCCACCCCAATATCAGGCAGCATTGAAAGGATCTGAAAGGCATCGGAAGTGTCTCCCTTGTCCCCCACCGACACAACAATGCGCGAGCAACTGTTTGAACTTGAGGTGTTTTTATCGCGGAGCAGCCATGTGTGTCCCTCTGACTGGATGTCATGCATTGGAGAGGGGGTCCAACGCTTTGTTCCCAATAACTTTTAAGTGTTCCGTTTTCTGAGAATTGCCCAAACTAACAAAAGTCCCCGCTGATAGAGGGGGAAGATCACACAGGGGAAATTATTTCGGGGTGGGGGGGGGGGCGAAAAAGGGACCTGACCGCCACATGATTACTTTTCCAAACATCTTTGTGTCCAAACAAAAAGCTGTAAAATTCTCACCTGGGTTAAAATTGTAAAATAAAAAAATAATAAAATAAATTCAAAATGTGCAGAAATGATTGACGGAAAACCAAAAATGTCTGGAGCTAGCGGAGTTCCTGAAGGCAGGGCCACTAATGCAGCGACCTTAGGAGGAGACAGTGGTCAGCACCTGCACCCTTCTCCCTTGGTCACCCCTGTGTGTTTGTTTCTATCAATGAAAATCTACGGAAAACCCGTACACGCTGAACCTCGGACTCAAGCAGGCAGGTGAAGCGTGCAGGATAAAGAGTGACTCTGCTTAAATTTGCCCGACATCTATGAATTTATTTGACAGCAAAAAGGCTCTTTGGGCCGGCACAAGACCGGTTTCTTTTGCAGAATCACAGCAGAACTTTCAAAGAGAGCAGTAACTCTCTGACACCGGCATGTCTGTGGAGGAAGAGATTTAGTATGTTCAAGTCATAATCTATCAGAGCAGAAATGCAGCCTGGAGGCAATTTGTTTAAGTAAGCGAAGTGTTCCTGCCGTTTCTTTAACAGGAGACGCATAAAGACACAGGACATGAAGACACAACTATTTATAGACTGAAAACTATAACGATGCATACAAAGTCAGATTTGTAATCTGAATGGAGTGAAGTCAACGCAAAATATTGTATGGGACTCCACATCGACTGTGTAAACCAATGAACGGGTTCTTAAATAGGCACTAGTCCTTCTTTTTGCAGGTACTTTGGGCTCGCAGAGGGCCGACAGTGAATGTGCACATGTGTGTGATGTGTGATGTGTACACTCCACGCTGATCCACAGTGAACTTCGTGTCCGAACACGGGCGCCCCCGCTCCGCGCAGAGCCGCCGCTCCTCCGCACCGACACCGACAAAAGAAAACAAGCCAGTGTTTGGAGAACTAATTCAATCGGCTTCTTTGAGCGTCACGTTCGCTTTTGTTGTTTCCAGACCGGCCCAGCTGGCCTGGAGAACACCGAAGCACCCCCCCCCGTTTCCCCGATCCCCTCTAACCCGGGCAGACATGCAGAGCAGCCGGCCCGGGGCGCCCCCAGCCGCCCGTCCTTACCTCTCGTACCGGAGGGCGAAAGCGGGGAAGCGTCCGATGAATTAGGAGCAAAACGCATTCTTCTGTGTGGAAATCCGTACGGGGCCCTCCATTAGACACGGGCTCAAAGTGCAGGGCGACGGAAGGAACATGAAAACGGGCGGAGGTGAAGAGAGGAAAGAGAGTTTTCAGACCCGCGGAGCTGCGCTGCGCGTCGCGTCCAAGGTGCGAGGGGGTCCCCCCGCTCCCGGTCTTGGAGAGGGAGCGCGCAGGACTGAGGGAGGACTGGTGGTGGGTTTCTTTTTTTTTGGGGGGGGGATTGGAAAGCGTAAGTTCCCCAGCCTTCTTGTCCAGCCAAGTCTAATCCGTCCGAGGGAGCTTGTGTGGGAGCTCAGTCTGCCGCTGCGTCCTCCGCACACGCATCTTTGAAGCGCGCAGTGTCGAATAACTCAGTAAATCATGGCAGCGGCGGAGCTGCAGGAATGTCCCAGCCCCACAGCTCCTTACGGCTCCTGCACGGAGAGGAGGGTGCGGAGAGGGGGGTGTAGCCCATGCATACTGTGCATTAACTTTTACAATCTTTAAAAAAAAAAAAAAAAAAAAAAAAGCCTTCCACCATCCTCCTCAGCGCTTACCTGCTGGGAAATGATCATGAATACACTCACCTCAACACTTTTTAATCAGCAATATGATGTAAAATTGTGACACCTACCACTGCAGATTAGACAACAAGTTATAAAATAATAAAATAAACACTGTTTATTGATGCAGCATATATTATACATATTTAAGTCAAATCATTGCTCTCCATCTTTTATTGTAAAAAAACTACAACAATAATTTCACATTTGCTATGTCCCTCCAATGCAGGAGTTGAACTGGATTAGTTGTTTTAACAGGAAGATGTTCAAAAGCCATAAAGTAAGGCTGGAAAAGCAATAAAAACATCAGGGGTGGGAGCTGAGTGTGGAACAGTCATCTGTTATGCGTATGGGCATAAGTAAACAGCGTAATAATTTCTGAGGCAGTAATTATGTGCCCCAGCTCGGGCCAGGCGGTTTTCTTGGGCCCACCCTGCCTCAGACAGCAGGTGCAGTTCACCATCTGACAGCTGACTCTCATGGAAGGTGTGATCCAAGCCTCCAGAGGACGGGTCGACCCGGCGTGGCCCTCCAGAAGAGCCAAAGCCAACAAACCGGGCGAAGGCCCCGACACAGGAGGAGAGGGGGGGGAAACAACGAGGAGGAGGAGGCTGATGAATGACAGACGCGGGAGTTGGACGGCGCTGCCGTCTTGCTGTCTTCTTCCTGTCACAGAGTGTCTTCAGTCACTCCGCCTCTCGCTCTTCTTCACTCTGAAGTTCGTCATCGGCCCTCGGCAACGCGCGAGGACCAGATAAATGTAGCGAAACCTTCGTGTTTAAGGAGCAAACTCGACTTTGAGGGACTTGAGTGATGACTTCAGTGAAGGAGCTGAGTGATCTCCAGCCATAAACATCCACCAAGCTTCCATGTCTAAGCGGCTTCTGTTATGAAGTATCAAAGTTTTGGAGGTATACCCCCCCCCCCCCCACACACACACACACACACACCCTCCCCTCCCCTCCTGTCTTGGGGAGCTGGTTGAAGATGGGGACCGACGCTCCGGGTTCAGAGGGGGGTGAGCAGGGTGATTGGACACAGTCGCATGTGAAAGGCCAGAGAGCGGCGAGTCCACAGGGAGCAGGGTCCACTAACAAAGGGCCAGGGGCGGGGGCTCGCGAGGGGGGTGTTTGAGGAGAGGAGGCCACGCTGGGAACCGAAGCCGACAGGACAGACACTGCTCCTCCGCCGCGGAGCGCTCTGTCTCTGGTCCCCCGGGGCACATCTCCGCCGAGCCGCCGGCTCCGCGCGCCACCGACCCACGGCGAGCACATTAAGCACAATAAACTGCGTAAACCGGCACCCCCCCCACACACACACACACACACACGCACACACACACCTCCTCGCTCGATGGTGTTTGACGGAGGAAATGATGGGAGAGCCGCTGGCCACGGCTCTTAACTCTGGGATTGTTTGGATTTGATACTTCCAGCTTGTTGTCCTTTGCTCGGAGGATAATCAGCCCTCTGACCACTGTCAACAACGTGTTTATGAGCAGCGAGTCAGGCCCGGGCCGTGTGGACTCTGTCAGCAGGGGCCTGCGGAGTGTCTGACTCCCACAGCTATTCAAAAAGCATTTTCAGATAACAGCCGTCCCGTCCCAGCGCTGGGGAACGAGGGATCGCCCCCCTCCCCTCCCACCCCAGCGGTTGCGCAATTTCGACCCGCGGCGCCGGAAAAGTAACATCAAAGGTGGACCGGGGCAGCGCGCGAGCTGAGATGCCCGAGCGGACGCCGCCGGCCGCGTTTAAAGCGGCGCCCCGCGGCGTCTCCGCTCGTTCCCCCGTCGACATCTCCAGCCACTGGCGATCTTCTCGTTCCCGAGCAGAGGGATTACGCATCAGCCCCAGAACCGAGTCTCAGATGAGCTGAGCAGATGACACAAGGCGACATAAATTCCAGAGTGCACGGAAAGGTGAAAGGTCGCGCACTGAAGGCCTTCGCCCCTCGAAGGGGAGCTTTTCCGAAGGAGGCAACCTCAGTTGCAGTACCTGCGCGAGGGTGTCATATCAGCGAAAGGGTAGTGTGTGTTTTTTTTTTTATTTTCTAAAAGACCCAAGACTTTGACTGGAGTTATTTGAGCATTGGAACCATCCAAAGGCCGCTGCTCTCCGCTCTCACGCCGCCCGAGATTTACAGCAGGTTCCCAAATGGCACGAAGTGTACGACCGTTCCTCATACCAGCGCTGACGTGAGGACGGGGGCCCGACTTGGTCGTAGCGGCTGTCAGGGGAGCCGTGCAGCAGGAAGAGGCCGAAAGTGAAATGTCGGTGGGGGTTTATCGCCCGGCGTTTCTCCTCCGGTCCCACAGACTCGCGATGACCCCCCCCACCGTGATTTACGACGAGGCGCGTCGGAAGGAGCGCATCAGAATGCATCTGCACATAAACGTGCCTGGAACCCGGACTCACGCTGGCTCACGTGTCGTCGCCTCCGGCCTGAGATCTGAAATGAAACCAGGGCGGCTTTTGGGCTGAATCGTTATTCCACCTGTCGAGCAGAAAGCCGTGGCTCCTCTTTCGGGTTCTCCTGCGCGTTCCCCGTCCTTGAACGCCGGGGCCTGACGCGCATTTTAAAGAAAACCCCAAAAAAACGTGACATTTGTTGCCGCTAAATGGCTTTTGCGGCTCATTTTGAATGGCACGAAGTAATGTAGAAAACGATCTCGACGAGGTCTGGGGGGGGATTAAAGCCCGAGAATGCCTGTGCTTATCGTCTCCCGTAGCGCTGGAGTGTAGCCATGGAAACAGGAAGTGAGAGGCAAGCTTCCAAGATGGCGACCAGCTTGTGAATGGGTGCATTCCTCAACGGCAGGGTGTCTTTGGGGAGGAGGGGCGAGCAAGTGTGTTTACTCTGAAAGAAGGGACTATATAAATAGTAACTGCTGCTGTTTTAAGGACTTCCTGTCACTAGGTATTCCATAAAACAGTAGTTAAATAAACAATCAGTTTCCCATTGGGGCTGACTCGTCTATACTGACGTGAGGTCCGTGGCGGGTTCACTCCAGGACCCCGGCATGTGGATTTTAAAGCCCCAGACTGAAGTCACGGAGCTGTTACAGGTCACCACACTCTCTTTCACTCGCTCGCCGTCTGGTCATATAACCTCCCCGCGCACAAATCGAGCCTGAATTCCACATTCAGTGTGTTTTTTCACAGCCAAGTAGCTCCTCTAGTCCGTTTTGAAGGAGCTCTCTGGGCTGTTTTTGTTCCGCGGGAAGCGACAGCGCTGCTCATCTTTTATCCCATTACAGTGCATTCAGGTCATGAAGCGAGCACTCAGACCGAAACTTCCTTCTCATTTGTTCCTCTTTTGCTTTTATTTAATGAGATTTTCATTCAAGAACATGTCTCTTTGATGTCAGAATGGAAGACTTTCTGTAATCTTCCGCTGACATTTTTACACATCTATTTTTTCTTTGTTTGTTTTGAACACAGCTGCTAGAATATATCCTCTCTGGCTTTGTTTCTGAAACCAGAGATCAAGTTCAAACCGTTTTTTTTTTTCTTCCTTTCTTTCTTCTTTTTTTTCATTTTACTTGCTCACAGATGATTTTCTTTTGCTGCCATAAAAAAAAAAGAAAAAAAAAGGAATTAAAAACACAACATGACCGCGAAACCTGTGGATGAGGTAATTCATTCACCTAAACATGAAATGGGTCTCTCCACGTGTGGCAACACGCAGCCACGTTCCCACGTGCAGCCCAGAAGTGTGTTCACACATGCGACACACATGAGGAGAGTCCTCGCGTCAGGCACGTTCACAAATATGAAAGGCTGGGCAGCATCTTCTAAGCTCTGCTAATCAGCCCGCAAATTCCGTCATCGCATTGGGATATTTTTTATTCTTCTGGTGCTGCTCAGTGCGCAAACAAAACAGGTTTTGTTTTTAACCGAAGGCAAAAAAACAGGGGTAACATTCTATTTTCACGCGCGCCGCTTTCAACATTTTGACTGGAAGCTGAAGGTGATTTTGAAATTGTTTCGTGTTTCAGATGTATGAAATTAGACTTACAGCAGAATCAGCCTGAGGGGGGGGGGGTGATGGCTATCGAGAAATCTGAAGGCAAGAACAGAGCAGATAAGTCAAGGAATGTTTTCAGAGAGCTGACACGCGCGCGCACACAGATATAGATGTCAATATGCAAATATGCAAACATCTACCAGCTGGCAGTGACAAGAAGGACACCATTATTCATGCCGGCTCCGTTTTAGAGATGGCCATGAAGCTGTCAGCGCGCATTCCTGATGCAGCTTTTGCAGAACACATTTGTCAACCACGAGGACAGTGCGTGCCCAAAAAGGTTTTGACGCTTAAGCGTATCCCAAAAATGGCCCCTGGACGTCCCTGCTGTGCCCACGTGCGCTAGAACGGAGAGGGCTTTGGTGTCGGCGAGCGTCGCGGCCCCCGGACCTCGGCAGCGGCGGCGGCGGCGGCAGCGTCCCGCTTGTTTGTTTGAACAAGCAGAATGCCAGGACGAGATGTCCTCTCCCGACACCGCCGGTGCCCTCAGCTCAGTGTTTGTGCGCCGCGCCGGTCAGACACACCGCCAGCGCAGATACCATCTATCTGTTTTTCCGCTTTTTTTTTTTTCTCCAGATGCCGAGCCTCTCGGCCCCCACCGGCCTCCAGACGCGCAATCGCTGCAGAATATCAGCAGATAATCTCTGTGGAGCCACAGGGAAATGTAGCAAGAGTAAACAAAGAACGTGTGTGTGTGTGTGTGTGCGTGTGTGTGTGTGTGTGCTGTACATACATTTCCCTAACTTTAATTGCAGCTGCATGGATGCATCTTTTGTCCTATTTTGGTCAAGGCAGATATATTTTGAAGAAATTTGTTGGACTAAAGGAACCTCGGGGGACCAGATCGGGCCCAGCGCAGGATGAATGGGCTGTTGGGAAATATTGCACAGATGTAAAGTGAAGACTGACATCTTCATCATGATTTCTGCTCCTCTTTTTTTTTTTTTTTTTTTTAAAGCCCTGTAAGTCATTCTCTCAGCCAACTCTCGCCTCTCGTACTTTTTTTTTTTTTTTTTTTTTCCCCGTCATGCCGGAGAGGAGAGCTAGACCCGTGGACAATCCGCTCCATCCTGCAGGCCGCGCTGCGCTCTCCGGCCCATAAATCGCGCGTCCCCAGGGGGAGACGGGGAAGACAAGCGGTGGCGAGATAGAGCTGTCTGAAGGGGCTCCTGTTTCAAATTAGGCCCGCTGGACAAAAGTCCCCTTGACGTTGAATTTGTTTCCGCTTCCTCCGTCCCGTTCCAGCGGAGTCGGCGGACGCTCGGGTCACAGTCACGTGACCCAGGGGGGCATCGCTGTGCACGCGGCCTCCTCCTAAAGGTGCTTTACAGCTAAGGTAAACGAAAAAGGCCTCTTTAAAGATCTAATTCAGGGCCTGTGTCCTTTCACAGCTTGTGTCCACTTCACTGAAGATTGTACGCGCAGGTTACATGTGAACTGGTTCCAAAACGACTATTTTGGCTCTGAGGAATTCTCTGGCTCTGCACATCGATGGAGTTAATCTCATCTATTTTAATCTGGCTCATGGATATTAAGACCCGGCTATGCAGCCCAGGTCCCATCACCTCTGACCCCCTCTGTAATCCGCCTCTCCCATCAGCTCATTAGGCCCGGGGGGTTCACACCTCTTGCCATGTTGGGCCCAGCTGTGCCTCCCCAGTACACACACACGCCAGCCTGGGGTGTCAGGAAAGGCCTCAGAAATGCGCGCCAGGCGAGGGCCTCTGATCTCCGCTAAAAGTGCAGTAAATCAGAGAGTGGAGGTGACGGTCTTAAGTGCTCATTAAAATAGGCAATAATAAAAGTGAGGAGAATGAAAGGCTCTCATAGCCGTCAGCCTGGGCCGCTTAACGAGAGGAGACTGTTGGTCTTTGCTAATGACTGACGATTAGGAAAAGGGTAGATGGAGTGTTAACAAACACTTAATGGCGGAGCAGAGGTCAGAAACGTTTCGCGGCAACAATGGGCACCACAGTGCCTCCTCTCAGCGCGTCGCAACACCTCCGTCTCATGGTCATAGTCGCGGCTTCACGCGGATGTTCGGCCCCAAGAGGGTATTTTCAGTTACGCGTTCAGTTTTCAGGTATGAAATTTTGGATATCAGCGGACCGGGCACGTAGGATTGATCCCAATTTGATGATGATACTCTTAGGGTCCACCTCTTCCAGCAAGCAAAGCGCAGCAGAATTCCAGAATGTCCGACAGGTAGCTGCTAAATACCTCCAAAAAAAAAAAAAAAAAGTACCTTCAGCCGCAAACCGGGGCAGCCGCAAACACGGGGGACCAAAGTAGGTACAACTGACAGAGCCGCAAAACAGCAAGTGTGCTCATGTTCATTACCTGACCGAGCAGCTGCAGGAAAGCTAATATTAGGCTTGGTGGTTTGGGTGGCGCGGCGCGGATTAGGAAGCGCGCGTGGGTGTGAAAGGGCTGCCTTCAGATCGTTATCAGACCCCAGACCGAGCCCAGCGTCAGGTGGGACGCCGGCAGAACGGACGCACTGTTGACGGGATCCGCCTGATAAATAGGCAGTGTCAGAGCTGGGCTCTCAGCTGATTAGGCGGCGCTCCCGCCAACAAACCCCGCGCTGATGTCCGGAGCCTTGGAAACTCCTCAGACTTCCGCACATACAGACCGTCTCGCACCATCGCCCCCCCGCACGTTTTGAAAACATGATCTCAGTTTGAGAACTGTTTTCTGTCTTGAAAATGCAACAGCAGGCGGGGGGGGAGAAAGGCACGGCCCGGCTGGATTAAGAGAGGGTCTGTTTTTCTTCTGTGCGTCAATGCTGTCCTGCAGCAGGATAGATAGATAGTGACGGCCCGCCAGTTGGTTTCAATTACATCCTTTGCACTTCAGACCAACATTAAAAAGACTGTATCCCTCCCTCCCTTTCCACTCTGAAGGAAAGGTACAAAATTGTTTCTGAAAGTGAAAAAAAATGCCGGAGGAGACTATTTTCAATGTATTTTTCTAATATCCTCTTCAGACTTGAAGTCTCCCCCTGCAAGCCTTTTCTCTTTTAAGTAAAATCCTGTCATCTGCCCTGTGGGGGTTACACTGGAATGCTCCTTCAATATAAGATCTGCACCTCTGCATTCTCTCTAATGTCCAAACTGGTTCCCTGCAAGGGGAGGGAGGAAGGAAGGCAGAGGGGGAGAAGCGGGGATATGGGAACAAGGTGGGACTGTGCTTTGTTTGTTGCCCTCTGCGCATACCGAAGCAAAATTGAACAGCAATGAAATAAGGCACAGATGTGCATTACTGGCTCAGACTTCGGTTGTCCACAGCGCGGGTGAAAGGCCTGGTCACATTGTATTAAAAGGTGGACGCTCTGATGCTCGCTCAACACCCACCCAGCCCCCAACCTACATCCTGAAGGCCTGTTATCGCCCAACATACTTTGCTGCCTGGATGCCAGCATAGCGCGCTGATAACCACAACCAGAACATCTCCCCTCATAGGGCTCCTTGCCCTGTTCGGCTCGAGTCACGCCATGCTATACCTACGGGAATGCCAAGCTTCAAAGACAGCGAGCCAGCGCACGGAACAGACCCACAGCGCACTGATTTCTTAGCGGATAAGACAATTCCTGTCTGTTCTCGGAGACGCGTTGCCCTTTGACCTTTTCGGCTTTACCTGTGACAGGCTGCCTCATTATTCTCAGTCAATCAGAAATCCCCTTCCTGTTTGCGTCTCCTGCTTTCAGTCACTGGGCATTAGCTGCGTCTCTCTGCACGGTTTATAAAATTAAAACCATGCAAGCCAGAGCGGAGGAAACAGGAGGAATAAAAAGAGATTTTAACAGGTAAATCCGGGCACCATCTGCTCATCTGCAGCACAGAAAATCTGAGATAATAAATAACTCAACCCGAAGCATTCGATTGTGTGTAATCCAAGTTTATTTTTGACTCTGCCTCTCTTGATGCAGCGCTTCAAACACAACCTTCAACAGGTTGAGATCGAGTTGGATTCCCAAGTTTTCTGCTGCATCTGACTTTTTAGATGACCTCCTGCTAGACCCATAAAAGCAGATCCCGCCAGGGTTTTAACTGAAACCGGAGCTCTACATTCTTACAGTAGAAATTAAAAGTGCTTTGTGGAGATTTATTAGAGGTAACTTAATTAAATCTACAACTTACAAGCTTGTTGGGCTTTTTTTTCCAGGTCATCACATCACTTTATGCTTCCTTGTTTCCGGGTGACGCACATTTTGTACTTTTGCGTTTCTGTTTGTTGTTGTGTCAGTGTGAGTAATGGAAAACCAGCATAGTGCAGAGTTGCCTTTAACTGTGTAACTTTAGCCAGGCTGAGGAGGGACAGTATGGGAACCGTTTCAGAGACTGCAGATTTTGCCAGATAGCATATCTGCCCCTTAAACTGTACCAGAAAGGGGCTTGTATGAGACGCGGACCATCAAGAATCAGCCTGCTGATGCAAAGCAGAGTAATTACTGCTGCTATCCTCAGCCTCTCATTCCCAGTCATGTATTCTTATCGTCCGTCGCTAAGAAACCAAAGATACAGATAACCAGCCACCGCGCTATCAGGATGGGAAAACAAGTCATTTAAATAACACACAGAGAAGTAATTACCACTCTAATCACACTAATTAGTTTGCTCAAAGGAAGGCTGGCTTTAAATATATGCAATGAAAGCATATTTTCCCTTTATTCTTGCTAAATTAGCACTTAAAGATAAGAGGAAAAGAAGCTGATACCCGTAAAAGTGAGCACCAGTATTATTCCGTTTTAAGGAAAGCTGACACTCCATAACAAGATGCCAACGTTTATTTTCTCAATGGGATTCTGAAGTGGATACATACACGGTCAGTTAACACTCATAATGCATTTCAGTACAAACACGGTTTAGGGGAAAGCCACCGTGTTCATCTTTGATGATGAAGCATTGTTGAGTGCGTCTCCGTCTTTGAGAGGCATTCGAGCGAGCGTGTTTGTGTGTTGCGGGCCGGAGGGGCCCCCGGTCCGGTGGGGTTACGTTTGAGAGCCGCTGGTGCTGTGAGATGGTCCCGCAGCGTGAGAATGATGTGCTGGAATCATCTGAACCCCCCGCTGCAGCTCCAACATCTGCCTGCCCGCGGTGACCAATCAGCGCCGAGAGCTCGGGGGCCGTGACGAATCGGCCCACTCGGTAATCTTTTCAGGGAATCCTGGTGGAGGGCTTGGAACAAAAGCCAGGCCCCGGCACCCCAGAAACACTCCTGTTGCATCCACCCTCTCCATCCTCCCCACAACCTCCTGGCTTTGATACGTTAGACCCCTGCATGGAGGAACAGTCCCCCCCCTCATACCCACCTCACCCCACTCAACGCAAGTAATCCCATGGATCATGACAGAAAAATGACAGAGGGTTTAATCTCCTGAGAACGGTTGACATACATCCACTGAAAGGCTGTTTGTGTCATTTCTTTCATTAGCCCTTGGATAAGCTGGGATATTCCCATGCTGGAATTTGAGGATCTCGTTTGGGTTTTCCTCTCCGCAGCGCCGTGCGTTTATCTCCCATCTTCTGCCGAAGCGTGCTCGCGCTCAGGTGCGGAGGTCTTCCAGCGTAAGGTCACGGGGATTCGCAGATAATAAATGAAATTCCCGGCGATGCTGAGCTGTCGGGAAGGCCAGCGTTCCTCGTTCTTAGTGGAAACAGGAAAGAGACGGTGGAACTGAAGCAGACAGCTCAGTCTGGAGGGTCTAGACAGTTGATCTGGCCAGCCCGTCTCAGCAGGCTCGCTTAGCTCTCCAGAAACATCTGAGGAATTGGCAGACGGACGAAAGTAGGATTGGGTTCACTGAGTGATGTCTGGAGGGTAATTATGGGATGGAGTAATGGGGATACGGAGAGAGGAGACTCACAACAGCCCTGTTGACGTGTTTGATGTTTCTCTTAGTGATCAGGTGATAATCTGATAGGACAGAGTTGGTTTTGCTTGTATTGTGTGATAAATAAATTTTGTTGTATGCAGATAAGTCCCACAAACACAACTTGGATTGGACCGCGATGAGCTTTTCCCAAATGATCTCTTTCCCGATGACAAAAAGCTATGTCAACAGTGCAGAACGTATCAAAACAGACAAGGGCAGCAGATGCTGTCAGACGCTGCAAACAGCAAATTCTTGGTGTCCCGGCGCACCGAGCAGAGGGGAGGGACGGGAGCTCTCAGGTTTAAACCCAGACAGATCTCACTCGACTGGGAAACAAGATATTCCCAAGTCTGATTTGATTAAGGCCGAACTGATTTGATCTTCCAAACAAAAGAGAGGAGGCGCGACTCGCAGCGAATTTGCAGGATTTCTCGTCGACTGTGTTTGGTTTGATGTGGCGGAGGATCTCTTTCACAATCAAAGGAGCTGGCTACTGTCTGGCCGGCTCTGGTTTCGAAGCAGATGTGCCCTGGTATTAGGGATCACCTGGAGGAGCCTCGGCCTCCTGGCAGGGCCAGCTGCCCTCCTCAAACAGGTGTCTAATGGCTATAAAATCAGGTTCAGTCAGTTCATCATGACCACTTGAATTCGCGCATTAGTTGACCTTTTCCTTTTCATCCTCCAAGCTGTCAGCTTCCATTCATCTAATTGGTATTACTGGTGAAGAGGTACTGACCTGGCGCCCTTCATCCCTCTCACCAGTCTCCCTCCTTCTCCACCAGGCTCTGCCACAGCCATCTCACTGGTCATTAGGCCTCCAGCAGCTCACTTGCGCCTCTGTATACTGAACTCTGCTTAACCCCGGTGGTGATGAGCCGCTTAAAGATCAAACATGGCTGACCGTCAGTGAACCCAACCGTTGGTTGTGCGTTTAGTTTTGTCCGTGTGTTAACAATGCATTCGGGTGGACGGAGGCCGAGGTGTCCGAGTTTGTGCAGTCAGCGAAGTTATAAAGTCCAGAGTCACAGACAGGAAGTGTGCTCAGCCAACAGGAAGAGGAGCCTGATTTCGCCGCTGTGAGAGGGAGTTTCGAAAAAGGAGAAAGCAGCGAGGACGAGAACACGAAAGAGGAGGGGGTGAAGTTGCGTCAATCGACTTGAAAATGAAAACTGGCTCTGCTGAGACGAGTTTCAGTCAGGAAGACACAGTGGCTGGTGGGTAATTTATAGCACAGAAAGGCTTGTAGGGTGAAAAACATTATTTTAGCGGCCCCCACATCCTAATAGAAGCCAGATGTTGGGGGATTAACAAAGACTATTCCCCCTTCTCCCTCGGTCTGCGCCCAACCCCCCCACCCCTTCCGCCGGAGTCCCCACTGTCTCTCCCCTCCACTCTGTGCATATTTTTTCCCTCGCGAGTGTGCAATGCCTTTGGAACACAAGAGCAGTCGGCACTCTGGTTTTTGAGGTGAGACTTAAAGAAAGCATCAGTGAACTTTTCCAAGCGAAGCCTCGGTTTACTCCCCACTGGCTGCTCGTGTGCAAACGGCAGCTCTGTGGTTGCTGATGTCACTTTCCTCCGGGAGGTTGCGCGCATTGGCCAGGCCACATGTTAGGCAGCAACATGACATACTGGTGCCCAATCAGGATTTCATTAGTTTCCGTTACAGAGCTGGGAACACTGATGGTTGAACACGGAAGATGCCGTTTTAACATGCTCGTGTTAAAACAGCATCGAGGTGCATTTACCTGGCAACCAGCACGCGGGACACATCTCTGAAGTGAGCAGGCGGGGATATTTCTGTGGAAACTGACATGTGTTACATTCACGAGACTGCGTGTCGGGACTCAAAGCCGTTGACAGGGCCGGCTGGGGAAGGTGTGCGGGTGGAATTAAAAAACGCGCGTTGACAGTGTTGCTGTAATTACCGTCAATCCCAAAAGGGGGAGACAGGAGTTCTGCGTCGCGACTTTAAAGTCGATTTGAGAGCATTAATCACTAAAATGTGTTGGGAAAGAGAGCTGCCAATGAAAAGGTCCAGCACAATAGCGCCGCTGCCAAAGTCAACACATTATGAAAATTGAACAAGATTACCGAATTTTTTTGCTCTTCCCTCAAACCTTAAATCATCATCTGGGAATAACGATGGATATTGCAAACCGCACTGCAGCCCCAAAAGACATCTGGAGCCTCTCTATTTTTCTCTTGCATTGTATATGCATATCTGTGCTATTTGCAGGATATGACATAAATGTATCCCATATACTAGTGTGTGTGTGTGTGTGTGTGTAAGCAGCAAGGGCAGGAGCTCAGAGAATGACAGTGTGTCAGCGGCGGGCAGAAACTCGAACCCTCTGATCTGGTCCTCGGAGTCTCCTGCCTCCCAGCTGTCACGGAGCCTCTGGCATCCTCCTCGGCCCCTCGCCCCCTGCCCGCGCCCTTTGAAGACAGCTACCCGGGAAACTGAAAGCTATTTTCAAAGGGAGACAAGGGATGAGAGACGGACACGGACGGTGCGGGAAAAAGCGTGATGCGGAGGGTTCCGAGAGGGTTTAAGAGGGAGAGTGGTTTTGGGACTACAGAGAGTTGCGGCTCAGAACAGGGTGAGATTCATGGCAATAAATCCCTAAAACAGTGGCAATTAAAAACATGCGCTATGAGAGAAGAGTGTGTGTGTGTGTGTGTGTGTGGGGGGGGGGGGCGAGCACGTGTTCTCAGTGTTTCTACAACAAATGAATCAGGCCCTCTGACCTCACATCCTGCTCCGCTCTGAAGGACTCCCAGGGAGCGAATCTCCCCTACAGTAGAGTTTCCGTCAAGCGTTCCCTCCTCGCATCCCAGAGACAATGCTGGAGTGTGCCAGAGCGCCGGGGTTCTGGGACGACTCCTGATTCGCGGGGGGAGCCAGACGCCGGACAGACGGTTTTCGCGGTCGACCTACGCAGCGGGCACCTCCGAGGACGGGCAAACAGATGGGCGACGCGTGGGCGAGGAGGAGCCGGGGCGGTGAAGGAGGTCCGCTGCTGACAGTAATACCTGCGCATCAAACACGGAGCCACCAAAAAAGGCTCAATCAAAAAAACCTTTTGTTTTGTCCCCCCCCCTGCTCCCACAATCTGGAACAAAACCTTTGCTGGAGTAAACCGTGGCTAAAAATGAGTAAGCATGAGGAAATGTGGAACCGTGTAATTTTAGAGGAATACAGCTCGAGGGGTGACAGGTTAATTCAACCAACTTTAAACAACGTCATAACAGCAGACTTCTCCATTCTCATTCAGCGGTGCCTGTGAATGGGAGCAGCTTGTCATTCTGGGCAGTCTTGTGTCCTGACCCAGTTAAAATGTTCATATATGACGTAGGAAGAGTTTTTGATTTACAAAATCAAATCCACAAACATCCATTTTTAACTTCATTTTATTCCCCTTGCGGTCGTGCAAAGGGAATATCGAGTTTTCGGCTCAGCCTCTGCAACTTTCTTGCAGCATGGAAAAAAGAAAAAGAAAAAGTCTGCCCACGAACCATCGCTGCTGCAGAGATGTCCAAGAGATGATCTACAGAGATGAAGAAATTGTGATTAAATAGGCGCCTCCTGTTACAGCTCCTCTGTAATCGGCAGCAAAATGTTTTGTAACCTGCCTCCCCAGGTGTGGAGGTGAGGGGTCAGGGCTTTATGGTGGAAGCGGGTGGGGGTCGGGACCTGCACTCTGTGGAATTCTGGTGTCACCGCGGCATTCACAATGGAGCAGTGAGAACGACAGGTAGCCCCTGGGGGCTGTAAATAACAGATATGCTTTTATACTTATGAGAGGGATGAGGAGGGGGTTAAAAGCCGGGTGTAGCTCAAAACAGGAAATTAGTATAAGGCGGAAGGGCAGAGAAAGCAAAAACAGACAAATGGGAAAAGATAATTGTATTTGGGGAACAAAGGAATGCCAACGGCTTAAGGGCAGAATCTCATATCCCATAGAAACCGAGTTTCAATTCGGCACTTTATTGCTTTTATTTTGGCTCAGCGTGTCGTTTGAGGTGTATGGATTCACTCAAAGTACACAAAATATCACTTAAATGGCAGTTTAAACAGTAAATGATTCGAGGAGCGAGGTGACGTGGGAAACACAGCGCACGGAGCGTGAAAAATCAAATTAGCTTTACGACATTAGCATTTGTGTATAAAACTGGCTACAGGCACGTTACAGACATACTAGTTCCATTAAAAATTCCTGGTAAAATCATCCAGATTACCGGAGGCAGCATGACAAGACGCAGGATTTGAGCCTCCTTAATCCCAAACATTTCACTTGTCTGGCTTGTCAAATGTGGAATGAGGAGCGGGGGGGGGGGGCGAGCCGTTTCAGACGTGTTTGAGGAGCACAAGCACAGACAGGGCAAGCAAAACTTTGTCTTGGAGCGGGCGAGCGCGAGATAGCGGCGTGTAATGCAACTCATTTCTCCTGCAGCCTCCAGAAAATTCCCCTAAGCCAACACATGCAGGACTGGTGCCAAGGAGAGGCAGGGGGTACCGGAGGAGGGAGGAGGGGCGGGGGTTCCATCAAAACACATCAGCACAGGGAAAACCAAACTTCCACCAGGCAGATATCATCACAAATCCTATGGTGAGTATCATATTTATATGTTGAAAGGTGGAAAAAAAAAAAAAGAGACTTTAAGAGGTCATTTTAAGTTCTGCACTCCATTCATGTCATGGAGTCAAAATCACTTTTCAGAACTTTGAGTCGAGATTCTTTTTTCTTTGACTTTTCACGCACAATGACTCCATACAGCAGGCTGCAGGACGCTTATTGATCCATCCCAACAATCCAAAATAGAGGTGGAAACCGGACGCCGCGGCTCTTTCTGCACGTTGTCAGGCGATCCAAGCGAGGATAAGGGACTCAGGTGTATACAAAATAAAGAGATGGTGGTGGGGGGGGGCAGCACATCTCTCATGGAGGGGAGGGAGGTGGGGAGTCCTTCACCCACCCTCGGGGCAGGTCAGAGCCTCTGACCTCTGATCTCGCTCTGAAAGAAGGGAATTTAGGGGAGGGAGAGAGAAACATGTCTGAGCAGAGTAAGTGGAAGGAAAGTCGGAGGGAACAAAGACTTGGCGCACATCGAAAGCTAAAGAAGACTGCGTCCTGTGTGTGTTTATTTCAAACCACCCCGAATCAGATGCAGCGGCAATAATTGAGACGTGTTTGTAGTTCCGCCTTTAGCATGTGCAAACGGCCGGCATATCAGCGCACGCATCTGATTGATGCTGACCTTCTCTCTCTTTGGAGCCACTTCAGAGGTTTGTTCATCACTGTTGCTCTTCACTTTTCTTCTTTAATCTGCATTAAAGGGCCCTCGTGACCCCTGACCCCTCAGACATCTGTCTCAGAAGGCATGTGCCTCCCAGATGTGGACTCGGCCCCAGTGCCAGACAGCAAAACATCACAAGCAGTTGTATTAAACTGTCACTAGAGGGCGGCACACAGGGTGGTGAAAGGGAGTATGATCTATGTTGTAGTACTTTTGTATAACTCATATTTGGTTTGTGAACTGAAAGAAGAAAAAACAATCATGGATTTGATGGAAAATGTCATATTTATCTTTGATGTTATATGACTTGGTCCAAAAGCATCATTTGAGGCAAACTTTAACATTAATTTTTTAATAAACCAATAAATATCTGGTTTCACAGCTCTGAATGCCTCAAGTCAAAACTTGAGGCAGACCCATCCAGGAGGACCTAAAACCTTCCCTGTCCTCCGCCAGCCATATCAGCTGCCCGGCAGCTCGCCTCTTCAAACATTTGCAGCCCAAATGAAAGTTCTAAGGTTTGTCCGTGGGCCTTTCTCCATCTCTCTCTCTCTCACTCTCTCTCTCACTCTCTCTCTCTTCCAATAATCCTCCTGGCCCTGCAGCTTCACATCAGTCCACTCTGTCAGTTCTGCTTATTTTTCTCTCACGCAGATGAGGAATTTCAGCTCATCCAGATCTGTAAATCCAGCGTGCACCTATGACTTTTTTTTTTTCTCTCTCCCTCCCCTCTCTCCCACAAAGCCCTCTGCACCGTCTCCTTCCCGTCACTCTTCATTAAGGACACGAGTGCACATTTTCTCAGTCTCCCAAAGCTTTGAGCTGCACAACACACTCCTTCCCTGTCTGATTAAGCAGACTAACACGCTTAGCTTAGTGTGTGAAGGCCTGGTTTGCCTCCAGTCCCCTATGCTGGTAATCATTGGTGAGCTTATAGTTCTGGTTAGGAAAGTTAGTGCTCGGTCATGGTCCACCTCCCACTGACCTTCAAGTCTCCGGTCGCCCTTTACACCCTCTCTTCATTACTTGCTCCATCTCTCCTACTTTAAGGCTCCAAGAACCAAAGACCCAGAGAGAGAGAGAGAGAGAGAGAGAGAGAGAGAGAGAGAGGGAGAGAGAGAGAGAGCGAGAGACCCTCTCTTCAGTGAAGGGGCAAAATGCTCAGAACAAGTCAGAGTGAGAAAGGAGGCCATTGTAGGGGGCTGGCCTGGGGACAAGTCATCCATTCAAATGCGGCCAGCCGTGTACAATGGGTAAACTAACATCAGTGACATTTGGAGTTGCCCAAGCTTTAGTGTGAGAGGAAAGGGGAGGAGTGCGTGAGTGGGGGGGGCTGTCACCGAGGGCACGGAGGCTGGCGAGAAGAGCGCTGTTGGAAAAGACCCCTTCAGAGGCACCAGCCATTGATCAAAAATTCATGTCAGGGGCTGGGATCAAACCAGCATGGCCTCTGTTAGCTTTCATGTGCCGGAGAAGAGGAGGGAGGGAGAAAGGGGGGGGGTCGGCATCTGTGATAGCCACCTTCTCCAAACCCTGTCCCCGCGGACCAGGCGAGGATTAGAACCCGAGGCCATCCGGGGCAGCGAGGGGCCAACGGGGTGATGGACGACAGGCCTGATCAAAGCGCTCCGATAGCACAGCTTGTTGCACTCTATCAGCTGTCGTTATGAGACGCAGCGCTTTGATTAAAGATAATGTGGGAACTCGGAGGCCTCCGCGGCATCTACTAATGACTCATTCGACTGCTCGTGACTGATACGGTTGAATCCCGGTATCACTGGCGATCCTGTGCCATACGGAGGCCGAGCAGTTAAAATTCCTCAGTGGAAAGGTTTTCGGCGTGATCCTGGTGTACTGTTTCAGGTCCACGTCGTGTGAGGCGCACTGTGATGTCTCACAGCACCTTTAAAGGCAAATATGGACCGGTTAATGTCTCTCAAGCATACAAACTGGGCAGCGATTAGGCCTATCTACAGTATATGAGCAAGTGAGTCGAATGGCATTTTAAAAATCCATCCTTCTCGTGGAAGAGCTCATAGATTGTATACTATATCAGCCTTTTTGCTCTTGTTCCTGGGATCTTTGTTTTAGGCTTGTGACATATTTTGTTGAGGATTTCAGACGCAAAATAACTGATAAGAAACATTTTTCTTCCTTTTTTGGGGTGAGAACTGTGTTATTTATCACCTTTTCGTGTCTCGCCTCTTGCGCGTCTCCATGGCGATAACACACACGTAATTTCTGTCTCTGTTTTTAGTGAAACGAGGGGAACATCATTGGAAACACCTGGTGTGTAGAGCTTTCCCACAAACTACAGATTCAGGTTTCATCCAAAACTAAGAATGATATTGGCAGCCTGCAACCAGTAAAAAGAGTTTAAACCTACTTATTCTTATTAAATTTGAGTCATTTCCTCGTATTTTTTTACAGTAATTTTTCCACTCAGGAGAACTGAAACACCTGTGCGGCACCATTTAGGGCTGAAATCAAGGGAATCAGTGCCATTTTCTACGTATCTTCTTGCATTTCCTTGAGCCAGCCCTCCATAAGCTTCCCTGCGACTCCCAGAAAAGCATTGAGATCAACATGCTTTCGTTCCATATGTCATAATAGTCTCATCTCTCCCCCTTTCTCATCAACACACGCCTGCCGGATGACGTCTGTGCGCTGAGGGCCAGCTTATAAAGGCATCCGCGATGTTTAAACAAGCCCGTAGGAGTAAACATGACGAGACCACCTTGCCTGCCAGCCCCGAGCCCTCCTGGCACCGGTGCTGCCGTATCCCTGCGCGGCCCCGGGCCCGGAGCGTCGTCGTAAGGGTCCCTCCCGCCGCCTCGTATTTTTTTGGGGTTCTTGAGGGCAAAAGCCTCCACCTTCTCTTCCCGCTCCTGCGATTCAGCGGGACTAAGTTAAATGCAATAACAGCTGCTCTACTCCGAAGGGCTGAATCCAGCTCATGAATCAGGCCCCGGACAGGAGGTATCTTCCCACGGAGCGCCGGACCTAAACTGGCTTTTCTTCCCTATAGAACATGTAATCTAACCAGCAGCTTTTTTTTTTTCTTCATTTCTTCTTTTCGGATCTCTAGCTGCTGGTGGGTTCGGACAAGAAGGGAGGCATCTGTCCGTATAACCCAGAGCAGCACACGTCCGTACGTATGCGCGCTGAGTGCACACAGGCATAAACACACGCTGCAACCAGCTGGGGCCCAGCGGCTCCTTCGTCATGCATTCCCAGGGTGCATCGCTCTCTGACAGCTGTAGGGGCCTGTTAACACCCCGATCACTGATGTGATTATGACTCTCTTAAGATACCGAACCACACACAGCTCCCGCCGGACAAAGACGGGCCTGTCCGCGCTGCCCAGTAGATCCTGACACAACCCCAGCTGGATCAAACGTTACGTTTATCTGGGCTTTGCTCCAGCTCACCTTCGATTTCCTGGGAGGGTGGGGGGGGGGGGGGCGGGGGGGGTGAAGGCCGCGGAGCGCAATGTTCCACTTGGCGAACAGAGGAAGGGGAGGTACAATCGCTCTGTATACAATCAACGGCCGTAACATGCCACAGCGGGCCACCCCCCGAGCAAAGGCCACCCATTTGACTTCTGGGCACAGAGGGCCACGCTGTTCAATGTTTCCTCCACCATTTGTCGGTGTTTTGGAAATTTCGTACAACCCGCGTGTGTGCGTCTGTGTGTGTGTGTGTGTGTGTCCCAGGATTCCAATGTGCATTTTCAATTTGATATTAATGAGCGCACCTGCATGATGGGAAATGGGTAAACCATCTCTGTCCTTCAGAACCGAGGCATGTCCTGCCAAAAGCCGGGCCGGACATGTCGAGGGCGGTGGGAGCCGCCGAACGTTTAATGGAGGCCTCTGGCGGTTTGTTTCGCCTCAGACGCGGCCGAGAGCGCGGCCGGTGGGTCAGAAAGCGCTCGTTCGGCGGATCCGACGGCGGGTCAGCGCTGACAGAATGATGTCATTGAAGGGAAGTGCGCAGATTTACAGCCTGGCACAGGACCCGTGTTTGACTTTTCAGACCTGACAGCATTCTTTCCTCGTTAGGAAAACGTCAACGGTATAGTTTTTGGATGCTTTACAGGTGTGACACGATGTCCATTAAATGAGAACCTCATGTTTCTCCAGTTTATATCTAAACAGTCACCATATGAAAAAAATGCTTGTGCCTAATGTAGTTCAAATATACGATGTAGTTGTTGTGGTTCATCTGCATTAATGAACTATTCCTTGCAATCAGCTTCCCATGGATCAGGATGCTTTATCAGCCTGTACTGGAGGCATGTGTACCAGTACTGGGACTGGGATCAGTCAGCTCAGGAGATCAGACATCTCAGCCTGTCCATCTTGACTCTCTGTCCTGCTTAATGCAGCTAATCTGCCCTGAACGGCTCAGTCACAACCTTGGCTCCTCAAACAACATAATTCAATTGTCTTTAAATCCACAGGCGAAGAATAACCCCTGAATAGTAAATCAGCGCTGTGGCGTCTCCTCGCCGGACCGGAGCGAGGCTCCGACTGGTCCGCGGGGCCCCCGGTGGAGAGAGACCAAGGCGGCTCCATTCCATCCCCTGCTGGTGCAAATCAAAATAAAAGCCGGTCTGAAAGACCCAGCATGTGCTCAAGTCATTTGAGGCCCCGCGAAAGAACATCCATCCCTGATTCCCATCTACATATTGACAGACAAACAAATCAGAGATGGCTTCCTCCCTCCACCTTAAGAATGTGTGTTTTGCATGAGGAATGATGAAACCCAGCAGGGCAACAGAATGAGGGATGAGCCCGTGTTTTGGGTTCGCGTGCTGGGATAGATGGAAAATAATTGATCTCCAGGAGTGTCCTAGTGGTATAAAATACCATCAACAGATCCTTTAAATGATAACAAACCCCAGCTGATCCGGCTTTACTGGCCTGCACGGGCAATAATGGTGGCATCTTGTACTTAATTTATTTATTCAAAGTAAGAATAATTTGCTGGAAAGTTTTAATGAGCTGCACAGAGCTACAGCTGGGTTACAGGTGGAAAGCTGTAGCTTCAATAAGACCCCTGGAGGACACAGCCTTGTTCTGGGCCAAAGAACACCTTAAGCAGTACACGCAGACACGAGGTTGGTTTTTGATGAACACGGCAATTATCCTAATGATTATGTTCCTCACTGTATACGCTCTGTCCAGTGAAACTAATGAGTACATGTCTGGCTACACTCAGGGGTCGCAAACCTTCTGTGTTTCTTCTCTCCCCTCAGCATGGGTCCGCCCGCAGATGTATTAACACGTTTTTTTTTTTTTTCTTTTTGTCCTACAAGCATTGGTTTTAAAATATATGAACGGAAAAAAAAAAAAATCAAAAAGAAAGTGGCAATTACCTCAGTTCTTGGCAGGGGCTCTAATTAGAACCAAACTTTGTTTCCTTCAGTGAACAAACATGACAGGCGCTGAGCAGAGGAGCTTTTTTTTTTTTTTTTTTCTGTTCCTGCCAAAATATTAAGTGAGTGCAGGTGCTTCAGGAATGTCTGCAGGGGTGGGGGGGGGCATAGCGATGCTGTCTTTTCTCCTCCTTCTACTGTGCGCATAAGACTCCATATGTGTGTTTATCTATTTGCGCGTGTGGTTCCAGCCAAGCCTGACTGACGTTTTGCAGTGGAAGAACACACCCCAGTCGTACGTGTCCGTGTAACACTCTGCAGCTAATCCACGGTGGGGGAGGGGGGGGACTGGAGGAAAAAAAAGTGATTGTGTTATTCAGGAGAGTCGGGGGACTGACTAAGCAGGACCAGATGCAAGGGTCTTGGTGGCTCCTGGGCCTGGCTGAAGGAGACCCGGTAGCCCCAAAGGAGGCTTTGCAAGCAGTACAATTTCCTCCTCGCGACCCGAACAACACCGCGTAAACAACCACAAATGAATGTGCGCACCAGAAGGCCGCCGAGACTCTGCGGTTCAGCCTTTCTTACAGGCCCAGTCAGGTACAGCGGACTTGTGCTGAGGCAATAACTGATGCTCAGCAGGTGCCCAGTGCATGTTCCTGTACCCACGCGGAGAATAAAGAAATGGATTTGGAACACTGGAAGCACATTTGGATTTGTTTTTCTTCCTTTAAATCACAAAACACACCGCTTTTTTTTTTTTTTTTTTTTTTATGAATATGAATGCTGGCACACTCGCCCACATCTGCCTCATGCGTCCACCGTGAGCGCCTCCGCGTACAGTCAGGCATCTTGGCGCGCCACTGACGGGGAATTTTCCACAGGTCAACAGTGGAGGGGGCACACAGACTTACCTTTGTCTGTGCCCGCGCTCTGCCTCCGTCTCCGCAGACTCAAGCACGCACACAGCAGCCAGTGACATTAAGCCAGGTCCAGATGTTGGCATCACGCTGCACCAACTTCGCTCTTAAACATTTGGCTCGATTTAAGCTGTAAAACATTCCAATTTTGGTTTGCACAGCATATGCTGGAGGGGAAAAGTATGCAGATTTACAAAGAAAGTATACAATGCACCTATAGGTGCTAGAATATTTACAACACTCAGCTGACAGTGGTCCTGTAGCGTCGATAAATGAAAACAGGCATATTTATGTCTAATTCTAGTCAGTGTGTTTTATGCCATGCACTGATCTGGCCTTTAGAATTATTCTCATGTTTAAACAGATGCTTCTCCTCTGCACCCTGCATGTTACCCTCCAGGCCCCTCTGAGGCCCCCTGGTGGTGGGGTAATTAAAGTACCATAGAGCAGCCAAGCTGCAGTAACACTCCCAAATCCACAGAGAATGACCGGAGCCACGGGTGCTCCTAATCCTGTTTGCAGCAATCGGGAACTACTCCCAATCCCAGAGGACAATGGGCCAGCGTGGGGAAACGAGAACAGGGGAGGGTGGGAAGGAGGGAGCGGACCTCAGACCTGTATTCACCCTCACACCATGTCTCCCTTTTATTTCGCTGCTTTTCTTGTCGGGGGGAAAAAATAAATAAAACAGAAGCTCCCTCTTTCATTTTTTGACTGGTGTGAAAACTATTCCTTTAGATTTTGGTTTTGTGTCTTTCGACAAGTTAGGCGGTGTTCATTTTACAACTTTCAATGTGCGGTGTGAACATCATACATTAAAAATTTTGCAGGAGGATAATAAAACATGGAGGAAATAAATAAAGCAGGAGGTTTTCAGCACTTTCACCTTTGACATGACTCCACTGAAAGTCGATTGATGCGCTTGACACTGATTAAAACTAGATTATTCATGTAACACTCACATTCAAATTAAATTTGTGGCCCTATGAACTGACCTTTATCCCGACAACCTGCGCTCGTGAGGTTACCTCTCACATGCTTCCCTCTTCATGCTGACAATAATCCCCCACCTTGGGAAGACAGAATGGGAGAAAGGGCCACTGTGGTAATCCAGATTGTGGTTTGTCCCCCTCATCTCCTCTCTCCTCAGGGGGTTTGACCAGGCTCAGCCCTCTCCTCAATACTACCACAAAAAAAAGAATCCAATTACACTCTGTCATTAACAAACTCAGCACGAGAGAGAGGCGCAAACACAGCTCCGTGCACGCTCACGAGGGCAAACTCAAATCAAGGCCCTGATCTGCTGCACCTGCGAAGTCCACTGCTTCCTCCGCGGTGGGGGGGGGGTGCAGCGACGGCCACCAGTGCCTTTGGAGGCGCTCGGGCACGTTTCTGACGAGGCCGCTGAAAGCTTTTCCGTCTCCGCACAGGCTCGGCTCTGTGCTTTGTCATGTGTTTTCCATGATTCCACGTCCAGGCCGGACAGACACAACACGGCCGAACTTCTACACCCCCCGGTCACGACACATGCGCCGCCTCGCCGCATGCAAACAACAAGTTCTGCGTAACACCAAATCCTAAACGGGCCAATGAATAACACACTGTAAAAAAGTGAGGGGGGGAGTGTTTTACTTCACAGTCTGGTTTGTTTGTAATGCTTTACGCTGCCGTGATGATGAAAACAAGTCACCGCTCATCTATAAGGTCCAGAGAAAACAAATGGCGTGCTGTAATTTTTTTCTGAAAACCTGGCCTCCATCTCCTGGAGCCCATAGGGGGACTGGGAGGGGGGGTAGCATTGGGCTGATATGCCAGACTGGCAGCTGGTTCCAGGCTGGTGTCCGCAGCTGGTGCTGCCCACTTAAACTGTTCCTGGCAGGCTATCTCCACACACACACACACACACACACACACTCATTCTTCTCTCCACACACAGATCTTGATCCTACTAATGTATATATGTGACCTATTCAAGTGGCGTTGCAATTAAACGTCACATCAGTCATGTGCTTGATGACTGCATCTTTTAAGTTGGGACCTGTCCTCATTTTTGGGGAAAAAAAGTCAAGAGAAACACGTTGAACTGCTTTAAATGCCATAGTAACTGTATGTTTTTGTGTTTGGCGGACCGGGCAACCGCTCCAGTGACATATTTTGCTAAATTGAAGCGTCGCTCCCTGGATGACGAAAACCTTGTTTACACACTTTCCTTCCCCACCCTTTTACCCGTCTGTCAGACTAAGTTAGTCCTCTGTCTCCCCCCGTCTCTCCACCCTTCTCCCCGCTGCAACACCCCTGCATTCCAGAAGAAATCTCAGAATCAACAGGCATGAAATTCATTTCTCACATGGCCGCCTCTGCACCTCCTAATCATAACCTGGACTGACAATTCAATCCCGCAGTCCATCGCCCGCTCGCTCGCTGTCCCTGAAACTTCCTCGCCCCCTCCCCCCCACCTCCAACCTCCTCCGGCATCCCTAATTGCATCGTGCGGGCCCTCCACATCATTAGGCCCAGCAAAAAAACAATTAACAGTGCCAACTATGATTACAGTAATGGCCATAAGGGAGCCAGTGACCTTGTTCCTCGTTGTAACTCCATTTGGTCGACCCCCGAGCAGCACGCCCACCTTCTGTCTTTGTGCTGGAGGGGGGTGTAAGGTGGGGTGGAACTGGGGTACCGGACGTGTTGTCTGGCCTGACTGACTAATGGTTGGTCAAAGCTGGTTATTCAGTTGTAAGACGCCGGGTCCCCGGTGAGACTTGTCTTCTGTTTTCTGGGCTGTTAGAGCAGGTGGGGTGGAAGGAGGAGGAGGAGAAGGGGACCGGGGGGGGGTGTACACAAATGCTCCAATTCATCATCTGCATGCTTTGACATATAGGAAAATGATGAATGTGTAAAGTCAGGTAAATGACTGAATTAGAGTAATGGCTGATTACAGCAATTTTGCGTGAGCGCTGCCAGGAATATGCTGCACATTCCAGACCGCAGCGCACAGGGTTAGCTAATCCCAGATGTCTGGAGCTGCGTATAGGGCAGGGGGATGCGGGGAGGAAGAGGAGGAGGGGGGATGGAGGAAGAAGATGTGTACGTTGCGGTCGGTCTTTCGGGAAAAAACAAAAACATTCTCAACAGGTGTGACAGTTCTTCCTCAGCATCCTTTGCTTTCCTTTCGTCGTTGTAGCGGTGGGAATATTGAGCGCGTGGAAAAAAGCACGAGCAGCTATGATGATTAGACAGGTGAAATTGAGCAACGCATGGATTTTGAGATTGTGATGGGTATGACAATTATCTCGATATTCTACTTTGGTCACACGATCGCGTTAAACGTCGGCTGATACTGACGAGCACGCGCTCCTCCGGGCCTCACAGGTCTGACAGGATGGAGTGTGTGTGATGTTGCTCGTCGCCGGGGGCCGTGTTGTAAGCTGCAATAAAACACACCATCATGCCCAATTAAAGACTGCATGACTCTATTAGTGCGTCAGCGAGTGTACAGTGTGTCTAGTGTAGCGTGCGTCAGTACGGGCCAGGGCGAGGGTTCTCTGGCAGCGCTGTGCTCCAGGCCCCTCAGTCCCTGGATTAATGCCGATTGTTTGGGAATGACTCGGAGTTCTGGACCACACAGGAAGAGCGGGAGGGAATGTCGACCTGCGTGGGGCTGCAGCAGAGGGAAGAAGAGGGAAACCCACAAGGCAATTGGCTCACTTTCCCCTCATCCTCCACCCTCCACTTTGTACTGTACATAAATGTGAATTTTCTCTCCATCGCTCTCCGGCTCCGTGTTTCCTTTTTCGTTGACCGTTGACTTCCTGGGGTCAGGACTGAAACCCCCCCCCCACACACACACACACACACACACACACCATGACAGCCTCTACCTGCTCCGCTGTGAATGAAAGTGCGGGTCTGTGAGGGAGTGGATGATTGTGGGAGGTCTAACACGGTTGTGGGAGGGAGGACGGAGTGGACAAAGATTCATCAACAAAAAAAAAAAGAGAGAGAGAAAAAAAAACACAACACAGACGCTGGCTTCAATTAGCTGAACTAACTGTGAGCTTCGCTGGTTTTGGTGTGAGTCATTACAGTCGAGCCGTGTTTTTGCAGCAACATTTGTTCCAGGCAAAGATTTCTCTGTAAACACGGAGCGACTCGCATGCACGTCTTTTCTGTGTAATCAGTTCAGCAAGTGTGTTAAAAAAAAAAATGAAAGAAAATCCAAAACAACCTCCTCCTCCACCTCCAGCGCTGCCGGAGGAGGAGGAGGAGGAGGAGGAGGAGGATGCTGACAGGAAGCGTTTCGCCCGCTCGGCCCTAAAACCTGAAACGACGTGAAAGAGGAGAGATAAAAAAATAAATTAAACAAATAACACATGAGCTGGCAACGGAGGCGGACGCGAGACTGACAGCTGTGTTTACCGAGGGCCGCTCGCGCTCGCCGTGGCTCCGACGGCGTTCTCTGCGCGGCAAAATGGCTCCCATGACCTTCCCAGATGCTCGCCGACATTCAATAGCTTTCATGTGGCGGCGCCTTATAAATCAAGCTTGATATCAAAAGAGTTTTATTCACTCAGCTCGGAATTCTTGATCTCGGAGGCTCAGTTTAGGGTATCAGAAACAAAGACCAGCTACAGTAGTGTGTGTGTGTATGTGTGTGTCTGAGGTGGGGGGCTTTAAAGAAGGAGAAAGGGGGGGGGGGCGGGTGACACCATGGATGGCTTTAGTTGCTGTGATATATTGCACTAAAGTCCATCAGAACCTAAAAGCTAAAGAATTCCTTCAGTATTCCTGTATTGCACACCCACCCACCCCCACCCTCCTCACTCTCTCCAACTCTCCTTTCCATCCACTACCCCGTGTTCCCGGGGCAACCCCCCCCAACCTCCCTTTACGTGCAACCCTGAAACACATCACGGTGAAACAGGCCGGGCCCATAGGCTGCATCCCTCCGCTGCTGGCTGCCAAAAATAAGACGGGCTAATGCTGGGGGCCCCTCGGGGGGGGGTTGCTGGTGGAGTAGTGCTCCTCCAGCCGGAGCGCTCACTCTGGATTCATCCACTTTCCTCTGTTTATTTAATATTCAGTCAGCTGTGGGGAGCGGGGTTAGCCACAGCTTATAAAACGCAGTCAGCATGACCAAGATATAACCCCCCCCCCCCTCACCACCACCACCACCACCACCTGATTTTCCACCAAACTCATATGGAATCGCACACACACACACACACCCACACACACCTGCAAACAGACACACACATTGATTCTGTCCCGCATGTCCCCTTTCTCAACACCAACAGAGTCTAAGCGGCAGAAACAGCAGAGGCCTGCGCTCCTTTCATTCCGTCCTTATGTAAACTTCTTTCCTTCCTTCCTGCACATCAAAGGTGAACTTGCAGGGGGGTGGTGGGTGGGGGGGGGTGTAATGAGCTTAACTGTTTGACTGGTATTAAGACGACTGAGCAGAAACGGAGCAGGAAGCGGGTCGGACCAGCGCGTGAGCCGCAGCGCAACATCAAGAAGCAAAGTTCAGGAAAGCATGAAGCGGACAAATATGGATTTGTCCGCGAGAAAGGGGGCGGGGCCGGAGGGGGTGGGGTGGGGTTGCTTCATAATTCTCACAGCAGCCTATATTCACCCCCCCCCCCCCACCACACACACACACACACACACACACACACACACACCCTGCCCTGCTGTGAGCAATCCCAGCATGCCGCATCTACGGCTCGACTGGAAGGCTCCATGGCAACCTCTCGGGTCAGGGGGTCACGAGGAAAGGTTGCTTTTATCTGCTAATGAGGTCGGTACCTGGGGCTCCGTGGCTCTCCGCCTCTGTTTCTCTGCAAACCGCCTTCACAATTGCTGCGGCGGGGCGCTTTATCTGTGAATGCCTGCCGAGTGACACCATCTTCAGTTATCTCAAGCCAGGATGGATGGCGCGGTTGCCGGGTGAGCGGGGTTACTCATATTAGTTTCTGCCCTGTAGGGAAGATAACAAATGGCTCCGAAATTGCTGTCCCCCAGTCTGGCTCCTCATTGTCGAATAAGTGTTCACATGCAAATCCACAATCGGCCCACAAGCCCGAGGGATGGTGTTCGCCATTACTTCACTTGGAACGTGACACCAGCGTGGTTTGTGTGTGTGTGTGTGTGTGTGTGTGTGTGTGTGTGTATGTGTGCCACTGTACACGGCGTTAACACAACCCCCGGTGTTATTCTGTTTGGTTTCCTGCATACAGTTCACTCCAAACACTCTGAATCTGATCAACAACCTGTTTATTTTTTTTTAGTTAGTTTGTTTGTTTGTTCTTTTTTTTTTTTTATCAAAGTCTGTTTGGCTGAGTACGGGACTACGGGACGCCTCAAAAACTACCACATGCGGCCGGATGTGAATTGGGAAATTAATTCTCCTGGAAAACACGCTTTCCTCTCGCTGTAACGCGCAGGGCTCCCCGGCCGCGGTGCCCCCTGAATGGGTCAAGCAGCACCCTCACCAGCCCCCGCTCTGCTCCCACACCCCCTCGCTCTCGCACACACACGCCCCCTGTCATGTTCACGGGAGTGAGAAAGGAGTCCATTAACTCTGATTTAGTGGCAGTGGCATGTGGTCCCCTTTGTGAGGTGGTGACATTCACTGAATAGAAATCAGCCCCCCACCCCCCCCCCCCACACACCCTCCACCACCACCCCCCCCACACCCTCCACCTTTCCTTCTCTTGCCTCAGACTTGTGGATCTGTGGATTGGTGGGAGTGTGAGGCGTCCAGAGTTGAATGGTGCTGGTGGTGGTGGTTTGGGGGGGTGGGGGGGTTGAGAGGGTTTTGCTGCCACATGTCTCTGAGTGGCAGACTCTTTGTGCGGGGGCCGACCTGTTTGTTCCGCATTTCCTCAGAGAAATACTTTGGCCATCACACGGAAGAACGGCGAGAGCAGCCGAGGGGTGAGCAGGAGGAAAAAGTGGAGAGAGTTCAGGTCCCGCCGGTACAATTACATGTGAAGGACACGTACAAAACACGTGTTACACACAAAGATCTGCAATATGCTTAAAAGCAAACACTTTGGAGGAAAAAAAACAATTAAAACGACTCCTCACATCTTCTATAAGTCACAGAACCACAAAAATGAAGACAAAATATAGAGGTCGCCCCCTAGTGGTGGGCTGCAGCATTAAACCTCTCCTTTCAAGTAAACCCATCTGTTCTTTCTTAATTTTGTTGTGAACATTAATGTCACAAGGCAGCACTTTTACAATCAATACAATCGTTCACCTATTATGAATGCACTACCCTGGCATATGTTTCTTCCATCTCCAGCTATATTTAAACGGTTTTAAACCAAGATGATCCGGTTCCAAAACAAAGGGTTGCTTCAGTTTGTTGCCAGGGGTTGGCAAGCTAATTTATGATCACTCTCGGGACAAACCGGGCCCCTTCAACTATTAGATTTCCTGATTTCAATATTCTGCGGGACGGATGTGAAGCTTTAGCGGACCAGATGTGGCCCGCGGGCTGCAGCTGGAGATCCAAGACTTGCTGTACGTCCGCGACTCGCCGGCTCAAAGGGGCCGATATTAAACGAGAGCTGGAACCGAAGACTCGGTGTAACAGTGTCTGAAACGGCCACGTGAGCTGTTGAGCGCTGCCCCGTCTGTCCGTTCCGCGACTTTATCGGCCCATGAAGCGGTTCAGCAGTTCACGAGACAACGCGAAAGGTGTTCCGGCTTTACTGTAAAAAAAAAAAAAAAAAAAACTTAACTATGCCGCGCCGCAGCTGTTCCCCATTGGCAGGAGCGGCTGTTGCTCGCGACCTTTGGCGACTCCAGCCATTCCCGAGTAACCTTTCCTCTAAGCCGGTAACGGGTCACGACAGGTTCCCGCCCCCGGCCTCAGCGCTGTCCGAGGAGGGGGGGGGGGGCGCGCTTGATAAGTAGGAAGCAGGAGGTCGGAGAGGTCGGGTTTGATATTGTAGCCCCGCTCCCTTGCAAAACAAAATAAGAAAACATTTGCACAAACAGGAAGGTTTAAATTTCCTAATTTCACACTCATTCTGAGACACACACACACACACACACGCACGCACACACACACACACAAACAAGGCAGGGCAGCATTGTGACAGGCAAAAGAGCTGAGGCTGGATGCTCAATAATAGCTTGCTGGTTTATGGACCTTTGCTCCTCAAATGTCTACCATGTTGTTAATTGCGAGCATCTGTGTGGTTTTTTTTTTTTTTGGTTTTTTTTTTGGTTTTTGAAGTTTGCCTTCAATTGCAGCTGTCCGTTTCATTTCCCGCAGCCTCAGGCTAAAGTTACCATACCATAAATGGAGCCGCGCAGACGGGTTTGAAGGGGAAAAATTCTTAAAATAACTCCGCAGGAGCACGGCTATTCTTCATGACGGCTGTCAGGCCACACCTCCAGTTCCTGTAGACGATAGCGAGTAGCCGCTCCGGTCGGATGAGAATTTCAAGCCCGTTCATCGCAGAGCCGGGCGACCTTTGACCTCCCGTTAAGGATTTTCAATTTTCTATGTGAGCGAGAAAGAAAATGAAGGCGTTCGCCTGCCCTGTGGCTGCCGTGCGTCTCCCTTCTGCATCCTTTTATGTGGCGCGTCATGACTCCGTTAATCAGGTTCTGGTTTCCAGATCGTCTGAGGTTAAAAGGTCACTTCCTGTCTTTCCTACCATTTGTTCATTTTTTTTTTTCTTTTCTTTTGTCACGCCTCTCACGTCCTCGGAGAAAAACATCTTTTATTTGTCAACCCGGGAAATGTCAGTGCCATCGAGTCCAAAGGTTAACAACGCCAGCGCCGTCCATCTCCGACGATGCGTTCAGGTGCCCCCCGATTGCCCTATTTCCCAGCGCTGGCTCGGCGGCGCCATTATTCCCGCCTGTTATTTCATTGATCACAATCGTCTTTGACCCGGTGTGCCTTCGTCTACTGTTGGTTTGCTTTGGCAGAAATCATTTTAAATCTCGATGGGAAATGGATAGGGTTTGTTTAAGTGTGCGCTAATGAAAGCTCAGTGACAAGTCTGCTGTTTGTGTATATCAGATAACCTCCATCTGCACTACTACATGGTGTCTGTGCCGTGCCATCAGAGGAGGGATCAGCGCGACCGTGTACGCCAGCGAAACCCGATCTTGAGTAATTGTCAGGATAAGGCCAGGGATTGACCTTGCTGTGAACCATATTTTCTGAAACAACACACACACTCGAGCTCGCTTTAAAATAGCCTCTCCTCCAGGACTGGAGTGGCCCGTGAGGAAGCTCGTCATCAACGTTTTAGTGTAACTAAACAAAGCCTGTGCTAATTTCATTAGCTCCTTCTTATGTCCTCGGCCTACAGATACCTCCCCGAGACACACACACACACACACACACACACACACACACACACACACACACACACACACACACACACACCCCTAGATGTGGTCTCTCTGATGCTATGACATCACAGACGAGCAATGTGAGGCACAAGATGATCTGGACAGGAACAGAATCAACTTGGAAACTTGATCTTGTTCCTTCACAGTTATTATCTCCACTGTATAAATCTCAATTTATCTGTCTGAATTTATCATTTCAATTGTCTTAAATCCAATACTACTACTACTACTACTACTACTACTACTAATAATAATAATAATAATAATATAATAATAATAATAATAATAATAATAATAATAATAAAAATAATGCATCCATAGCTGATTTATAACAATTAGGAGAGTGGGGTTCTGGTGTCATTGGTGCTGTGACCCCCCTCCTCAGGTGCTCAGCGAGCATTCCAGGTCCCCCAGGGTTCAGCGCTGCCTCTCCCAGTCCCTGCCCCAGTGTGACGGAATCAGACAGATGCAGCATCTGGCAGATGGCAGCCGAGTTCATGGTCAGATGACATCATGCAGACTCATGCATACTCAACCGCAAGTCACATCTGACAGCAGAGTGAATCGATTCTCATCCAAAGCAATATTAGCCCTGACCAGAGAGTTCAGGAGGAGGTCCCGCGGCCCCCTCCGCCAGCGTGGACGCTGCCCAACTGCCCCATTTTACCTTGGATGGAAACTCCCTGCAGACACATTTGGGTTATCAACATTTATCTGACAAATATGTGTAAATATTTGCTCATAAGTGCATCCTGTGAGGCTGATGCGGGTTTTAAAAATGCATCTTTTGATAGACGGGGCAAAAGTGCAGTAGTGTTTTCTTGACATTCAATAATTCATTAAACTTCAGCTAAATTAAGTAATACTTCATTAACCACAACTGGCGCTCGAAAAGATTCTTATAACCCCAGTTGTGTTTTTTTTTAACATCTGAAATTAATATACAAAACACAAATATTTTCATTGAATCGCAGTCATGCCCTGGTTGCAATAGTCGGTGAAAGAGCGCCACCTAGTGTTAAAAGTAGTGTCGCCTAAAAAGTTTCTCGATCAAAATTGGATTTTTACTTAGAACTTTTGAAAAACATGAGGAAAAAAACAGATTGTGATAAAAAAAGAGATACTTTTTGTATGAATAAGTAAATAAAATAAAAAAAAATCGCATATTATTAAAAAGAATCAAAAACATCAAAAGCATCAAAACCAGAATTGTAACAGTGTTAAATACCACTTTATAACGCATGTGTGCTGTGTTCTGATGTAAAGACACCAGACAAAGAGTTTTAAATATGTCTGTTGGTGTTCCAGTCTCCATATCTACTGAATACTGCTTCATGCTGAAAAGCAATAAATACATGTTGGTGTTCCTGCACATGGTCACCTCTCTCAAGAAGTCCTTGATAGCCTGATGAAAGTCATTTCTTCCTTCCAGATTTACTCAGTCGTCGGATGGTGGAGGAAAAGAGCAGAGGCGACCTCGGAGCGTCCGCATCTGCGGCAGGCGCGGACGCAGGAACTGAGGTGGAGTTCTGGGCCTCCGATGAAGCGCCACTTGTCTTTAGGTCGGTGGAACAGGTCGTCCTAACGTGAGCGAGCCCCGCGGGCCCGTCCCGACCGGCCTTCCCGAGGCCTTCCAGGTGGGCCTGGAAGGTGGAGATCTGTTGTTCCAGGGAGAGGAAACTCTCCTGCACCTTGTCGAACTGCAGGCATGGACAGAGGCGACTCAGTCCTGCTTAAGGTCCCCCCGCCCCCCCGCCCCCCCGGCCCACGAAGGTCACCCTCACCTGCTCGATGTTGGACTGGAGCAGCAGCTCGGGCCACACCGACTCGCCGCCCCCGCTCGTGTGGTTGCTCGCGTGACTGTGGCTCCAGGTGAGCTCCTGTTGTGGAAAGACTGCCCAGTGAGGAGCTCGGCTCAGAAGCCCCCCCGCAGCCTCGGTGTGTGTGTGTGGGGGGGGGTTACCTGCAGCAGCTGGGTGCTGTCGTTCAGGTGAGTCTGGCAGCAGTGGAGCCGTTTCCCGTAGTGACTCATAACTGTGGACAAAGTCTTCACCCCCCAAAAAAAAAAAAAAAAGTGAGATCTTCCCTGAAGATTCCCCTCCGGCGAAGAACCGGGCTCACCTCTGCGTCGGCGCGGGTCGAGGCCAGGTCCTTGTGTCCTCGGCTCCCTTGCTTGCTGAGCGTGACCCCCGCGTGCAGCAGCTCCAGGCGGGCCCAGAGGCCGTCGAGTCCCTCCAGCATGTCCTTCACGCTGGCCTCGAAGTCCTCCTGGACCTGAAGGAGTCCGGCCAGCGACCCCGTCCTGTCAGAGCAGAGCGGGGGGGGTTAGTTCGGCCTTCCGCTTCCGAGAATCCGAGCTGCTGCCCGTCACCTCTGCTGCAGGTAGCTGCGGATGAGCTGCACTCTGTCCGCTGTCGCTGCCGAGTCACGGTCCGCGTCGGCGAACTCCAGAGGCGAGGACACGGCCTGAGAGGGCGCAGGAGAATGAAACCCTCAGAAAGGTCACCGACCCACAGCAACAACAACAACAGCGAGCTGCGTTCGTGGCACACCGAACGGTCTGAGGCCTCGTCGGTCACATGCTGACATTAAAAAAAAAAAAAAGCAACGTTGTCGTGATTCTGTGCGCGCGCGCGCGTGTGTGTGCGTGTGTGTGTGTGTGTGTGTGTGTGTGTGTGTGTGTGTTTGGGACTCACTTCGAGCCTGGAGAGGAGAGCCTTTATGTGGGCCACGCTGGGGTCTGGCAGAGGCTCCTGAAGCACACACAGAAGCAGGCTGTCCGCCAGAGCGAGGGCCAGAGGAATGCTGCGGTCTGGGCGCCTTGACAGGGAAGTCCTGGTGGGAGGGGGGGGGGCAAAGAGGTGATGGTGTGTTTTAGCTCCGTTCAGGGCCAAGGTCGCCGTGAACACAAGCGATTCCCAACGAGGTTGGTTGGGAATCTCAAAATCAGATCTGAGCGTGTGGACGGAGCGCGAGGCGAGGTGTCACCGTTTAAACTGGTCCATCCTGTTTTGGCTCTCATCCTCCTGCCGTTGCCCCGGAGACGCTCCCGGGAACTGGAGCAAAAAGTCACAGATTAAAGCCCGGGAGGAGAAACGTAAAAAAAAAACAAAAAAAACAAAACGAAGCGGCTCCGGGCCCCAGTCGGGGCCCGCACTGACCTGCTCCTGGAACCAGCGGTTCAGGAAGAACACGCCGCCTCCCAGGCCCAACCACAGCAAGCACATTAAGAGGAGCCTCCAGCCCACGTAGAGCAGCAGCAGGGAGGGCTGCAGGGGCGCCTCGGCCTGAAGCACCGACCACACCACAACCACCAGGGCGAAGCGGTGCCATTCCCACCGGGGCGGCAGCCAGCCCAAGGTGCCCGGCCGAGACGTTTGCGGTGGCCGGGGAGCACCTGGTGATGCACCGCTGGAAGGCACGCACAGTTAGGAGCGAAAGGAGATCGCAGACACGCTGACAGACGCGGGAAAACGAGGTGATCGGGGACAGATCTCTCCAAATCTACCCCCCCCCCGGATCAGCCTACCTTTGGAGTTGGTACCCTTCTGCAGGCTTCACTTCCTCCATCCATGTGCAGTTGGGGCCCCCTCACATTTGGGATCGACAAGAGTCAGAGGAGGCATCTGAGCAACACACACACACACGTTGGCTGAAAGCGCAACAGAAAGCGACTGAGTGATCCAATCATTCATGCGTGCTCAACGTGACGGGCTTGTTAAACTGGATTTGCTCTTTTTTTTTTTTTTTTTCCTTCTTGTAGGAATGGAACACAAAGGTGTTGAGGGCGAGCCCTGCGGCAACACCCAGGGGAGTCGCTCCGTCGGCAGCACTGAGTATGAGGAGAGGACACGACTGCTGAAACATGACTGTCAGGTCCACAGCTCTGGAATGATGACTGCTGCCGGGCTCAGCGCAGTCCTGTCCTCGCCTTGGCTGGAACAATGCTGCCATCTAACAGTGCGAGGAGGAATGGAACCCCGACCCGCTCCACCTCACAGCAACGCCATTAAAAAGAAACATCCTTTAATTTAAAGCAAATGTGCATAAAACATCCATTTTTCTTTTTGTACTCTAAATGCTATATCCAGATTATACCAAATCTCAAGTAAACAAATTAACTCCATAATCTCAGTGTACATTTAGTGCAAGAGATTATTAAAATGTTACATTTTACATTATTTTGTAATGTATTCATAGTAACCTGCTTACATCACTGTTTGGAGTAAATCAGTGGGCTAGGCTCTGGTCTACGTTTTTGTTTTTTTTTTTTTAGCATTTTTAATAAAGATGTTTCATCGTATATTGTGTACACTGATACATCGTTTGCTGTTGTTGTAGTAATCAATCCCAACAATGCATTTACCTCTGTACTGTCTTTATTTTTCCTCAATGAAAACATTACACATAACACATAAAACTGTGCTGATCTGCATTAGTTTAGCTCTATGTGTCCACAAGTCTCTGTTATTTACACGTAGAGTATAAAGGACAACACGTCTTCCTACAGTACAAAGATGGACATGAGTCATGGCTGGAGAGCCCGGTGGTGTCATCAGCTGACAGCCATCATGATTATTTCATGTTTACCGAGACATGAGACAGGAAGAAAAAATAAAATAAATATTGGATAAAATATCAGAAAACCATCTTTGGGAGATTTGATATGTCCTGTGTGGGGGGAGGGCCACCAGAGCTCCAGTGACGTCCACCTTCCTTCGTCAGTCACCGGTGAGTAACCGTGTGCATATTTCTGCATACCAGCTGCTGAGATCTACATGAAGGACGTGTCCGAGGCGCTGCGGAGCTTCTCGCCGCACATTTCACGGCTTCGTGATGTGAACTTCGCTCGTGCCACTGCCGTTGGTGGTCGTCGTGATGATGTACTGAGTGGTGGTCGGCTGACTGGTCCTCTGCTCGTCCAGGTGTTCCGTGTGGGCCTGCGTCGCGTTCTGAGCGACGCTCTGCTTCGTCTCCAGCTCGGTCTGACCCTCGGAGATCACGTAGTGCGTCTGCCGCAGAAAGGGATTGGAAACGGTTTCGGCACGATGCATTTGTTGATGCCCCGGGTTGGCTCCGAGACGCACATTTGCACTCACCGTTTTCACCTGGCTGCTGTTGACTCCAGACACAGGCGTGCTTGCCTCGGCTATTACATACTGTGTGTGAGGTAGAGTCATCATCTGGACCTCAGACGCTGCAACAGTGAGGAGTTATCACATCAGCATGGTCACAAACACACGTGGTGGAGTCAGCAACAGCCCCCGACGTGGGGTTACGCGCAGCGCGCCACTCACAGTAGCCCCGATAGTTCCAGTTTCCGGGTATGTATGCGTGCTGCACAGCGCCCTGCTGCTGCTGGGTGCTGCTGCTCTGCAGGGTGTGGCTTTGCGCTAAAGTCACAGGTGTCAGCTGGGAGGGGCTCAACTCCTGATTCGGCTGCTGAGAAGTGGGGCTTAAATCCTGACCTGAGCACTGAGAGCGAAGAGGGTGGTCATGCAAGAGTTCTTTGTCTTCATCGCAAAGCCGAGTCGGTGTCAGGACTTACCTGGGCGGACCCTTGTCCGGGACCAGGGGGCTCTGTGACCTGGATCTGTTGCACTTGGATGGAGTGCTGGCTGTATCCATGAGGGTCCTGCAGTTGGCTCACATCTACTGTCGGATGCTGGGAGGGCGGTGAGGAAGCCTGTTCAATTCAATTCAGCTTTACTCACATAGCATCTGCTGCAGTCAAAATTGTCTCTAGACACTGTACACAAACCCAGGTCATGGCCTCCGAACAAGCAAAAAAAAAAAAAAAAAAAACTCAGGTTTAACAATAAGAAGCCTTGAGCAGGACCAGGCTTGTATGAGAGGCTCATGAAAAGAGAGAAACATAACCGAAAATTGAACCTGGCCGAGAACAGAACTGCCAATCAAAGGCAAAATATCCTTTTCGTAAGCTGGATAGTTTTCTTTTTTATGGAGGGGATACGAAAGATGCATCACTGCACCTGCAGGCAAATTCTAAAATATGCAAGATCCTTTAAACTTGCGGTTTGCTGCAGATATTTGATCAGTTTAAATCCAGTTCAGGAAGCGTGGCGCAAGGGAAACAACCTGTAGCCTTAGAAGAGATTGTGGAAACTAACCGGAGCCACCTGCACCACCTGCAGCTGGATGTGTTGTGGCTGAGACAGGCTGCTGCCTGCTGCCTGAGACACAGGAATGTACTGGATTCTCTGGTAATCGCCCTGTGCCGTGCGATAGTCTGTGGTCAGAGTCTGAGAGAGCTCTGTCATAGCCTGGGTCAGCAGGTCGGTCGTCTGGGGAGGGAATAATCTGGAGTTAATGCACCCGAGGGAGATGAAATAAGCTTTCGTTTTCCTTTTTGCTGTATGTCAAACGAGCTGCTTTTCTTACCACCACGGCCTCAGCGGTGGTTCCGTCAGCGCTGATGACCGCGGGCGTGCTGCTGATCACAGCTGTAGTCAGCGGGGTATGGATGGTGTTGGCGAGCGGAGCAAACTCCGGATGTTTCTTCCTGATGTGTTGAACCATCTTGGTCTAATTCAAGGAAACCAGATGTCACAAATGAAATGCCGCCAGCAGAACCGCAGCTCAGACTGGGTTTGATCTGGGTTCAGGTCAGGCGTGATCGGGCGGCTTCGCACCAACCTTGCTGCTGTACTGCTTGGCGCAATGCGGACAACAGACCGGCGCCGTGGCGATGGTCCCAGTCAGCTGGGTGTGTGTGCTTAACATGGGGTCGGGCTCCCCCGGAGCAGCTGGGCGCAGTTTACGGATGCTGGGAGGCAATTCTGCCCCGGGGTGATTCTTCAGTATGTGGGCTTTCCTCTTGCTGGCACTCTTATACACCTGCATGACAAGAAAGTGGAACTTTGTGTTATTTAAAAAAAAAAAAAAAAAAAAAAAAAAAGGGTATCATTGACTATATAAACTATTTATCTCCTCAAAAGTCAGAGCAAATTAAAACTTAAAACCTTGTCACAATACTGGCAGAAGTAGTCCCGGTTGGGCTTGATGATAGGCAGCGTTAACTCGGGCACATCGTCGATGCGCATCTCTGGATGGCGCTTGGACAAATGATTGACCAGCATTCCTCTGCGCCTGAATCCCATCATGCACAATCTGCATTTGAACACGAAGCTCTCAAAGTCGGTGGCGGGGGTCTTCAGTTTGAGGGCTTTGGAGCGGTGGACCCGGTCGGCTTTCTTCGCCTCCCTGTCGGGGTTGTGCATGCGCTGCATGTGCTCCCGTAGCTTATCTTTCCTCTTAGCGCCACAAAAGACCGAAATGAATTACAATCACTAAAAGCGTACGGCGTTCGTTTTTGAAGTATCCCGCCTCACTTCACATTACCTTGAATTGTTTGCCACATGTGGAGCACAGGAAGTCTTTGCGGTCCGAGTGGCGCAGCATGTGCAACCGCAGCTTGTCTGGTCTGCAGAAGGCCTTCTCACAGTGTGGACACTGGAAGATTTTCTCTGAATGGAAGCAGCGCATATGTTTCTTAACCTGAGGAGGACAACAGTCAAAACGCTGAGTACACATCTTCATTTGCACTCTCAAACAGGAGCGGCTTGGAAGCCTTTGACAAAATACAACAGAAAAGCTTCTCTCTGTGGGAAAAAAAAAAAAAAAAAATGGAGCTCAGCAAAGTTGAAGAGGTCCCTGAGGACCCAGCAGCATCTAACACTGAAGGGAAAAAGCTGTTCTCAACACGATCACCCGATGCCTCTGTGTCCATTAGCTTAGAAAGTACTGACCTGTTGAGGCCGTCATGCACAGCAAAAAGAAATACATATATAGGAACTGCATCCACCATTGACATTAAGAACGGCTTTACTAACCTGGATAAAGTCAGTAAATGTCCTCTTGCAGATCGGACAGCCAAAGCAGCCGTCCACAGCATGCACGCCCACGTGATCTTTCAGCAGTTCCAGCTTTTCGAAAGTTTCCGGGCACAAGATGCAGGAATAGGAGCGACTGTCCGTGTGCACCAGCAGATGGTCCTCTAGCGCCGAGTCGCTGATGAAGCTCTTGCTGCAGATGTGGCAGGAGAGGGCGTAGGCGTCTCGGCCGTGCACGCGCAGGTGCTGGTCCAGCTTGTCCTTGTCGCGGAAGGCCTTGCCACAGTGCGTACATTTAAAAGGACGGAAGCACTTCCTGATGAAAAGGTGCTGGAGGGCTGCATTCTGGTGGACAGAAAAGAAAAAAAGTCGAGTTACTGAGAGACGACACCCTACGATGTTTTGACACATATTTGAGAGAACAGAGGAAAAGCCGGTAGTTTCCGTGCAGTGTGTGGTTGGAAGCATATCCTGATGTCACGTGAGAAATTCGGGACAACACATTTTGCTGCCACCCCACCTACCTGCACATCCATCTTTGAAGGAAGCACGGATTGAGGAAGAGAGACACACCGTTGTAAAGCACATCTGAGGCTCCTCAGACAGTCGCAGGACTCCAACATTTCAATGGCAACTCACCCGTATCCTCTTGGCACGGCGTATATCCTGAGATGTGAGCTGGGACTCCGACTGGCTGCTCTGCGTAGGGTCCTCCTTCATAGGAACTTGTAAGTCTGTGTTGGAGAGCAGGGTGACCGACTCTGGGACCCCTTCAGCTGGTATTAGCTGGCTCTCTGCCTCAGTCACAGCCTGGACCTCTGGCTCCATCTCCACCACCTTTAAACCATTCTTTGACCCTTCTACTGGGTCCTCCAGTGGCTTCTCTGTTAACTCCAGCATTTCCTGCTAAAAAATTGGTAATAAACCCCCCCAAAAAGATCTTGTAAGAGGAACAAGTACTTTAATAGCATTTCATCTTCTTTGCCTGCCACATTTTGCTAGGCATTCTATTTAATGGATGTAACTCTTGCATAATAATGTGATGACTCTGCATTGAGCACCATATAATTTTTGCCCTTACTGTCGATTTGTCCCCACTGGCTTCTAACGGTGGATCCAAGCATAGAAATTTAGGAGGACGTCCTGGTCTTCTTCCAGTCCCGAATCTCCGCCTCCCTCTTCCACGACCTCGGCCTCTGGATCTGAGAGAGGAGGGAATACAGTGACTGTGGCGAACTCCGACACAGCAGAAAATAAACTACAAAAAAATGTTTTACTTGGTAATAGAGTTTAACTTTTCATCGTGCATGTTGAGATGTAGCTGCAGTTGTTCTGAGCTCACGAAACGCCGATTACACTCATAACACGGCCAATTCTTCTCCTGCTCCCGCAGTACTGGAAGGAAAAAGTCATTTGTTAAACACAACGGATCACAACAGGGCTGAATATTATATTTAGCAAATGCAGACAAGGACCTTTTCTCTCTTCTTCCGTAACATCGTGGATCTTCTGATTGACAAACTCGGCATAAGACGCTGCGTACCACACCTGCAGAGGGAAATGCCGTGACTGGAAGCATGAATTCTACAAACTTCATTGACGTTTCAAGTGTGTTGGTACTGACCTTGAGCTCCTCTTTGGGTTGGATGTTCTTAATGGTGGTGTAATATATGTCTGATCCGTGCTGATAGGCTACCAGATTCTGCTCCAGATGATTCTGAGCAGGTCTCACAAACATCATCCAGTTACAACGCTCTTCATCAGAAAGCTCCACCCACAGGTCATTTGACTTCTCTATGTCTTTTTCTGCATCAAGTGCGCAAAGCTGACGTAGGAGGGAAATTCAGATTAGTCAGGAGATTAAAAAAAACCAAAAAAAAAAACAGACAAAGTAGGTCAACTAAAATAGAACTGATGTTAGCATCTATCTATATGTAATGATAAACAGCTATTTACTTTCAGATGAATGTAGTGTTCCTGCAGTTCGCTCTGAGGGACCAGGGGCCCCTCCACAGGACCAAACTGTGTACGCTTTGGAATGCGTCTCTTGGAGAACACCCCACCAGAGAAGCGATCAATGTAGAGGATGAGAGGCAGACTGGCGCGGGCCTTGGTCATCACCGGCCGGTTTAGTATGGGGTGCAGAGGCCCGTGTTTCAAACACACAGACGGGTTGGCAAGATTACATTCTTCACACCCTGAAGATCCACAGAAACGAGAGTTGAATTTGCAGTGGTTCTCCTACTCAGAAATATAGAGAATGAAAAAAGAGTGGATGCTATTGTGTTTTTTGGGGTGATTACTCACAGAGGTTGTGAGGGTTGAATGATTGAGGCTCGCGAGGTTCCCAGTCATCCATCTCTGAATCCTCCTCATCATCTTCCTCAGAATCATCCGTAGTATCTGTGGCACCGAGCTGACAGTTGGGGGCATCCTCCATATTAACCATGGAGGGGAGTGAATTAGACGCAGCTAGCGGCTCCTGAACACGTGTGACATTTCACAAAATTAACACTCAAACGTGTTTAATTATCACTATCTTTTCCTGTAATATCAGACAAAATACTATGGATTCAAATGTGTAACGAAAGCAGACTTTTTCACCTGAGAAACTGGCTCCAGGAGAGCTTGAGGAGCATCTGTAACATTACTAAGAACGTGCAAATTGGCAGCATTCATGTTCTGTCCACTGGGTAGCAAAACTGTGACCTGAGAAGAAATTTACATAATGGTAATTCTCAGAAATAACAGTAGACATATGACTAGACTCATCCGTAAAGTAAAAAAGTCACCTGTTGGGTTGTACCATCCTGCTGAATGTAGGCCACCTGTGGCTGATCAGTAAATACTGCCTGAACAAACAGAAATTTTATCAAAAATATGACTAAATATGGTATCATTAGCAGACCATGTAGGTCATTGTGCATAGGTATATTATTCTATAGACATATACAGCTCACCACATTTGAATCTAATCCAAGTAAATTACAGTTTCTTACCTGAGTGCCATCAGCAGGATGTATGTAGACTAATGTATGTTCTCCAGACTCTACAGAGGTAAAAGAGTTCCCATCTGCCGTGTAAACCACCTGCTGCTGTCCCCGATCTGTCTGATTGCCACTGTAGACAATCTGGGCAACTGTGCCACCTTCGAAATGCACCTGTACAACACAGAGAGGAAGATCATTTCCCTATTTCCTGATAAAGTCCAATTTGAATGGAGAGAAGGTTTTGTGTCAATCTGTCGGAGAATAAACAAAAGTGTCTTTAAACGTGAACACAGGCGATTAGTGGCGTTCAGTATTTTGAGAATGAATAACAAATGAAAACTTGTGTTCTATTTTCTGGTCATCATATCACAGACATAATTTGCAAACGTGAGCTACGGTGCAACGTGTAGAGCACCGTATATAATGATTTGATTGTGCATGAACTGATCCTGGAGCAGACCTGTGTGCCATTGTCTGAATCACTGTTAGCAGCCTGGTTCCACACAGCAGAAGGCTCCTGCTTGGTTTCCATGGCAGCCAAGTGCCAAAGCAGTCTCCAACTACTTCACCTATCCCTTCAATCTGTTGACAGGGACGCCTGTAACGCAGAAAAGCCAAGAGGAATCGGATAGTTATCATATCAGCAATGGGGGGGGGGTCCTTCACAATTAGGGTAAACCTAATTCTGAGGCTTGATGTGTCAGTACACTGGACAACAACAAAAAATGACACGCAGAATATGTATGATCTAAAATGATGGTTGACTCAATCAAACAAATAAAACCGCATCTTCTACTGTTTGTGACAGAAAAGCATCAGAGCAGCCATTTTAGGAAAGTGCCTGGGACTTTTGTTCAGTGTTTTTTTTTTTTTTTCAACGTGTCTTGCGGCAGAAATAGTGGGTTTTCCAGGAACATTTGACAGGACGTGCGCTCCAAAATAAAGCAGCGTGTCACGGCGGGTGCAGCGGCCACCCAGGACTCAGCAGGGGGACCGGGGACGGCGCCGTGGCCGTTTGCCCGCCGGGCCGCCCGGCAAACGGCGTCCAAACATCACCCCGCACCGGCACAAACCCCACCGTCCAACCCCGCGTCTCCCAATTCGTTCCCAAAACCGGTTCGGAAAACGAATAATAAACCCGTTTCCCCCCATTTCTCCCCGCAGGTTCTCGGTCCCAACTGGACCATACCACAAAAAACGACGCCACAGAAACCCGGGCGTTCGCCGCCCCGCGACGTTCGCCTTACGGCCACATATCCTCCGCGGGAGGCCCGCCCGGGACCGGGTGGTGTCTTATGGTGTTTTGGGGTGTTTACTGGGCTCGCGTTTTGACGGCGAAACGCGGTTTTTGCGGGCCGCGACGCCGGAGGGTTTGGTTAGACCCACCCGTCCCTTCCACCTAGATGAGCCCAGCCCTTCCAAGGCGACGGTGAATGAGGAAGAACGGGCTCCATTTTGGGTGGGACTACCAACGACGGCCGCGTCCGAGGAGACCGGCCGAATAAAAAAGGTCCCCGACGCGGGCGTAGCAGGGCCGCGGCGACGCGTACAATGACTTCGTCTCGAATAAAAGACGATCAAGCCGCCGGGCCGTGGATGTGACCGACGAGCGAGGAGCAGATTTTTACGTTTTAAGAGAAGCGAATAAACTGTTCTTACCTCAAAATGGTAGCTGCAGAGACGGCTACATTGCATATATTAACATAATCTGCCTAGCAACAGGACGGGGCGTTCTGATTGGTCGTGGGCCGCTCCGAAGGTGAAGCAATCGAATCGTTTTAAACCTTTCGATGAGTAAAAGGTGTCTCATGAATGCGTGCAAAAACGAGATTAAATCATAACGTTTAAAAGCAGTACTTCTACTACGGTTATAAACCCGTTTGAAACGAATAAACCTTAACAATGTCAGTGGCCAATCAGAAAAAAATAGATGCCGGAGTCATCCAATTGAATTGAACCTGTTGCCTGACTACCTCAAGGAGACAAATGTATGGAGAGAGGTGGGAAATAATGTTGTTTAGTGCCGACTTTTAATGGTTTTTAATTATAGGCGCTACAAAAGTATTTCTCGTCAACGTCAAATACACACACCTGGAGGAAAAAAAGACACCGTGGTCAGGTATAAGCGTAATAAACTGCACCCAGTTGGACACTGTTTTGTCTGTCATGCGTTCATCTCAAACACACTTTTCGACAATTCTTTCAAATTGGCAGTGGCGTTTTGAATGAAAATGCCGGCTTTAATCGTGCAGGATTTGTAAAATCTACACTTAGATATGAATGTCATTCACATTTGTACAGAGCCTCTCGCATGACAGATCTATTGTTTGAGGATGTTTTGTCCTAAAGTACTGAGGAAAAAGTAAAGGACCCCCTCTCTCTCTCCGACATGACTAACAAGAAATAAACACGCAAAATAAAAAGTATACCAGTCGTTAAAGAGCAAAACAACCAAAGTAAAAACACTGAAACTCTTTTACGCTGCTTCCCTCACGTTTTCGTACAGGTGACGTCACCCCCTTTGAAGACGTCACTTCCTGTCCGGTAGCGCGCCCGTCAGCTGATCGTCACGCTGAGGTGTTTGTAAACGTGAGGGTCAAACATAAACCATCTAAAGCCATTGAAAAAGTTTGGGACGCTGGGGGTCCTCCCTGGTTCTCGTGGCTTGAGCAGACTAATCAGTGGAGCGCCACTTTATTTATTTTTTTTATTTTTGGAAGGGAATTTAAGACGCGATTGCAGGTCTGTCAGTGTCATTTAGAGAAGCCGAGCTGGATTTCTCGCTCATTTGCAGATGATGTGATGTTATCCTGCAGGGATTCGCGGCTATGATCATAAATCCTCTCTGACCAGGGGCGGGCGTGCGCGCTGCAGGCGCGTGTTCGTGCAGGGCGCTCCACATCTGTCCAGCAGATGTCGCCAGAGCTGTGTGCCTCCCACATGGAGGGATGGAGGGAGGGATGGAGGGAGGGGGAGGAGGCAGCAGCAGCAGCGGGGCCACAGACAACACGGTCGGATCCACATTTCCAGAGGAGACCCACATTCAGGCTCCCACCGACGTCCTTCTGTCGAGCCCGGGCAACAAAACAAGGCGAGCGGGGGGGGATCCTTCCGCTCTGTGGAAGAGCTTCTGCAGGACTTTATTCTCCAGATTATCACCGCTCAGCAGCAGGATACAAGTTTATTGACAGTAGCAGAACCGCAGGGAAATGGGTCCGGTCTCGGCGATATCTGTCCTCATTCTGGGCATTGTGGTGCCAGCGTTGGCCGGTTATATTGAGGTAAGTAATGCGACGTTTGCCGATTTAGTCCGAGCCAGATTAAACCCGCATCGACAAGAAGTGTATACTAGGATTATTTTGGCCTGGTGTGGTCTTTACGCGCAGCGCGGACTTTATGTAAATCCTGCTGACGAAACCAGAATTCCATCCCTATGTACTGTAAAATCCCCAAACGGGGACAGTGATTTACAAACACTGGTGCGAACGGCTCCAAACGCTGTTTGTGCAGTTGAAAACGCTCCCAAACGTGTTGGTGATGGTGAAGTTGCGTGTGCGTAAACATCGCGGAGCACTGATTGCAGCCGCGTTTCAGAGAGCCGAGGGTGATTTAAATAAGACTCAAATCTGCCCTCGCTGCAGACAAACGTGTGTTTTGGAGTGTGTTCTCATCAGGCCTCTGGGGACACATGGAACCACACACACACTCACACACACAACTTGTTCTCACCTCAGAACCTGTTTCATCTCAGACCTCATCATATATCTCCTTTTCTAACGCACGCACACACCTTTGTTCCTGTTTTGCGTGTTTGTTAATAGTTTTCCTTTCTTTCTTTTATTTATTTATTTATTTGGGACCAGTATCAATCCAACTCCCTGCAGTCCAAATGTTGGCCCTACTGTTTAAACACACCCACCCACGCACACACACACACACACACCAGCATACCTGATGCCCTCTTTCCCTGGCCGGCCAGCAGTCATTGTCCCCCGGACTCCATACCTGCACCGCCAGGCGAGCCAGTCTGTAACAATGGAACCATTTTGAAAGCAAACACTACCACCCCCTCCCCTGCGAGACCCACCGAAAGGGTAAACACAGGGGTTCCTGCTCAGCGTTGAAGCAGCCACGACAAACATTTTAACAGGGTGATGCCTCCTGGTGCCGCCGGGGCAGTCGTAGGGGGGGGGGGTGTTTCTGTCTCGCCTGCGTTTTTTGACTCTGGGGGGGGGGGGTTTCAGCCATTTTAGGGAAGAATTGGCTGCTGCTGCTGCGAGGGGACAAGTGATGATGATGATGATGGTAGTGGTGGTGGTAATGATGAGGACGATGATGTCCCCAACTAAAGCTGTCTTCGTCGGTGATCGGCTCCTCGGTCTGTCCTCCTGACTGCACAGACATGCTGATCAATACCACACAGACTCCCTAGAGATGATTAATGGATGGAATCGATACATTTTCCTGATCAGTCAGCCAGATTAAACTGAGCTGGCTTCTGTGTGCAGCATGCTGAGAATTCTTTAGACAAATCAATCGCTGTCATGTGGGAATTTATTTGCCAATTTGATGTTTATTTGCAGGGAAAAGGGGAAAAAAACCTTGACAGAGATGGTCAGAGGGTTTCCAAATTCTCAATTACTTTGAGCCGCGTCGACCTGACACCAACGTCTCGCTCTTGTTTGTGAGCCGGGTCGCTGGTGCGTGCAGACTCGGCCCGGTTGGTGCGCTCGCCCTGCCGAGGCAGATCCCGCTGTGCTGACGTGCGGGCTGCACTTGATCCTCTGGACCTTGAGCTTGACTTTGCTCACCGGTGAGGGCTCCTGAGAGGCGCACTCAGGGACAGTTGATTACTTCCCGCCCCGTCCTTCGTCGGCCCCTCTCTGGGTGGAGTGCGATAATCTGGGTGGCGGAGCTCCGGCGTTGCTCTCTTTGTCGTGCAGATCCTCCCTCTCTGTGATTAGATAGCAGCTTCAGCTGTGTAAACGCTTTTGTTTTGGCACGTACCTGCGAGGGGTCAGATTCTAGTTTCTGTTTCTTCAGCTGTGTGTCCCCTCTCTTCTAAACACATTCATGTCACCAGAGGTCTTTCCTCAGTAATTTTTTTCTCTTTAGTTCAGTGTTTATCTCATGTAGCGAGTTTGAATCCCCTTTCTTTTCCACGTCAAACAGGTATAAAGCAGCTGATTAAAAAAAAGTGTTTGCATGGTTGAATTGCATCACACTGAGGGTTTTACTGGATTAATTTAATAGAGAATATCTAGGACAGCTGCCTTCGGTACATTTTATTCTCTGTTGCGTTAAGCAGAGATTATCAATGTAGTGAATGAGAAAATCCATCCTCTGAATAATTTGCTTTGAACCCCGTTGCAAAGAGCAGACATCCACTTAAAACTCCTGCTAATGAACAAACTCTCCGGGCCAGTAGGTGGCGCTAGCCCGGGTACGCCATTGCACCTTTGCGACATCGCAAAGCTTTCGTTCCTTCCGAGAGAAATCTTCCCGCGTGTCATTGAACGCGCCGTTGCAAGTTTGAAACTTTGTGAGCCCCGTTTCCCATCTCCTGCTCCGAATGTCCAATTTCATTTTTTTTTTTAATTTTTTTCCTTTGCTGCTTGTTGTTGCGGCCACAGTGTTAACCCGGACACCGAGGCAAGAATCTGCAGCGGAGAAATTCTGAATACGGGTCCAAAGGCAAAAAGCAGGATCTTTTGTGCGCTGGGTGTGATGTTAATGTGGTGCTCCTGTGTACTTTCATGTGTGTTGGCTCGGGATAGGGGCTGGTTCTAGTGCACAATAGCATGAGAATGAATGCCCCCGGCTGGCTGTTATTGTCAGGGTGGGTGCTGCAGAGCTGTCTGCTTGCAGGGCTGAATGAATCCCTATGAGGGGCTTTTGTGTGGCTCTGAATAGCTGGGAAAACCCAGGCTGTTGTAGCCATACAGGGGTGATCAAGATACCAAGCAGAGGTGAAAGAAAAGAAGGACATTTCACGCCTGGACAAAATAAATTAAAAAAAATCAGTCATCTGATTTGGGCTTTCAATACATCTTTGTTGGTGGTGGTGTCCATAAAGCCTTCTGTCGAGTGCTTCCTCGTTGCTTCTAAGCTGTTGAGGCTGCTTTTTTGACCTTTGTGCTTTGGCATGTCAATCAAGTTAAAGGCTGTGGCGCGTGCTCCATCAGACAAGAATCAACCTCACTCGCCCTTGGATTGGTAGATTAGCACCTAAACCCTTGCTTTCAATTGTTGGGACAGCCCTCCCCCCCTCCCCTGAATCCTCTTACAGAGAAGAAACACATGGTGCTTATGGATGCGCAAAGGGAAAGGTACTAATCCCGGAGCTCACCCGTCTCTCCCCGCTGATACTCTTGCTCCCCCCCGTCCCCCCCCACTCGCCCACACATGCACAGAAAGCCTCATTTCCAAGCCTTAACTTCAAAGTGGCACAGCACCGTGTGAGTCACCTGTGTGCAATCCCGGTGACATTCATACATGTATGCATGACTAATGGAAGAAAGAGATGTGTGACTGATTGAAACATAACCCCTTGTCCTTTCATGTCATCAAAGACCTCTTCCTGCGTGTCTCCCTGAGCAAAACAGGCACACACTCTGAACTCATCCTGAGGATTTAAATATAGAGAGGTCTCACCGGGGTAGCTTTATTCTCACAGGTTTAGCTTTAGCTCCCGGGCTAGCCTCTAATTATCCCTCCCACCCCCCGTTATGCAACTGTATCTTCACGATGGTGTCTTTCTGTTTACCACTAAAATACGTGAATACATGTTTGCATGCTGGAGTTCCTACAGTTGAGCTCATAACATATTTAGTGCCCCCCCCCCCCAAGAACTGTAGCACAGCCACAGCGACTGAGCTCCCATCGCACACACAGATGGCTGCACATCGTTTAATATGCGCTCGGCACCCCTGCCATGTGCAGGCCAAATTACAGCCTCACCCTTGTGCAGATGCAGTCGAGGGGAAACGCCACCACACCTGAGCGTGTTTCTGACAAAGGCCCATCTCGGTCACGGCAACGCCGGAGTTCCTTTGCTGGGGAATGCGTAGCCCGGAGTGCAACCGTCTCTCGGCATTGTGCTGCGAGTGGCTCCCCTCCTGCGATGGCAGCGTGAGAGCGACAGAGTCCGGGAGACGAGAGGGAAAAAAAAAAACAACCTTGTGTTGAAAGGAGCCCTGCCATCCCAGGCTTTATTTTTTAATGCAGAGGAGCCCGGTTTATATTGAGAAGTCAGTCGCCGTAGGTGGGTTAAACCCTGTCACCCCTCTGCCGGGGTGACTCGCGTGTGTTCCTGCGGCTCACTGAGTCATTCTTGCTGTTAGATTTTTTTTTTCCTTCCCCCCCCATGAATAAAATATCTGTGGTGCTATCTGTGACTTCTGATGGACTCGTACCTCAGCCCGTCGGTCCCATCTGCGCCTCCGTCTCTATCCGCGTGCAAGACTGAGCCCAGATGTGCTCCCTCGCGTGTCTCTCAGGTGCACTTTTTCCGCGGGCTCGTGTGCGGCCCCTGCACAGATTTGTCAGCCTTTTCCTTCCGCACTGTAAAACAGGATGGAGGCAGGCGGCGAAGGATCAAAGAGGCTGTTTATCTGTGCCAGGCACCGTTCCTTCAGTTTGCGAGTTCAACCGCATCAGAAACTTATAAGAGCATAAATTACTCAGGGGCTGTTTTTCTTCTCCACTCGGGTTTGAACTCATCTCCAGCTGAATCCTTCGCCTCTCCTGTCGAACACCCGCATCCACATCAGACCGCTCTTCTTAACTTCAGCGAAGGCTCTTTTGTGCTTTGTTTATTTGTTATTTTATTTTCATCTCGGCGAGCGCATGGGCGGATCTATCTGCGTCTTTGTCTCCTCTGTTTGTGTGTCTTGGGCGCATTGATGTCCTTGTTTTCTCGGGATACACAGACGGCTCCCCGGGAGCCGTGTTTTTATGTGTTTTTGTGTCTTGGCGTGGTTTCACATCTGACGACGGCAACAGTGCCCGATTTCATTGTTCCGCGTCGCCGTCGAGGGCCACGAAAAGTCGGGCCCCCCTTAATTTACCGGCGCGCAGGTGTACCGCGGCTCAGACTTGAAAAACACCTCATGAGCGGCAGGCTGCGATGCTGCTGCGCGTCGTCGAGCAGCTCGTATAGTCTGTCGGCTGCCAGGGAAAACGGAACGTGTCCGGTCCAGTCGGGCTCTCCTTGCCTGCTGAGGTTCTTCCCCCTCTCCTGTCTGTCGCGAAAATGTTAACATCCAGCCAGGAACAGGAGCCTGTGCTGCATCGTCCTTTTTTTTCTGGTTTAGCTTTTCTTTTTTCTTTTCTTTTTTCCTCGGGAGACGTTGGCGGGGGGGGGTGAAAATGTCAGGGCGTTAAGAGATAGAAGCGGCGCGGTGTAACGATATACCCCCAGAGAGAGGCCCACGCCGCCACCGCTGCCGGTGCTTCGGTTATACGACGGCCCCCGTTAGCCCCGGGAGCTGCTCTGATACAGCACTTTCTCAAGGAGGCGGACAAGGACAGAACGCCGCACTCGTAGCATGTTCTTCTCGGGAGCCAGACACAGAGCACACCCTGTCGAGAAGATTCCATCCTCCCATCACGGGGACCTATTAAACGCGTCTTTGCCCCGCCCCCCCCCGGGTTTCACATAATGACTTTTTCCACGACAAAGCCGCAGCTCCTGCGCGCCACAGCCGCGCACCTCCCGTCATCCATTTTGATCCGAGATAAAAACCAATCAAGCACTCTGGAGAATCGGGTTGATGAGATATGATTCTCGCTCCGAGCGCAGAATCTGTGCTCGTCTGCTGTTTTCAGACAAACCCATTAAAAGTCATTTGATCTCCTGCAGCTAATTATAGGGGCCTTCTGTGCAGCTTCACCGGACTCCACCTTCCCCGCGACTGCTGCATTCGCTCATTGTCACGTCCCCCGTCCCCGCGTCTCGCCAGCCCGTTTAGCGTCATTGCTCCATTATTTCGCTGCCGGAGGCTGACAGCTGGACACTGCGGCTCTGTCATCTGCCCCCGTCTCGCTGTCATTGAGCTTTTACTTGGTTTCTGAATCATCCGGGGCAAAGATTTCTGTAGAACAGGGAAGTCTGATTGATGTTGCGTCATCGCATTGAGGAGAGACAGATGCTGGTGCAGTCTGAGCGAAAACACTCACCCTCCTGACTGATGGAGAGAGGACCTAATGACAGATAAGCACGCCTGCGTTCCATCCATCACTCGCTAGACGACGGCTCGCCTCGCGCCGCCCGGAGCATCGCGGGCTAATGTAGATGCGCTTCCCGCGGCGCGTTCCCAGTTTAATGCTGGGAGCGTGCAGTGGGGGCGATACAGGATCCCGCAGCTCCGAGGTCAGGGCTCAGATTCATTTCAAATCAACCTGGGTGGTCGTGGGAGACCCGCTGGGAGCCCGGAATCAGAGTCTGCCTGCTGTCTCGCCACCGTGTCGGTGTAGTTAACGCTGTAGCCTGCACCGAGAAGTTGAGCATTCGGTATGTCATTGCATGTTCAAGGTAAAAAAAAAAAAAAAAGAAAATCGAAATGAAACCAGACATTGCTGACATATTGCATGAAGCCCCGTGATGTTCGTTGCGATCAGCGGGCTCTCATTCGGCTGTGCGTATGTTAAAATCGGCGGTGGCGTTGAAGCGATGCACCCGCATCCAGTGCCAACTCCCGTCACGTTGCTGCCTCTCTGTTTAGCATTCCTCGCGGAGGAGCTCCCCACTCGCTCACGCTGTCGGGCCTTTTGGAAACATCACTTTTGTCCTTGATCTCATTCCTTCGCCGGCGTTCGGCCGGCCCGTCTTTGGCTCCAGCGTGGCCTCGACACAACTCATGGCTGTCATGCGAGGCCCGAATGTGATATTTCCATGTTGTCCTTGAAATGGCTTTTCCTCGCCTGCAATGTCAGCTCCCACTGAGCACCCCCACAGTCGCCCCCCCCTCCGATATAGACACAGCGTTCCTGCTCTTGTCAGCACTGCGCTGCACACTTGCAGATAAATTGGATATTTTATTTCCTACTTTGTACTGCACAGTGTCCTCTCTCTCTCTCTCTCTCTCTCTCTCTCTCTCTCTCTCTCTCTCTCTCTCCCCCCCGTATGGCCGTTTCCCTTCCGCTTTCCCATTTCCTGCGTTCCCCGGTCAACAATTACACGGCCATTAACGGACAGAATCCAGGCGGCCGAGTGAGATGTCAGTGACATCTCAGTGCTGGTGGCCTCGCGGAGGTTTATTGTTCCTATATCGACGCGTCGCCCTGCCCGCCTGTCCTCCTGTCCGCCTCCTTCTCCTGGACGGCGCTGCACGCTTCAGGCGGTTAGCGGGAAAATGAAGAATCGGGTGGAAGTGGCAGGAAGGAGGATGCGACACTGTTTATACCGAACCTAGAGTGTGGAGAGAAGAAGGGGAAAAAAAAACAAATTGAAGTGAGCACAGGTCATTTTTTTTTTTTTTTCCTAAATCCTCCCTCTCTCTCTCTCTCTCTCCTCTGAGAGATTAGACCGCTGCGCTCTTCCACAGAGCAGAGCCACGCTCCAGCGTTTAATCCTCCTCTTTTTAAATTGCTGAGCATGCAATACAGAGTGGGGAAAGAGTCGGCGTCCACATAAAGCAGGGCCACTGAAAAACACAGGCACAGAGGGGGTTCAAAACAAGCTGAGCCCCGTCTAACAATCACTTAAGCTCCAAATGGGCCGTGCGGTCGGTGCCAGAGCCGAGCCCACCGCGCGCGTTTTCCCGGTCGGCTATCGCTTCTCTAAATATTTTCTCTCCCCGCCGGTGATGGAAGCATTCCTGCACAGTGACGGTCAGACATACCATGTTCATGTGCATGAAAACACACACGCATATACATACACACCCACACACACACACATACACAGGCTAGATGGATGTCCTCCTCACAGAGAGGCTTTTAATAAATGGCAGCCATCGGCCAATTTAATCAGGCTAATGTGTATGTTACAGTGGGCGTCTTATCTGCTATTTGATCTGCACTCTGCTGCTGCAGGAGGAAGAAGGGAGAGAAAAGCAAACATCAAGTGGAAATAGGAAAGGGAGTCGATTCAGTGCAGGGGTCGGAGAAACTCGATTCCTAAATGAGCTGTGATTCCCTCACAAATTACCCAGGAATTGTCAATAATCAGAATTGCTGAGAACATCGACATTGTGGGGAGTGTGATGAGTTGGTGCTGGAAAAAGGAAATGAAACCCTGATGCAGAAAAGAGAGAGTCTTTTTCTCAGTAAAGGATCTACTCGAGCATCGTTTTATTGGTGTTTTTTTGTTTGGTGGTTGTGTTTGTGGGGTTTTTTAAAAAAAATTTTTTGCTAAAAGCATTATGTGATTGTATACGGAGGCTTTGACGTTCCGTCTATTTTCGCATAAACATCTGGCGCGGTGATGTCAAGAATGTAATCCGCTCTGGGGGCCACGTGGATGGTAAGCCCAGATAGAGAGGACTGAGAGGGTCAGCAGCTCACATGGCTGCGCCAGAGACAGATTGAGGGAGAGGCAAACAGGTGGCGAGGTAAATGCACCGAGGTAGTCGATGTAAGAGGAGATGGGAGCACAAAGAGTTTTCCAGAGTGCTCAAAGTGAGCGCGGATGAAAAGAGGGAGATGCGGGATTGAGGGGCTTGTACGTGCAGAGAGCTTTTAGTGGGCAGCCGGGGAGAAAGACTGATTGTTCTGACAGCAGCTCTGCAGTAGAGGCAGGCGAGCTCTAACTTCTGAGCTTGTGGGGTGGCAGGGAACGCATCAAGGTCCTCCAGCCATTAATATGAAATAAAAATTCATTATCTTTTCCCTGCAATAAACAGTTATTACACTCAAGCCCCCATGTTTATGCAATAATACACCTGCGTATCTTAGCAACGGCACAGTTCTGGGTAATTATCTCTCTATTGCCGCAACAGCTTCTTTCAGTTTTTAACTTGTATTCTATTTTTCCCTGCAAAACATACACATCAGGCTAATTAGATGTGCATGTGCATCCAACAGCCCTCATCACATATTATTTTCCTCTCAAGGTCTGGTTTGCGGTATTAAAACGCTTGACTGCTCCTCGTTTTGCTGTAAAATAATCCAAACTTCTGCCCCCCACCCACCCCGAAACTTCTCTGGTTGTTTGGCTCTTCCCAACTTCCCGTGACAGTGATTGGACTAACGAGGAAGCTGTAGTCGAGCCTTTGCTCTCATCTGACATGTCTCTTCCTAAATTTGACAACATATACTGCAGCAGCACAGTCAACGGCGGATCGAAACAATTTTGGATCCCCCCCCCCACTCCACTCCTTTTGCCCCCCAGTCAGCTAGAACGCAGTCTGCTGCCTGTTTAATTCGATATGAAGGGACAATCAAAGGCAATATTGTGATTGATGGGGATGGATTCCACGAGAGGGCTAATAATCCAGGGAGGACCGTGCAGCCTGAAATCTGTTTCTGGTGGAGTTAGGCTACCCCCCCCCCCCAACTCCAAAACAGCTTCATGCTCCTGCTCTCCCCGCTTCACTGGGTACCCCCCCCCCACACCCACCCACACCGTCCTCTGAATTGAAGAACAGCGTAGCAGACATCCCGATGCTGGCTGTAACGGACTCTGCGTGTTCGCGGAAGAGGCAGCCGAGCAGCAGCCATGTGTGTCTGCATGAGTCGCCTCAGCTGAGGCAAAAATACCGAGAACACGCAGAATCGGCACGACTGGCTGTCGGAGGAAATACAAAACAGTGAAGTGAAGAGTTGAACTGAGGATCGTTGCATGAGGTGTCAAAGAGAATCTTTGGCGTCTGTCAGCACCAGTGGACGATTGTTCCCGGGGCCTGGCTGCCCTTTGGTAAGGCTGGCCTACATTATAAACGTCTCTGTTGCACTTTACGTGAGTTAATGAATCCTTCAGTCTGTCTCCGAAGGAATTTATGAGAAGCCTTCACCTATTAACTGCACCCAGAGAACGGCAGTACCAACCAGCTAGGCTTCAGACACGACCACCTTGGTTATGCATTAAACTACTTTTGATAATATTTTGTCTTTCTTTTAAAGTAGCACAGAGGTGTGAAACTGCCAGGATCCAAACCCGCTGGTATTACAGCGTGGCCCGCCGCTCACTTTGAGTCCGCTATTTGAGCCTTTTTAAATCCTCTTTTTTCACTAACTAGAACAGATACTGCTTTATGACCGCTGCGAGTTCGACTTTACCTTGAAATCCACTTAAAAATCCCCTCACCGAGTGGTTCGTGAATGGTTGTAGTAAGGATGAAACCACTTCAACCAAATAATGTGGCATTATCCAACTGTTTTCAAATGCTCAGACTGAAAGAAAAGGCACCTCTTACTCACCAACCGGAGCTTTTTCTTTTTTTTTTTCTTTTTTTTTTTTGTCATAAATGACCCAGAGCCACCTTCTCTTGAGTGAAAATGTCACAAGGTAAATGGTTTTACTCTGATTCCCTTTATCACGGACTCCTCTACTTCTTCACATTCATACCTACGAGGCAAAGTCGACTCCATTTGATTTGCTGCTTTAAACCTGCACAGAATAAACATGAGATCATGATATGAAGGAGTCCGAGGGTTAGAGCGGTGGGCCTCGGCACTTTTCTAAATGAGCGGTGAGATGGTGCTGCAAGCTTCTTCTCCAAGAGATTGATTTTCAGACGTTGACCCGAAACGTGGAGCGACTGTGAAGGCCCACTAGCCCGGCTCCCGCTGTGTGACTCAACCGGGCATCAGAGAATCTCTTAGATTAGACACCCCGATGCACTCTGCGTTTCTGCATTTCAGATAAATACAAGAAGTGCTGAATACATAAGTCGTGACTCACTGCTACAGATGCCTGCAACTGACAGAGGGGGCTGATTAACCGACTAGTTTTTATTGTCCTATTGGGAACTTTGCCCTGCTGATGCCATGCATGCGTGTCTGCTGCATGTTGATTATTTGTCAGCGTGCCAGTTGCGTGAGGACGCGCTGCTGTCGGGAGCGCGAAGCTGGGCCAAGCGGCTTTTATTCTGTCCAGCATTCCCCTCACACAGTTGTCACCAGTGTCTTATATGCCGGGCTCTTCTACCCCAAATCCTCCTCTTCTTTCCTCCCTCCCATCATCCTTCTCTGTGGCTGAGAGCTTCTGACTGTTTATCTCCGAGCCTTTCTTCTCCTTCCTCTCCGGTCTGTCTCTCCCTCTCTTTCCCTCTGCCTTTTCCCTCTTCTGTGTGAATAGCTGGGATGCTTTTGTAAAAGGTTTCCATAGTGATGGGCCATTTGAACAAGTCGTCATTCACGTCCGTTGGCTGTAAGCTGGAAGGAGGCCATGCCACCCCCCCCTCTCCAACCCCCCCCGACACACACACACACACACACACACACAGACCTGTGCAACTCAGGACGTCTGTTATCCTACAAACCAGAGTGCTGCTGCACATTTGCTGCCCAGAGCTTCATTATAAACACATCTTGTCATTCCTCCTTTACAGAGCACAGCGGCACTAACTGGGATCAAGTTGCAGCTCAATAATAGGTGTGATGTATAGATCATTAACACCAGTAAATCATTGTTGGAAGTGCTTTATTATAGTTAATACACAGCCACTCCATCTCCACTGGTAAGCAATGATATTGAGCACAAACAAACCCCCCCCCCAGAGAGGAGAGACACTCCTCGTTTTAACAAGAAATCCAAGCTCACTCAGGCGAAAGCTTCTTTCCTTCCTTCCTTCCATCCCATCTAACGCGGAATATAAACAGACCTTCACACGGTCACATCATCACGAGCATGTTCAATCAAGCACGCGTTTTACAGAAAGGATTATAAATAGGCTTACCGCCTGAACCGGGGCTGGTACCGGCACGTCACGGCCACCTCATTGTGCCCTGCTATGGGTGTTAGGCGTGCTGTGTTTTTCCGCTCCCCTGTGACGGGCCAGGAGGGCAGCAGACTTCCCTTTCCTGCCCGGTCCTGTCCGGGAACAGATTGGAACCCAGGATGCTCACCCGAGCTCACTAATAAATTAATTTCACTGAACATTTCACTTAAATTGGAGTGTTTGAGCGTGACGAGATCCCTCTCTCCCATCCTGGACCTCAGTTTTTTTTTCCTCCCTGTGGGCGGAGGTTGGGGGGGGGGGTTCCACAATAGATGGTCGCAAATGGTAAAGACAAAAGGTCATTCCAGGCTGAGAGAGGAGCTCATTAGCATTGCGGTGAGGGATTGTCCTCTGATTCAGAGTCCAGTAATGTGACATCTTCTTTTCTTTAATTGTTCTGTTTTTACTGCCTGCCCTTTGGAGGGTGGAGGGGAGACGAGGGCCTTCGGTCTGTTAGGAAATGTGTCGCCCAATGTCTCGCCGGGGCTGAAAGTCCTCCCGTGGAGATACTATTAAATAGTTTGTGTGGCGGTGTTGCTGAATCTTCACTCATCACACCAGTGTGTTTCAGGCCTTACGTGTCCTGTAGCTTAGCAATGTAGATCTATGTAGGCACCTTTATGTCCTCGAAGAGAATGTAGAATGAGCTGAAATACTCCAAATAGCGCTAAGAGCTGGTGCTGTCATTGTGTCCAGGTATGCAATGTTTTGTTGCATTTTTGTAGCCTTAAACAAAGAATATTTATTTAATAAACTACACTAACCGTACTTCTGCATAGCTGTTGAATTGACTATTATTTCAGAGAAAATAGAGAAATATTGTGAATGTACTCCACAGGGAAACTTAATCATTAAAAAACTATAAGCCACAAGATATTACAAAGACATTGCATTAAGCACTCCCACCGTGGACTGCTGGTTAACAAAAGTAATTTTAATTTCACACTTGTCATTTCAGGAAATAAAATAAAAAAAAATCAATGAAACCAGTAAATATCCCTTTGTAATTAACACACACGCATGTGTGTGTGGCCGTCTCATTACTGTCCATCTTGTTAAAGTGTTTGGTGGCCACAGGGAAGGATTAGGTGGATTAACAATGTCGAGCGTTTCTGTGCAGAGTCACATGGACGCAAAGCTTTCTGGGAACCAACGGCTGCTTTTAAAACGGCAGGACTGTGACGGCGCCTTCACCGGCCAAAATTAGACGAGTTGCTGCGCTCGCTGGCTCCTGTAAGGTTTCTAGACCAGTTGCGGTGGAACTATTTTTATATGCAACACAGGCAGTTTAGCAGACATAAAGTTTGGAAGGTCAGGTGAAGTAGCTTGTTTATCAGGGGTTCCTTTGTGGGAGGAACTCTGTAGTGTTGTTTTAAAGTTAAAGGTGTGGAGCGTGGCTTCTCTGGAGATTACAGACGGCTGATCATGCTCTTAAGTTGACCTGAGAGCTTTCTCTCTCTCTGTCTGTCTGTCTCTATCTCTCTTTCTCTCCCTATCACTCACACACACACACACACACGCATGCACACATTTTATTGGAGATTGACTGTTCCATGCCAGGTTTTGCGTAAAACAAGCTACGACAGGCATGTTATGAAATAGCACATGGAAAATCTCACACACATGCAAACTCTTTCCAATCCTTGAATCCCAAAAATACAACAAAAAAATCTTTGTATGTACGTGTGTGTATGTGTGTGTGTGTGTGTTGCGCAATGGAATGGAATGGAACGGAAAAGCGGCAACAGACCCGTGTGTGTTTGCAGCCGAGAGTGAAAATGAGTTAAATAATCTTCGGCCCACACAGAATTTGACAAGCTGTTGTGGCAGGTCTGTCTCTCCTGCGTTCAGGCACCTCACGCCATTCTCTTCCCCGTCTGTCTTCAGTTAATAATGACACGTTGAACCGAGACACCAGCCAGTCACGTTCCCTGTTGTCACGTTTAAAGCCGTTCCCTTTTCTTAATAAGCCGTTATGCTCCAACGCAGCAGCTGTAACGGTGAGTCATGTAACGGTGAGTCATCACCATCAGGTACACACCATACAGCAGGTGAATTACCCCCATTTTTTTTGCATGTATTTATTGACCTGTTTTATTTGTGGCGGTGCCCAGGCCTAACTTCTAGAATTTAACCAGGCAGTAAAATCGGATTAGGGTTGTTTTGTTTCTAGGTGTGGGTTTACCTCAGAACTTTGTTTTGCACTCTTTAATTTGGGCTCCTTTCCTTCTCCTCATGTACTAACACGATAAACTGGGTAATCAAGTTACCATCAGTGGGAGGAGTTCAAATAAATCACAGTTTGAAAACAGATTAACGAGGCCCAAAGTAGCTTCCACTGAGATTCAGCTCCATTTGGAATTTTCTCTTCTTCCTTTTATTTTTGAATATTTTCAATTTTCTTGTTGCAAATGACAAAAGACACTTGAACATTGAACGCCCTGAGGCCAAATCATCTGCTTTAGCGATGAGTCAAGGGTGGAAGCGTCTGCGTTTGGTCATGTCTCCTCTACTCCTGGCGTGTTACTGCACTGCAGAGGTATAAAACACCTCCATCGTCAAGGTTAAAAAAGAATTTGTCATTAAAGTCAAGTCAGAGGGGTGATGAGGCAGACCAAGCACTCGGCTCTCAGCAGCCACAGAGCGGTCAGGCTCCGCTTCCCTCCATCTCGAATATGCCTCCCTGCATCCTTCATTTCCTCCTCGCCACCGTCAGCGTGCACTCCGGGCCAGTCTCACAAAGGAGTGAGAGGCAGGAGAGCAACGAAACCTGTGGTGAAGGAGGAGTGGAGCAGAAAAAAGCTGGAGAGATGGAGGAAGATGTTGAATCTGAACATTTCTGCCCAAGAGACCAAACCAAGGCGGTCCAGCCCGTGTGCTGCAAACATATATTTATATATTTTGGATGTAAGTGTGTGTGTGTGTGTGTGTGTGTGTGCGTGTGTGTATTCCGCTCTGGGGAGCTCTACAACTTTACAGCTGACTGCTGATTACGTGCCAGTTGTATTGTCCTGACTTTGTGCCGCTCGGAGCCCATTATCAGCCTGGCAGCGGACGCGGAATTCAAGGCAGAACTCGGCCTTTAATGTGCTGCTGCGAAAGTTTTCCTTTCGGCCGTATTCTCATGGGGGGTGGGGGGGGTGTCCCTGCTCGCACGTATTTCCCCCAGGCTACGAACACCGTGAACAGTCGGACGTTTGAGGACGCGCTCACTCCCTCCACCTCCCTCTTGGATTGAAGCCTGTTTACTTGGCCTGATGACATTATGGCAATCAAGTGGGGATCAGTTCCATTCCACTTCCTGTCTGGGGGCTCCCTGGTGTGTGTTTAGTAAAGGTTTGGCATGCAGAGCCACATCATCTCAGTGAGTCCTTCCAGTTTGAAATGGAGCAATATTCCTGGAATTAAAATGATTTATAGGAATCGAATAGTTCTGGGAAACGGTTTTCGGGTTTTATGTTGTTAAAAATGAGCTGCGCCACGCTCTGCATCCTGTTTGCTGAGGGATGAACTGCACGGTTCAGAAATGATGACAGGAAGGACAACTGGAACAAAAGATATCAGATTTCCTCTCATGTTCAGAGGGTTGGGAGGTACGAAAACGGGGAATTCGCAGGATTTCTTTTTTTTTTTTTAAATATATCTCGGTGTTAGCATCCCGCATATGCTGCTTCAGTAGCTGTCAGAGCACCTTGAATAAATTATCCATCCTGTCTATAGTCACAGGAGGCGCAAGCGATCAAAGCTCTGCTCTTATGAGGGATGTCCTGGTTTGTGAGAGTTGGCAGACTGCAGTTTTTCCCTCTCGGCTTTCTCTTTGTATCCCTTCAATCACGAAGCTTGTGCTCAGATTCAGTCACCTCGCGTGTGTTCAACCTTCGACAAGTCGTCTTGAGGTGTCCGGAGTTGCCCCCCCCGTTACCCCGGTGCTGCGGCGCTGCATTCAGCAGCAGTCAGCCGTTTGCTCCATCACTTCGGGTATAATTTGGCTTTGCGGTAAATTAGCTGAATCAGTTTAATGCGTCCAGACTCGGGGCTCCTTCATCTTTTCAAGTCGAACAAAATTGATGAGAAAAATGAGTCGGGCAAACGCCCACGTTGTTCTCCGGGTTTCGCAGTCACATTAATTGTACGTCCTTCTTCTCGTCTCCCGTTTGTTGCAGGCACTGGCCGCCAATGCTGGCACGGGGTTTGCCGTAGCTGAGCCCCAGGTAGCCATGTTCTGTGGGAAACTCAACATGCACGTCAACATTCAGACGGGCCGCTGGGAGCCCGACCCATCCGGAACCAAGAGCTGTGTAGGAACCAAAGAGGGGGTGCTGCAGTACTGCCAGGAGGTGAGTCATTACAGCACTCATCTATAATGTAAGATAGTTAATAGATATGTATAGATAATAACTGGAGCTAATTACAATAAGAAATTTGTGAGTGTTGCTTTAGTGGATCTAATGAGCCTAATTTTCTCAGAGTTTTGTTTGAGAGTTTCTTTCATGCGCCCTTGTTGTTTTCAGAAATTATTCTTCCTTAAAGTTTCAGCAGCTTTTCCCCTCAAGCCTTCAAGCTGTATTAATTGATGACATTTTGATGGCATTTGGGGAAAGAATGAAATCTCGATGCTCATCCAACGCTGATGCGATCGGGAGAATATAAAGTGTGCATCAAAGGATCCAGCTGAAGCTCCATGTCAAACTTCTTCTTCCACACACACACGCACACACACACACACACACAAATTATTTAATATGCCTTCTCTGCTGTCTTGTGTTCCACCAGATGTATCCTGAGTTCCAAATCACAAACGTGGTCGAAGCCGACCAGCCAATCCGTATTGAGAACTGGTGCAAGAAGAAGAAGGTGTGCAAAGGCCATGCCCATATTGTGGTGCCTTATAAATGCTTAGGTAAGCCTCTATGTTAACAAGTAAGTCAAAGGTTCGGAGAAGCCCGATTAGAGGGCTCAGAGGGGTTCTCCACAGTCCTTCATACTGGCCATAGATGGGAAAAAAGAAGAGATTATGATACATCTTTGCCACAGGCAGAGGCGACATAGTGATATCGGAGCCTTGATTCAGTTGACTAATCCTGGCCTGGAGCTGCAGACCCAGCAGATCCAGGCTGGCTAATGTCTTTAAGACTGGGGAGTTGAGGGGTGCAGCTATTGCAGCTTGGGGGAGGTTTGCGGCATTATTGCACTTTCCATTCCACCGTTCAGCAGGCGCATACCTCTCCACCAGCACCGGGACCCTAATCAGTGGCAGCGACGCGCCTTTAGCCCAGCTGATGGAATGTCAGACAGAGTCTCATATTTTAAGCCATACGCTTCTGTCCTGTCCTGCCGTCGAGGAATACAAGTTCTGGAACAATTATCCACCCGTCAGTGGCAAGCATCAAGTTTTCCTATCAGGATCCTCGCTGTACAGTTAGCTTTGCGCACCGCCAATAAGAGCTGTACATTAGGCAAATGCGTTTATGTGCACTTTTTGAGCCGTCGTAACACCGCAGGTCCGTAGTTTGAAGGAAAAAAGTAGCTGCCTCCCAACTGCAAGGCTATCAGATCCACTTCCAAACAAGCGTTTGATTGGATGCCTTTATGTCAATTAACGTGCATCAGCTATCGCCATGGTCATAATTCCTCGGACCACTCTGTCTTGCTCTAAATGGCTCGTGCAGTTCTCTAGAAAATGATCTTTTAATGCATTGATGGTAATCAGGAGGGCTTCATGAGCCACTACGGCTCATTGGAGATGAGATGTCATGCTTGGGCACGCAGGCCTTGAATCTGCATGGCAGCCCTGATTTGTCCACCGTCATTACCCATTTAAAGCTGCCACGGAAGAAAAGACAAAACAAAAAACAACAACAACAACAAAAAGCAAAACATCATCTCATTTGTTGAAAACACTTCCTGACACCCCTCCTGTGTCCAGCTGACTCTCGCTGATTGAGTTGCGCCTCGTTCCGGGATGAAAAGCTATTAGCAGTTGCGCTGGACTGTGAAATGGGGGACCGCTCAAGAGCTCCTTTGGCAATCGCACAGAGGAGCCTTGAGGAAACTTCATGGTACGGCAAACAACACAGCTGGAGTGACTGAGACATGACCACAGACGAGCGCGTCCCTTCTTTTAGAGTTTATCATCCACACACACATCATGACATCACCGCCGGGTATTAAGAAGGACCGTCTCATTAGAACCTCTTCTAAAATCATTACAGGTCTTCACTGCTTGTCCTTACATGTGTCACCATCGCTGTAAGGTGTGTCGACCCATCAGACTATGAGAGCAGATCTGCTAGCTATAGAACGGTCTCTGATCTGAGACAACGGGGGGAGACAGATGGAGGCCAGATAAACACAAGGTGTTGGCAAGGAGGAGGCTATTGAGAGGGTTTGTGCATAATTATGTAATGGAGCGTGATAGGAGCTTAATTGGAGGCTGTGATCATATGCTACAAGCCACAGCGTGCCTCTGCTCACCTCTGCAGGGTGTTATTTGTCAGTCCCTCCATGAGTCAACCTGTGGCTTTTGAATTATTCACTATCGCAGAGTGTGCATTAAGAAATTACTCCCAGGTTTCTACCTTATATTTATCAGAGCACATTTGTGTAAGTGATTTTAACATATGAGAGCAGACTCACTCTGAATAATAGACTAACATTTTTGAGGGGATTCACGAGGCAAAGTATGCCAGTAAATGTGATTTGTGTTCCACAACACTCTAATCCCCCCCACAATGATGCCTTTGTCAAATAGCAGGTGATTATTTTAGCGAGTTGTTCATTATTTTTGGGATTTTTTTGGGTGGGGGGGGGATTAGTTACTGGCAAATGGATGCCGGGGAACGTTCACTGAGGACCTTGTGTGAGAGTATTTATGAAAAAACATAATCCGGTGGAAATAATTCTAAAGAATTCTATAAAAAATTTTCTGGATCAACGCTTATTTATGAGCTTATTTCAAAGAAAAGCGGAACATCAAAAAGGAAGTTGATGAATCATCATGGAATAAAAGGAAATGTTGCAATCAACAGAACAGCCTCGTGTTGACTAAGCCTGTTTATTTAAGAGGGCAGGGCACCCAGTGACAAATCTTGATTTCATCAGTGTCACTGAATAATTCAGTCAATAAAGTGTGTGCGTGCATGTTTCAGAGCACCACTTCTCTTATCACTCATATGGATTGACAAATATGAAGAAGTAACCCACACATGTGATATGTGATTTAGTAGCACATTATGTAGTACAGGGTTCAGCTAGTTTCTATGGTTTTTGGTCTGATAACACTAATGTAAGACACTTTGCATGAGTTTAAAGGTGAACCCTACATGCAAATGTTTAATCTCCAGTCACATCCTGGTTTTTGCCACGTAGTCAAATCTGATATCTTTTATGTGCTGCATATGATGCAAATGTAAGAAACATTACAAGGCCAACAAAGGGTTTTGTTTTGATGAATGAAGTATAGATAATATAGATTATGCCTTATTGTTATTATCTCCCACTTCCTGTCAGTGCTGATTATTTTTCTGCTTTAATGGTTGCCTGCAAGCCTTCCTTCACATCTGGCTGCACTGCCGGGGTGAGCCTGACATATTTAACAGGGAAGGAAAGGTGGATGAATAAAGCAGTTGGAACGGAAAGAGACATGAAAAGACCTTCGCACACGCGCGGTCACGCCACACACACACACACACACACACACACACACACACACACACACATACACAGCGCTGCTCTCCAAACTCCACCTTACATCACACCCCGTGGTGTGACTGCTTCGAGGGTACATTTGAAACCTCCTGCACCTCTCGACAGAGCAGACGAGTGCAGAGTGTGATAGAAGGGAGCGCTGAAGGATGAATGGGTTTGCATCTGCTCCGCGGGGAGTCAGGATCTCTCTGGCTGCTGCAGGAAGTGAGGCTGATGCCCTTTTCATAAAGCACAGCAGACCTTTAAACAATGGAAGTGGAGGAAGCTTCCTCTTAGCTGGTGTCCAAAGCAAAATACCTATCTTATCTTTTGATTTCCAAACTACGTCTACTTTGGTGCACTTAGTTACTTTCCTGACACAAACCAGAAAAGTGGGGGGTCTTTATGGCTGAGGGGGTTATACTGTACCTCCTGGGTGGAGATGAGAAGCAGCTGCTGGGTCGTCTGCTATTTTCAGCTCTCTCCTCTTCCTATCCTACCCTCTCATTTTCCAAAACACTGCTTTTTTTTTTTTTTAACTGCCTGCCTGCCTCGCCTGCTTCTGGACGTGCTGCAGTATCTCTGCCTCAGGACAAGGGGCTGGAATAACCACTAAATGAACAGTTACAGGACAGCTCCCAGCCATCATGGTGACACCACTGGACCTTCATTTTTGTGTTTTTCGTGCCCCATTCCTCAGCCGGCCTTTGCCCCAAACCTTCTATTCATCTAGGCTCGCCTTCCTTTTCCCCTTGTTCTTCCCGTCGTCTGTCTGGTTCTGCACGAGAACCGACTCACACTGCCCGTCCAGCAACGGCCTACCCTTCGCGCGATTCCCACAACATTCGCCTTTAACGGAGTTTTTCAAGCCGAGACATTTCACATTTCTCCACAAGATGACTCGCTTCATGTCTCTTCATACCTGTGTATCAGTGCTGTCAGCTTGTTTGATGAATTAAACATCTTTCAAGTGCTTTTTCAAGCTAATTGACTTGCAGGAGGATTTCAGAGCACTTATAAAGACTGTGAAAAGTGATTCTCTCCGCTGCCGTTTTAAGTTACCAGTTATAGACGCAAGCGGAGGGATGTATCCTGTCTTGGCTTTGGGTGCTGGGACAGATGTTCAGCTGTCAGGTGCCATTTCTGTAATGAACTCTAAAGGAGCAGGCAACTATGAAATATTCAGTTAATCCATCCATTCGTTCTTTTTCGTTCCACCAGGGGCGGCAATACATTTATAATCGGTGCACAGTGCTGACAGCGTGTTTGTCTTTTGCAGTGGGCGAATTTGTCAACGACATTCTGCTGGTTCCGGAGAAGTGCAAGTTCTTCCACAAGGAGCGCATGGACATGTGTGTTAGCTACCAGCAGTGGCATGGCATTGCCAAAGAGGTGAGGGAAAGTATTCGGATAAAGCTCGAGAGTGCCTCCCTCAGAGAGAGAGCTTTAGAAGTAAATCCCCCCCCACCCCAGAAAAAAACAACTATTAGACAGTTAATCAAACACATTTTAAAACTCATAATTCCGGTCACCCTTGCGTTACTTTCTGATCTTTGCTCTCACTTCGATAATACCTTTCCCGGGCCTCGGTGGGTCTCCGAGGCTCTCTGATCACAGCCTGACAGGGAACCCTCATGTCTCAGCTCATAATCAGATTAGTGTTGTGACTGCAATGCAGCTAATCCCCCCCCGGGCCGTTCCAAAGCTCATCTTTAGGGACCGCTTTGACCAGCAGTGAGAGGAACTCATGAAAACTGACTCTCCTCTCTCGCATATATTAACTACACTGAAAAGGAACTGCTTAATGATGATAACTGTAGTCACGATATACCATCCAGATATTCATCCAACAGGAAGTGTTGATGTTTAAGTGCTACCAGCATGCTTTGGTAGATTTTATGGAGTAAAATTGTCTGTCCCGACAGGCCTGCTCCAAAAGCTCCATGGAGCTGCACAGCTACGGAATGCTGCTCCCCTGTGGCATCGACAAGTTCCACGGCACAGAGTACGTGTGCTGCCCCCCCTACCGCGCCAGCGACACCGACCGCGACGAGGACGAGGATGAGGAAATAGAGGACGAGGAGATCGACGAGGCCGACCTGGTGGACGAGGAGAACAGGTGAGCGGCTGTGAAGGCAACCCCCCCCCCCCCCTTACCGGCGCCCTCCCAGATGAGTTCGTCCGTTCCTTAACTCCCCCCCCCTCGCCTTCACAGTGAGGCACCAACTGACGAGCAGCCCGCGCAGAAGGAGGAGCCGGCGGTCGACTACAAAGACGACGAGGAGGATGAGGAAGACGAGGAGGAGTACCACTACGTCTACGAGGACGAGGAGACAGAAAAGGGGGGCGAGGACGAGGAGGAGAAGAAAGAGAGCAAAATGTCAGAGAGCCAAGAGGACAAAACTCTTCAGGAAGTGAAAGGTCTCTGATGAATTCAATTAGGCTCTGCCGTCTCGCCGCTACCTCTGCTTTTCTACTCTGCTGGCACTTTGCCCGCCGCTCGGATATCACCCGACCTTTTTAACCCCTAAATCTCAGCCAGCCTGTAATTAGATAAGTGTGCTCATCAACCGGCTTCTCCCTGGAGCTAATGGCAGACGTGCACTCTGCTGCTTTATCACAGTTAAATGATGATAAATCATCCAGATTTTTGCATTCACTGCTGATGACTCCAGCTCATCGCGTATCAGAGCGAGCGTTTAAGCAGACGTGGTGGCGGGGGAGGGGGGGAGGGGGCGAGCGCGCACTTGTCACTTTTGTCGCGTTTGTGTTTTGCCGATCGGCGAGCGCTCTGACCTCGCGTGGTGGCGTGCTCTGCCCTCCGCAGAGGTGTGCACCCTGGAGCCCGAGACGGGCCCCTGCCGCGCCTCCATGCCCCGCTGGCACTTCAACGCCGACCAGAAGAAATGCGTGCGCTTCATCTACGGGGGCTGCGCCGGCAACCGCAACAACTTCGACTCGGAGGAGTACTGCATGGCCGTGTGCAAGCGCCTGAGTAAGTGTCACATGACGCCACGGGGGAGGGGGGGGTGGAGGGGGGGTCCCTTTCCGCCTCTTTGTGTGTCCGTACGCCAGAGCCGGACACCTGTTACCAGTCACTCATCGGCCACTCCCACCAACGCCGCCACTCAAACACCTGAAGCCGCTCCGCCAGCACGCGACTTTCTGTTTTCCCACCGCACGGGCGCGCGAGGAAATTCTCTCTGCCGCGTTAATTAAAGAGCGGATGGGGTGTTTTTCCAGAGCCAAAAGCTACAATCTTGCACTTAAAATCCAAATATATCCTTTCCCAGTCAAACCAAATATCATCTGGAGGCAAACTGTGTTTGTTATCTGGGTAATGATCTGTAACCTTGCAATTAAATCTTTAATTATTTTTTTTTGTCATTAGAGTCAGAAAATCAAAGCCTTTTTTCTAGAACAATTCTGGATTTTCCTGTCCGTTTTGAAGAGTCGCGGCCTTTAGAAGGCGAGGCTGTAAAGGGCTTACGAGAGGCCTTTTGTTTACTTTTAGCCCGCTCCCCCTGTTCGGAGGGCGAGGTGATACTTTTGACGTCTCCGGTCAGCGCGGGGATCTTGTAAAGCCAGGAGCCCTTTGGCCTCGCCCCGTCTGACCCGGGCCGTCAAAACTCGGACGCTGTCAGCAGAAAGCTGACGGGTGGGATGAAGCGAGATGGAAAAGGGGGGACTGTCAGATTTATCGCGAAGAGTCCGTCCGGCTGTCCTTTCCCAGCCCCCCCCCCCCCGTCACTCACTGTACATGTCCAAATGTTCCCAGTCACGCTGCCAACTCCTCAGCCCACCGACGACGTCGACATCTACTTCGAGACCGCCGCCGATGACAAGGAGCACAGTCGCTTCCAGAGGGCCAAGGAGCAGCTGGAGATCAGGCACCGCAGTCGCATGGAGAGGGTGAGAAGTCCTTTTCCGTCTTGAAGAAGCCTTTTAGGCTTAGGAGAGTGATTGCTCTAATCATCCCTTCAACTTTTAAGTATTATAAAACAGTATTGTTGAGTAGGTATTGGTGAGGTAAAACTTTTTGCAGTGTTTGAAGCAGCTAAAAGCTGTCTGAAGGAATAAAGGTGTACTTTAAGGGCCTCTTATCTTTGGGAAATTAAAAGCTTTTGTCTGATTTCCGGTTGTCTGTAGTTAAGGAGAGAGTGGGAAGAAGCTGATCGTCAGGCTAAGAACCTTCCCAAGGCTGAGAGGCAGACTCTGATCCAAGTAAGACACTGATCCTCACCCCGCGTGAGCGCTCCCTTTGTCCCCGTGTTTGCCTGAGATATAACTTCTACCGTCCCTTGTTCCCTGTGCCATTTAAGATCTCTTTTCCCTGGCTGCTCTATCTTTACCACGCTAAGATTAAATTAGGACAGTCTGACTGCGAAGACTTCTGAAAAAGTCTCCAGCTCCCCTGTCAAGCAAACTTAAACTTGTTTTTTTCTCACCCCCCCCCTCCCTCTCCTTTGTTCAGCAGGAATTTGACGAGCGGTGTATACATTATTAAGCGTCTTTGTTTTTTTGTTTACAGCACTTCCAGGCCATGGTGGAGTCTCTGGAGGAGGAAGCAGCCAGCGAGAAGCAGCAGTTGGTGGAGACTCACTTGGCCCGGGTGGAGGCCATGCTGAACGACCGCCGCCGCCTGGCTCTGGAGAATTACCTCGCCGCCCTGCAGGCAGACCCACCCAGGGTAAATTCCCAGTCTCGGGCATCTTTTGTCCTGACCTGTCTGGATGTTTCATCGCCGACAAACGTGCAAACGCAAGCATGTTTATGAGAAAATAGCGAGCACTGCGCTAATAGTCTCTTCTGCCAAATTTCATCTCATCACGAAGATTTCCTGTGGCCAAAATAAAACGCATCCCAAAATCCTGCTTGAGCAATAAGTCAGTTATGGTAGAAGCTCCAGCAATAATCCCTGTGTCATTTATTGAATGCCTCTCATCTAATATTCCTCTGATCCTTTTGGCAGCAGACACTGTGTTAGTGTTTCACAAGTTTCTGATAACATTTATAACCTGCAGTGGTGGGCTTCTGACCAAAAAAAAAGACCAAACGAGGGAAATGTCCCCATTAATTAATAATTTTTATGTGGTTTAGGCTTATTGTATAAGTGCTGTCGAGAGATTCGTATTAAACTGGGATGGTGTATTAAGAGTGTGTGCGTTTCAACGAGCTTGACAATGTCTCCTTCAGCCCCACCGCATCCTGCAGGCCCTGAGGAGGTACGTCCGGGCCGAGAACAAGGACCGCCAGCACACCATCCGCCACTACCAGCACGTGCTGGTGGTCGATCCCGAGAAGGCTGCTCAGATGAAGTCACAGGTGCGATTGTTAACATCCCAGTTCGCGTTCGGTTGTGACTTATTGTCGTTAACAAGCCATCGGTGTACTGCAGGATGTCTCTGTGGTTCCGCTTGGGGCTTGCTGAGCTCCTTTTGACGTACGTTATCAGCACAGTCGGTCCTAAACCACTCCCACTTCTGCTCCGACAGACGAGATAATGATGTCTCAGTCTGCTCTGCCCCATTTTAAAGGGTAGGAGTCATTGTAGAGGGATTTGGCTAGAAGCTTGTCTGTTAATTGTACTTGTCTGACGTCCCCGCGCCCTTCAACACCATTTTCGGTGATCAGTCAACAATGAGGAAAAGGGCGGGCTGTATTTTTACATAAATTAGATGATATGGCTAAACCTTTGCTGCCTAATGGCCAATCTCTCGTCACCCAGCAAAACTTGCAGCAAGCTCAAATATATCTGCTGCTCTCCATTCGCTATGTAACTTAAACGCATGCCCACTGTGCTTGATTTATTTAGAAGGCCAAAAAAAAAAGAAAAACTCCCCTGCTGAGCGTCGGAGAGCTTGTCTAATGCATCAAAATCTCTACTCTAAAGCTCTAGAATGTACTCTTTATTGTGTGGATTATTTGCCAACAGCAGGGCTCCAGAGAGGCTTTAAAGAGGAAGGTGCATTGTTGTCATCTGCCGGTGGCCGCGGGGTACTGCACTACAACAGCCTTTACATGGTGGGGGGTGTAAACACCCATCTGCCAAGAACTGATCAGATTTGTCAGTGGCAGGTAGCTTTTCATGCTCTTCCGACAACATTGGCATCTCCTCAGTGAACATGGACTCGCATGCAGAGAAACCGAGCGCATTCTTGGAATGCGGTTTGTGTGTGTGTGTGTGTGTGTGTGTGTCTGTGAGTGACGGGAGACGAGCTGAAAGGCAGCAGATTCGATTCACATTTTTGGAATGAAAGAGTCTCCGAAACGGCTTTTTTTAATATATATATATATCAGGGCAAATCATCAGAAAACACATTTTGAAAGAGGTAAAATATTTTCGCGTAAGCGGTCTCCAACTCTTTTTTTTTTTTTTTTGAGTATATGTGCATTAAACCAACAGTGCGATGTGGTGTTAAGGGGGGGAAGGGAGAACCTAACAAAGATTGAGGATTTGTATCTGAATTTCTGGCAGGTTTTAACACTTATTATCTCATCACATGTCACTCCAGCCATGTTGTGCAGCCTGGTGATGGAGCAACATAAATACATGAGAGGCCCTTCTTTTGTCTTTGTCACCAGGTGATGACCCACCTGCGTGTGACCGAGGAGAGGATGAACCAGAGCCTGTCTCTGCTCTACAAAGTTCCTTACGTGGCCGACGAGATTCAGGACGAAATCGGTGAGTCGGTCAGGAGCCCGAGGTGGCTCTCCGTCTTGAAATGAAACCAGCGACGGAGCCCAATCGAAGGCTGACTGGAACTATTTTCTCTGCATGAATTCGTGCTTCTCTGCTCTTTTTTTTTTTTTTTTTCTTTCTTTTCTTTGCCCAAAACCCTTTCCAACCTGCGGTATTCGTCTCCAGTAGCACACTGTAAGACAGACGGATCTCATAACATGTTGTTAATAATGTTCTTTTGTTTGCTCTGGCTTGTTAAAAGAAAACCATGGCGCGCGGAGCAGCGCAGATTAAAGAGGAGTGTTGCAGTGACAGAACTGGGTCACAGCTTTCAGCAGTATCCTGTTGGGAGATGTGTAGATTTACAGAGAAAATAGCTCTCAGAAATATACTAATTGGTCGTTAGCCGAAATGGGAACAGATGCTCTGGCTGTTCCCAGTAATTGAAATTCTCGCTTTGCACCTTGCTGCCACGCGCCGGACCGACCGTCTGAATTGCGATTTGTGCTCTCTCCGCCGCAGACGAGCTTCTCCAGGAGCAGAAAACGGACTTGGACCAGTTCCTGTCGTCCATCTCCGAATCCCAGCCGGACATCACGGTGTCGTCGGAGGAGAGCGCCGAGGTGTCCGCGTCCGAGGGCAAGCCCTACCGGCCCTTCCAGGTCACGTCCCTGGGCTCCCGCTCAGAGCCAGAGGGTGAGACAGTCACCGCCCCCCGCCAGCTGTTGAGGACGCGGGGGCCTCTGTGAATGATTTAAGGGATAAAGTGCGACAAAACAGTCGAAGGGGTTCCCCCGGCGCTTTTCCACGCGAGCGCGGATGCGCCGTGGATCCGAGGTTTAGATTAATCTGTCTCCCCTGTGGCCGAGCCTTCAGCAGCCAGGCAAGACGCCTCGGGCTTTGGTACTGAGCGGCAGCTGAAAGCTTTTCACTGATGCCAAACTGAAAACCGAATCCTTGAGGAAAAGGGGTGGTGGTGGTGGTGGGGGGGGGTGATGGATGGAAACATTTTCATGAACAAAACCCCGAGGAGCATCTCATATACATGCAAACCCAGCCGAGGACTTAGAAAGAGCCACTTCTGAAATGGCTGCCTTTTTAAGTTTGCCCATGCCTCTTCCTTTTCCGGGCTCTTTTTTGGATTCGAGTTAACACAGCTTGTTAATCCTGTCTTTTTTTCCCTCTCCTCACTTAAGTTCTCTCTTCTTCTCTCTTCCTTCCCCTGTTCTGTTGTTTGTTTTATTTTTTCTGTTGCTCATTGCTAACACCAAGGCGATCTATCAGACTCCCCGCGTGCCTTCAAAAAAGGTTGGTGCCTCTGTTGCATCTCGTTTCTCCCCCCTCCTCTTCATCTCCAGAGCCCATCTAGTCCTTTGCTCCCCTCCTTTTCTGTTCGAGCAGTGTGGGGTTGTTTTTATTTATTTTTTTAAGGCAGAAAGCCGCCTGTCGGGTAATTTCTCTCCTTTTTCCTGCCGTGGTCTTGGTCGCGGCGTTGATTGTCTGCATAAATGTACTCATTTCTGACACCAGCACAGTTATCCCTTCTCACTTGTGTCACTTTATTTATTCCTCACCTCTCTGCTCTTGAACGCACATGTTTCTAAATCACCCATTTGCCTTTTTTTTTCTCTTTTCCCTCCATCCATCTGGGTTTTAAGTGAACTGTTCGCAGCAGCTCCAATTATCCATCTGCGGAAACCACATGCGGCGAAAACTCAGAGGCTGTTCAGCACATTCGATCATCACCCCGTGTGACATTTATATATTTTGAATCAGTATAAAGGCCTTTTTTTCAATTTAAATGCTCTACCATCCAATCCAGCATTTCAGCCAACGCACTTCAGTAATTGTGCTAACCTAGGAGGGGACAGTAGGCCAGCGCCATCAGACGGGCCCATTGTTCAGAACCGTGGCCCCACTGCCTCGCTCCTCTTCCCTGTTCATTTATTCATGGCATATCTGGTGTGGGTTTATTAATAGATCCTGCGCCTGTTCATAAATCATCAGCCCACCATACATATTTGACACCGTGGCCCACTTTCCGTCGCTTTTAATTACCAAAAAGGAAAAAAAAGACCACCTGTTATGACGTCAACGGGCCGTTCGCGTGAGGAGACGGTGGCTGTGAAACCGCCTGGTGATTGTCACGAACGGGGGGGGGGGTGGTGTCTCCGGGGCCAGCGGTTTCATCTGCATGCGTGGACAGAAGCTGTACGCCAGGCACCGTCAGAACGCCCTTTGTGGTGGTGGGGGGGGCAAAGTAAAGCCATTGTCACTCTGGCTAACATCGGTCACCCTCGCTGAACGCAAGAAAGAGCTTTGTTGTCAGTGGCGCGGGAGCGAGAGCCCGACGGCGACGCGCGGTCGTCCCCACAAACGCCTCCGTCTCCCCGCCGTCTTGCCGTTATTGACTCGCTCGCCTCTCCGCCCCCACAGGCTCCGCCATGTCGGGATTAGACGGTCTGATAGGCACCGAGGAGAGAATCATCAACAGCAAGACCGAGATCAACGGGAACACGGTAAGAGCCGGCGCGCCGCGGCGCGGGTTGCTGCCACGCTCGGCACTCGAACCCGAGAGCGGCTTTGTGAAAGCGGGACGGCCGTCCCCGCGTTCTGTGCCCCCCCCCCCCGCCGCACTCGTGCGGGGAGGAAGACGCCCACCTTGCAGTTTGTGCTGCTGAATGCGTGCAGATGCTTTCACAAAGCGCTCTTAAGTTCAGCTCTTAATGAGGCTGATTTCTTTTTTTTGTCTTTCCCTGTAACTGCGTTGTCATGGCTACAGCTGTCACTCGCTGGGCTATTTCTGTGTCTCTGTGGTCTCTGATCAATGCCACAGTCGGATCAGCAGACGCTGCATGCTTCTTTTTCTGTTCCACCCCACTCCCGGTTGGTGGAGTTATTAACGACGCTCCGGCTGTTGAATGCGTGTCACACACTAATCCAAAAAAAAAAAAAAAACCTGCACCATTTGTATGCATCGTAGACATGCAATGTTTTGAATGCACGCATGCTTCCGTGGTGGTCCTCTCGGAACAGAGCAGTCCGAGGTTCCAATTCCAAACGCTGACAGCTGCAATGACAGGCTTTCTCTGACGAGAACCAGACTGTGGACTGCTCTGTCTCTACAAGCAGGAGGTTTTTGTCTCTGCTGCCTGAACCCAGCCACTGTCACTCTCAGCTTCGTCTCCTTCTAGATTAGAGCTCTCAGGAATGAGGCGCTAACAGAACATTAATTATGTTGATGCGTGTAAAACCCCTCCCTCTCTCCTTCCACCTTGTACAGACAGACAGCTCCAAGTGTATCATCAGCCACACACAGATAATTCTTAAGCATAACTTCTTTTTTTTTTTTGTACATCCATTCTCTCGCTCTCTCTCTCTCTTTCTCTCTCTCTCTCGCACTCTCTAACACACACACATTCTGACACTCATTGCGGTGAGTGTAACCTGGGCTCCCCTGTCTGTGTTGCCAGGTGATTGATGAGACTCTGGATGTAAAGGAAGTGGTTTACAGTGCAGAGAGAGTCAGCGTTATACATGATGATGAGCTGGTGAGTACAGCGGCGCCCTCCACAGGCCTCTCTGGGGAACTCTAGTTATCTGCGGGAGGAGGTGAAGGAAGGAGGGAGTGTGCAGAGAGAACTGATGAAAAGCTTTGGGAATGAATCCCAATCCCCTCTAGTGCCTTTAACGGCGGTTCAGGCTAATACCTGTTTTGGTTATTTCGGCATGGTTGCATGTTTGTTATGTGAATGTTAAAAAAAGAAAAAAGAAAGGAATGTACCGATGCACACGTCGGGAATCGAAACATCGGCCGTGAATCCACACAAACCGAGTGTGCTCGGTTTATGTGTGCAAAGAAACGGAAACCCCCTACAGCATATGATCAGTTTGTGTCATATGTACTAACTGACGTTGTGAAGGTGGTGAGCGTGGAGGTGACTGTGGATGTTTTTGTTTGTGCAAGTGGTTGAGATATTACACAAAGGCACATTTCATGCATGCATGGACACGTTTGCAAGCCAGTCGTGTGTCATAGATCGTCCGCCGGGAGAGACATTGTGCTCGATAAATCACCGTTTAAAAGCCGCTTCTATGAAGACTAATCTCTTTATTTTACTTTGTGGCTCATACTTTTAAAAACAAATTGGGTTTCGGATTCTTTAAGTGATCCGCTTCTCTCTCCATCTCCTCACCTCTTCCATGCTTGGTAGGAGTCCTACCGCCCCCTGGGAGAGGACTTCAGCTTTGGGAGCAGCGCGCTGATTGGCCTGCTGGTGATCGCAGTCGCCATAGCGACTGTGATTGTGATCAGTCTGGTGCTTTTGAGGAAGAGACAGTACGGCACCATCAGCCATGGCATCGTGGAGGTGAGGCGACTTCAATATAGACACGAGCAAAACGTCAAACGTGCCCTGTGGAGTTGAGTTGTCGTTGAGGTCAGTGTTTCATGTCTGACCCCCCCCCCTCCTCACCCACCACCCAGGTTGACCCCATGCTGTCGCCGGAGGAACGCCATCTCAGCAAGATGCAGAACCACGGCTACGAAAACCCCACCTACAAATACCTGGAGCAAATGCAGATCTAAGTGGCGCCGACAGGGGGCAGCAACTGTGGGAAAATATACTACTGACCAATAACTTGCGCTATTGATAAAGAGCATCATTCAAACTCCTTTTACTGGTCTGTTCAGAACAATCCTTAAATAATGCTACTACTTCTACTACTGCTACTATTGTAATATAGAGCTACTATTGATCATGTTTCTTTTGAAAAAGTGATGTATCTGCCATTTTACATTATGGAAGATGTGATTTCTCTGTGATTGCATATACAGCTATTTCAGATCAAGATGTAACTTTCTTTCAGACATTTTATTTTTTGAAAGTGAAATGCAAATCAAGTAAAACCTAAATGTTTTTTAATAGCTATCTTAAAACTGGACCAGACACGATCCTTACAGTTTTCCATCATGCAAGTGTCATTATTGCAGATTCTGAAATAACTTGTGTTTTATTTTGTTCTTTTTTCCCCCCCTCTTAATAGATGGCTTGTATATGAAGGTTCTTTTTAAATGATTAAATTGTATAGTGAAACAACACATGAAAAAAATAAAATCATGAGTTATTTACTTTTGTTCTTTATGATAAGAGACACGATATACATTTACATTATATATATTATATATATATATAAAGGAAAGTACATGTTTTATTCCACCTTTATTCTCCAGGAAGTTCAGTTTGGGGTTCTTTTTACAGTTGAACTGTGTTTGCAGGTGCACTGAGTGAAAGAGGAAGCTGAAAGTGTGCACAGACTCCCAGCTTGAATGCATGGACCCGCTCAAGTGAATGCGAGCCCCCCCATTCACACAACCAGTTATTAAATGCGGAAGCAGGATGAGGGGTGATAAATGATGCCTACGAAGATGCGTAAATGAATGTTCTGTGTTTAGGAAGTTTTGTTTCCGTGTTCTGTAAACGAGCAAACTGCGTAGTGACTTCTGAAATTCAGCAGGTGCCCATTAGGACCCTCGAAATGCAAAAGAACCGGGTGTGTTTGGTGCTGTTCACCAGGCACACCCATATCCCCTGGATCAGGGTGTGCAGCAGACACGGTAAAGCTGGAGGTCCGTGCAGGCAGACACAGACAGAAAGACAGACAGGAGAGTTGCTTCCTCAAAAAAGCTTGTGTGTATACAGGGAAATGAAATATCCTACATTTCCAGAGCGCCTCTCTCTTACTTTTGTCCCTGTATGCCTGTGTCGATGTTGCAACTGTGGCTTTTTTCCAGAGGATTACCTGTGGTGTGCATTGTTCTTTTATGAAATGATATATATATTTTTAAGTTTTCTATTTTTTTTCCTTCCCATTCTGTGACAGTATCTCTGTATGTGGCTGTCTCACTATGCACCCAAATGGCTTTGACCTTGTAACTGCCTGCTTGATTGTGGGGGAGGGGACTGGCAACTAATAAAATATACATATTAGTGATTTTAAAAATGATTCACACTGATTGATGGCTGCAGGGTACACGTCAATAAATTCACAGCTTCCGTTCAGATGTATGTCTTAGATAGATAGATAGATAGATAGATAGATAGATAGATAGATAACACTTCAGGGAGTGATGTACTTCCTTGGCTCAATTTTGTATATTTGTTTATTTTGTTGGAACCTCGTGCTGGACTATAATAATAATAATAATAATAATAATAATAATAATAATAATAATCTAAAAGAGTTAAAAATAGTAATACTGATTCATATTACCTCCGTAATATGCGGGACTTCCCACGATTATTTTTTTTGTACTGGAGATGACGCAAAAACCTTGACTCATGAGTTTCTATCAAATGAGCTGGTCTCAAAGGAGCTCACGTGACCGAGAGTGTCCTCATTTCATAAAATATTAATAAAAGAAATTCGCCTGACTGAGCCGGCAGGACGCCGGGTAATGAATAAACTTAAGAGTCAGACTCGCCAATTCGAAGCGGCGAGACGAGATTCACCTTATAAACGCCATTAAAACGCGCTTTTACCTGCGACAGGTAAACAGGAACAGGGCGCAGGTGGGCGGGGCGGACACGCCCACAGAAACCTGAGGCTGCCGAGAAAAAAAAAAAAGGTTTCCCCTCCGCTGCTGTCCTGTTGGTCACAGGTATGTGAAACCTTTCTGGCAGATAAAGGTTTTTATTCATTCATCCGACAAATACGGTGGTTTTTTTTCTGGATATAAGGCTTTTTCTTCGAAATAAACCTTTTTTTTTTTTTGGTAGCACAGGTGTACTTGTTGGAGGATCACCTGTCGGGGACGGGCCTGCAGGGTCACGGACAACCTTGGGTGGCAAAAAAAAAACCCAAAAAAAACAGGATCTGAATTGAAAGAAACAAACAAGAGAGGAGTAGGAAGTAGTTGCGTCTGATTTTAAAACTTTTGCTGCTGGTTTTAAACTTTTTGTTGATGGATTACATGGACAGTGGACTGAGATACACACCAAAAGCGGTAAGAAAAATGTCGCGCACACACACACACGAAGTTGTTTTAGCATGCCAAATGATAAGAAACAGACTGCGTTTGTTTTACAATGAAACAACTCATCTGGATATTTATAAATTTTATGTCCGAATAAATGTCACTATATTTACAGGCAGACGTATTCATTATACAATTATCCTTTCTTAATCACAATTAATAGACATTGACAAATTGAGTTTGCACTATGTAAATGAGTTCATTAATAAACTCCGTATTTCGCAACCTTTTTTGTATTAATTGAAGGCCATACAAACGTTTTTATTTTTGTGTGGGAAAGGGAATCCAGGTATCGAAAAGAAATCACACAATCTCAACTATGGAATTCACTTTTATTTATTTAAGTTTTCCATTGAATTTGCTTGTGTTCAGGAGCTATTTGCAGGACGTCTGTTTGTCATGGGAGTGTGTCCTCCAGAGCATTTTCTTGGAGCAAAGATTTGTAAACAGGCGAACCCCTGAATTCCACCGGGTCCCTCCTCCCTGTTGTGACTTGTTCCATTGAGCGCGTCTCCACAGAACAACACGAAACCACAAATGCGCATAAACGCACAGTTCAAAATGAGATATGTGAAACATGCACCCATTTTTATTCATGTATTTATTCTGAAGAACTGGCTTCATGACATGTTGTTTTTGCACGTTTTGCTGAACTGCCAGCTGAAAAGCACACGTAAAATTGGGTTTGTGTATTATTTCCTCTGGTAAACAACGGGTTTCCTTAACAAATGACACCATGAATGTAACATTTACTTGTGCAATTACTAAGTCAGTCTGTTGCAGCCTGGCGAAAGAGTGCTGGGGTTTACTGTTCTCCACAGCCATTTTAACCTCCCTTATGCAACCAAGGAAGCGCTCAAACAAACTAGTTTTGTGAGTGCAATTTCAGATGTGCAGACTGTGGCTCCCAGCAGGTTTGACAGGATTTTACCCTGTGAAACCTTTGTACTCCCCCTCCCCCTCCCCCTCTGGCCCACCTACTAACCCTAACCACAGGCCTGGAAAGTTCTAGATCCAAGAAATCACTTCGATTTCTTTTAACTGGAAATTGAATTTATAGAAAACTATGTTTCAAAATGAAACATTTGTCACTTTTGTCTTCTGCTGAGTATTTGCTCCTGTGTCATTTAGCCTCAAGGTTGGAGCAAATTCATGAAGTGTTACACCGACAAACTCCTCACTGCTGGCAAATTTCACCAAATGGTAGCAGCATTAAAGATTTTTTTCATTCATTTCCAGGACAAAGGATGGGAGTCTTCTGTCCAGTTCCTGCCAGCAGCAGACAACAAGAAATTGGAGAAGAAAAGGGGCCCAAGGAAAATCGGAGCAGTGATCGGCGTGGTGATCTTTGCTGCTGTTGTTGCTCTGATGATTGGTCTGCTGGTCTGGCATTTTAAATGTAAGAACTGCTGCTGGTCGGGAATAACTCACCCACCATATAATAACTAACTCTTAGAATCTAAACTAAAGGTTAAGGCTCATTGTGGTTTAACAGTAGACTTCCATTTGTGTGTGCTGGCTGACTGTTTATGGCTGAGATTTGGCCATTTTGCTTCACAAAAAAAAAATAAAAATAAATAAATAATCCTCCATTCAAAGCTTTGTTCCCTCATGGGTGATTTTCATGAACAGTGTGATGGTGTAGGGTTAAGTGAGTGCGGGTGCAATGTCTTCAGTCTTGTCTTTGTGGTTCTGCAGTCAGGAAAGACCTCCGGGTCAAGAGGCTTTACACTGGCTCCATGCGCATTACCAACCAAGTCTTTGAAAACGCGTACGAGAACCCCAACAGCACCGAGTTCCAAGCTTTGGCAAAGCAGGTGGTTTCTCAGGTGAGGCTGCTCCACTGACCCTGCCTACTCAACACACACACATACACACTGTGTTGTGTGTTTTTTTTTACTTAAATGCTGTTGTTGGTGCACTTTTCAGCTCAAAACCATCTACTCCAAAAGTCCACAGTTGGCCAAATCCTATGTTGGATCCACCGTCCAGGCTTTCAGGTGAGTGGGTGGAGCTACAGTTATAAGATGGTTGTTTTATCACACGTTGATGAGTCACAGCGATGGAATTGTGACCAACTGACCCCGTTCCTGTCTGGCATCTCTCAGCGAAGGCAGCGTTATCGCCTACTACCTGTCTGAGTTCCACGTCCCCGCAGGCCAGGAGGCCTCTGTAGACAAAGCCATAGCTGCAATGGACAAGCTGGTGGACAAGGAGCAGAGGAACATATTCAGAGCGGGCAACTCCCTGCTCTTCGACGACGTCGTGTCTTCAGGTAGAGTCTGGGCGGCTGACCTGTCAGTCGCGCTGTTGTGCCGTTGACTCCTTTTAACGGTTGAATGATTTCTTTTCAAACTTCTCGTGTGTAAGGCCGTTTGGTGTCGACCAGTGTTGTTGGGAAAAGTCTCAAAGCAGTTGTTTTACTGTTGCATGAGGGTCAAAGATGACAGTGTGTCCAAGCGCTGGTCCTCCCACACAAATGAGATCAACTCAACTTCATCAACAATTTAAAAAAAAACAAAAAACGAACAGATACAGCTATAGTCATCTGGTTTGTGTTTAGGATAACTCTGACACTGAAAGAAAGCAAATAACGATATTATGTACTACAACATTCAGGATTTTTGTGTATCTAACACCTTCAAAAAAAAAAGATTTCGTAATGAAACGCCAGTAGAAATCCAGTAAATGGAGAAAAGTCAGAGAAAATGGTGTGGTGGAGATCAGTGGAGCTGCTTGGGCTTTTGGATTCCCTTGGGAAGAATAAAGCTCTGCTGAACTCTGGTGCTATTTCCTAAGTTTGTGGGTTGCTCCACTTTGAGGAATATTTGAAGCTTTGTGGAATATTTATATTCGAAATTGGACCGTGTGAAATTTCTGTCTCAGCGGAGTCTCTGAATCCAATCTAAAAGAAGTTACTGTGTTGGTGGTAGCTGCTTGATGCCTGGTTGTGGATTTTCTTTTTCCGTTTCTTAAATGGGATTTTGTTTTCCAGCTCTTGACGACCGATTAACTTCATCATCATTCAAGAGTAAGTGATCGCATCTAGTAGAATAATTTTTTGTAGTCTTTGTGTTTTTGCCACAACTGATCGGTGTCTTTATCGCTGTCGATCCTGCTCCAGGATTTTTTCAGTTTTCTGAGCATGCAAAGTCCAATGACATCGGACAGATTCAGTCTCCCGGCTTCCCCAACGTTCCCTACCCCCCCAACACCTTCTTGCAGTGGCGCCTGAGGGGGGACCCCAACAACGTCATCAAACTTAACTTTGATGTGATGAACCTGGAAGAGAACTGCAAGAATGACTTCATCAAAATCTACGACTCGCTGGTGTCCATCGAAAGCCGCGTAGTGGACGAGTAAGTCGCAAAGCTGTGGACGCTGGAACGATCCCATTTGCAATGGAAATGTTCTCTCCCAACCAAGCTAATGTGCTTTTACAACAACAGGAATCACTTAGATTTGTCCCAAAAAGAGCTCAGTTCTTCAGAATTTAGTATATTAAAGACCGAACTGAAGCTGCAACACTGTCCTCTAGGTTGTGTGGGTATTACTCGCCCAGCGAACCACTGACCTTTCTGTCATCGGGGAATGTCATGCTGGTAACCATGGCTACGAATGACAAGAAAAACTACCCAGGGTTTAGGGCACAGGTCTCCCAAATCAAACGAGGCAGTCCAGGTAAGACCGTCTTCAGTGAGTGATGAATGAGGTTCGTGGGGAGGCTGTTGTTGTTCACAATACTGTCTGATGTCTGATAATTCAGTAAATCAGTAAAAACATTTTTACAGAAACCACGTGTGGAGGCAAGCTCTCGGGTGAAAACGGCAGGTTCACTTCACCCAACTTTCCAAATTATTATCCTCCTCGAATGACCTGTCAGTGGACAATAGAGGTGAGATAACTAGTAAAACTTTTTTTAGTGACGTTTGTGATATTTGGATGAACAGAATAAACACTATTTAACTCCCTCTCTTCATCAAGGTCCCTGCTGGAAAAGTCGTGAAGGTGACCTTCAAAAAGTTCCTCTTGTTTGAGCCTGGCCAGGAAAAGGTTCAGGGCTGCCGCAAAGACTATGTGGAGATCAATGGGAAAAAGTAAGTCCGCCTCCGAGAGCAACAGCTGAGAGCCCCCCGACAGAACCGGGAATGAACGTGTCGGCGACGGCGCGTCTGTCCCGCAGAGTGTGCGGGGAAAAGCCCGAAGGCACGGTGACGGAGACCAGCAGCACCAACAAGATGGAGGTGGTGTTCTTCTCCGACTCGTCCCACGTGGACAGAGGGTTCGACGCGGAGTTCGAGGCCGTAGAAGCCAGCGACCGTAAGCGCCTCCCCGCCTGCCGCCGACGTCCTGTCGGCACCGGGCGACTCACGTCCTCTCGCCCCCTCAGCCTGCCCCACCAAGTTCCAGTGCAAAAATCAGCGGTGCATCAAGAAGGACCTCAAGTGCGACGGCTGGAACGACTGCGGAGACATGAGCGATGAAGTGAACTGCAGTGAGTGCTTGTTCACGCCGACGGCTGATTGTAGAACCCCCCCCCACGCTCCAACGAAGCCCTCATTTCAATGCTTTTCCTTACCCAGAGTGCAACTCCAAAGACATCACCTGCAAGAACGGGCTGTGCAAGCCAATGTTCTGGAAATGCGACGGCGTCGACGACTGCGGAGACAAGACGGATGAAGAGGGCTGCGGTGAGACTCGGGCATGGACGGGGGGGGGCGGTATTTAACACGTGCAGCCGAACCTGTCGCTCACGTCCCCTTCGTTGTCCCAAAGGCGGGTGCGCAAGTGGGAAATTTACCTGCAAGAACAAGCAATGCGTTTCAGAGAAGAAGCGTTGTGACGGCAGAGACGACTGCGGCGATGGGTCAGATGAGCTCGACTGTGGGAGAAGTAAGAAAACGCCAAATTTGGGTCCGGTGTTTGTGGTGATCCGTCACTTTGATTTTGCTTTTGATTTAATGTCCTTTTTCCTCTCTATAGACTCGGCTACAAGGTGCACAGAGTTGACGTACAAATGTGCGAACAATAAATGCATCTCTAAAGTCAACCCCGAGTGTGACGGAACGTCGGACTGCGAGGACGGGTCCGACGAGGCCAACTGCGGTACGTCGGGGCGGGGGGGGGGTCCCGAGCTTGTCCTCTCGGACCACAAATCGGTTGCGCAAGGGTGAGTAAAGCGGACTTTGACGGAAACAAGCGTCCAGGTTCTGATTCTGTCATCTGCGTTGCAGAATGCGGGAGGAACATGTTCAAAACGTCGCGTATTGTCGGCGGTCAGGATGCAGAACACGGAGAGTTCCCCTGGCAGGTCAGCCTCCACATTAAAAATTATGGTCACGTCTGCGGAGCCTCCATCATCAGCCCACGCTGGCTGGTCACTGCTGCTCACTGCGTGCAGGATGACGGCAAGACAAGGTACGATTGTCTTTCATTTATGCTGTGAATTCATGGTCTTAAAAATCAATCAATAAATAAACAAACCTTTAAAGAATGTTTATGTCTGAAAATGCCCTGAAAGGACAAAAGCTCTGGAAAAAGTCCAGACATTGTTTTTGTTTTGTTGTTTCTGGAGGCAGAAGTACATTTGTTCGCTGTCGGTCTGATATGAATTCTGCCCTTGGTTCGTAATCACCTCTGCCTCGTGTGTGTCATCAGGTTCTCACAGCCGGAGACGTGGGAGGCTTACCTTGGCCTTCACATCCAGCGAAACATTGGGAGCACCGTCGTAAAGAAGGGCCTGAAGAAGGTCATCTCCCACCCGAACTACAACCCCTACACTTTCGACAACGACATCGCCTTGATGGAGCTGGACAGCCCTGTCGTGTTCACCGACTACATCACACCGATCTGCTTACCGGCTCACCAGCACGACTTTCCAGTCGGCAACACCGTGTGGATCACTGGGTGGGGGGCTACGCGAGAAGGAGGCGAGTATTCACCGACAATTAACCTTTTATTTGTTGGTTTAATAGATAACTGCAACCACAAGCACTGGAATGTTAAGTATTCTGGTCCAGACAGAGACTACATCCCACTATTAATTTTATTTTATTAATTGGTTACATTTTTGTCTTTGGCTGCATTCAGGCATCGATGGGACTGCAGTGAAATTACCCAGTGCTCATTTAATATTTAATGCAATTGCACCCTCTAGCTGTCAGAGGGACTCTTCAAGGATTTATTTCATCCATAAATCATAATCACAAAAGTATATTAGTCTATGGTTGAGTCAAAATAATGAAAAAAAAAATCATAAATAATGCCTTTTTTTGTGATTGAGTAATGAATTAATTTCCTGTGCATCTGCAAGTCCAATTTTTATAAAAATGACTCAAAACATGATGAAACAATGAAACATTCTCTCTGTTTTGATTCAGGTTTCGCCGCATCGGTGCTTCAAAAGGCTCAGGTCCGAATCATCAACCACGACACTTGTAACAGCCTGATGGGAGGTCAGATCACGTCTCGAATGCTGTGTGCTGGAGTGCTGAGCGGAGGAGTCGACGCTTGTCAGGTAAGGAAAGGCCTTAAAACCTGGCGGCCGTTGTAAGCGTGAGTGAGTCCACACGAACATCGTCCTTTGGTTTCCTTTGCCAGGGAGATTCTGGTGGTCCTCTGTCCAGCCCGTCCGGGGGTCGTATGTTCCTGGCCGGAGTTGTCAGTTGGGGTGACGGCTGTGCCCGCAGGAACAAGCCTGGCATCTACACAACAGTTACTCAATATCGTGGGTGGATCAAACAAAAAACGGGAGTGTAGTGTCCAATAAGGCCAAGGGCACGGACATAAAAATGGACTTATGATCCATGCCGCGGTATAGATTTTTTCTTCCATAAATCTCTCTCTGGCATTCTCTGTTGCAGCCGGTGTCAAAATGCACTATACTGTTTGGATGGATTGCAGTTTTAACAAGTCCACTGTGATGTTTGTGTTTGTTGTATGAAATGTTTTTAAATGTAAATAAACGTTTTATTTTTTTCTCGTTTTACCATTTGTGAATGGCAAAGATATGATGTACTTCACAAAACAAATAGTATGTGTGAATGTTACTGTTCCCAAGAAATGTGCATCTTTGTACTGTGTCTAGTCCTGTTATCTAATGGCCATCAAAAACATTTACCATCACAACACTTTTGAAAAGATTTTATGAAACAAACATGACAGCAATATCTTCCTAATCTACCTCCTATGGTTTGGTATAAGATTTTTATTGCTGATTTCCAGTCCAGCAGAAATGTGTTGACTTAATTGAGCAGAATGGACTCTTTTTCAAAAGAAATAATGTTATAAGTACAGATGCATTTCATTTCCTAAATTCTGTCCAATCAAATTAGTAGGATTTGTGTGAATAAAATCTTTAACTGTTACTGAGTTTCTGCCCATTATGGATCACTCCCAGTGATTGGAATTGCCTGTTTAAATGTGTTTTTACAACAGATGTTTTTAATAAAATTTTAAAACCACCTGTAGTTTTACATTATCGTATTTCACAAATATTTCTTACAGCTATGATGCCCTTTAATATAATTCTCTTTAAAGTGTAATGGTTCAGTGTACTGATGGGGGATTTATAGTATTTATCATAATACCATATAACACATGATGCATCATGCATTTTGTCATAAAATACCTTTAATGTAAAGTGAATAATTGCTCACTCAAACTTATATTTTATTTGCAAGATAGAACATATCGATTTATTCATCTGGATGATGAAATTCAAAGACTTTATTCTCTCTATACCGGAACGTTCGATCAAACGGAACACATGTTCAAACGGATACTTTATAACAACGGAACGGATATGTGCCACTGTGTTATTGTTCCCCTCGCAGTCGTTGTAGATCCGTATTACACATCTTCATTTTTTAATTTAAAAATTCTCGATGGTGTTGTTTCTTTGTTGCTTTTTTTTTCTTCAAAAGGTTTATTACAGCTATAAACAGGATTAGGTGTTGTTTGCATTGGTCGGTTGGGAAAGCCATTCAATTAGGAGCAGGAGGAAGGATACAAGTCAGTAAAAACACTCACGTGGGTGTTATTTATATGCACAAAATGAACATAATGGCATAAGTAATCTGTTGATCTGGGGGTGAATATGGATTTAGACGACAATCGGGGTTGGGATTGGGACAGTTCCCATTCCCGAGCCCAGTTGGACGAAGTGTTTTTCCGTCGACATGACTACATCCAGGCTGGCAGCTCTGAGCACAAAGAGTTCTGGGCTTTCTTTGACCGCTTTCAGAGGTTTAAAATGAAACGGGACATGTCTGGGTTAACAACCAGTCGAGATGAGAGGAGGGATCGCAGGAAGGTTGCGTCTGGAAGAGTAGACCTCGGCCTCCCAAAGGAATACGATGCCCGGTATCGGATTAACGTGTCTGTGTGTACCAGAGATGTCGAGGAGCGCATGGGGATGTCGAAGCACACAGGCAGGCACAGATCCTCTGGTCCAGGTCATCAGGAGATTTCAGACTGTCGTGTGGCCCTGCTACATTTTCTGGACTTCACCCAAAGGCAGAGTTTTACCAAACTGGCCAAGCTCCGCAAGGACCAGAAGAACTTACCCATCTTCCAGTACCGGGACAAGATCTTGGAGCTGGTTCGACTTCATCCCGTCGTGGTGGTGGCCGGGGACACCGGCTGTGGGAAATCCACCCAAGTTCCTCAGTATCTCCTGTCAGCTGGTTTCAGCCATGTCGCCTGCACTCAGCCTCGACGTATCGCCTGCATATCCCTTGCGAAGAGGGTCAGCTTTGAGAGTCTCAATCAGTTCGGCTCAAAGGTTTGGAATGAAGGATATGTTAGTTATTGCATGATTATACATTTTTATTTTTAATATTTGCAGTCAAATACTGCTCTAGAGCTCACCAAAAGCAATCCCTCTATATCACCCTGCAGGTGGGCCACCAGATACGCTTCGAAACCACCCGGACCACAGCCACCAAACTGTTGTTCCTGACCGAGGGGCTGCTGCTCCGACAGATCCAGCATGACAGGTCGCTGGCCCAGTATCAGGTGGTGATAGTCGATGAGGTTCACGAGAGGCACCTCCACTGTGACTTCCTCCTTGGCGTCCTGCGTACGCTGGTGGCCGAGCGTCCCGACCTGCGGCTCATCCTCATGTCAGCCACCATCAACATTAAACTTTTCTCAGACTATTTCCGCAGCGCTCCCGTGCTGCAGGTCCCGGGCAGACTGTTTCCTATCCAGGTCAGTAGAGTAAAGTAGCGATGTATTATAGGAAAGAAAAAGTTAACTTTCTGCTTTCACTCATTCACGGTGAGAGATCTGAGAGTAACGGATATGTATTCATAGCGTTTATTTGAAATGGTTGAGTTGTAATTCATTAACATTTGCCAACTGCGATGCAAATACATCAAGACGTGTACACAATTCTGTGCTGTTTGATTGTCTGATGCCCTTTTTTTTTTTTTCCCACACCAGGTCACCTACCAGCCCATTCCGCCTGAAGAGCAGTCCTCACGCTCAGAGAAAATGGATCCTAGACCGTATCTCCGGATCCTGCAGGGGATCGATCAGCGTTACCCTCCCGAGGAACGCGGTGATCTGCTCATTTTCCTTAGTGGGATGGCAGAGATCTCCACCATCCAGGAGGCCTGTCAGATTTATGCCACACACACACGTCGCTGGATAGTCTTACCATTGCACAGCACTCTGTCCCTGGCCCAGCAGGATAAGGCACAGTCCCTTTATGCTTTAAAAATTTCATATATTGGTTTAATCCCATACATATTATATGCATTTATCACATGTAATTCTTTCCTCTTGTTTGTCGTTAGGTGTTTGACATTGCTCCTGCTGGGGTGAGAAAATGCATCATTTCAACCAATATTGCTGAGACTTCAGTTACAATAGATGGGGTGCGCTTTGTTGTAGACTCAGGTAAAGCATATATAGTCACTCTTTTATATAATTTTGTAGATTTAGATCTTATAAAGATCTCTAAAATGTCCACGAGGTACTCATCAGGTTGTGTATTTTGAACAGGGAAAGTAAAGGAAATGAGTTTTGATCCTAAAGCCAAGATGCAGCGCTTGCAGGAGTTCTGGATCAGTCGCGCGAGCTCCGAGCAGAGGAAGGGTCGAGCTGGGCGCACAGGTCCGGGAGTGTGTTACCGTCTGTATGCAGAGTCTGACTACAATGCCTTCGCACCATATCCTGTACCTGAAATCCACAGGGTTTCACTGGATTCCCTCATCCTGCAGGTACCAACACCCTACAAAGACTAGCACATTATTAGAACGACGGAAGTGTCTATAGGTACTCCTCAGCTTTATGAATATATGTGTGTTTCCTCAGATGAAAAGTATGGATCTTGGAGACCCGCATTCTTTTGTCTTCATTGATCCTCCCCCAGCTGCGAGCATTCAGACTGCAGTTACTTACCTTAAAGAACAGGGGGCACTAGACAGACACAGTGAACTGACCTCAATTGGTAGTTTACTGGCACAACTACCCGTGGATGTGGTCATAGGTAAAAAGTCCCTACAGAAAGACTATTGAATTGTTTAGCTTTTTTTTTTGTAGATGTAAAAAATAATAGAACACAGTACTGTTTGAAAAGGGGCTGATGTTTGTGTTTGTTCAGGGAAGATGTTGGTACTAGGCTCGCTGTTTAACCTGGTGGAGTCTGTGTTGACCGTGGCAGCAGCCCTCAGCGTTCAGTCGCCCTTCCTGCGGAGTTCCCAACACAACCCGGATTGTGCCACTGCTCGCCACTCCCTGAACAGCAACCAGGGAGACCCCTTCACCTTGCTCAACACATTCAACGCCTGGGTGGAGGTTAGTCAGTGACACCCTATGCGTCTGTGGCCATTTGACACTAATATATTAAGTGCACGGATATCACGGGTATGGAATGTACAGAATAAACCTGTTTGTAATGATCTGAATAGGTAAAAGGAGAGAGAGGTGGTGGATCGAGGAAGTGGTGCAGGAGAAGGGGCCTGGAGGAGCAGCGACTTTATGAAATGGTCAACCTACGCAGGCAGTTCAAGGCATGCTGGCGTGCTTTACTTCTAATGTCAAGTATTAGTATTTTTTTTATTCTACTACAGTATTTCGTGAAGCTCCTCTCTGCTTATCAGGACTTGCTGAAGAGCCACGGTCTGCTGGAATCAGATTTAGGCACTTCCTCCGATAGTGACCTCGGACAACGTAGGGAGAGGCGGACAGAGAGGAGGAAGCTACATCAGCTGAAGAGGGACCACGATCAGCAGGAGAGCACCAAACGAAAGGTCTTAAAGCTGGAGGAAGGTCAGGACGAATTCTCATCAGGATCAGATACGGAGAAAACAGGCAGAGGTAAAAAAGACAAGCGGGGATCCGGAAAAAACATGGACATACAGGTGAATTCAGTGTACAGTCTGAAGTTTAAACTTCTTTTTTGTTTAAATATGTAATCGTCATGCTCCCTCTACGTTCGGCGAGGGCTGCTGTTTGCGTCTGCTCTGAGTGACGCATCTGTTGGATTGTTCTCTGTCAAACAGGAGGTGAAGTTCAAGCTGCGTCACAACATGACAGAGCTGCAGGAAGCGGTCAGCGTCAGTCAGGACCTGTCCTCCCGACAGCAGGCCTTGCTCAAGCTGCTGCTCTGCAGAGGCCTCTACCCCCAGATGGCGCTGCCAGACGAGCACAACACCTCCCGCAAGGACTCCGACCAGGTCAGGCCTGCTGCAGCAGCCGCCCCGCTTCATGCAGGGAAAAACAAAATACGGTGGTAGGATATTAAATGTGGTGTTGTTTTTAACACGGTGTAGGTGTTTCATACAAAGAACAAGCACGGGGTGGTGATGCATCCAACCAGCGTGTTTGCCACTGACCCAGAGGTGCTACTTGTGCCTGAGGAGAACAGCAGAGACGTTGGTAATGTCATTTAGGCACAATTTTCAGTATCCTCGGGAATTAAAACTTGCTTTGCTGTTGATAAATTCACTGTTCTTTCAGTATAAGGCAGTCCCAACTTCCTCTAAAAGTCACTTTATTTATTTTATTATCAAAACCCATCTCACTGGAACTTCACATATTTCATGCTCTGCTCCTCATCTCATCTTTAATGGTTCTTTCATTTCTGAAATGGTGCATGCTTTTTGTCACGACTAATCTGTGCCTTCCTCCTTGACTCTGTTTCCTGTCTGTAGAGCCTAATAAGAGAAACAGCAGCAAACACCAGCTGCTCGCTTTTGTCACTTTACTGGAGACCAACAAACCCTATTTGACCAACTGCGTTCGAGTTCCTGCACTGCAGGTTAGTGGACATTCTCAAATCTTGTATTAAAGTAATCACTTGAAGTGGCAGAAAACTCAAATATAATTGTGTCGCTGGTTTTACTGAATTGGTGTTGCGATAACAGTCGTTCATTTTGCACGTGTTTATCAGACTTTGCTGCTGGTGGCGAACTCCATCGACAGCAATGCTGACTGCACGCGTCTGGTGGTGGACGGCTGGTTGGAGCTGGAGCTGAGGAATCCAGAGGAGGCCCTGAAAGTGCTCTCCACAGCAGTGACACTCAGGAATGAGTGGGAGCGCCTCCTGTTGGCCCAGCTTGGGCATAGCATGTCAAGAGGGGAAGCGACTCAGGGAGTGTCCCGCAAAACCACAGAGAAGCTGAGTGAGAGCCTGGTTCGCTATCTGCTCTACACTGAGGTACCCAGAGAAAAATGTACCCCCAAAATGTATACAAACCATACTTTAAATGCAATGTGTAGTGTTGTTAATGTATTTTTTTTTATAACTTTAGACCCACATACAGACATAAAGCCTTAAAGTCAATATAAACTGATTAAGAGTGGCAGGTTTATTGTTGTTATCTCAGGTATTCTAGACATTTTTGATACCTACATTGTTTTGTTTTTTTTTCAACTGTTTTCAACATAACTTGGGTATTTTCTATTTACCTCTTCTCCCAGATCGTTTACAGCCTACGGCGCCTCACAGCTTTACAGACGCAAAACCTGTATGTCGGCCCGCAGGCGGAGTCCGGGTTGTCTCACCTAAACACTCCAGGTCTCGGTTCGCTGTCTCCAGGAAGCGAGGCCAAGCCAGATCCCATCAAAGGAGGCCTTCAAGTCACCAGCTTTTTCACCTACAACTGTTTGGCCGTGAGTCTTTCTGATAAAGAATCAAGTTGCCGCCCTCGGGCAAAAGCTCGCTGATTGACCCCCAGCTCATTAGTCACATCGTTATCAGCGACGCTGACTGATAAATCCTATGCTTGTTCTCTGTGGTGCGCAGGACTCCAGGGATCTCTACAGTGAGTGTTTGCGCACCTTTTGGAGCTGCCCTAACTGTGACCTCTACATGCCTCTGACGCCACTAGAACGCATGCAGCATGAGACCTCCTGCAGGCCACCTGGAGAACAGCAAGAAGGTCAGGACTTATTTCCTGACACGTATATGTGTTTACTGTTTATTAAAATAGCTTATGATAAAAACAAATTCATTTCAAATCTGTTGTGGTTTCAGAGCCAGAAAGTGAGCAGAAGAGCTCTTCGGGAGTGTCCAGCCTGACTCGAGTTTATCACTGCGACATATGTGACAAAGACCTGAGCCTGACCTCTACAGAGATCCTTAAACACAAAAGGCAGCACATGTATTCTGCAAGTAACCAGTGACCAGAGCATCTCAAAGACATGAGTTGATGTCACCGAACAAGTTCATAGATTAAAATTTTCATTTAATCTAGTGTCTGTCTTTGGTTTCATATCTGGGGACCACAGTGCAAGAAAGAAAGGGGGGGGGCATGCACATATGAGAGAGACTCATTTAAAATATAGAGTGAGGGTTTAATAATGATACAAACCCACGATATGTAACACCTCAAAGCAGCACATTGGCACAAAGTCAGAAGTAAGACAGCACGGAAGATAAAAACCTGTCTCAAAAAAATAAAGAATCAGAATAAATATCTCAATAAATAAACAGGTAATATCTCATTAATTACTTTGAAACTAATAAATACATACATTTGAAATATGCACACCGGCAGAAATCAATTATCCAAAAAGTAAATAGTACTTAACACAGTTACTTAGAAATCATAAGTTAATTGATTACTCAAATCAAAAGGCACATGTAAGAATGGGGCCTGCAACTGTGATCGCATGACTGTCGTTACTGTACTTTAACACCATTTCTGAACCAAAAGTAGTGAACTGTGCGATGGCTTTACTAGTTTGTTTGCACCACTGAGTGTGTGTGTGTGTGTGTCCGTGTGTGTGTGTGCCGTGTGTATGAGTGTGGTGTGTCTGTGTGCGCAGGTGTGTGCAGTGCAGAATCTGTGGTCAGGTCGTGAGCGACTGTGAAAGGTTCCTGCCGGTGCCACAGGGTGTCTTTTTGAAATTTTCTCTCTCTCTCTCTTTTTTTTTTTTTTTCCTCTCTCTCCATACGTGGACAAACACCGTCGGCAGGCCGGTCTAGTAGTGCAGACAGCCGTGCTGTAACAGAAAGGTCAAGGGCCGCGTTTATCAGCAGTCATGTGACACCCGACCCAGCCCGACTGCTGGTCCACTCCCTTTAAGCCACTTTGGATAAAGTTTCTTGGCTAAACGTAAAATGTAAACCTGGTGAAGCTTCTGAAAGGTTCATTCTGCTGTGGCTCAGCAGCTCCCGGATCCTCCGGTAGAGGGGACAAGACGCTGGGCTTCCCTCGCACCGCTGGGTCGACGAGGGGAACCCGCCCGCGCGCCCTCTGACGCGATGCATTTCTTTGCCTTCCGCAACGATCCGTGCGTTCATTTACTTTTTTGGGATACTCTGTCAAGCACAGCCCAGGTTCAGCCCCCCGCCCCCCGCCCCCCCCCCCGTTAAGGCTCAATCTTGTTCTTCACGTACAGGAGGAAGCATTTAGCCGTACTTGTTCAGTCGGACACCTCTCAAAGCAAAACGTCGAATTTTGTGTGGGCGCAAAAAAATTCAATCCTAATCCAGCACAACACTGAAATGCGAAGGTGCATCACCTGCAGATTTTCAAACCATCTCAGGGTACGTGTGTGTTTGTTTTCCTTTGTTTTTTTTTTGTGTTTTTTTTAAATCCCGGTTCTTCCCAACAACCGACCGCCGGTCATCTTTTCAATTCAGAACGGATGTTCCTGCCCCAAACGCAGGGTCAAAGGTCAATGTCGCGTGCCGCTGATCAGGGGTTAACTTGCGTCTTTAGCGTTTCTGCTTGAGAATAAACACAAAATCACCACAGTTTCCATATCCAACACATCGATTTCCGCTTCGGCTGTACTTGACATGAACGACTGGTACAAAAATACTCTTCGATCCTTTCATTGCACTCGTTTTTTTTTTTTTTTCCTTCATTCAAAGGCTGAACAGAGTTAGCACGGGGCCCTACTTTTGTTTTTTCTTTGGGGTTGAGATTGTAATTTCAGTGTGTGCATTAGGTAGAATAGACTCACTCAGAGGCCTCAGTAGTCAGCACCTTGACTTGTTCGAAAAGTGCAGTTGTGGAATGTGATCATTTCTATAATTGATATCGAAAATACACGCAAAGATGACAAAAGGTATAAACTCGGGGGGAGAGTGTCTGACACACATTCTTGATTACTATTTAAAGACAACGAGAACTAAAATAGTATTTGGTTAAAAAGGACCATAATGGATCACATTAAGACTTTTAAGTCTCCGTGGTTGTCATTGCAACATCCCTTAAAAGTAATTGTCTCTTTGCACTGCCATCTATTTTAAGCAAAAGACAACTCTGATTGTGTCGTGCTCGCTCACCAAACCTCTTTTCTGCTTCTCTTTGTCACTTCCTCACCAGGGTCTGACTAACATATGAGGTAAAATTAGAGGTAAAGGGTGACGTCTGTTTGTCTGACTGATAAACAGGCCGAAGTGAAACACAACATCCCCAAGATCGCATGTTTGTGAAGGTGTGATAGTGTGTGCCGTTGGGGGAGTTCTGTCAAAATGTTTTCCATTTAATAAAATATACCAATTAAAATTATAGCAATCATATATATAAACATCTTTTGTTTTTTTTTTCTGTGTTTTTCTTTCTAAATTAAAAAAAACCCCAAAAAAAAAAAACAGACATTTGAAACTGTGTACACGTCATCGTTGCCTCTGCTTTTCTCTCTCGGTCCAGAAGTCTCTGACCTCTTCCTTTAGGCTGACCGAACCTCGGTAAATCCACCGTAAAAGGCTCTGGATGGCTCCCAAAGATCTGGCCTGAGCGCACCTCCGACAGACACAGACCTGCGCGGAAGGCCCCAAATTGAAAAGTGAAAAAAAGCGGAATGCAGTGGAACGCTGTGGGGCTTCGGAGGGCCACGCAAAGGGGATCTGGGTCTTCTGAGAACGCGCTTCCCCCCCGCCCGCCCGCCGAGGCCCTCGTCTCCCTTTCCTCGGCGCCCCGGAGGTCCCCTGGTCCCAGGCTCCAAACCCCCCCCCCCCCCTCCCACTCCTCTTGCCCCGCGCCTCACGGCCCTCATCGGACCGCCTTGTGCTTCCCCCCGCAGCAGCCGCATCTCTCCCCGCACCGCAAGCAGGCGCGCAAAGGCAGGTAGCAGCACATGCAGGGCACGAAGAGCGACAGGGCCAGGAGGGCCAACCAGCGGGCGCAGCACAGGGGGTGGGGGTAACCCCCCATCGAGTCATCGCAGGAGCAGGGCTCCCAGAACTCGCCCTCGGAGTCCGACATACAGTGGTAGAGCAGGCTCTCCGCGCACCACACGCAGGTCCACTGGCGCAGGCAGTGCAGGGCCGGGTCCGGGGCGTCCCTGCAGCGGCCCCGCCCGTTCTCCGAGGCGCTGAACACGGAGCGGCAGTACACGCAGCGCGACGAGCAGGACGACGAGGCCTGGGGGCACGGGCTGTCGTCGTCCGGGGAGACGGCCCCCGGGTCGCCCGCGCCCGCGCCCCCGCCGCCACCGCCGCCCCCCCCCCCACCGGCGCCCCCGCCTCTTTTACGAGTCCGCGAGCGGGGCGTGGCCAGCGAGGTGTGGATGCAGCAGGGGGACGGCGAGCCTTTGCCCATCTCCTGGGGCGAGCCGGCGCCGGAGGACGCGGCGGACACGGCGTTGGGCACGGACGCGCACGTGGGGGAGGACGAGGAGAGGCGCTGGGAGGCCTTGGTGTCCAGGCTCACCGTCACGTCGCAGCCCGCCGGGCCCACGCCGCCCAGGTCTTTCTTGAAGCGGACCACGCACAGCTCCGACTTCTCCTGCAGGCCCCCCCCCCCGCCCACGACCACGCCTCCGGTCAGGCCCCCGACCATAGTCCTGGTGGCGCCGGCTTGTCGGTAGTCGCCGTAGCCGCGGGAACCCCACAGGTCTTTGCAAGGGTCCACGCTGCGCAGGTCTCCTTCCTCCAGCAGGGAGATGGTGGGCGAGAGCGGCGAGAGGGGCGACGAGGCCGGGGGCCCCACGGGCGGGGTGGGCGGGGTGGGAGGCGGCGGCGGGGGCGCCGGGGGATTCAGCGCCGTCGTCATTTGGGAAAGCTGGTGCTGCCCCGGTCTGGTGTGGATCTGCGGAGAGCGGAGAGAGAGAGAGAGAGAGAGAGAGAGAGAGAGAGAGAGAGAGAGAGAGAGAGAGAGAGAGAGAGAGAGAGTCAGAGACCGAGCGAGCGGGAGCGTGAGATCGGAGGCCACGGGCGAGGGCTCCTCTTCCGTTCCAAGCCCAATCAAGATGGCGGCGGCGCCGTACCTGGGCAGGTGTCTGCGTGGTGACGGCGTGGCTGGATCCGAACGTGAACTCGTCTTGCCTCACAAAGCAGGTGGACGACGACTCGCTCGTGACGATGGTGATCGGCTTCGGAAGCATCTCCTTTCTGCTGTTGGACGACGACTCGCTTCCTGTATGGGACTGGCAAAGACCGCGCGTCATCCCCCGATTTGTGGAATTACTCCATCGGGTTAGGGCGTGACGTGAGGGTGGGAGGGGTGGTGGTGGTGGGGGGGGGCAAAGACAGGAAGCAGGGAAAGTCATACTCACAGCTTGTCCGTCATCCTCTGTGTCAGCCTCCTCTGGTGTGGAGGACGAGGGTGAGTCAGAACCTGGATCAGATGGAGAGGGAGGTTTGAGGTTTTTCCGCCATGGTTTTTTTTTGTTTGTTTGTTTGTTTTTTCGCCGAGTCCCTCGAAAAACCGCGAGCGACAATACCTCTGTCCAGCTTGTCGATGACAGCCTGCAGCCCCTTCTCGAAGGAGATGGCGTCGGCGGGACTCTGGAACGTCAGGCCGAACTTTCGATCCTCGACCCGCCAGTGGTGGAAGATGGGGTTCACCTTGTTGTACACTAACCCTCTCTGCACTGCACACTCCAACACCGGCTGGAGACACAAACAGCAGCCCCCCCCGGGGGCATCCATTTAAAAAAAAAAAAAAAAAAAAAAAAAAAAACACAGCTCAGGGAACCAAATCGTATCCTCATGCCCTCTGGTATCATGAATCTATAGCCTTGTGGTGGTGTTGAGAAGCAACGTGGCACCAAAGACCGCCATAACACACGCACACACTCACTGCTCGATCTCGCAGTCGTTCTCCACATATGATGTATTCTCTCCGCCCCCTGCTGTCGTGGCTCCTCCCCTTACATATGACCACATGACTGAGGCCTCCACCTCCAAGGGGCACCCAACCGCCACTGGAGTCGTCACGTGTCATCACCACTGCACGAACACGCACACTGTCAGGGAAGCCAAGAGAGTGAGCGGAGGCCTGGGGCTGATGAAACACACACACTCATTCAGCATAAAAAAGAAAAAAGAAAAGAAAAAAAAAGAAAAAAAAAGGAAATTAAAAAAAAAAAAATCATGCATGGCTGCAGGAAGACAGTTCAGGACGTTCAAATCAAGCAGTTTTAAATCATCTCATCCCGTTTTAATCAGGTGACGGTAAATATGAAAGAAATGCGCAAAAAAAAAAAGAAAAGAAAATGGTGAGGATATGTGAATCTGGGTGTTAAACTTGCGAGGCGCTGAGAATGAAAGAAACAAATGGACTGGAGGAGGAAAGCCAGCGTTGAGAGAAACGTCTAAACGGGGAAGGAGGGAGGGAGGGAGGGAGGAAGGAAGAATGAATGTTTCCCAGTTAGATGTATCAATGAACGCACCCATTCGCCATCAGAGGCCCCGGCATCCTCGCAAAAAAAAAAAAAAAAAAAAAAAAAGCTCTGCCCTCGCCGTTCGGTTGAATTATTCAGCACTGCAGTTCGTGTGCATGGAAGGCATGCAGGCAGTCGAGTCGTTTTTATTATAATAAAAAAAAATCACACCGGTTTTTTTTTCCAGTGGCTGCAATTATTTACTCAGACGTTTTTTTTTGTGAATTCCGCCCCTGCTGTACGCACTCATTAACACACCTCGGTGTTATGTTATATTTTTATGAATGGGACAGCGCGGGGCCGCATTTCGACACCGCGCTGCATCTGATGGTTATTCTGGAGCAGAAATCATAGCAGGCCCTGAACGCAACGCGATCGAGTGTGTGAGGAGAGAAAAAAAAAAAGGAAGGGAAAGGGGGAACGAGTGGGTGAGAGAATGAGAGAAAACGAGAGGTAGGGGGAGGGGGGTTTAGAAAGGAAGGAAGAGAGGAGGGGTGAGGAGAGAGAGAGGGGGGGAGAGGGAGAGAGAGAGAGAAAAAAAATCACATTTCATTCATAAAGTTTGGCTTTAAAAAATCATAATGAAACACCGAGACACGTTGATAAAAATCACAACGCCTCCATCCCTCCTTCGTTTTTACTGTAGCCACGAACTGAATGACGAGCGACGTTGGAGCAAAGAAAAAAAAAACTCGCCGTAATTCTCCTTTATTTTTAAAGCCATGTATTTTACTCATTGACTGATTCCGTGACTGTTTTTTTCCCCCTTTTTTTTTTACCAATCGCTAACCACGCATTTACTTTTGAATTATTGCACGGCTGATGTTACACCCCCCCCCATCACCACCACCACCAACGTGGTTCTTTTCCTCCGGTGTCTGTGCGGATTGTTTGTCGACCCCCCCCCCCAATCACCCCCCCCGGAACCACGGATCCACATTCCCCATCATTTATCACGCATCGGCGGGGGTATATCAGAATCGGGGTGTATGCTGTTGATTCAAGACTACGTAATGGTGTTTTTATGCTCGGCGGCGGCTACGGTAGCTCCGACTGTGACACTCCGTGCAGGATGCTGGGCTGGTGGAACATCGATGGCGGTGCTGATCTCTCTCTCTCTCTCCCTCTCTCTCTCTCTCTCTCTCTCTCTCTCTCTCTCTCTCTCTCTCTAGCCGTTCTGGCGGATGTCTGAATATGTGCAATGTTCAAAATGAAAATGTAAGGACTTACTCGCCCTCCATGGCTCGGTGTTGCCCGCCGCTTGCAGCAGCCCACCCCAGGGTCTCCTCTCTCTCTCTCTCTCTCTTTCTCTCTCTCTCTCTTTATCCTCCTTTCAGGAAAAGCCCAAAGACTCACATTCTCTCTCCATCTCCCCTCATTTTCCTAATCTTCCTCTCTCGTCCTCCCTCTCTTGCTCTCTCTCTCAACCTTGATGTCGTTTCGGTGTATCAGGATAGGCTTGAGGTTGCAGCAGCCATTTTCCGCTGGCAGCATCCTCCCTCCCTCTCTCCCTCCCTCTCCCTCCCTCTCTCTCTCTCTCTCTCTCTCTCTCACTCCCTCTCTCTCCATCTATTCCAGTTTTTAGTCCGCCTGCCACATCCGCGCTAATCACCGACATCGTTGTAGTCCTTCTGCCTTTGCCATGTGGTTTGAAATCAAAAGCAGGGCTTTCCTGGAAGAGCCTGCTGCGGAGGTGAATGAACGCCAAAAGTAAAAAAAAAAAAAAAAAAAAAAAACATCAATGACCTCCGGACGATCCCCTGGATGTCACAGAGCAAACATCCCGGGGGGAAAACAATCGGAAGGAAGCATCGGTCAAATAAAACCGGGGAAGTCGCATACGCGTTTTTTTTTTCTTTTTCCCCGATAAGCAGAAAGGCGATCGCGCGTATTTGCGCCTGTGCGTGTTCCAGGTTAGTTCAGCACCACCCCCTCCCCATTCATAAACAATGACTTTGAACTGGAACTGTCCAGCGGCACATTTCAGCACCGCGGACAGCGGCCCGTCTTATGGTTTTGGGAGACGGTGTGCTACGACTACATAGTATTTTTTATTTGTACAAATTATAATTTTCTTGAGGATTTATCAGCGTACATATTGTATATATTACACACAAAACACATTAACTTGAATAACGGTAGAGTATGTTTTTATATACTTGACGTTGAAACAATGGGATTTTATGGCTCGTTGGTCTAGGGGTATGATTCTCGCTTAGGGTGCGAGAGGTCCCGGGTTCAAATCCCGGACGAGCCCCTTCTTTATTTAGCGATGTTTTATAACGCTTTTAACTCTTTCATATTGCTGCTAAAGACAGCCACTTCAGCAACTAGCTGGGAACTTTAATAGTTATCGCTGAATATCATTTTATTCATTTAATCCCAGTTGACAACTTTTACATCACCGCAGAGGTCATAAAATTATATCAAGACTTCAGCAATTTGGTGGACTGAGGCAGTCTTTAAAAGTTACTGCAGACATTCTTTCCAATAAAAACTTCTTTTCTGTTTTTTTTTAGATTGTGAATACTTTTTTTGCAAGAAAAGTTACAATGGTCTGTATTTTTTTTATTGACAAATATGGTAAATATCAACCAGATTACAAACCATCATGGACAGAAGAGGCACTGCCATTAGGAAACTCTAACAAATTTCAATGGTAATTCTCACAGTTGCTAGGATACAAGGAAAAGGGCAGTATATTTCAGTAAGCTTCAGTAAGGGAGGAAATTTAATTTGTGTACAAAGGATTTGCTTGATTTTGTAGAAATTGTTCTCAATAGTTTTCTGACAATAAAAAAAAAAGTCACGGCAAAAGTTACAGAGTGTAATCAACTTTTTATATTCTTAGCGCTTATATAAAGGGGTCATATCTGGTAACGTGTTTCCACATCTTTAAAAAACAAAAGCAGACAGAAATATGCCAATTTAAGTACAGGGAAAAAAAACATTTCTGAAGGTTTGGCCAACAAATTAAGCACTTTTATTGAATGAAATCCTCTTCCGCTGTGAAACTGCATTTGAAGTGACTGGATTATATCAGTGGGCTGAGTGTCTGTACATGGAGTTTGTTCCTCAGAGCAGGTTACACAATCATTTCCAGCTGCCGTGCATACTCGATGACTTGTTGTGCAAGCTCTGTAGAGGGAATGGTTACCTCTTCTGTACGCTGCTGCTGACTGGTGAAGGAGTAGTAGCCATCTGGGCTCAAAATCCATCCCCTCTGAAATGAAAAAGAGCTTTTATTAGCTTTCTTTGGACTACTACTCAATCCTCAAAATCAAAATGCCTATTTATTTGAGGATATTTATTAATTCTGGAGTCACTAGAATAGACCAAAGGACAGATTGAAACTGGAAACATCCAAAGAGGGATAATGATAGTCTGGATGTTAAAGACTGAGCAGCTAGACAGGAGATAAAACAAGAAGAAAAGGACAAGGAAATATAGAAATTGATAATTGGGTGTGGTAACCCCAGAAAAGAAAAAAAGAGAGTAAAGCAGGAAAATTGTAGAAAAATAGTTGCAGAAGACTAAAATCAGAAAAGGAAAATTGAGGTGCGGCTTCAAACTTCAACAACTGTTCATCTCATGTGCTTTACACAATTGTTTATTGCCACAAAAAACAGGAAACGTTGCCTCATAAATTAAAACATACCTTCTTGGCATACTCGGTCATTTCTTTTTTGGAACTGAAGAACAGCACACGTGTAGCTTCACTGAACTGGATCTGCTCATACGCTTTCTCTATGCAGCCTGCAATCTCATCTCTGAAATCAAAAAGGTCACAGTTGTGGCCTGACTTATCTTAAAAACATTTACTTTTGACAATTCCTCTGGATTTAGATTGTAGGAGAGATTTCAGCAGCAGGTTTACGACAATATGCGATTGATTTAATACAATAGATCAAATAGATCCATTGGGGAGATACAATTTTTGTGTTTGCTTGCCTGCTCAGCTTTATATAACACATGTGTGTGCATACTCCACTCAGGCTGTCCAGAGTGGAGTGCGCCAACCTTTCTAGTGAAGGTAACATAATGAATAGGTACAACCACCACAGATAATCTCACTTCAAATTTACCACTTATGTTTGAAAAAAAAAGAAAAGAAAAATACACCACTATTTTTAGATAACTCTGACATAGAACTACAAAAGATAGATTTGAGGTCTAAATTGTAATTGCAACAGTGAAATAAATGATCCATTGTCGTAATATAACAATTAGGAATTGATTCTTACCGAATTGTGTCGAGCAGTATATCTATAAAAAAGGTGTAACTCTCTGCAGGGATGTTGCCTTTAGCTAGGAAAACCTTGTTGTAACTTCCTTCCATCAAGTACTGGAAAAGAATCATGAGAAAATATAGATTGTTTAGAAATAACAACAATTACATACTGTATAAAATGTAACATATTGCCAGTGCAGAAATAAATGGCAACCCCCAAGTTTGTGATTCATCTAAGGTTTAATGTCATCACCTGCTCTAAGGAGACTGGGTGTCTGATGTAGACGTTGGTCTGAATGTCTCGCGCACTCAACCTCTCAAGTTCTGTGTGGAACTCAGAAACACGGTTTTGGGACAGCAGGAAGAGCAGATTCAGTCCAAGTAACTGGTGCATGTAGGCAGCTTCTGGCAACTCGTCCCTTGTGAGAGCAGCAAACATGTCACGTTAGACAGGTTACAAGATTATATAATCCAACTGTATACTAAACTTGGAAATGCGACATTACTTGTAATCAAAGTAGTAACACTTAAGCTGCGCCATATATCTCTCAAAGGAGGGGATGTCCTTTTTGAGGATGCTCCACAACGCTCCAATTTCCAGGACATCACCTGAAACACAGATACATCTCAATTAGTAAAATCTTCTCTAACAGCTCAGATAACTACCACGATCATTAAAATCTAAATCCTGACTTGACAAATAATACTTACGAGCTAAAATAAGCTGTGGCTTGGTGCGCACTGACCCGGTGGTTGGTAAAAAGTTCAACTCCAGTAGTGACACCTGGAAGAAAATGTTAATTTAGTATTTGGCTCAATGACCCAGAACGATGACATCCATCATCCACAACACCGATTAATGAGGTGCCAGGGTCAAACAACGCTGAGGGGTTCCAGAAAACAAAAGAGTGAGGTTCAAATAACCATATTCAAAGGAAAATATGCAACCATAGCTAATAGCCAATTGGGTTCCATTTAGTCGGACAATGAATCGGGTTGGTCCTTAAAACACGGATTTAATGAATGATTTCTTGAATGTTTTTAGCTTCAGTTGATTACTCAACTAACCGCCATTGATGTAAACGTAACTAATACCTAACTAGATTTAAAATGTGTCCCTAAACAAGTAAACATTCGGTCGGCTAGCCCAAGTTAGCATGCTTGCTAAAACCGCAAGTGTTTTTTAAGTGTTTCCAGCTCCCCGGGCGATATTTTTAAAAATGTTTTTTTTGAAAGAACGCAACCCATAAGGCGCCGTACCTTCAGTTTGCTCAGGATGTCCCCGCACTTGTTCAGGTTGGGGTTTTTCTTGTTCCACTCCGACTTGAGCGTCTCGTAAAGCCCCGTCGTCTCCTTCAGCGCCATGGTGATTCTGCAAAATCTACGACACCCCGCGACGGAATACGTTCAAAGCCGCAAAGTGTCGTAAAAAAAAAAAACGCGCACTCGTTCGGTCAAGATGGCGGCGGCTGGCGGGGAGCGTTGGCTGGAGGGTTTGCCGAACCACGCCATGTTCGAAAAGCTCCGCGAAAAACTGGACTCGGAGCCCGGCGCGGACGACGAGAGCGTCGCCAAGAGCCTGATCTTCTGCCTGGGCGGGGACTTCTTCGCCTGGGACGAGGCGGACGGCGGCTTCTACACGACCAACCTGCGTCAGCTGGAGCCGGACGGCGGCGGCGGCGGCTGCCAGCGGCTCCTGTGCATCAACCCGCCGCTCTTCCGCGTCCAGCGGGTCCTGCTGAGCCCGTCCCAGCTCCACGTCGCCCTGGTGGGACGCCGGGGGGCCTCGGTGCTGGAGCTCCCGCAGCGCTGGGGGAAGCGCTCCGAGTTCGAAGGCGGCAGGCGCGAAATCAACTGCAGGACCACGCCGGTGGCCGAGCGCTTCTTCACCAGCTCCCCTTCGCTCACCCTGAGGCAGGCCGCCTGGTACCCCAGCGAGGCCGGCGACCCCCATTTGGTCCTCCTCGCCTCGGACAACACCATCCGGTTCTACGGGTTAAAGGCCCCCCAGACCCCGTCCAAGGTCCTGTCCGTGGCGCAGGGCGACGACGACGGCTCCCTGCACCCCCAGGCTCGGTCGTACGCAGCATCCCTCGGGGAGATCGCCGTGGCCTTCGACTTCGGGCCCCTGGCGGCGGCGTCGGCGCGCAAGGGGTCGGCCCGCTCCGGCGAGCGCGACGTCTACCCCTTGTACATCCTCTACGAGAACGGGGAGACCTACCTGAGCTACACGTCCCGGGCGGGCGGCGTGACGGCGTCCAAGCCCGTCGGCCCCCTCCCCATGTACCCGGCGGCGGAGGACAACTACGGCTACGAGGCCTGCGCCGTCCTCTGCTTGCCCACCGTGCCCAGCATCCTGGTCATCGCCACGGAGACGGGCACGCTGTACCACTGCGTGGTGCTGGAGTCGGAGGAGGAGGACGAGGCAGAGCCGGCGGAGAAGTGGCTCCGGGGAGCGGAGGCCGTGCCGGCGCTCTACGTCTTCGAGTGCGTGGAGCTGGAGCTGACCCTCAAGGTGGCCGCGGGGGAGGACGAGGAGCCGCAGGAGTTCGACTTCACCTGCCCGATCAGTCTGCACGCGGACCCCCTGTGCCCGCACCGGTACCACTGCACGCACGAGGCCGGCGTGCACAGCGTGGGCCTCATCTGGGTCAACAGGCTGCAGAAGTTCCTCCAGTCGGCGGAGGAAAACAAGGACAGCCTCCAGGAGCTGGCCACCGAGAAGCAGTGCATCGTGGAGCACATCCTCTGCACCAGGCCCCTCCCGACCAGCCGGCCGTCCCCGGTCCGGGGCTTCCTGATCGTGTCCGACCTCTCGTTGGGCGCGACCATGATCTGCATCACGGGCACCTACGAGTGCACGCTGCTGCCTCTGCTCAGCTCCATCCGGCCCCCTTCCCCGCCCCTGCTCTGCTCCCACCCGGGCCCCAGCTCGGGCAGCTCGCCGCTCCGCGGCTTCGCCGACAACACCTTCGAGCAGCACGTGCGCAACATCCTGGCGCGCGGCTCGGCCAACCCCCTCCTGCTCAAGTGCGGCGACAAGGAGACGCCGCCCCCGCCGACGGAGTGCCTGCAGCTCCTCAGCAGAGCCACGCAGGTCTTCAGGGAGGAGTACATCCTGAAGCAGGACATGGCCCACGAGGAGATGGAGAGGAGAGTGAAACTCCTCAAGGGCCAGAAGACCAAGCAGACGGAGGAGCTGAGCCTGTGCAAGGAGGAGAGGCTCGTCCTGAGGAAGACGGCGGAGATGCTGGCCGACAAGTACGAAGACGCCAAGTACCACCAGGAAACCATCCTGAACCGGATGAAGAGAGTCTTGGGGAGCCTGCAGAGCCGGCTGCCCATTCTGTCGCACAGCGAAAAGGACATGAAGAAGGAGCTGCAGGCCATCAGCACCCAGCTGAAGCACCTGGACAACTGCATCAAGCAGGTGAACATGAAGATGGAATACCAGAAGACGCAGGTGAACAAGGACGCGCCGGCATCCAAGGAGACCTTACTGCTGAACGCCCACCAGAAGAAGGTCATCCAGGATGTCCTCAGAGAGCAGGGGCAGCAGATCGGCGACGCCATGAAACAGATCAAAGACATCAAAAACAACTTTAACTTCTGAGCTTCCGCTAAAACGATTCAGCTGTATTGCGCTCGGAATCATGCCTCAAGTGTTCTTTTGTATATTGAAGCTAAAGTTTCTCTTTTTTATTAATTTTGGTAGAGGGGTCACTTGATCATTTCACGTTTTCCTCGGTTCACTTCTCACCATTTCCTGTCAGCATTGTTGTTGAAGCAGACTGTCCAGACGGGTACAAGTAAACATACAAGTATCTCGAGTTGATTTATATATATATTCCACATTCTCACCACGTTAAGAATAAAGATCTGATTTACTACGACTAGCTTCTCTAATTTGTGGGTTTGAAGGATTTTTAAGGATGTAAAAGTATTTTTAACGATGACATATATTTAGATCGACACTGTGTGATTTAAATGTATTTTCTTGCAAGTCAAAAGGGTTATGCTTACACTCTGTTACATAAAATCTATATTTGCTTCCTACTTTTGTTTTTTACAGTATCAGGGATGTTTCTAATAAATAGGAAATGATGGATAAAATTGTGATTCTGGCGGGGTTTTTTTAAAATTAGAAAATAATTCAGCTTGCAAAAATACTATAAAGTATTAAATTACATGAATCGAGGGTAATTAGAAGTTAATTTGTATTCAAACGTGAATTTATGATGACGGGAATCCAGTCTGCCACCTAGTGGTCAGCGCCGTCAGTGCAGCCTCGGTGCAGGTTGCTCATGGTGCCCAGCAGATGTCAGCCGTGTCTCGCTGACCGCGCTCTCCGCTGCGCCTGTTTCGCTAATGAGGAATTCCCCCAGCACACGCAGAGTGACGTACAGTAGATCCCACATCTGGGTGGGGGATGCCTGATGTTGGTAGTCAGGTTGGACCGCCGTTGCACGGCCCCCGCGGCTGTTTCTTCATCCCCGTGGCATCACTACAGTTGACCGACAGATGGAGAGTAACTCAGAGCAGCTGGATCAGGGAACAGATGGGCATTTTTTAAAAAGGTTTAGGCTATTTCAATGCCGGTGAATTAATAAGATCTAAAATAAACATGGTAGTCTGCAGCGTTTTCATTTACCAACTACAAGGTCCTTGTGTTTATGACTGTACTATTCACTCCCCCTTTTTTTCCTTTTTTTCGGCCTGAAAAGAGGGTGTGGTGTGCTGCAGGTCTAGTTCAAGAATTCTCCAAATAGGGGATGTGAAGTCTTTCATAAAGGTACAGTGTCTGAATCCTGTGGATGAGCCTGAGGAAACTTAGTAGACCCGAAGAAAGGAGTTATTAATAACTCTTCAGGCCAGCCCACCACATTCTTTATACTTGAGTCAGGGAGCGGAGAGAGGAGCGCTCTGCTGCCTCTGCTTCTCATTTGTGTTTCTTTCCATGGAGGAGTGGAACAAGGAGGCAAGGCCACTCCTCTCCTCCTGGAGTCCTGCTGTAACCTGGACGTGGTTGTGCTGACACTTGCTGATGGAGGATTGACGAGGCGAGTGTGCCACTGAAAAGAAACAAGCAGAGGGACTTTGCTTCGCTGTGCTTGTGCCTGGAGTGGTGGTGGTGGTGGTGGGGGGGGGTCGGAAAATAGTGGTGATGTGACTTGGCAGAGGAGAGCATGAGTCACTGTTTATCTGGTCTGCACACAGAGACCAAGTGAGTTTAACAAAAAAGGGAAACTTTTTACGCACAAATGTACATTTTCTCGATCTAAGGTCACAGCCTGTGGACAGTGTTTAAATCTATATCTCCTTCCATTGAAGACACGGACCAGACACAGTTGTGGAGTTTTATTTGGTTATATTAAAGTCGTAAAAGCTGTGTACAGTAGTCAGCAATGTATCTTCCACTTTAGCTGAAATGCATTTCCTTTTATAAAAATAATATATAACAGATGAAACTGTGGCCTAAAAGCACCAAAGTGTAACGCACGTTTGATCCGTGCCATCCGTTGGACTTGGAACAACGTAAATTCCGCCATGGACGCGGCTAAACGGTGGAACAACCCCCGAAAGGAATCGCCTCGATAATACTGCCGCTTACAGTCTGGTCAGTGGGGCGCTGCGGCGATATTCCTCACTCTGCACTCTGTCGCACGAAAAGCTAAATACTTTTTATTTCTCTCAGCCCAGCGAGACCAAGCAGATATGTGTCTAAGGTCACACTGAAGGGGAAGAAGCAACCGGACCAGCGTGACTGGGAGTATAAAGTCTTTTTTTTTTTTTTTTTTTTTTTTTTTTTTGTTTTTTTTTGTTTTTTTTTTTGCAGTGAGCCTGAAAGTCACAACGGATTCCCCTTGAACTTCGACAGGAGCTCCCGTCGCGCGCGAGGCTAAAGTCAGTGTACGATACGTCTAGGTGAGCGCAAATACAAACAGTAGCATAAGCGTGACAGCCGGTAGAGGACAGTCTCTGCAGGACTTCGGGGGGAAACCCCCCCCGTCTACGCGTCGGAACCCTTTTGTCTGCGTTTGGACGGCGGGATCAGGCGCGCCGGGAGCTCGGGGGGAAGGCCGTGGCCCTCCAGCTTGACCTCGATTAGGTGGCTGGCCAGAGCGAATTCTTCGTCGTCCAGCATCCCGTCGTGGTCCAAATCCGACAGCTTCCAAATGCGGCCCAGCACGGAGTTGGGCAGGCGGGAGCTGACCATCCAGTCCTTGGCCTTGGTGCCGCTCAGCTTCCCCTCGTTGGGGGCCAGGTTGTAGAAGATTTCGTCGTACTTGGGCTTGTCTTTGGTCACCACCCAATCCTCCTCCTCCTCCACGCCCTCCTCGTTCTCGTCGGCGAAGGGGTCGCCCTCGCCGAACGGCCCGGCGCGGGTCCCCAGGAAGGCTCCGCCCTGCACGCCCAGCTGCTCGCCGGCTTCCAGCTCCTCCTGGCGCAGGAGGGGCATCAGCTTGGCGATGTCGCCCGACAGCAGCTCGTCCAGAGCCGCCATCAGGTTGGGCTTCAACGTTTTGAACTTGGTGAAGTCGTGAACCATCAGTTGCTCCTGAAAGAAGAAGAAGAAAAAAAAAAGGATGGTGGGGGGGTTGTGGGGGGGGTTTAAAAATATGTAAGAAAGCAAACCAAACCCAAAGACCCAACTGACAGGCTTGAAAAACTATGAGCAAATACTTCGAGAGAATGTTTCTGATGTGCCTCCAGATGTGCTCAGGAGAGAAAACCAAGAGACGAACCTGCATCTTGGCACAGTCCGGGAAGTCTCCGGCAGAAATGTTGTGCTGCAGCTGGATTTTGGAGAAAATAACCGGCAGCTGGTAGATCAGGTTCTTCTTCTTGTTGTCCTTCCTGAAGACGGAGGGCATCTCCTGCTTCAGGTAGCTGATGATGTGGGCGTGGACCTGGGGGAGACGAAGGGTTAACCGCGCGGCGGACGGGAAAAAACGGGAATCTGAGTGCCACCTACCCTGACCAGGCGGGCGCGCTTGACCAGGTCGTTGAGCTTGCGCAAAGCGGCGTTGCGAGGGAGGTTCTGGATGTCGGCGAACAGGTCTTCCTCCTCCAGCTCAAACAGCTTCCGGTTGTCGGCCACCATCAGGGGCTCGGACCAGAAGGAGCCGATGTAGACGCGCAGGACCTCCGGGGTGCCGAACACCTTCCCCAGGGACCACATGAGCGCGCCGTACACCCTCATCAGCTGCTGGGTTCCCACCATGTCCGCCTTGTTCAGGACCACCCGCAGCTTGTCCTCGTTGCCCTTCAGGGCGCCGATGGCCTCGGAGAACTCGTCCGAGATCTCCAGCTTGTGCGCGTCGAAGAGCAGGATGATGCGGTCCACGCGCTCCGCGAACCAGCGCAGCACGGCCGGGAAGTCGTAGCCTGGTCGCGAGCAAGGGGGGGAAAAAAAAGCACCCAGATCAGAGAGGAGGGGGGGGTCAGAGGTTGCACCCCAGAAGCAGTGAGAGGAGAGCAGCGGAGGTCAACGCAGACACAACCCCCTCTTTGTTTTTGTCTGATTCGCTTGAACCCTGATTTCGCAGCAGCTTCGCGCGCTCGCTCGCTCTCCTCCCTCTCGGCCTGGCGCTAACTGTCGACGTGACCCTGGGATCTGGTCACGGGTTCGCTCGGCGTGCCAGAAAGACGAGCTGTGCGCGAAGTGCCACTCCAGGGCGTGTGACTCTGCAGGTCCCCCCCCGCCATCCCCCAACCCCCCCCAACCATTTCTCACCTCGGCTCACCCGCTGCTTAGCACCAGAGAGGATTCCCGGTGTGTCGATGATGCTGATGCTCTCCAGGACCTGGTTGGACATCTGCGCACACTGAAACCTGTGTTTTGTTTTGGTATTTTTTTCATCATTAATTGGAGGGGAAAAAAAGAAAGAAAATTAAAAAAAAAAAAAAAAAGTCAGAAAAACGGCGATTAAGAGCGTTTTCAAGCGGAAGGCTCGGATCATGTGAAAAAGGTTTAAAATCTCATGAAAGAAGTCTGTGTGATGGGAGGAGGAGATTGGCCCCTCGCTCCGCACCCAGAACCCTTCCCACTGCGAGCCATTGTATGCGAGCAGGGCTCCCATCGCTGTCGGCTTCCTGAAGGAAAATGACCAACGCTGCCAGGATTAAACAATGAGGGCCGCTAACGACGCGGGCCTTAGAACAACAGGGCCGCTTCCTGTGGCGTACGAGCTTAACGAGCCCAACGGCTCCCAAGACAGGAAGCCTAGGCATAAAGGACAGACGTAAATGCCCTGGAAAACAAACCCCGCGCAGGGACGGAGGGACAGCGTGTGGCGCAAACATATTTCGACCGCGTCGCTAGAAAAAAAAAAAAAGAGAAAAGTGTGACCTTTTTTATGGTTTTCGTCTGATCTCACCCCCCCCTTGTCTGATACACAAGAAAGAGCCTCAGTTCAACTTTTCCCCTCCAGGTTCAAAAGGGCCCGCTAAACCTGTGACGCCACGCGTTTGTCTTGGGCCCGCGGGGGCCGCGGGACCCTCTAACCTCGCCTTTGAATCTGCGTAGTTTGCGGTTCCGGCCTGCGAAGCCGGCCTTTTCGTTACTCTCTCTTGCGATATCGCTTCCTTTCTCTGTTTTTTCCACAAATAAGGCAAGTGCTTGCTCCTTGCTCCTTTCCTCCTCGCTCTGAAATTTGGCACAAGGACTTGAAATTCCAGAGAACTTTGTGTTATCTCTCCTTCCCTGCTCTCTCTCTCTCTCTCTCTCTCTCTCTCACACACACACACACACACGCACGCACACACACTGTCTGATATTGACTCGGTCGCCTCGGTGAAATCATTACGCAGCGCGCTGCTAATTACAATCACGCTCTCACCTATTGAGGAAGGTGTTCCCAAAAGGGTTGAGCTTGCGGAAAGGCTTGTTGGGGTCAACGATGAGAGCATTCCCGGGAATGACGCTTTCCACATCCCCGTGCATGATGGCGGTAAAGCAGTCGGTGGTTGGTTCAGGTCCCACCCTGCTTCCAGGAATATCCTGCTCCAGTAGGTACCTGACGCACGCGAGAGACAGCGGGGGGTTTTTTTTTTTTTTTTACACAGCAAACGACCAAAACTGGCGATGTGGGTGGAAAGTCTTACTTGATGAACGTGGTCTTCCCGGTGGAGTACTGTCCCACGACCAACACCATTGGTTTGTTGTCAAAGTCTGCATCCTCCAGACTGGGAGAGTGGAAATCGTGGAAGCCGTAATACTGCTCCAGCGGCAGCAGCTTCTTTCGATACAGGGACTTGAGGCCTTCGGTCACGGTGCGGATCACCTCGGGCGCCTTTTTCACATCTTTCCGCCCCCAGCGTGACATGACGACAGAGTTATGATATAACGGGGAGCTCCTTCGAGAAAAAAAAAAACCTGCGGGTTTCTTTTTTTTTCCCTTTTCTGTTTTGATCTTCTTTCCTGTCACTGAACCTTGGGAAAACCTTCTGGGGTTTCCTGTATTTACGTGACCGCTGCTCACTTGTCCTTGAGACCTCCTCTGCACATGCCAAGAGAACTGATCTGGCTGAGGTTTTCTTTGAAGTCGGGGATCCTCAGCCTTTAGAAGCGGTCGCCGATGTGATACCTTTCAACCCCCCCTGATGTGCGGAGAGGAGACACACACAAGAGATAAGCGAGGTGCATTTAAAACAGGGCGACGTGACGACAAAACACAATAAATGGGGTGAAAAGCGTAGCCCGGGCTACGCGGAGGATGTGGAATGCGTAACCCTGCAGCGGAGCTCTGCCAAGCATTGTCAGTGCATGCCTGGAAAAAGTTAGACTTCACTCTGGAAAACTTGCGAACCCAGCCCTGTGGCAGGATTTGCGCAGGCACAGTTCATCTCTCCAGCTCAATAAGTGAAACATTCTTTTCATCCCCCAGAGTTCCTTTGCTTTAATGCGAAATACGTGCATGGCCAATGTTCTCGCGGTGAAAAGAATCTCGGAAAACAAATGTAATCCTTGAATTACCGGGCCTTTTCCAGAAGAGAGGTGCAGAAAGCAGGGGATGAAAGGAGGGGTATTGTGGGCAGACACGTGTCAGTGGGGTCTCTGGCGAGCTTCTCTCTTTCTAAGCTAAATCGAATTTAAACCCATTAGAAGAATAGAATCTGCCAAGAGGAAATTAGATGGGCCCGGACCAAACATATCATAAGACCAGCTCTAGAGAAAATGGTGGAAGCCTGAAGATCAACAGAGAAATCAAATGATTTGACTGCCATTACACAGTACAGCATTGTGTCAGTGGAGCTGGCGGAGTAAAAACTGTTTTTATGTGTGGTCAACACAGCAGTGACAGACTTTTTACCACTGTGGAAAATCCCCGGTGCTTTTTTTTTTCCCCCCAATCGGAACAAATGATCAAAGCTGTACTTTAAGTTCATTAATTCTTAAAAGAGTTAGGCCTGGTAACAGCTGTTGGGTTTATCACAATCTAGCAGCGCAAATAAAGAGCCATAAGGACTAAAGTCTTCTAAAAAGTTTGAAGAAAAACAGTACGTACCGAGTCTTTGAGGTGAGAAGCACGGCAGATTTCTTCAAACACCTTGATCGCGCCCTCTCTTCAGTCTTGCCCTCAGGATCTTGGAAAATATTTTGAGTCGAGAGGACAAAAACAGTCAGTCTGTGGAGGAGCTGCTGCTACATGCATGGGTGTACCTCTGACAGCAAATAGGAAGGCTGAGTGGAGGGCAGTTACATTACAGTAGAGCTTTCTTTCCTGGAGCTTAGTGCTTTTCAGATGAGCCTCAGTTCTGGAAACTATCCTTATTCTGTTTGCAGAACAAGTATGAGGCCCAAAAAAAAAAAAAAAAAAAAAAAAAAAAAAAAAAAAAAAAAAAAAAAAGCATGCAGGTAGACCAGACTGGGAGACGAGGTTTTCTCACCGGTTGATTCCTTCTCTGAGCTCTTCTCGTCTTCCAGGGATGCTTGGCAACACCAACACCCTGCTCAGGACAGGGATGATCTGCATTTGGTTAGAGGGCGGGGACGCTGTGGGAGGGGGCGGTTTCTGATTAAGTAATTTGGTTGGAAACATTTGTAAAGACAATTTCAGCCTTCAAATGCCACACCCCACACCCCGACTGCCACGACTGGCATCTCCCGTGCTTTTCTATTTTTTCCCTGATGAGTTTACTGTAATACATCATAAAATAATCACATGTCAGCACACCCCCCCCCTTCCCCCCCCAACACACACATCAGCCTAAACCATCTAGCTCCTCCCAAACTCTGAGCCTTCCTGGGAAGGGAACACACACAGGAGAACTATTTTCCACTTCCATGCACCATCTGCTGGCTGTCCAAACACACCCCACCGTTCCCTTGTTACCTACGGCACCTCCTCTTAAACAGTGCTGCAAGTGAAGTCCCTGAATGCACCACGAAGACCAAAGATCATGCAGTGTTTCATAAAAGAAGCAAGGTTTAATTTACAGTTTTACTAAATGTACATTTCTTTTTAAAAAGTGTCATTATACACAATAAATACAATACAAAATTAATCTGTAATACTATACTTCAAATTCTCTCATGATCTTTTTGTACATTGTTCCTTTCCTATTTTACTGCTTGTGCTGTGTTTGTGTTTGAATTGTCCGCCAGGATTTAAAAACACAATAAACGCACAGGAGGCAGGGATACAGAGGCAGAAAAGTTGAACCGAACAGCCTGAGAACACAGAAAATGAACAGTTAAAACTGGACTGCCCCCTGTTGACTGAAATGCATAAAGTCTGCCTAAACTGGCTTCATAGAGGACAAATGTTTGCTTTCATAGTATTGGGCTCTTCATTTTTGACAGCTTGGATGGATGAGAATCGGTTTCCTTGCAGTTCTTGGAGTCAATTTCAAATCAACATAATTCTCATTATACCTCAACATGGTAATTCAGCTTGGGGGTGTATCATTACGGAGCTCTTCTGAGTAAATTCTAAAGAACTGAATTCTTGATGTAAAGTTTGACGTCAGTGATTATATCTTGAATAAGACATTCAAATGTTGCCAGTGGAGACGATGTTTTACAGTATAAACCTGGTACTTTGTAAAGGTTACTCAGATAAAAATGACCTCTGCACTGTATGAAAGAGCTGCCTGATGCTCACTGGGACATGAAGAAAGAGGGGCAGGAACTTGAGTGAAAGGCCACTGTGAAGACAGGCGCTCAGGTCACATGACAAAAAGAAAAAAAAAAGAAATGAAAAAAAAGGTGAATACTGAATTACAAACAAGGTATCAAAAAGTGAACAAGAAGTGGACATCATTTTCTGACATTTCATTCTGACATGTGACTGGCTGGCTTATCTTCACCTCTCCATCTTAAAAGACAACATTTCACCTTTGAACACCTCAAGCTGTAAATTACTGACGAGAATGTTGAGACAATTCAAATTGACAAACAAAGCCAACGCAGTCAGGCAGAGGAGTATCGTCGTCCCGCTTTCACAGTGTCCCCAACGCCCTGCCTCCGTTTCTGTCTCTCAGCCGCGAGAAGGGGCTGTTATCTGCTTTGAGTTTGGGGCACCAGGCTTCCGTTGTGGCCGCGGCCACCGACCTGAGGGTGCTGGGCCAGGGAGGACGACGCCGAAGAGGGAAGAATCGAAGATCTGTGGGATGAGGCTGCAGAACTTCCGGGGCGCTGGCTTTGGTGTTGGTGGGACCTGCTACTACCCCCTTTTAAGTGATGCTCGCGGGCGGTGGGCTCTTGCTGCAGGTTTAGGATGCTGTCGATGGCACACTGCAGGTGTTGATTCAGAGAATCGTCCGGAGGGCTGCCGCTGGAAAAGCTCGCGTTATCCATGTCGGGGGAGTCGGACTTGCAGCGTTTGGCAGGAAGCAAAGAGTCTCTCATAAAGGAAGGTTCGGGAGAAGGTGGCCCGGGGGCATGTTGGTCCATTCGAAATGTCCCGCCTGACCTGTGTATATTTTTTGCACTTGTCTGCTTGTATTTACCGACGTCTGTCTCCGGGTCTGCGTGCTCCTCCGTCCTGTCCTTCGCCCCCTCTCTACTCAGGAGCTGCGGGAAGTGATGCTGCGTCGTTTTCATACCGCAGCTGAACATCTCGTCCACCTCGTCGAGCCTGTTCATGGCGCTCCCCAAGCGGCCCATTTCGTGGCTCGACTCCTTGTGCGTGGAGTCCCTGCCTCTCTTTTCCACCTTCACGCTCGCGATCACTGTCCGCTCTGAAGGGGGCGACGAGGCCTCGTGTCTCCTGGGCGACGGTGGCGGTCGCGAGTACAAGAAGCTCTCCTCCCCCCCGCCCGGGACGCCGGGTCTGACGCGGGGGCTGACGTTCTCTCGGTAGGTTTTCCGAAGGGGTAGGCGACAGGTTTTCTGGGAGGGAGTGGTGCTGGAGGCAGAGTTTTGTTTGACCCCGCCCGTGTCGTCGTGATCCAATGTCCCGTTCATTTGAGTGGTGGTGGATGAGGAGGAGGAGGAGGAGGAAGAGGAGGTGGTGGTGGTAGTGGTGGTGGTCGAGGACAGTGGCCAACTATGAGAGGTAGCGGAAGATGGAGCACCACTGTGGGGAACGTTGCCTCTCGTAGCTGGATTGCACTGAGTGGTTACCATGGTGACCGATGAGGCAGAAGAAGCAGTACATACAGGGGACTTAGTTCTGATGACCGTGGGAGGAGATGATGCACGATGGGACACCGAGTGCGGTGCAGCAACTTCAAAATGAGTCTGGGACGTGGACTGGCTGCTCTGCGGAGGTTGAGGCGTATGTACTGGGTCTAAGGCAGTGTTATGAACTACTTTGCTGAATCCCGTTTGATCCTGCTTGATCTTGAGTTTCAGGCCAATTCGCCGGCGAGCTTCGTAGGTCTTGATCGGTGGTTTGCTGGTTCTCTGCGGCAGAGCGTCGTCGTCGTCGGCCACTCGAGAGTTGAAAGAGGATGAGGATGAAGAGGCGGAGGTTGATTGACTGAGAGAGGAGCTCTGGTTTGTCGGTTCCTGCCTGCTCGCAACAGCTGCAGGTGGAGGTGGAGGACAGCTGCTGGACCAGGACACGGAGGCACCACCTCCGCCTTGCTTTATAACTAGTTTGGTAGGTGGGAAAGGATTAGCACAAGGAGTGGTCGAGGGTGCTGGAGGTGGAGCTGGAGGAGGTTTTGGGGTGTTGTTTAGATGAGGTCCTGGGGCGGGCGCGGGAGCAGATGCAGGTACTGGAGCGGGTGCTGGAACTGGAACCGGAGCGGGTGCTGGAGGAGGAGGAGGAGGAGGAGCAGGAGCAGGAGCAGGAGCGGGGACCACAGCACCTACGCTTCCACTCACTGAGGCGGGTTCAGCAGAAGATGCTTTCTGATGGGATGCGACTACACTCTCGTACATACGTACATTTGCGACAAACTCCTCTGCAATGACATCAGCAGGATTATTTATAACTAACAAAGCTACGTGAATTGAAGACCACTGCAAAACCATGTCAAGTCACAATCACTGAGCATACCTGGTCTCTCCTTGGCCAAGATTTTGTCTTGACTCAGAGCAATCTTTTCTTCCTGAATGAACATCCGGTCTATCATCACCATCTCTGCCGAGGGGCCAAGTCTCTGCTCGGGTACGAAACACCAAATCCATCAATTCAAAATCAATCTGAGACAAATAGACAAGAACAACAACGAGGCACTTTGGCTGAGTGTTAAAACTTACTTTTGACTCAGTAAAAAGCAGGTAGCGATATTTATCCAGCATGGCCTGGGTCCTTTTGAGAAGCTGACAGGAGACCTTCTCAAATTCATCATCCACTGTGTATAAGGCAAAAAGGTTTATGAATGTGAAAATGTTAAAAGAGGCACTAGGCTGCAGCTTGATTGTTGAGTTTACCTCTTTGATAATCTTGAGGAGAGTTGGCAGTTCCCTGGTAAAGATGGTAAGGCAGCAGTCTATGTAATGTGTCCTCAAAAGAGTGGAAAGGAACACTGTAGTTGGGGTGCAGCACAGAACCCTGCTGTTTCCGCAGCTGTTCTAGCATCCTGTAGCATTAAACAATGCAAAATTTCAAAAAACTGAATTATGAATAAAAAGGTAAAATATACCATGACATTGCATTGCATGGGAGACATACCTGGCTTCTTTGCTGGGCTCTGCACTAAAAGGCATCTTGATAGTTGTCTGTAATAAACAAACTCTTTCAGATGCCATCCGAATGATTACTTATTTAAGGGCCTTGTTAACATGAAGTGAAATTTACCTGAGTTTGTAACGTGGGTTGAGCCTGTGGAGCAGATATCTGAGCTAGATTCGCTCCCAATACCTGTATCTGCACCGCACCTTTCCCTAGAGTCAGACCTCCAACTGAGCTGATCAGTCCTGGCTTTGGCTGAACCTGTGAAATAAAAAAAAATAAAATAAAAAAATCAACCCATTTATGTATGACCACCGACATCAATGCTTTACATGTTTAATAATCCTGACACTTGGTGGCTCAGGGATGTGGCGCTAATCACCTGTGTAGGCTGTGTAAGGCTTACAGGAGTGACAGTTTGATTCACAATTGCCCCAGCTGACCCTTGGGCTCCTGAGAATACTTGCAAATCATTTGAAGCTGAAAGAGACAGCAGATCACATCAGACAGGAAATGCTGGAACTTCAAGTTCTGCCATTCGCGTCAAACAGCAACACCTTACCTGTAGCAGGAGTTTTCACAAGTACTGATGTAGGCTGCAACACCGAGGGAAGCTGGGCAGGAGGACCGGTGCTGTCTGATGACGCAATCACCACTTTGTCAGCAGGCACATCTTGCTGGGAGCTGAACTGACTGGTGGCCTGAGGCTGAGCAGGTTGCTTGGCCTGCAGCAGGATGCTCTGCTGGACCTGAAAAAAAGCATCCTAAAATTAGCTGTCTTACAAATACTGCACTTTCAAGTATCTAGACAAAGGAAAGGGCTTTACTGAGGACTAAGCACGCAACTCAAGACAAGTTTCTGGAGACATGCTTTGTACACTGATTAATAATGACATTTTGGAGTGTATACAAATTGCAGTGTACTGGTACCTGGTGGAGTTTATCCAGCAGTTGTTTCTGTTGTGGTGAAGGCTGTGTGATGCCAGACAAGGTTTGAATTTGTGCTCCTACTAATTGCAGCTGCTGCTGCTGTTCTGTTGTCAAGCCCTGAATGGGAATTTGGGTTTTGACGACAGCCGTAGAAGTGCTCACAGGCGGAACTGTAAATTGGTGCTGTGCAGCGGATGCTGCGGGAGGCTTGGGTGACTGAGACACGGGAGGCATTTCTTGTTGGAAAGGGGCAGGCTGAGAAGGTGGCCTTGGTTGAGGCTGAACTTGAACGTGTGCCTGTTGTGGCTGGGTCGGCTGCGGCTGGCCTTGTGAGGCTGTTTGGGGAGGGTCAGTTATCTGATTGTGGATAATAAAAAGCGGAGGGTGAGATGAAGGCGTGCCTGAGCGCGAGGGTGTTTGAGACTGCGGCTGAGAGGAAGAATGGGCCTGCTGTTGTTGGTGGGGTGACTGGATCTGCTGGCCCAGGGTGACAGGAGATTGGGAAGGCTGGGGACTGTCTGCCACTGGGGGTGCTGGGGTATGAGTGGTCAAGGCTGGAGACGGGGACATGCCCTGGATCTTGATAGGCTGTTTATGTCCACTAGAGGGTACCTGAAGAAGTGGAATCAGAGTATATTGATATGGTTATAAGACTTAAATTAGCACAAGATTTACACGCATACAAATGCAAAATATTAACACCCACTCAGAAAATTCTACGTGCAAGCAGAACAAACTATAATCAATGTGATTGTAGCACAATGCTTAGGAATTGAAAAGCACAATCTAGCTGTGAAAACAAATAAAAATTTAAAAGTATTAAATGATATGTTTGAAGTCATCAAAAGGTCACATGTTCAACATTTAAATTACATATTTTAAACAATAGATGACTATTACACAATTCCAATGACAAAAAAAGATACAAAAAACATTTGGAATCATTAACTAACCCAAAATACAATTACATAATACTGAAAGCAACATCAAGCAAAACAGCGAGAAAATTTCAGAGTGATTTGACACAGAACCCTCTGACTTATTTACTTAATTTTAGGTAAAGGGTAGACAATAAATTAAAAAGGACAAAGACATAAAGTTCACAAAAGCAAGGAGACAGGATCTAGTTGCGGGACCTCAGTCCTATGATGGTGAATTAAAGGGTGCTCTGAAGCCTCCGGGACTGGGGTGAGGGGAGCGTGTAATTATTATTTTGTGGGGTGGATATCATGAATTTGGTAGGGGGACAAGTGCTGTAAGCACATAAGAGTAAAAATGGAGTGCATGTTTGAGAGGGGTTGATTGATCGGTTACTGGTCAATAATGCAGAAAATGAAGATGAGTCTTATGACTCAAAAATGGTGAGTGAGGTGATGCATTCCACTGAGTGGGTGTTAGTAAAGTAGTGAACTGCACTCGGCAGCTCCAGTATCAATCACAAGCATGGTCTTTAATATTGTGGTGCAAAACCAAAGATGAGGATGCATGGAAACACACACAAACAGTATAAGTTTATCAGTTAAGTTAAAAACGTGCTCCTGATTGTCCCTCACATACTGCAGACATGCAATCACTGTTAAAATAAAATGTAATCATACAAATTACAAACAACCAGAATGAGCATGCATTTGATTAATGACAGACACAGAACTGCAAGCAGAGTATTACACTTTTGACTTAGGCATAGAAACTGTGAGAGGCAGAGAAAGAATGATTAAAGCAGAAGAGATGCGCAGGGGAAAGGTCAGATTCTCTAAAAAAAAAAAAAATGTGGCAGCAGCAGCAACAAGTGGGTGGGGATCGACATGAAGGGGCTTTTCTACCTGATTTACCACTGCTGTCATGTGGGAAGGGCCTGGGGAAGGGCTGCTGCTCTGACCCACCCAGGAGTCAGTTAATTGACTGTCATGGCCAGGGGCCGGAGCAGTGATGCTGTTGCTGCTGACGATTACAGATGCTGGTACGCCCACAGAGGGGGTGGACTCATTCTCTGTTTGGTGGTGCTGCTCCTAACAGGAGTTTATTTACCATTACGGGATAAGGAGGGGAGGGAGGAAGGAGAATGGAGGGAAGGGGGAGGTAAAATAGTAAACCAAAGAGATCAGACCAAGATGTCACTCCATGCATGTTATTCTTTTTTTTTTTTTTTTTTTTTTTTTAAAGAAAATGTAAACTTTACACAATCCAAGAAATGACATGGGTGGAACACTGACCTGCTGCAGGAACATCTGCAGAGACTCTTGGCTCAGGATCATACTGGAGCCCTGGTTAGTGAAGAGTAACCTCCCTGGACTGTGCTGGGCCTGAGGGGGGACCAGCCCCACTGCTGTGACAGAGGTGGGCACAGACATGGACGGAGAAGACGAGGGTACCGACGTGGCCGTGGACACAGACGAAGGCGGTTGCATGGCGAGGATCGAGGGCTGTGGTACGTGCTGCGTCGTGGGATGGGCCGCTTGGTCCGTGGAGCTTCCCAGCACAGCGACGCCTTCTCCAGACTGGCTCTGCGCCATCGTCACGGCTCCTGCGCTGCTGTTACCGCTGTTGCTGGGGACTCCACCTGGTTGGGCTTGGAGGGCCGGCTGAAGACTGACTGCAGGGCTCAGCCCCTCCACCTGACTAAGCATAGTCAGGGAGTTTTGGATTGGCATTCCCTGTATGACTGTCTGTGCGGGACCTGACACCGTATGGGTTTGTGTCTGGCTCTGATTCTGGGCCAAGGAGACGGGCATTTGGAAGAGGGTGGGTGTGCCCATTTGTCCAGGCTGCAGCTGGATGGGTCCGGAGAGGATGTGAGCAGCGCCAGGGTGGCCCTGCGAAGTCAACACCTGTCCCAAATTAATATTCTGGTTTGCAGTTAAAATCTGGTTTGCAATGAGCTGTCCGCTAGGACCCTGACTCGTTATGATGTGACCCCCTGGGTGCTGCGTCAGGATCTGTCCGCCTGCCTGTAACTGTGGCAGAAGGAACTGGTGATTCTGTCCTTGGAGAACTGTCTGAGAAGGAATGACGATGCTGCCTGTTTGGTTTAACAAGTGTACACTGAGGGGCTTGCCAGATGGTTGTGCTGCTTGCTGTTTGAACAAGGCTTGTTGGAACTGAGGCCCTTGCGTCGTGGCTTGGGTGCTCAGGACGACGTTGGAGCCGGGCTTTCCCGTCAGAAAGGCTACATTTTGAGCAGTGGAAACTGGAATCTGCTGCAGCCCTAGGGCCTTGTGGGCATCGTTTTGCAGGGGCTGGGGTGTTGGCTGAGGCTGCTGCTGCGGTTTGAAGAGTTTCGGTTGGATGGCTCCCCCCTGAGGAGGTTTAGGTTGAATTGGTGTTGGTGTGCGTTGGATGATAACGTTTTGCATTATTTGGCCTTGAGTCTGTGTCTGGGGTCCAATTCCAGAACTTATAGGGGTGCTACCGAAACCCACGATTCCAGTAGGAGCGCTCATTGTACTGCTGCTGTTTGTGCTGCTGACACAAACAGCTGGTCCGTTTAAAGCTGGGGATCCCAAAGTGGCTTTATTACCTTGTATCAAAAGTCCACCCCCTGAGCCTCCAAGCCCTGGCTGCGACCCAGCGGCTGAAACCTCTGGCCCACTCTGGTGCAGCTGGTAACCACCCATGGCTTTCGCCAAGATCGGCTGTCCGGACTGACTGATCGTCATGACTGTAGGTTGACCCACAACCTGAATCTGTCCAATACCTAAATGTCCGGACTGGCTCCCGTTCGGCAGAGCTTGAAGGCTTGAGATGGGTTGAAGGGTCACGTTTCCCAGGCCAACGGGCTGCATAAATGGCTGCACACTGATGGCCTTGTTCATGACCTGGGGTTGAAGCTGAAGGCCCTGCTGAGCGAGCACTGATCCCAGCATATCAGCAGTAGTGTTGGGAGGAGTGGCGGTGGCACTTGGGGTAGACCCTGGGAAAATTGCTGTCGCTCCTGCAACACCAACACCTATGCCTACACCAACAGCAGTGCTTTCTGCCCCAGAGAGACTGGTATCAGGCAGTGTCTGAACGACTTGTGTAAGACCTGGAATTCCAAAGGAGCCCAGGTCCAATTCCGCCTCAGCTTCCTGGAGGCTTTGCTCTGTGATGTTGGCTTCAGCCAGACTTTGCTGCAGGATGTCACATGGCTCATGATTTGTCCCAATGCCATTGCTTCCACCTTCACCACCTGGGGATCCTCCAAGTATGTCTTCATCTTCCAGAAAGTCCAGGTCAACACTGACCCTAGGCAAGCCTGATGGCTCATTTGCTGGCAGCTGGACTGCAGGCTGGACCTCCGGAACATGGCCCTTAAAGAAAAGGTTCAAATGACAGAGGGAAGTAAACCTCAGAGAGTAAATGAACAACGGTGTTGTGACCATGAAGTGTGACCCTGTGAAGACTAACTGCAGACACAAAACCACATCAACACAGCAAACCAAAGCTTTTAGAGGATCATAGTGTTAGTGAGAAAAGGGCTCATTTGAAGACGCATGCTACAGAGGCGCAGAGAAAACAGAGGGAAGAGGTTTGGGGGATTTTACTCACCCCAGTGGTAGAGAAGAATGAACTGGAGGGGTCACTCGAACCATCCAAAAGGTCGTCAGTGTCCAACTACAGACATACCCACCCAGGATAGGACAGACAGAAATCAAAATCACCCAAACAAGCAGGCAAAAGCCACCAGGACAGAGAGACATGGAACCCATCAAAGAGAGGAGCAGGGCAAGGAAAGGACAGAATAAAGTCTATAGAAATTAGATTGCAGATACCAGCGCTAAATAAGCAACAGCAGGGCAACAGAATAACACAGGGGTGGGGAAGTGTTAGTATTAGCATTTATCTGAGCTTAATGAGAAAAAGCAAGCTGCAGCCATAAAAACAAAACATAATATTGTTGCAAAATCAAACAAATAAAACCAGCAAGTGACCTCTGACTCTGATTGAAATCATATGTGACATAAATGTGTCTGAAACTTGCAATTCACAACCCCCCCCCCCACTCTTCTCACATCAACGATGCAGACAAGCATCAAGTTCAGAAACGTGAACATTCTATTTCAATCTGCAGCATGAACTGAGGCCAACATTCGGCAATATACTGTAGCTAAACCGCAACTATTTAAAACGTAACACAAGAAACTTGCATGAGGGAATGCAAAGATGCAACGTATAAACTCCGATCGCGTGGAAACACGTGAGGATAACATGTCCATGACTATGTGGGAAAGGACCAGCATAAAAACAGCACAATTCGGCCACAATTAGGCATGTCGGTGTGTTTATACTTTTGCGTCTCATACTCACATGGGTCTCAGATCCATGAAGGAAGTCATTAAGAGCTTCTGGGTCACTGCAGGAGAAAGCCAGATTGATTTAGCACTCAAGACAACCGAAACAAAACACTGTTCATAGTAAATTCACTCCGTCTGACATGTGTCAGCGACAACTTACCAAATTACATCTAGAAGGCACCTGCCATCTTCATCATCCATGACAACTATGGAAGACAAAAGATTCCGTTTGATTGATGTATTCTTCACACCAACGAACCTCCTCCCAAATTACAATTACAAACATCTGTAACGCCCCCCGCACTCCACGAAAGATGTTTAAACCCCGTGTTCCTCACAGATTTGTCAAGAACTATGTCGCTATCATTTTTTAAAATGTTATATTCTAACTTGCTCTCCCCCTGTTCCATCCTGGTTGGTATACAGTAAAGCATTTTCTGGAATACGTATTTTTGTATGCTTTTATTGGACTTTCTAAAACATTACAGTCTCCAGTCTTGTGTCATCTTGTTATCTACATAGACTTATTGCCAGAAATCTTTTTGGAAAATCTCAAAATATCCATTTACCTCATTTCAACTAGGAAAAACAACAGGTAGCAATGCACGATAGACTATATTGTTTTAAAATGACAAAGCAACCTCCGATTTCTGGATAATTGCCGCTCTCGGACCTCCGAAAATCCAAAGTATCAAAGCAAAAGGGGGGATGTTGACGTGGATGTGGGTGCCTTAAATAAACGACACAGGAGAAACGTGGAACTTCTCCAGCGGGAATCAAAAGTTAAATCCAGAACCCAGCCCGCTTCCGAAGGCGATCGACCGTGACGACACGGGACGAAAGCGCTCCAAAGTCGTCGGGAAAAGTCTCCTGCAGGTCGCCGGCAGCGGACGGGGAGAACAGACAACAAGCTGGGGAGGGAAAAAAGCGCGGTTTTCTGCGCAGCTGGGAAAAGCCTGGGCTGCAAGGCTGGCTGCAAGGCTGCACCCCCCCCCTCACCACCCCGGAGCTGCACGGCCGCGGCCGAAAGTGCCTCCGAGCCGGGGAGGCGTCGTTCACCGCCCCGAGATTACAAGGGACCGGTGGCGGCGGACGTCGGCCAGAGATCGCAGAGGCAATCGGCGGGACGCGAGTGAGAGATCCTTGCAGGCGGCTTGCAACACGCTAGCCGCTGCCTCGGAAGAGGGGGTTTTTTTTTTTTTTCCCCTTTTTTTCTCTCTCTTCTCTGCACGGCTGCTCCGCCGATGCGACCCGCCGCCTGCAGCGGCTCAGCCCCGGCGGGGCCCCGGCGGGGCCGGGGGCTTCGGGCTGGAGCCGCGGTTTCCGCGTCTACTTCTCGATTTTATCCTATTTTCAACCCCCTCTCTGCGTGTCTCTCTCTCCCTCTCTCTCTCTCTCCCCCTCCCCGGAACAAGCGGGTTGGATTTCGTTAGCCTGCCCCGCTAGCCTGCGCTAGCCAGCCCGCTACCAACAGAGCGGCTAGCTGGGAGCGTTTGACATTCAAAACAAACCACCGCGGGACACAATTTCACCATTCGAACGGCACGCTGGCACCGAAACTCGGCCAGGGCGTCGCGGCGGGTCCCTTTCGGACGCCCGGACGCGGTGGCGCGGCGAGCTATCCGCCTCTCCTGGCAGGCAAAATATGAGTTAATGTTGGAATACTCCTGGATCAGGGGGGTAATGCTTGGGAATTCGTTTTGGAAAACGACCGCCAGGTCCCGCGGGCAGCGGGGGGGAGGGGGCCGCCTCGGTCGCCGGGGCCGTGCACACGGCGGGTGGAGCGCGGTGCGCGGGTATTTGCGGCGTTTGCGCAGTTATTTGGGATTTATAGAGAAAAGGCTACAATGTAAGAAACTCACCCGAGATGATAGAGGTGCAGGCAGCGCGGGGTCTCCAGGACAGCCTCGCACGGGCTGCTGCGCAGGACCCCGGCGGCAGGCAGGAAACGGGCGGCCCGGGCTTTCGCCTGAGCGAAATGCTGCGGCCGGAGCGGCGCGGCTTTTTTAGAAAGTGGGGAGGGAGTGTGGGTTTAAATCCTTTAATTTTTTTTTTTTTTTTAATGCACAGCTGTTCATTTGGTGGGGTTATTCGCGTTGGTTATTGAAAGAAGTTTTTTTTTTTTTGAACGCAACATGCTTTGCGAACAACGCCATCCAAAAGGCTCCGTAGCTCCACCTAAAATAAATAATCTCTCGACATCTTGATCAGCTTTTCCCTGGAAAACGCGATGAATGTTTCCTGGAAATGCCGTGAAAATCCTTTACTCGGTTATTTTGCGCACAAACAAACAAACACATGAACGATCGCCTCCAACAATCACGTGAGAAGCTCAACTTCCAAGACACTTGAGAGCTCTAATGCTGCCACAATCGCACGCGAATATGCCGAATCAACATTAAATCACCCCCTACAAAAGCTGTCATCGACGTGTTTATGATTTAATGCCGACTATGCAGAAGGGCCGACGCTCGTTTGTCCGACGGGCCCTGAACGCAGCTCCGTGTCGTCGCTCACGTCGGTCACGTGATCAGCGGTGATGTGACACGGCCGCCTTTAGCAGAGACGAGAGACTTTTGTTGACTGTCGCGGCTCTACGTTCTGGCCAGAAATCGCCGCAGAGAGAAGGGGGCTGAATAAAAATGGACAACAGCGGGAAAGAAAAGGAGGCCCTGGCTCTGATCGCCGAGGCGGAGAAGAAGATGAAGTCGTCGCAGTCGTTTTTCGGGGCGCTTTTCGGGTGAGTCGAGCCGACTCTGTCAGGCTAAGGCCGACCAGGCGGCGGCGGAGGGAGGGGGGTTAAACACAGCCGAAAGACGGCTTAAAAACATCTTCACCCCACCCGTGCGGGGCTGTTCGCGTCGAACCGGTGGCTGTCACAGTCTCAGGTGTTCTAAATGCCGCGGATGTTCCCGTTTAGCTGTAGGTTAGCTGTGTGATGCTCTTGATAGCATCTGAACCCCTCGGTGGGTTTAAAGACGTAAAACGCGACGTGGGGCGAATAAAAGTACAAGTCGTCGTTTACTTGGTGATAAGAGTATTAGTTCACAAGTGGTGTTACATTTAATGAATTTCTAGCTTGGTGTGAAAGTGAAAAGCTGTATTATTGTTGCTATAACGCCACCAAGTGGCTAAAAATAAAACTGCAAACGGTTTCCTTGCTGATGTAAATCAGAGCAATAATAATAATGATGTTGACGTTATTAAAGTGTGATTTGTGTATTTTAACAGGTTTATGAGTAACTCCTTTCTCAAACAAAATGCCCATTAATGTCATTTTAAATTCTGTTCTAAAACATTGCATGGAAGTCATGGTTATTGTAACCTTCTTGTCATTATATAAGTTGATACAATTTTAGGGTTTTGTGAATTGACTGAACACCGATTGAGCCACTAAGAGACTCTGCACGGCCCTTTGCATTATCATTTTGTCAGTGTTGTGAATATAAACAAAAGTCCTCTCGCACAGGGGATCCTCAAAGCTGGAAGAGGCCTGCGACCTGTACGTGAGGGCAGCCAACATGTACAAAATGGCCAAAAATTGGTGTGGTAAGAATAGCGTTTTGTTCTGACTGACCATATGTGATAATCTATGCGCAACTGTCTAAACAGGACAATTTGTTCCCCCCCCCAGCTGCGGGAAATGCATTCTCTCAGGCTGCACGGCTTCACTTTCAGATGCAGAGCAAACACGATGCTGCTACTAACTTCATAGATGCTGGAAATGCCTTCAAAAAAGCAGATCCACAAGGTAATGACTACTCATCTCGATTCTGGTGTTATGGCTCACCTGCTGTAAATATTTTACCAATATATATATATTTTTCTTTTAATCAACAGAGGCTATAAACTGCCTAAACAGAGCTATTGAGATATACACCGATATGGTGAGTCTATCAGTTAGAATGGCTGCGGAGCCTTTTTAGGTTGACGTGTACATTTCTAAAACACCTTTGCCTACCTCTAATGTTTCTGTGCTTGTAGGGGCGCTTCACCATCGCAGCCAAACATCATATGAGCATTGCAGAAATATATGAGACAGAGCTGGTGGACATTGATAAGGTCTGCCAAATTCTGTCACTAAACTAATCGTCACTAAAGGAGAAAACTGTTTATGCCTTGTAATGATTGCCCCCCCCCACCCCTGTCTTTTTTCTTTCTTTACAGGCCATTGCCCATTATGAACAAGCAGGAGATTATTACAAAGGTGAAGAATCCACCAGGTGACTTTCTTTCTCTTGTTTGCATGTATTTTGAGATGCTCCTTGCCTTAACACACCGTTGTGATCTTTGTCAAAGGATGGACTGTGAAAGCTCTCTCTCTCTCTCTCTCTCTCTCTTTGTCTTTTCAGCTCAGCAAACAAGTGCCTCCTGAAAGTAGCCGCTTATGCAGCACAGTTGGAGCAGTACCAGAAAGCAATTGAGATCTTCGAAGAGGTGCGACAGCGCTCGCCAGCGAACACTCGATCGCTCGTTTTTTTTTTTTTTTTTCCGGCCCGAGTTCACTTGCTTACGGAGCGGTGTCGACCTGTGATTTCAGGTTGGAACCTACGCAATGGACAGCACGCTCCTCAAGTACAGTGCCAAGGATTACTTCTTCAAGGCGGCGCTCTGTCACTTCTGCGTAGACATGCTGAATGCAAAAGTGAGCGGGAGCGCAACCTTTGTCTGCGTTCGTGGAAGCCAGTAGCGTTAACTTTGACTCTCTCGCCTTAAAGCTCGCGACGCAGAAGTACGAAGGAATGTTTCCAGCCTTCTCGGACTCTCGAGAATGCAAACTGTTGAAGGTGGGCTTCGTTGCTTTAATTTCAAGTATAAAGTAATAACTTTCCACTTGGCTGGACCTTTCTTTTCCCAGTCTGTTATTTGATTTTTCATTCAAAACCTGTTCATGGCAGATGGACAGAGTAAATGTGTCATATTTATCATGTTTCGTCCTCCAGCCTCCTATTTTGAAGCCAATAACACTGTCTAAAGTAAATAATCTGCAGTATTGGCAAGGCTGGAGTTACACTAGACTTTTGTCTAAACCGGTCTGGAGGTTGTATGTTTTTAAAGTGACAGGATTTCTTTTCTTTTTTTTTAAATGAAACAGAAACTTCTAGATGCCTACGAGGAGCAGAATGTGGACGCCTTCACTGACTCTGTGAGTCCATATATAGTACTTTAAAAAAATAATAATAATAAAAATGAACGCGTCAACTGTTGCTGATATTTGACCCGCCGAATAACCTCACCTCGACTGTTCCTCTGAGCGTTTCGTCTGTGTTCCGCCGGCAGGTGAAGGAATTCGACACCATCTCCCGGCTGGACCAGTGGCTCACCACCATGCTCCTGCGCATCAAGAAAACCATACAGGACGAAGAGAACGACCTCTGTTGACTTTCCTCCACCCTCGTCCTCATTCCCTCAGCAAAAGTCGTGCATCCTTCTTTTCGCCTCGAGCCTCTCGATTCCATTTTAGCACCATCTGTAACTGACCAGTGGTCCCGATAATAGTGGCAGACAAGTTTCCTTCCCTTCCATATGTTGAACTTGTCTCTTAAACCCTTTTGAGGTCTCAGTGATGCAGGTATGGACACTAGTGCACAAGGCACAGAGAATACTACAGTTATTTTATTAAAGAGCCACTGGTTGGGGTGTGTGTATAAATAAAAGGGTGCAATACCAAATATTCATCCCAGGTAATTTGGATAAGAGCTTTTTTAGTTTAGTCGTAGAATGGACGAGAGGATGCCAACACTTTAATCAATGCCTGTTTCCAATAATAGCGTTATTTTGTAATAATAATAATCAGCATCTTTGAGTGCAATCTGATATGATAACATATGCCTTTGTAGAGACAAGCACTGCCTTTGGTTTTGGTGCTTGGAGTAAAGCGTTCTATCACAGCGAGGTGATTCTAATTAAACATCATCCTGACTGAAAAAGGGGTTCGTCAACAAATATCTCCTCGGCCACAAAGCTCTCAGGACCTAAACAGTGACCTGTCGGATTTGATTACCACGATTAAAAGACAAACGTCATGTTTATTTCCTGTTATAACAGGACAAAGTGCTTTTAATTTTAGTAGCGAAGTGTGAAACCTTTGGATGGTTATGAATGAGAAAAGTAGACTTTTTCCCGACGTGTACGAGTTCCTTCTTAACTACGTTGTTGTGATCATTTTGATCTGTCTTGTATTTCTTTATGAATAGGGCTGGGAGGGGGGGGTCCCTTTTCAGTCGACATAGGATGCAATATGAAAAAGAAATGAGCTTTACTGATCCGAACACTGTGCTCGTGTGTTCACCTGATGATGTTTTTACCAGAGAGTTGGGTCTGAAACCATTTGTACATCTGTGTTTGTTTCCTGTCTGATGTTTGAATAAACCTCTCCAACAAAGATCTGTCAGCTCTCGTGACTTCTGATCTCAGTCACGGGACAGTTATGCAAAAGGGTTGCACACTTTGTTTCGAAGGAAAATTCTGTAAAATTGAAAGCAAAACAGAAGTTGCAGTTAAAAACGTTCATTTCAATGTGCGTTATGGCGCCCCCTGCCGTCAGACATTCGCGGCGAGTCAAAATCAGATTTGCAAATATCATAAATATGAGATGCTTATCGTGCATCTGTAATAAATGCGCATAACGTCTTTGCTTCAAGAAAGAGGTCCGTGCCGACAGTGTGTAGCTGGAAAAAAGTACTTTTGAAGGACGCGCGGCGAAACCTGCAGATCGCTCCAAAGCATTTGTGTGCGATGGGGCGTGCTCTCCACCTGGATCCAAAGGCGTCTGCTCAACCAACACCAACCATCGCTGAAACCCGGGCCCGGAAAACCAAACGATGCGGCCGTGCGCACCTGCGGCTCCGGCGCTGGATCCCGTTCTGCCGCAGCTTCTGACGCGTGTGCGCCCCCCCCCCCCAGCCTCGGGTTAGGAACCTCGTCCTTTTGCTTCTTATTCTTCCTGCGTAAAACGCAGCAAAACACTGCTCTGAGGTTAATTACGAAGCTCCACTGTCGTTTTGCGGGCCTGTCCCTGTAGTGACCTCTTGTGCCCCCTTTGCTGACAGAGTCCATCTGATGAAGACTTCAAGGCCATCACCGCTGTAGTTTTCCTCGTTATATGTGTCTCCATCCTCTTCTCCACCTTACACCTGGAGCGGGCCCGCAGGTCAGACGCGCCGCGCCACCAAAGCCTCTGGGTCCCCGCGGGCGAGGTGAAAACCTCCGCCCGGGCCAGGGTCACCGTCCCTCAGAACGGGGCGTACTGGGACCGCTTGCTTTGCGCCGCCATCCAGCGCCTGGAAACCAGGAGCTCATAAGAACCACTGCTGTTCGCCGTCGAGTCGCTCCCGGGTCGCCTTGAGCGGAGGCAGGCCGTGAGGAAGACCTGGGGCCGGGGGGGCCTTTACCGGAAGCGCCCGAGGGTGCGCAGGGTCTTTCTCCTGGGCGTCTCTTCCCAGGCCGCCCGTGACCTCGACCCGCTCTTGACCTTCGAGTCCCAGCGCTCCGGGGACCTCCTGCAGCGGGACGTCGAAGAGTCCCTGCTCAACCTGACTCACAAAGCCAACGCTCTCTTCGAGTGGGCCCCGAGACGCTGTCCTCGGGTCTCCTTCGTCTTCAGCGGGGACGACGACGTCTTCGTCAATTCGCCGGCTGCATTTGCCTTCCTGGAGTCTCCGGAGCCCTCAAAGGCGTCCCGCCTGCACGTCGGACAAGTCCTGAGCGAGTCCGTCCCCTTCAGGGACCCCAAAAGCAAATACTACGTCCCCCCGAGCTTCTACGAGGGCCCGAGAGCGGACGGGGGAGGTGGCGGCACCGTTTGAATGCTTCTTTTACCAGGTTGATTTTGGGACATCTGGCCCCCCCCCCCCCCCCCCCCCACACACACACACACACACACACACACACACACACACACACACACACACTTTGGATTCTTTTAAAGTCAAAAACTCAAGCCAAACACCAAAGATCGGTTAAGTTCCAATTAAAGGAATTAAAACAAACTGAACTTTCATAGTTTATTTTCCCACAAAAGATCACTCATGTAACATAAATCGGGGGAGTGTGTAACAAAAACACCTACAGAATATGTCAAACATGAGGAACGGTGAATGAGCACTTTCTGTTCTTTGTCTCTTTGAATCCGCTATTCCAAGAAACACCCGCTGGATCGTGTTGGCTCGATTTAAAAAAACGAAACACCTCGCAACAGAATGATGGAACACGTACAGAGGGGTAATGCAGGTATCTAAGGCACCAAATCCAGTCAAGAAGTACAATTATTTTTTTTTTGCTCTCTGTTTTGTGCAGATAATCTGGAACTATGTTATGAATGCAGTTAGCAACAGTTCATCCCAGTACCACCAGAATAAAGCGCCGCGTGACGGGCTTACTTCTCATACAGGTCGACGGGGTAGTGCTCCTTGTACTGCTGCACGTGCCTCCACAGGGACTCTTTCTGCTTGCTCAGGGTGGGTATCATCTCGTCGTACACGTCGGTGAAGAGCAGTTCGGGGTTGGGCTTCAGCCGCTTCTCCGCTTTCTCGAAGGCCTCCATCACGGTCTTGCGCGACTGCTTCCTCCAGCTCCTCTCGTCGTCCTCGCTCCACCACCCGCGGGCCGTCATGTAGTGCCTCAGCCTGGAGATGGGGTGGTCCTGCTTGTCCCAGTAGTTCACCTCGTCCACCGAGCGGTAGGCCGAGCTGTCGTCGCTGGTGCTGTGGTGGCCGATTCTGAAGGAAAAAAACAAAAAACAACAACCAATTCACCTCATCAATATGCAAACATGATGTCCTACATCAAACAACCTGGACTGCACTTGCGGAATTTGCATATAAAGCGGAGATCAGTGAACCTGTAGGTCATGGCCTCGATGAGGAAGGGCTGGTTTTCAGCCACAGCCCTGCGCCGCGCCTCCTTGGTGGCGTTGTACACGGCAAACACGTCGTTGCCGTCCACCCGGATAGAAAGCATGCCGTAGCCGGGGCCGCGAGCGGCTGCAAAACACAGAAACGGGTGAAACGGGAGCTCGCGGGGAGCGGCCGGGGAATCGCCCCCGCCCCCTCCGAAGCCCCTTACCGATGCCGTCGCCCCTGTACTGCTCGTTGGTGGGCGTGGAGATGGCGTAGCCGTTGTTGCGGCAGAAGAAGATCAGCGGGCACTCGAGGGTGGCGGAGAAGTTGAAGCCGGCGTGCGCGTCCCCTTCGCTGGCCGCGCCCTCCCCGAAGTAGCAGATGACGGCGCGGTTCATGTTTTGCCTCTTGAAGGCATACGCAGCTCCGACCGCTGAAATGCGAAAAAAAAACGCGTTCACGCGGGCGACTGATTTAAAAAAAAAATTGCCGGCGCGCGAACTCACCCTGAGGGATCTGGGTGGCGAGAGGGGAGGAAATGGTGACGAAGTTCAGGTCTCTGCATCCGTAGTGGACGGGCATCTGACGGCCCTTCCCGAGGTCGTCCGCGTTGGCGTAGCACTGAGCCATGAACAGGTCCAGAGGGAAGCCGCGGTACATCAGCACGCCTGCGGAGCCATGGCCCAAGGGTCACAACGGTGGCAGGAAGGTACCGCGCGACCGGTTGAAAGCGATGGAGGTTTCAGGACGCCAAGTCTTACCGGCTTCTCTGTACTGGCCGAACACCAGGTCGCTCGGGTCAAGAGCGGAGGCGCTGCCGATGTGCGTCCCCTCCTCGCCGTAGTTGGTCATATAAAAGGAGATGCGACCCTGTGGCACAAACGCTTAGCACGACGTTCCTCAGCTTCTCTGGGATCCAAAAAAAACCCCCAAAAAACTCACCTGTCTCTGAGATTCGTAGAGAATGCGATCCATTGTGTTCAGCAGAGTCATCTTCTGGTAAAAGTTTAAAACGGTCTCTCTCGAGAGCTGAGCGGCGGTGAAAACAACAGAGCGAATGAGCTTCAGGACACCGAATGAGTTGGAGTGATGGGGTGGGGAGGCGGACGGGCTGGCCGTACCTGAGGATCTTGGGAGGGGTTGATGATATTTCCCTGTCGATCCATGACCCGGTATATTGGGATTCCGGAGATGACATTGGGTTGGATGAACTCAAGATTGTCCACAAATTCGGCTGACGCTCCCGGGAACTGGGGCTTTTCCAGCGATGAGTCAAAGGGCTGCTGCAGCTGCACAGACTGACAGATTAAACACGCAGATTTTATTGGAGATAAACGACGTACTATCGCTGCAAAAAAGGATGACAGTGCTAAAAAGAATGGTGACACTTGAAGCCATGACTGTCTGATCTTTGATTTAACCCCAATTCCAACCAGGACTGCTGTCAAAATATGCATGTGTACAGATGAAACATCAAGCGCCACCACAACGCAGCTAAGGCGAATAAAGCGTAACCCTTTCCTTGACGAAGTGCTGAGAAACTGAAGTTTTAACGTGATTTACTCTTGGCGCGACCTCAGCTCTGACGTCACCGGAAGTAGGTCCGGCCCACGCCCCTTTGATCCACCAATAGGAAACAAGTAGCAAACGCTTTAGCGTATTAGCCTGTTATCAATCACAACATCCACAAGGTGCCTCTACGTCAGAAAAAGAGTCCTTTTGGAGACAGTTAACAGTCTAACCACACCATCCAGACACCCACAACACTTTATGACACGGCATACACTGGAGAGTCAGAACTCAAGCTCGTTAATCGGCATAAATCCTTGATCACTACACAACCAAGGTTGTTTTCTTAGCTAGCTGGCTATTTGTCGATCAAAGGAGCTCAACAACGACGTGCGGAGCTTCGGCCGGCCCGCAAAAGTACTTTTCAGCTCGCTCGCCGAAGTGTTTCACTAATCGCACTCCGGTCGGCGATTTAACGCACGACGTGCGATCTCCACGACACCAGCGTTAACCTGAGCGTGGACTCAAACGAGTCCCACAGCCTGACCTTCCATCGCTTGATAACATGATAAAATGACCACCGTCGCTTACACTGATCCTGAAGGCTCTGTGCTGAAGTATCCTGGGTGTCTTCAGTGCCGTCGCCTGTCGGGCTGCGTGGAAACACAGTCCGGAGATCCTGGCCACACTCTTCAGAGCCGCCATCTGTGCTTTTGCTTCGATCGGCTCCGCGACGCGTCCGCGGCTTTATGGGAGAACCGTCCCACAACAATAACGAGCCACACGCACACACGAGGTCGGCTGCGAAAAATCTGCAGCAGAGGAACACACCGGCCACCGGCTCAGACAGCGTCAAGTCGCTCACTTCTGAAAAGAGCATCATTTTTCCGATTTCCCCCCTCCAAGAACCAACTTCTGTCAAAGGAAGCGAAACAACTGCGCCTTTATGTGTTATTAACTAGGACATTTTTAAAAAAATCAACGCGTCATCAAAAACTCGTGCGTGACGAAAAACCTTATTTTACACTAATATTTATGTTTTAAAAGGAAATTGCAATGACTCTTATTTTGTAGGAAACATTTCCGGTATTCTGACGCCTTCTGCTCTCTGTCGCCCCCTGATGGACACTGCGGGCAACGACCCGGTCTGTCGACCGTTTCAACGTTAATTTCCACAACTCAATCATGTCCAATCAATTCAGTTCACAAGAGCTGGACTCCGAGAGAGATGTAGAAACCTCTTGAGTCAAAAAAAATCTATATATTTTTTCACGTTTAGCAATAGGTGCAACATGACATAATGTGAAACGGGTCCAACTGCACTGGAGTCAACCACAACCTGGAAACTGTCACTTTAACAATTGCAAATTTTAATTTTAACTGTAAAATATTAAAAGAGTGACACAAAATTTTAACAGTTTTTCTGTAGAAAAATTAGAACGTCGGCCTGGCCAGGTTGAACATGCGACCTTTCTCCACTGAGTGTGTCCCCTTCTGTGGAAAAAGCTCTCTCGTGCGGCGTGGACGACGCCTGCACACACAGGTAGGAGTTGGAGAGTTTATACAAGGAAGGCAGCGTGTCCTGTCTGTCCCACCACCACACCAGGGGGTCCTCTGATGTTGGGATGGCAGGAATCTTCCTGTACAACTCGATCTCCTCCTGCAGCCTTGTAGGTGTCGACACAGTGCTGCCCGCAACTGCAAACCTCTTCAGATCTCTGTCCTCTGCCTCAAAGAGCTCCTCCAGTGCGGATAACTTCGGCCGTTTAGAAAACGGAGCCTGGTGGGCGTAAATGAAGGGGAAAAGTCATCAGGAACGGCTGAATTATGTATTACGAAATGTTCAGATTACCTCTTCTGAATGATCGGAATCATGTTGCTCAGAAACAGGATCACATGACACCTATAGGTAAACACACAAATTAAGATATGACTATCTTCAGAAAAGGAAAAAGGGGGCAACAGTTTTGGAAAAAGAAAGAGCAGAATCTAGTTTGTTTCTTTTGTGGATGGTTGCTAAAAACCCTGGAAGTAGACGAAGGTAAAATACAGTTGTGTACCTCTCCTGTCGCTGCGAGATCAAGGGCAGCTTTTAGCAGCCTTTCCCAAATCTCCTCTGAGTCAATTCTGTTCTTGAACCTCGGGTCCAAGGCACTTGCCTCCTGTAGGAAAGTCCAAGTGTCACCGTCCTGTCAACAGGAAAATAAAGTTTAACATTTCATTATTCATTTTTTCTTAAACCAGCAATCTGAAGTTTATCACATTTTACAAACAGCAGCGATATATAAAGGTTATTTGAAGAGAGCTATCACCAAAAGAACCAAGCAATGACACCAAAACATCTTGTGTATTCTTCACCACTCTGATGCATGTTCATTTGTTCATCTGGATGTACTCCTACCTTATAATGTGTGCGCAGGTCGCTCCAGATCGCTCCCTTCAGCGTGTTAGTGAACGGACTGTCTTCTTGCTGGCTTTCAAAGTGCGCTTCCAGTTTTTTCAGAATGGGAAAGATCTGACTACAGGTCGGACTCTTGTCGGCGCAGACGCAGACTAGAGACGTGTACAGGGGCTTCAGGATCCCAACGAACTCCTCCGCACGTTGGCGATCATCCTCCGTGAGCATCTCCAGGCTCCAGGTTCATGCGCAAACAACAAGCGCGTCAGGGAGCGACGGCGACGGGTTCCACCGCGGTTCCGACGCCGGGGCTCCTTACCTTTTCCCCTCGATGTCCCCTCTGACCTGAGGGTCTGCGAGAGTGGCCTGAATGGCAGCGAACTGCTCCACAAACTGCTCCACCATCAGGTACAGCGCGTTCCAACGGGACTGGGCGGCGACCAGCAGGGGCTGCTGCTGCAGCGCTGGAAGACAAGAACCAGAGCGCCGCCGTTCACACGCGGGGCCCCGCCCCCGCCCCTCTCCACGTGGAGACGCCGCCGGGCACTCACTGAACAGCCTCTGTTTCTCTTGGAGAACGCTCTGAGCACACGGGGACCTCCCGATCCCCGCCGCGGCGCCCCGTATCCGCGACGCCCACTCCGCCACGCCGCCGCACGCCAGCGCCTTCTGCGCCGCGAGGTTGAGCGTGCTCGCGAAGCATCTCAGCCTCCTGATCGGCGGGCCGCCGGCCGCCGCGTCCGCGCCGCTCTCCGTCGTCACGGCGACGACTTTGCCCCGGACGCCGAACTCCTCCAGCACGCGGTCCACCAGGCGGGCCTCGGCGGCGGGGCCGCGTGCGGCCGGCTCCGTGCGGAGGGCTCTGCGCGCCATGCGGCCCTTGGCGACGAAGTGCAGGTCGACGGTCAGGTAGCGGTCGCGGGCGGCGTTCGTCCACCGGTCGCACGTGAGCGCCGCCTCCGTCACCCCCAGCAGCTCTTTCAGCGCCCGCCTCTTCTCCGCCGAGTACCACGAGGGCACGAGGCTCTTGGCGAGCTGGTCCCTGGAAGGCGGGTGGTACTTTGGGTTCAGCGTCTTCGCCAGCTCCCTGAAAGAAAGCGGAACGTCGGCAACGGTCGCGGGACGATGCGGGCGTGGGGGGGGGGGGTACCTGAACCACGGGGACTCCACCGTGGAGAGGGGCTGCAGCGTTTTCACGAGAAACCTGGCGACGGCCTTGTGGCACTGCTCCGTCCGCTCTCTGCTCATCCTCTTCCCTTCGGATTGCGCGAACGGGGTCGTCACAGCGGAAACGGCGGCGTCCTTGGTGGCGTCGCTTGCTTCGGCGTAAACGCAATTGTCTGCGCGAGAGAGAGAGAGAGAGAGAGAGAGGGAGAGAGAGAGAGAGGGAGAGGGAGAGAGAGAGAGAGAGACGGACAGAGGGGTGACCGCCGACGTCCCGTATGACGTGCGGTCGCGACCGTCCGGGTCATACGCACGAGCGCTCAGGCCGCTTGTGATGATCTCCGTGCACACGGAGTCCCAGATTTCCTCCGCGTTTACTTCCCCGGTCAAGGGCTCAGGCATGCCCTGAATCTCAATTCCTGCACACACACACACACACACACACACACACACACACACAAAACAAAAAAAGCGCTACATTTAGCAGATTGTGTAGAAGCAGCAGCTAAGTTCAAAAGCCTGCGCTTGTGCTGCTGCAGAGAGGGGATCGTTAAAACATGCACACCCGCCATGTTGAATATGCCCTTTTGATAAAGGTCCAGCATGAGCAGAGCGGGACAGTCGTGAGTTCGGAGAGCTTCGAAGTGGAGGTACGCCTGCAGCACTTCCATGCCGGAGGAAGACATGTCGCCGATGGTCTGTTCCAGCACCACTGCCAGGCCCTCCTCAGCGCCGTGACTCTAGACACATAAAGGAAGCGGGTCGGGGGGGGTTGATAAACACATCTCATTGAAAATAGAATTTTAGAACGGGATAGACGCCCGAGCACCTGAATCAAAGTCTGCAGGAGCAGGCAGAGTTGCAGGCTGAGGATGATGTGGCTGTTGTAATTGTGAAGGCCCCTGGTCCACTCCTGGTAGTGGTACACGAGGTCACACTCAGGACACTTCTTAACAAAGGTGGAATTGTCTGAAAATATGTCCAAGAAAGGAAAAAACGTGTGTTTCACGAGGAGCGACAGAGACGCGACGGCGAGAAATGCCACGTGACGTTACTGCCGCGCCCGCGCGCGCACCTTGGATCACTCCGGTCGACGTGACGACCCTGGCTTTGTCGGTAACCAGCACCGGATCCGTTAGGCAAACCTGACCCGGACACTCCTGGCACACGCTTTCAGCTGGAACCAGCTGCTGCGCAGACCGCGTTTCCGACTCGACCCGGGTGAGATGTTCGGGAAGAGCGGAGGGTATTTTCTTCTGCTGGTGCACGTATCTCGCCATTTGCTTCAGGCGTTCGTCCGCAGGCGGCTGCGCGCTTTCAGGCGCGCGCTCTCCCGACTCGCCGTCCTCGAGCGCCGCGTCTTGTTCCCCGCCGGGGGAAAACAGCTTCTGATTGGTCTGAAAGAGGTACCATTTGGCGACGCACTTGTGCACGCAGTGGCTTCTCCCCTGGGAACAGTCGCAGTGCCAGAACCTCCCGCGGACGTTGTAGGTCACGAACAGCCGTCCGAACCTGTTGCCCGGCGACGCTTTGGGCTCGAACACCGAGAAATACAGGCAGTGGCTTCCGCCGAGGTCCACGAGGGCGACGAGGGGCGCCGAGCCCTGGGCCGCCTGCTCGCGGTGCCTCTGGCACTTGGCCTTCATCTCCTTCCCGATCAAGTTCTCGGCCGCCAGCTCGTCCAGCACGGCGGGCTCCAGGTCTTCCTGCCTCGCGTGGCTCCCGCAGAAGTCGACGGAGCGCAAATGCGGGCACTGGCTGCACGGCAGGCCCCCTTTCCTTTGAAACTGGAAGATGGCCTCGCACCGGTCCTCTTCGCACAGCGCCCTGTCCACGTCGCCCGACCTCTTTTTGACGACGTGGACCGGCGCGGCGGTGGCCTTGTAGTGCTTCGACACGGCGTACACCCCATTGTGGGAGTCCACGCACTGACTCCTCAGGTGGTCCTTGGCCGTGATGTCCGTGTCCGAAATCAAGTGCTTCCTGAGCTTGTGCTTGCTTAGGTTTTTCTTATGCAGGTAGAGGTTGCATATGGAGCATTTGATCTTCCGCTTCGCTCCGCTCGGGCTTCGAAGCCCTTGCCGGTCGGCGTTCGCTGGATAAGGGCGGGTGTAAACCGCCGGGGCGACGGGCTGGACCGGAACGGCTACCGCAACGGCGAGCTGGTCAGACACGACGGCGGGCTCAACCAAGCGATACGTCGCTGTCGGTTGTTGGTCGACCGTTGGTTGCGGTTGAACGGGGGAGGCGGGCGAAGACGGGGCTTGGTCTGGAACAGCGGGGTCGGTGGGGGAACAGGGCGGGTCTACTGGTGATTTCGGTCGAGCGGGGGAAGCGGGGGAAGCGGCGTGCCGCTCCGCCGTGGGTTTCAGCTCGGCGGGGGTGGGGGCTGAAGCGGGATTCCGGTCAGCCGTGGATTTTGTCAGGTCAGAAGACGGCCCCGTTAAAGCGACTTGCTGGAGAAAGGAAGGAAAGCTGACCATGAGGAAAGTAGGCTTGCCGACAGGAACGGGAGAAAAATGAGAGCCATCGCGTGGAGCGAGACCGGGGCCGCCGTGCGGTGACTGTTGGGAACATTTGCCCAGATGAATTTCAAACTGTCTCTTTGTGGTGATCGTTTTTGCACAGAATGGGCAATGAAAATGCCGCTCTTCTCGGCACTCCAAATTGCAAGTGTAGATGCTTAATTCTACAAGAAAGACAAATTCATGTACATCAATAAAAGAGAGCAGGTGTTCACTCATTCAAACATTCCTGCTTGCAGCTTACATATTCTCACCTCCGTGTTTAACAGCTCTTATCCTGTGGATTTCTATATGTGTCCAAACACTTCCATAGTCGGCTTTCGGCTTGTAGACTGATGTCTTACAGAAGGGGCAGTGGTACAGACTGCACGTTTTGCACAACTCCAGATTTATGCGGCCATCTGATTGTCTGCGGATGGTGACTGACGGGTCCCTTGAGAGAAGGATGTGAAAACACAACAAAAATGTACGCATTAGTTACAAAAAACCAGTCAGAAAGAAAAAAGTCAGAAAGGCTTGTTGGAAGTTTAAGTTGGAGTGGTGCATTTTGATTTATCTAAGATGAGTAGAATTGTAACATTCCTAGTATCAATAACAAATGTTGCACTGCACAACTATAATATTGGCATCATTTACTCATTATACATTTTATTTGACTTTTATTTGACCATATAACTACATGGGTTATTACTAGCAAGTACTAGTTATTACTAGTAAGCAACTGACTAACTTTATCCCTACAGAAATCATAATAACTAATAAAATCAAATAACAACAATCACGACTTCATGCAATAACGAGAAAACGTCATGCACCCAGAACATAAACTGCTGCATGAAGTTTTTGTCATGAGACACAGAAAGCTAAATGAGTTAGCCGTGTCTTCTCCTGGCCCTCATGGTTTATAAGCACCCTGTCGGAGCAGTTTGTAAAAGTATAAGCGTGAATCCTCATCTCTCCTAGACGCTCGTCTCTCTACCTCTCAACACGCCCACAAAGCGGCTCCGTCGGCGCCTCCGCAGCGTCAAACGCCCCGCTCGGCTGCGCCATTTTGTCCGTTCGCCGTAGAGGCCGAGCGTCTTCTGCTGGAGACTCTGCAGCCGACGCCTGTCAGACACGCCCCTTTTTACATGCGATTGAAAATAATTGAAAAAAAACCCGTTGATATTAATTATATAAAAGAAAAAAACATTAACGTGTTTATGTTGAGGTAATTATTTAATGTTAATGTGTTTCTCTTGTTTTTTTTTTGAGAAAAGGAGCGAGCATACTTGCGTCATCATTGTGAGTCCGCAATGGCAAAATAGATGACGTGTTTGATCAGCGCCCGGGACTTTTTTCTGCATCCCGGCAGCGTGATGGAGGAGCGCAGCCTCTCAAACGCTGCTCTCAGGGACTTCAGCTGCGAGCAGAGTTTGTTGTCTCGTCCCGACGGCTCAGCGTCGTTCATGCAAGGTAACGACTCATAAAGGCTGCAGGTTGGATCGTGTGTCTCAGCCAGGCTCAGTTAGCACATTCTGCTAACACGCTTCCCTCATGTGCTGTTGCGCTCCAGATGTAAACATCAAAATATGGACATAGATGGTGCGTTTGGCCTTTAAAACTAGAAGGCAAGATAGTTACAAATAAGCATCGGTTTGTGACTGTAAGTATAAACAGTTGGCGTTGACGTCTACCTTTTATGAAGGCTTTGCATTGTGACAGCAGGTAAAACATTTGTGGTGGAATTTCAAAAGTAAAACAATAATGTCAGACAGTACATTTCTAATTTAAGGTTTTAAAACATTTAATAGTTTAATAGGCCCCCATGCCGTGTTTTATGTACAGTGTAAAGATAAATCGCCACTAAAGACAAGACATGTTTTGCAGGTAAACTGTATTTTTGATTTTGAATTGATAATGTTGACTGAACAGATGTAATCTACTTTCTTTCATCATGATTATTATTATCCTTATTTATTTTTAAAAAATAATCTTTTAATTCCATGCAAAGGGGACACAAGTGTGTTGGCTGGGGTGTATGGACCAGCTGAAGTCAAAGTCAGCAAAGAAATCTATGACCGTGCAACACTGGAGGTGTTGGTACAGCCCAAAGTTGGACTACCAAGTAAGCACTTATCTAAATAAAATAAATAAACAAAAATAATAAAAATTGAATTTTGAATTAATAATTTTTGACTTTTCATGTGTTATTGGCATATTGTAGTTATAGTAAATGCTGAATTTCCTTTCAGTTTGAAAAAGTTAAAAATGTTCCATACAATGTAGCAGGGCATATTACTATCTTTATTATTTAATTTGGAAGGAGCGTGTAACCACCTCTTTGAAGCGTTCACAAGTTGTGCTGTTAGAGCTGTTATACAGCAACACACCACACGGTGGGATAAGTGAGACATCTGGCGTCAACCTTCAAAAACTGCAGATCTAAGGACATTTATTTCTTGATTTTCTAGGCGTGAAGGAGCGATCACAAGAGCAGAACGTGCGAGAGACCTGTGAGGCATCCCTGCTCCTGTCACTTCACCCCCGCTCCTCGCTCACTCTTGTTCTCCAGGTGTTACATGATGATGGTTCAGTATCCTTCAGGCGAAAAGCAGCTCACTGTCATGTTGTGCTGTTCATTTCTGCTAGTTTGCAAATGGAGTCACCTGTCGGGATGTCTTTTTCTTGACCTGCCCTTCAGCTATTGTCCTGTTTTCTGAATGCTGCCTGCATGGCTCTGATGGATGCAGGCCTGCCCATGAGCTGCCTGTTCTGCGGAGTGACGTGCGCCATTTGTGCTGATGGTGAAATCATCACCGACCCCACTGCAGCTCAGGAAAAGGCAAATCTGTGGCTCACATTTTCTATTCTAAGGCATTGTGACATGATGGTGTTGTTTGTGTAATTAATTATTAAAAATTCCTAGAGGACAAGAATATTGTGCAGCAACATATAAATAGATCAGCTAAGTAAGAAGTTTTGTTTTTTTTTACTATGGGAACAGTTGCACGTATAAAGCAATAAAAATATACAAAAAATGAACAACTACACTGAATTAATAAATTATCAAATCATTGAGATGTTAAAGACTAAGGAGGAATTCCACCATCCAAATCAATACAGTGAATAAATGCTTTACTACGTCAGTGCTCTTATCCTGCTCGAAAAATGATCTTTTCTGTCAACAGGAAAGTCGAGCGCTGATGACTTTTGCTATTGACAGCAAGAAACACAGAGTAATGATGTCATCAACCAAAGGATCCTTTTCAGTTGAAGAGGTGAGAAAATGAGCAAACGTTGGGCGTCGTGCATGTGCGCCCCGTCCTGCAGCGCATTTGCTGCTGCACGATATTCTGAAATAAGGTGTGCCTGCCCATTTCGGTGTAACGTTATTAACATGCTGTGCGTTTTATTTAATCCTGGATATATTTTTTTTCCTTTTAACACCGCAGCTGCAGCAGTGTATAGCAATCAGTCAGAAAGCATCAGAGAAGATCTTCCAGTTCTACAGAGACTCTGTCCAGCGGCGATATTCCAAAAACCTCTGATGAAGATGCTACATTCTCTTAATCTTGTATTGTATTTTTATATGTATAGAGCTCCTGGTGTTGTAATAAAATATGAGCAACTGTGTTGGCTATTTTTGCTTCACTTCAGTTGTACTCAAGCTGTTCTGTGGGCGCAGTGAGAGATTTTTGTGGGAGGTGACGGGCATCTGTGGATTTGCGAGAATCCTTGCATGAACCACAGAAAAGAGGGAGATTAAAGTCAAACAGTGGATTTATTGAGATTCGTCGATTCTTTTGAGCTTAAAATGTACATGTAATACAAGGGTGCGAACTCCCAACTGCTTTTTTTTTGTTGTTTTGTATTTAAATCGACACGTTGTTTCACGCCGCTGTATCCAGGTGCTGTTTATGCAGGTTAGACAAAGTGAGACAAATCTGCCCGTAAGGCTGAGGGCCAGCACAGCAGTCAAGGCAGCCCGCAGTTAATGCTTGCATATCCAGGAGGCAGAACGGGTCGGGATTGTCAGAACTACACAACACGGTGCGTGAGTAGCATCGTCACAGCACATCAGCGGTGATCACCGACAAAGGTTAGAGGCTGAGAAATCACTGGTGTCCACAACTGCCACATACAGTAGAGTGATCGCAACCTTTCACCACAGTCTGGATGCAACTCTGGCTTATCTTTGCTTGTGGGCTATAAAAACTATATATCTAAATAGAAAATGCCGACATTTACATTTCTTTTCCAGTAGTAAATAAATGGTTTATCACAGTTTTTGTTAATTTCAAACCAATGCAGAGGGTTGTTTTTTGTTTTTTTTTACCCTCAATAATTTGAAACCAAATTGTGAAGAAAGTCTGAATATAAGGAAGCGCCAATTTATCACAGGTTTCTGTTGCAGGTTGGAGACGCTGTACTGACTCATGCATAACACCTCAGAGCATTAGATGTCTTCTCAGGCTATTTTTAACCTCTCGTCTCTCGTCTGCGCTGCTTTACCTCAGCATGAGAAGATAACTTAAAAACATGTCATACTGCAAAAAGCGAGCTCTTGAAGGATTTTAGTCCTCCTTACTGAGGAGGTAGAAGAATATGTCGGGTGTATTGAGTACAGCCGCCCGCTTGCTTCTATTAATGGAATAATCCTGTTGAGTCACTTCTATATTTTTTTTGGCACTTGCAGGTCTGCATACCTCTGTGCACACCTTTCCCAGTAACGTAATCCTTTACGTTGAAATGTTTTTGCATTATCTGTGACACGCTCCGAGCAACATATTTACACAGAATTCTTAAAGATACTTATTTAACTGAAATACGGGTATACCAATGCAAGTGATCGATGCGTGCGCGAGGATTCAGGATGGTTTGTGGAGTGGAGCAATAAATTCTGGTACTTCTGACCCCTTATTTTGTCCTTTTTTTTTTTTTTTTTAAATAATAAAAAAATAAAATAAAGCTCTCAGCCTGTAAAAGCTTTTAACCCAGCAAATGACATTGATGGCCTGGGCCCTCAATAAGCAAGCGCCATCAGGATTCCGCTGCTGCTACGCCCTTGCTGCAACCTTCTCATAAATCTGAACACCACTCCGCCATCCGCTTGGCTCCTCGTAGGCAGACGAGGCCACATGTAGCCTGTGTCGACGCTCATTATTCATTTGCCGGCCGTGACGGTGTTTTATATACACAGTATCGTCAGAACATCTGCATTTTTTTTCTTCTTTTTTTTTAAACACAGTAGGCTTATGGGTAATGTGACGAAAGCTACAGCACAGGTTCAAAGTCCACGGTGGCGAAATAAAGCACATTTACAGACTGAATCTCGTGTCGTAAATGAGGTCGCTTAAACAAAGACTGAGGTTATTTTACATTTACAGGTGATAATAGTGGTGCGGGTTGGCTTTTTTTTTGCAGGTGCGTTTTTTTTTTCCACAAGCGGTCATGTTACGGTGGTTTTCCAGACAGGTAAGAAATGAGCGCGGCGATGGCGCAGATGTATGTTATGATCCCGAACACAATGGAGAGCACCGAGAGCCACAGCGCCTGGCGGGATGCTGCGTTCGCCCCCTGATAATCTCCCTGAGCTGACGCCTTGTTGGTCTGAGAGGGGGAGAAAGAGGATGGGAGATGGGATTCAGAGGCAGAAGAAAGAGGAGAGAAGACATTGATCATCATTTGTCAACGTCCTCCTTGGACACCACTTACCTCTGCTCATACCAATCACACCCTAAGCCCACGGTACAGTTTGTTCCACCTCTGAATCGCAGCTGTCATGTCGACACCCCCCCCCCCTTGACTCTTGTATAAAACAGGTCTCAACAATATTGGAAATCTATCAACTTTTGCCTCTAATTAAACATTAATGAAGGCCATCGATGTGAACAAAGTGCCTTTGCAATCCACTGTCACTTGCAGAGCAAACAGGATTTTCTCCCCTGTGCTGCAATAAGGAGTCTAGTAGCAGCCTCAGTGAGCAGTTGCGAACACCTGCGATAACATGCACCTCTGCACGTTTGTGTTCCCAGTATATTATACAGTATAATAATGAATTCACATATTTACAGAATTATGTTGCACAATTTTGTTTCCATCGTTCCCTTATATGATTTTTGAAGCTGTCACAGAAATACTCCCTATCATGGTTTGCAGATGAGGCAATGAAGAGATTTGCTCCTGCGTAAATTGCGACACAGTGGCGTGACCTTGAATAGTCATTTCAAAATTATCTAAACCATAACGCACACCTCCCCGAGCTGCTCCTTTCTCTTTGTCTGAAAGTATTTGCTACATAATCTTGTAAATCTAAAGGTAATCCCTCCCTTCTTCAAGAAAATGGAGGAGTTGTTAAGCGGCACGCGGTGCCGCCAAGTTGCTTCTAATGAGCTCGGGTGTGTGTGTGTGTGTGTGTGTGTGTGTGTGTGCGCGTGGGTGTGTGAAACTGAAAGTACCTTCTGTGAAAGGTAGAAGGCAGCGATGCCCAGAGGCCAGAAGCAGCAGAGCATGGAGAAAAAGGCCAAACCCAGATAGTCCTGAGGGATCATCAGAGGAAAGTTGCTCTCACTGTCGGTGTCACTGAAGTCCTCGATGGATGAGTCCTGAGGGTCACGCAGCATGCAGGAGAGAGAGGGTGACCTTTGGTCAGCGACTTTCCAAAACAAGGCACTTTTCTTTTTCATACAAATTAGTTCAGTCTCCCTAGCCTTACTCAACACCATCCGAAAGCGCAGTCAGCGCTTTTCCCGGGGCTCCTTTTGTCGTTGAAATTGATTTCACAGGAACGTGATAAGGCTAAAATATATTTTCTTTTAGTGGATTTGATGCCTTACAGCCGAAGCTCCATATTCACTCAGGCAAATAAAAGAGAAAATGAGAATTTCCTACATGAACATAAACATATGATACACTCCCTGGTTGCCTGTGATGGACCTGATGAAACGCTTCATTCGTTATGCTGCGGTGACTTCCAACACGCAGCTGTACAACTTTGCTGGTGCCTGTGAGATAATGTGACTGAATGAGGTTAGTCTGTATTGCGCTGGCTGTGCTGCAGGCAATTCATGACTCATGCATCTTTTTAAAACATCTGCATATTCAGTCTGACTTTCTCTTAAACTCGACCGCTGTCAGGTCGCCTGATGCTTTATTTATTCCCGTTTTATTTGGCAGAAATAGCAGGGCAGATAACTCTGTTTATGCACAGTAAATATTATAAATAGCTGGTATAAGAAAGCGAATAAAGACTTTCTTCTATTCTATTCCCACAGGTCTGTACCTTTCTATTCCTGCAATACAACATGGATGTTATAGATAAACTATTATTTTTGTGCTCTTCCTGGTTTGTTCTTTCTTATATTTTGCCAGAGCAAACCCCACAGAAGGTAAGGGAATGATGCATTTAACTAGAGTTAAAAGACTTTTTTTTGGGAACAATTTATACGACCTGGTACCGCTGCTTTTGAGCGTACTGGTCTTTCATAAAAAACACTTGAGACTCATTTTGAGAGATATCATTACTCCAGCGCCATTACCTGCACTGCAGCAGGATGACACTGATCATTACTTCCTAACCTAAAATAAAAACGTTTTTTAAGTCTATTTTTGGCTCCTCTTTGAGGAACTTTGTGCTCAAAATATCACACCCTTGCTCACTGTGCACCAAACATACAGTAGGAAGTAGTTATTGCTTGGTATTGAATATTCATTGATTTCCTGATATAATAGTTCCTGCTATAGTTTCATTTTGGCCTGTTTTAACCCTTTGCATACTGTATAATCTTTCCTTGAGGTGCATCTGGACTTAAGAACTTGGTACAACAAGAACATTCCTCATTCCTTGAAGCTTAATAATGTGTTATTAGAGGAACCTTCCCGCCACAAAGTTATTTATTTACAATTACTGATTTAACGGAGCCTTCAAATAATGCCATCACGCGTTCAACAACGTTCAACGTGACGTATTCGGGTGTCTTACATCAGAATCTGGAAGCAGGTCATCCTCGTCGTCCATGCTGTAGGATACACTGTGGTAGTCCTGAGCCTCAGCCAACAGCTTCCTCTCCAACGTGGAGCCAGGCCGAATGTCCACAAACGTGGTCTCTAGGTAGTCTTTGCTGAGCATGGAGTCTCCATGGCCCCAAATAGGGGCGGATGGGTAATAGGACTCCAGTGTGCGGGGTAAGGAACAAGGGTCCAGCAGCTGCTGCTGCTGTAGCTCAGGGGGAGGTCTGCAATGGCTTCTCCAAGCGAACGGCGGGTAAGCTATGTCCTCCTCACACTTAACCAGGATGCCCTTGAATAGCCCGCCGGGGGCCTGTCCAATCCCAGGCCCCAGTCCTTGCCCTGATGCGGGATTACTATTGCGGCTCTCTTCCAGAAGAGGATGTTCCAGATCATCTAGATTCTCCATCCCTCTCAAACGGCACTGACCACGCAACAGACCACTGCATCAACAACGGGGGGGTCAAGCGACGGATCAGTCCGCGGAGAGCGTGGGTCCACGCGGAGGCAGCAGCTCGGCTGACTTCTGTCTCTCAGTGGTCACGCATTGTTCCTCCAACCCTAACCTTTAATTCTCTCTCTTAATGTATGGCTTCAGTCGGGGAGCAACAACAACAACAACGCATGCTGGGATCGCGAGCAAAGTATCCTTCACATATAGGATGGAGGCATCTCCCTGCTTCGGAAAGCTGCGGTGAGATTCCTTGTCAGTACACGTGTCATAAGTTATTTGTTTCAAGAGTCGAAGGCTCGTGTCCCATGCCTTCACTTCCACATTAGTGTGCCGGTGTTCATAAATATGCTAATGTGAGTGACTCTTCCCCGCTCCCATATAATGTGAAAATATCAATTCAGATGCGGAGTGACCTTGATTTGCCCCGGCCAGGCGAAGGGGGGAAAAAAAAGAGCGAAACGGAAGAGCGATTTCTACTCGGCACAAGACGAGGCAGTTGATTCAGGCGAGGATTCACGCGACCTGGACGAAAACCAACCAATATGGCTCCCAGGTCGTTGGGACTCGCAGAATCCCGTCGCTTTGCTTGACTGGTTGGAAGCCGTGGCAAACAAAGCCCAGTAAACCAGGACAAAGTCGGTGACCCTTGAAACGACTGGCCTCGCACGATTTTGTTTCAAGTCCTTAAATATGCAGAATGTCAAACTGCAGGCAAATTAGTGGCACAATGAACAGATTGGGGCCATATTAGAAGGCCGTTAATCTGTAAAAGCAATGAGGTTCCAGAAATAGAATCCTACGGTGCACATGTGCAGGTCAATTGGCCCGCCAGCGTCCCGTTGCCGGATGAAGTCGTCACAGAGGAAGTCGCCTGCTGATGTCTGAGGGGCTGCGGGTTGACGCTTGCCGCAGCGACGTTTCCCCCCGGACCTGTATTTTTTATGCGCTGAGGTCCACCTAAGCGGAGTTTCCTCCCAGACGGACGATGGACAGCACTCTGCTCCGCTCTCCGGCGGGGGCCAAGCGGGTCTGAGGGACGAAGAGACAAGGTCACGCGAAAAATATTAGGACGGCTCAACTTTACCGGAGGACAACAGATCTGCGTCAGTCTTGCGGCTACGGTTCAACGATCGCCGCCAGCGGGACGCATGCGGGACCCTGCCTGACGCAGCTCAGCATGTTTAGGAAGAAAGGTTGCATTCATGTGTTCAGGAAAAAAAACAAAGCAAAACGCTTGCTCAGTATTTTGTCTGATGGATACACTTGTATTCAGCTGCAGGCGGACAGGGAGAACATGAGGGACTCACAATATTGCCCTGGATTCCATCGAAAAATGCAAAGAAATTTAGCAGTTATAGAAAAAAACTGTGAGGATTGGAAAAGAAAAACTCAAGGCAAGTAATGACTTATGAAGACGACTGCAAATGTATGTAAATAGACTGTCCAATACTGTGCGTACTGTTTAAGTGTTTACAGTGTTCCATCCATCCAGGGTGCAGCCTGCTTCTCACCTCATGCGTATTAGGATAGGCTCTCAACAGCCTCCCACAGGATAAGCTGCTTAGAAAAAAAAACTAACAAAAAAAAAAAAAAAACGAGTGAAAGGCCGGACATACACACATTATTCTCTATACCATCGCAGTGGTAGCTGATTTAACACGTCAAGCTAAGTGTTGTGGAGAAATCCAAACTGAGCATAATGGGGGGGCAAATGAGTGCAGGAGAAATGTCACTGTGAACCAACAAGTAAGAAGAGCCGCTGAATTAAGTCTGCATGGTGTGCCATGGGTCTTTCCATCCCTGCCAGAAAGTGTCATTTAAGTAAATGACATAATACCTCATCAGCATGTATTCATCCTGCCTGGCAGAGTGCGCCAGATCAATTCAGTGACTCACTGTCATGCACTTCAGCGTGCAGCACAGAATTAAATGGAGTAATTGGTCGTCTTTCAGGGTTTCTGGGTGGATGCTCGCGCTCCAGCCGCCCACCCCCTTCGCACACACACACACACACACACACACACACACACCCCTCTGTGGAAGGAGAGTGCCTCTCCCACTGAACAAGCTGAGAGACTGTTGGACACACTGACGTCAGCAACGGCTCTGAGCAAACTCCACTCCCGTCGAACTCACGCAGACACACACACACGCGCGCGCGCGCATGCACGGACACACAGACACACACACTTCTGAACAAACGCCAGACGATACGCACGCACTTGTATTCACCCTGGCATTATATTTGTAACACTTCACCAGCCTCCCCTCTCTCTTCTGTCCTCTCCAATCGCTGTGGCTTCATTGCAGGAGAGATGCACTCAGCTTTATTACACCCCCCCTCTCTCTCTCTCTCACACACACACACATACACACACACACTCCTCCACCCCTCACCACCTCCACCCTCTACCTCTGCTCATCCACCATAAAAAGACTTCTGTCAGCTGTATTATAAGCTATACCTCCTTTTCTGATACCGCGACGCTCATAAACCATCCAGTCAGGCCGAGGGAAGGCTGCAAGGATGGTTGCAAATTATCGTCAACACTTTCACAAGTGCTTCCCTCCTCTCCTTTGCAATCATTCTCCTTTTGGGCTTTTTGGTCGCATTGCCACGGGAAACGGCACGTTTCTTTTATGTGCCCCCCGCAGCCCTTGTTGCATGACAACAGGGGCTCGAAATGTGCAGCCAAAGTGAAATACAATATTGCTGTTTCGAAAGTAAAGAGAACTGTTGCTGCTGACTCTTGTGGAGATTTTCAGCTACTCGGCAGTCTTTGTGGCGTGCACTAACTCTCCGCCGTTTGGCATAAACACGGCCGTGCACAGGGCTGGAAGTAATTGCTGTAATATTTTAGCCGAGCGCACTTTTAGGAAAGGAATCGCATCGTTGCTACTGGAAATCCGAGCCGTAAATGTTGTGCGCCGCGAAAAAAAAACGTTCCTCTTTTATTTATCTCTTTGTGCCTTGGCTGACAGGAAGAAAGGAACCCTGAGAAGAAGAAGAAAAAAAAAGAAAGAAAAGAAAGCACAGCAGCTACATGAGGGTGTTACACAGCTTATGATGCCCAAAGTAACATCATGTTCCTATGGAAACAAATTCACCATGGAGTGGAGCGCTCACTGAGGGATAAATGAACCAGGGGCTAATTTGCCATTTCAGAATTGTTCCTCTGCTCAGCTTGATAATAACTCGATGGGATAATTCCAGCCGTTCCTTCCAGTAAGGGTGTGTAACTGTCACATTAGACAGCAAAGGAAGGATCATTTCCACCGAATTACTCCATACATTAATGAACACGGTCACGTGAGCCCTGCCTTTACTTGAACACCCTCTGCTGACTGTGTGTTTGACAGAGCGAGCTCATTAAACAGTTCACTGTATGCCCACTCTCGATGCCGCACGTGCACGCGCACACGCACACGCACGCACTGTTTGCACAGCTGGGGCTTGAGTGCAATGAGGCCTAAGAAATAAGATTCTGCAATATGTTGCAAATGGCTCCAGCATCCGTGCAAAATGTATTATTGTACACCGCGCCTCCTGTTCCGTCGCTCTGCTGTGGACACCCACGACAAGCTTAGGCTCTTAAAGTCCTGGCTGTTCGTGCGCTCGTTTGTGTATCCTGAATGTCCCAGCGCCTGAAATTCATCCTCATTTTTCTGAGCTTACACGTACGGCTGCATGCTGAATACATATGTCTGTTTAAGTCACATTAATATTTAGGAAATAATCACACAATGCTCCAAAGAACACAAAACAGTTAATAATGTGAATATAGTCAAAGGCTATCAAAGAGCTTCTGGAGCAGAAAACCTGGATGAATGCATAGCTGATTTGGGTGTTTAAAGCAACACCCCCACCACCAAAAAAAACCCAAAACAAACCCAGTCCCAATGTTGGTGGTATCAAAAATGCTGACTGTACACGCAGAAGGGATACGAGAACATCATTTCCACGGTTTCACCCCGCTGCACATGTTGACCAAAGGAAGGTAGGAAGATTGCTCACGTGAATTTTACTGCATCCGGGAAAAGGCGAGATGCTGTCGTCTCTGGGGAACAAATATGAAAGCATGCAGCTCCCTCCCGAGTAAGTTTGTGTGCGTGTCGCTTAGAGCCAAATGATATGAGCTAATTAACCTCCCTCTCAAAAAAAATGTCTTCATGAGAGTGATGGGACTGAAGTCATCATAGGAGCATCAGCATGACAATGACGTAGACACATTTTTGATAGTAACCCAGTCAACATATAGACCACATATGTTTATTTATGAGATAGTGCCTTAATATTATTTACAATCAGCTCTTCTGACACAATCATTGTTATATTTACTATTTAGGCAATAATTTCCAAATAATGTAAAACACAGTACCACCCTTAAATAAATGTATATATACCTATGGGTAAAGTAGGAAACGCGTGGAGTTAAAATACCGTAATATTTACCCCCTCTTCCATACGAGAGATTTCTGTTCTGGAGGGGTTGGGGGTGGGGTATTGGAACAATAACAGACGAATTATCTCTAAATATTTAACGACGTTTCTGCAGCGTTCGCCGATAATAATCGACCCATCAGCGGTGGAGGAGGAGGAGGGGGGGGCGAGTACGGTGGTTTCGGCTTTTCTTTTGTCCCCCCCTCCATCCCCCGATGGTGCAGCTGAAGGTGTCCGGTCAGTGGAGCTCACCTTTAATGCTGGGACCTCAGATCCGTCCTGTCCTTTTCTGCGGGACGGTCCTTGGGAGGATGCGGGAATGCAGTCATCCTCAGAGAGAGAGAGAGAGGGAGAGAGAGAGAGAGAGAGAGAGAGAGAGAGAGAGAGAGAGAGAGAGAGAGAGAGAGAGACGAAGGCTGCTCCACGGCGCTCCTCTCCCGCTCCGAGGGTGGGCGCAAAGGTGCGTGCGCCTGTTTACGTGGCTCCCCCCCCCCACACACACACACACACGTGTCTGGGACGGAGACGGAGGACGCACGGGTCAAAACACTCGCAGGCAAATCCCAACCCGCCACCCGCGATGATGGATATGTGGAAGCACGCAGACGCTCCTGAACACCTGAGCGTGGCCGCTGACTCTCTCCTCCTCCCCCCCACCCCCCCGTCGCCCCCCACCCCCTCAGTCAGCGCGTCGCCTGCGCGCCTTTCCTTCCATTAATCCCCGCTGCTGCGTGAATCACGACATATCAACTTTCCCCTGACACCCGCAGCTCTCCTCTGACAGGACTTTCCAAATTCCACGCGTCTTCTCCCCCCTCTCTCTCTCTCTGCGCCCCCCCTCCTCCGTCTCCCTCCTTCATCTCTGACATCTGATTACTGGAGGACAGAAATACCGGGTCCTAAAGCCGGCTACTTCGTGCACTGGCATGTGCTGCTTAATATTTTAATTACTTTAAAGTCCCCATAAGGATCCAGTGAACGACGCATATGCAAAGTGGGGGCATTTTGCGTTTTCTTACTTCTTTAAGAGGATTAGAGGGGTCATTTTAGGACCGAAGGATTGGGGTTAAGACTATAGGGATATAAGGTTGTTGTGATGTTCAGCGGGATGCCAGGATCATCTCCTGGACAAGCTGCAAATGTAATATCCACAGCTAGGTGCAAGCGAGAAAAACAAATTTAGAGATTCAAAAAAAAACAAAAAAACAAAAAAAAACACAAGCGGGGCGGATGTAAAAAAATAAAATAAAACAAAAGATGATGAAACAAATGCAGAGAGAGGTGCAGGGAAGGCAGAGTGGTATTACAAAGGCTATTTGTGCCGTTGCAAAAGTGGAGGCACTTGGATGCCCCCCAGCGAGGAAGACTCTACCTTGTGTCAACCCCTATATTTCTGCCACGCTCCATGTGACCCACTTTATCCATCCGAGCCAGGCCACATTAAGATCTCCAGTCAGAAGACGCAAAAAAAAACAAAACAATCATCCCCCCCCCACCCCCTTCACGCTCGTGCTCATTTCCCTCCTTTCAGGGGAGGCTACGTGGGATAAAGCTCAGGCAACGTTGGACACCAGCAATCAATGAAATCCACAGGGCTTACGCTGAGTATTTAATGAGGTGCACTGCTCTCAGCTAGAATCCCCATCTCCCAGAAATGGTTTAACCTTTAGGCTGCTTTTTCGTGCTCCGTCTCGCTGTTTGGCTCTCTCCAATTGGTCGACGCGCCGGCCGCCAAAGCTGCCTATCCGGCGCTCCATTTGTCTTTGTGGCCCCGGAGTGACAGCGGCTTCTCGCTCCATCACGAAGCGAGGATCAATAATCTCTCTTTAGTCCGAGCACATCCGCCTCGCGTCACGCCGTTTAGCCTCCTCGCTCCGCTCCACCCCGCAGGCCCCGGCGTTTGCGGCCTTCGTCCGAGAAGGACAACAGCCGATCGAGAAGCACAATGAGCCCCCGCCCCCCCACAGCCCCCGAATTGATCGGCGCCGCCGATGTTGGGGTTGTCGGGGGGGGGTTGTCGAAATTATGAAACGGGACGTTTCAAGGCGATTCCCAGCCGCAAACCAAGGCAGCCGGAGCAAACCCCTGCTCTACGGGACAAGGCCTGGTCTGGTGTTTTTTTTGTGTTTTTTTTTTCCAAATTTCGCAGCTCAGGACCGAGGAACAGGCCTCCGTTAATCAATCAATCATTTTGGGGCTAATTGTGTGTGTAAATGCCAGTGCCCGGTGTTGAACAAAGTGTCATAAGACCTTTATCTCCTTAACGCTCGACCTTTTCCTACAAGCTGATTTAAGAGTAATGAGCTAACCGGGGATTGTGACAGCACCGAGGTGAAAAGGCGGTGGCTTAATTATCCCGCAGACGCGCTTACGTGTACAGTGGCGCTTTCGCCGAGCGTTTACTTGATGCAAAATTAGGTCACTTCTAATATATTTCGGGCTGTGGGCAAATTAAGCGGCGTGTTTTTAATTAGGCATGCGCTTTTCTCCGCTGTTGTTGCAACATTTATGCATGAATGGACGCATCAGCAACCCTGATGGAGGAGGACGGTGCAGACGGGGGGGTAGCATTAGCGCAAGCCCTGGGGGGGTCGGTAGCTCAGCAGGGAATGCACGGTTAATCTAATACTCGCAGAGGAGTGGAAATAACATCACTTCGGAGCCCTAAAGATTAATTATTGTTAGAAAGTATCAGCTCTGGTGGGCAGATATGAAGATGTTGGATATTAACTTATGAGTAATCTATTGCGGTCGTCGCAGGCCGCAGCCGACCGAGGATCTAGTTTTTTTGGTGTCTGATCCAGCGCGAACGCAGCGGCCGGACCTGCTGCAGACGGCCGATCCGCGCGCACATCTTGGGTATTCAAACTCAAGAGCGGCGCTGCGCTCCCGCGAAGACAATGCAAGGATAAGTTTTTGTCTTTTAAACGTCTGCCTCTGCAGGGCTGAATTGCTTATCTTACATAAGGGGGGAAGGGGAGGAGGGGGGGGCGCTGAGGGATACAAGGACAAACAAAATGGAGAGAGCTTAGCGTGAAATACACAAACACGCCCACGCACATTCACATCTTGGGCATCACCTCCAACCCACACACGCATGCTGAAATGTTAACATAAATATATTTGAACAGGCGCACGCACGCACGCACACACACACACACACACACACACACACACACACACTCTCACACCATTCATTTGCCATAACCCAACAGAGGGTGTGTGTGTGTGAGAGATGTTTTCTCAAGAGGAGAGAGATTAATGTACCAACAAATTGATTACACGGCGAGCTGTGGGGGTGGGGGGGGCAAAAAGAGAACTTGACTTTGGAGATCAACAAGTGAAAATGGCAGGTTGTTGCCATGTAAACGCCCCCCCAGCGGGATTATACTTTTAAACTTTTATACGTATTATAGCTTTACCTCCATCTGTACAAGCGCTGGGAAATCTTGGGCACGTGCCCATTTTAGTGTCCAACCTCGCATAAATGGAGATGTGTAGTAAGACAGTACGAGAGAGGAAGAGGGATGATGGACTCGGGTTTCTTGCCAATTAAAGTGATTAGTATCCTTCTGCCAAGAAGGATGAAGGCCAGTTAATGGAGCCAGATTAAGAACCCCCCCCCCCCCTCCCAAAACCATCGCTTAGTGTCTGCATGTGAACCAATCAAAGACCGCAGGAAAGGCAGAGGAGAGCGTGGAGCGTGGACAGGGAGTGTCCACAAGTGCTAAAACCCGGAGCAGATGTGGAGGTGTATTGATGCCGGGGAGGGGAGGGGGGGGGGGGGTGGGGTTGAGGTGAGGTGAGAGTGGGAGGCAAGGGAAGAGGAAAGAAAGAGGAGCGCTTTCAAGGATGTGGAACAGAGGGAAGACTCCCGAGAACGCCTCCCAACCCGACGCCAATGACCCAGATCTTACCGCAAATCCAGATGTATGCAGTGACGTCGTTAATTGCCCGTCGGGCTGAACTTTGACAGCATGAGATAACTATTCAAATGCTTCCCCGCGCTTTGCGACCAGAGGAGGAGGAGGAGGAGGAGGAGGAGGAGGAGGAGGAGGACGGGCACCAGAGACAGTGATGAAGGAGGGGAGGAAGGGAGCTGATGGTGTCATGGTCGGTTTTGGAGACGAGGAGATAACAGGGAGATGAGTTGGAAGGTTTGTGCCAGAGACCCCTGCTTAGCCTACGACGAAGGACTTGTTTTCACGAGGGCCTGAATGATTTATTAAAGTGAGGAGAGGCGGATCGGGGCCAGCCAGGCGAGCTCTGATTAACCAGGGAAAGGAGAGAGGACAAGCGCGCCTCTATTATTCATGACTCCGCGGGAGCGCCAAGTGGCAGCGCCGGCCCTCAATGAGCAAATAACAAGGAAAAGGGAAGGAGGAAATTAGCGGCGGCCGAGCGGGCGAGCCCTGGAAGAGGCGCGCGCGCGCATTTGGTGCCTCGCCATTTTCGGTGCGTGCCCTTTACGTGGGGTCTGGCTGGTTCCAGAGGAGCTCGGCGCCTCTGCTGGGTCACAGATCTGTCTGCTCACCTTAGCATTAGAGCAAAGCATGCATAAACACACGCACACGCGGACACACACACACACACACACGCGCGCGCGGGGTCTTCCTTCGAGGCAGTTTGCTGGCTGTCACATACAATACTCTCAACGAAAAGGGCTGCCGTGGACCGTTGGAACACAGGCGCGCATACAATTCAACAGGATGACATTCATCTTACACAATAGTTTGTGGTGGCCAAGTAGATATGAAATGTGTTGGCTTCTTTGTCGCGTGTAAATAATGGAGCCCGCTTGTGCCGAGATTACGCCGTGGTACGTTTTCCTGCCTCCAAGCTGACAAAGCCAATCTCCTCACAAGTATAACCGAGCGGAACGCCTTTTCAATACTTAAAAGGCAAAAACATACAACATTGATAGCCGGGGGTGGCATTTAAAAACCAAAAGATCTGTTTTTGTCACAGATATTCCATTCATATTCTTCACTTCTGTTAATCCGAATATCATGCCTCCAGTCTTCCCTTCCTGCCTATACATCTCACCTGCTCTCATCGCTCTCGCGTGTTTATTTGATTGCACCACTGCCCCGTCGCGTAAGGTGGGGTTTCCAGACCCCTGGCGGTCCAAAGGGGCCGACTTAAAGAACGGGCAACATCTCCATAACCAGTGCGAGCAGAATGAGGGGGGAAAAAAAAATACAAAATACAAAAATCAAAACTTGCAGCAGCAGACCGGACTCCTCTCACGCACCTCAGACTCAGTGGCCGCAGCCCACATCAATAAGAGTTCATTTTGCTTCATGGAGGCTGTAATGGGGTTTCAATGACCCATCAAATGAGTTCTACTTGAACAGAATCACCGGTCATCACAAAAAAGAAAAAAAAAGAAAAGACAAACTGCAGACACTATCGTCATTACACCCCTGAAAGAACGAGACTAAGCAGCTGCGTGATTGGCATTGCCTGAATGTAAGGCACGTTTCTGAGAACCAACCTTCAGAAAGTAATTAAAGACAGTGTTGTCTTTTTCAGTTTCAGATGTTGTGATAAAGAGATCCTGTCTTTTCATTCAGTGTTTTACTGTGTCCAAAAATGGGTTCTACGAATCGAGCTTTGGACATCTTGACCAAGTTAATCAGAATATCATGCTTGCTGCTACACGCAGTAGACGGTTGAATCCACTTAAATCATCTGGATTATTCACCTGAAACTGTTCAGACACGGCAAAAGACTAGCACTATCACCGCCATCTGCAGAAGTAAAATGGAATCCTGATCTTCTTTTTCCACTGTCACAACTATCACCAACATCATGATTAATAATCTGCATAAAACTAAAATAAGGAAAACATTAAAATGGAAACAGCTTCAAGCAGCATTGACACTAATCCGCCTCAGGGATTGTGATGAAGCAAGCGTTGGTGGTTTCTTAATACCAGTGGGATGGAAATCTACAGATCAAAAGACTTGCGTCAGACTTAATTAAAAAAATATTAACTGTGTATGTAGGCTTTTTCTTGTAATTACCCTTATGCATAATAATAAAACTAAATGATTAATTAAAAAATCTTGGAAGTCATCTGGATCATTCGTGATGCAAGAGGAGAAAAGCATCATACTTTACGAGGAAAATGTGTTAAACAATATGAAAAATCAATATAAAGCACAACCAGATACCAATAAATAATCAATTCAATATATCTTTCATTCATTACGCTACTGCAGCGACATCTGCTGGTCTGTGAGGAAAAGTTGAGCAGCGTGTTGCTGTGAAATATTGCTGAGTCCCTTAATCACACACACACACACACACACACACACACACATACACACACACACACACACACACACACACACGTATGTGTTTTAAAAACATATTTATTATAAGGTAGTAAATTCTAGAGTCACATTGCAGGACAACTTTAATCATCATCTCCCTTCAAAACCATTACTGACTATACAGTCCCATGTCATCAGACCGTCACTTTTCCTCTCAATCCTGTCACTTTTCCTGTATTTCAACAGAAGGTAATTTCAGCCCGTTCAAGGAATATTTACCCTGGTTTAACTGATGTTAGTAGCAGACACACAGTAGAAAACCAAAACCCTACGGCCACAGTTTAGTATTTCATTTCTAATCTGTCATTAAATCAGAAAGTTCACTTTATGAATGCAACATAGTTAAAAGGCACAATATGGCCCTCATCTTTAACATGCTATAACTCTAACTAATTTATAGTTTTACAAGAAAGGATTTCAGAAGATCCTGTACAAAGCATGTATTTCATCATGAAGTTGAGCCTTTCCCACCTCCTCCTTTTCCTGCTTGTCAGAAACTGTCCCACAGTATCTCTTCAATCACAACAGACTCTCCTTTAAGACAAATCTCTCACGCAAAAGTTGTTCTGAACCAGTTTCAACTGACGGATTAGCAGAGCGTCTTCGGCCGAACCTTTGGGAAAAGCTGAAAAACAAACAAACCAGTAAGAGTTTTTTTCCATGGAAAAAAAAAAAAAAAAAAAAAAAGTCATCGTTGCATCTCACCCCAAAGTAGTTGTTGGGAACAAAGCCCTCTCTGCCGCAGAGCGAGGCCCACCACCAGTCTGAGCCCTCGGGTTTCTGCAGGATGGTGACCATGTCTCCGTCTTTGAAGCTCAGCTCGTCGGGGGCCTGGGCTGGGTATCTCCACAGTGCATACAGCACCCCGCTGTTTTCCACGCCCATGGCGTCCTCCACACCTGAAATCGCAAGAACACAACATATTAACGTGCGTCTCAACGCACAGATGAAGGAAACCGAGGCGGCAACGCTATCTTGCTTGTGAAAACATTATTATGTACTATTATGATTCATTCAGATGTCATAGGGTGTGTGCGCGTGTGTGCGTTTGTGAGCAGTCCTCGCCTCTCAGGAAGTTCTCGCATTCCTCAAAGCCAACGGCGTAGGGGTCACATTTCTGGGAGGCTGTGGCCCCGTCGCTCTCTGTCATGGCCATCACCGCCGCTCCGCTCCTCACCAAAAACTCGCAGAGGGGACGGTCGTTGCAGGAAGCGGCGCAGTGCAGCGGCGTCCTGAGGGTCAAAGGTTCAGCTCTTGAGAAGCGCTCCACGCGTTAAAGACAATCACGACTCCCGCGCTGAATACGCGACAAGATTACCGTATGTTCCAGACTATAGAGTGCACCTGAATATAAGCCATCTCATATATGCAAAAAAAAAAAACAACGTACACATATAAGCCGCACACGCTGGACTAGAAGCCACAAATGTCCATGTAGTAACATGAGATATTTACACAGAAAGATTTTACAAATATTTATTTATACACCTTAACTTATTGTTTCTAAATGGTGCCTGTAACAACATGAACCAGTCATCACTGCTTTATTCATCTTCCTCCTCTGCACTGAAACCACTGTCCAAACAGTGATGATGAGGCTGATGAGGGTGTGTGCGCGACATGGAAGGGCAGGGTTCAGAGCGTGGGAAAAAAAGTGTCGGTTTATGGTCCGGAAAAATCCGTTAATTAATGAGCACCAATAGGTGGAGAGAAGGTAAAGGATTACCAGCCATGGCTGTCTGGGGCGCTCACGTTGGCCCCGACGCGAACCAGAAAGTCGACGACGTTGTAGTGACCCCCGCAGATAGCGTTGTGAAGGGCGGTGATGCCTTCGTCGTTGGGTTGGCTGGGGTCGGTCATCTACGGAGAAACGGAGTCGCGGTCACCGTCCGAGAACAAGGACGCGGGGACGGTCGTTGCGCCCCCCCCCGCCCCCGCCCCGTGACGCACCTCCTGGACCGCCTTCTGCACCGTCTCCAGCTCGCCGACCAGCGCCCCGTCCAACGCCAGCACCTGGGGGCTCAGCCGGGCTCGCTTCCCCGAGCACTTTTGCTTGGGCCGCCGGAGGATGGAATTGTAGCTCTGAGGTCGGAGCAGAAGCAGACCGTCAGCGGCTCCGCACGCCTCGGCTCGCTCTGAGGCGACCCCTTACTCTGACCTCATGGGGGATCACTGTGGATTTCTTCGGGGCCGGGGAAGGAGGCATGGCGCAGTCCTCGTCGTCCGAAGAGCTGCTGCTGTCACTGCCCCGCTCCCCTTTCCGGCGGCGCTCCGACTTCCGGAACAGCTTGTCGATGAGGTTTTTGTACTGGTTCGGCTGGTAGTGGGAGGCTTTTTTCAATGGCTGGGATTGGTCGATGGAGCCCCGCCTCTTCAAGGCCCGGGGAATCTCGGCCCGGATGCGGAGCAGCTCCTCGATGTCCGGGATCTCTTGGCTCTGGGCCTCCGGGGCCACCACCGGCTGCAACCTGGTGGGGCTGAGGGGCCGGGGAGCCGGGCCGTGCTCCGGCCGGGGCAAGGGATTCTCCGGAATCGCGGGGATGTTGTGGGCCAGCCGCTCCAGCTCCGCGTCCACGTCGCCCGAGCTGAGGACTGAAACAGAGACCGAGAACATGCGTCACCTGACGTTAACCTCTGACCTCTGAACTCCCCTCGCGAAGGCCTTGTACCATCGGCGTAGACGGCCGGCTGCCTCAGCTCCGGCGGGTGCCTCTGGGGCTGAAAATAGGGCTGCTTGAAGAATTCCCTCGGCATGGGCGCAGCCGGCGGATAGGTTGCCACGTCGGCGTCCCCCCCGAGTCTGGCGTTGCGGGCGGATATGGCCCCCCAGTGCGGATTCTGGAGACGCATGATGACAGAGAGAGGGATGGGCCTGTGCTGGCGGGACTGAGCGGAGGTCGGAGGAATGGAAATCCGGGAGATGATGGGCTGGATGGTATAGGGCGAGTGGGACGGAGACGAAACCTCCGGAGGGACGGATATATGCGCATTACGGGGGAGGGAGCTATGGGAGTACTGGGGCAGTTTAGGCCGAAGATCCTGGAGAGGAAAGAAAAGAGAGAGAGAGACGACACTTAGCCTAAGCTGATTACACAGCGCGCACTCACATCAGCTGTCTGTGCTTGTGAGTTATTGCCATCCCGGAGATGGTTTTAGTGGTCGCGCGTCGTTATCTGTCCAAACAGCCAGGATTAATGATACCTTTTTCGGGCTTGGCGCTGGTGGAGGGCCATCGAGGTCGGATTCCCTCCAGCCGCTATTTGGCACGGTCGGCCGGACCCACTCTGTCTCTGGAAACAAGGGACGCGTCGAGTTTAGAAAGCAGGGAGCGGGCTCGGCTCCTTTCGGCTGCTAATTGATTTAAATGTCCTTGAGTCATTAAACGCGGTTCTACGGCGTAGGAACAAGCATTGAAGGATTATCAACCAACTGTCATAGGTGTGGTGAGGCTTCTTCTCGTAGGACACGTCCAGATCTGTCTCGTTCCATTTGCTGGGGCTCTTCTGCTGCTTCACGCCCTCTTTGAGAGAGCCGACGAGGAAAAAGAGAGATTATTGTTCGTTTGGTTTTTTTTTTTACTTATAGTTTATTTTAGCTTTATAAACTAAGACATATGTGTTAGATATGCATTTAAAGGACAGTGACACCACCTACCGGATTCGCGAAAGCCGAAATTCCGTGGAAGCGTGCTGGGATGATTTATAGACAGAGGGGAGGGGCTTCGATCCAGCCGGGGCGACCTGCGGCCCATCTGAGCTTTGTCGTAAGGGTTCAACAAGTTGGGGGAGGGGTGGAAGGTGGGAGAGCGCGAGGACTGGCCGAAGGAAAGATTGGTGGGGCTGGGAGAAGGACTGCCGCGCGGGTTGGGGCTCAGGCTCATGCGAGGGGGGGAGTTGTACCTCGGGCTGTGAGGCGCCTGGCTCTGACCATACTGGTCTTGCAGGTAGCTGTCGGATCTGACCCGAGGGAGTGGGGAGCGTGTGTTTCTCTGGCTCTTCGGGGACGAGAGCGGGCTGGTGTTGAAGCCGGGGGAGGACGGGACATTTTTAGAGCTAGAGAAGACGGAGTCGGAATAGTAAGATGTTGAGATCGGAGAGAAGGGCTGAGAGCTAGTGCTTCCGTTATTGGACCCCCTCTGCGGGCTGGAAACTCTGGGGCTGCTGGATGGAGACTTCTCTCTGAGGACTGGAGAACTGGTCTAAAGGAGGAGAAAAAAAAACATGTATTATAAATGAATGACAAACAACAAATGGGTACATTTCCGAGCATGATTGAGAATATCGCGCTGAACCTTTGTTCTGGCCTTGTCTTCAGAGGAGGCCTTCTTCAGCAGGGAGCTGAACTCCTTCGATAACTCATCTGCCGTGGCCAGTGATGCGTTCAGGTCATCGTTAATGGTCTGGACTGGAATTGGTGAGGCAAACGCACGGGGCAACGTCCGTTAGGAAAGGGAGACTTCGGCTTGCACTCCGCTCGGACAAATCAAGCGAAGAAAGCGACTTACACAGCATGTTGCTGCCGAAACTTGTCTGGGAGCTCATGGCTGCGAGGCGACCCGACTACTGCTTTTGGGAAGTGCGAGGACGCTTCACAGCTGCCGGGAGAGCGCCGCCTCCACCTGAGAACACGTTCACAGTCTGAGAAGACAGATCCACGGCCAGCAATTTGAACATTTATGGGGCGCAGCATGCCCCGACAAATCACACATAAAATAGCACAACTGCTTCTATGAACTGACTCAGTTCAATCTCATTTGAATGTTATCAAAAAAAAAAAAAAAAAAAAAAAAAATCAGTTCAGCCCTTCCCTTTCTACCTACTCAGACAGAAGCACACATCACCCGCTTGATCTGCGTGCCCCGGCATGCGCGTTTCCTCATACCGTGGCTGCATTTATCCTCGTCAAACAATTGTCGATCGGCTGAGTCAGGCCACAAAAAGAGTCTTCAAGATTGTCTGAGACAGAGGCCACGCTCCAACAACAGTTACACACATACCAGCTTATGTCTGGAAGCAGACATAGTGGCAGACAGATGCACTCCGTTTCTCGCTCGACAGCGCGGCGACAGTAAACAAAAAGCCGAGCTGGATTCCTACCAAATCAGTTTCGAGCCCGAAGTTAAAAAGAACTAAATGGCACAGCAAAATGATGAATCAATAAATACGAAATATATAGACAGGTACTTGTGTCTGGCGGTATCTTATTATATTTGCTGTGTTATCTTTCAAACCAACATTGACTCTTATCAGAATCTGTGTTGACAGTGTATTGTGCTGTTTATGCTGTGGCGGTTTCATGGAGAAGAACTAAACTGTCTTTTCAGCCTTTAAGGTCGAGCACACTTCTCACCTGTCTTAATGACGAATGTTGAGCAGACTGGGTGGGGTCGGCCCCTCCGCCTGCAGAGAAAGGAAGCATCCACTGTTACTGATTTACTAAAACTCGTGTCTTGATACGACTGCCGCTGTCATCTGTCTGTTCAGTTCATGGTTAACAGACCTGCACACACCTTTTACCGCACCACCAAGCTGTTCGTCACAGCGTTTCTCAGGAATTGTTCCCAGTTAAATTGAATAATTGACTTGAATGGAACAATTCCTGAGAATTAAAGGGTTGTACGTCTGAATCCACCTGCGCTAAAACGCGATACTCCCCACAGGGTGGTTTTATTTGGCATGTTTAGCTGGAACAGGCTCGCATTCCTCTCCACTCCTCTCACACGCTCTCTTTAGGACGCTTATCTTCGTTGAGAGTGGCTGACAGGAGGTGAGATTAAACAGACTGACAAAGTTCAGGTTGATCCCTCACACATTAAACTCTCGGCCTCCTGTTCTGGAATTCCTGCACCCCACCCGGTCCCTCCCTGTAATTGTTTTAGACGTGCCACTCAATTGTTACAGCGTTCATTCTTGTGATGAGCTGGTTGCCGTCACTTGCTCTTGTTTTCTTAACAAAATCTTGTTAATCCACTGTAACAAGACCACAAAACTACTTGTTTTAACTGAGTATTTCCTTTCCAGGCAAACTCGTCTTTATCTGTGTCCAACGACAGAGGCTACAGGCGAAGTGTAGCACAATTTGATAAGTTGTTAAATCTGTTGTGGGGATATTTGGGGCAACCATGTCCATGGTTCTGTTGGTGTTGGTTTGAAAGTTGGAATGCACACAATATTACCTCATTTGCAGTAGACTTGACTGGACAGAAACAAAGGTTGACCGAACAAATTGTGAGCAAGCTCTGGACCACAGTTTGGCCCCGAATACTGGATTTTTCCTCTTTTTTTTTTTGGATATCATTTGACTAACCGCTGAATTCTAACTCCCTCTCACAGTTTCTTTATCATGCTACAATGCCCAGCCGCTTTCAGCATTTTACAATTAAGTAGCTCTTTAAGGGAGGAAAGCCAAGACCACTGCACGAAAGCCTTGGCTGCCTCTGAATAGTAGCTGGCAGCTCAGAAAAGCAGAAATCTTGTGGGCAAAATAAAAAAAAACAAAAAAAAAACCCTTTACGGATTGTAGGCAACGTCAGGGTGTGTTTGACCAAAAACCAACATACAGGCCTTTTTGCTCTTTCCTGTTTCTGAACTTCAGAACCTGTTTCAGATGCTGTGTGACAATGATTGGCTCCTCTATCACATCCTTCCTTTTGTTAGGGAATGTGGTCAGGACTGGGTGGTATAAAAGGAATTCCTCTGACACAACCGAGCAATTCTCTTCTTGGTTTTTGTTGTCATGGTGTGGGGGGGGGTTAAGTTACGGAAGCAGCTAAATGAGCTGGGTGATACGATGTTTGTTTGAATAAAGGTGAAGGCAAGAGGAGGTACATTGATTACAATGACTAGTGACTCCGTGTAGTGGCTTGAACCGGGTTGTTGGCATTTCTGAGTAGAGGAGTAAAAACAATGACGATAGGAAGTATGCACGCATGCACGCTCGCACACGTATTGCTATTTGCATAAACAGGAATATCTTTGATTTCACGGATTATAAATTGCCCCATGATGCTCTCTTGCTTCTATTTAAATTGAGCTTCTGTGTCATGATTTCTCTTGTAATCCACAAAAACTCCACCCAGCACCTCATATCACATCAACGGAAAGTCAAATGTACAGGAAACAACAGTGACTCAGGAAAAGTCCCAGCAAAGTACATTAGTCACACAAATCTGAGCAGGTTTTTGTGATGACGAAGATAATCCTGACGACATTTCTGCAGCTTTTTGCTGTTGGTTCTAATTTGGCAAGTGTTCTCTCAAAAGCATGTGACTGAGGAATCTCACATGTCCTGCACATCAGACATTTCTGGTGGGTTACGTGCTCTGTTTAACAACAGCCACCTCTTCTTCTCACACTGAGAAGGAGGGGGGGAAGCCCATCAATCTGCTTGTATAAATGTCATTTGATGGATTCAATTCACGCTGAATTCCTTGTGGTATCATGTGCAGCAATCAGACAGAGACATATAGCAGGGAAAATAACCAACAGGTTGCTGCATGTGCACCATGCAATGCAGCCTGGCTGGTTCTAACCTAACACAGAGCAAACAATGTTGTTAAACTTCCTGCTCTGTCCTGGAAGGTTTTTTTTTTGTTTGTTCAGTGATCAATCCAACAATTTACGCGCTTTTAGAGTCACAATTAGCAACGCAAACTAATATCCTGCATCACAGCGTGGCAAATATGTAATAGCACGGCTGTGCATATTCTAAAATAGTCTCACAGTTACTTCAATCAAAAGTAGCTTTGCTCTGTCTTTCCTCTCTGCACGTTTATGGGTGAATGATGTTGTACAGTCTGGCTCCTTCTGTTGCAGACGTGCCAGACATGAAGGTTAACATCTGGTTTTCATTATGGGGGGGCGGTATATAAACGATCGGGGCCATCAGAACGTACGGATTAATCTGGGAATTAAACACACTTTTCGAGTTTCGATTGCGCAATTCGTGAAATCTGCGATCGGACGCGAAAGGCCGACACCTCGGAGGGCAGAGTTAGAATGTAATAGACGCACCGACTTAACTTCTCCTCTACTTTGCATGCATTCCAAAAAACTTACTCAAAAACAAAAACAAAAAAAAAAAAAAGAAGAAAAGAAAAAAAAAAAAAGAAAGGCGTCTTCCTTGGGTAGTTCCACACTGCGGATCGCCGCCTCAGGGATCGTCTCCTCCTCCTCTCAGAAGCTGAAAAGTCTCTCCGGCGTCGGCTCCTCCAGACGTGGAGTCATGGCTGCGCGTCGGGGAGTTATTTTGGGTCCGAGTCCAGCCCCTGCGACCGGCCGCAGCTGTAATCTGAACCACAGCTGGAACAGGTTATTTACCTCAGCGCCGAGGGGGGCGGGGCCACCTCCCCCGTGACGTCACCCGACAGGCGACCTCAGCCAATCAGGTGAAGCACCGTCGATAATCTCTGGTTTCACGGTCGCGACCGGGCATAAAATCAAATAGCATATAAACCAAAGTCAACATTTTAGTGCTTTATTTCTCGCTTTGGCCAGTAGGTTTATATTCAATTCAAAACTAGCGCCCACAATTATTACCAAAAGAAAACGTTTCATCTTTTTAGTTTATTTAAATAATATAATGATTTAATTCACCTCATGGAAAACTATTTTTAACCAAAACAAGTAAATCACCATATTAGTTTGTACCAGTTTTTAATATAATACACAGTTTACCCTAGCTTTTAATTATAGGACATAAAATTGTCTCCTACAATTACATCAGACTTATCTGCTGGGAGAAAAAAAACAAACAGAAGTGTGGAAGAATTTATATTCTTCTAAATATCAAATATGAAAACCTTATGAAAGATTCTTTTATGACACCTTCATAGACAAAAACGGCAAAAAGAGAATACAGACTTTGTCTTAGAATCCGTCACCAAATACCAGAACTACAGGCTTGCAGCAGACAACGCAAAACTTTAAATACACTGTACACAATTAGAGCAACCAGGTTGGAGCCGCTGCAGAACTTACGGGACATCTTCTTGTCCGGTCCTGAGACGTCAGAATGATTCTGGTTGGCTAAAGCGATCAGCAGAAATGTCTGCAACCAGTTGGCTGACTGCAGATGGGATAGTTAGTACTGATATATGTCACAGTGGTTTAACAGAACGTTCATTCGTGTCCTTCAAAAAGAACGAGGCGAAGCATTTACCACCTCCCTCTGTGGAAGGCCGGATGCGGAAACCCCGCAGTTCCGTTCCCAAAATGCCTTACTTCTCCGTCATCCATGCCTTCTGGGTCCATGGCGGGGTGCCGATGAAAAGGAGGCCCGCGGGGGGGGGGAAGGGTAGAGGCATCCTGAACCTGTCTGGAGCGAACATGGGCCCTCGGTGCATCATTTGTGGCAGTAAGTGCGGCATGTTTGGAGGTGAAAGAAACTGAGGTAGATGGGGGCCGGGGGTGCGAGCGGGGGGCTGCAGAGGGGGGAAACCTGGCCGGGGACCGGGCATGAGTCCCGGGTCAGGGAGGGCCAGGACGGGCGCAAGAGCAGGCCCCAGCTGGTTGTCCATGTGTACGGAGAGCATGCTTTTGTCCGCTTTGGTGTCCTCGTCACGGCGCTCCCCACCTGCAGGTGACGAACGGACTCGAGTCAGGTGAGGTTCAGAAGCATTTTTTAGAGGAGAAACAGAGCCCCCGCAGAGAAGTCGTTCTGCTTATTGGACTCTCATACCTGGCGCCAACGCTGTCCGTTCAATCTCTGGGTGGATGAAGGCAGCTCCTCCGGGGGCCATGGAGACGGGGAAGGCCAGAGGGCTCCCGATGGGCGTCGCCTGCTCCAGGGGCTGAGCCTGGAAGACACAGAGGCCCAACATCATTGTGACGGAGTTCAAGCGGAAGCGTGGAGGGGTCAAAAATAAAGACGGAAGGGCATGGGGCTTGCTCTGAGTTTGAAGGGAAAAGGGAAAAAAAGGCTTCAGATTAAAGAAAACACATGAACACAAACACGTTTTTTTAGTGTTTACCCTTTTAATATGACAATGAAACCTGAAAAGCAAAGCTGGTTATGTATATCTAAAGCAAACAAGTGTTTTATGAAAAAGTTAATCAAACAAAGTCAAATTAAACCATGCGGAGCTGTGAAATGATACAATGCTGCTTAAGAGGATTGTGAAAAAACTGATAAAGATACATACCGTCTATCTATACCATGGATACATTGTACATATATAAATGCACGTGTGTATATAGGTACACACATGTACAATGTATGTATACATATGTGCATATATGTATATTCATACGTATATAATATTTCTAGCTGTGCTTTAGATACCCAGTTTACTACTTTTGTACAGTTTATAATGAAGTCAGAGTCAAATGTAGGAAATGCTAAAGTTGAAAGACGAACATCTAGAACCTTTGTGTCCATTATTCATAATAGCACAGAATTCTGTGTTCAGCACAGCTGTTAAAAAAAGTGGTCACTTTTCGCCCTGGAGGAAGGTTGTTATAAATATAATTTACTATCAGATCATTAACTCATGGCAATGTCCCATGGAGTTGAAAAAAACTGACCCTATAAATGGATCTATAACTGAATACAACAGAGTGCTCTGTTGAAAGTTATGCAAATAACTGAACGTATAAATTAAACATATAAACACAATATGCTACTTTTTTTTTTTTTTTAAAGTTGCACCTTAAATTTCTTTTTGCAGAAGTAAAATGAAGCCATCATGCATGCATGCATGCACTAATACAATGTTACCACTGTCTAGCAGGTTTGTTGTCCATTATTATGATGTCATAGCTACATCAGGTCACAACTACCTAAAAAACCTTGGCAAAATATTTACACTAAATCTTTTCTTGACATAAGATTTTTCTTTTTCATATATAGCTATTTGATAAGTAGAAAGGAAGAGTGCATTACATGCACCAAATCCAGCCACAAGAGGGCGGTAAGGAAACGCTGACTTTTTTTGAAGTGTACAAAATCACTCCACAACTGATATTATGAACAAAAACCCGACAATTTAAATGTATAATGTTCCTCACGCATTGTATTCCGTCAAAAAAAAAAAAATATTAAGGCAGAAACTCTGATTCAATTTGGCATAAGAACAAAATTGCAACTTATTGAGGGGTTCTTTAGTCCTCACTTTCTAAAATTTGAATGTTAATGCAACTCCATTGAGAATTTAGCACTTTAAAATCCTTCTGGGTAATATGTCATATTTCACCTAATAGTGACTTTTGCTTTTACATGTAGAGTTGAAAGTGACAGATTTGGAGCTGTATCACATCTATAACTCACTCAGCTTTGAACTATATTTTAAATAATTATAGGCCAGTTTACCTTCAAACAGACAGTTGATATACTGTATATGAGGGGAGGCAGTTTGTGAATTAACCACAATATCAAAGACTGTGCATTAAAGAAAATTGATGTTATTTTCCTTCTTTTTTGACGACTGCTTTTATCCCAACAGCTCAGATCAACGTTACACCAGTAAATGAAAGAGGTCCCCCACCCAGAGGCAGAACATTCCTCGAACACTCACCTTTGTGAGGACTTGTTAGTCTGATGTTCTCCGCACACGGACTGAGAACACTGTTGGAACTGAGAAATTTGACCTCCCGTCCTTGAAAAGTGACCCCATGTGAAAACGACAGAGGATAAAAGATGCTTCCGCATGATTGAGCAGATTGATGACAATCACGAGTAACTAAAAAAAAAAAAAGTAGATTGGCTTTTTTTTTTTCCTTTAAGTTTTCCCGCATATAAAAAGGCCATGACGCGCTGCAGTTCAGCAAATAGAGCTGCCAAATGACACCATCGTGTTCTGAAACATACTTTCTTGTCCTTTTAGAAGGTCCTCAATGTCCCCACTTGTGTTTTTGGTTTTAAAAAAGTAGGCTTTCTAATCATAAAACAGCAATGCTCTGCTATTTTCTTCAGAATGTGTATTACAGTTTGACAGCTAACTTATTTAAACAAGTGTTCGCAGATACATTTTAAACACCAGCTTTAATCTTTCAATACTTCTATCACTACAGAATTTCATGTTTTATAATATTGGGATTAATCCATTTAAAAACATGTAGGTGCTGACAGTACAAAATGTCACCATTTATTACAAAGAAAAAAAGTATTTTAATGGTGCACTTAAGTGTCGTGTTGAAATATGCTTCCTTGTAAATGTCTTAAAGCAGCATATCCTGCTCCAAAACCTGCTTCTCTCTTCAGTGTAAATTTCCACCGTCAGTGGAAGACACAACCCCATGCCATGACAAATGCTGACCTTTAAACAGATTTAAGGGTGCATTCACTCTGGGCAAATACTTGACCTGGAAAACGGAATTTTCTGACCGTGTGCGCGCACATATCCCCTGCTGGACCCCATTCTGGATGCCCCTGAGCACAGCAGGCTGCAGAGCTCTGCTGGCTCCGACTTTATCACGTTTGGATGAGCGAGGGCTGTCGGTGCAGCGCCCTCTAAAGGATTAGATGGGTAATTTCTCCAGTCCCGGTGGGCTTGGAATGCAAAAGCCTGCATATTTTGTGCATGCATATCCAGAAGAAAAGCCCCTCACACTGATAAGAGCGCTGAGATTTGTGTGAAAGTGCAATAAGAAAGCAGGTACAGGGAGTCCTAAAAAAAACTTGGCCAAAAAAATTCCACTTAAAAAAAAAAAAAAAAAAAAAAAGGGGTCAACTGGAGTCCAGAAATGATTGTATTAAATGCCATCAGGAATGCTCTTAATGTGTTGACAAACCTCCGGTATGCCGCTTCCAGACGAGATGCAACAGATACGGATGTTGCCGTTTCTCCCACTGTGCAGAAATGAAGCTCTAACATCCAGGATACAAGCGCTCCCACATCGCCTTTGACGACGCAACCAAGAGAACGAGCTGCGACACCGTGATCCCAGCACGTACAACCTTCAACCAGGAGAGTCAGCACTGGTGTGCAGCCGCGAGCTGTGCTCCCCGTCGTCATTCACCGTTTCATCCACACTAAGGTGAAGGCATTTAAAGAGAGTATGCAGATGCCATAAAGCATGTTGATGGTGTGTGAGGGTCGCAGCATCAACTCGCAAATTAAAAAATGATTATTGAGCGTGCTTAAAATCCCACAAGATCACATGCAGCGTTTCAGTAAAAACATCATTTAGGCAAAGATAAGTGACTTTGTTTTACGTGAAAACATTAGTCACTGCTGTGCTGCACTGATAAGATCATGAGATTTTATATAAAGTCGCATACTATACACAGATATTTTGATAACTGTTCCAAGAAAGAACCTGAAATCTGAAATTTGAAATGTTGACCATCAAAATGTTTAGCAGGTAAAGCATTTGTCCCATGAGTAATATTTGGTTTCAAAGCCGTTTCCCCGTTCTACTCCGCCCTCCAACGCCCCCCCCCCCCATACACACACACACAAACCTCGCACCCCACCACCAGACTGATCTACTTCAATACTTTCCATGCACTACACCTCCATACTACTTAGTACTTCTATATGTTTTTACTATATCATTCCATATATATTGTACATGTGCCATTAATAGTGCTTGAGCGCTTCTGGTTGGATGCAAAGTGCAGTTTGGTACCTGTAGATGGACATTTATAAGGACAATAAATCTAATTGGGTAAGTCAAGATTCAGATTACCAATTAAGTTTCGTTGAACTGCTGTTCAGACACTTCTGAACAAGTATGACACATGAGATAAACATGTCTGCAAGATCTGAAGATGATTGATATGGACTTTTTTTTTTGGGGAGGGGGGGGGGGGCAACATCATGTAAAGCATCCATCAAACTCTGCCTTGTGTTCTATCATGTGCACCAGTACCACTTTGTCTTTCTCGCCCACTTCCCTGTTGCACTCCGCAGCACCACAAGTGAACGGACAGGAAAACTTCGTGCTTCATGTGACGTTTTACGGGATATGTCACCTTGTCACACTCTGCGATTCAGCACCACAAACACAAACCAGATGTCCCAGCAACATCAGAAAGATTACAACCCAGCAAAGTAATGAAAGGGGGAAACGGTCGCATTTTTTTGTGGAATGTGCAAACATTAAAACGAAGGCAGAAGCTCGTCACTCAGTGTATCGCAATGCTGTTCATCATTGTCATCTCTCTCTTACATTGATGCAAATAGGGTTTTTCTTTGTTGTGCTGATTTCGATCGTAAACTTGTAAAGGATCATTTTGTTCCAAGCACCCATTTCTGCAGGTCGAACACCGTTTCTGTTGCATGAATGCTTTGGCGCACTTTTTCGTCTGATAGAAAATAAGTCAACTACGATTACTTTGGTTGAAGCAACAAAAAAAACGACATTGAATAATGTCTAATCTGTGGTCTGCGCAGTTAAGTGTCCTAATTCATTTGAAATCCATCAATGTCGATCATGGGATATTTTATAGCTTAACAAAACATCTAAAGAGAAAACACCAAGTTATCTGAGATATGTCGAGTGGCCAAACATGCAACAAGATCGTACCTGATAAAATAAATGGACTCAATTACCTTACCTCTAAAAATGTTCCTTCACTTGTCCTATATCTTTGGTCTTTCTGGTGTGCTCATTTTTGTTTAATTTAATAAAAAAAAAAAAAAAAAAAAAAAGAAAAAGCTGAGCATTGAATCTTTGCTTAAGCAAGTCGACAATTTCGTGTACGTTTCCCTTACCTGTGATTAAAATCTCTACCACATGTTGATTCTGACTGCTGGCGATACAGCCGACATGATTGTCTCTGCTCGTCACTCTGTTAGGTGCATCAAGGTGACATTTCCATGAAATGTCCCGGACAAAGTAATTAGAGGCGAGACGTCTACATTTAGTCATATATAGGCAGTTTGCGATGTCCTTTGTGTCTCTCTCTGTCCATTCATCAACAGATTCTCTACCCGGCAACATTCCACTTGTCAGAAGCAAGAACATCAGATACCGCAGCCTGTCCAGGTTTTCATTTCTTTGGTGAGACATGTTGGAATAATTGGCAGAATTTTTGGCTTACCTTTTCTTGTCACTTGAAAACACTTCCTTCCATCTTGGCCTTTAAATTCCACTGGCATCCAATACATACCCTTGAGCTCACAGTTTGTGTGCAACCACTCACAAAGAGGGCAATTTCACCAGCTAAAGGCGGCAGGGTGCAGAGGGTCCGACCGGATCACTGTGGATCTAGTTTCTTTTATTTAGCAGCTGAGGAGTGCTTTATCAAGTAAAGATTGGCCTATTCAAGCTCACATCTGTTTCAAGATTTGCACGTTGTCACCCAAATGATTCACGTACTCATTGATAGAAATCTGTTGTCCGTTGATAGTAGGATGTGAGACTAATGGAAAAAAAAAAAACATACCAATGACCATATCCTAGGTTTATGAACAATGGGCTCTTCCTGGAAACAAAGAAAGGTTTACAAGTTTGCCCTCTACATATACCACAGTAGGTGTTGTTATTTTCACACTTTATTTGAATGAGTTACTGCAGGGTACAAGGTCAGTGAAAATGCACGTTTTTTTTTTTTAGGAAGAGGAGAAATCAACAGTGGTTCCTGAGGCTGAATGTGACTCAGCAGAGGAGCTTATCTGATTTATATTCCAGGAGGAAAACGTCAAACTGCAAGGCGACCTTGGAAAATTAATGGATCATGGTAAAGTGATGCGCAAGTCGTAAGTTGCTATTAGGGAATAAATTATCTGACTTAAGAATGTAAATTGTTTCTTTTAAATAAAACTAATAACCTTGACACATCAGTCCGTATCTATTCAGATATCTAAACAAATCAGATATGAGAAGATTTTACCTGAGAAGATTTCCTTGAAGCACACGTTTACTGTTAAAACTACTGACTCACTCCCACCTGCAAATATCCTAAGAGTGCTGCCTTTTTCACATTTTGCTGCATTTTGAAGTATGTTGAAAGAAAACATACATTTGTTTCCGGTTAATCACAACAAGTTGGCGTTTTTGGATGCCACGGCGGATCTCACTTTTTGTAACCACGTGGAGGAAAGTTAAAGAAATCTGTTTAAATGTGTATTTCTCCAAAGAGGCCCTATACGGCTGTCACAATTTCTTGAGAAAGATTTAAATTACTTGGATATATATTTTTTTAAAACCTGTAGGAACCTTTATTGAAGAGAGAAAGTAAGAGGGCAGTACAGATAAGCTCCACTGCTCACAGAACGTCATTTTCCCCATTCATACACTACAATCATGTGGAAGCCTCCAATGCAATAGGAATGAAACCAATAGAATGAGAAAACTGTGAATATCAAAATTAAGGTGTTAAATGTCTGCATTATCATTACCTGAACTTGGGTGACTCCATCTACTGACACATTTTCGAATGCTCCGTTTGCAGCCGCCATTTTATTAAGGTCCCTGGCAATGTTCCATTCTGTGGACAATAGAAGGTGTAATAACATGATCAGGATATTGTGGACAATAGTCTTCATGAGGTATAAAGTTAAGTTCATTTTACCTGGATTTAAAGTGTCTGCATCAAGCATACCACCTTCCCGATAGCTCTCCAAATCTTCAACTCTGACCTTGTTCCAGGGGATGTAGGTTACTCCTTGCTCTACATCCCAGAACTTTTTGTGAGTTGACTTTATACCTTTGTTCAAGGCCCAGGCAATCTATATTAGACATTAGTTTCAACATTACTTATGATCACAGCAACAAGTAAGAAAGAAACAAGATGTAAACTCAGGATGTGAAAGGCTCCAATTAGAATGGCTAGAAATAAAGTGCACTTAATGTACCTTCACTGGTTTCTGGTTGACTCTGTATGATCCCCGACTGAGTTTGTTCAACGCCGTATATGCATCTTGTCTGTGAACCATGACGATATAAGCGCAGCCTCTTGGAGGGATCATCTGATATAGAAAAAACAAAAGGTTAAAAGTAACACAGATAAATGGAAGTTTTCTAGGCTCCCCAGACTCACATTGATCGACTCAATCTGGCCAAACTCCTCTAAAAGGGACACCACATCAGACTGCTGGGTTTTCTTGTCCAGCTGTCCAATCCAAATTGTCGTACTGCAAACTGTAAAACCAGCAAAACTAAATAAGCAACGTGAGTGGACGATGCATTCAAATGTATGATTCTACTGGCTGTGGTACATACCGCTCAGAGTTTGGCTTTTTATACTGGGAAGACCTTTCTGTCTACGCTCTCTGTTGTTCTCTCTTTCACTTCTGTCCCGAGAACGAGACCTCCATCGGTTTTCTCTGGATCGAGAATGCTCGGGCCTACCCCTCCTGGAGCGGGATGACGATCTCGATCTTTTTCTCCTTGGAGATCTTAAACACATCATGTTGAACACGGCATCACAAAATAAAATAGAGCAAGATGTGATGATAGTTTTGTGATAAAACCAACTGAAGAAAAAATAAATTCCCTACGCCACACATCAGTAGTTCAGCATGAAGCTGCATTTCAACTGAACCGTATGGTTCACTTTAGTGCTCTACTTTACACTGCTCAATAACTGATTATCGATTACACAGGTTAACGACCATAACAAAAGGGTACAGAAGTAAAATTTCAACCACTGTAGTAATCACTTAATGGTAAATATAAACTCTTACCTGGAACCTGATCTCCTGTTATAACTTCTGTGTCTTCCTTCCTGGTTTAAACCCGAGTCTTCCCTTGATCCTCCCTATTTGAAAATGACACAGCATAATTACAGAGCATCAGGTTTTAGACACATTTAAGTGTAAAATATGTTGGATAGACCAGTCATTGATATTAAAACACAAACCACCAAACTTATATGTCGCAATCTTAAGAAAACAGAATGAACGTTCCACAAATATAAGAGGCTAAACAGAAATGGATCCATAGGGGACATCTACACTACCAGATGCAGGGAGAGAGCCTCCTTCCACGACACCACCCACCCTGCTCAGTTATTATTCACTCCTTTGCCCTCTGGAAGGAGGTGGCACCCCAATATTTTCTACCAATTGATGCTACTGACCATTTTTTTTTTTAAAACAAGATTTTTTTTCAGTTTGTAAAGCTTTGTATATTGTAGTTCGTAGTTTTGTATACTGTACATAACTGCTGAAGGTCTCATATTTTGATTTACTTAACCCTATCTTAAATTAATTAAATGCTAAATAGAGAGCTGAGAATGACTATTTTTTGTGATGGTTCAAATGACAATAGAGTCTGAAATTACTTACTCACTTTACAATGTAGGATAATGACTGTCTCCACTCACTGACCCATATCATTTGAGCGTACATATTTCTATACCCACTCACTGCTATAATTGATATGTATCATTAATTGCTGCCAATCATGACTTACTAAACACTGAGCATGGTAAAAACTGCAATCCCATGACATTATAATTATGTGTGCAAACCCATTCTTTTTTTAAATGATTAATGACATTCATAAAATGAGCCAGAAACAGAAGTTTAAAATCTGCAGAATTCAACTACTAAAGGGTCACAATTTTAAACTTTAAATTATATGGATATATAAATGTTAGATAGCAGACTACAACTTTAGATTTACCTCACAGTGAGAATAAGCATCATTTATGGGACGGTATCTGTCCGGTATCGTATGATGCTCAGAATGACTCATTTTTCCATCCTGCACAAAAAAGACGATTAAACAGAAATGAAACTTATGCCTTCAAATAGGTGATACTTTACAGAATCAAACCAGGAACATGAACATAATTATAACTTGGCTCCAACTCACAGCAATTCAGTAAATACTGTAACAGTAAGCAAAGCATCATTTTTTTTACACTGAACCATCTATATTAAGTTAAGGCCATAATTATAGTCAGAATAAAATTATTGTAATTATTTGGTACCTGAATACCACTGGTCTGGGCCATCATATGAACACTCTCAAGAAACAGTTTTTCAGAAATGCCTCTGTAATGAAGAAACACATAAGATTCTAAATATTAAAGGACAACACAAAAACAAACACATGAGGAAAATTTGTAGCCATACTTTTTACACTGTAGACTACAAAGACTAAAACATCTCTTTGTACTTACTGGGGCCGAGCACTGCCTTCTCTAGAATTGCCGTCCTCTGGTTCATCATCGTACTCAAATCGGTCAAGGAGTTGCTACGGAAATACATTTACAAGTTACACAAATGTGATGTTTACAGGACCACCAAAACTGTCATACCACTGAGATAACCTATTAATTACCTCAGCTAATGAGCTTTTCTTTTCTTTGTGTGCACTGTAAGTGTTGAGCTGGCTCACAGGCACATGTGGTGGGGTTGGCATGTTGTTTGCAAAGGTGGTGGAGAGAGTCTTATCTGCCTGCTGGAAATTCTGGAGTATTCTCTGCAGCTGGAAGATAGATACTTGTTTAAAACGTTATGTTTCCCATCAAAGGCCATGGTTCCAAAATGCAGGGGCACCAACTGCTTTTTTGACTTACCTCCTGGCCATGTGGAGACTGAAAAAGCTGTGCCACAGCAGCTAAGGCATCAGATGTGGGTATTTGGGGCTCACTGGACACAACTGTGGGACTAGTGGCAGACAGCTGTGTCTGAGGAGCTGTAACAACAGGTCAGACACAAGGCAAATTAGGTGCATAGATGGGAGGGTTAAATGACTGACATCAAATAAATATACACATTTATTTACCCTCAACTATATTGGGAGAAATCATATTTCCATTTGCCATATCCACTAAAGACTGAAGTATATTTATATCGAACACGCCATTCTTCTGCCACAGGTTCAGCACACGGACTATTTTGGTCTGAAAAAGGGAGAGATAACGAGTTTCAGCACGTCATTCAGTTACATTCAATAAAACTCCGAGCAGCGATATGGAAAACCTTGTCTTCCTCGGGGCAGTGGTAAAGGTTGTGAAAGGTGTCTGTGAAATTCTTCAGGAATCTGGGACCGAACACATCCTTGTCAACACCAAACTGATGGCGTGACTGTCGAACAATGGAATCAACCACATACAGTCCAGGGACTTTTAATTCTGGCTTGCACTAAAAAAAAAGGGAAAAGTTGATTACAAATGGACAATTTGAATGCATTTTACACTTTAGTTTAAAGCCTCTTAGTACATACCTTTTTGATAAACTTTTCCACAATCTGGACAACATGCTTGTAAAGCTGATGAAAGAAACACACACACACAAAAAAACATTAAAAAAATATGATAAATGTAATCAAATTTGTACAATTAATATCTGATGACTTCTGCTCCTTTATTGTGACACCTGCAGTACAGAACAGTGCAATAGTTTCTTTATAAATGGAGGGGTTACCTTGATCGCTTTAATGGCCGCTTTTGTAACAGACATCATCTTAGCTCGAGATATTGGAGGCTTCATGTCAATCATGGAGAACAACTTGAAGAAAAGATAAGAAAACAATTAATATGGTAAAACAAACACTTAAACATTGTGTTCATTAGCCTTACTGTAGCTACCATAATAAATACAGAAGAATTAAAGTCTTTCTCAACGTTAAACTGATGCCCATATTTCACATTGCATCGATAGCTAATGTTTATACAATTATTATAGCCTCCCAAATGGAATCAAGTAAATCACAACACATAAAACGCCCATGAAATATCGCAAAAGAGACCAGTCTACATTTTAATGGAAATATATGCAGATATGGAGACAATCATGCATTTTTGCTTATAATAAACAGCAATCACATACATGGAGATCTTGGAATATCAATTCCCTCTAATCCCACTCAGTAATAGACTGGCTTCCTGGAAACCCACCAAAACATCCAAGTGTCGTTAGTGGATCCATGACAACATCCAAGACGTCAAACTTGTCCTCGACAGTTTAGCGGGGCAGCGTGCTTTAGTCGAACAAACACAACTCTACCGAAAAATACCGATAAAGGTGTACCCCCCCCCCCCAGAAATTATAGCAGAAGTTTTGTCGGTTAAAAACGTAAACATATGTATATATATAAACGGGCGCTTTCAAGTGGCCTCTGCGGTTAGCTGCTGGGCTAAGCGCTAACATTCCAGGCCTACCAGTGCGGAGCCACAAAATGGTGCTGGCTCAATAAAACCCACTCGACTCCCGTTCACTCCAGTCGGGAGTTACTGACGGGGGTCCGTCTTAAAACGACTCCCCCCGCCTCAAACCTGCGGCCGAAGCCCGCAGGGAGGTGCCCCCCTCCCCCTGAACCGAGGCGTTCGCCTCCGCTCGACCCGCGGACGGACCAAAACTTTACCTCCATGTTGAACGCTTTCACCGCGTCCATCGTTGCTCTGGGCGGTTGGAGGCGAGTCGACTGGGGCCGGGAGAGTGTGCTTCTTTACGGAGTCGAAAGAACACGTGATTTCATGGCTAGATTGCGGCTCAGAAACGCCGAATGTCTCGTTTTAATGTGACGGGGAGAGGCGAGCTATCCGAGCCTCCGCTACAGTCGGAAATGCTAATGTCATGTGACCCGCAACTGTTTTTCCGGCTGGGGGGGTGACGTCACCGCGTTGACCTCTGCTACAAATCAGCAAATTTGAAGGAAAAAAAAAGAGATTATCTAAAGTAATGGAGTGACGGCGCATGTGAAGGCTGTGTGGTCTTACATGAACAAGCGTGTGATTTTGTTGAATATTTTTGATAAGCGTATTGCGCCATCCAGTGGTTAACTGTGTGTATTGCACGCTTCTGTAAATCCCAGTCAGAAGTGTTGGCCATGATGGGATCCAACCAGTAAGGTGTGTGAGCCTCAGTCAGCCAGCTCCTACATCAATATCAACACCGGATTAAGGCTGACATGGAGAACACAACTAGCACCTATGAGTGGGAATACTATTATGATTATATTGACCCTGTGATTGTGGACGAGAGTAAGCTGAAATACAACAAGTGTGAGTATTTGTTCTTATATAGGACTATAAAATCGTTATCATAATTGGGAGCAGTAGTAAGAGTAATAATAGTAACAATAACACCTTACAGTAGTTTTTTTTTGTTTTCAGACTCAATTGTTATAATATTCTGGATTTCACTCTGTGGATTTGTGGGATTCCTTTTTCTCACTTTGAATCTAATGTCTCACAGTGGAAATCTTCCAGGGTAAGTCTCAGATGCATTTGTAACTTTAGATTTGAAACCACTTTTTTTACACATTAATTTCTTCCAATTTATCCTATAAATATTGCAGGATCCCCAGATGTAAACCCATACACAGTTGTAGAAGACCCCTGAGTGGATGCTGAATATAAATGTGGACTGTGTGTGGAATGTGGAAATAAAACAATTTTGAAGATCCAAGTTGTGATAAATGAATCCTTCAGTTCTGATGATGGTAATAGCACCATAGAAAACATAGAAAGGGATCTATGAATTTGAATGTAGAAAAAGAGTTTCATTAAACATAGTAAACCTGTGATTTAAATGGTAATGTATTTTCTCTTTCATAAATCTTTTTTCTTTTGTGTTACTTCCACAAACATGATCTCAAGGCATTTTTCAAATCTTTAGTTTTCTGTTTTGCTTATTATTTTCTTTGTATTAGAAAACCTTCATTGCACTTTGTCGAACAATGTTCTGAAATTGATGTTTGAATTTGAACACCTTTTAACCTCCACTGAAATACATATTTTAAAGATCATGAATATCATGAATGAATAGAATAAAATGCACACAACTTTTTACAATAAGAGATTTTACCAAATATATTTTTTTAAAAAAACAACAATGATTATAGACTTCTTGGCAATGATCGAATATCTAACTTATGCTGCTGCCGATGTCATCACAAATGGCCTTGATGGCTGTTTGAGCCACTGCTAACTTGGATGCCTTTTGTCTCTTACATTTGGTTCTGGCCACCAAACTGACATGAGACAGAAACATCTGTGCTGATGTGGCTCCACTCCACATCTCACTGATGTACACTGACAACAGAAACAGCCCCGCTTCTGGAAAGGAGCAAACAAAAGGCAATCATGTTAACTAAAATATAGAACTCAAACTGAATTGTAGTGTTCAAATATGTGATTAAGATGGCAGTCTCTCACCATATCTGGATTGGTCCTGCTTGGATTTTGAGATGCAGGCAGACACGACTGCCTGATGCAGCACTGGAAGGTTGCCTCTGGCCTCTAGCAAGCACATCATGATGTCAATAAATATCTGAAATGTTTCCACTCTTGATGGGATGCTGCTGTGGCAATAAATTTCAGTGTGGTGATGGAGTCGAAGAAGATCTGCTCTCCAGCCAGAATCCTCTAACACAACATTCATAATCTCCTTGTGTTCCAGGACGGCTTTCTTGGCCCACAATAAAAATTCTTTTGTTCTGTTTTCATCGTATGCTTGCTCCACCAAGCACCTCAGGCACCACTTGGTGAGCAAGTGTGCAGCATCACTGGCTAAAGAACTGGGAGCTGGCCTGTGTTGGCTGCTGACCAGCTGAGGTTCAGAGACCGGAATCAGAGGCTCCCAATGAACGAAGATGCTGCAGAGGTACGTTTTACACTCCGTCGGGGGGCTCGCTTCTTGTTTCTCAATTTCAGAAACTTCTGCCAAGTTCTGTCTTTGTGATTGGGACTTGGAAAGGTGGGCTTTGCCTTGACTCTTATCCATACCTAAAAACAAAAAAGATAAACAAGACCGCAGTTGAAGCATTAAAAATACAAGGAATTACTACATCCATTAAAACACAACATAAATTCTCTTAAGTAATGGAAAATGACGGCATTCAGCGTATAAAAATTTTACAATCTTATTATGTGTGTCTGACACAGACACTGCCTGGATGTCCAATCCATAATGTGAAGTCAGGGAGTGCAGTCAACAGGGGATATAAAGTATGTACAAAAACAAGCTTTCAGAGAACAAATCTATTGAATTCAAGGCCAGGTATATAAACTCTGTGTAGGTTTCCAAAGGCCAGCTGCAGATAACCTGATCAGTGAGTCAATAACTTCCAATAAGTGCAGCTACTTAATGTCAGCGTGAGGTAACTGATGCGAAATGGAGTCAAATCAAGTTGAAGGCAACTGTTATCACGGGTGGTGAATGGGAAATGTTTTTCTTCCTCTTGTGTTTTGTTGAAAACCTCATGTAGACATAAACACTCAATAAACTGACCAGTGGCCATAGAAGGGCACTCACCCAACAGTTCCTTCAGTTGGTTCTTTTCACACAACGCTTGTATTTGGGTTAGGAGCACTCTGTTGTGGGCAAGGGAAGCCCAGCAATGCAGAAGAGAAAGAGCTTCTGAGCAGGAGAGTGGCTGCGGGGGGACCGTGAGGCGCCCAGCCTGCATGTTGAGACTGAGCGCCGTCCTTCTGTACTTCAACACAGAGCAAAGAGTCTGCAGGAACAGACGGAGCTGGGCAGGCCTCGCGCATAACCTGGTTGAGAAATCAACAGAACACTGACGTCCACGAGCAAAACCACAGAGTGCACCTAAAACTAGTAAACATCGGGGTCAGGACGGTGAAGAGGTCCTCTAAATATTTACCTGAGTTGTCTGCTGATAGTCAAGGCCACACAGAGGAAGTCATTAATCAGAGGTAGTGGGAGACACTTTGCTGAGCTTTGGCTTTTCTCGACCGCCATCATCTGCTTCTCCTTCTGTCCCAGGATCGTAAACCACAGCGCATGAAGCAGATCTATGACGCCACCGAGCAACTGCTGGTCCACAGTCCTGGGCAGGGAAGTGCAGATACACCATAAATACAAAACAGACATAAGATATTACTGGAAATATCGACTGGATTACCGGACTAGTGTCACGCTTACTTCCTTTCAGCTACTTGTATGATCCATGTGAGGAGGCCACAATTCTTTGTCAGGTTGTAAGCTGCTCTGGTAACATGAGCGGCCCGCAAGAGGACCTTCATAATCTGGGTCTAGAGATATAAAATGTAAAAAAAAAAAGTAAAAAGCATGTAAAACAAATGCATGCCGAAGACATTTTTTATTACTTTGACATTTTTTCCCCCCATAATTTAACTGATTTCTCCATTGTTATGATCTCATTCGGTCTTCTGTTGCTGGAGCTTCAGTGAATACCTGGCAGTGTTCATCACACAGGGGGCTACTGCTGAAGCCCAACAGGATCTGAAAGATGCCCTGTTTGTCACACAGTTCGAAGCACTGTCCATCACTCATCCCTTCCTCCAGGACATGTAGGATCCATTCGCGCTCCATTTTATGCTGGGGGGGTGAAAAAAAAGTTGAAATTCCAAGGTAACGGTCATTTCTGTAAAACAGTAACATGATCTAATACCTAATCTGGCTAGAACAAGCTAGTGAAGGTTAAATAAACCGGGTTTATTTTGACAGTCTTTTGCCCTTGTCGACGAAAATGACCCGGACAAGTTTCATGGCAAGGTAGAAAAAACAAAAACATCTCTCCTTTCAAGATGAATTACCTCCACGTCAAAGCCATAGAAAAGCTTAAAGAAGTCAGGGACTCTTCTGAAGTCCAAACTCTGATGAGACAGCAAAAACCTGTTCAACACCACATACATGTGGTCCTCTGTGAAGTTGGGAAAGAAAAAGGTAAGGTGATTAATATTCATTTGAGCCTTTAGTCAGGATCTAATTGTTCAAGGTCAAAAGACACAAGCATAAAGAGTTACATACCAGGCTTCAGCATCTGTTGAGCAACTTTGGTGACATAAGTAGTCAAAACAAAGGAAAGCCTTTGATTCTTCTGTCGGATCCCATTTTTCATCGTGTCCATCAGGTACAGCAGCTGTTCGAGATGAAGAAAGACTTCAGTGTTTCTTTAAAGAGAATGTTTAAAGCCGCTCGCTACCTTCCCACCGTTTACCTGTTTCTTTTCCCTGAACTGGGAGCCTTCCAAGTGTTGGTAGAAGCAGCTGAGCACGTGATAGGCTGCTGCTCTCACGTTTGGGTCGTAGCTACTCAGAGCCATCACTGTTACTCCCATGGCGTGGGTGGATACAAACTTCAGGCAGTCAATCACGCACTCTTGAACATAAAGAGGAAGAAAAAAAAATACAAAAATGACCAAAGAGCATAAACTGATTCGAGTAACATTTCAATAATACTCACCGGGTCTCAGAATGGCACTGAAGAGAGGCAAAAGAAAGCAGGGATCATACAAGTTCCCAAGGTCCTTCACGTCACTCTCAGTGTAGATGAGCTCCTTATTGTCCTAAATTTGTGTAATAACTGGGATTACATTTCAATACAACATTTCATCTCACTCCTCAGACATTTATTCCTGTTATTTCTGAATTCAATAATTGAAAATGGAAGCGAAGTGGATTTGAGCTGCTTCATGAAATGCTGAACAGAAAACCCTTCGACTGCATGAAATTAACAGAAGTTTTTGGAAATAAAATCCAGCAGTTTATGACAAATGGTATTCTGGAAGGTAATCTGCCAATAAAAACTGACCTGGGTCATCATTTTGCGTTTCTGGGGGAAGTGTGCAACCGTCTGCAGCATCCTGTCAGTATTAAGCAGGGCCAACAGATCGTCTGAGCTGACCTGCTTCCAAAGAGAAGCTCCCAGGCTTTTCCTGGTTTTGTGATGTTCTACAGCTGCTGAGCCCCACAAGAAGGATCTGGAGTTGAAAGGAATTCATTATTTATTAATGAAAAGAAGCTTCTTTCATGTGTAGATTTTCCAATGTGACTAGAACTTACTGAAATTTCAGCAGACTGACATTGTTCCTTTCATATTCTTGGAGGAGGAGTAATATTTTCTGATCTACAAACAAAAACATAGATGTCAAAGGAAGGCAGGACAGCACCCAAAACTACAGGAATACTTTTCTATCCTACCTAAAGTACTCAGCGATACTCCGTATGCTCCCAAAAGCACAACAAAGTGGTTGTTGGTACAGACAGCAGGACATTTCTTCACCAAAAACAGAAGTAAAGACACCAAAGCTTCTGTAAAGACAACAAAATAAATGGATCTGTCCATAAAAATAAAGCAATTAAGTAAAGTTTGAAATCTTTATCCCACACTGATCATACCTTTAGCCTGACACGTGGGCTCTTCAGCAGAGTCCAACATTGTGGGCAGAAACAGAGAATGGGTGCTGGTCATCATATGAATGGTTGATAATGAGACCAGATCCTTGTGGTCTCCACTGTCAGTATAAATCACGTCCAACAGGCTGACCAACGTATTCAGGAAAAGGTGATCTTTGAAGCGATACCTGCAACAGCAAAGTATGCTTTATGTCACAGGAAAAAGAACAAAAAAATGTACAGGACACTTGAAGAAATTCTAAAAATCTTACTTCAGCCCATTCTTGACAAAACTGTTCCATTCGGATGCAGCGATGTCTTCAGATGATGACTGAATAAATAAAACAAGTTACAGAATATATGCAATAAAAACAAAATGGTGTGCATGTTTAAGAGAAACCCACGAGGTGTTGATGGAGGCTTTCCAAAATGCTCCCCTCCTGCTCAGATGGAGAAGTAGCCGGATCTTTATAGTTGCTGTAACTGGCAGTGAGACACTTGACGGCAGCATTAATGACAGACTTCCTCCAAGTTTCTTTGTCTTCTGGAAAATCTGCCAGTTTCTCCGTAATAACATCAATTAATTTCCACCTGGAAAAGAGGAAAAAAGGTTACGCAGACAACTCGTAGTGATCAGAAATAGTTTAATTTTGAAGCTTAATCAAATACCTTTCAAAACTCTCCACGTTCTGAAGAGCAGTGGGCAGATTTTTAATCAAGTTCCTGATGTTGTCGATGTTTGCAGAGAGTTTGATGAGACTAGACAATGCTTCAGTCTGTTGGGTCCTTGAGTTCTCAGTCAGGTTTCCCAGAACACGTTGGGACAATTTCAAGAACAACGTTTCCTTCAAGGCTTTTAAAACTTGCTTTTGCACTGTGAAAACACAACAAATGAATATTTAATGCACCACGAGCGACAGTAAAAACTAAGAATTCATCCTCTCTATAAATCAATAACAAACCATCTGTGGGCCTGGCTGGATCCTCTTCACTTGCCATCTGCAAGTAAACTATGATAAGTGGAAGAAATGTTTCTGTGGTGTCTAAAACCTTCTCCATGTTTGAAGGTTCTAGACACCACACCTCGAAAGAAAGAAGATGGGTGGAGCAGTTCTGCAGCAACAGTGAGCTGATTGCCAGAGTGTTGTGCGAAGGATACTGGAAACAATGCAGCAGAACGTCTGTGCTAATCAGCTTGGCACTGCCTGGCTCATCAGACAGAGCCTGGAGTAAGAAGGCCTCCAGGGTGGGGCTGGAGCAGGACAGGAACAGAGTCCCCAGACCGTGGAGGTGTGCTTGAGAGAGAAAGATAGTGCGGTCCAGGGAGGCGTTCGCTTTCGACTCTGTGAGGATCTGCACTGCTGCGTGACCGTAAACACTCAGCTCAGCCTGTGAACCCTTACTCCTGGGGAGCATCAGCCTCTCCTGGGGGAGGAGTAACAATTTGGAAACGACTTCATTCAGCTTAAAAGAGTCCAAGTAACAGTGCAAAGACAAGAGGGCTTGGAAAGGCTTAGACTGTTTCTTTGCCCCCTGGGACGGTTTGTCCATCACTTCCTTAAGCACTGACTTTTCTATTGCCCCCATGTAGCTACAAACAAGGTCCAGCTGGGCCAGATCATGGAGGGCAGGAGCGCAGGTCTTCAACAAGGCCAGAATGTCCTCGTTCAACTGGGCGCATAGCTGCTTTAATCTGACAGGGTTCAGTGTGTGAGGGGGCAAAGTGGACAACTCCAGGGCCAGGAACCACTGATCCAAACACGGATGCTTGAAAATGGAGCTGAGTACAGAAAGAAGGATCTAAACACAAAAAAGGTCATTTTAATATCAGCATGAAATAAGAATCACTGTAAAAGCTGAGATTCTCTCTGACCTCTTCTTTCTTAGATTCCACTGTTGATGCTTGGGTGATTTCTAGGAAGAGCTCAGATCCTTCCTGGGGCTTCTCAGCTGTTGACACAGAGTTCACGTTCTCCTGGAACTCTTTTAGTTTATTCACCATTTCCAAGAGTATCCCCATTAAGGTCCTCACAGGGAAAATACCTATTTCTTTGGGGAACTGTGAAGAATATTAAATATATTTATTATGATATACACATCAAAAAGCTGTGCCTAAAGAGTAAATAAGATGAGCAGAGAATCTTGAGTTGTGCTCTTACGTTGCCAACATTTTCCAGAGTTGATTTTATGTAGAGTAAGATCTGTTTGACTGCTACTGGATACTCATCAATTGACATGGAAGGCAGAGTATCCTCTACTTTCTTCCTGAAAGAGTCCTGGAGTAAAGTGCTCATTCCCTGCTTATAAGCAGCTTTCATCAGTGCAGTGAATGAAGAAGGTGATGATAATTCCTCTGAACAGCCTTCAGATGACTTGAACTGTGATAAGAGACAGCTGTTATTTAATATATCAAGAATTTAATGGGACCTTTGATATCAAAACTGACCAGCTTCTCCTGGCACTGGTGTGGAAGCCATTTGGAGTAATAGTCATGAAGGCTTGTGATAGATGGATGAGGAGAAGCAGAGAGTTGTGAAGAAACCAGCTCTTTGTCATATTGTAGCAGAGCCAAGCAGAGCGGGAGCGGTTCTCTCTGACAGTGCAGCACATCTAAAATAACTGCAGACAAATACTCCAACACAACTCCTGAAAGAAAGAAAATCAAATAGTTAATAGATGAATGACATACCCAGGCTTTCTCATGGAGTGTAATATGCTTTAAATACTAATCCTTGCAATTGGTTTTCTGAGAATTTCATATATTTATATGGTCCTCTTAATGTGTGTATAAATACTGCTGATATGTTTCTACAGTAGTCTGGCACAGTCTCTGCAGCACTCAAGGCAGGGAGAAGATTGAGGAATACTAGATGATTCCATATATCTTAAATAGTCCAAACTGTGCCTTTAACATATAAAAATATTCACATCATTTGACTCAGTACTGTACCCTTGTCTGCTGGCAGTTTGTTTCTGGCTTCCAGAGCAGCAGGTACAAACACACTGAAAGGGAAGGTCTGAAGAATGAGCTCTTCGCTCAGAGATGGCCCGAATTCCTGCATCTCCCCTTCACTACCCTCCATAATGACATCCAGCATGTCTATGACGTCTAGAAAACATCATTGACAGTCAGACATTGTAAAGAAAAACAGATATGGTCAGAAATGAACCACCACTCAAATGTTTAACCCCTCACCGTCTATGTGTGACACCGGGGTACTGGTGGTCTCGCCCTCTTGGCTACTCAGGTTATCTTGCAGGTATGCTGCCTCCTGGACAAGGCTGGCAACCTTATCTGTGTACGTGTAAGAACTGCTCACCACTTTCCCCAATACCTAGAGAAAAGGCATCATAATTAAATGTGAGTGAAAAAGTAACAAACCACATTTTTAAGAGGTAAGTAAGCATATACTGCAGATGAACTCACCCTCTCCAAGAACTGAATCACTGTTTCTTGTTGGTTTGGATCTACTCTTGCCAGCTGATTCAGCCATATCTCCAGCTCCTTCCAGGTATACTCAAATACCCCACTGTCCTTTAGCACCTAAATAAGTCAGAGGGGGAGGACAAATTTCACTTTTTCTTATATGCTGCTCTCACATCAAATATGTGGGTCTTTTAAATAAGACTTAATTACCACGATGTGGGAAAAAGGAGTCTCACAAAGCATGAGACAAAAGGAAATTGAAAAAGAAAGCCTCTCTTACTTTCAGGATTAGCGAGCGTGTGGAAATTTTTAAGTGGCTGTTGCTGCTGCTAACAAACATCTTCAGAAGCAGGTGAAGAACAGACTTCTCTCCAGATGATTCGGAATCTGCAACATCCTGGGAACCCAAGAAGTACATTCCAACAATATTACCCATAAACCAATAATAAGTGGAGTTGATATAACAACAGTACAAGGCCTTTACCTGTATCCGGAACCATGAAAACTTGCTTGCAGGGAGGTCTAATGCTAACTGCAGTATCTGATACTGTAAAACTGGGGGGACTTCTTCCCGTATTCCTTTGTCTGACACAATACCTAGAGCAGTGTTAAAAAAAAATCTGTTAATCTCTCTGTTGCAGAACCACTAAAATCACGTTGAAAAGATAAACTGTGTTTACACATCATGTTAAAAAGATTACCTTTCAAGAGCTTACTGAAGTCAAATTTGCACTGGCTGACCAGATGTGGCACTACTTTTTGGTAGAGACATATGACCTGAAGAATCAGAGCCTTCAGAAGGATAACTTCAGCTGTCTCAGGAGCTGTTCAACATGGGGAAAGCAAACAACCACATTCAGTCTAGTTGCAGTCAGTGGTAAGCAACATAAGAAGTATGTTCTGTACGAGTACCTGGATTTTCACTTTTGTCATCTGACTGCACAACGCTTCCGTCAGCTGGTGTATTTTTCTCTTCATCGTTCATCTTCTCCTTCTTGCTAAGTGACTGCCACTTTGCAATGACACTTGTAATATCAGGCAAAATCTGAAAGACATAAGAACAAGTCAGTTTTAAGGACATGTGCAGACATGAGTGGTTTAAAGTATAAATCCTACTCGGTATCAGTTCCTTGTCCTTACCTTGCTGAGGGCCTCCCTGTACTGCTGCAGCAGTTCCTCCATCATGTCAAGTGTGTATCCTTTCGAGGTATTCCACTCTGATTTCTCCAAAAGGCATTCTATATTCTTATTGGCTCGTTTCAAGATGAAATTTATCATGGACAGGGTTGTGAGCTGAACTGCTGTGTTAGCAAGCTGTTGGATAGAAGATATTTGGATAATGTGTAATAATTAGTACTAAAGTACTATATAGTATAAAACCATACTGTGTTCAGTATCTTGTGATAGTGGAGATACTGAATGAGTTTCTCAGTTACTTACACTGAGCCCCTGAGTGAAGAAGGGCTTGTTACAGACTGGAGGAAGAGACACCACCATGATCATGGAAAGCAAACGAGGGAGAGGAATGACCTCACCACTTTGAAAAATGGTGGAAATCCCTGGCTGGGCATCATAGATCTGAATTGCAATAAGAGATTTTAAGGAATAATACATATAATATATACATATATACATATATACATATATATATATATATATATATATATATATATATATATATATAGATAGATAGATAGATAGATAGATAGATAGATAGATAGATAGATAGATAGATAAGATAGATAAGATAGATAGAGGGGAGTATGTATGTATGAAATAAGTATCTTACCTTTTTGAGTAACTGGACATTTTCTTGCCATGCATTTTTGCAGCGGGGCGTGTAAGAATACTGAGTCTCCTGGAAGTATCTGGCCAGAATATCAGGGCAAACCTTCAGCACACTGACCACCAGGTCTGCCACTAATCCATCCTCAGTGGCCTGTTTCAGCCCAACCAAGAACTTGAGCAAGACAATGTTGCCAGGTCTGTTTAGAATTAAAATGCCATGTTCAGTGGAGGACTGCACGTAAATGAAGAAACCTTGATGTGCTATTTACTTACCTGCCAGCTGTGCCATAGCTGGCATCATGAAAGCTGATACCGTGCTTACGGGAGCTGCAGAGGTCAATAAGGAAGCTGTGAACAAGATCCCGTACAGCAGATATCCCGGCACGATCAGAGTCTTCTTCCACCTCAATTAGAAAAAAAAGATTTTTTAGACCCATTGGTTTGTAAATCACATTTGGTTCAAACTTGTTTCCACCCAAAACAAGAAAATAAAATAAAAATGAGCACTCACATTGTCGTCAGTGGTTACATCCACAAGGCCATTCCATTTATACAAGGATGCTATGTTGGCCAATAGAGCAGGTGTGAAAAAACTTACTTTCTGGGTTTTAGTTATGGCCTTATTTAACACAACCTGCGACAAGAAAAAAATAAACACCAGTAAGTGTCAAATCCATAAATCTGCTTTAAAAGGGATCAGCTGAAAACTCACTCTGGTCTTCAGTGTGGATAAAATAAGATTTACTACAGACGTCCTGTCTTCCTTTATACCTGTGCTTAGGATCTCTGGAAGGAGTTCTGACAAAAGCAAACATATCAGTGACACAAATAGTAAGATTACTGTGAAGAGTTTGATTGACACCTTAGTACAGAATTACCTTTGAATTCTAATATGTGTCCGATGGTAGTATTATCTCCGGACACCAAAAAAGATAACACAAACTGGACAAAAGCCATGCGTACATCAGGTCTTCCCTGAGGATTTCACAAAGACAAAAATGTGAAGATATATGTCATAATATCATTCTGGGGCCTTGGGTGTAATGTAATGACAGAATATTTGGGAATACATGAATGCTACACACCTTCTTGTCCTTCCTCTTTGCCAGTCCTGAGAGAGATTTATTGATGTGAATGCAATTCAGGACCTCTCTAGCAGCCTCTGGACCCTGAGACACCAAAGCGGTCAGGAAACTGAGGCACTGACGAACAAACCTGCGCGCAACAAGAACAGAATCTCAGCCTTGCGCTAATGAAACCCCACCACGATCAAACTGCTGCAGTGTTGGTCTTTGAAAACACCAACCTGTGATTGGTTGAATGGAGAGACGACTGCAGAAGTTTCATCTGGCCAGACACAGTTTTCTTTACGATGGCGTTGCCCACCATGCTGAAGTGGGAGAGGTCACTTGCTGTCCTTAGAAGTATCATCTCCAGGCTTTCAAAGATTAGGATCAACTGGCAAGAGAATTGTGTGTTTTTTATGGCTGCATCGCTCTGTCATCAACATGTTGAACCAACAAATGAATGACATTACCCGTGTCTCTGCATGCTTTTCTCCCTCTAGCAGTTTGAAAATTTCTGCACACTCCATGGATATTTTGAGGTAACCTTCAACCACATCGTACACGTCAGACGATGGCAGCTTCTTGGCTGCTGCTATGAACGCCTCCAGTCCTGCAGCACGCAGCAAATAAAGAAAGACGCAGCCCCAAACGGAGTGAAAATGCAACTTAAGCTTCCTTTAAAGACATGAAGGAAACATTCCTAATAACCATGAATATCAGCAGCGTGAACGTATATCCTCACCCTTCATGGCTGAGCTGGGCTCCTTCAGCGTGGCTTTAAATGCAGTTCCACTAAATTCCTCGACTTTTTGTACTTTCACGGGGGGATTCGACTCCCCGGAGTCACCGCTGATGCGCTTTTTACCCATTTTGACCCCCCCAAAATGGGTGAAAAGTTATGAAGTCGTTAAAGTTTGTGTATACCAAAAGTGATTCTCCACGTTGCGGCATAAACACATACGGGCCATGGAAATTGCGGTCCGATCGGAAACTAGCGCTTCTGACTTTTAGTTCCGCACGATTCAAAATAAACGGACTAAACGCCAGAGGACGATCTGAAATGATGCACGCCGCCCCCTTTTTTTAACCTATGATATAGAGTTACTTTTAGCAAGTAATAAGTAATATCAAGACCAAAAAAAAATAAACTGAAGATGTGAATGAAGAAGTGCATATAAAATGCATATGGGGAAAAATAAGTAGATCTATGGTAAAACATTCTTTACAAATTCTGAGAACAAAAACAACCAAGATTTAATCTTAACAATTCTCCTTTCCTGGATGTTACAACCAATTCCTTAATCACTACATGAATCACTAATTTGCAGCTATTTTGTCTGCATGTATACATTATCTTGAAAAAAAAAGTTATTGTCCTTCATTTTGACGTTTTTTATATTAAAAAAAAAAGTGTTTATTTGTTTATTGGCCACAGACCATTTTGTTGTAATTCAGATATCTGGCCACAAGAGAGAACCGTTGCCCATCCTCACCACTGTCAGCAACATAATCGTTTAATAAATCTCAAGGTCCTAAATGACGCAAAACACGGTGCTTATACAACAGGTCTCCCATTGTTTAAAGTCTGATGGTTATCCTTAACTTACAAGTAGTGAAAACGTTTGTGTGTGTGTGTGTGTGTGTGTGTGTGTGTGTGTGTGTGTGTGTGTGTGTGTGTGTGTGTGTATGTGTGCATTTGTGCATGCGTGCGTCTGCCCAAAAGGTTAACTTCATCATTTAGAGTTTCAGCTTGACACATATGGAGGATCAACATGCTCACTGACAATCTGTCACCCTTCCTAGAGGCAGCCCCCCTTGTGGCTTGTCTCTCCTCCAAATAGGACCGGGACTCTCCGCTGATGCTCTTAACATCAAGGCATGGTATTTAATGCCTGAAATAAATCTGCTGCTGCGCTGCTGCTAAATTACCTGTTACTGAAGTGGAGTGGGACCAAACTGTGCTGGATGCGAGTGGAAACAGGAGTGGCACAGCTGTGCAAAACCTTTTCCGGTCCATAAATGCCATGTTTATTTTTGAAGTTCTGGCTTGGTTGTGCACCGCTTCTCTTTTAAACTAAATGGTGGGTGTGCAAAGCCTACCGAGCACTGACAGGGATGGTCAGGCTTTTATAGCCCTGGGACGTAGGACCCAAGATGCCCATCAGCTGAAGGGTGGTTGTATCGGCGCGGACCACAGACAGAGAGAGATCATGTCAGCAGAAGGTCAAACAACAACTTGATTCATTTTTAGAATGTGGGGAATTAAGCGTGGAGATGGAAGGGAATTCGTGGCTGATGTGCGATGATTTCTTCTATTACGACACCAGTAGCATGACTGGATCTGGTTTAGAGACGCTGGGCGGTTTTCCGAAAAGGTCCTCCTCCACACCTGAAGACACTATATCATGCTTGTTTTCCCACCGCAGACCTCTCTGTGAGGTTTGTGTTGTGTGCCACAGCACTTCCTCATTATAAAAGGACTGTTGGGGGATCAAAGTTTAGCCCAGGCCTAACAAACAGCCAGACACTTGGCCCGTCAGACACATCTGGCGGTAGTTGGCTGCAGCTGTTGGTGCATGCCCACGCCCCTGCAACAATTAGGACCCAGGTTAGATGTCGAGATCATTTTCACATAAGCTGCACGGTTCTGCTCGATCGCTCACCAACGAGGGCCGGGAAGCTTTCTGAGACATTTTGCCGCGCCGTAAACAGATTCTCGCTGCGCTTTGGGATGCCACATGCCTGTGGGTGAATATCTGTGACTTTAAAATGAATAATGAAAGCCAAAACACCAGTAACAGTAAAACACACACACACACACACACACACACACACACACACACACACACATACCATATCAGAGAGGACCTGATGTTGGATCTGCAAAAAAAAGAAAAATGCTGCAAGGCCTGGAAATTGTTTTGAATGTGGATGTCTGCAGACACCTGCGGACATCCAGAACAGGTTCTGTATCTGAACATTTGACCGTACATTTGGATTGATGGTGGTGAAAAAAAAAAAAAAGAAAATTGGCCGCAATTCACTGGTTCTTCACTGTCTGGTATTTGGACGAGAGTTGAGTGTTTTGTTGTCTGTGTGTTTTCGTTTTTCATCTGCTCTCACTTATTTCACCTTATTTTGCCTTAAGTCCGATATCTGTGCAGCGCACTGTCAACCTTGTGCTTTAAATGTAAAGTAGATTGGACTGTATAAGCCAAGAAAGGATGATCTTTGGTCTTGCGGCAATTTATTTCCAAGGACAGCATTGTGATTGGATAATTATTTGGTTCAAGCCATTGGCTGAAGCTTCCTGAAGGGATGAAGGGCAGAATAAAAAGCTTGTGATCCAAGCAGAGGATTTTGGTTCTCAACCACAGAAAATCATTAAAGGGCACAAATGGGATGTGGCTATTTACTATATCTAACTTTATAAAATAATTTCTTTCACCGTTGAAATGATCACCGGTATATTCATCTGTAATTGTAAATGTGGAGCCTTGCCTCCATATTTTTAGTTGAGGGCTAAGCAGCTGGTTTATAGATAGGTACTGATTATAGTGTTTGTTCAAACCAAAGCACATGTGGATTTGACAGTAGCAAACTGCACTCTCCTTCAACATCTGTGCACGTTGCATTGAAACGCTGCTTAATAGCGATCTCACAAATGGCCCTATTTACACTGCAGCATATATATGTCTTTTTTTCCAAGACAAATTTAAGCCTTTTGCTTTTGCTTTTTTTTTTTTTGTTCTAGACATGCTTCACTCATCTGCTGATGAGAATAACAAGGGGTGGCTGTTGCTCAGGTGGTAGAGTGATATGAAGGTCATTTGTTCAGTTATGACCCATGGATGTTGAAGCATCCTTGAGCTAAATGCTGAAGCCCAGAATAACTCTGGCAGGTGTGTGTATGTTGCTCCTGACAGGTGTACTCCATGAGTGTCATAAATGACAATATCAAATGATTGATTGTAAAGGAATGGAAATATAGAAATACTGTAAAAATACCACCCATGGACCGATTTTACACGTCGTATATATCATGAAGGAGTTCTGAGACCACATCAGAGGAACTCTCCAGACGTCAGATGATGGATGACCGTGATAGACGATATACACATGTAGATGCTCTCTGTGTGGAGCTTCAGTTTCAGGTAAAGGTTCTAAAAAAAAGAGCTTTAGAAGTCATCCTCAAGTGGAAACCATCTCAGGAACCTTTTATTGAGGTATTGATATGTGCAAGAGGCATCTGTGAGCAAACACCACAGTTCCTCTGTTACTCTCAAAGATCCAGTACAAAGGTCCATCATATCTTACAGTTGAAGCTCTGGCATTTTTCACCTTAAAAGAAAACAAAGAAGCTATTTTCTCCCCACTGACTCAATCCAAAGCAAAGAACCTGTGATCTCTTGAAATGTGGATGAGCAGATATAGTGAGTGCACCAGACCATGGAGCAGATATTGACCTGACTGGGCTGGAAAGTCTGGAATAATGAATATATTTCCCAGGCCGAGCCACTTCCTTTGCTTCCTTTGTCACTTCTGCATGTTGAGGACTGTTCCTGACTTAACTGTCCAAAAAGATACTTGACAACCTTTTTTTGGGATTTGACACACAGATTCGGGGCTCTGAGAGAAAGCAACATGTTTGTTATCGATTCATAAAATGAATGTGTTGCATTTGATATTAAAAGAAGACAAGCTTTATAAACAAAACCAAAGACACGTTATTATTGAGAAAATCACATTATTGACTGTTTTGGAGTCAAATCTCTACCAGGAACTATTTATCCATCCAAATGATTTAGTTTTGCCTTTTGTAAAGCCCATTTTAACCTTTAAGTTGATGACGTTGGCAACCAGGGTGACTGCTGATACCCTTACAAAGAAAGTATGTGGGTCCTTGAGCATTGCTGAGTGCAGCCATGGTAACCTTACGGGTGGCATAACGACAATTCTGACACCATCAGGACATTCAACAGCTATTTATTCTTATCTTTTATTTCCTCTGAAGCAGGGCAAGAGTGTGTATTAAAAACAGGAAAACACAGAAACAGAGTGTTTTGTTGATCATGGCCCATTGGTGCTCACTAAACTCAGGGCGGATTCTGAATTCTGCCCACTTTTGTTCCCAAATCTGTTTACAGGATTGTAATTTATTGGCGATGAGTGGTTGTGGCGCGTTCTTTTATCTTGTGGCTCCACTGATGGCTCCATCCACCAAAGAAAATTCCGTAGAAAAACAATTTATGCGGCGGAGCGATGGATTGACTCCATGCCTCGGTGGAGGAGACGTGGAATCTTCCCCCGGTGAAGGGATGAAGGAATTCCGCCAGGGTGCTCCGTTTTGACCCTGGCAGTCATTGTTCATTTCAGTGCCAAGGCATATTGCATTGGTGTGTCTCAGATTGACGGCGTATAGAGTCAACACTTTTTTGAAATGTCTCCTGTGACAGCGTTGTGAGCTGTGGAGTAATGGGATTAGAGTCGTTCCCGCTTTCCTCAAAGAAACATTTGCTTGAACAATTTAATTGTTTTGGGAATTCCAGGCCACCCCTCTCAATGCTGCATTCCTTCCCTGCACAACAGAGCGCATTCCTGGTGAATAAAAGTGATCTCCATCAGAATCGGTTAGACTCTCGACAATGTCTGAGGAATTCCGTCCCGCAGCAAAAACGACATGCAGGACTGCGTGATGGATAGTGTATTAATTAGGAAGCATTCACGGTGGGCAGCCTCAAAGGAGGGCTCCTTCTCACTCTCTGTCTCTCTGAAGTAGGTGTCATTGTTGGAAAGCCTTCTGTTATTAAGTGGCCAGCAGCCAGAGGGAGATCTGATCCGAACGCGCGGGGCGAATGAAATGCGAGGATGCCGCATTATTCCCGCAAGAACTCGGAGAAATGTTATCGATGTTCTCCAAATCTCATTATGGCTGTAAAAGAAATATTTTGCTGTCTCACTTTAGACTTGGCAGTATTTCTGTGTGGTTTGGGTGGGTGGGTGAGGGGGGGGTGAGGGGTGGCATTTTTAGTAATTTTCTTATCCAATAACGGCATTACTTTGGAGATGGATGCCAACAGCTGGATTAACTATAAATCTACCAGGCCGGCTTGGCTCTGATTCAGGACAAGAGGTAGCACTCACAGCAACGCTTATTATTTCGGGATGAACATTAACCAAATCTAATTCAGTTTGTTGTATGTTGTATCGCAGGTGTGTGTCCACAGCATTGTGCACACACACACGTACGCATGTGTCTGCGTACGTGTGTGTGTCGGAGCTGATCACACAGATATATTTGAATTGAATTATAGTCTCTCTCTCTTGAAAAAAAAAGAAGCACATCAAATTTGGCAAAGAGAGACAGTGCAAATAGTCTGTGCGCACAGTCCAGGGTTTTATGAAAGACATGGATTTTGATATTTGCATAACTAGCTTCAGCAAACCAAATTATATTTCCAAACACTTTGGAGATAATTAATATGACACCTTTGGGAAGAAATTACTTAATCTACATAAGTACTCATCCAAATCAACATTAATTACCGCTAATATTGTATCACATAACACTCACCTTATTCATTGTCTATAATAGATTTGATGCGCTTTTATTCTCTTTCCCCTGGTGGATGAGACCATTGCACACAATTGAATCTTGATTAAACCCAATCTGTTTGTTCTTTCACGGACTTTCAGCGCTGGTGCATGAGCCAAGCTGTGTGGTTTTCATGGTCAGATGTCACTAAAATAACCATCACAGAGAAATTACTGAGACCACAACCTTATGATGTGGACAAATCTGTAGCTCAAAGCAGTCTCTCAGATTTATCTGCCATCACGGCACCCTTTTTTCTATTTAAAAAAAGAAAATATCATTGGGCATCTCGTGACTCGTGGAACTTTAAAACTGCTCTGAACTGGTGAGAAAGAGACATTAAAATGGAGTCACAATGACTTTTTGACACAATGTTGCCATAAAGTTCACCCAAATAAGTCAAAAGCACAGACTTTTGATATCAAACTCACAATGCTTGCGTGTTGTTGATGTAATGAACAAAATTAAAGACTCATGTTCAAGAAGATGTGAATTTTGAAAGCATGCGAATCTCATCGTCAACACAAATCACGAACTTTAATACTTTTCAGAACCGTCAGCGTTTCACTGTAAAGAGGTGTGACTGCTCAACAGCCGTGAGAGATGCAAAATAGTGCTCCTCTTGGGAGTTACTGTAAGCTGGGATCCTTTCAAGAGTTACAAGATGTGAGGCAAAGTTAGTTGCATTGATAAAATCACCCCCAGGAGATTTCCTGACTTCTAACTTCTGAGGGAAAAAAAACAAAAAAACCCTGTGTGTGTGTGCGTGCACGATGCTCCTGCTGATGGGAAGGTTATTTTTAAGGTGCTGCGTGCCGACGCATCTCATTTTGAAATTTGACTGACTAAAAGGTTCAGCATCTCTGAAGAAGTACCTTAAGCCTTTTTTTTGTGTGTAAAGAAAAAATACATTTACACATAAAAGTAAGAAATAAAAAAAAAGTGGGTCCAACATTAATAATGTTCAGCCACAGTTATTGTAGTTCAATATAGGTGGATATTGTCCTCTATTTTTTCTTGGCCAAACTCTAAAACGTGAAATCCATATGTGACCCTCAGCACTGTTACTACTTTTATCTCTTCCCTTTTGATGCGTGATGATGACACCAAAGTTTCAGCCCACTTTGCTTTTCGCAGGGTGCGTCCCTGCAGCAGCAGCAGCAGAGCAGCAGCAGCAAAGCAGCAGAGGAGCAGGAGTTTTGGAGCAGGAGCCCTGAAACAGGAGGTTACGCTCTGTCACGTGTTGAATAAATTAGATTGGGAGAGAGACGTCGACCGATCGGTGCCACACTGCCTTCAGTCGGCGTGCTGCATCGGCGCATGCCACTCGGCGCTCCAAGGTTTCACCGAAAAGGTTGCAAACAGTTAAAATCTGAGCTTTCTCGTCAAACATCTCACAGACACACACACACACACACACACACACACACACACACACACACACACACACACACACACACACACACACAGGACGGCGCAAACAGACCCGGAGATCTCTGGAAAAGCACTTCTCAAACAAACGGGGGATCCTCTCTCACCGGCAACAGACAACCGCCTTTTAGGTCTAAAAATGGATGTAACTTTAACTTTGGACTTTGCAGAGGAGTACTGAAAAGAACATCCTGCAAGTCTTCTCCTGAAACACAACGAGCAACAGATGAATGTGAGTATCGATCAGGGTTTGATCTTCGTCCACAATAACCTGGCGTTGTCATCACCGCAGTTTAATCCAGAACTGCAGACCTTTTTACGCACACGTTCAGCTGTTGAGCCGTAACTACTTGACTACTTTTAAGCAGGCGGGTCAGATCTAACGGTGCAACATTAGGGTGCAGCCTCAACTCAAAAGCCATGAGGTTGTTTCAAGTCCAGAACCCCCCTCCCCAAAAAAAAATGGAAATCTAGGACTGCGCTGCGAGGCGGATTCTTTAATCTTTGGGGAGTAAACCTCATTTTTGATGAAAGATGATAGCGGACAGTATCAAAGTTCATGAAATGTTCTCTCAGCCTGCGCACAGACTTGGACTACAGCTAAATATTTTAACTGTATGGCACACAGCGAAAGAAAAGGGAATTTTTTTTTTGGCCAAATTAGTGGATCCTACGGGGTATTTCATTGTCCGGGGAGTGCTGCCGCTGTGCCTTTGTGCGTCGCTCTTACTCTATTTGAACAAATACCAAGCGATTCTCTGCTTTATGCACCGTTATTATGCTGCAAGTCTTGTGTTCGCTGACCGTGAAAAAGTGTTCCTTTCCCTCAATTAATAAATTAATTAAGCCTCTGCTGGGTTCCGTCACCGCGTACTTGAGTTGTAACAGCGAGGTTGCAATTGTGTAGATGAGTAATTATGAGCCCCCCCAAGTTATTCACTTCATTTGTTATCCATTGGTTAGAATGGTATTTCATCATTTCTGTGGTGATATTGGAATCGATACAGAAGTACTTTGCATAGAAATAGGAACTTGGAGCCATTTTATGGTGAATATTACTATTGTGTTTTTAACTGGAGGCTACCTGTTGTGTTTACAATCACCCATAGTTGGCACACAATTGGCCTCATTTGGTACATATTTCTGAAGTGTTTCGTATTCTTATTTCCTGTGTCATCAGGAACTTTTTTTTTTACAGACGCAGTGTCTTTGTTTTGTAGCCGTAGGTGCAGGGGAGTAATCCCCTCTGCTGTTATTGTCTCCATCTGAGCTCCCGCAGCAGAGACACGAGTCATGGACTTACATGAACGACCTTTCTGCATGTGAATTTGAACATATCAGGTGAACTTTGACCTTGGGGTGTAGCAACACTGCTCGTGCACTTTTGCCGCCCTTGCTACTGTGACTTGATGCACATCTGTTTCTGATCCGTTTTTAATGACGCAATCTGGGCAATAACAGACGGTGTCCACTTCAAACACAGGAGGTATGCGTGTATGTGCGCGCGTGCGTGCTGTTGTTATCTGCAGCATCTTCATCAAACATCTGAATCTACCCCAGAGACCCTCACTGTTGGAACGACGATTGTTTTGCCACTCATGAAGTGCCGGCACATTTTGAAAGTGGTTCTCATGCTTCACCAGTGCTGCTGTAGCCAGGAATCCATTTGAATCAGGAGACGGTGGGAGACATCCGATGCCCCCCCCCAATTCCGCGGGACTGAATTTGGAGGCCACTGCGACACTTGTGAGGTGCAGTGATCTGGCAAATCTTCGGTGTTTTCAAGTTTTCTTCGCGCTAAGCCTGCCATCTTCATGCCCAATCTGTAGTCATGTCCCTGGGTGCTGTTGATGCTGCAAATGTTATTGTGGCATAGCAACGCTGAAATGAGCTACAGATTTTGCCGATTGGAGTGAATGTTACGTGCATGCTAATTATACTCATTGGAATGCTGCTTTGAGTTATTACTAATGCTTTGTGGATCAGATACTGTGGTTACATCATGATGGCAATTCCATCTACAGCACATCATAAACATTGTGTATTATGTATAGTCTCTTAGTGTATAATATTGGTTGTGATAATCACACGTTGCATGACAAGTAGAGAAGTAAACATCAAACTGTACCAGCTTACTGCTGAAACGGATTTTGATGCAGATTCCTGTCATGCTAATAAAGAGCCTAAAGTAGGTTAATATCCGCTGCATTGTAACAGAGGGTTCATTCTGCACGAAAGGCCTAGAAATCTTGGATTTGTTTGGCTGATGTGGTTTAGTGGTTTAGTGGATTTAGGAGAAAGTGGGCCAATGCTACAGTAACCAGCTAACAGCAAGGTTTACCTTAATCCAACTTAATTGAGGTAAAGTCTACGATGTAAAAATAAAAATCCTGATAATTGATAATAATCTGATGGAAAACTTTGATATTCCAATCTGGACTGACGATAATAGGCTTTGGTTTCATTCCAGGTGCATGTAAAGTTATAGATCATGTCATTGAATGGCAGTTGATGCAAAAGTGGAACTATTACATTGGACCAGTTGTGAGCAGCGGCCAGATGTCCTTAGTAATGTTTAAAATAATATCTTATAATGTGAGGAAATAGAGTTGCACAGCCAGACCTTTAACAGAAATGAATAGTACACATATGAAGCCTGGGGAGATTGGATGACATTTAGCGTGGTAGTTGTGAACCTTTCTGGACTTCCTAATGCATAATATCCTTCTTAACCTCATATTGTACACTTAAGCTACACCAGAGTGTCTGCTTTGCATATGTCTGCCAGTGTTGCTTAGCAATAGAATACATTATTACAGTCATGGCATTTGGATAAAATTCTGGCTTTGCAAATCCATCCATTGTAGTTGGGAGAAACTTCCATAACCTCCAGTTAAGTAAAGCAAAGCCCCTATTTATTCTTTAAGATACTCAGGTAATCTTTAAGGTTTTTTAATAATGATCATATGGGTTGAGGAATCATATGAATTTATTGTCCATGTATGTAAGTTCCCATCATTTCCGTACTCATTCTCTGAGAATGACCTGAATTTATGTTAAATGCAGGAAAGATACTGTACCAGTTCCCATTTTCAAGAACAAGTCAAGCTCCAGGATTTCTTTTACTATAACATCTTAGACTTCAGTCCAGTTTATGACATAAAAGTTAGCATCTCCAGTGTCGTGGTCTCCAAATCACGGCAGACTGAAATTAGTAATGGAATCTGGTGTGCTTATGGACAGCTTCCAGCAACCCTCAATTACAATACTGCAAAGCCAGAAAGGGGAGAGAAGTAGACTGAATGGAGCCCTTAACTCGGCTGTACTTCTCTGCCACTCAAACATGCTTTCACCACCATGGCTGAAACAGATGGCCACACTGTGCTTTGGGATGCATAGGAGGCATTTTCTGCACACGTAGATGTTTTGTAATTGTTAGTTTGCATTTATCATCGAAACCAGTGGAGGGAGCCTCAAAACCTCTCAGCAGAACATCACTCAAAAATTAAACACAGAATGTGCTTTATATATGTATTTTCTTGGAATACAATATAAATGTCCATTGCAGCCATATCAGTTGACTTAAACCAGATGCACAGAACTTAATGCATTTAAATGGAACCATAAACAATAGAGTGATTCAAAAAAATATTCAATGTGCCATATATTTGTATTGTTTTAATGCTGGAGTCTATTTAAACTATTTCTGTATTGCTCAACACTGCCTGTCAGATACCCATTATTAATTGAAGGACTTTTATACTCATCAATCTCTGTGTTCATAGTGCTTTTCTTCTGGATTCAGATGAAATGACCCTGATGTGTTAAGGTCACTGGGTAACCGTCTTGTGTCCTTTATAAATAGCCACATCCAAAGATTTCTCTGCTGATGCAGTATAGTCTGGTTTGTGGTTATGGTGTTTTATTTAGCAAACGAGAACTCTCTGGTATGTAGGACCCAGAAGGTGTTGACTTATGAAGTGAAGTAAAGAGTGCAGGGGAATATTGTGTTCAAGGACTATTGTGTGTTGTGGATGGGAACGGAGCCCATCAAACATATGGAAATGTGTTCAAGGCAAATGTACATTTTTTGAGATGTAGAAATCATACACCATCTCTTGGTTTCTATTGCTTTGCTATTTCTACATCACTCAGCTTTTTATTCGTTCCTTGTGTGTCTCCAGGTGTAAAAAAGAAGAGCCAAAATGAGGACATCTTCCAACGAGTTTCGGGTGTCTTTGAAACATCACGGAGCGTTTTGGAGCAGAAGAATTGTGCTGATAATATATGTGGCCTTGGAACTTGTAATATTCCATTCACCCGTGGTCCTGGGAGCCCTTGAGTTGCAGTTAGATGAGGAACAACCTGCAGGTACAGTTGTAGGGGACATAAGTGCAGGACTGCCTCCTGGTGTCACGGCAACCTTATTCTTCATCTCCGACCACGAGAGCACAGGCGTCAGTACTGACTTGCACATCGACGAAAGCACGGGCATTATTGAAACCGCTAAAGTTCTGGACAGGGAAGTTCGGGATCGATACAACTTCATTGCTGTTACCATGACAGGCGTGACCGTGGAGGTTACCATCAAAGTGAATGACATCAATGACCACGCACCAGTGTTCCCGAGGAAAAAAGCAACGTTTAAAATCCCAGAACAGACAGCCATCGGTACTAGGTTTCCTCTGGAGCCGGCTGTTGATGCTGATCAGGGAGAGCTAACAACACAGGGTTACCTTATCAAGGACGGAAATGTTGGCCAAGCATTTACCTTGGAGACCAGGAGGGGAAGCAATGGGGTTCTCTATCTCGACTTGGTGGTCAACACCATTCTAGACAGAGAAAAAAGATCCACATATACCTTGTCACTGGAGGCCTTTGATGGGGGCTCTCCCAAGAGGACTGATGAGATGACATTAGATATTACTGTACAAGACATTAATGACAATGCTCCTGTTTTCAACCAAAGCCGCTACCATGCCATAATATCTGAGAACCTCCAACCAGGAAGCAACATCCTGCAAGTGTTTGCTACTGATGATGATGAAGGAGACAATGGGAAGGTGTTGTACGAAATCAACAGGAGACAAAGCGATCCTGACCGTTACTTTGTTGTTGACTCTCAGTCTGGCGTCATCACTCTCAACAAACCACTGGACTTCGAGATGAGGAGGGTCCATGAGCTGGTGGTGCAGGCACAGGACAATGCAACACAGCCCGAGGTCTCCAATGCCTTTGTGACCATCCATGTCAGAGACTACAATGACAACCAGCCTACTATGACAATTATCTTTCTTAGTGAAGATGGCTCTCCAAGAGTATCAGAAGGTGCACAGCCAGGCCAGTACGTGGCCAGGATATCAGTCACAGATCCAGATTATGGAGAGTACGCCAACGTTAATGTGTCACTCGAGGGAGGCGATGGCAAATTTGCCCTCACCACGAAGGATAATATCATCTATCTGATCTGTGTGGACAGGATCCTGGACCGGGAGGAGAGAGACACTTATGAGCTGAGGGTGATGGCAACAGACTCAGGCACTCCTCCTCTCAGGGCTGAGTCCTCCTTCATCATCCAAGTGACTGATGTCAATGACAATCCACCTTTGTTTGACCAGCCAGTCTACAGGCAGGTCATTCCCGAAGTAGTCTTTCCAGGGAGCTTTGTGCTGCAGGTGACAGCCAGGGATAAAGATCATGGGCCAAATGGGGACATAACATACAGCCTCTTTCAAGACCAAGGTGCTTACAGCAAGTGGTTCAGTATAGACTCAGTTACAGGGATTATAACTACTCACTCACAGCTGGATTATGAAAAAAACCCAAATCCTAGTATAACTGTGGTGGCAACAGATGGAGGGAAACCACCCCTGTCCTCCACGGCTGTTGTAAATATTGTGCTCCAGGATATAAATGACAATGAGCCTGTCTTTGAGAGGAACTTCTACAACGTCTCTATCAAGGAGAACACAGCTCCAGGGACCTGCATTCTTGAGGTAGGCAACCACCACAAGATTTATTTCATGAACATTTCATGAATGCATTGAAGTTCACAAACACACACCACCCACTAAAACAGTAAATTCATGCAAAAATATAACTCCCATTTGGATGCATTTGAGATAAATTTGTCTGTTGCTTTCATTCCTCTGCAAAAGTTATTATTTTGTTTAAAGCCACTATAAATTGGAGTGCCTTCATGTGGATTTACCTGCAGATTCATAACATGATGATCTTATTTTTGGCTGTCTTGCTGTTTACCTCACAAGAGGTTTCCAGGGTAGCGGAGGTGATATAAAGTCCTCGGTCAGCATAAGTGCAAATGGGTTGTTCACAATTTCATAGGAGGAAACAATCCCAGATCAAGAAGTTGATGTGAATTCATCCTTAAGGGTGCGCTTAATTAAATTAGTTGAGTGAAAGTATGGTTATAGAAAAAAAAAAAAATCCCAGCACATCGAGTGACTGCAGTCCCACTTCATTAATAGTTATAATTTTCTCACAGTATTTCTTGGGATTTTTTTTAAAGACAGCAAATTAATTGCTTAATTCGTTATAGCACTTATGAGAACTGCTACATTATTGGAATGATTTGCAAACTAGAGTGCCATGCAGAATGAACAGATGGGATCTTGCCCCAAGGTCTGGCTTTGGCTGTGGACGAGTAAATACAAAATGCAGGCCTTCCCATCTTATGACTTCACTTCAGATAAAGGAGTGCAGAAAATGTTCTATCGTTGCTCTCTCCAATAGGAATAAAATTCATATTCTATGTAAATAATTAAAATCCTAGTTTTACCATCTTTTAAACTAAAAGCATCTTCACCTGAGCTCAGAAAAAAAAATCAATGACTGGTAGCATCATAGAGATTGCGCAGAGTGTGTTTAAAGCCACTGGTAACCTCTCTTCAGCCTGTCTGGATATGTAGCAGACGTTTGTTTGGCCGACTGTGTGAGAACAGTCTGCTCTTAGTCGGGGTGCCAGTTCTACATCCAAGTAGCTCACCATGACATCTGATGGCTGCCTTTTTCCTCTGCAGACCAAATTTCCAATTTCTTTTTTCCATCTGCATTACTGTCCAAACAGACATTATAATAATAATTTGGGGATCATTAGTTCAAAATTTTGAAGTATCTTTACTTCCTCTGGAGGTCACCAGCACAGCAGTTCACAATTATTCCAGTAAAGCCTGGGTAACCTGGCCAGACTGTAGCAACATGGAATATTTTGGCGCTTTCTGCTATATATGATTTGTTTTATCTATGACATTAGAAGCAGAAACACTGCATTAATAACAACTAGAATAATCCAATCATTTTAAATCTTAACTTTTACTGGATGATGATGCACATGATTGCTTTAAAGTCCATGTCTACACATATTCCACTTTGTGTGGGTCGTTTTGGCTCCAGGAGAAAACCAAGAGGGGGTCTCACTCTCACAGCAGCTGAGTAGGAAATGAGCTCTGAAAAGAGCTGGCGTAATGGGGGTGACTAGAGCAATGGGGTTTCCTCGTCTGTCCACTGGTCTGTCCCTCTCCATATTCTTATCTGATCTGACTTCATTTCCCATCAGCAGGGTGTGATGAAAGCCAAGCGTGTTTCCAAAACCTCCTAGCTCTTGTTGGACCTCTTGTCATCACTCCAGATCCCTCAGCAAAATTGTTGCGTCTTGATAATTTGGTAAAGGTACTAAATAACAATAGCATTTACCATTCCCTCTACTGCCAGCAGTTGTTATCTACCAGTTTTCTGACTAATCATGTCAATTCACTTACATAGGATTGTTTTGTTTGGGCTAGGATTTCTTGTTTGAGGAGACTGAGCTGTGAGAACTCCAGATGTAGTGTTATTTCGAGCAGTGCACTATTCAGACATATTCGACACTCGTTATTTCACGACAATCTTTAAAGACAAACTAGTTGAAAGAGGCAGGCAGTATGCTGAATCTCTTTTCTTGCCAACATTAAGGCAATCTGTGCACGGGGGAAAGGATATAATTAAAATAGCCTGGGAGAAAAGGTATGAATAATAGAATGAATTTGTTTCTTAAACATGAGCACCTCACAATTTCAACAGTCCATTTGTGCTCTACTGCCCATGTATTAATTCCAATACCTTGAGCCACGGAGTTGTGCAGTTTACCTAATTAATAGAGGTAATTGTTTATATGCTAAATAGAATAATGGTATTGTAGTCCAGTGTCAGCAGAATCAATTGACATACTAATATTAAGGAACACAAATCATTTCCCACCAGACACCAGACGCTGCAACATACATTGTGATTTTTCATACCAGACTGATCTGTTACCCAGTGAAATTGGTTTAGCTGGAGGCAAGTTGATTCCCATTTATACTGTTTCTTTCTCCAACATATGAAATTGCAGGAAACTGGATGCACTACTTGCTTGCAAATGTAAAACTTCCTTCAACATATACTACTGGGCAGCGTATTGAGATTAGCATAAATACTAACGTACATCTTTATTAAATGTGGGTGTTCGGGTGATGGACACAGATTGAATTGTGCTCATTCTTTCATCAGAAAATCCATTATCTTCCATTTTGCAAACAGTACGAGATGTGAAAAAACTATAAATGATGCATGAATGAATATAGAAAAATATGGAAGTGACAGAGCAAGTGCGATTTTATTTATTATTAGAAACATCACAATAAATTCCGCAGCATGTAGCATTCATTGGCACATTTAATTAACAGGTTTCTCTTGTTTTTGGCAACTGATACTCTTGGTTGGTAGATAGCCTGATTCTTTTCTTTTCAGTGCTGGTAGCGTTCCTGTCCGTGGTCCTTGCATTGTAAAACAGGCAGTGTTCCTTGTTCAACTCGGTCTCTCATGAGTGTGAGTTGAGGGTCAGTGCGTGTGACGTGTGAGAGATAGAAGTCTGCTGGAGGGGTTTCCTCCCACATCTGTCTGGGACGGAAGGCCGGCTTAGATGGCTCTCTCGCGGGACTTGAAGTTTTATTAATAAAGTCTGCTGCAGGTGAGACAAACCTCTCAGCACATCTTCCAAGGGTGCAAGGGTGGTCACAGTGAGAGAGAGAGAAACAGAGAAAGAAAACAACTGAGAGTCTCCAGAGGGACAGTCTGCCTCTTGGCAGCTGTGACAACTGACAATCGTCATACATCAGCAGCTGGATCCAGCTGTTAATTCTTCATTTAACATCTATCCTTTAACTCTGAAGGGTGGGATCTCCATTGCCCTTCCTGAATCATTGTCTGTGTTTGTGTGACTTTACTCTTTCACCATGACTGGCCAGACTTCTTATCTTTCACACTTCCTTTTCCCATACCGCTGCATCCCTTCTGAGATTCAGTTTCACCTCTACACTTCCCCTCACATCCCTCCAGAGATGCGAAGAGTACATCATTGCAGGTGAGAGCTACACAATTTTACTGCCCGAGGATACTCAAGTCTCCCTGGAGTGAAGTAAATGCCTTGTTAGTGGTTAGTTTGGAGGTCGTGTGCAGGCAAGCAATTATCTCATTTAATTGTGAAAACAATGGAAGATTTTTACCAGATCATGATGTGTAAAGTCAGACTGCTCCTTTGCTTTTATATCCACCATTTAATGTAACATTCAGATTGTCTGTGGGAGAGGGTTTGGGGGCTTACTGTGATCAGGTCTGCTAAGCCTTCTGTTTCCACAGTCCACACTACCCTGCACATGTGCAGTTGGCATTGCTAAACAAGCTGGGTAACAGGAAGCATCATCTGCTCATGATATTCATTCTGTTCCAAAGCAAATCTGTGTTAAATCACCCATCCAGTCTCCTGCTGTCCACAAAAAGCCAGCAGACTGGAAAGCAGACACTGAGTGACAGCTTGCCAGGTAACAAATATCTGTAACTACAGCCATGAAAAATCTGCCTTTGTGTAGAAAAGCATACATCACCTAGTAAGCTCGAGGTCAGCTGAAGGTAAAGTGAAGAGGGCAGAGCAAAAGGAATTATTTAATTCTACGCATCACAAAAATCCCTGGTAGTGGAAGAGCTTGGTGAAAACACTTACAACAGGGAAGGCATTTGAAATACAGTAAGAACAGTACAAGCTCTAAATGCCCATGTGGAAGTAGAGTATAAAAAAAAAAATCAACCAATCCCACAATGTGGTCTGTGTAAAACAAAATTATAACATGCATTTACAACCCAGTGTAAATCATTTCATATAAAAGCTTAACTTAGTTGCAATTTAGGATAGGTTCCTTTTAAGTTTTGCCTGGCATATGCCCTATATGTCCCTCTTATTTTGCTGGTGAATGAATGGAAATTTACATGCAATGAGATGTGGAAAGAAAAATCACTAGAGCATAATAAAACTGGGGTGCTCCTAGTCAGATGCCAAACTGAATGCGTAAAAAAATAAAAGAACCATGCTCTGTGTCTGACATCGTTTGCTAGATACAGCTTCACACTCCATATGAAATAAGCATTAACCTAGGTATTCAGCCTGCAGGTGAAGAATAGGTTTGAGGTCTTAAGGATATAGTAATCAGATTCCATTGTAGTAATAAATATTAGTCATCTTTTTGTTCAATGTTGGATGATTAGAGGAAGTATATTCAGTAGCCAGCCAGAAGACGACTCTGAGCCAGTTAGCAAATGTCAGCTTGACTGCTTGAATTCGGATCAAATGGAAGACAATAATTAATCGATAGCAGCAGTCATTCATAAAGCTTAGCCACAAACTTTTTTTTTTTTTTTTTGCTGTCATGTGTGGCTCAGCTATGGTGAGGACGTTTTAAGCCTCACAAGAGAGACAAAAAGGTAGCCAGAGACGTTTTCGGCATGAGATGCTCCCCTTTAATTTTGCGGTTACCCAACACTGTCTGTCATGGATTTAGACAGAGAGCCTCCCAGGATCACTCTTGCCAGACACTGAGTCTGTATGTACTGATGCTCCATGGTGGTCCTCCCACACACTGTTGGTTGCATATCTTGAAGAATTTGCCACATGGACCAGAAATATCCCAATGTCTGCCTAAAATGTAATGTTATGCATATATCTTGCAGATTGCAGTAAGCAGATTTAATATTTAATTTAATATTTCCTGTTTTTACTATTGTTAAGATGTTATTTAGATTTAATAAGGAACTAATTATCACCAAAATGTGTAACTTATCAGCAAGGCAAATTTGATCTGGTTCTGCAGAGATTGTGCTCTAAATGGTGTGCTGCTTCATTAAACAAGCGTGTAAAAAAGCCAAATCTTTGTTTAGATTATTCTCTATAGCTGCTGGGAGGAAACCCTTGGAGAGCAGAAACCAGCGGACCCCTCCATTATTAAGAGGCCAAGCTGTGTGTTGTGTAGGCTCAAGATATATGGAGTGATACTGTGAAAAGCCAGGCACTACTAGATGTGTTTACATCAGAAAGGATTTAAAAATGAGGAATTCTCTTAATCAGGGACCTAGACCCTGTACCAGATAATTAACAGAAAGTCTTTGGCACATTCTAAAGCCTCAAAAATATAAGACTCAAGCAGGAACCAAAAAGGCTATTACTTTGGCTGGAAAATTTGAAGTAGCCAGTAGCTCACATCACATTGTTTCTCCACATCTGTATTATTCTGACTGTTGAATGCTTGATGTCTAGCCTTTGATCTGATTACAGCTGCACCATATTGTGTCTATTATCAGTAAGTGTCTAAGAAATGTGCATACTGATGACAATGACAATTTAGCACACAAATTGATGCAGACAAGGAACTGGTTAATACAGTAGCCGGGTTAAAGGAGAAGTTGTTGACACTCATCAAAATACTTCATCAGTGACTGGACCAAAGGTATCGAGGCATCTGGTTTCCTAACTTGTCTCTAGTCCAACCTGGCTTTGTGTCTATAATCTGAAATTATATGTAATATATTTCATCAGATCCCTTGTGCAGCTTCAAAAGAATGGAATCCCAGCTGAATTGCTCTTCTGTGCAACAGCATTCGTCAGGAGGCATTCATTTTAGTCTTACTAAAGAAGTCTGTGGGAGGGTGCATGTGACTGATCTCAATCTGTGCACATCAGTGGATTTATAAATGTGGACATGAACGCTCCCCAAAAGTGAAGCCAAGTGGAGTCTGCAGTATTATTAATCTTTTATTATGGTTTTATTTTACATGCTCAAGAATTAATTTGCCTTGTCTCATCCAATTGCAAATTACTGGGTATTAAGGAGAATTTGAGAACAGTTCATTTCCAGTGTTTTCTTGTTGTGTATTTAGGTCACACATGCAGCACTGTTTTGGTGATTAGAGTTTGATGATGATTTAGCTGATATGTTGCACTCATTTAAGGTGCACATTTTGTAAAATAATCTCAACAAAGACTTCAATTAAAATGAGCTTTCTCCCAGGGTAAAGCAGTGAGTGATGCAGTTGGTTTTGAGGAGAACTAGTCTCAATGGGCTTTATGCAAAGGAGAGCAAAAAGGATGTTGAATACACATGGTGAGAATTCATGTCTGTTCATCCCAGTGATGTCGAAAACTGTATCGTTGTTTCAGTACATAAAGTTGAATCTATAAAAGTGTAAAAATATAAACTGTCAACCGTGACATTTTCTGACTACATACATACAGAAGGCAAGGACTGCGTTTGTGTAATCACTGTTGCTGCTATTTTGGGGCCAAAATGCTAAATAAATAAATAAAAATGTACCATTAAGTTCATGTAACCTTTCCTTCTTAAATAAAAAATATTCTCTCCTATCAGAAAACACATTTCAGAAAGTAGAACAAGATCTCGCTGTCCTCCCCTAAAGAAAGGCTTTCTTTAGGGGGTCTCGTCTGAGCCTCTTTCCCCCCTGCAGTTGTGTAAATGACTTGTAAACAGGCTGTTTAAGTGTGAAGTCACCCTGTGCCCTGTTGCTTCCGCTCTTTATTCATCACACTAACACATACACACATAGAAGCATGGCCAATGTTTTTGTTGGGGAGAATACACTTCCGTTAGGAGACCACTATCAGTAAATAATGGCTATGAAAAGTGAAAATTATGAATGATCCTTGATCCATTGTTGTTCTTTTTCCTAATTTATTTATTTTTATCCATTCTATATGTGTAATGCTCATTATCCACAACTGTTGACGGCAGGTTAAGGTTTCCTTTTTTTTACAGTTAAGATTCAAAAATGAGGGGAAAATAAATATTGTGAGCATAATAAAAGTTCTCAATGTAAGGGCATTCCTCTGTCCTGAACTTATGGAGAATCTAAATGAAGAAAAAATGATTGAGTCAAAAGGGGAAAACAGGAAAGGAAAATTGTGAGAATAAAACAGATGCCCTGGGGGAAAGGAAGGACACCATGCAGTGTCCGCGCAGAAGTGGCATCAAGATGGAGCTGAAGTGCTTGCTTGTTACCATAGCAATAGTCAGAAATATGGAATCGACAACCAACATCATTGATTTCACAGGCAAATCAAAATGGAGTGCCTGTTTTTCCAATTCTCTTTACAATAAAGTATTTATTTGCAGAGGTAGTGAAAAAGTGTGGTCCTCCCACACTTATCCAAACATCGACTTTATGTTTTGTGTGGAGCTGTCCTTTCTCGAAAGTTCATCCCTGTTATTTTTTTGGACTGTCTCGCTGTCTTGGCTATCAGACAACTTTATCAACACATCCTTGGGGCCTGGAGAACATGTAGTGAGGCCTGAGGATGTTTGTTTGGAGATAGAAACATCTTGACATTTTGGCCGGATACGGACGCTACGCTTGTCCTGAAGTGTAAATACAGGACAGCACAGGGACAGAGCTATCTGATGAATCTATATTATATATATGGGGTGAGGTTCGGATTTAATTCTGGGATAAGACTCAACATGTTTATTCAACGTGTTCACCGTTATAAAGCCCACCTAGGCTTGCTTGTTGCCAGTGCTGGGCCTCTGCATCTGTCATGCAAGACAGACATTCAGGCTGGGTGTGAGGGGGCGGTAGCGGTGGTGGTTGTGGGGGGTGTTCACAAGAATTTCTCTTCCTCAACTCCAGCGCTACTCAGACATCTTTGTTCGTGCTTTTTGTCTCACTATAGGCACCTCCTTTCACCATGTCCTTCTCAGCTCTCCAGGGTTCAGATAAAAGATTGGGGGCATTCTAATGAAGTGCCAGCACGATTAGATTGAGTTTGCCAGGCTTTTTCCACTTGGAATGGAAGAGCTATCAGTTTAAAAAACACTTCCCTCGAGAAACAGCCTGATCCCCCCAGAACAGATATTTCCCCTTATCTCTGAGTTTAGCCATGTGAACAAACACGTCTCTGAATGGACAAGGCCAACATGCAGGATCGAGAACGCTATAACGTGCAGTTCCAGCACATCAGTACACGTGGAACAGTTTAAACTAAAAACAGCCGTGCTCGTGATTGAGTTGGAGTTGCAAAATTGGTCTACTGATGAGTTGAATAAAAAAAAAAAAAAAAAAAGCCAAACCAGCATTTTTGGCTTTGGTTTCATTAATGAAAAAGTTGCATGCTTTAATGTTTAACATTATTTATTACAGTTTTGTCATTATGCAAAGTAGTTATTGTGTTACATTTAATAAAGCTAGAAAATAAACGGTTTAGACTGTTTGCCAACATTTTTCCCACATTGTTTACTATGGGATGGAAGTCTTTTCCTAGTGTAAAATTCATTACTGGTTGACAGTACACAATTAAATAATTAATTTGGTCTCTTTGTTGTTGACTGCTCAAAGGGTGCTGCATTTGGTGTGGTCTCCCAGAAGTTGGGGTAGTACGGTGAAGATTAATGACCTGACATCGGACTGCTTGAACTGGAAAGAGAGGCATGATATACTCACATAGCTGTGTTCACACTGGACAGTCGGTTCGTTTCCAATCCCTCCTTAACTGGGGGAATCTTCAGATGTGGGTAGTGGAGGAAGCGAGTGGAAATGAACACCGTGGCAGTGGTGTGGTTTGTGGATGAGAGAGAGGAAACTGCTTGCTCATACGGCACCAAACTAATTCAGGGCTTAAAAATCCGTGCCAACCTCACCAAAGAGGTCTGCATTATATAACTGCCCAACTTTGTTTTCTATTTCTCATTAGGTATCCAAAAACAAAGAACAGAGGGGATAGTGTTTTTTGAAAGCGGAATGTCAGGCTAGATTGATGGATCAACCATTTCCCTATATTCAGTCTATTCCGTGGACAAAATTATTCAAATGAATTCAAGTCAGGCAGAACAGCTCATAGAATACTTAGTTTGAAACACCCTTTTGGAGATACAGAGCTCATTTAGGCATGGGTGCAGGCAGACTGATATGCAACGTGGAGAGGAAGGATTGGATAAATCAAGCAATCCCTTCATCAGTTGCCAAGGACACAGTGATGTTAACTTTGTCATTGGTTGAGACAAAAACTTGCCTCAAGTGCTAAAGAAATAAAGTTAATTGTAGTCCTTAATTAATGTGCAGGGCCTTGTTCAGCCAGATTCTAGTAACAAAAGTTACAATACTTTTCGCTTTAGAGTTCTTGTAACTTGCTAATTGAGGTTCCATTTATAAGTATGCCAGAATCCTTGCTGCATTTTTTTCCTTTTAAACCGGGGATGCTAATGTGAAGCAAAAGTCTTTCTAGAAAGCCAGGGTAGACCCTTTTTACTCTGGGCTAACTGTTGCCAGGCTGTTGGTAAATGCCAGAGGAGTTGCCACAATGTGCCTGCACAGAATAGCCAGTGGCACAAACACGGCACTGTCCGTATCTGTGGAGACTGTTGATGTGGGATAGCCTCTTTATGATGGTAAACTCTTTTTTTTCCCCTAAAGCTCAGGACCCCCTGCCAACATACCCACATTGTACGTGAATTGATTCAACATGTTGGATTAGCTGTTTAAATACATTGATCTCTGACATCTAGGCATTAGAATATCAAAAACAACAGCTGAATTTTTTTCCCCCCCGTTTCTTGTTTGCTCTTGGACTAGTGTGAGGAAGCAAGCAACCTGAATGTTAATTATGGTTGAGATTCTGTGGGAGATGTTTACTTGCTGACAAAAATCTGTGTCGACACACATAGAAAATACTGTTTGTGCACATAATTTCTCTTGCCGGGAACTATAAATGTCTGGAGTGTGTATGGATGAAGGTATTTAACCCAATATATATTTACTGTAGTCATACTGCCAAACCATTGACAGGGAATTCTTGCACTCATGCATGTGGCTGCACTAAGAAATAAAGTCAGAAGGGACAGGAAAAGATCTACTCCACATAATCATGTGCATTAGCAACCATCCATATAGATTTTTCTCTTATTCTTATGTCAAACAAAGCAAAAACTGTGAGCGCACTAGGAAGAAAAAAAAAAGTAGAGAGTTGAAATAAGAGGTCAAGAAAGGACTTTCCAGCAGAGAAAAATACAAAGCAAAAAAAAAAAAAAAAAAAAAATAGAATAAAAATAGGTTCATGGTGGAGCTGGTGTCCTGATGAGGCAGCCCACTAACCTCAGAGGCGCCACACTCCCTGGTTTTTCCCAGCCCAGCGTAAAGGAGGGGCCTCACCACACACCCTTCTAACTGCCAAGGCTCCAGCTCGAGCCTGGCTCGTTCTCTCTCTTTCTCTGGCTGTGGAGGCACCATGTGTCATATTTTAAGGCAACAAAGCATGCCTCCTCGGCCGCTTCAGAGAACAAGCTCTCAGCCAGGTGTCTCAGCTTTGAAGAACCTATGACAAGATATTTATTGGTCTGTCTTTAATCCAGACATCCTGACATTTTTTTAAAAAACGTTTTCGACCATACGTACTTTAACTAATGTTGAATATAGTGTGTATTTATTCCCCGGTGAGGGGTAGTTTGAAACTATAGAATTATGACACTCACTGAGCCCAAACTACAGGGTGGATAACATCAATCACAGCAATTGGGGGCCAATCAGCCTGACTCGTGAATCATCAGGGGTCACTATAATGAGAGATACATTCTTTTAGCACTTCTTCTGATGCTCACTGATGTTTTACTTTTAAACATGGTCGTTGGGAGAAATAAAGAAAGTTTATATTAATGGATAAATTGTCACAAAAAAGATAACTAGAGGTTTCTGCATGCATTCTGTTTAGGAAGACACGTAAAGCAAATGTTTTCCGAGATTTTTTTAAAAAACTTTGCAAATGGGAATTAAAAGCTGTATATTCTTACTTACTTCTGTTTCTTCCCTCAATAATGGCAATTTGTTGATGGTTTTGACTGGTTTAACTAGACTTTCACCACAAATGTTTCTTTGTTGCTAAAAATGTGCATTTTGCTTTCTAAACTTCAATGTAAACAAGTGAAATTGGTGCTAAACGTCAACTTAAGGAAGGTAAACGTTATTCCCCTTTTATGCATTCTTCCAAAACTCATCACATAATTCAACTACCCATGCCAGCTAACTGGTTCCATCCCTTTAAGTCCACATTCCCTCAAGGCAGTGCAGATATAGGTCAGAGTGGGACAGGACAGCCTTTAGGTACTCCTACATAAACCAAATCATATCCGCTCAACTTTCAAGGGTAAGACCTGGGATAATGTGTAATATTAACTGTCTGTCTAAACAGATGAAATGCATTCTAAGGAAATGGAGCTTTTTTGCTCCTGCCCCAAGCCACAGATACACACTCAGCACCACAGTAAAAAGTCATTGGAGGGCAGCATCATGGGATTATGGGATGCAGGACGTCTGCCTTTACAAAGGAAATGAGAGGTGTCTAAATAAAGCCATTTAAAATTATACAGAAGAGACGTGATCAAGCCTTCTGTGCCATTCATTTGTGGCTTGAGATGAGACGGCATTACGCACCGAAAGGGATAATACACAGAGAGAGCGGGAAGGAGAGGCCCCAAAAATGAAGCACGAAAGTGGCAAATAGGGAGGGAATTGCACATCACGTCTGCTTGAAACAGGAGCCACCTATTTTTTTTTTTCTTTCTTTTCGGCACTACTAAGATCAAAAGTCTCCTGACAGAGATGAGAAATTGGAAGCAGAGTTCACATGAATCATTTCCTCACCTGTCATTTTAACAGATAGGGACAAATATGGGAAAATGGATCAATCTGTTGTTGAAGTCTGGCTAAATCTATCTTTGTCATAAAATGTGTAATAGAAAATATTCAGACTCTAAGTCATGCAACACAGAAGCACATTTTTTAGAGTGCGATGAATGTCTTGGCCATAAAATTGGTGATTGAGTTTTTTTCCTCCGATAAATATCACAAAGCTTGCAACCCTGGTTTGTTGTTTTGTACTGCATTTACAGTAAATCACAAACTGTATGCCTTGTTCCTGCCTAGTCTGTAATTTTACATATAATTGTCAGTATGCATTGGAAAGCAGAAAAAAAAGGCTAAATCCCATCTTCCTTTTTGACAGGGTTCATCAGAGTGGCAGCGAGGCTAAATGAAGGTGGCCATGAATCAAATGCATGTCATTATAGTCGTATGTGATTAACATAATGATGCCTACTTAATCTGCATTTCCAAAAAGATCTTAAACCAAAATAATGTTCCAGTGTTTTGTATGTGTTAACCCACAACTGACTTCTTCTTTTGCTGTGTAGAATGATGAATCTGACTGACCCATTTGGACCTTTTTTGTTTTCACGTTTACATAACTGTGAGTGGTTGAGAGCAAACCAAGGCCCAGCAAGTAGCCAGCAGTAAGCAGCTGCTTCTCATCTTTCCCTACAACCATGTGTGTTATGGCTCCACTCTGATTGGGTATCACGTAACCCCTGTGTATCCCCAGAGACCTCCGAGACTTGGATGCAGACTCTGGCTGCTTTATTATTGAACCACAGTGGTCTCTGCACTGAGAAGTGGCAGAATACATTCAAAGTCAACAGCATCGACAAGAAAACTGAGAAATGTTTCCAATGTATTACTGCTTCCACTTTGTTTGGATAACCTCTGCTACGTTCAAGGTTGTACCTTGGAGTTTGACCCCTGAGCAGGCAACAGTGGCAAGGAAGACGCCTGTTAATAGGATGAAACCTTTACTCAAAATGGGTTGATATGAGGTGACTGATTTCTGCTGATTGCATGATGGGTAAAGGAGGAGGATGGGAGATGCAGTATTGCTGTACATATGGAAAAAAAACAAAACAAAAAAACAGTAGTGATATTGCTCATCATTAGATAACATGCCTAAATTTAGAGTTATTCCATCTTGTTTAGCATCTTTTCCTCTCAGGGGCTACATGTAAAGTTGCAAACCTGGCCTCTTGCCCAGTTGAGGATTCTAATTTCTCCTTTGTCTTCTCGCTCTGTGTTGCACCTCCACTTCCCCAATCCTTCATGACAGTCCTTAGGATGTTTGTGAAATGGAAGTAGTGCGAGGTTCCTCTGGGATGTAACAGAGAAGGGAAGGGTCTGCTGCTACCTCACCTCCGTGTTCCTGCACATTCCCCTGTGGCCTGACGAGCGAGGGGCTGCCTCTAGGGTTACACGCGCGCGCTTGTCTGAGAAAGAGTGGCCTTTTCGTTTGTCTGTTGTGGCTTTGGCATATCTGTTTTTTTGCATTGGAAGTAGATGTCATGTTGAGTTAGTCCAGCAATCTGCTGAAGGATGGCTAGACTAGAGAACAATATTTTTTTTAAGATTGGCCTCTAGTAACAGTTGCCAGAGAGCGAAGAGAAGTTGCCATCTAACTTTGTGTTTTCCTATGAATGATCTATTTCCATTTGTACCAATAAAATAAACATTCTCTTGGATGAAGCATGAGGCAGTTGTTCGCAGATGGAAATTAGCCTGCCTAATTTCCTCGCTACAAAATATTTGGGACATTCCTTGTTCCTTGCATAGGTGTTGCGTGCGAGGCAGGTGAAATTAAGGAATGTAATATTCTGTCATGAGTGCTGACTTTTATGTCCTGAGCTAAAGGTCCATCATATCCAAGGAAATTCAATCTCTGATGGATTTCTGCTAGTGTAACCACAATTTCGCTGAGCGTTGTGGTTATCGCCAGTGCCCCTTCGTCAGTGGCTGACAGTTTCGGGGCACTGGCGCTTTTTCTTGGCAGCTCGAGCCGTCCGACTTTGCACACAGGTAGAAGATTCGATGACTAGGAGGAGACAACAGCAGCATGCTCGGGTTGCCATCCGTAGCACGAGTCCCATCAACACCCACACGTCAACTGTCAGCTGCACTAATCAGAAGCTGACAGTTGTTAAAATATAGCCATTAGACGCCCCTTCGACACGTTCTGTTGGGGTGTCCTGACCTAATCCTGCAGTTGTTAACCCTGATTGAGAACAAATGCGTCCATCACTCCTGTCACGGGAACTAAGTTCATTGTGATGGACTGATCTAGATCTAGACATTTTTTCCCTTTTAAACTGATAGATGTTCAGCGGTTGAGCTCTGAGCATCGTTATTTTGGTTGATGATAATACAGTTTTCTGTCTGAAGTCAAGTCAGGCTTTTAAAGTATGAGAAAATGTCTTCTCAGAACTGGAAAAAAGGGTTTCAGTAGATGTTTGGGCATAATTTGTAGCAAAAAAATAAATAAAAGCCTTTTTTTTTGCCCAGCAGCAGATCGTGATGGCCAAACATAAGAATTAAGCCAAACTGTGCATGGCTTGAAGCCTTACTAATTCAAAGACATATTCACTACTTAAAGTTGTGCTTTATGATTTTCAGTCAATGCAGCTTTCACCAGAAGTAAACAAATGTAAACTACAACAGTAGAGAGTTTTTCTCCACCTCTGCTGTTTTCTCCAGTCAGAATTTTTCTTTGCATCTGGGTTTGATGTGGTCTGTTATATCCATCAGTCAGAGGAGGCTGGTGGCTCTCAGTCTAAAGGGATAGTTCAACTCTAAATAGTGTTTGTTCTGTTGGCACACAACATAATGCAGAGAATTGAATCATGGGCACCAAAGGAGAAACTGCTGAACAACTGACAAAGAGAAGAAAGTCGGTATGCAAATAATGATGGCCTCTATTTGTCTCGAATGTCAAATTCAGACTTTGTGATGAAAGGCATTGATTTGCAATTTTCTTTTTTTTAATGGAATGGAATACTGAAAAAAAAACCTAAAAAAACAACAAAAAATACATCAATAAAAAAACAGAAGGTGGACTATATTGGATATTAAATATGTGGGCTTTAAATCAGATCACTAAATCTCTTAATTAGTACTAACAGTGAGAAGGTGAGCTGTGTTTCATATAGTTGTTTCTGGGTGTGGCATAACTGTGTATTCTGTACATTAACTCCACAATAAATGACAAAATAGTCAGAAAAATAACCTCTGTCTGTGGCTGTGACTCCTTGCAATGCCTCCCATCAGCATTTTGACGACCAAAAAAAGCAAGTAGTCGTTCTTCATCCTTTCCAAACAGTCATACACAGTCAGCACCACGCAGACCTGCAGAACGCTGCACTGCAGTAAGCTGAGGCAAGTGTCTTTTTCTTCGCTGGTACATGTTTGGGTGGTTTGTTATTTCCGTTGCCTCCCTTGCGTTCCAGATTCCCATCCTCTGGCGTGGCTTTTTCGGCAGTGCACATTGTTGTGCTGCTTGCGGTGAGGCAGTCCATATAACAAAACTCATCAAGAAGCAGGGCCCTGAGCTGTCAGGAAGGGCTGCTGTGAGATAGGATTAGCCTTTGAGCATCCCATCGCTTAATGAAACTGGCTTAGAATTAAAAAAGCAAAGCCTTTGTCTGCACCGTGACAAAGGTGCTATCCATCACCAGTTGCCGTAACAGGATTCCACAAAGTTCACCAGACGTCTGTAATTTGTTTGCTTAAGGCAACCACTGAGGTGTTTTATGAGTTCACAACAAAAATGCTTTTCTCCATCTCTGTTTATCCTGAGATCAATGCTTTCATTGTGCAAGTAAACAGTAGCCATGGCTCACTTGATAATGTCCCCACCTCTTTCCTATCTGCCCTCATTCATCCACTAACTTTGTATGGAAAGGGGTTGTAAATGTGGGCTGGTATTGCGAGGGTGATGACCCTGCTGGGCCTTCCGAGGGCTGCAGCATAACCAATGGGGCCAGATTAGTTTGCATTCCACCGGCTCTGGAAACGATTACCTGGAATTAACTCAAATCAAAGACTCCTTTTTATTATCTCAGCAGGATCAGTCAAAGACGGCAGGACCAGTCTGACTGCCAACGACGATGTTGAAATAACAACGCTGCAGACCATTCCAACTGACAGCCCACTTTCGTCAAATAAACCAGTTCCAAAATCTTGAATGCATGAAAAACCTCAAACAGAATTTGTTATTTAGTATATCATATATTACGCCACATACAAATATATACCACAATGATGTAGAATTGGCAAAAGAACATCAAGTAGTAACTATGAAAATCAAAAAATCCAGACTTTTCAAGGCACATGCTTTCACAAAATCAAATGCCACTTTGAAATATCTTGAAATATACGGTGACAATTACTTTAAATAGGTCTAACACATATGTTCCTCTTTGATGTTTTTCTTTCGTTTGAAATTTGGTAAAGCATGAAATGACAGATCCTTTTTTTTTTCCCTGTGCTCTTCCACGATGGCCTCTTGTTATTCTTCTTCCCCCCACTGGTGCTCCTGGTTTCAAATTTCTCCTTGGCTTACACACATCATGGAATATTTGAGGTTTTTACTCCATCAAGAACAGCAGCCTAGTGTATTAAAGATAGACATTTTGGTTTGGTCTGTAATGTTGCCATGTCAGTTTGATTCACACAATCTTTGTTATAAGTTTAATCTTTTTTTACCAGGGCTTTATGAAGGAAATGTGGGAATAATTTAAGTGCAAAAGATGTAGGGAAGCCTTTATTCCTTCAGCAGAGTAGACTGAACTCTGCAAAATGGGATAAAGGGAGGAAGGAATTCTCACATGCATCCATTTGCATTAATCTTTTACTGTTTTTATCAGGTGGGAGACCCATATGCAAGTAGTGCTAAGATACAGAATTATATATAGCGTGAAAAAAAAATCTACAATGTGATGGATTTAAATATCTTTCTTATGCTGTTTTGCTCCTAGGTTGAATTTAAGCACGTCTATTAAATGTCTTTGACTTTCCTCTTGACTTTGAGTGGTAACAAAAAAAGTAATACTGATAAAAATGTGAAAAATACAGAAATACCCTGCATTTTGCACATTTGATGAACTTTTTGGATAAAAGTGCGCAAACAACAAACCATGAACTCATCAGATTATTGAGCAAATTATTATTTCTAATTCAAAAAAGAAATCCTTTTTGGTTTATATGAAAGCATGAAAAGACGCTTAAGATACCATGTGATCAACATAGCCCCTATGCCTAATCTAAGCCTTTGTGCTTATTTGGTGATTACACAAAGACACATTTATTTAAAAAAGCTGTCAGATGTTGCAAAGATAAACCAAATAGTTATCCAAATCCAGTTCATAGTGTCCATGAATTGAAGATCAAATGACAACTTGAACAAAGCAAATGTCACTGCACATAAGCCACTCTTCTACGATTTTATTATTCTCCCATTTTCTTTTATTAAAGAATAACCCAATCATGACAGAGTTTAACTCTGTGTGCAATTCATTTAAAAAATCAAGGATGATATGAAAGTGTTTCTTCCAATTGATATCTCAAAGTCAGTGCAAGATAAACAACAGTCTCAGTTAATGGGCCTTCTGCTCCGTATTCTAAATAGACCAAGCCTAAATAATATCATGAAATGTAAACGTGTCTACAAGCACCTACAGGATGTAACATATCTGTGAATACTGTATAATCCAGCAGAGACTGTCTGATTTACAAGACCCTTAAGTGAACGTATCAACAGTCTGTCTGATATATCCAACATTCACCACAGATTTCCTGTGTTGTTTATAAGATGTGAAAGATACACTATGCTTTGTGTCGACAGTCTCTTTTTAAGGCTGACTTATTGAATATGTAATTGAATTGAATTATTGAAAGCATAATCATGGATTCCTTATTTTCCAAAGTAAATGTATCTCATGGATTGTAGTTCATTAGTGTCTGTTTTTACTGGAACCTCTTAGAAAATGAATTATTATATCAAGCATGCAAGATTTTTAAAAAAATTATTATTCATTTGAGAGTTTACAAAGCAATAAGATATCCCAGTAAGTCATTAAGTAAAGCTTTATAATTCACAAAATGATGAAAACAGCCCACACACTCAGATCTATACTGCATACTCCTCCAATGTACCGTGGTCAGTTTTGATATTATCATTTGGGCCGATGGAAGATACACCAGAAATGTTTTTACAGCCGGTGTGACATCATCAGATTTCAAAAGCATCTCACAGAGCACAGAGTTCATGGCTGAGGACAAGTGTGGGAAAGCTAATACTGTGGTGTGGCCACCCCATCACCTACCTGACCTCCAGATTGACTGTCGATCAGGCTGTCCGCTGTTAGAGCATTGATTAGTTAATTAATCAGGTGTTGCTGCAGACTTGCTGCTTGGTACCAGGCAGCAAGAATCACGCTGCAAAAAAACAGAAATTTGATCACCTTCTGGTTAAGGAAAGGGTTTCAAGTCAGTTTAGTCCAAACTTTAAATGTGTGAACTTTCATTCTTGTTTCAACAGTGGTGTAGTTAAAACCTTTAGCCGGGGGCCACACACCATGCAGACCAAAGAGTAAGATTTTGCTGGACCAGACTTTGATCTGCAACAGGCAGTTTGGCAGAGAAATGGATGTTTCCCAACAAACTTTCTAAAGGCTAAAAAAAACTAAAAGGGTGCTAATATTCCACCCAAGCACTTAAACAACTTGTTGGTATGCGGAGTTATTATTTGCACGTCGAGCAGCGGGTGCTCGCGTCATTTCTTTTCAATTATTGACGACTGACTGAAGTGTTGTTTTAAGTTGATATTTTTGGGTCATCTTCCTCAGCAGAAGTAGAAGTTAAAAAAAATCTGTCGGAATCAGATCAGTCAAGTAAAGAATTAAGAAGTGGTTTGATTTTCCTATGAATATTTCACTATTGCACACTTTCAATTATTTCAGAGCAAACACGGACATGAATAAAACAGTGCTTCCACCTCAGCTTGTCAGAACCACTAGAGAGTATTACAGCATTTGTATAACTCAAGGGAGAGTATCAACATGTGATTTTTTTTTCATAAACCCATCCAGCCCTGCTCTCGGTGTGCTCACATTCAATAGTTTTCTTCTCTGAGCCTTTGCCCTCTGAAATTAAATGTAATCCCTTTGAGGCGTGGTTGATCTACTTATAGTTTTGCTACACACAGTTTCCCCCCCAAAGACCCCAACATGTGACATCTGAATCTGAACGTTTGTGAGATCTCATGACTTTCCAATAATCCTTGTTTCTCCTTTTAAATGTTGTCTTTGTTCAGTTTTATCTTTTGCTTGTTAACACTAAAACAGCCCACATGGCCTTATGTCTTTTTGTGAAAGCCCCCCTTAATCCTCATTACCACACAGTCAAGCTTTAATTGAAATGTCTACAAGCTCTGAATGCTGTTTTGCTACATTATGGTCAGCATTTCAATAGAGGCACATGACCATATTTAAGGTTGCGCTGCCCTGTGTTTCTATATAAAGCAGGACCTCTCACAACAGTTAAAAACATTTATATTGATCAAGCGTCTGCAGTCATAGGGGATAGACTCTTGTGCACTGATGTAATCTTTTAAAGGGAAGGAAAACATTGTATAGTTGTTGCTGAATGAGCCCTGCAAGGCCCCAGCCCCAGAGGAAATGGGAGGATTATTTTTTACCTTCACACCCTGGCTTTGCTTTTCCCCACTTTTGCTCGGTTTTCCCCCGTTTCCTTTCTTCGTAAAAAAAAAAAAAAAAAAGAAAAAAAATGGAGAGAGAAAAAAAAAGGCCTTGATACAATGCTCCCTTTCACACTGCAGCATGCATGACTGACGGATGTAAATTCATTTTGTGCGTTTCCTAAAATATTACGTGCTGAAATGAGGAAAAGTATCGGTTTTCTGACGTTTTTCAAAACTGTCAATAATCAGCGCGCTCAAGGACGTCATCGCAAAGTCAGTTCCTCAGAAAAGTAAACAGACGGAAACATTAGCAGTCCCAACATCACAGTTGTGTGATATACAGTATGGGCTCAACATGGCTTTGTTTACCACTGTCACTGCTTCCAGTCAAGGGTCGACGTCAACAGTTTTTAAACCACAACTTATTTGTAGCTGTAATTTTCCTCCTCTGACATCAGAGCGGGATGCAGATTTTTTGTCCTGTGAGCTCCACATTTTGAAAAAAAAAAATCCCGCATCAGACAAATCGCACGAAATCCGACTGCTGGCGTAATGGCACGCAGGCGTGGATGGGAGTGACAATGAAGTTTTATTGTAGAGAGGCACGAGATCTGTGAGCCACATTTAAATGATGGTTGTGATGTATTTATGAAGCTCCGTCGTGTCTAAAGGCAGGGTTAATCAGCTCCATAGGGGTGCAGTGCGCTCCATCTGTTCTTCCCCACAGTTGCTCTCCTAGTCTGATGCTCAACTGGGTCACTTTTATCTCCTCAAAAGTCACGCCTGCTCTTATAGACTGCGCTCAGTCACTCAAGTTTTAGCTTTAAACTCTTGCACTTTGCTTTCAGCAAACACTGAGCTTACATCGATAGCGTTTAAAAGCCATTTTCGACCGGTTCGCTTGCACTTTCAAAATAGCTTCAATCAGAAGCAACTTTTTCGATCTGGGCTTTGTTCATTCAGTTTATTTGCTTAGTTTATCCATAGATGCGTCTTACTTTGGCTGCTGTGAGGCTGCTCTGCCATTTAAGCCCGTGGCACCATTAGTCTTCCCACGTCTCTTATTACAGAATACAGAAAGAGAATGAACTCAGCACCATATGTCTTTTGGATATATTATCCTCCCCCCTACAGGAATCGCCGATAAGCCCGCGTCATTAAACATCCTACACCTTTCTTTGATCTGGTCACGGTCTGAGACCCTTCCTGTTGTTTGTTCTAGTTTTTTTTTGCAGCCCTTCGCTCAGCCTGTTTCCTATCTGTTGGCCTAAACCATAAGCTCGAAAGCTGTTGTCAGCTTTATGTCGCAATAGTTTCATTGCTATGTCTGAACCATAAAGCCCACACGGTGCTTAGGTTCATAACATGGAACCTCACAGCATTGCCCGGTACACAAGTTTACATAAACTTTGTTGAAGCCGTTTGCCTAATTCCACAGCTAATCATTTATCTTTAACTTACATTAATTGCATCCCTGCGCCTCTTGTCATGCCTTTTCTGTTCTTATTCACACAGAGGAGCTGTGACCTTTGACTGTTGTTGTGTCTGTGAGGTCACGCAGTCGCACATTCCGCTCCCACCAATAAATCCTTCCTCAGAAAACTGTGATTTATTTCTGCTATTGTCACGGGGGTCTAAAGTCAAAGCACTCACAGAGGTTGGTGCACAGGGTCTCCCAGCAGGATATGATATAGTAACCCTTTCACTGCCTGTGCAATGTCCTCAAACAGGGCTTTAATTGGATAATTTGTTAAACAATTATGGACATGCTTGAAAGACTAATATGTTTGGCTATAAAAGATGACTATAAATTATTTAGTTAACTGAACTATAGCTGTAAAAAGACACTGACCCTAATGTAGAATAATGAGTTTCTCAACCACAAATAGTTCTTTTGCCAGCTGGTTTTAACAATCTTGGCCTCATGTAATTGGATTATTTTTCAAACAAAGCATGACAGTGAGGAATGAAATACACTTTTATGTGTAACTTTATAAGTGATTTATATGCACATGTATTTATCTAGCGTGACCTTTTGAGTTGCCTGTTTTTTTATGATTATTATTTTTTAACATTAAAAAAACGTAAGAAAAAAAGTGGTGTTAATTGCAGAATAGGATTGAAATCACATGTTTGGAGCATCAGCAGCATCGTTGAAATGACTCCAACGTTGTTCAAATGTTAGCTTTTGAGTTTTTGAGCTTTAAAAGCAGTTTTTGCCACATCTCTCATTTAACTCGTTTGCATCATTTTTTTAATACTGTTGTATGACATAATTTGCTATGTCAGACAGTCTGGTGTCGGGCCTAGAACTACGAACTGTGACCTGCTTCTTATAAACAACTTAGGCTGAAAATTTTGATTACACCAGCATTACTTCATTAGGTCACAAGTTGAACAAAACATCTGGCACATTTTAAGATTGAATAAAAAATAAGTGATAAAGATGCTGTCATCAGCAGATGGATTTATTTATTTATTTATTTATTTTTCCATACTAGGTGGTGCGTATAATTCTCAAGAGCTAGTAATGATGACTACATTATCATGTTAATCTATTCAGGAGTGGAGCATTTTCATTGGTCTTACAATTGGCCTAAAGTAACCACAAATTTACAGAGCACAGAAAATAACTAGAAGCTGTGTTTTATGAAACTTTGACTCCAGCGTGGAAATGACAGAGGGAATGCAGCAGAACTGTTCCGTAACATAGTAAGGCATTAGATGAAATGTTGTCTCTTGGCTTCACTGTTTTGTTAATAAATGGGTTTCTCCTCGTGGCTTATTTGAAGATAATTTGCTGCTCTGAGATGCCCTATAATATAATACCTCAGATCATCAGAGCAGTCTTTAATTACAAAGTCGAAAGAACACTAACTCAGAACTTGGAAAAATGCAAAAGTCCCATGAGGTAATTTTGATGCCAATTTGTCTGTGATTTATATTACTCTTTCTTTCTTCCTGTGAAGAACTCCATGTGTGCTTCAGTTATTGATGAAGGTCCCAGATCCTAATTTAATGATTTTTTTTTTCCTCTTATTTGGGTGAACTTTCTAACACTTTTCACAAAGTCCCCTGATAGCAATCACTTGCATAGCTGCAAGAGCGATTAACACAAACACATTGTATCCAGATCAACAACCTTTACTTAAACACAAGAGTAGCTGGTCAAACTCATGAATGGTAACTGTGTGAGGTGAATTTGAGGTGTTTATGGGTGCAGCCTGGACTAACCTCAGCTTTTGTATAACTCAGAACTGTTTTTATTGTTCAAATAGATGTTTCATTATAACTTGTGTGTGTTCCTTCTCAGGGGTTTGCACGAGTGTAATCGTGTGGATGACATGTTTACTGTGGAAGTCCCTTTTGGTCTGAGAAACAACCGAAGTGCTCAGTGACTACCTTATGTATACTCAGAAGGAATTGTTTGAAATGAATCACATGAAGGAGGGGACTGGACATGTATACAAGATAAAATATAATTACTCTATCACCCAAATATTTTGGAGAGAACTAAATAAATAACCCAATGAGGAAATGAAACCCACCTATTTTTTTTTTAAAGGCTTTGGAAGAATGTGTGTAGAAGAATGCCCATGAATCAGAGTCAACATCTGAGATGGTAAACATTCAAATATCACATGGCCGTATTGTCGAACAAAAAAAATGGTTCCGACGTAACAGAGTGCGTTCCTGTCGAAGAGGTGACGCACGCTCCGACGTGGAAAAAAATGGGAAAGTCTCTGTCATATTTTCCAGCAACTTTGAAAACAAGATAAAAAGGTGCAGCCGTGACACAGCGCCAGCGTTTCGATCCATCTCGGTGTGACATTGTTTTATGCGAAGAGCAGCTGTTGTTTGTTGTTGGCAGGGAACTGTTTGGAAAGTTACAGGGCACATCACATGTGTTCGTGTGCACTCGTCTGTCAGTCTGGACGCCATTCCCTTTTCTGCCCCGGATGAATCTCCGTTGACTCGTAATTATGTGATTCGGTGAAACAAAGGAATGAGATCCAAACAGACACTGGGTTCTCTGGAGGATTTCCACTGCCAGAATGTGTTGTCATTATATGTCCAATCCACATCTGAGGCAGAGGCTACTTCCTTCACGACTGAGCTTACAGTTAAACAGACTCCAGTGGAGAAACTGTGCTCGCCAGAGCCTTTGCACGGTCTGACTTCATTTCTTTGTAATGTTTATCAGTCAGTGACAAACTCTGTTTATATGTGATTCCACTAGGTTTTCATGACCTCAGTGCCCCGAATCGACCAGCCCACCCCCACTTTTTCACCTCTGGATACTGAATGCAAAACTTGAACAGACACGATATGTAATTGTAATGTTTCTCTGTCTCGGAGGCATAAATGATTAAATAAGGTGCAGCAGTTCTATCAGCGTTTGTGTCTGCAGCAGATCAGAAGGCACCGTTATTAGTTTGCTTTTGCTTCCAGAATAAGCTATGTTGTTGAAGTACAAAGTGATTTTTTTAGAAGTTTTTAGAAGTGATTTTTTTATTTTGTAGCAGAAAAAGGCACACCCGGCACTCATTGTTAGGATTGTCTTTTTAAAAATGGCTTTATTTTAACATGTTTAATTACATCTTAAATGGATAAATTAGGAAGTAGGAAAAGCTCCCTCTTGCTAAATTGGTCCCTATTGCACACGGGCCAAACTCATTTCACATGTTGCCTAATAAACCGCTTTTTTCTTTATTGCCGAGGCAATCTGATCACTTTGCGTATAATGCAGTTGGAAATTAGGACAGTCATTCAACTAGGGATGCCATTTCTTTTTGGTAAAGCTGCAGAACTCTCTGTAATCGTACTGTTGTCTATGTAAACAGATCCTTTCGTTCCTTTCACTTCTCCTCCCCCGGTTTACAGCAAAACTTCTTTTCTTGTTGAAGAAAGGATATTCAGGTTGACAGATCCTTTCATCCATCAAGAATAATAAAGGAAATGTTGATGTAACATGGCAGCGAAATTATAGATAACGTACTAAATTGTATCCAAGACATGTCACAACAGGAAGATCTGTCAGATTCTTCATTATTGAACAGCTGCTGTTAAGGGTGAGAAAATGAAGGACTAATCCAAACCGTCACTCAGTGGAGCCACAGTCTGATGCATTCATTGGGAATGTAAGCAATGTAATGATGATCTATTGATTTATTTATCTTTTAAATCACTGATGTAAGTGGCTCTGACAGATTATTTCAACACCAGCTCCTCTGTACAGTCACCGGAATCATAAACTTGTGATAATATAAGAAACTGAAATGCATTTTCTACCAAACGAATGGAATAGCATACAAAGTAATGTTGAATAACCTCATATTGAGAGGTTCAATCAGTAAATTTGCATCAGTGCTTGCATAGTGTCTGCAGCAGCTCAGAGATCAAATTCATCATGGTTTGATTTACAGGTCGTTTATTTTTTTATTGGAAGAGAGCTTGATCATAATGTTATACAGTAGCTGCAGACCTGCTTTGCACAAGGATGCAAAGACAAATGCCACGAATAATCAAGTAAGACTTTGGATCTGTGGGAACCAGGGCCTAGTCTGGCTCTGCAACCACATGTGCACTGTATTTACGCAGGCCATGCTCAGTGGGCATTCTCCCACCCACTGCAGGCAGCTGTAGTACTGGCCTAGCCCACATCAGTGCTCCTGCACCCCCACAAGCGTTGCATGGTTCATATTAGGTCCCCTCCCACTCACCCTGCGATCCACCGCCTGGCTTTCCTCAGCCGGCCAGAGCCGAGCACAACCGTTGGATGGTTGCGAAAGAGAGAAGTTGCTGAAACAGAGCCATGATGCAGCCAGACAAGTCTGGCTCCACCAACATTTGATGTGAGGTTAGCTTCCTTGGAGGAAGGCTTCTGGGAGCGTAGCTCCTGAGCAAACGTCAGTTCACCACTTCCGACAGATGCAGTGTGGGTTTGATTGGCTTTTTACTGGCTTCAGCACTCACGTTGGTGGGTGGTTGGGGGTTTTTTATTGTTCATCATTGTTTATGAGTCACTGTTTATCTAGACCTTTATTCTTTGCATTTACATTAATCAAAATTAAAGGCTTGAGTTGAAAGGCACACTTCAATGTTTAAACCTGAACCACAACCTTTACATTGTTGTACGTTTTCATGGGAAATTTCATTCATTAGTCCACATCAGGGGGGCTTTTAAAATTGCCATAAAGTTATTTCCAAGGTGCTACATTCCACTTTGATGACTTAAATCTTTAGCAGCTGTATAGGAATATCCACGTTCCCAACTTTAGTTGGCATTTAGTTATCAATATGGAAGTAATTTGTAATTAATCGACCCTTGCATATCATGTGAAAGCAGAAATAGCATTCTGTCCCTGCTCCTGAAGGCAACTTCGCTCCATTCAGGTCTCCTTTCGTCTGCCTTTGCACGATATGTCTCCTAGCAGCTCATTTTGCCTTTCTGAAACCCTTCTCTCCTTAAATGGTTTGATGGCTAATCACTTCCAGATGTAAGATGGAGATGAAAGACAGACGCTTCAGTTTGAGAGTAAAAAGGAGAAAAAAGTCTAATGAAAGTTTAAAAAAATGACGGGTAACTAAGTTCCAACAAGTTTGTGACATCTTGAAAATTGCAGACTACAAAGAAGGACTGTTGCGAGAGAAAAATGTGGGGCCTTTTTTTTTTTTTTTTTTTTTTTTCTTGGAACTCTGCTTTGAGGCAGGTCTGACATGTTTATGTTAAATATAAGAGTTATGAGTTATGCTGATTCTGTCACTCTCACTGATGGTGTGCCTGGTTAAAGGAGGTTGGTAAGGACAAATGTTGTAATAAAGCCTAGACTGAGTCTACTCATCTCATGTTGGAAACCTAAACCTGAAGTAGTAAGGTTTTAAACCCATACTTTTCTTGACACAGAGGTTTGCTGACCAAAGCCAAACCTCTAGCTTTGGTTTCAGACTTGTTGAAATGTATAAAATACTGTTCTGTTGCATAAGGAAACATTTCCAATAGGAAAATAATCCACGATGTGTTTAGATTACCCATTATATCTCATTGCATTCATCAACATCCTGACCTGCCTGCTTCATACACACTGAAACTCTGTCAGATGTTTTGACTAACCTTTTCTTTTTTCTTTTTTCCAGCCGTGCAGTAGTTATGTTGAGTGATGTGTGAAACGAAAGGAAGGAGACAGAAACCTTATCCTGTAGCGTGTCTGCACTCTAGCACCGAGCATCGTTATACGTCTGTGTCCTACACCACCTCCCCTCTCTTCCTCTGCCAGATACGTGGACCTTACACCGCGCTAACCTGCTGCCCTTAATACGGGTCCCGCGCAGAGACAGATGATAAGCTGCAGCTCCTGGAACAACTGTTGATTTAGAAATGAATACCTATTAGGCTCCTTGGGTCAGATTGTACTAGGGACAGCCCTGGGAAAAAAAAAAAAAAGTAGTGCTTTAGTATAGCTCTGACCTTTGAGGGTCGTAATCTTGGCAATCAGTTTTTTCTGCTTTAGATGTGTTCAAAGGCAGACGACAGCTACAGTATTTATGCTAGCATACTTGCTGTGAAATATTATCTGTTGTCATGTTTCTTCTTCAGTCCATCTGTAAAAGATTGTTTTAGTTTTCATATATGGTTCTGTAGGTCGAACCATTAACCCTGCAAGGATGCGCGTTCCTCTTGTATAGTCAAGAATCGACGAGAGGTGATTTGACTGGCACATGCGTGCACATTTTTGGAAAAATCAGCGCGATTAAGATGGTTACTGATCTTGACAGTTATATGGTGTTCCACGGGGATACCTCAGCTCTGCAAATGTATTTTAATGGACATCTGGATGGAGAAAACACTTGACAGACCTGGAGGAGATCGTTCATGTGAAGTCATGCAGGGATACTGTAGGAGGCTTTGTGGATTTGAATTGCTAATAACGAATATACGTCTGCATAGTAATGTCAATTTAACCTAAAGCACCTTGACAGAAAAGAAATGATAAAAAAGTCTGTGTAGATCGCACAATTGATGGGAATTTATGCAATCAAATACTTGCTGTTTAGTTACAACTACGCACGGAAATATAAAATCTTTTTAAAAAAACAAAACAATATAAGATCCATTATATGCATAACACAATGGACCACAAGTATCGCTATAATCTTAACTATACATATTCTGTAGGCACTGAATGCCCCTGCAAAATCCATTGATACTCATTTGCTTTTGGATATTTATTTCATATGCTGCAAGCCGAATCACTGAATATTTTTTCCATAACCTCTGTCCTTCCTCGAAGCACTTTTAGAAAGAGATAAAAGAGAGATGTCAAACTAAGCCAAACAGAGTGTCAAGAAGTAGTCCTGATCAACCTTCATGTGCATTTGAAGACCATTCTTAAACACACTATGCAATGCATTATGCAATACAGGCAGCTTTTACATGGACAACAGAGCTGGAAAAAAGAGCACATGATCTTTCTTGACATGACCGATGTGTATAATGGAGCATACATTATCAATAATATACAATGGTATCAGTTTTAGTTTAGGCTTGTTCGGGTCTGAAGAACAAAGAAAGGCATCTGGGATGATTTTCAACTTTTTTTTCCCCCAGTCCTTTGAAATTTCATTATCTTATATCACACTTATGCAAAACAGCCAGCCATCTCCGGCCAGTTTGACAGTATTAAATGTCACAATTTCATAAACCTTACATATGTCTAAAACTATGCAGCGAAGATTTCAGCCCTTTTGTCTCCCGAGTAACCACCAAAATCTTTCACACATGGTTGGTTAGAATCCAAACAACACTGTCTGTGTGGCAAATGTTTCGATATTTTCATCAACAGTGTGTGGGCTCCTTCCTTCCATTTGGCTGGTGTGGTCTCCGCCTGGATCTTTAGTGTGGTGGTGGACATGTCACAAATTATGCTTATCTGCTACTTTTGTGAAAGGAAGGGGTAAGAAGCCTTCAGGCAGTCTCTCCACCTCTTTCTCCTCATTTGCGCTCTGCTTAGAAGTGATGCCAAGACAATAGGGGGAGAGGAGTGTGCACGGCTTAACACCAGCTGTGAAAACTCAAAACAACTCTCAGTCCAGTTTTTTGCAAGTCACATACTGAGCCTCCACTTTCATATTTGCCTTCACCACCTAATGACTTTATTGCATGCAGCCAGTTTGACAAATGTTACATGCTTTTACATAATGTACTACATAGTGGGTTTGATTTTTTTTGTATTTGATTGGTATTGTGTTGTTCACCAATCGTAAAGTATGGTCTGTTTGCCTTTTTGGGTCATTATATGTGTCCAAAATTCAGGGTCTTGTTCTCATTAGAGTATTCTGTTCATCAAACAGAGGGGGACAGAGAGAGACTGACATATGGACAGATTGATATAGTCCAGAATTTTCTCAAAAATGTAATTAAAAAAAGTTTTTATTGGGCCAGGGTCAGACTAGGCTCTTCTGTTTACTCGTACACGACTCCTTTTTTGTGGTAAACACAGAAAGATGTTGTTGTAGCCACATTGCAGAATGGGCTTAATCTCTGTTTTGCTCCATCACAGGCATCACAAGAGCGTGATGGGCACTAACTTTTTCCTCTGCGTTTGTACGGTTGTGTCTTTGCTCGTGCATTGAAGGAACACAAAAAGGACGTTTACATGCACTTTCTGATTGATGTGTGTGATAATTTCCCCGTTGGCAAAAGGTTTCTTGGGTTTACGCGTGCTGCGTCACTCATGTCCTATTTGGATTGGCTGGTTATGCTGAGGAAGATGCGAGCCAGATTTGTTTGACTGGGCACAAACATGAGGAGCATGAAGAAAAGCTGCATTTCTTTTTGGGCATCTCACTCTTTGTTGGCCTCTTTGGTTTGGACTCATCATTCACAGGTTTTTTTGCATGTTTTTTTTTCCTGCATGCCCCAACAAGGTCACACAAATACACATGTTTTTACTTGGTCCACAGATATTTATAATAATAGGATCGAATGCCACAGTGGTCCTCATAGGATAATTGTCATTGTGAAGGAAAATTTACTCTAAAAATAGAAAGCACCGAATTGTGGGCTTCTTAATTTCCAAACCTGGCTGTCTTTCAGACCAGAGAGTCTGAATATAATATTTGCCAGAACATTTTGGTGCATTCAAAAGCCTCAGGGTCATTGCTCAATTGGAACACATTATACATAAATATATAAAGGCATGTTTTCTCCCATGAAGTCTGGTCTCCTGATTAGAATGTCAGTCAGAAAGTTTCTTCTGGAAGGCTTTTGGATTCTATCGGAAGAACCACAATGTGCCCTGGGTATCTATGGTTTCCCTCTGCTTGTTTTACAAAAGAGTTGGCCAAATGTTGCTTTCCCCCCTGTTGATAGAACAGCTCACTCCATGCTCTTGAATATGGACAGAATTCAGTTTCTTCTCTTGCATTTACTTCATGTTTTGTCCTAAGAAGACAAGGGGTTTTTTAAATCAATATTTAAAATATCCCCTTCTCAAAATTATTTTACACAGGAGTACAAATTTATGTTTAGAAACCTTAAACTTTTTCTTTGTCTTTATGCCTGTAGGCCCATTTAGCCACTCCTCATTTCTCAGACTTAATGGTTTCAGTCTTAGTTAATTGCCTTATTCATTTTCAAGTTTCCCATATGTCCGTTAATTTGGGTGGCTATTAAATTATACATTCTTGAAAAAAAAAGACATAATTTTGCAGCTATTAGATTAAAATCGAGAGTTTAATTAAAACAGCAGTCACTGCTTATTCAAAATCAATCCAAATCAAATCAAACTATGTTAGTCTACCTCTGGTTATTACATTTATTCAAATCTCTTTTTTTTCTTTTTAAACAAATAACTGTGGCCAAATTGAAAAGCAACATGGTGTCCCCATGCCCCGCATGCTTGACAGGAAAGGGCCTATTTTAAAAAGTAAAATATTTTCCAGATCACCTGCAAAAGTTTGGTAGCTTTTTTTTCTTTTACTGCCAAAATAAGCCTTCACCTTTTCCTCCGCACAACGCTTGATAAATAAATAAAGCTGCAGAACTGTTATGAGTACCTGATCTTTCTTCAAAATTAGGGAAGATTACAGAAAGTGTCACTATGTGTTAAAAGATGGAGTAGCTTTCTTGTATTGCCTTTGGTTTCTCCTTTCCTCATGTGGTTTATTATTCTTCTCTTTGGATTGTGTCCTTGCCAGCTTTACAACTCCCTGACTCCTACACACTGCTCACCCTCTGTCAGGAGTCACAGTCCAGAATGTGGGGCATGTTCATCTCTTTGCCATCTGCTCAGGAAAGAACTGAACCTCAAAAGCCTGCAGCAACACCTTCACCACCTCAAATGAATTACTAATAATTTCCCTCTACTCACACTCATGCACATCTCATCCATAAATAAACAAATAAATGAATGAGGGAATAAACATGGATTGAGTTGTTTTTTTTGGCCGTGCTCTCTGTCTCAGTGGAAGCTCCCTGCTGCACCAGTTGAACATCTCCTTTGGTCCAATTAGTTTTTTTTTTTCCCTAAAAAGATCTATTTCTAAAAGATGGACAGAGAATTGTAATCGACATGTGTGGGTTAACCTTACTGTAATCTCTTATAAATTGTGATTCAGAGCCAAACACTTGTAAACAATTATATAGCTGGGACTCAGGGGCCCCGATCTGATTGGTTCTGGGAGATCTTACAGTAATTGAGTTGGCTCCCCAGCTCATGGCTTATGAGGTCCTTTTATAGCTCCCACAGTTGCAGCCCTCTATAGATGTGCTGCATTATTAAAACCAGACGTCAAGTAGGACATTATATTAAGGGTCTAAAGCGCTGCAATGAAGCGTACTTTGTGGTATCCCCGCCATTCAGGTCACTGTCCTTTGTAGACAGACGCCGATCCTTTCGGAGGCCCTTTTCTCTCCTGGCACTCCTCCAAGGGCCTGCAGAAGCCATCCTCATTTGACCCACCCACCCTCAGAGCCCTAAAGATCCTTTTTGGCTCCTACAGAAATAACTCCAAAGAGGTTTTCAAAAGACACCTGGCTACTGCCCATTTAGTAGTAGTTTGTTGCCCCACTCCTCCATGCCTCTGATGAAGCAGTTGCTCAAGACCTATGGAAAAAAAACTGGAGACTGACATACGTTCACTTCATTTTAATGCACTTTTCATGCTCAAAATTGGAATGTTTAAGCAATATCTTTTTTTTTTTTTTTTTCTTTTCCTCGTAGGTAACCGCAAGAGATGCAGATGGAGGATCATTTGGCTCCATTAGCTACTCCCTCAGTTCTGGCATCAAAAGTGCTCCTCCGTCACAGTTCACCATTGGCAAGGAGACAGGCCAGATCTGTACTACTGCTGCACTCGACAGAGATCAAGGGCCAGCCAGCTTCGACTTTACTGTTACTGCCGTGGATGGGGTGAGTTTTCATATTTTGAAATACTGCTTATATAAATCCATTGAGTCAGAATAATACTATAAACAGTGTTTTTTTTTCATATGTGAAGCAAAGCCATGGCCAACTGTGCAGAAAAACACTTTGATTTGTGCAGCCAAGTAGGAAATAAAAACTCTAAGTGACAAGTTTACTCAAAAGCTAGTAAATTCTATTGCCATAAAACCAAATAAGACTTTAAACAATGAACATGAAATGAACATGGAAAAATAAAAGAATATCGCTTTGTTCGTGTTAAAACAATCATATGGAGAAATATCAGGAAGTCATATTTTAACTAATTAAAATTATTCGTTCTGTCATTGTTGTCACCCTGTCTGGATAAAAAGACCTACATGTGTTCCTAAAATGAAAAACCTGTGAAGCAGATTGTTTCATGGTGCCATGGTGTCTTGCCCTCCAGTGGTCTTGAGAAATTGCTGTTCCTCAAAGGAAATTATCAATAAGCCTGCACAAGTGGGGAGAAACACTTTATATGCTCTGTTAAAAGTCATTTAAACTGGGTTTGCTGCTGTTTTTATTTGCACCATTAGCCTGACCTAAATCCTTCTTTCAGGTGTGCTTTAATGTACGTGATGGTGTAACAAAGGCTCTTTTTGTTTCCTTGGCAGGGTGGATTGAGTTCGGTAGCCTATGTGAAGGTAGATCTGGTTGACATTAATGATAACAGACCTACCTTTTACCCAGTCAACTATGCTGTTAGTCTGAGCACGCAGAGCGCCCCTGGGACATCAGTTGTCAGAGTGATGGCCTATGACCCTGACTCGGGCGAGAATGGAAGAATTACATACAAAACGGCACCTGGAGGGGCCTCTCCTTACTTTACTCTCAATAAAGACACAGGTTGGCATGACTACTTTTACAGTTCCTACATGCACTTTACTGTGTTACTGATTGATTTTTTTCCCCTCCAGTCTCACCCGTCTATAACAATATTTTCTTGCTTGATTTATGATGCTGAGTTACAAAGAAAAAGCCTCTTTGAAACGTGTCTGTGGCTTCGGATTTGCAGGTGTGATCTCCCTGTCTCGCTCCGTTTTTGGGAAGGCCAATTCTGTTATTCCAATGGTAATCTCTGCCCAGGATGGTGGTGGTCTGGTTTCCCTCACCAATGCCAAAGTCAACATCAGTGTGGTGGCCGGCCTGGTGGCGCCGCCTGTGTTTGAACACGCTCAGTACTCCTTCTCCGTACCGGAGGATGTGTTGAGGGGAACGGTTGTAGGCATCATCCAGGCCAGCGTGAAGACAGGTGTGGTTCTGGCTCATTCGTTCGCTCACAGTGAAGGCACACCATTCATGTCATACACATTTCTTTCCTGTTTCCTGCCACAAATAGGCACTGCGCCAGCATACACACACAACACTCAAATAACATCGATCAAAAATTCCATTTTCCAACTTTGTTTAGATATTCATGTTACAGTTGACAAATGACATCTTTGGAGTACACAGTTACTTAAGTGCTGTTGGTATGGCCTCCTGGGCTGTAGTGACAGGCTTCTGTTTTTTGTCATCTTTCTCTGATTTCAGACTCCTCTCGGGATATTTCCTACACCATTAGTTCTGGGGATCCCGTGGGATACATTACAGTGGATCCTGACTCGGGGGCCCTTAGGACCAGTCTGCCCCTGGATCATGAAGCCCAGCCATCTCTTGATTTGGAGGTGCAGGCCCGCAGTGGTAACCCCCCAGCCTTTGGCCAGACCCGTGTCCACATTACCATCATGGACATCAATGACAACCCACCTGTGTTTTCACCTTCGTCCTATGAGTCCCTGCTGCTTCCAGAGCATACAGAAATGGGAACTGTGGTGTATAGGGTCCAAGCTGAGGATCGAGACTCTGGAGCTAATGGACAACTCTCTTTCGATCTTTTTTCTCCCACTGGAACCCAGAGAACCTTTAGCATAGATCGCAGCAGTGGAGAGATCAGGTTGGTCGGGAGCCTCAACTATGAAATTACTCCTCGTTACGACCTCCAGGTGATCTCTAAAGATAGTGGAGTACCCCAGCTCAGTGCTACCTTCCTACTAGTGGTTCATGTCCAAGCAGAAGATGATCACGGACCTGTCTTCGACACCCTCACCTATCGTGTTGAGTTGAAAGAAGGGACGCCGATGAACAAACGTTTCCTCCAGGTCAGGGCTCTGGACAGAGAAACACCTGGCTCGGGTCACTTCAGTCCCCTATCCTACCATCTCCGCCCAGATGGAGATGCTGCTGCCTTTGGTATTGCTTCAGACAGTGGCTGGCTCTTTGTGAAGAGCACTCTGGACAGAGAGGTCAAGGATATGTATCTTCTAACGGTGCTGGCCACCCAGGGCCACGGGCAGTTAAAGAAAACGGGCAGCGCCACAGTGCGGATATCAGTGACTGATGAGAATGACAACGCTCCACGATTCACACAGGACCGAGTCTTTATGGCCGTCAAAGAAAACCTGCCCGCAGGAACTGGATTTGGTCACGTGTCCGCCACAGATCGAGACATTGGTTCCAACGGTCGCCTTAGTTACCGCTTCCTGCACCCTGACCGCCATTTCCTGATAAACTCCCACACTGGTAAATATAACAGGATATTTACCCCTGGCCTTGTAATTGTAACAAATTTGAAATAAATATTTGTAGATAACCTAACTCTTGCAACTCCTTTTTGTCTCTCTCCCTCTCTCTAGGTGAAATGAGTACGAAGACTGTTCTGGATAGAGAGCAGCAGTCAAGTTACCAACTGGTGGTCTTGGTCCAAGATGGAGGCTCCCCACCCCGCAGCGCCACGGGCACGGCCTTCATCACCGTCCTTGACGACAATGACAATGACCCAGCGTTTACACATAGCCTGTCTGGCAAAAACCTCATTTTGCAGGTGACAACCTAGACCAGATACGCCGGCAGCAAAATAAAACCTTTGCTCTTTTTTGTTTACCCATATGATTGTTTTCTGCGTAGGTGACGGAAAGTCAGTCTGCTGGGCTTTTGCTGGGCACACTGCAAGCCAAAGATCCAGATGAAGGAGAGAATGGCACTGTATTCTACAGTTTGACAGGTATATTACACCCAGGAGTCATGAGCCTATGGAAAATAAGTTGTGAATAAGCGATAGAGAGTTTAATCTGATGCATATAGCAGATTATGAAAGGCATCCTAAACTGTTACTGTTGTTTCATTATTGTTTGCTGTGAATAAGAGTTTTAGTATGTGTACTAGTCTAAGGAGCAAGATTCCAGCATGAATTCAAATTCATGATTTAAGTCTATAAATGATTTATGATAATCTGGTTGACAAAAATGCACGTTTTCCTCCTACCAAGGTCCCAGAGCTGACCGCTTTTCTCTGAACCCAAATTCCGGAGAGCTGCATTCATCTTCAGCTCTCAGTCACTCCGAACGCGCCGAGTACTCGCTGATGGTGACAGCGACTGACAGAGGACAACCTCCGCGCAGCACCTCCTGCTCCCTCACCATTCAGGTCAGACATTGACTGGAACCCATCCAGCACAAACACCCTCAGCACTCACCTATTTAATATCAAAGAATAGGCTCAGCGCTGAGAGGATTCATGTCTCTGGGCCCCTCAGACTAACTGCAGACATATCAGGCTCACTTCTGACAAGCTTCCCTCCCATCCCCTCCCTTTTCTTCCCCTGTGAGTTTTCAAATGGGAAATTTCTATCTCAAATGGAAAAGTGGGTCTGAATCAAATACTCCCAGCTGCCTCGTGATGAGGGCCAGCTGTAGACTGTTCTGATCAAGGTCATACTCAATGACTTCAACACTTTTTTTTTAATACAGCAGACTTTGTTGACATGAATGGCAGGGATGCACACACATGTACAACACAGCACTAAAAGCTATCCAACAATTATTCAACTCTGCAGAGAAAATGGACAGTAAGCCAGTACTCCAGATCTAAACTATAAACAGCTCTTTTAATAGCTGATTTTTCCATTTTCTCCTTTTCCGAACAGAAAAAAAAAAAAAGGCCTCAGTGATTGGTTAAATTGGATTAAACAGTGTTGTTCTTATCCACTCAGATACTTGTGTAATTTGCTTTCTAAAAGCAAGAATAAGGGGGGACAAACTGGACCAATTTATTTTCAGAACACATATTTTCCATCAGATTCAGAAAAAACACAATTCGACTCAATACAACTCTTGCCTGCTATAAGCTATTGTTAAATGCATTAACACAATGCTTGCCTAGTTTTTATAACACGTTTTACAATACGTAATCTGCAGCGCTCTTATTTTTTTTAAAGCAGAAAAATAGTAACACAATAGTTCCCTTTGAATGTGTTTGTTTTCACTTTGCCCAAGAATATTTTCTTTCACCCATTACAAATGAAAAAAAATCAAATAAAATGCATATTACTTTCGCTCACTTTTCACATAATCTGTTGCCTCTGCATTGCAGGTTCTCAGCATTAACAGCCCTTCTCATCGTTCCCATTTGATGACTTTCAATTCGGTTGAGGAGACCGCACCTGGGTCAATAATCGGCTCAGTTCGTCACCACGAGGGGGAAACCTCTAAAGAAGGGGAGGTGACGTACACAGTGATAGGTGGCACAGACAGCGATGGAACGTTTGTCGTTGACCGTCTGACGGGAGACGTAATCCTGGCGCGTCCTCTTGATTACGAACAATCCAACCACTACACCCTGCAGATTGAGGTAGATGACCTCTCCCAAGCCATGCCGAGCAGCACCTTGGTTCACCTGGACATTGATGTGGAGGACAGCAATGACCACGCCCCCCGGTTCCCCGAGGATCCTGTTACTATTGTCGTGTCTGAGAGCACGGATCCCGGCTCCTCTGTATATACGTTTCAGGCCACAGACAAAGATGGCAGCGAGGCCAACAGTGAATTAAAGTACTCGATTCTTCACCAGTGGCCAAACACACGTGGACTACTATCCCTGGACCCTTCCACTGGAGTTCTTTCTATTGCACAACAGCTGGATCACGAGGCCACCCCCAGCCTCATACTAGTGGTGAAGGCAACAGACTCTGCCCACGATGCCAGCCGAAGGCGTTGGAGTTCTGTCACAGCAAGGATATATATAACAGATGAGAATGACAACCCCCCGGTGTTCCGCTCACCTGCCAGCGTTAGTGTCATGGAGGACCAGCCAGTGGGATTTGTGGCCTTATACGTTATGGCCACCGACGCAGACGAAGGGGAAAACGGCAGAGTGACCTATACGATCCTGTCAGGCAACACTGGAGGAAAATTCAGCCTCAATTCTAACACTGGTGAGTGTAAATGTGCTGCTGTAATATGTTCCAGCTTACTCTTTCTGCCAGCATCAATAAACATTGATGTTGTTTCCGATAGTATTTGAGGACATTAACAATACTTGTCCCTTGGGAGAAAAGTGTTTACAGTGCGTATTTCAGTTTAACTTATTCAGTTGATTTGGACTATAAACATAATCTTACCTCTCACTCTGCTACCAATCTAATCACGAGTTATTGCTCTATTTGTTTCTTTCATTTGTTAATCAATATTTTGAGTACTTGGTCCTACATGCATATTAATATGTGTGCATTTCATTGAAAACTTAAATGTAAGTCTCTATATTTATGTTTTTAGAACATTTTGTGTGGTAATTGTTTTCTGTATTGGAATGATGGCAGAATTATTTTTAAGCATTTGCAGCTCATCTAATTTCAACTTTGTATTGAATGTGAACTCAGTCCCCCAGACTTCTTCCTCATGCACAAGCTCTTGTACAGTGAAACACTGCTTATGTCTAAGCACAACAAGGCTCTTGCTTCACCTTTCATGACTTATGTCTCCTCTTTGGAGGCTAGACAGTCAGAGCAGTGTGCCAGAAAGCACACACACACACACACACACACACACACACACACACACACACACACACACACACACACACACACACACACACAGACACACTCATACACACACATGCATGCACACACACAAACATACACAAAGCCCATCATCTGTTATTGTGGAACTCTTCCCATGAAAGACCAAAGAACCTCCTGCTTGGGCTTCTGGGAACCATTAGGGCTGGGATCAGTTGCATGTGTTTGTGTGTATGCACAAGTGTGTTTGCGCGCGTAACAGTAAGAGCACTCGCACGTGCGTTTACGCTTGCACGAGACTGTCACTTAGTCGGCGCTGACCTCGGGCTATTTCATCCTGTGGGCTTTGCTGTGGTGTGTAAGACACGTGTCAAAGTTAACTCCGCCTTCCCCTTCAAGTCCCCTAACCGAATGCCCTCTGCAGCAGATCAGGGATGGAAACGTTCAGGGTCTGTCATGCATGTCACTTCTGCTTTAAAGCTGTATGTGTGCTCACCTTGAAGTGTTTTCATGCATAGCGGTTATTTGTTAGAATGATGACAGACTTAATCCTCTACGCACCTGGTTTGCTTCTGTACTGAAGTCCACGATGGTAGACCTATGACCATCTCTGCACACTCTATTTTCATTACTGTGGCATCACATTTAACACAGTAGAGATGGCTCTGTCCAAAGGGAGGTCATTCATTTCACTTTGGGAGCAAGAGCAGTAAATACACAAGTGATCAGGGGATTGCTTTTCTACAAAAGACAGCAAAATTAAAGTAAGTAACACAGCATTTTAGAATGCGCTCATTTATGTAGCACAAGAAAATGTGTTTGGTTGTCTGAGCAACCTCAACAAACCTCACACTACCATCCAAAGTATTGGCGCCACAAACCACTTACACACTTACAACACTGGAATTGAAAGTATTTAAAGCTTCCCCTTTCCCAGTCACTTTTTTTTTCTACTCACATGTTATCAGTGACCAGGGATACAGAAGGATCACAGTCAAGTCAAATTTGCTGCAAAAATTCAAGCCTGTAATTCCTACAAGATTATAGGCTTAGGGGAAAATTATCCCAATCCTAACAAGATAAAAAAAGGGGAAAACAGGCTAAAACTAAAAGTTACAACCGGTTTGGGACCCTCTTTTTTTAAAAAGTTACTTTTCATTTTACAGCAGTGAATTTGAAATTGCATCGCTGCATGCTCTCCTGTTTTAGGGTTAGATAATGAAAAGGCAGGGTTGTCCCGTAATTTCTGCAAAGCACGGCAGCCCTGACCCTCGCATGCATGGACTGTTTACTGCTTCTTTCACAATGGCTGCTGCATTTTTCCAATGGAAAAAAAGGGAAAAAAGGAAGAAAAAAAAGAACTTGTAAACCGTGGCCAGATTGTAGGTCTTTGCAGCACTGGTGGTGGTAGCGCTCAGGTAGGTAACACTGTTTGTTTGTGGAGGAGGTTAACTTTCATTTGTCCCTCACACTACAAGTTCACACTTTAAATACGTAACTGTGGAGCGGAAAGTGGCATTTTATGCCGCAGTTGTGCGTTACTGTCTCTCTGAAAGAGGATGACATAAAACACGTGCGGACACACACAGGAAATCTCTCCTCACATCAGACCTCTGACTCCTTTCTTCAACAGGCTCTCTGTCTATTTTCAAACCTCTGGACCGTGAGGAGCAGGACATCTTTAACCTAACAATAATCGCTGAGGATCATGGGATACCCCAGCAGTCATCTACCCAGCTGCTGTGTGTCCATGTGATTGATGTGAATGATGAGGTGCCCTGGTTTGAGGAGACCCAGTATGAAGCCCAGATCTCTGAGAACCAGCCTGCAGGAACAAGCGTGGTAACAGTGTCTGCCTCTGATCTGGACCAAGGTGAGACTGTTTATGTGTGTGTGTGTGTGTGCGTGTGAGTGTGTGTATCCATGTGGCCAGAGATGTAATGGAAATTATTCTGTTTTAACAATTCCATGTGATGTTTTTCAGCCTTCGTGTGCCTTGTGTATTGCGGAGTGTGTATTCAGATTACATTAACAGTTGGTTTTAATTGAACACAGTTGGGATGGATGGTGTACAGAAAGTTTGCATTCCCCCTGGCTTAGTCAGAAGCACATAAAACAGAAGGATTATAAACTTTCCCTCCAAAAACAATCAGTGAAGCTCGCCAGGCTCCATTCTGATATCATGCAATCTAGCAGTGAGAGGAAGGTTTTATTCTAATGCTTAGAAAGCAAAACTAATATCATAAACACATATGAATGCAACATAAGAGGTCCCTTGTCGTGAACTACACAGATGGTTTCATGGCTTTTTTTTTTTTTTTTTTGTCAGTTAAATTCTGCACTTTGTTACAATTTTGTCATCGCATAAACATCAATCTATCTGTGATTAGAAAGAGAGTTAATGGATATTCTATCTGTTGTTCTTTAGGAGCCAATGGCCAGGTGACATATGGTGGTGTCTCAGAGGAGGATTTCAACATAAATCCAGTTACAGGTGTAATAACAACCACAAAGGCACTTGATCGGGAGCTCCAGGAGTATTATACTGTCACAGGCAAGGTTCTAAAGCATCGTAAATAAAAAGGGATTTAAAATTTGCAAGGTACTGTGACTTCTTTTTTGCTTTTCACAGTTTATGCAAAAGATGGAGGACTCCCACCTAATTACTCCAAAGCCACAGTGAGAATCAGAGTACTCGATGAGAATGACAATGCCCCCTTCTTTGGACGCCTTTATTACAGCATTGAGGTTCCAGAAAACCTGGAGGCAATGTCTCTTTTTACCCTTAGGGCCAACGACAAAGACGCAGGAGAAAGTGGGATTATTAACTACAAAATTACAGGTGATTTCTCTTTTACTTATCTCACTTACTGAAGGTGTGTTTGGCTTTGAGAGCCAGCTAATTCTGACTGAGCTTACTGTTGTTTTCCTTGCAGCTGGAGATCTATCTGGAGATTTCCACTTGGACAGACTATCTGGTGTGTTGTCCACCTCAAGGCCTTTTGATAGGGAGGTTAGAGCTGGATATAGGTTAACGGTTACAGCGCAGGACCAGGGCAACCCTCCCCTTAGCAGCACCGCTACAGTGGAGGTGACTGTTCTGGACATCAACGATCACAGACCACAGTTTGAGAGTAGCACCTACACTGCAGACATTCCTGAAGACATTCCTATTGGCTCGCACGTCCTCGATGTGAAAGCAACCGATCTGGACCAAGGCCCTAACAGCCGTGTTCTCTACTTTCTGAGCAGTAGTTCGCACAGTATGTTCATCATTGACCAGGACACAGGCAGCATTATCACAACCGCGCCTCTAGACAGGGAGAAAATTGCCTCTTACACCTTTGAGGTGTGTGCCACAGACTCTTCCCCTTTAAACCCTCTTAACTCTACCGCTGAGGTGACCATCTCTGTCCAGGATGTCAATGACAATGCTCCCTTCTTCATTCAAGACCCACTCATTGTGAATGTCTCCATCAGCAGTGTGTCCAGTCGTCGAGTGCTGGCCACCATGAGAGCAGAGGACAAAGACTTTGGGGCCAATGGCTCTGTGTTTTATCGTTTTGCAAACCCTGTCAGGGGTTTTACCATCAACTCTCTGACAGGGGATATCCAAGCGACAGAGAAGTTGCAAACTCTGTCCCAAAGCCAGAGGACTTTAATAGTTCAGGCAATGGACCAAGGTAACCCAGCTCAGTCCTCCCTAGGGGTGGTCATCATTTACCTTAGGGAACAGATCTACAGGGGGATCCGCTTCTCCAGGACAACACGAGACGTCACTCTGCAGGAGAATGCTTCACAAGGTTTGATAATAATATAATAATTAACATTTTCAGCATGAAATCTGTAAATGCATGTTCACAATTATTTATTTTGCTCTTGTAGGCACAGTTGTAACACAGACCCAGGCTCGGTACCCTGATGGCTCTCAAACGGGTATCACGTACAATATTTTCAGTGGAAATAGGATGCAGTCTTTTGGAATAAACACCATTACTGGTAAGTGCAGAGAGATGGCAGAATGCACTCTAAAATGTTTTCAAAACCTCTTTCCACTTTTATTTTCATCTAATTTCTGTCAATTAGGTGAAATATGGGTCCAGAAATCTGAAGGGCTCGACTTTGAGGAGACGCCGAAACTCCGCCTTGTGGTGAAAGCTGAATCAGCATCCTCCAGCTCATACATGGCTGTTAACTTAATCCTTCAGGACGTCAATGACAACTTGCCACGCTTCCAACTCCAAAATTATGTTGCTTACATTAGAGAGGCACAGGGTTATGATTTTCCCATTATCAAGGTACAGTAGCCACCCCCACCCACACACACACACACCCACACAAACATACTTAAATGAGCAAAAATACATAAAACTCTGATACAAATGTAATGCTCAACTCCAGTGTAACACAATATCATTAAGCTCATTTTGTGGTTTCAGATATACACTGTAATGTCCTTTGTGCCAAAAAGATATATTTTTCCAGTTTTAATTTCCTAAATATTACACCGTGTGTTATTGTGTATTTGTTGCAGGTCGCTGCAGTGGACCTGGATCAAGGACAAAATGGTCAGGTGATCTACTCCCTCAGGTCATCGTCCATGAGTGGCTTGTTTAAGATTGACCCGCTGACTGGCAGCATCACCACTGCCGCCATAATGGACCGAGAGATCTGGACAGAAACAAAGTGAGCCGTTTTGTTCATCCGGTGGCCGTGCGTTTGCAAGAGACAGACAATTTTTAAATATATATGTTTGCCCTCAGGCTTGTAGTAACGGCAACAGACAGGGGAACCCCACGACTGGCTGGCTCTGCTACCCTCACTGTGATCATCACCGACCTCAACGACAACAGCCCTATGATTCCTCTGCCTCAAGAGATTCATGTGCCAGAGAGTAAGTCAGCTTTAATGTATATCCCAGAAGCCCACTCAGGGTGACTGGACAGTAAAATAAAACAGCCTTTTCCTAGATTTTTATGTATGTTTTAGCAATTTATGGGATATTTCTTCACAAAAATATAAGTTTTGTTGCAGTAGAAACTTAATCTATCTCACTGTTCTACATGTACAGATACTCTGATAGGCACAGTTATCACCCAGGTGACAGGAAATGACGTGGACTCAGGACCTGCGCTCTTCTACACATTAAACTTGGATACGAATAGCCGAGGCATGTTCGGGATCCATCGGTATGGAGGAGGCGTGTCTCTGACCGGTCCTCTGGACTATGAAGAACGGACATGGTACACCGTGACTGTGAGCACATCTGACTCTAAACATCACAGCGAGGCGAACCTCACTGTGCTGGTGGATGATGTGAATGATAATGCACCCACCTTCACTCAAGACATGTATCAGGTATTTCAAATTTCATAACCTTTCCTTCTTGAGCACGTTGTCCCAGGTCACGGCTACATTTTGTAAAAATTAATTTTAAAAATGAATTTTAAAAATTTTACACATTTCACTCACTAGGTGACGGTATCAGAGCACCTCCCAGCAGGCAGCGCAGTCATCACAGTCACAGCCACAGACCGAGACTCTGGGGACAACGGGAAGATTACCTACAGAGTGATGTCTTCGACTAAAGGCCTCTTTTACATCGACCCGAGCAATGGTGAAGTCATTTTCTGTCCTTTAACAAAATTCTGTAACGAGAACTTTATAGTATATAATAGTGTAGTATATTCACTGCGCCCTTTGTTTACCTCACAGGTACTCTGTTCGCCAATCAGAAAACAGCGTTTGATTCTGAGAATCCGTCCATCCTCGTGGTCATCGAGGCCCGAGACCAGGGCACTCCATCCCTCTCGACCCTTGCCACCGTCCACGTGCACGTGACAGACGTCAACGACAACGCCCCCATCTTCCACCAGTCAGAATACAGGGCCAGTTTGTCTGAAGATGACGTTCCCGGTTCGACTATTTTGACCCTGGAAGCTGTGGATGGAGATGTAACTCGGGATAACTGCGGTTTCGATTTTGCGATTGCCAGTGGCAATTCAGGTAATACCTTCCAGATTGAAAGCAGCGTGCGCTTCTTGGAGGGCCATGGCTTTCAGACAGTCGGGAGCCTGATTCTGGTGGAGGAGCTGGACTTTGAAGCGGTGCCAAGTTATAACTTGACTGTTGTGGTGTCGGACCGCGGAATCCCCCAGCGTAGCTCCAGCGTGCTTATCCTCATCAGCGTCCTGGACACCAACGACAACCCGCCTGCCTTCAGCCGGGCCGAGTACAGTGTGGCGCTGAGCGAGGGCGTGGCGGCGGGGACGGAGATTCTGCATCTGTCCGCCACGGATCCGGACTCCGCTCCCAACGGGGAGGTGCAGTATTCCATCTGCTCGGGGGACGAGACGGAGCTCTTTCAAGTGGACCGGTGGACGGGGGCCCTGCGGCTCCAGCGAGCTCTGGCCAGCGAGAGCCAATCCACTCATGCGATTATTGTCCAGGCTACTGACGGCCAGGGTCAGTACGCCTTGGCTCCGGTCAGCGTCGAGGTCAAGGACATCAACGACAACCGGCCTTTTTTCCCCCTCAAAGTGTTGACCACGAGCATCAGGGAGAATAAACCCCAGAATGCCTTAGTGACTGTATTGCACGCGCTTGACCACGACAAGGGCGTCTTCGGACAGTTAAAGTACTACATGCTGGACAAATCCAGTGACGGCAAAGAGACCTTCTTCATCAACCAAACGTCAGGCGAGGTTCGGACTCGCTGCAGCTTTGATTTTGAGAAAGTCAACTCCTTCTATTTCGTAGCCATCGCCATGGACGCTGGCAACTATTCTGCGACTGTAACAGTACAGGTTTACGTAACAGGGGAGGACGAGTACGATCCAGTTTTCACCTCCCCGGACCTTTCCTTCAAAGTGCCTGAAGGAGCAAAGAAAGGTCAGATAATCGGCAAGGTGCACGCCCAGGATGAGGACGGAGGGGTGGATGGCATCGTCCTCTACTCCTTGGTGAACGCTTCACCTTTTTTTGAGGTCAACAGGTCATCGGGGGCAATTTCCTTAAAAATGGACAGCCATAGCACACCCATGAGTCGCTCTAAAAGAGAACTGCGGCTCATGACGCTGGACATCACAGCTCACAGCCCTCTGGAGACATCACGCATAGCTGTGGCCAAAGTTGTCGTAGATGTCACCCACACATCCTTTGGTCTCACCGCCGACATGAACACGCTGCTCATTAGTGTTGTTGCAGTTTCACTTGGAACCATCGTCATCCTAATTATGATCGCGATGGCACTCTTTTTTGTAAGACTAAGGCGCCACAAGAAGGAGCAACAAAAACACAGACAAACACCGGTATCGGAAACAATGCTGCACAAGCTCGAAGAAACAAAAATAGCCGCTAATGAGATGATTTACCACCAGGCCCTTCCCGGATATGCAGCTGATCGGAGCAACACCGGGGGTCCGTACACCCGCGGAGGATCGCTGGATCCCTCGCACTCCAGCGGCCGCGGGTCGGCGGAGGCGGCAGAGGACGACGAGATCAGAATGATTAATGAACACCCCCGAGTGTCGAGCATCTCCTCTTCCATGCAGGAGCGCATCTCTGCGCGGGGACCGGACTCCGGAATCCAGCAGGATGCGGATCAGCTGTCCGACGTGTCCTGCGAGCCGTCCATAGACTGGTTCAGAGGGAAGAAAATGGGCAGCCTTAATGGGACTTTATTAGCTGGCCAGGTCCCGGTCTACAGGGATGAGGGGGGCGGATATGTGGGTGTGGGACGCGGACTTAGCGTTACCCACCCTAAAGATTACACTTTCCCGCAGGATGGGAAGCCGGCTGTGGACGGTTCGTTGACAGCCATCGTGGCCAGTGATGAGGAGCTGAGAGGAAGCTATAATTGGGACTATCTGCTAAACTGGTGCCCCCAGTTCCAGCCCTTAGCTAACGTTTTTACCGAAATAGCACGCTTGAAGGATGAAACAGCCCCTCCTCATCCTCGCCGATCATTCCATCACAAACCAAAGCCAGAGTCCAGAATTGACCCTCCGCCTCTCATAACCTCCGTGGCTCACCCGGGGGCAAAAACTGTACCGCCAAAGCCCGCCGTGGGCAGGACGTTCCCCCACTTGGGTTCTTTTCGAAGATCTCCCCTCAGTTCGGACGGCTCCATCTCTTCAATTGCTATGTCTCCAAGCTTTTCCCCCTCTCTCTCACCTCTAGCAACCCGCTCTCCTGCAGTCACACCTTTCAGTGTCTCGCAGGGTCCTTCTGCATCACTGATCAGCACGACCGAGCACAATTTGGAGCACAGTGAGGAGGCAGAGCTGAGGATTTGAATGCTAAGTTGCAGACTTGAAACTGAGTCACAGCTGCCCCAGACTCATTTCTGTTGTTTGGCCGCAGGGGCTGCAGACAGGAACCCGTCGAGGCGCTTGTCGTGTCTGTTCTCGTTCTCACGAGATCGAGTTAAGAACGAGCTGAAGTCATGGTGCTTAACTAGCAACTGGACTACATGACTAATAGGACAAAATAGACTATTTCCTCTGTGTGCGTTTGTGTGTGGGTATGAGAGAAATCCTTCAGATGATTTGTGTTAATTTGCACATTCACATGAAGATTCATACACGATGTCAATATTTTGTACAGAATCATGTGTATATTTTTATACTCTGTTAACAAAAAGGCAAATGTGCCTAAACATTGTGTAAACCTCAGTATATATATTTCTATATTTGTATATTTGATGCTTGTTCTGTTTACATGTTTGTACTGTACGTTGGTTTTATCTGTCAAATGTTAACTTGATGATTTCAAACAAAGCTCTCCAGAATCATGCTTTATGATTTTTTTTTTTTTTGACCAATTACTGTAAATATTCATAGAGGGGGAGCCATCTATTCTTCAGTAAATGTAAGTAAAAATGTGATGATGAATCGGGAGGGAAATGGAAACCATGTCATTTCTCACAGTGAGCCTAAGCGTTCCCATGTTATACATATTTTATGAATATTTGTAGAAAAATATTCATATTATAGAGCTTTGATACAGCTGCATATGGGGCAAATGGAACTTTAGACTTTCAACAACCTTTCCAGAGAATGACAAAATTCCTCAGTAAAATCTGTCGCAGTAGGCTAACAAAAAGGTCTATCATTATGACCAGCTTATGAACATACACATTTTATTGTGATTTTTTTGAACACTTAAGTTTGGATATATTAGGGCATTTTCCCTTATTTTTAATGTCAGAAGATGTGACAGAAATGAAATAAAATCTGATTTTAGACAGATAAAAATTAAACTAATGTTTCACCTTTACAAAACATAACCTTTGTTCACATTGTGTTCCTCTATGTGTGTCAGGTTTGCTTAAATCCCCACTCTTAGGTCACCAGTAACACCATGACTGGCAACACTAATGTATTTAAAATTTAATTTATTATCTCCAAGACTAAGAGACTTGATGAATTGGTTACAGGGATTTTTGTCTGACCACGACCAAATACTGTGTGAACACTCTTCTACCTGTCTGAGGGAATGAATAATCAATTTGTTGTTGTTTTCTATAAAAAGCTGTCCCCGCTCACATTCCATGTTTGTCTAAGCTATATGTGTAATGGTGCCATATGAGGAAAAAAAGAGTTGCTCTGAATTTTCATACGTATACATAGAAGTGTTTTGAGTAAAAAGTGCCTGATTAAAGTACTTACATGAGCAGATTGTTGCCTTTCTCGCATCTCTTAATGAAGACCGAATCACGGTGCCTTCGGGAAGGCCTTTTGTGAAAGGAATTTGCATTTTCTCTTAATGTACTGTAAAGGTTTTGACCACTGGCTGCTTCAGCAACTGTGTGATGTGCAAATTTACTCCAACTTACTAATGACATACTGACCAAATATCTAGAAATCAAATCTTTACCAAACATCTAGTGGAGGAAGTTAAGTTAAAAAAACACTGTAGTAGTTAAATGTATTAAGATATGTGGTATGTGGTAGTGATCAGACTTTACTAACTTTGACGAAAATAAAAAGTGATGGCGCTTTAAGAAGAAAAGAGAAAAAGAAAGCCGCAGAAGAAATAATGAGGAGAATCTGGATGTCCAGGTGGAGCTACATAAAAACGAGAAAAATGTGGAGCTGCAGAACAATAAAAAGGAAAAGTCGAAGAAGGACAAATATGTTGAAAATATCCAGGAGAGTCAAGAAAGGCAAAAAGAAGAGGGGTGTTATGAGGGAGGGATGATATGTTTTATTGCTGTTCTATTACATGTGTGTGGAATGTTGAACTTGGACAAATAAACCTTTGAGTTTTATAGGTGCTTTTCTATTGATCCAATTCAAGGAAAACTGTGATTATAGAAGCAAATGTACTGAGGTATTCAGTTATATGACGTGTCACTTTCCTTTTATGTGTTAGTTTTTGTGTGTGTTTTGCTGTTTTCTCCTTATATTAAGATTCCTGGATGGATGGATTAAATTACATATGGATCTCGCTGATGATTTTACAGTGCAATTTAATCTATAATGTGGGACTTCTTAATGGAAGAAAGACCACCCCCACCACCCATCCACATCACATCTATAAGCATTCCATTTGATACGTATTCATATCGTTTGATCTTTGTCAGATGAACCATATGTTTCTTCCTGCGGCTGTACACATTCTGAAGTGAGTGATGATAAAGTAAAAGAGTTGAAACGAAAATCCATACGTTTAACCCCAGTGAACTTTCCATCCCACCGCAGACTTTCATACCATAATCATCAAAATTGTGACAGTTTTTGAATATTTTCCACACTTAAAGATGAATAGACGTCACCCAGGCTGCTTGATAGTGTCCTTTTTTCCACTATCCAGCCCCACCTGCCATGGGAACTCATTACACAACGCACACATATTGCCTGAGGTTGGACAACACTCCTGGTATGTGATGAAACCGAGCTGAAACCGGACCAAATCTGCTCCAAGGCCCGCCTCTGACTTGTTTATGAGGCTTGAAACTGAACCTCATGGTGCTGTTTACACACATACACATGTCCAGCCTGGAAATATAGGCTGGAGTGGACAGCCGGTTTATGTGTCGCTTGGAAATATATGCCAGAATCTACACAACAGATCTCAGTGATCTAAGAGGGATGCACCAAGTCATTACTCAGTTCAAATTAAGGCCTTAGTGAAAACCAAAGGAAAGCTATAATTTTGCTGTCAGCATAAGTTGGACATGCAGGAGGTCGCTTTTGCATGCAAATGTCAGGATGCCTTTTTAACCTTCTTGATTTAAATGAGAAAAGCCAGTGTGGGAGCAATTATTACTTTATTTAGCTCAAGAATTAACTAATCATTGTGTCAGTTGAAAAATACATTTAAAAAAATGACAGAGGAAAATATCAATGGATTTAACACCCTGTATTTCCTGAATTTCACTTTCAGAGATGATGAAACCACTTTCTTGTGAAACGTCATTCTTACCTCATCTTTAAGTTAAATCAAATGTAAAATAAGTCATACATAACACATCTAGCTCTGCAAATAACCAATCGATGTAATAGGTAAGACAGAAGAATAGGCAACAAAAATAGGATTGAAAACTAAATTTATGTGTATTCCATTCCAGTGAAGTCTTTAAAAGAACCGTTTTTATGTTACTCATGCTTAAAGTGTCCACCTCACAGTGGAAGCCCAACCTTTGAAAACTTTAAGCCTGTTAGAGAACAAAGGTGTCATTATTCATATTGATGAGTTCCAGTCTTGATCAAGGAATTTGCAAGTCAAACAATTTCATGCACTGAACATTTGGCTTTCTGACTAATACACACATGGCCTTTTTAATTTTTTTTTTCTCTTTTCTTTTTTTTTTTTTTTTGCTGCACAAAGGAGTGTGTTGCTGCTGTCTTCAAAAAGGAGCTGTTTTTTTCTTGGTTTCTAATCAGTAAAATAAATTCCAGCAATGGAATCTTATTTTATGAATTGAGATGCTGGTAATACAAATTGCACCGAGTTAAAAAGTGAATCGACAAACTTTGCTGCAAAGGTGTTTTGAACACCTTTTTGAACACCTTTTCAGGCCCGCTCTTTTTGTGCTGATAGCTGAAGTTTGAAAGACCGAAAAAGATGAGAGCTAACGACGTCACTTTTGGATATTTCTCCAGAAAAGTTTGTCTCAAGGTCCTTACCTCGTTGTTATTCTCATGCCAACTGATGATGAAGATACCGAAAATCTGGCCACAGGTCTGAGAGCAAAAGTCCCTTTTTGTTAAAATCGCTAAAAGGGCGACTTACTGTTGATGACACGCAACGTTACGTAACCCATAAACATGATGAATGGCTGCACCAGAGATCAGTCAGCTGGGATGTGAATCACACGGACTTATGGATATAGGAAATGGGAATCTTTGCTTTCATGTATGAGAGGCTGTTTCTTTTGCTAAGGATCAGACTCCTCTTTGGAGAAACCCAGGCTACCGTCCAGTTAAAATGAAACCTGACCAGAAAGAGGTCTTTCTGCCCCTGCTTGGATTACCCATAAACCCCTTATACCTGCGGCTTGCACGGACATCTCCATTCCTTTTTCCCCTGAAAAGGGTCAGGCTCCAGGGATGGTCCGGTCTAAGCTTACCGCAATCCTTTCTCCAAACACATAGGAGAGACACCCCCCCACCCCACACACACACACACACACACACCCGCAGCCCCCTCATCATCTTGTCTGTTACAAGTTCTGTTTTTTCCCCTGCTCTTTCTTCTCCTCTTGCCAGGCTACTTGCGTGACTAGAGTGAGAGGAAAAAAAAAAAAAAAAAAAAAAAGGTTTCAAAAGCCATTGGCACGCGAGCCCCAAATCTATTTTTGGAGAGCGTCTTTTTTTTTTTTTTTTTCTTTCAAAACAAAAAAGCCACAGGGAAAAATAGGCAATAGTGGGGTGTAGGGGTCTGTTTCTCATTTGGCCAGGTCTGCCTCCTGTCCTGCCCCGCCAACGTCACAACCACAGCACTTTGAGGAAAGAGTGTGGCTTAGACAAGGGAGGAGAAGTGTTTTCCCTGCAAAGCCACAGCCAAAACTATGGACTCACATCTTTACCCTTGTCACTTAGCAACCGAGCTAACCTGCTTCCCATTAAGGGGCCATCTGCTTATGTTCCAGGCTTTACTTTGTTTTGATTTAGTTTCACCCCTCTTTAACTTTTGTCTCACATTTGCCAGGATTAAATTGCAGCATTTATATGTCGATACATTTACGTCAGCTGTTGTTTGTGAGGCTTTCAGCAGAAGCATTTCCTTCGATGCAGCACATAACTTATTTCCGTTCTGTACTGATGACATGTTGTACTAATTATCTATGCAGCAGAGATTAATACTGCTACTACCACTACTTCTACTACCGGTACTACAAATACTACTACTACTTCTACTACTACTACTAGTAATAATAATAATAATAATAATAATAATAATAATTATAATAAGTCAACAAGTCCTCATCAGACATTTAAAAGTCAATCCTATGTTTTTACCATGTACTGACAGCTGTAATTGCACAAGTATGATTGTTATTAATATAATTCATTCTAGCTGGTGTAGTCTGTCAGTACGATGAGCCAACACATTATGGCATGAATGCAAATGCAGAGATTTGTGGTTGCAGACTAAAATAACTCATATCAGTGCAGCTGCCGCGCAGATATTGCAGAGTTTCCCATCCCTCGTGTCTACGGCAGGAAACTACACCACCCGTAACCATGACTAAATGAAATGTCTTTTCCTACTTCCATATACGTAGAGTAATGTATACCATATTTAAATGCACTGATTTATAGTTTTGCTTTATCCGGGCCAATTCTTTTTGATCCTTTTAAAAAGGCTCACATGCGCAGGATTTCAGTACATGTAGACATTTCCAAACCAAGGAAACGAATCCCAGTTAAATTTCCATAAAGTTCCAGTGCTACATTTTCTGACCCATTACTTCTAAATTGACCACATAAACAATAAAAAGATGACTGAATTATGTCAAATAATGTTTATTCTAGCAAATAAAACACATGAAAATATTGTGTGCATGTAATAGAAATAGAGAAAATGTAAGAATAGAGAGGAGAGAGCTGGGTTTAAGGACAGAGGAAGGAATGGGTGATGATTCATGCAGGAAATTTTACTGGGTTTGGATTACAGACTTTTCCCCCTCTCTGATGAACACACATTTTAATGAGTCTACCTTTTCCTGCTGATTGAGAGCACAGTGATACCTCATACAGGATGCAAATTAACCCCCTGATACTGGGAACTCCCGGGCAATTTGAATTGAAACATACCTTGCACCCTGATACATTTGCAATTGAGGGCATGCTCCTTTTAGTTTCTGGTTTTTAATATTTGTAATCCCTTTCAGTGTGCAGCAATAATGTAATAATGAATCAGGGGTTTCAACCATGACCCTGAATTAATTGATGGGTGACATATTTAATCTCATCAGCAGCTATACACATTCTCTCATTTGAGAAATTGAAGCCCTTAAGAGGACAACAGTTTCCTCCTAAATACACACTTTTGAGGATTTATCAGTATGCGGCAGTACTTTTGTGCTTTCCTCACAGCTCAAGTTGAATGCGGATGTGAGCACAAAGGGACGATTTAGCGACGAGCTTGCTTTCAGCTTTACCTCTTGCAACCTGGTATTATTTTTCAGTACACGCCACAGTGATTCATTTAACGTTGCACATTAAACTGCCACATGACTACAAGATGGTACTTGTATCCTCTGTGACCCTGAAACACAATGTCTTGTTGCCCCCCTGAACTGCTGATGAGCATTGTGACAGTACTTTTTCCTCTTAAATCAATCTCATATACATGTGTGATACCAATAATCAGAGGCAAACCAGAACTGAACACTCCAGTCACGATACTATAATGCTTGTCAGTGCACATTAGACTATAAACCAACTAATTACACATTATGATGTGCCAGGATGGGGATGTCCCCTCTTCCAAGTGCCTCTGCTTAGTTTAATTTAAGAATTGCCTTTAGTATTAATGTGACTAATGCTATCTCTCCTCTGCTACACTACATAATTGCAACATTTAAAAAAGTCACATTATTCCCTGTCTAGACATTATGTATGCCCTTGTCTGTGCTCTTAAGAATAATTCACGAACCTGTTGGCAAAATATCCAAATGCTGCAAACTTGTACAAGAAAGCTTTCCTTTAAAGTTATGACCACATGACAGTGAACACTCCAGATTCAGCTGCATTGATTTGACTACTGAGTTAAAAGATAGGCTGCAAAGTAAAAAAAAAATACAGCCTAGTATTAACCACTATGGATGGAAAAGGTATGTATAATATCACTTCTGAAAGATGGATGGATGATTCATGGATGGATGGATGATGATAGGTGAATGATTCATGATGAATGGATAATCAATGGATAATTGAATGGATGGATGAATGGATGATGGGTGGATGGATGATAATAGAATGATGGGTCATGATTGGATAATCAGTGGATAATTGGAAGGATGGGTGGATGATTAATGGAAGGATGGATGGATGGATGTGTTAAGTTGCACACATGAATTTGAACACAACACATTTTATCTAGGGAGGCTATTAGCTGAAACACTGCTAAACAGCTGCTAAACATCTGTAGGTAAGGGTTTTCAAATTTAGATTAATTAATAGTGGTCATAAAACCATAGTGATTTAGGAAGTATGACATGCTTGCTGCAAATTTTATTGAGTGTCTCTTTAGTCTACAACTCCAAACTGGTGTGTGTTTCTTGGCAAAGTCTATTAAAATAGGCAACATTTGTGGATTTTTTTTTTCTTTGCCTTAGCAACAATACTTCAGTCCACTGTTGTAGATGCAATGCTTCATCTCTGTCTGTAATCGGTCCAGTTGAGAAAGAGAACCACGTCTTGCATTGAGTCAGTTCTCTACAACTGTGCAGAGAGAGCTGGTTGCCAAGAACTTTGAACTGTCTGCAGTCGGGCGCCTGGAACACACCCAGCTACTGAGAAAGAGCCCTGAAGAAGAGTGGTCTACTTCAAGTGGAAAGTATTTTCGTCTACAGTCCATCTGCTTTCACTTTAATTCACCGAATAAATTGATAGTGTCTTCTACGGCATGTGGACAATTATGCATTTTTACACTGTAATTCATTTAAAAAACATTGATGTTGTGGAGATTTTCACTCATCGGCATAGGCCGTTCACAGAATCGGCTTAAATCTTACACTTACACAGTCAGCATAGTCATAAAAGTTATGGCTCATTCAGTGTTAGCAAACCGCTTTTACTGAATTCTGCTGTTCATTGGAAATTAGACAAGAAAATTATGAATATCTTAGCCCTCACTAGCTGGAATTCCCCACAAAGTAAGGAATACTTAGTACTTCATGTTTATTTCATGGAGTCTTTTCATGCTTTAATGTTAAATATTTTCAGCTCTAACTTGCTGTAGAATTCCCTGAACAAGCAGAGACTCATGTAATATCTTGGAGTGATACAGGAATTCAGTGGTAGCCTGTGCAGAAATAAAAGAAATGGAAGCTAAAGCATGCTGTGGAGAAGGTAATATTTTGCCAAGCTTTTCCAAATCCCACTACAGCTTCACAGCAGGGGGGTAGCTACTGCACAAGTCTGCCCAGGCTCTTGTCAGCACAAGTGAAGAGCAGGGTAGAAGTGGACAAAATCGATGCTTCCACACGCACTTGCGTGCACACGCACACACACACACACACACACACACCTATCCACACGCATACACACATACATACACGAAAGAGCACAAAAGCTCAGCAAGATGAAATGTTTCTCCCCCGTTTTTAACCACACGACCAAATTAGTACAAAGACATGGGGCCCAGTCACATTTACATTTGTAACAGGAAAAGAAAAATCATTAAATAAAGGGGTAGGCATGTGGCCGTAGGTGCACAGCGGACATTTGTCTAGATACAGTATCCTTGCAAATGTCGGAAAATAAAATGTTTCTTTAATTTTAATTCGGCATCAACAAAGCTGATTGTATGATCGGACCTCTATTTGAAATAGTTTTATGTTTTTTGGTCTGGCCTGAAATGTGGTGAGCTGTATTTTGCTCAGTTGAGTCTTTTACAGTCACCTTTTTTCTATTACAGTTTTGAAAGCGTGAAGTAGCAGGACAGCAATTGTGCCAGATTACAGACAGGCATAATTACTGTGGATGCACAATCCAGTTGTGCACAATCCAATTTTCTGCCTTCACCATGTTTTCTCTGTTTTTAGCTTGGACTTTTTTTTTTAATTTATCATGCATTTTGACTGAAATCTCATTTGGAAAAAATCTTATCATGATGAACAGGTTCATCAATTTATGCGATTTGGGATTTGCGGTTTGAGCAGAATTTCAATGCTCTTAAGCCCAAGTGATCCTCCCTTGGACTCTGTTGATGAGAAATGGTGCTCTGAATTGCAAGACCGCTTTTAAAACTTCAAAGAGTATCACATAGTTGGACGGGGTGTGAATTATGATTCCACCCTTAAAGCTAAAAAAAGAAGAAAAAAAAAATTGCTGGGTTCAAGCCTTCCCATCAAACTGTTGCCCATTTTCAGTGTTAGTAACCTCTTCCTGACACCATCCTACTGTCCTGGTAAGAGATTTAATTGAAACAGAATCACAGTTCACCCACTGCTTCCAAAGAGCATTTTAAAATACGGAGTGACCACCAATGGTAAGGCCATGTTATCACATTTGTGCAGATGTGCTGTTTGTCGCAACAAGAAGAACAATCCAGATTCCAGCATCCATTCAGTTTAAGCGCCCACATATGTAATTTGAGTATCGGAATGACTATTCTTTATTGGATATATTAGATTTTTTTTCCCCCAGGTCAAATTTCCAGCGCCATAGGTTAAAACATCCCTTCTGATTTTCCTCTTGTTTTTAATGAACGCGGGCTTCCTGGACGTAATTTTAAACAGCTCTAACACTTTGAACACTGCAAGACACCAGTCCGAATGAAGCGTACCCCATAAAAAGTGCTGAAGCCTGGCAAAAGTTAGTCATGAGCTGTTCGCGCACTGCCGATACGGCCTTTAGTCGAGCCATTAACCAACACAAGCACATCTGCGGAGCAGCTTGAACCCATAATGAGTGGCAGAGGTAGTGTTCAGCGCGGTGGAGGGCTTTTGAAACAAGGGGCACCGGGATGAGGAGAGCAGCGAGCTGCGGAGGGTGGAAACAGATACAAACACATGGTGCCGGGCCCCACATCTGCTTTATCACATCTCGCCTGTTGCTGTGATTTAGAGGACAGGACGCCTACAGGTGCTGTTCCACTTACTGCGTGCCGGAGGAATCATGTCCCATGCGATTAAGAAAAGAATAACAGAGGCCTACTGTGCAGTAGTGTGTCTAAACCTGTAGCTGTTTTAAGAATAAGGGCGATAAAACGTCAGGTATATGGATGAGTTGTTGGAATATTAGAATGCAAAAATACAGAATATGTACAGCAGAGCTAAAGATGGCCAACTCATAAGACATGCAGGATGTTATATTATCCTTTAATGTGCTGTAAAGCCTGTAGCTTGTGTACAGAGCCTAGAACAATAGTGGACTTTTTTTTTTTTTTTTCTCGAGGATTAGAAACTTAAAACCACATAAACCACATCTGCTAATGTTCTTTCAGGTAATAAAAAACAACAAGACATTTCTGAAGTCACATCCAAGGGGCATGTTTTTAGCCGCGGAGGCAGAGCAGGACCAGTGAGGGGGGTCTGAACACATTTCCTTTGCAGATGTCCCCGAAAGCTCCGCACTAACGAGAGCTGATCTTAAATGTTTTATGGATATTGCTGGATGCCGTAAATCTCTCATCGGTGCGACGCGGCTTTGGGAGACGGCGCAATTGAGTGAGCAAACATGGAGCACTCGCGCCCATCGAGGAGCAAACAGTTAATAGATGCGATTATGCTTTTATAGCAGGAGTCATTTGTTTTGAAAGCATCTATGGAAGCGCTTACATAGCTCACTGGAATATGCATTAAGCTTTTATGCAGTCCTAACACTGTGAAGGGGCAAGATACCCACACTAAACAGGCCTTTTTTCTCCTCTACTAAAGCAGTAAATCTGCGCTTGATGCTGACATACAAAATTAAGTTAATTCGTTGCGTAAATTAGAAATACATCTTCCAGGTCCTTCCAAGTGTGCACTTCAGAAGAGACCAAATCAGCTTCATTTTCTTAATTCACCATTTCGAATTCTGACGGTGATAGGATTTATTTCATATCTGTTCGCCCACCAGTGAATAAATAGAAAATGTCTCATTTAAACCTCAGTGAAGGCTGCAGATCTACTATCGTGTTGTCCACCAGAAATCTGTCAACCTGATCATAATGAGAAACAAGGGAGACTGTTTTCTTTTACAAAACACTGTTGGCAGACATTTGCAGTCTACACCACTGCTTCCACACGGCCGCCTCCACAAGACAAATGAATTAGAGTCACTTGCAGACACATTACAGGGTAAATTATAAGGTGAGTAAACATCATGAAACAGTAACCTGGAACATACAATTCTTAAATTACCCCCTTTGTGTTTTTGTGGAAACAGACTGTCTATTGGGGGGGGAGGACAACAGCATTTTTCGAGGGGACACCAACATGTGCTGTAGGTTATCACACCCAGTCAAAACACACAGATCCACAATCCATCAGACGTTTTCAAAGCAATTTTCAATCAAGCCAAGTGTGTAAAAACAGGAAAAATGTCTTTATTGCTCATTGTGTCCTGTCTTCTCAGAAAACAGCACGCAGACATTCACAGCATCCCAGCATTCACGACGATGATAAATTGCTGTTTCACAGGGCGATTGAGTCGCCAACTGGGGAGGGAAGGGATTGACTGACTGAAATGGCACATTAAAGACACTATGAAATTGCTTCCACATGGACTCTAATGTAAAAACATGGAGCTGTTTGTAATTCCCAGGGAGTAGGAGATGGAGACAGGGCCACCTTGTCATCATCTTCTGGATTTTCCTGTCTCACGTGCTTGTTTGCACTGGGACCGCTCAAGGATGAATTTCCCGCCCAACATCTGGAATGGAGCTTAATGATCATTAAAAAACAGAGCGTGCGACGCTCTGAAATGACATGGGGGGGGAACATACGGTGGTCCAGGTCTCCCTTCACATGCTGGCAGTGTGTCATGCAGTGAAGTCTCTGGGGAGACCCCGCCTGAAAGCTTTAAATTTTAATTTGGGCTTGTTCTAAATTTATAGGTGACACTAAATTTATGCTCTGCTGTGTAAGAAGTCAGTGTCTTAAATTGTAAAATGTGAAAGCTTGACAAACAATAAAACAGCCCCCCCCTTCCCCAATATAATTTAAGCTACATCTGTAATGTTTATCAGATTAACCTAAAAAGTCTGAAAGGACTGAAAAGGCCTGAGTTTTAACCAGAAATTAGTTACTGAACGGGTTACGTCTGTTAAAAATAGCATCTTTTTCTGTGCTCCCTGTAGGCTGCATTGCCATACAGTTAAAATGGAAACATGGAGGCAAAAAGATGTGCAATAGTATACTGTAAAACACAAACAGTAACCAGAAGTGTATACAATCAACATACTTAAGGCGAGGTGTGTTTTAACTCAAAGAAGACAAACTGGATCATATATTTTCTGTTCAAGCTGATCTTCTGACACAGTATAATTAACATAAATATACATTAATTGAAGATACACATTACCATGTTGAGTTTATCACGCTATTCCAGATGGAAGACCTCTTCCCTCGCATGTTTTGTTTACATTTCCTCATAAATTTTGCTAATATTTATTCATGCCTGCAGACTTTACGTACTTCTCCATAGCTGAACGCAGTGCCTTTGCCTTGCATGGATGGCTAATGTGAACATATCTTAAGAAAGGCTTGTTTAAAGTGTCTTCAAAACATGCAAAAAGCAAACATACCTGTACCTGTTTTGAATGGCTCGCTGCCATCTCATGGGATGAGAAGCAGTTCATCTGTTCCAGTAGAAAAACACCAAAATAACTTTGTGACGATATTCCCGCAGAGCATCACATTTGGATTTGCATACAAAAAGGATTCACACTGTATGTATGTACAAAATAGTAATGATGGTGACATAGGATGCGTCCTCAGAATTAGAATTCCTCAGAATTAGGTGGGTTGAATCTACATTTGGAGGCCTGCATCTCTGATTGAAAGAAATGAGGCAAATAATTGGAAGTGCAGTGGGTTTTACAGTAGGGTGGGGGGGTGGGGGGGGAGTGTGGAGGGGTTTGTATCTCGAGGCTTTTTACGTCTCAAAATAAACTACTCTATTTAAACAGTTGATTTCAATGGATATTGCAATCAACGTAACAGACGAGAGGCAGGAACTAGTCTACTAATGATTTATGCATCTGACAATTGAGGAGCACAACTGTGCCTCTGCACGCTTGCTGCCTCCTGAGGAGCTTCCAGGGAGAGAGGGCCTCATTATTCACGTCTTCATAGGCCATTAGCGACATCTTCAGGACCCCGGCGGTACTGCAAGCCAGGGACACCGCTACGTCAGCAGTCCACGCCAAGAAAGATGGAAGGAAAAAGGGGCGGGGACTTGCGTTCTATTTTATTTCAGAATAAGAGTAGCTACTTTAAGTATACGCTTTCAGGTGCTTATTTATGAAGTGCCATTCTGTAAACAGGGGAATATGGTTGTCCTATAGGCTAAGTTTGATTTGAAAGCCCAGCCGTACGACTCATGGAATCGCTTATAATCCGCGTCGGCTTTTACTTCGAAACGGCGCTGCTAAATCTATGCGCTTGTAGGGATTTTCAGTATGTTGTGGAAGCGGACGGAACAGCTGCGCCTGGCCAGAAACGCAACTATGGATGCGACGCTGGGTGACCACTAAAGACAACGGCGTTTTCTCGTTGGACTTGACGTTTGAAGCCCCGGGGCGTTCGGTCTCCCCCCTCCTCTGCTCCGTGGGAGAGAGAGAGGAAGCTAGGCTAGCTGTCAACCCTCGAGCGAGCCACATCAGCACCACTGACGTTAGCCCGCCGCGTTAGCGTCACCGTAAGCACGTTCTTTTTGTTTGGGTGTGGGTTATAAGGGTTGATATCTTGTCTTCTTTGTTTTTCTTTCTTTTCTAGCTAAAATGATGGTGCGATCTTTCGTTTCAGTGGTCCACACTTTCCACACGGCATCATGGCAGACAGCATCATGAGCAAGGCTGCCACCATGGAGATCCCCATTAACAGCAATGGAGACACGGGTACTCCGGAGGACGACAGCCTGGAGCAGGTCAGTGGACGCTTTGATCACTGGTGTCCTTCTAACTTTGGTGGGTAAGTGTGTCATTTCTGTGTGACCACAGTGTCCCAGATCAGACTGGTCCAGCTGGTGATCATGTCAAGGCCTGCAACTGTGGGAAGAGCATGCCTCTCATGCTCTATTAAACCTGCTGTTTGACAGTGTTATCCATTATATACGTACAGATCATATAGCGTTTTTCTTTTTCTTTAAATAGAATACTGCTCTACGTCATGTTATCAATGTGGTTCACTGTTAAGAGTTGTGTATCAGGTGGGAAACATGATTTCCAGTGACTGACTGCTTATCAGATGCATCTGTGTGCTCATTCATCAGGACTTGCAGCAGGTGATGGTGTCCGGACCCAACCTGAACGAAACCAGCATCGTCTCTGGAGGCTACGGAGGACCTGCAGGGGGCATCATTCCCACCAGCAGCATTAAAGGTAACCGCTCAAAACTTTGGGCTCCGTGCTTCACCGGCTTTTGTTCTCTTCTCCATTGTTCCCAATGTGAATGCGATGTACCCTATTTGAGATGCGTTAACTTTTTAAACGATTAACTGTCGGGTCCCAGTCACAACACGTTTGTTTTTTTTGTTTGTTTTTTTTTTTGCCATCAGCATCTTACCATATTCATTGCCAGGCATATATCGATGTTCCAGTCCTTTAGCCTCTGGAAAGGCCACCATTTACAGTAATGCCCTTTTATACACTGCAAAGCTCCCATACCATCACGCTGAGAGCTTTTCTGCTGTGTGTTCTGAAATGTCAGAAGAGCGCTGCTGACTGTTGGGCTTATGGTTCATGTGTCGAACATTCGTATCCCACAGGGCCTGGAATTTGCTTCAACCCAGAGTATCTCGACAGACGACGAGCCCCTGCGTCAGGACCAGGTGGCTGTGTATTCTGACGATTTTGTTTAAGCTAATCTTGATATGTTGGTATGTTATGGCCCCTAACAAGACAAGTCTGGTGTTGCTTGACCAAGATGTATGCAGCCTTGCTTTTACTTCTTGAAATTAGAAGATATTTTTGGGCATTTTCCATAATTAGGTATAGAGTGACATGATGCTGGAAGGCTGTTTTTTTTTAATGAAATCTTCCTCTTTGTACTGTGATATGCAGTTTCGATGGCTTGTCATTGCTTGAGAACACCTTCCATCCCATCGAAAGTGTCCATTTTCTTCTTCTTTTGTCATTAACCGTTATTTGTTTTGCACGAGAAACTTGCATGGCGGGGTTTTTGTAAAGCCCGTTTTTAACTCCAAACGTCCACATGCTTCACTCCAACTAACCTTCGTCTTTCAGCGTTTACCAGCTGTGTCGATGCATGAATTCACTCTTTACATCCCCACGGTCTGACCACATCATGCTCATTCCAGACATTCGCATGAAATCCAGGGGCGTTAGCATGCCTAATATGCAATCTTCCATGAGCCAGCTCGGCCACCACAGAGATCCACATCCAGGTATCGCCATTCCCATCTCCATTTTCACAATATCCTGACTCGCTGCCATTACCCAAGACGTTTCTCTGTAGAGCAGCATCACATGTGGAATAGCCCACTTGAAAGTGCTTCTGCCCCCCCCCCCCCACTCAATAGGGTCATCGAATCATAACACGACCAATTCAGCTGAAGAAGTTTCACGTGGCGTTGCAGTGGAGAAGCTGGATAGTGTGAAGAAATGGGGCATAAACACCTACAAGGTATTCTGCGCCATTGAGCCTGTTCTGCGTCTAAGTATATTTGCAAGAATGTTGTGCCGAATCAAATTTTTCAAGTGGAAAGAATCATCCGGCTTAGTTTTTAATATAGAAGCTGGAGAGCTCTTGTTTATTCTCAGTCAGTCCCTCAGGTGTTCTTACTTTGCAATTAGCAGGCTTGGAAATGGCTCTTTCAGTTCACTTAGGTTGATTTTCTGGTATGGCAGCGGTCCGTTACTTTTATATCCTCTTCACAGTGCACGAAGCAGATGTTCTCGGAGAGGTTCGGACGGGGCTCCCGGACAGTAGACCTGGAACTGGAGGCTCAGATCGAGCTGCTAAAAGACACTAAAAGCAAGTATGAAAACATCTTGAGACTGGCCACTGCCCTCATCAGCCATTTCCAGAGTATGGTGCAGACACAGCAGGCTCTAGGAGACACCTTCACTGACCTGAGCCAGAAGTCTCCAGAGTTACAGGTGAGTACAACTTCAGAGTGACATCAACATCCAAAATGAATCCAGCAGCTGCAGCTTCACCCCCTCTCTCTATGCAGGATGAGTTTGGTTACAACGCAGAAACACAGAAGCTGCTGTGTAAGAACGGAGAAGCCTTGCTGGGTGCCATAAACTTCTTTGTCTCCAGTGTCGACACGCTGGTCAATAAAACCATGGAGGATACCCTGATGACCATTAGGCTGTATGAAAACGCAAGGTATTGAATCTTGATCTAATTTCCTGTCGGGATATCAGATGGAAATGAGCGCACGTGACAAACTTGAGCTTCTCGTTTTTTGTTTTTTTTTGTTTGTTTTTTTTACACGCAGGCTTGAATTCGATGCTTATCGGTCCGACCTGGAAGAGATGAGTCTGGGCCCCAGAGACGCAGCTGCCATGGTCCGCATCGAGATGGCTCAGCATGACTACCAGATCCATCGAGACAAATACGAAAGGCTGCGCAGTGACGTCACCATCAAACTTAAATTCCTGGAGGAAAACAAGGTTTATAAGTTTCTTTTCACATTTTGCAAGAACAATGTTGCTCACTTTGTCCGACATTAAAATGACAGTTAACGTCTCTTCTTTCTTCCACCCCCCCACCCCCCCCACCCACCCAGGTGAAGGTGATGCACAAGCAGCTGCTTCTCTTCCACAATGCAATCTCAGCCTATTTTGCTGGGAACCAGCAGCAGTTGGAACAAACTCTATTACAATTCAATGTGAAGTTAAAGCCTCCAGGATCACAGAAGCCGTCCTGGCTGGAGGAGCAGTAAAGATCGCTCCGGGCTCAGATTGTTGCTGTTAGATGGACTAGAATCCATTGAATTAAAAGAGTGTGTTGTAGAGGCAGCGGCCGCCAAGCGATAAAGAAAAAAAACCATGAAAAGAACCCTTTTGTAATGTTTTTTCCAGTATCAGCGATTACACAAATAGCACACACCACTTTCTGTTATACTTTTTGTTACGGCACGGAATGTGCTTTTCTTTCTTTCTTTTGCTTTAGTAAGCACAATCATTTCCATAGCTATTATTTATGTACACAGTGTTTTATTGTGGAGATGCTTCATGGCAGTTTTGCACAGGCATTTTTAAGTGTATAAAAGACTATAATCTTAAATATTTCAGAATATATAATGGAGAAATAAGAAATGCCACAATCCAAAACAGCATGATGACGACCCTCTTAAAATTCAGTTTCATCCATTGGAAACATGAGGATATATCATACTCAGCAGCTGTTCTTATATCATTCTGTGGAGAACCTGGTGAATGTTCAGGTCATGTTTTACAGCATTGAATGTCTAACAACGTTCCTGAAATCACCAATCACAATCACTTTGAAGCTGATAATTAGATTACCCTATTGTCAGAGCACCCTCGTGGCCAGTATAAGAATTTATGTGTTGTTTTTCTTTTTTTTTTTTTAAGTATTATTTATTTCCCAAGCTTTTTGTACTTTAGCATCATACACCCTGTATCATTTCTAGCCAGCTGGTAGCTGTTGTCTTGTCCTGCATTATCAATAAAATCTGCTGGATAATTGACTCGACACTGTCATGTACAGTGAGGCAGGAAGTTCACAGATGATGTACATAGAGGAATGTGTGTGTGTTAGTACTCCTGTAAATGATGATGCAGTCCGACATATCTCATGATTCCCATGACTTGTATCCTGGATGGTGTAAAGAAGCAGCTGGGGCTGCTGTTGCGGTGATCACTCGTTGGTGTGTGCAGCACTTGGTGGGCAAAACCGCAGCCCTCAGGTCGCTGCATGGTCAGAATTCAAAAGTGAGCGCGGGTCTTTCTGTTGCCATTTGTCTCCAAAAGTGCACCATAACTATTCAAATAATGTGTAAATAAAAATGTAAATAGCTGAACCAGCATTTGTGCTCATTGTAAGAATAGATATCCCTCACGCAGCAAACGGCCCAGATGCACATGCAGTATAAATAAAGTTACCATCTGAGGTTTCTTTGATAATAAAATGTTTGATGGCACTTAATGACTCCGAGTCAGTGGAAAGTTTGATGAATGCAATGCACCACACGCTATAAATCCAGACTGCGGCAAATAAATGCGGATAGAAGTTCTTGAGTTGCAAAAAATCGTGTATAATATCAGGAGGCTGGATAATTATAACGCACTTTACAACAAATTGGCTTAATTCAGTAACAATATGCAGCTTGTTTGTTGCTTGTCGAGAAAAAAAAAAGGGAACGATCCTTCAGCAACTAAAACAATAACGCCAGGAACCCCGCAGTTTCCTTCTTGGTGCGGCTGTGTGACGTCACAGACGCGCACTGCGTGGGCTCACCTGGGTGTGCCATTTTCAGACTGTTTCGCCACTCACGTTGAGTTTGCCAACTTTGTTGCCAGTCGCTCCGTATTCTCAGGAAGGTTCACCGACGAGCGGATGGATTGTACAGAGAAAACGAGATGTTGAGATTATGGATCGGCTGAATCAAAAACTCAGGTGCGTTTCCTGTCTTCTTTGGTGCGTTCACGTTATAGTTCCTACGTCCTTAAATCCTACATTCCAAATTATAAACTCTTTCAGACCATAATCTGTGTGATTGTGACTGTGTCCATTTTTTAAAAAGCATTTTTTTTACAAGTAATTAAATCACTGAACTTAACGTTAGAGTTTTAGCTTTGTTCTTGTGCCATTAAAAAATAATAAAAAAGTCTAGCACACTGGAAGATATTTAAGGTAACATTAACATTAGGTAATACGGTATTTGAACACAATATAATGGTCCACTGTGCAGCCATAACAGCATTTGTGTTAACTGAATGAGAAAGTGAATGTCTTTTGTCAACATTGTTGCTCACTGACAGCCTTCAAACTGTCTCCACCCTGCTCTGCTTCTTTGCAGTTACTCATCCTGACCAGGCTTTTCTACAAGGTCTCTGCATGTGCTCCCCTCCAAAGTTCCTATTATTTATAGAAATTTAGTTTTTTAATCCCACTTGTATGTATGATTGAGACCAAGATTTGGAGCCCAAATCTGCTGAGAGCCTTTTACTGAAAGATGCAATCAGAAGGTCCAGCTGCTGTACCACCACCACCACCACCACCTCCTCCTCCTCCTCCTCCACCGCCACCTCCTCCCTCTGGGAAAGGTGCAGGCCTCATCCGAGGTTTGCGGCGGTCCTCCAGGATGCGTAATTTTAACTGGGAAACCCTCCCCAAGCACAGCGTGGTTGGGAAGCACAACATCTGGACAGCAGATCGGACAGATGCGGGATACGAGCTGGACACCGATCGTATGGAAGAGCTGTTTAGCCACAAGCAGAAGCAGCAACAAATCAAATCCCTGAACCGCCAGAGTCTGAGGGGCCTGCCCGCTGCAACCGGAGGGGAGATGGTGAGTACCTGCACCCCATGGATGAAGGTGCTGAGCTTTGAACGCTGAAATCTCACTGGTTGTTCTTCTAAGTATTTAGATCAGGGGTGTCCAAACTGTTCCCCAAAGGGCCGTGTGGCAGCAGGTTCTTGTTCAACCCAGCAGCAGCACACCAGATTTGACTCACTTAATCAACTCACCTGAGTCTTCAGACAGCTGATTGGTCAAACTGGGTGAGCTGGACTGCTTGGAAAAAAAACCTGCAGCCACACGGCCCTTTGTGGAATAGTTTGGACACCCCTGATTTAGATGTTTACTTGGATTTAAAAAAAAAAAAAAAAAAAAAGCTTTTTCTTTTTAACACATTCAACAGGAACCTTTTGAATCACTTTTTTTTTTTTTTGATCCCAGGTTTCCATCCTCACTTCCAAGAGGAGCATGAACATTGGAATTTTCCTGAAACAGTTCAAGCGGTGAGTCAGCTCTGGTCCTCCGAAAGGTGTGATGCTTTTTCCGCGACACTCCTCGCGTTCCGCTGAAAAACAGACGTGGAGCAGAACGCGGCCTCCTCGTGTTGGCAAACCTCAAAAACCTGGCGTGTCCAGGCAGGCTCGACCCACATTGTTGTAGTGCTCCAACAGGTTGCCTCACTACAGGAACGCCTCACTTCTGTTAGTCAAACATATTTATTGCTTAAGGCTGCATATCAGAGGCAAAAAAAAAAAAAATCCGGATACAGAGTAAAATCAGTCAGAAGCTTTCCGTGGTAAATGACTTTCCTACAAATGAAATGTGGAGTCATGATGTCATCGTGACTCAAGAGCTGAACGCTGACTCTGTGTTTACATCCACAGGCCTGTCGGAGACTTGGTTGAAGAAATCAAATCAGGAAGCGCTCTCAGTTTTGCCTCTGGAAAACTGAGGGAGCTGTGCAAGCTGCTGCCTGATGAAGGAGAGGTGGTTGTCGCAGATTTTCTGTTTTGTAACACATCCTCCAGCGCTCCGCGAATCTAAAAGCGTCACGTGTTTTTCAGCGGTTGGACATTCTTTTGTTTTAGCTCACTTGCTTTAATCTGGTTTTATAATTTCCCCAGTTATTCATCGTCACGTTTTTTTTTTTTTTTTAACGTTATGATTTACGAAAACGCGAAGAAACCACAATCATGAGACAATCTTGTCTGTGTGTTCTTACGCTGCTGTGTCTGATCCATAAATGCAGAAGAAGGAGCTGCTCCGGTTTCGGGGTAATGGCTCTGGCCTTCCTGATGCAGATCTGTTTATGTTCATGCTGGCCAACATTCCAAAGTGAGTCTGCTGAATGTAATTCCTTATAAATCAGACCTGTTTATAGTGTTCTCGTCTTATTAACCTTTTTTCCCCCGTTAGTTACGAAGAACGTCTCCGCAGCTTGGTGCTCAAAGAGGAATTTTCCCCCCTCCTGGCTGAAATGAAAGGACACATCAACAGTTTGACATTTGCTGGAAAGGGTATTTTTCTTTCTTTCTTTCTTTCTTTTCTTTCTGTAATAAAGTTCTACCCCCCCCTTTTGAAGGAGATTTAGCCCTGAAAGCCATTTCCACAAATGCTTGTTTTTGTTAGAACTTTTGGAGTCTGACCGCCTTCACTCGGTCATTAGGCTGGTACTGAAAACTGGAAATTACATGAACGCGGTGAGTTTTCGGTGCGAGGTATGAAAAATGTTCCATCTCTCAAAACGGTCGAGGCTCATTCCGAGTATTTGATCACAGGGTGGGTACGCAGGCAGCGCTCTGGGCTTCCGAATGGCTTCTTTGTTGAAGTTGGCAGACACCAAAGCAAACAAACCGGGAATGAATCTCATGCATTATGTTGTGATGGTACGTGCGTTTTTTGTCACTTTAAGCTGCAGTGTTTTCTCCCCCCCCCCCCCCCTTTAATGCTGAACAATTTTATGTGTTTGAATTTTATCGCAGCAATCCCAGAAGGCAGATTTATCCCTTCTTAAATTCCCAGAAGAGCTCAAACACATAGAAGCTGCATCAAGGTAAAAAATAAATAAAAATGCATAAATCAATAAATAAAAGCCCTCGTGATACTCTGCATCCTAATTTATTTTTGCTTTGGAAAATATCTTAGAATAAATAAAGGTGACATTGAGGCTGAGTATGAAAGACTGGTGAAGAGAATAGAAGATGCCAAAGAGGACGCGCTGAAGCAGGAAGACCTAAAAGCCCAAATGGAAGACTTCTTACAGGTGGGCAGGGATTTCATCAGGGAGTGTGGTCTGTGCGAGTGTTGGCAATAAATAAATGCTATAACGGCCTTTACTTGCTCTAACTTAGGAGGCGGAGGCCTGCTTGGTGGACATAGAGGCGGATCTGAATGAACTGCAGACGGTCAGTGACGCGGTGTCAGAGTACTTCTGTGAGGATCCCACCAAGTTCAAACTGGATGATTGCTGCTCCACTTTCAATGAATTCTGCAAGAAGTTTATGCGTGCAATGCAGGTGGGTGTTTAGCATGTTTACATACCGATGGAACGAAAATCTAATAAGCCCGCGAATATGCTGTTAAGTGTGTCTTTTGTGTGTCTGCAGGAAAACACAGCCCGGGAGGTGGTAGAGGTGCAGCGGAGGCGCAGAGAAAGGCTGCGCTGTGCTGCCAAGCGGAGGTCCACCGCAACCTGCTCCAGCCGGGACAAGGAGATGGACGGAGTCGCATTAGAGTCCGTCCTGCAAAGCTTCCTGACCAGGCGACTCGGTCGGAGGAGGTCCGGAAGGCCGCCGTCTTCTCACGGCAGCCCTAAAAACGGAAGTCTCTCGGAAATCGCCGCTCGGGGAGATCTCCCCGAGGATCAAAGCAAAGGAGGCCTTTGTAGCAGGTTGGAGCTTGGGAAAAAAGATTGGAACTCTGAAGGGGAGCTGACGGAGAAGGGTTTGAAAAAGAAACTCCCATCTAATGCGGAGGACATAATGGACCATTGTAGCCTTTCTAACGATGAGCAGACGAGAGCTGCTAAAAAAGAAGACTCCAGAGGGTCGACACCATTGGTTAACAGAGTGGACAGCCTTTGTTCCTCTGGCAGATCCTTCTCAGTCACTAGCGACGACGGCGATCATGAGCTGCAGGACAATAATGAGGAGGAGGCCCAAAAGCTGCGCGAAGCTTCCAGGAAAGTGCTGCGTTTTCAGAACAGTCGAGGCAGCGTTTCCTCGGCGGAGCTGGAGAACCAGAAGTCCCCCCGCGGCACGTTGCGTCGCCAGCGCACCTTCGACGAAGAGACGCAGATCCGCCCCGAAGACCCGTCCAACGAGGACCTAGAATTTCTTTTCGGTTCACAACCCTCGCCCAAGCGGAACCTCGGCCGCCGCAACACCCTCCCGTCGAAGGTCCCTAAAGCTGAAGAAGAGCGAGGTGATCAGTGGGCCCAATGTCCCGTTCAAAGCCCCAAATCTGCGGCGGCCCTAAAACACGAGACGGCGCAAACAGAAGGTGGAAGCAACCATTCACACGAAGTGTTTGACTTCAGCAACGTACCAAAGGCTTACAAAAAATGTGATTCCCCGGGGCCAAACAAACAGGCAGAAAAGAAACCCAGCACAACCAACACTCCGGATGAAGGGCTTGTTGAGCAAAGTGGAGAGGGCACATCAGTGGATCCTGCAGACGGCCACCTGCAGAGGAATGGGGAAAACGCTCCCCCCAAGAACACGCGGGTTAAAACGGAATCCTCCGGACTGTTTCTGAACTTTTTTTAAACGCCTTGGGATATGAGCAACACTACAAAGCAGCAAGGAGACTGTGCACAAAGGCTCCCATTCCGGAGCATAAGCCTTGAAAAAAACACTGTAGCAGGATGTAATCAACGAAATGCATCCCTTGATACCAAAAAAAAAAAAAAGAAGAAAAAAAATCCAACTGAATGTCTAAAAATACCTCAAAGAACTTCTGCTTCTTTTTTTTTTTCTTCTTCTTTTTTGGGTGGTAAAAAACAGTGTCGCAACATAAGGCTGAAGGAGAAAATGGGTCATGACAGTGAGTCCAGTGAACACTTGCTGAGTGAGACAAGGATGGAAATGTCTTGCACGGTGATTTTTGTGGGACTGGAGTAATGAAAAGGTTGTTTATGTGGTTGATGAGAAGGTCCACTAGATGGTGCAATAACGTTTTAAGGGAAAGCATGGCCGTTGCAGCTTGAACAGCAGTCTGCACGTTGTCTGAACAAAGGGATGAGGGAGACACAAACTATAGAATAATTTGTCTATTTTTTTTAACGTGTATTAACATATTTTCTTGAAACTTTCTCCTCAAAGTACAGTCATATGTGAATCCATACATTTCAGTCTTGACAATCTATTATCAAGGTAAATAAATGCAGACCGAGTTTGAGTGACCATCAAATAAACCCAATTTTAATAAGACAAGTTGATAAAATGATGGCTCCAATCAAATATTAAATTCTTAAATCAAATATGTCTCTGCTTCATAATCGGTAACCTTGTCGTCTTCTTGTGGTGCTGTATAGCATCAACCTATCTGGGATGCTTTCAGGGTCCTGCTCAATCCCGCCATTGTTTGGGGCTTAAATGGGTCAGTAGAACAAAGGCAGTCTATCTATTTAGAGCTGATCATTGACTGTCAAGTGCAAGGGCTTGGATTCTGATCTACGGTGCACCTGAGGTGAAAGTAGTGTGGCTCCAGGGTCAGCACCAGAGCCAAAAACATCTCTTAGCCAGGAGCCAGTGACCTCACGAGACATTCGGGGCTCAGCTGCTGGAATTTTTTTCTGAATCAAAATAAAGAGCTCTCATGAGAAATACTAAAACTCTTTTAAATATCAGTAACGCAAACACTATAATAATCCAACACAATAGTCTGAAGTGGGATTGAATGATAGGCTTAGTTAAGTGTTAGTAAGACTATTTGTTCTCCAGTAAGAACACTGTTGTCTAATGTCTGCTGATTGTACTTGTGTGACCTATTGAGGACCATGCTATTGTTCTCAGGAATATAACAGGAAACTTGCATGCAAATTATCCACATCACAGTGCAACTTCCTACAAAGAAAAAAAAGGACGATTCAGAAATAATAAAAAGAAAAGAATGTTGGTTGAAATGGTTGTAGTAACGATAGACACACTGCATGCCTTGACCTACTGCTAGACTGCAGCAGCCATCTTGGTTCAACTACAATGAGAGCAGTCTCCATGGCAACCCCATGTCTCAGAATGATACCCAAAGGATGACTGAGTCTCACCTAAGCCCCTCCCCCCCAACTGATATAATTATTTTTACTGCCTGCACTGTTACAAAAGCCTCATAGGGTGCACCCATGTTATGGCTCACATTGTTCCATATGCCATCAATTACATTATTAAAAATAACCTGGAGCACAAACCGATCCTCCTCCTGCTCCCCTTCAAGCTGACAGTAAAAGCATGTCAACAGTTTTGTAGTAATGTAGCTATTTTTTTTTAATTAAAGTTGAACATGGCTATTAATTAAATCACAAAATGTGTAATCAAACACTCATAAATAATACAGATTTCTTGCAATCACAACACCAGAGGTAATAAACCAATCCATTGTAATTTTAAGGGAACTGGGTGGTATCTCTAAAGGAGCCAAACCCCTTTGCACCAGACAGGCTGGATGTCTGGTTCCTGAGATTTTCACTGCTTAGCATATTCCCTGCCCCCTCCATATGTTATTGGGTTCTTCAGCTCCTCCCATGCACCGTCTGACCAATGCTGCGCGTAAGCCACTCCCTGAGTCTGCTCCTTTCCCTTCTCTGCTTCCTTGCTGTCCCCTTCTTCCACCAGACAGACTCTGCCCTTTTCTTTCTGTCGCCCTGTCTGTGGATTTGCGCTGCAGGACGGGGGTCTCCGACAATGAGAAGCTTTCTCCATGGCTTGCAATGCTGACACTCCTCTCCCTCCTGCTGGGAATTCATGTGAGTACAATCTCACCATTCACATGGATGGCGCTGGCATTCCTGCTTTCTCACGTTCTGTTCCAATAATATTGTCCCCAATAAAATAACAGGAATGGGAGCAGATTAATTATTGATTACTTCATTTGATCAAGCATCTGTGCATTGGCAGTCACTGGTGGGTTTTATTATTCATGTTGTTCACCATTCACTCTGTTGTGATGCATTCTATCTTTATTTATCTCCCGTGAAAGACAAAATGGGAAGATTGAGCCTGTGATTGTTGTAACTGTTGCACTGAGCCACCCATCTGCTCTGATTATTGCTTCCTCATCCAGCCCACACACTTCTCCATTTTATGTCCTCAGCGGCCCTGGCTGCTGGCTCTGAGGCAGGTGGGCATCTCTGCTGCAGTGTTAGGGCTGGGCTTTGTATTCAGGCGTGCATCCTCTTTTGTGCAGGGGATTAGAGCTCGTCCACCGGTTTTGGGATTTCAATGTGTACGGGGGAGAGGGGGGGGTGAATTTGAGAGAGGCGATGTGAGCCACATGTGAATCAGCATGTTGTTTGCTTGTGTCATTGTCTGACGCCTTGTGCTGCCCTGGACCGCAGCGACGCTGGGAGCCGGTGCCGTGGTCTTTTTTTTTTCTTTTTTTTTTCTCCTCGCAACGGTGGCCTACAGTGCGAGCAGGTGGTCCCTCTTTGATTACTCTTGGCTCATCGGTGTGTAAATTATGCCAGGAGTCATGCGTCGGCGAAGAGTGCAGCTGAAGGTTGGGGCTGGTTGTTGCTCTGTGACACAGGGAGGGCTGCAGACAGTGCAGGATGATGAACCTCAGGGCCCACGCTCTCCTAGACTTTAGTTTGGTATGAGATTGGATTATCTATAATCATGCCTTTGCTCTCTAAATCTTTGTAAATAAAGATAGTCGAATGATGGGCTGCTCATAAAGCCCTTCGTGTTCATGCTTGCAAATGGCTGGGAGCTTTATTTTTCATTTGAAAAGATTGTTGTATTAGTATTTGTTATGATGCTCTATTACAGTCTGCAGAATGTGTAGGACAGTCCAACAACTAAATACTGAGCAATAATGGTTGCCCTGATAGTCACAGCAGTGATGTCAGACATGCTCAAAATTCCATTATGATTTGGGCATCTGTTTTCATAAATATATTTACATATACAAAGTAACCTCTGATCTTTAAAGTAGAGCAGTATTATTAAACTACTCTGAATGACTGTATGAGGGCCGTGGCCCCTGTGCTGCTCCCTGCCTTTTGGTTGACCTATTCTAAAATCTGCAGACACACAGACTTTGGCTTCATTGTCTTTGCTAATCTTCATGATTACACGCTTGTCTGCTGACTCTGTTTTTGTGTCACTGTTGATTCATTTGCTTGAATTGAATGTACCTGACATGATGTGGTCACTTTTTTCATCTCCTCTAAGTGTCGGGCCTGATTAGTCACGTGCGTCTGCAGACAAAGACGGATGCTGATAAAGCACAAAAAGTGATGTTCTCTAGTCCCCCCCCCAGACACATTTCGATGTTATCAGATGTGTAACTTGTATACATCTGTTCATGCAAATCCCTAAAGCAGTCCCCCGGTTGTAACACATCTATACAAAAATCAAGATTCTGATAGCGGAGCCCTTTTTTCATGTGCTTATCTGCACAACAAGCAGACAAAAAAACAAAGAACTCATTTCAAATTGAACCCTGGGACAAACAACTTCTAGTCAACAGAAAAGGGTGAAACATGTATTTCTATGGCCTATTTTTCATTTTTTACAATCCAGTCTATCCTCTTGTTGGGAGACGTTAACCAAGCTCTTGTTTTCAACGGTATAAATTATATATCGGATTCTGCATTAATCATTTCAATTCTGAAGGTAGTGAAAAGCACCATAGTGATCCTAGTGTTTATTGTGGACGACGGATTATAGTTTAAGGCAACAGAAGAAGTAGAACGGCAACAGTGCACTTTACACTCCTCCTTACAGTCTGGTCACTACAGAAGCCGCATGCCGGGGTCAGGATAACGTCCATTGTGCATGCGCAGTGTGTGTTTTGATTCAGACCCGAGCTGCTCGGGCGGGATGGGGCCATTACAGTGTGAGAGAGAAACTGTAATCCAGATGGCAGACAGTAAGTGATCCTGCACGAGTTAATCCACTTAACTGAAGATCAGGGTGAGAGTGGCAGTAAGACTGAATTCACAAATACCATCGTCGGGTCTCCTGTGGGTCACACCTTCCAGAGAGAGGATGGAACAAAAAAAAAAAAAATCACTGTATGACCTCATCTTATAGATGTGCTGGTCATATGGTTCCTGTCTCAGAGCCCTGAAGAGTATCCTTTTCCTGCTCCACCAAAGGTATTTACTCTCAGGAAGATGTTGCTTTGAAAGCAGGATCTCACAGTAGGGAGGGAAGGCTGTTGAGAGAATGGACTGACTGGGAGGACGGGAAGGGAATATGGTGCTGGTGGGGGTGGGGACGGGGATGGTGGGGGTGGTGGGGGTGGACAGTTATGACCCTAAAGGCGGTGCCCAGCCACCACAGGGGAGGAGCCCAGAGGAGTCCGGCTCCTCTGCCTTCCTCCTGATGTCACCGTTCAGCTGCCGCAGCTCTTGGGAGGGGAAGGTGGCCTTCGACAGGAAGGGCTTCTCAGAGTAGCCGGGGGAGGGAGGGTAGGGGAGGGGAGGGGAGGGGGGCAAAAGGTTGAATGTGTGGACAGTGATAGGGCTTTAGGAGGCTGTGTAAACACTCGCAAGATGCTACAGTAAGCCCTGCCTGGAGCGAACGTCTGTGGTTCTGGTCGGGGCTGCTGCATTTTTGTGGCCGAGGCGGAAAAAAAAAATCTGAGAGAAATGTTGAAATAAAGAATGAACAGGGTGGGAGGGAAGGAGATGTGGGCCGGGAGCCGAGCTGAGCCCGACTATAATGGAACTCATGGAGCCATGTGCTCGCCCAGATAGGGACAGCTGCTTCAGAGCCATGTTCACTCATGCAGGGCCGACAGTTCGCCGGGAGTTTCACCCCAGTCTCCCCACAGACGCAGACAGGTGGAGCCTGAACTCGGGCAGCTGGGAGTCAAGGGAAGGATCTGGCAGGAATTTTCGGGGAGTGGCCTTATTAAAACTTCCTCTTTCTTCCTTGGAAGCTAAGAAATAGAGGGGCCCAGCTTGGTGCTGGAGGCAGCCTAGTGCTAGCCCAGTCCTGAGGCAGGCAGGGAGAGCTCTGCTGTGTCGATGAAACATGCATGGAGAAAATACGGATTCTGCTGCTGAAATAGCGGATGAAGGATGAGGCGAGGCTGATAAATCTTACAGTCAGTCGGCTGTGACGCACAATGAGGTGGTGGGTGAGTTAACGGTGCTTTCCAATGAACCCTGGAGGGTGTGTTCTAGGCAATTATTAAGCGAGAAAAACAAACAGGAAAAATGGCTATTAATTCCTTGTTAAAGTAAAACTAAATAGTGATTTTTTTGTCCTTTCAACTTAACATTCTTTCTGTTAGTTCCCGTTGCTGATTTTCAGTGTATCAGAATACGTTGAATGTGGTGTTAGTTGTTATTCATTCTGCTCTTCTCTACAGTTAAATTAGGGGTACAACATTAAAATGAATGGTCAGTGTATATACAAAGTGTAGAGTAACATATTCAAACACAATAAGCTACACCTTTTTGCAGTCTTGCAGCTCTGACCTAAATGAAGAACAGGGTAAACATTTGCTCTTCTGGGATTATTCAGCATCTGTGTTTGCTAACCTCTGCAAAAGTCAACAAGTTTAAGATGAAGGTAGCTTTTTTTTTTTTTTTTTTTCCTGATTTGCCAAATGTGGTCCAAAGGCTTGGTATGACAGGTCAAACTTCCACGTGCTCATTTCGAGCACATGGCTCATAACAGCAGCATCGTGACACACCAGTGTTTTGATTAACTGAAATAACATTTCACAGTTCTGTGGATTCCATTTCCAAATTTGATCATGTAGTGATTTGCTCTGCTTTTACGCTATTGGTCTTACAAGGGTCTTATTTTAGTGTGGCAGAGCTCCTGATTTTTTTTTTTTTTGGATAAGTAGGGTAATCCCCTTCTGAATATCTGTTTTATTGATATTTGTGAGAAATGAGAACAAAGTGAAAGCCTCATTCTGAGACAAGCAGAATGCACTCTGAACATTTTTATTGGATGAGCCGTGACATTCATGCATATTAGAGCAGCATATGAAATTAATTTAAAATACAAGAGTTCTTTGATAATGATGTCACTGTCTCTCTACATTGTTGCATGCTGCGTCAAATCTGTGGTTAATCTTCAAGAACCCTGCATGCTTAGCACTAAACACAGGATTTGATTTTTCTGTAATACCAATAAACCTTACATTTGTGGAGCCACTAATGTATGTAACGTATATAACGTATGTAACATGCAGGCCGAAGTGGGTTTTGCAAGCCTTGTTAATTTGAGCCTTTAAGTTCTTATGGACAGTATATAACAGACGTACAACATGTCACTGACACACTGAGATAATCTGTCTGTGACCCAGTGTTACAAGTAACACCAACTTCCATCTGGGTACAAAGCCAGCAGGGATTCACTCATCTGGCAGATATGAGACTACAACAGAGGACACAGCGAAGGGCAGAAGCACAACATCAGCACAATAGTAAACGCAAGGCTTAATACCCAGTTTTAGTTGCATAATAGGAACTTTTTCTTTACAACTGCTGGCATGGGGCGATCGCACTCTCCGCGCAGGGCGCTGTGCAACTGTTTCTAAAGATGTCTCCTGTTTCTTTTGTCTTGGGTGTTCAGGTTAAAAGCTCCCCGTGAATGTCCGCCGCCATGGCTAAGCGCGAGTCCACCAGCAGCAGCCCGGTGGTCAGGCAGATAGACAAGCAGTTTCTGGTCTGCAGCATTTGTTTGGACCATTACCACAACCCCAAGGTCCTGCCCTGTCTGCACACCTTCTGTGAGAAGTAAGCTGAACAATTCATTAACCGCCATGTGTTATCTCATTATTGGCGCTGATAATGCGTTACAGGCTGACTTGACTGTTTAATAGACTTTAATAGGTTTAAGACTGACAGGTGATAAACAATAATAGAATAGTAGAGTGTAAAATACTTCAGTTAATACTACTGTTACAGAAATGCAATGATACTGATTTAGCATGTTTGTAGTCTCTTCTGCTTTAAGAGATCAGATATCTTGAAGGGATATCTTAAAGGTTGTAGCTAGATGCTTTATTTTTTACGCCCATTCTCAGAATATTAAAGCTTTGGTTACCTATGGTAACTGCTGTGATGCCTGAGCACAGTTGGGTCTGGAACACCCATTTTGCGTAGTTGGGACTGATGAAATCATTTGTGTCGGGCAAAAGACAGTTATTTATTCGGTAATTTATGCTTTACCTTTGTGTTTACGTGCAGGTGTCTACAGAACTACATCCCTCCCCAGTCTTTGACTCTGTCCTGCCCAGTATGTCGACAAACCTCCATCTTGCCTGAGAAGGGCGTGGCGGCCTTGCAGAACAACTTCTTCATCACGAACCTGATGGAGGTGCTGCAGAGGGACCCCGAGTGCAGCCGACCCGAAGCCTGCAACGTTCTGGAGTCTGCCAGCGCGGCCACGGCGTGCCAGCCCCTCTCCTGCCCCAACCACGAAGGCAAGGTGAGGGTGGCGCGGAGCACGCGGTCGAGATCGCTTTAAATATGCTCTGCTTTCAACCGACGTTTAACTTGATGACCAGACAAAAAAAAAAAAATTCCCCATCATTTTTCTGCGCGTGTGTTTCATGCTGCTCCACGGCACCACCTGCAGGTGATGGAGTTTTACTGTGAGTCGTGTGAGACGGCAATGTGCCTGGAGTGCACGGAGGGAGAACACAGGGAACACGTGACGGTTCCGCTGAGAGACGTGCTGGAACAACACAAGTCGGTCCTGAAGAACCAGCTGGACACCGTGCGCAACAGGTACGGCGACGCGCGCGGCCGAATTTAGACATCCGGTTGATGCAGGAGGGGTGGGGTGGGGGTGGAATTTTGTTGAACTTTGATTTTGTGCCGCGCAGATTACCTCAGCTCACCGCGGCCATCGAGCTCGTGAACGAGATCTCCAAGCAGCTCACAGAGCGCAAAAACCAGGCAGTGACGGAGATCAGTCACACGTTCGACGAGCTGGAGAAGGCCCTGCGCCAACGCAAGACCGCTCTGGTTACCGAGGTGGAGAACATCTGCAACACCAAGCAGAAGGTCAGGTGGTGTTCTGTGCGCGCGCGCGCATGTGTGTGTGTTTGTGTGTCTGATCTGATGTTCAGCTCTCACGCTGAGCGTCTTGCTTCTTCGGACATCCGTAGGTGCTTCAGGATCAGCTGAGCGCTTTGCTCCAGGGCAAGGAGAACATCCAGAGCAGTTGCAACTTCACCGAGCAGGCCCTGAGCCACGGCAGCGCCACCGAGGTCCTGCTGGTCCAGAAGCAAATGGGCGAGCGGGTCAGCGCCCTGGCGCGACACAGCTTTCCCGAGCACCCGCACGAAAACGGACACCTGGAGTGCCAGGTGGAGACCGACGGACTGCGGCGCTCCATCCAGAACCTGGGGGTCCTGATCACGACGGGGGCGGTGGGCCACACCAGCGTCGCCACCGGGGAAGGCCTGCGACACGCGCTGGTCAACCAGCACACCACCGTCACCGTGACGACGAAAGACAAGGAGGGAGAGCTGGTCAAGACGGGCAACGCCGCGCTCAGGGCGGAGATCCTCTCCGCCGACGGATGCTGCACCGAGGCCGAAGTGGCGGACAACAAGAACGGCACCTACGAGGTGGGCTACACCATCCGCTCGGAGGGGGAGTTCACCTTCTCCCTGCTGCTGTACGAGCAGCCCGTGAGGGGGAGCCCGTTCCGCCTGCGGGCCGTCAAGCCGTCGGACGTGCTCCAGTCGCCCGACGACGTGAAGAGGAGGGTGAAGTCTCCGAGCGGGGGAGGGGGCCACGTCCGACAGAAGGCCGTGCGCAGGCCCTCCAGCATGTACAGCACCACCAAGAAGAAAGAAAACCCCATCGAGGATGAGCTGATTTACAGAGTCGGTAGGTAGTCAAGGGACCGGTCGCGCGGGCAGGTCAAATCAAATCAAATCAAATCAATCTTTATTTATACAGCGTCTTTTACGATCAAAAATTGCTTCAAGGCGCTTTCCAGAATCCCAGGGCCTAACCCCAGACAAGCAACAGTGGCAAGGAAAAACTCCCCTTTAACAGGGAGAAACCTTGAGCAGGACCAGGCTCATGTAGGGGGACCCTCCTGATGATGGACAGATGGGTAGAGAGAGAGGAGGAGAGGGAGGACAGGTAGAGGATAGAATAGGTAGGAGAGGAGAGGAGGGGAGAGGAGAAGAGAGGAGGGGAGAGAAGAAGAGAGAGGAGGGGAGAGGAGAGGCACAGAGCATAGAACTACCCATAGAAATACATTTTATTAAATAAGCAGCCGGTTCGAGTGGGTCAGCGGGGTCGGAGGTCGTTATGCAGCTCTGAAGGCAGCGATACCTGTAAATGCTGCTGAGACTGAGACGCGGTGTGCTGTCGACACGACAGGGACGCGTGGACGGGACAAAGGGGAGTTCACCAACATCCAGGGCATCTCGGCGTCCAGCAATGGACGGATCGTCGTGGCGGACAGCAACAACCAGTGCATACAGGTCGGTAGCACTGGTCCGCCGGTCAGGGATCACCAGTTGGGTGATCTCCTCACCGGGATAAATCGCCCCGTCTCTTGTAGGTGTTTTCAAACGACGGCCAGGTTAAGATGAGGTTTGGGGTCAGAGGTCGTTCGCCGGGGCAGCTGCAGCGTCCCACGGGGGTCACGGTGGACATGAACGGTGACATCATCGTGGCCGACTATGACAACAGATGGATTAGCATTTTCTCCTCCGACGGCAAGTTCAAGGTGAGCGGTCCTCTTCAGGGAGGAAAAAAACTTTTTTCTTTTTTTTTTCTTTTTTTTTACCAAATGTGGAAGTTGTCAGTGATGCTCCAGCCTCTGATCCCCCCGACCGCCACAGAGCAAGATCGGTGCCGGGAGACTGATGGGACCTAAAGGCGTGGCTGTCGACAAGAACGGACACATCATCACCGCCGACAACAAGGCCTGCTGCGTGTTCATCTTCCAGTCCAACGGGAAACTGGTGACGAAGTTCGGAGCCCGAGGAACTTCCGACAGACACTTTGCAGGTATCAAGCCACTGATTTTCCTTTCACGAATGATTTATTCGCAGGAGCACAAGACGAACGCAGAACAATGCTTCGCTTTTGCTCTGGGCCTTAATTTCCAGACATGTCCTGACAGGAACCTTGATTTGTATTTGGATCAGAATGTTCTAAAAACCTCCAGTTTACAGCCTGATTTATGAAGATGGTTTTTTTTTTTTTTTTTTTTTTTAAATTAATTTTCCTCCTAACTTTGACTGCCACTCAACAGATTGTGGAACGTGCCTGCTCTGCAGGACTGCTCCCGTGTGCATCGTTTGTTGCACAGACTCAGCTCTGGAACTCATCCTTTCTTTCAGTGTCAACTCTCATGCGGACCTTTTCTTTTCTTGTAGAAAAAAGTGGTGCAAACATTGCACTGGAACAAAAGCTTAGTAAATCTGGCCCTGCCTTCAGTAAGTAAATGTTTCCCCCATGAATGTGACTAATTATTTTTTTTTTTTTTTTTTCTTCTCCTTCTTCTGTCTTCTGTCTTGTCTCACACACGCTCCCACATCAACGAGTCTCTTTGTCGCCGTTGTTGTTGTGCGTTTTTCAGTCGTGTCCAAAAATAGTGTGGAACTTCCTGTCACACAAAAAGAAAAAAAAAAATACGAGATGACTCATCTTTCCTCTCTCTTGTTCCCCCCCCCATTGTCTCCTCTGCTGATTGCAGGTCCTCACTTTGTGGCCGTGAACAACAAAAATGAAATAGTGGTAACAGACTTTCATAACCACTCGGTCAAGGTATGGCTTCTTCAAACTATGCGCAGATATTTAAAATGGTAAAGCTGCGTTGAAACATCCTCAATAGCAAATCTTTGTATATATGAAAATGTATTGGGTTTTGATTGAATATTTTGAAATTACAAAGAAAACATTATTGGAACGAGCAAAACGTGTTTCCTGTTAAAAATAGTCCTTTTTCCTGCCACGAAAACAGTTTCTGTGTGACAGGTCACCGGTCATTTATTTTTCCTGTTTAATCCTTCCTGCAGGTGTACAACGCAGATGGGGAGTTCCTGTTTAAGTTTGGCTCCCACGGAGAGGGTAACGGCCAGTTCAACGCTCCAACGGGCGTGGCTGTGGACACCAATGGGAACATCATCGTCGCCGACTGGGGCAACAGTCGGATTCAGGTCAGCCGCAGAAAAGCGCGTTTCGCCCCCGCCGCAGCTCCCGCTCTCGGCCTAACTCCGTCTGTCTGTGCCGTGTGGAAAGGTGTTCGACAGCTCCGGGTCCTTCCTGTCTTACATTAACACGACGGCGGACCCTCTTTACGGACCCCAGGGGCTGGCCCTCACATCCGACGGTCACGTGGCGGTGGCCGACTCGGGGAACCACTGCTTCAAAGTGTACCGCTACCTGCAGTAGAGGATTGAGACGGCCGATCCTCGCCGCTGCGACAGCTGACGATTCCACAGGGTGCAGAGAACTTTCCGATACAGCCTTTCAATGTGCACACAAGCTAATCTCCCGGATAAGACAGTGTTTGAAGTCGATTTTAACACCTTTAAGATATGTGTGTCGAGGGTTTATTTGAGAGTTGGGTAATGTAGCAATTTTGGGACAGGATTAAGGGGCAGTGGGGACTAGTTGTGTGATGATGGACTAAGACTGAGGTGTTAAATGAGCCATAACTCGTCCAAATGCATGTATACTGTATCTTAACTCCTAAGCAACAACATATTGTACCTATCACTTAATTTTTCTCATGAAATAGTCAATGCTTTCAGTGAAATGAATGTGCAATGCTTCTCCAGCTAGGAAATGTAAAGCCTCTTATGTACTGACACCAACACAAATGTCGACACCATTTGCTGAATGTTATGTATGTACATAAATGTATATTGTGTATAGATCACTTGGTATGTACTTATTATGATTTAAAACAGCCATTTGACTATTCCAAGAGCAGCATTCGAGGATTCCATAATTGAAAGAAAAAATGTGTATGGCAGCTGCATTTTACACATATCCAGCACATGCTTAAAAGATGAAGAGTGTCATATTTATTATTAATGTAAGCAGCACAATAATCTTAAAAAGACATTTTTAAAAAGCTAATTTATTTTTCTTTTATATACTTGTTCAGCATTTGCAATTTTTTCCTCAATTGATGTTTTTTTTTTTTTTCTCTTTTAAGCCGTGGGCTTAATATTTTCTTTTTTGGGAAATAAAACTTGGAGCCAAATTCAGTCTCACCCACATCGAACTAACAGGTACAAACTACAAAGAATTATTTCTCAGGAAATACAGCCAATACATCCCATGCAGACCACCTTAAGACAACTCTGGATATTAGTTTTTGGTTGAAGTGGGTTTCTTGGAAGACCGTCTGGAACATGAATTCCGTTTTTACATTTTCTTTTCCAATTTTTGTTTGTGTCACATACCATTGCCAATATCGCTGTAACTAACTTGCAAACACAGCCTGCATTCCGCCTTACCACGAACAAATGTAACGGTAGAGCGGCCCCTCTGCAGTACATACACGTGTAGAGTCAGGTGGGTGGGGGGGGCACACCAGGGGAAGAAGGACAGCAACCTCCTGGACTGATGTAATGACCCATCTTATTCTTTTAAACATCCACAACATTCACCAGTTAGAGGGTTTTTCTGGGCTATAGGAGGTGAAAAGAGTCCATCAGCAAAGTCAGCCACAATGAAGCTGCTGTTTTTCATGCACCTTGTTTGTTTCATTCACCTTTGTTGCCAAACAGGAGTTTTCAGAAAGACTTTCTTAGAGCATCTCATGTCACACCAACAGTCAGTTTTGTTGAATATGCACTGGTAATAAAAGCACATGGTTTACTGAGTGGCTGTGGCTTTTTCTATTCATTCATTCATTTGTTTTCCTATTTTAGTATTAATTAAACCAGGGAGTCCAGTCCTCAAGGGCCACGACCTGTTTAGGTATTCTGATCTGCCAGGGTGAAATCTTGATCTCTACCTTGGAGGAGTGAAAACCCAGCCATATCACTGCCCTTGAGGACTGACACTCCTGATTAAACGATCGATCGCAATGATTATTGCGGTTGATCTTGCTTTGGGGCATCAAAGTCCCAGCTTCCGGTCCATCTTGGGTTACTTCTTTAGAGTTCAAAATCCAATAGCTTACAGAAATTCTTCATAGGACAGGTGGAAATCTATCTATTAGTGCAAAGAACGCATGTTCTGTGAAGTTTGTTTCACGCATAACTCTGGAATCGCTCATCCAATTTATCTCAAATTTGCTAGGTTTCATATCATTTCGATGAAAAAAGACAAATATATTAGTCAAAAACGAGTGTCATCAATTGCCTGCTGTGGCTTTGTGTCAGGGTCTGGGCACCTCCTCCCCCATAGGGGGCGCCAAACCCTGACATGGGACCAGCAGGAGGTCGCGCACCTGAGCTGAATCCCGCAATTACCTCCCCTTCAATTACCTCTGGTACGAATTAATCAACAATCCAACAGAACAACGGTGTACGTTGTTCTGTTGGATTGTTGATTAGTTCGTTGCATTTGTTCTGTTCAGATGTTGGACTCCCGTCCAGAACCCCGTGTCCGTCTGCCCGGATCCCCCCGCTTGTCCGTTCCCCGGACACCCCGGTTCGTGGGGGAGGTAGAGTTCTGTTTGTTTGTACTGTTTCCCGTGTGGGTGTTTTTGTGTCGGCCCGAGAGCCCTTGTTCCCTCCCGTAGCGGAGCGCCTTGTGTTTGACGTTTTGAAATTAAACCTCTGTTCTTCACCCGCTACCCTGCGTCTGCGTGTGGGTCCACGCGTCTCCCCCTCGTTGTGACAGCTTTGTGCACATGTTCACACACATGTTCCACCTACGGGCCCTCCCCAGTTAATACTGATGCTAAAACTGAACAATATGGCATTATGGAAGTTTCTATGCACAGGCAGATGGGTAATTGCTTTTATTCAAACTCTTGGAAGAGAAGAGGCGATGGTTTGTACAGAGGTCTGTGTCTATAGTTTACAGAGATGATAGTTATATTCCTTTAAAAAAACGGGATTCAGGTCGATGCTGAGACAGGTCTACAGCTCTTACAGTGTGCGATTTCAACAAGAACCAAACCCCAAAGACATTCAAATGACAAATTTATGGTGACAATACATATATACATACATACACATATGTGCCTGAAGAAGCCCAGAATTAACCCAGTGGTTTGGAGTGAAAGCAAAGACTCACAAATCGATGATGCAGCGTTGAGAGTAGATCAGCAAAGCAAATTCTGCACCACCAAACTCCTAGCAAAGATCTCGTTAGTATGGGGTCACTGGTTGCATAGAATTATTTTCCACACACTTGACATCAACAGAAATCACAAAATAACAACTTATACGACACTTATGTTGCTTGTCAGGATACAGTTATATGAGGTAATGAGATTACAGCAGATGTGAATACAGGTAATGAAAGCTCTTGGAGATTATAGTTCCATTTAATTATGTCAAAACTGTAAAATAAATAAATACACTTAAAACTAATGAAATGAGTTCCATATAAAGACAGTGATTTTGGATTAAAAAGAATGGCATTCCCTTTTAAATCTACTCATTGGTTGACATTTAAAGGATTAAGAAATGGGACAAGATGATAAACTCACAGTCCTGTTATGAGGCTGATTTTAACTACTTCTACAGAGATGCAGTAGTCAACACTGTCGACTTCAGTTTACCTGTTGTACTAAATGTGAAAAAGAGTTTCTGTTGAAAACTGTAAATGTAGAACTGCTGCTATACTACACTGTACATCGCAGACCAGCTGTCTTCAAATCAGTAACGCAGTCTCTAATGCAGTGGTTCCTTTGTGACGCTTGCCACCTAAAATGTCCTTAAGCCTGTATTTAACAGTTTAAAAATACATTGAAATAAGGTCATTCAACCCACGATGTCACATTTCCATTCAAATGAACCCTGTCCGAGGGTTAAACAGTGTAATTACAAAATTGAATGCACATAAAACCATGAGCGGAACTGAAACTTTCGCTGATCAAAGTGATTAAAAAAAAAACATTAAAGAGAACTGAACGCGCGGTTTCTTAATCACGCTGAGCATACAGACAAATCGCTAATTGTATCTAAATGCAGCAAATCAAATACACAAAGCACAGCAGGAAAAACAATCGGCATGAGCTTCTCTGCAAGTTCACACCAAGCGCCGTTCAAGTACGAAGGCATCTTCTAAAGCACCTTTTTGGGATCATGAGCAGCAAAAGCAAATTAACACGTGAACGCTGATAAACCGACGAGTGCCTTAAAACGGATGCTAACAAAACCAATCTCCAAGTTGTCTCCAAGTGTCAAGGGTACTTCCTGTTGCCATGGAAACCTCGCAGAACAGTATTTCAAGTAGAGAGAATCAAAGCTCTTGAAGTCCGTATTGTTCCACACACAATCTTCAGTTTTTGTCTACAGTATGAGGCACTTACAACAGAAAAAAGTATTGACTAGGACTGTCCGGTTGCTGTCTGTGTGTTAGACCTCTGAGCTGTCACTGCTACTGAAGGCCTGCGTCACCATGGGCTCTCCGCTGCTGGACTTTTTGGGTGCGTCTTTCTTCGCGCGCTTGGACCGGATGAGCACCACCGCCACGGTGACGATGAGCACCGCGAGGAGCAGTCCCACGAAGAGGCCGATGATCAACACCAGACCGTCGTCGCCGTCGTCCCTCTGGTTCAGCTCGCGGGGGACGACCCCCTTGGTGAAGATCTCGCTCCCCGGACTCGTCTTCCGCTGGCTGCTGCGGTCCAGCGCGATGTGGAGGATGTTGGTCCCGCGGTTGTTGTTCGCCCCGATGTCCTCCGCTACGTCGGGGACGTCGTTGGCCGATCTCCTGGGGCGGGGCCCGCTCTTTGGGAACAGGTCCGCGGGCTGGCTCATCACATGGTACTCCACGCTTCTTTTCCCGATGCCGCGGTTTGCGTTGTCACGGGAACGCACGGTGTAGATGGTGTGAATGTACCACTCTCTACCCGCAGACACCTGCAAAGATCAGCAGTTCACCCACTGGGAATCTTGATACAGACATTTTGTTATCCACTTTTTCATCTTTGATTTCATCACTGTCTTTTTCTTTGACATCATCCAGTGAAAGGTCTGTACCGGGGTAGAATACAAATATTAACTCTGTGCGCTTTGCACGCGACGCCACTACAGCTTACTTGCCTGGAACAGGGCGGAGGAGTCCATTCTGAAGCCATCTGACCCGGGCTGTCTCACTAGAGCTAACGCACCAGGATCATCCACGGCCAGGAACGCTTTGAAGGCCACGCTTCCAAAAGACCTTGCCTGCGTCTCTGGCTGGGCCTTGTCCTGGAAGAAGAATGGGAATAAAAGAACACGAGCCTTGGACCAAATCCTTTTAAAAGGATGAAAATAAGTGTGCTGCTTACAATTATTTTGAATCTGTAGAGCAGTGACGGAGCATCGGCCAGGCAGCCGAATTCAAAGTTGCTGGGGTTGTATTTTGGAACGTATCCATCCGTTCCAGTGCACAAAAACACTTTCTCGATGTTACAAATAAACGAGTCTCCCAGGTTCTGCACTGGATCCACCATCACTCGGCCATAAATTGTATCCCCTGCAGGGAGAGAAACACAGATTTCATCAGGCGCTTCACACCGGTTTGTGATGCAGTTGTTAGATCTCTTATTAATCTTGGCAACAGCAGCGGGCCACAATCACAACAGCTTTGATGCCCTTTCAGACACTTTGAAGATCTTTCTAAAAGAATACAGTCCCAGTAATAATCATCAATAATGTAACGAGCTTAGCTTTGGAAAGACAAAAGCGTGGCGATGAAAACAGTTCTGGAAGCCCTGATTGGATTTAATTTTTTATCCTCTTTGATCAACCAAAGAGTTGCATCACAAAAATATGATTTTTTTCTCCCTTTAAAGTACATTTATTACAATATGTGCCCTTACCCTTTGAGAATGCCGTGTCACTTTCCTGTCCAAATCCAATTGAGCCATCCGAGAGCCAGAGCATCCTTTTAGACAGTAAGATCATCTGTGTGTTCAGACTAAACTCTGTAGCGACGGGATCGCTAACCTGGAAGCACACAGAAGACACACAAATCACATCCGAATCCTTCCTGATTTGGAGCAGCCCTCCAAATAAAGATCCGCCACATGAGTTTACCTGCTGAAAGCGGATGTCCATGTCAAACGTAAGTGGCTCTCGGGGGTTGCAGACGGCGGGGATGGTGTACTCCAGGTTTGGGGGGGATGTGCACGGCAGCAGTTTCACCGTGTACGTGCCAGAGTAGTCACGCACCTGGGGGGAGAAGTTATTTATTTTGGGTGGGGATGGAAACTATTCTTTTCTTTTGCTTTTTCTTTTTCCCCCCCATTGGAAAAATAAAGCTCACTCACAGCGAAATCAGAGACAAAAGTCCACTGTTGAATGGGCTGGTTGTAGGTGGGCTCAGTCCTCACAAGGCTGAGGTTAAAGGTCAAACCCGGGTGGTCCGGACACATGACCATAGAAGTGAGTGCTGAGGCTGATGGTGAAATGCACAAATTAAGTTGAATATCCATCTTAAAACACTCATAACTACCAATAGCAGTAACTTATTGAAATTAATCTCTCCTAAACATTTTTTATATATATATAGAAATATACATTTTGAACTGTACCTGGATGTGTGGATACAAACAAGCCTCTGAACCGGGCCTCTGTGCGGAAGTTGACCACAAGTCGTCCCTGACCATTTATACGCATGCTGGTTGGATACAGAGCACCTAAAAAATACATTGACAGATTATATTATAAGAATATAAGATATATATCATACCGTGATAAGGTTATATGAATATATGTGTCTGACATTTATATAATAAATCACGAATCAGCTCTTACCTTGGAGTTCAGCCTCTGGTGGGCTACCGATACCATCCCTCCATAAGATGGCAGTGTCGTACACAAATGTGAGCCTCAGCTCAGACTGCAAATCGAAGTGTTGCCATCCTCCTGCACCCACAGGGGAGTGAAACACATAGGAGACGTGGAGCGGGACCCTCAGGGTCACGTAGGACTGGATCAGGTTCAGCACCTGCGGTGCAGACACAGAGATAGCGTCTGAATATATTGCATAAACACAGGGACCTCCGAGAGTTAATAATGTATGGTTGTGTTGACAAAATATTCAAGGTGTGGTGAACTGTGTTCACCATTATCATTGATGAACAGATAAAAAAGATAAATTACAGATATAATATACTTGCTATTAGTACAACAGATCGTTTCTGCACTCAATTGTCTCCCAAACATTTGCAGATCACAAATGTAAGTTGAAAAAAAAAATACATGCTTTATTAAAAAGAGTTTCTGAGCACCCTAAATGTGTGTGTCCTCTGAAAATAGTGAATTCCTCCACAGCAAGTGGTGAAAGAGAGTCTTCTCTCAGGTATCTACACTTCCCCCTGTCCTGCGTGTGCTGCCTGCCCGCACTGGCTCCGCGCTCATGTGGAGACGTGCCTGTGTGCCGCTGGGCGCTAAGCACTCAAGCAAATGATTTGCAGAGTTGCCTTTTGACACATTCTGCTGGGACTTAATAGATTTCTGTGCTGGTGTTAAGCCGGGCACCAAGGCTATGCACTGTGACAGGATACTGGTCCCAGCCTGCTCAGAGCTGTCTCTGCTCGGTCTCTCTGCCCACTTACGCAGGGCACAGGCCACCGCAAACAAATGCACTCTCTTTTTCCTAGGGAACCTGCCGTAAAGATCCTCAAATTGAATCTGCAATGCCTCAATCTATCATCCATCTACATACCATCTTTTTGGACAGTAACCATAGCAACGAAATAGTCTTACAAAGTCATTTGTTCCTTTTTGCCGAGATGTGATAGCAACAGGGAAGTAACGGTACCAGTATATGCTTGTTTTAATTTTATTAAATTAAACAATCCATTTTGTCTGATTATATATATATATATATATATATATATATATATATATATATATATATATATATATATATATATATATATATATACACACACACACACACACATATACATACATATATATGTATGTATATATTAATTAAGTAGGCCTAATATGACCTATATCCTAATAAAAATATGTACATGATGTCCATTTCTGATAAAGCACCATTAAATTAACTTTACAACTCAGCCCTTTATGAGATCACAGAGTCTTATTAGAAGCTAAAGTGCGATTACTTGTCAAAACATGTTTGTGACCGCCACAACCACCTGCAGCCACCGACAATAAAGTTGAGCTTACCAAGAATGATTGTATCACCCTCGTTATTAAAATGACCCCAAAGATGGGAAAAAAAGAGCATCTCCTTTTTAGAAGAAACCAATGTGTCAGTACGTTTAGAACAGAATGTACAGCCTATTGTTTGGGGTTAACTTATTAAAGGAGGGAAAATTAGAGGTTTTCCTCTGTGTGCTCTTCCAGCATTCTTCAGCAACACTCTACACCTTAATTAATTGTGAGTATGGCTGTCCAAATTGAATGCAAATCTGGAGTGCAGGGCATATAAGGACATGAGGTCTTTTCTTTTCCCTGCAAAAATAAGAGCTGCTGCGTTCGCTGCCTGTGCTACTGATAACCCATTTTGCACCTGGTCTCAGAGACAAAGAGAGGTCTTTGTTAAACTGTTATTACTTTGACACTTTGACAAATTGAAGGAAGTAGAGCATCAGGTTAGTCATTGCAACAGAGGTTAACGAGGGTCTACAGACAATAATGAACAACTGAGCATCTCAACCCAAGCAGGAAAGAAGGAAGTTAAGAAGTTTGTAAATGATTGATGAGGATTCAAAATCAGGGTGGGAAGAAACTATGGTACAGAATGAGGACGTCCTCTCTTTCTTGCACGGACTATTTTGTGGAGACGAGTGGGCAAGAGACGATGCAAAGCTCAAAGGTGGAGGAGTTTACCTGTCCGTCAGTCCCAATGGTCCCTCCGCATTCGTTGAGCAGCTCAGACATGTCATAGTAGCTAGTGAATTCCCACAGACAGGCCTCCAAATTTAGGTTTCTGTAGAACCGCAGTGTGCTGGATCCCCTGAGAGAACTGCTATATTGGTATGGAGCTGTCTCGCCGATGACCTCGGGGTTTTTGGTGGCGTCGGTGAGGAAGCCGTGGTGAGTCTTAACCTCAGTGTAATCCAACAAATTGGAACAGCGGTGGTTGCCAACACGGGTACCATCAGGGCTCAGCGTCAGCTCGAAGTTAGACAAAGGCCGCGTCGACACCACAGGCAACATACCTGAGGGCAGGAGTTTCAGGAAGGAGCATTAATCAGATCAGCAATTACAGATCAAACGGCTTTGCTGTTTACAGACTTGGCTAATGACATGTTGTTATTACCGTCAATGTGAGGCATGGTGACAGTTACTTTGATGAGGTTGGGATACTCTGTGTTCTCCGTTCCAGTGTACCGCAGCTTGGCAGAGAAGGGCTCGGCCCCCACTGTGCCTGTGACACGAGGCTGGCAAACTCCTGCAACCCAGGCAAAAACCAACAAACATCAAACATTTTGGCCCCCGCCGCAGACGTTTCTTTTATGCTTTTGCTTCTCTGTCAGAACAGATCAAAAGAAGAGAATTATGGGGAATAATGATGAACCATTTCCACGAGTAATGTAACATTTAAAGCCGCAGAGCTGAGCTCGACTCACCCTCATCCGTGCTGATGGACACTATCGGGCTGCTGAGCTCCAGGCCCTCATCGCCGTTTGAGTTCACACACCTTGCTGCACACTGGACTCTGGAACCGGCCTGGAAGTAGACGGAGTCCAGGGTGATGAGCTTGGAGGACGTGAAGAAGGTGTTGAAGTCGACTTCCTTCATAGGGCTGGTGACGCCATCAGGGCTGGTGGGGGCACTGACGATCCAACGGTAGCGAGTCAGGGTGTTGTTGATGTTCTCGCTCTTGCAGATGGAGCCCGTTTTGTCGTAGTCTGGGTATTTTGGATTGCACGCCTACGAAGAGGGAAATCAATTATTGGTTGGTTCTGCATTAACAGTATTAGCATGCTTAAATCTGTTCCCGGGACATACAGTGACACAGATAACAGGATATCCAGCCACAGGGAGTGAGTCTTTGTTCTTGTCTATTTCATCGTAGTGCAGCAGAGAAACCACAACGGGCACCGAAGGGAAAGTGACATCTGCCATGCTGTTGGTCTCCTCAATGTAGATAATAGCTTTGCTCATCTGTTGAATAAAAAGGAAGAGGCAATTATGTTAGGTGAGGACAAATTGGCTGTCTTTACAGGTGGCTGCACAGTTGACAGTTAAATGATACACTAATTTGACTCAATTTCTCACCTTTGTTTCTGCAACCATGTTCTCATCGGGCCTCAGGTGCACAGTGAAGGCCTCCCTCATTTCCCTGTGACTGTCATATAAAACCTCCACCTCCACATAGTGCTCTGTGTCACCCTCTTTAAAGACAATTTCTATGCAAGAAAGAGACGCATTTAAAGGCAATTTTCAAGGTAATTTGTCTTTCTAAAGATGTGCATGATTCTTTGTACCCTCAGATATTGGATGATAGTCTTCTCCCGCAGTAGCAGATCCATCCTTGGTGTGAACACGGACAATAGAGACTTTGGAGGGGTCTCCAACGCGGAGCACAGGGATCTTCAACAGAGACACTTGTCCGTTTTCCTTTGGCTCGTTCACACTAAATTTGGTTTCTCCGAACATTATAATTGGCTCTGAGAGAATATCAAAAAGGCACTTCTATGAAACAGCTTTTCATCATTTTCCACCAGGAAAATCTAACAATGTTCTGACCAAAAGAAATGTGCAGCTTAATTCAATTGCACATCAAACTGTCAAAGAAACAATCCTAAAAGATGCTGCAAGATTAAACTCCCCGACTGCTAATTGACCGATAACAGGAGACACACTTTAAGTGCTCTTACTGTCTGCATCATCTTTTATCTTGAGGAGTGTTTCATTTTGTCCTCCTACTGATGCTCCAAATGGAGATTCACTCTTGGGGGTTCCCAACACGAGGCGCAGTTCTTCATCTTCTTCATGTTCGGCGTCATCCACAAGTATAAGTGTGCACGCCTTTTCAGTCTCTCCTGAAGGAAAAAAAACAAAAAACAGAAAAGGCATGGTTGAAAATATTTGCAACTAGTTTCGACAGGATGAGAAGTTATGCTATGGAATGGTATGGGTTTATTGACGGCACCTGGTAAGAAGGTGATGATGGAGGCATCTGTGTTAGGCCTCTCATTGAAGTCCATCATGACCTGGGCCGTCCCCTGCCTGCTGTAACAGCGAACCGTGGACTTATAGCTGATATCCCCACTCCGGTACACGATAGCTGAGATCTGGCCCGAGTTTTCATCACCCACGTATGCGGCATCACGGAACTGCACTTTTGGCACTGCGGCGAAAGGAACTCAAATCACAAATCTCCATTGCATATACCGTGGATTGTCACGTCGAATATCACCCACAGTCGGAGACTGAGTCGTTGATGTGAATGGTAGCCTTGCTCGGCTCCCCAAGGATGCCGTTCATCGGCATCCGGAGGACTAGTTCAAACTTCTCCGGCCCCTCCAACGCCGGCTGGCCCAGGTCGTCCAGTATGGTCACACGAAATGTCTGCATGGTGACCCCCGGTGCAAAGTCCAGATTCCGACTGATCCCGACATAATCCGCACCAGCTGCTCCACAACACAATATAGGTCAGGTGTGTTTCTCAGAATCAAGCGCTTATGGGATATAATACACATAGCACAATTGGACAACAGCGCTCAATCGTCTTTCGCCTCCTCTCGTGTTACTTCAGTGTTGTTTGAAACTGTCAGACAGCAATTCCGGAAAGAATAAGCATTGTGTACAGAGGTATAGTGATACTATCGCATCAATGAATATGCGGCAAAAGGCCACATGGCTGAAGTAGGGTTAAAGGAAACAAGATAGCTCCCAGAGCACCAACAGGTTATTTGTTTGTCAATCTCGGCTCCCCCGTTGCCAACAGACTTTTTCTTACACACGTACGACCCAGTTATGTGTGTAAGGGAACTTGCATTGCTGTTATACTGCATATGATTAGTCTGTTTATAGTTACAATGCAGTAGAGAACAGAGATATTCTTTTATAGAGTGAGTTTGAGGGTGGGGAGGACTGCCTGGGGGCAGGAGATAAGAGAGGCTGTAGGGAAGGCTGGAAGAGATAGCAACCAGTCTTAGAATATAAAGCGCTTGCCAATGTGCAGAACAATCTGTAGGCATTCCAAAAGCTTTCTCCTCACTCAAATCACCATTATCCTCGCAGCAGTGTTCACGCCTAAAAGACAACAGCCCCATTACCTTGTCTCCCCCCCCCCCGCAACCTAAGACAATATTTACATTCCTCAGTTCATCCAACCAAAATATTCAGTATTAACCTTTCCTTGGATTCTCCAGCTCAGGTAAACAGAAAAGTGACAGCATGATGACTTTAGTCCACCATTGCCCGCGGTTTATATTACTCCGAGAATTACTCAACGCTCTCAGGAAGAGATAGCTCGCGCTTCCACATACCCTCAGCTGAAACAGGATCCGTCTTTCTGGAGCGCGCGGTGACGGTTCCTGCTTTGGAGAGATCAGTGCCTGTCCTCCACACCTGCACCTCCACAAAGCCATCACTTTCATCCACGTGGTAGTCCATGTTGCCAAAGTAGAAGACAGGAACTGGGAAAGAATAACAGACGGAAGAGCGGAGGAGATAAGGAACGCGCATACACACGGTCGTAATTCACAACCGCGTTGTAGATCATTCAAAACAGGATGCTTGTCTGCTGCAATAACCTGTAAGGCCTGGTGTGCGGTTTGGCAGGGATAATTCAGTCAGTAGGCCGTTAGTTCCGCGAGCAACACTGAACGAGGCGATATTTTTATTTAGGCTCTCTTTTTCCGTAGGTATTGTTGGAGGGACTCTCTGCATTATTGAAAAGCACAGCTTGTTTCAGGACCGAGCGGCCAACAACAGAGAGGATAAGAGGCATACAGGCGGCCTCACCGGAGTTCTGAGGGATGTGTGCCGGCCCAGGCCTGCCTGACTGCAATTACTGTTTCTATGTGCTGAGATTCCTCTGCTGCCACATTCATCCACTGTTATTCCATTTAACTACTTCAGAATCTTTTTCCTGTCAACAATGGAAAACATATGCCGCCTCTGACAGAACAGATTAGGGGTTTGGACATCTCTGTCTAGGTTGCCCTTGGCTGGTGCTGTCAAACGAGAAGACCTATTGTTACAAAGAGACAATATATAGACTCTGAGTGTAGCGAGGGTGTTAAACAAAAGCGGAAATCAAGAACTGAACAAATGACTGAGGGACTTTTGTTTTGCCAAAATGTGAACAATATGCTGCCCTTTTGATTGCACGGCTTTTAATTGCGAGGGAGTTAATGAAGAGATGAAGTGAACGGTCATGGTGGCTGTGGTTTCCATGACAATGGAAGTCAGTACCTGCAAGATTGTACTTATCTTTTTCTCATTAAATCACAATGAGTGAAGACACGCCGAAGCAAACCCACACTAATCTGTACTGAGATAGCAGCGCAGTGTTGGTGTTTTCTGAAGAACTCCCAACACACAAGTGTGAAAAAAGAGCTGTCCTGCTAGGTACAACTACAGATCAGGAAGAAAAAAATGTTTATTATTTATTATCATTATTATTATCATTCTCAGCAAAATGAGACTCAGGGGAACAAAAGCAAGTTTTGTTGCAGTTTTCCTGGGCAATAACAGCTGTTACAAGATAAAGGCTGGTCTAAAAGACAATCCCAAAATGGATTTTTGCTTCAAAAAGAAGCATCTTGGACACCGGAGTAGCTGTTCTAATACAAGGGGGCAAAGATGGGGAAAGGGTTTACGCATAGTCTGCCCTATGAGAGTAACCAGGACACTTGCCAGCATTTCACCCCACAGAGAACCCAAACAAAGATGGCTTTGGCTGCCTGTACCGGGTCCTGAAGTGGAGGAGTAATCAGATCTGCACGCCTAAGGTTGGCAGCCAAGCAGAGACCCAGCTCCTGTTGTACTAGTCCAGTAATCAGATCAGGTTGGAGAAGCAGAAAAACACAGGGCTTCAAAGGGTTATGGTCCATTAACTGAAAAGTAAACCAGTAGCTTCATAGAATCCTGCAGCCATCCCAGAAACAGTCTGCCCCTTATGCAGCACATCTGCTTTACTTTGGATAAAACAGAAGCTTTTACTGTATATTTGGCCTGCTTCTAAAACAAAAGTGAAATGCATCAAGGAAATTGAAATTCCAAAAACTATAAAGAGATTTTATAGTTGGTAAAAACAGTATAATAATATACTAAACTTTTGTGTCTAAATATAATAAAATGGACACATAGTGAGACACAAGTAACCCCAAGAAAATCGTTACACTCCCACTGACTACGTGATTTAATTTGAACTTTGCATGACATTCCCACGGTGCTTATTTAATAGTGAGTTTCATCTGGGCTCTGGCACCGCAGATACACACAAAAGGAAACACACCATATTCAATCCAGACAAATCTACAACTTTATCCGCTGTGAGAAACACCGGAATGTCAGTTCCTTCAAAAGCTGGACAGAGAGTCACCAACTCCCTGCTTAAATACTTAGAGGCATCTGTTTATTTCAGAATGAACAGGAATCCAGGTGGGATGTAATGAAAGGGTTTGTGGGCTCCCCTACGATTCCTTCCCATCCAGGATATAATGCACACACACGCACAGAATCCACCCATCTTTAAAACAAGTCGTAATCATACCTTCAGCCCTTGAGTGAAATTTACAACAGAACTTGTGTGAGTCTATAAACACGCGAGTCGAGTCCTGCCGTGCAGCCATCCGACTATTTTCCCGGATGCAGCGTCGGTATCAAACACCAATTACCTGTGCAAGAAAGGACAGGTTTCTTCCGACCCACTGCAGCCTAAACCAGAGTGGAAACTGTGGGGATGAGGCCATTTATGTGCAGATGCACCGCCTCTGGGAAAATAACAAGAATTTGAAGGATAACAGCTGTCCATGCACGCCACTGTAAAATACCCAGACAGCTGAAAACTCTTAAATGTCAAGTTGCCAGAATATTCGCCTCCTTTATCACTTTGTGGCAAAATTACCTTTATTGTAAACACTGTTCCTACGATGAAACACTACATCAGGAGACATACTTGAGGTTGGATTTTGCTTTTGATAATAATAGATATTAAAAAAAAAACCACATCTACACTGCATAGCTGTAATTTCACACTCACTTTAAATTGCACTATATTGTTTAAATGAACCATGCATTTTCTGCTGATATCAGTACTGCAGGCTTCTAAGTATTACAGGAGCTCATAAGTCTGGAACTGGAGAAAAGCCTCCTGGGAGCCCAGCACAGTGCTCTCACGGGCAGTAACAGGTGCTCAATCATGCAGGCTCCTTCATCCACATGACAGCAAGCATTGGAGAACTGTTGCTATAAAATGAAAAAAAAAGGGGGGGTGGTGGTGCCCAAATGTTTCCCTTTCATCAAGAGGGATTTGTTTTATGAAAATAATATAACGAGTTAAATTCAAACTAGGTCTGAGTCTCTTCCTTTATTTATTTCAGAGCTATTTCTAATTTATGTCACCATTAGTAGTGATCCTGTCACTTCATTGTTGCCTCCTGCAGGGAGTGATGAAGAGTTGGCACTTAATTTAATATATCCGCAGCGTGCCTGTAATCTAAACAACTCCAGAGTTCCGGCGTCACGTACAAAGTTATATTATGGAGGTAGCATCATCCACGCAAGTCTGCACGCCCCTCAGACACGGGTCTGAGTGGCAGGTGTCCGAAGAGGCCAATTTGTCAGGCACCAGCTCAAGGCTTCTCTGATCTCCATCTCGCCATAAAAGCCGTGACCTGTACAGGTCGCAACTTGAAGCCTAGACCACTCTGACTTGAGCATTTCTCCAAAAAGTCTAGAAAAACGCGCTCTCGAAGCCACGGAACAGAAATGTAATTTCGCGGGCCGTTTTCAGCAGTTGCAGATGCAAGACATCTGTGAAGTGTTGCCTGTTGAGAAATGCGGCGGTTGGGTGGAAATCTACTTGTTTGGAAGGCAGGGCCGGCGCTGTAAGGGCTGACCTCGGAGCGCCATTAAAGCGCGTGTCACTGCAGCCGTCTGAGCAGTCTGGAGGCAATTGAACAGTTCAGGTCAAAAGGCCTTGCGCCCGCATTCTGTCTGGTTACTGTGGATGCTGCTACAGTAATAAGGGAAAGAAAACACTCCAACAGCACTTCATTTACTACACAGGTCAAGCTAATCCACTTGCAGTGTGTTCGCTTTGAGTTACTTTGAGTTACTTATTTATTGACAGATTTTCGAGCATTTTTTTTGTACCCATTTTCTATACAACAGAGGGTTTCCCTACAGGAAAACTCCCTTTTTTTGTAGCCTATTTGCAGCAGTTGGACAAAAATGAAAGAATATAAATCATCAAATCTTCAATAAGATTAAAAGAATAACAACTCCCACTAGCCATGTTTCCTCCCAAACTATTTAGTCCGTGTAATTTGATAGAGCGATAAATTAAAGATTGCATCATCGCCACAATTATCTAGCTTCAAATGGGTTTTGATTAAAGGCGTGAAGATGCTTCCGAATTCATGCTGAGCTTTGCAGCTCCGGGGTTGGCTGCCTACAATCACACAGCCTTGATTTCACAGCAGCGTTTTCAGAGATCATCGGGGTGATACGGAACTGAGGAATTGCTGTCAGGTGTTGGGGAACTAAAGAGGCGTCAGGAAGAAACTGGAGCTTATCAGCCCGCCAGTCTAAGTCTGCAGCCACGAGATAAAGTCTTCGCCTCCGGGAACTATGGTGGTGCACTCAGACACTTTTGTCAGGTGTTTTTGAAAACACAAACAGGCAGGCGTCACAGGTTACACCTTCCCATCCTCCTGCATACCCAGCCTTGAGTCAGTTAACACAGCTGAAAACCTTTTAATGATATAAGGGAGATAAGATGATAATAAATTCTTTAGCCTCATGCATAGCGTGACGGAATCTTACTGTCATCCATGTCGGGAACAATGGTGATTCTGGCCGTGGGGAACTCTGAGCCCAGACGGCCCCCCATTGGCATGCTGAGGGAGACGTTGAAGCTTTCCTCGTCTTCGTACAAGGAGTCATCAATTATCACGACCCGGCAGGACTTCTCTGTCTCTCCCTTGTCGAAACGCAGGACACTGTGATGGTCCTCGGGCCTGGAGATGTAATCGGAGTAAGACAGCACTGTAGTGGGGACGGTGCCTGTGGCTGAAACTGAAGGAGACACAATAACAGAAGTCAACGATCAAAACTGTGAGGGATTGCATCGTGCTTTTCTCAACACATAATGATAATGCCTTAAATATTATCCTCTCTGGACACAATTCTGGCTGGGTTTTCAACAGTCGGCAATTATCTGTGTGTTGCTGTCAAGCGCCGAGAGGGGTACCAACACGGCTAAATCCATACTCTCTCACTTTTCTGCGCTTGTGGTGGAGAGAACCCTGACAGAGAATGGGTGCTACACGCTGCAAAAAGTAATGTGTCGTGAGAGCCCCAACACCTGCGTATGGGAAATAAAAAAAAAGTAATATGCATTGCATTATAACGGCGCTCTTGACACAGACAATTTAACTCCATTTGCGATTCTGTCGGCGGTGTCACATTCTTCTTCTTTGTTTGTTGGTGACTGACATGCTGCGAGGAATGCGGAGCATGCAAATGAAAGTGGGAGCACTTCCCATGGAGAGGTGGAAAAAGGGAAAACACGGAGGGGCCCTCAAGAAGCGTGGATCTGCTCCTGGAGTGTCAATTGAAGCAGTCAGAGGGTTCATAAAAAAGCAGCAAGCACAAACATCCAGAGAGGCAAGTGGGATCAGCTGATCAGCGGGAACAGATGAGAGGCTGGGCTAATACCAAACAGCCCCACGACAGTGCGCTCAGACATAACATCAAAAATACATAAGATCAAAAATAATCAAAAATATATGCTTCCTCGTTTAATTCATGCGCCCAAATGCGCGTTATTACCTTGCTGTGTGTAGCAGATGACCATCAGCTCCTGACTGACATCTCCACTCCGGTGCACTGGGACAAGCAGCTCACCAATGTCCTCATCTATTTTGTATTCAGCTGACGGGATAAAAACTGTCGACTCTGTGAAGAAAAGTCATACATCAGACAGCTTTTAAATAACCAGGTGTCGAGTAATGATGTTAGGACATGTCGAAATAATGTCTGTTGGCAGCTAGGTGCAGTAGGTTCTCGGGAGATAATCGCGTCTGTAAACCTGAAATACCGAAGAAAGGACAGAATGATACAAGATCAGTGTATGCAAAGCAAGGGCTCACACAGTTGAGTCATTTATCGGCTTCCTCCCCCCCATATGAGCTGGCTGGAACAAAGGTGAATTAAGCTCCGGGCGCATCCAATAGTTTCACTGAAGCGCCACTTTGTGTACTTGAAAAATGACAAATCTTATAATTTTGCGGGATTTTCTGACAGAAACCACAGCCAGAAGTTCTTTATTTACTTGAGTTAAAATCAGTGTTAGCCACAGTTACAGCGCAATGTGCCTGCAGAGACAACAGCAGCCAACAATGTACCTTTGATTTTCACAATATATAATATATAAGAAAGAACAGATGAATTGCTTAAAAGCCTTTTCAAGTATTTTTCACCTTGAGAAGCTACACCTCAGGACGCAGCAGAAGCAGAATCTCTTAGAGATCAATTGCATTTCTAATTTGCCTCCCACCGACTGAAATATGGAAAACATCTTGAAATGATTTGATTTGAACAAAACACATTAAAAAGCATAAATTGTTTAATTTAAATTCTCGCTTTTCATGAAAAAAGCCTGGGATGAGAGGAAGAGTTTAAAGAAAAATCACATCTTGGCTCGACTGCAGACAAGCTATTTTCAAAAGCACTGTTCATCTGGTTTGTAGTGCTCATTTCACATGCAAGGGAGGTCAACATAATCATTTCCATATCCATATGACCTTGCTCATGTACACCCGCAGAAGAGCTGTTGGAAAAAAAAAGGGGACTCTTCATAAATTTCCACATTAAATTCCTGTTTTCTGCTCCGATCTGCCGCAAGGTTCAACATGTTGTTTTGTAACATCTGCGAGATTAAAAGCGTTCTGCGACCACACTTTGCTTCTGAGATCAAACGAACTTCAGAATCCATTCAAATGATGCATAAATAAAAATAAAAACATTCGTACCATCAGCAGGGTCGAGGATCTCCACAGTAGCGAACTCTGGGAATTCAAGAGCTGCCATCACCGGCTCGGACACAACTATCTGGAAAGTCTCCGACACCTCATACTCGCTGTCTGGCAGGATTCGGACCCTCCAGGTCGCCGTGGTTTGGCCTGGGTTAAACTGCACCTGCTTCTGGGATTTTCCTCTGAAATCTTTGTCCTTTTTGGCAGTGCCGTCCTTTGTGTCTATACCTAAAATGCAAACACAACTGGGTTAGTACCATAAACAAGAAAGGCATTCCAAAATGTATCAAGTTCAAAGCTACCAAATTTCTTTCGGTGAGGAGAGTTTTGGCGCTTTTGCTGGTCAGCGAATGCAACATTTTCCTTGCAGATACTAGGAGATTCGTTCCGCGTCAGGTATGCGCGATACCCCGGCACCAGCTAACTAGCATCTTTGTTCAGGAAAGCTGAAGGGCAGCAGATGAATTTTCAAAAGCCCACCAATAGAGAAATGCAGAATTTCTGCTTTGTAGGAAAATTACCATTCAGTCCTTTGATGGAAATAAAATGTGGGCTTTGATATGCAAGTGCGGCAGGAAGGAAACCCCACTTCCCGCGCATATGCGCCGAGGAAAGATGTCCAGGCTCAGCCAAGCTTGAAAAAAATCAGCGCGCTTCAAAGACCTGCACGGGGCGAGAGCGAGAGACTGATTTCTCCCTCTGTGCACGTTTTCATTTGCACAAAGCCTCGATTGGATCATCACCGTGAGACGGCTGCGAGCAGGTGGAGTCGCTGCCGCCTGCAAACCGGTGCCACCTGTGCCTCGTGCAACGAGCCGTGGAGCGGCGGCGGCGGCGGCCAGCGAGGCTCGTCTGATCGCTCTTCACTCGAGCGGGTTGGGAAATAAAACATATCCGGCGTGTAAGAGCGCCGGCGTAAGATCAAGACCGAGATGAGTCAAACTGGCCTCAGAACCGGCAGGCAGACGAGCGTCTTAGAGACAGAGCCCGTTTGATGGAGCAATCCGTAAAAATGTCAGCGTTTTATGATAGATTACGCTTTGCTAAAGAAAACACATCCATCTTTATGCAAATGTTCTTGACAAATAAGATATGTTAATACCTAACGGTGTTAGAAAAATCCAATTTAGCATTTCTTTTTTTTTCTTTTTTCCCTTGGCGGTGACTGAGAGAGGGAGAGAATATTTAAAAAGCCATTAAAAAGACCGCTGTGTATTATCCTTGAAGAATGCCTGAGGTTGTAAGCGTGTTCTTATTTGCTGGTGGAAGTAAACCGCACAGCGGTTTCCGCTGCGTAAGCTCTAAGAATGACAACGAGAGGGACGTCTAAGACAAAGAGGACCTCGGTTTGAAAGCGAGCTCGTCGGCGACGCCGCGTCCCGCCCCTCTCTCGATCGGCTCGCCTCGAACAGCCGTGACAAACTGTGGAGCGGTGAAATGAAAATATACGGCCTTTGTAGCAAGAATTCCGGCTTGTCGCAAATCCTCGGTCCCCTTTTGTGTTCATTTAGTTCCAGCCAATAAACTGCCAGGAGTAGAAAGGGCGTCTTCCTTGACCACCAACTTTGGATGACCTTTTTGCTGTGTGCAACCACTCTTTCAGGGATTGTCTGGTTTGCTGTGTTATTGGAATGTAAATACTTTTCCAAAGAAGCAGGTCAAAGGTCAGGACATGTGCAGCCCTAAAGGGTGCCTGCACTTTCCTTTAAGTTGCCTCGTTGTTTCTTCTTTGGTTGTGGATTATTAGTGGCCCGAATCTGCTCAATATTTGCTCTACAACACAAATATGCAATATGCATACACCCATATGCATATTGCTTTCAGGCAACCTTAAAAATGCATGCCTTCTGTCTCCCCGCGCGAAACGAAAAACCAGGGTTGGTGAACACTTACTGACAAAGGAGGTTTCCCCCAGGTAGCCCCGGCGTTTCAGCACCACCTCCAGGAACTTCGCCTCCTCGTCAACCACGTAGTGCTCCTTCTCCAAGGAGATCCAAGCCCAGTTCAACTGGAACTGCTGGTTCTTCAGCGTGTTCCCTCCTGGAGACAAACACACGAGCCCAAGTCATTAAAAAGGCTGAAACTCTCGAGGAAGGGCTCATCCGCCGTGGAGAAGTAATAAAAGATCAAATGATGCTCCTCAGACATAATAATCCCATCTGTAAGATTTTGACGCAGCTTTAGGACATTCTGTCAACACTGTGCGCTGTGCGCTCAGTGGGTGGCGCGAGGTCTGCGTGGCTCTATGCTACTCTCCCCCTAATTGCTTCGTTTTCAATTAAGATAAAGGTGCCTCCTTCCTGGACGAACTCATTTATCCTTGTCTTTTGAAGCTGGTTTCAAGACTGCAGTTCTGGAGGGCATCGCCAAAAACACGCGCGCGCGCCCATCCACAGGAGCACGGGCTCTGACCTAAACAGTAAATAAATAAATCTTCAGAGTGTACCCAGCAAACAGTGTGCCTGTTATTGTGTGTGGATACAGATAACTGGGCCACTAAACATCAAGCAAAATGGGGGGGGGGCGCAAGCGAAACTATTGTGGATTGGGGGGGGGTGACTGGGCCTTTGTTCGTGGTTTGGGAGTGTTGCTGTTGTTTGTGTTGGGCACCATTGAGTCTGCGACCTCTCCAACCCCCGGCTGTTAATGTCAGTAAATCGGTTACGCACAGCTGAGTGCACCGCGGTGTCCGTTTCCTTCCTGGTCACGGTCTGGACGTTCGAGGTGCGAGAGCGTGCGCGTTTACAACTCCGCCGTGTGGGGGAATGCGATGCGGCGACTGCACCTGCGCAGAGATCGCTCCCTGAGACAAATGTCCTCGCCCAATGTGAGGCTGATATTATTGGCCAATGTAACGGGGGCGAGTTCCAAAGAAACGCCTATCTAGCATTATTTTCTTTCTCTTCCTGTGTGTTCCACATCCTTCATTTGGAGACAAGCGACCTGCGTGTGACATGACCTTTCCACTCCACTTGGATTAAAGCCAGCAGCATTGCGAGCATGCCACCCATAAACACTGCATGTCTGATCTCTGAGTTGTGAATAAATCCCCCTCCTGCTGAGGTAATGGAAACTACCCGTTTATCTGACTCTACTCATTGGCACAGTCTCCGTAATGTTATTAAACAGCTGATACTCTTGATCTCTAACTTAATCCAGAAAATGGAAGGCATGGTGTGAAATTCAAAGCATATTTAATATCTAACGCTAGAGAATAAGAATAAGCATGAGAATAAGTTGTGGAGTTCTTGCGGAATTATTTTCATCATACCAAAAGAAAACACAGTCAAACCGCACTTTGTACCACAAAAATAAATCAGGATCCATAGAAAATCCTTCCACGGCGAGAAAAAAACACTGAGTTTAGGAGGCTTTAAGTCCTCCAAAAGCTGCGGCGAAGCCTTCGGGGAGCTGAGAAGTCGAGGTGCTCATTTCCAGAGGACGACTTCACTCCTCCAGATTTCTTTCCAATTAAGATAAAGCAATGGTTGGAGTAAGTCCACTTCAAAGAGGCCCCGAGGAAAACACCCAAGTTAATCTTTAACCAGCAGTCAGTGCACTGAGAAAGAATTCACAGAAGGGTATCTCAGGATTCAAGATGCAGTGCTGCACATATCAATAGGGGAACCTAAACCATGACTTCATCACTTATCATAATTTCACATGAACCTGTATCACATTGTCCTCTTTTATATCCATTTCCTGTTAAGATCACATGGTTTAAGCAACGTTCTTACAAACTCTTTCAACAATCTCAAGCCCCAAAATGCCTTTCTTAAATAAATTTGCAGTGATTCTTTTTGTGTCCCCCCCCCCAAAAAAAAAAAAGACAAAAGAATGCTTCCAGAAAAGGCCTTGGAGACGCATCATGTCACTACACCGTTGTACACGGGTCCTCTCAGCTCGCTTAGTTGATATGTGATGAGGGACAGAAGGCTTTTCAGCCGAAGAATGTAAGGCTGCGCTGTGCCAACTCACAGACCCAGTCTCCTCCCTGCTTCCATGTTGCAGACCTTATTTGGTCACTGTCAGGCATCGTGGGGCCACAGAACCCTGCGGACCCTCATCCGTACACTCAGCCAGGCAGACAGACAGGCGGCCTGCAGAGCCCGGGCCCCAGTGACTGGGAAGGCTAAAGTGGGAAACCAATTTCATTCAAGGGGCCAAAATATCCGAACTTACTTAAACAGGTGCTTTTATTGATGTAAGGGATTCATCAGTAATTGTTTCAATGGTTAAACACCCGGAGGTCGCTCTGTTTCACCTGGGATAGAAATGTGCTCATATGTCAGTAAGTTGCATATTTTTAAGCAGCTATTTATAATATGCAGCATCTATTCAAACCATTAAATGAGGAAACGGGAAAAAGGTTCACAGGCAGTCATATTTAATAGTGCCGTACGTGATGAATGTTGCAGTCTCTGGGGGCCGTAAGCAGGCATTTAGACTATTAATCTCATTAATGTGAAATTGTGCTGTGTAATATTTTGCTGGACACGTCTGGCACCGCACCACTCTCACATCATGTTTCATCATGCAAAATGTTTGCAGCACTAATTAAACACATTCCTCCATAAGAACTTAAATTTTAGGAAGCCCTCTTTGGGTTCGCACAATGCGCGCAGAATACTTTCATCTCTCCAATTATGGGAAAGAGATATAATAAAGCACTGAGAGAAAGAAAGCACATGGCAGAGGAGAGAGAGAGAATGTCGGAGAAAGAGAGAGAGGGAAAGAGAGAGAGAGGGAGACGGAGAGAGAGGGAGATGGTCTAATCACCTTAAGCTGGTATCAGCAGTAATGAGTTGGCTGTGGATTGAAAGATTTAGAACTCTTATGATTTCACAGGCCCTAATCCCTTTTCCTACAAGCAAACTTTCGCAGGGGTCTGGTCGGGCAGAGGTTCGGCCGCCCTCTCTGGTCGCCGTTGCCTCTCCGAGTCCTCTCCGTCACGGTGGTCACTCCAAGGTGACATTTGAGGGGCCGGAAAGAAAGACTAAAGGCACGCCTGAACAAAAAGTGCTGGGTCAGCGAGGCGTGCCAGGTTTAAAGGACGCAGTGCCTTGCTCTCAGCAGGGAAAGGTTCTGCAGCTTAACATCTAAACCCCGTATTGTAATTTGGAACACAAAGAGAGGAATTGTTTTTGTTGTCTTTACATTTCAGTGATTACATTTTGATTAAACTTTGATGAAAGCGAATAGAAGGTTTACAAAGGCATTAAGAAGTGCTGACATGACTCATCTTTATTATTATTATTATTATTATTATTATTATTATTATTATTATTGTGCGTGTGCACGTCTGTGTGTGTGTGTGTGTGTGAGTAACCAATAAAAGTAAGTTATATGTACTTTAAAAGGACAATTGTTATGCAGCTCATATTTCTCTTTTAGAAGAGGGGGAATGATTTAATAATTTGAGATCTTTTCACTGAATAATACAGATACAATAAAAAAGTATACAGACATTAATGTCAGAATTCTGTGGAGGTTGTCTTTATATAAACTTATTAAATGAATAAAAAAAAAGGAAAAAGAATATATATTCAGGGGGATATAATTAAAAAAAAAAAAACACTAAGATGTTATTTAAAGTAAAATGTTGTTGCATTTTAATCTGCTCCGGGAGGTTCTTAAATGCTGTCCTTCACAGTCCAACAGGCAACGCTGTTATCAGCCATATTTTATCCATGTCCATGTCCTTATGACTGTAGCAAATGCTGTTGAAGGAAATCATCTTGGAGTTTCTCTCTGGGCCTGTGACCAATTCACCAGAGGAATTCCCAACACTCTTATTCCAGTTGGGGCTCATTGATTTGTGGTACAGGGCACAAGTGCATCAGAGAGGTACTGTAGATGGGTGGAGGGGTCTGCTTCACGCTTCAGCCCCCCCCCCCTCCATGTTGCCACAAATGATGTCATTTGTCGACACCGAACACAAAGTTCACAGGGCGCACTAATCTGATAAACACTGAACTTTTGGGTTTGGATATTTGGAGGGTCAGACTTGTGTTCATACAGGGAACAGATGCAACGTTTCTGCTTTAAAGGATAATCCTATTAGATCCGCCTGGAAATATTAGTTGAAACAAAATACTTCTAAACACCTTAAGGATTATAAAGCTGCCTGCAACTCTGCATATCTTCTCAGCTGTGGGTTACTGGTTTCAGATCAGGGGCAAAGGGTTTATTGCTGCCAAGCCTCAGCTTAAGTGCTGCTCATATCTATACCATCCAGGATGGAAAACAGACCTGGTTGAGTTTGTCTTATTCTGTGTTATGGTTATGCGGCGATAATTCACCGCGGCGCGCCTGCTTTCCATTAACGGGTATAACTTTTTCAGGTCAGAGAGTTTCAAGCCCACGCAGTCTTCTAAAAGTCACGGCTGCCGATTTGCTTTTGATTGGGTAGGTGAGGTCTGACAAAGTGCCTCTTAATTGCCCTTGAATGGCATTCCTGCCTGTCAAAGAGCATCCAGCCTCAAGTGTCCTAATTAACAGATCGCCACACGGTTTACAGAACAGAGCTTGAGCTCTCCATAACAGTGGAAATACCAACAAAAGGCTGAGCTGGCGGCTCCATTCTCTCATTAAGGTCAGTGTGAATTTCAAAATCAAGGGTTTCTTCCTCATCGCTACTCATTTATGCACAGCCTAAATACCCTGAAAGTCAGAAAGCTGAAGTCTGTCCTACAACTTCAACGACTACAACTTCAGCAAGGGCTGAGGGCTGAAAAAATATGTTAAATCCATTTAGAATTTTATGATTGTGCACCACTTAGAGTGCCAATAAATATTGATTCATTTAAAAATGGGCTACTTAGGGTCGAAAGCAGCAGATAACTGATTATGCAAATCAAATCCTTATATAAAACTGTATTGCGGAATGACTGTGTTAAATATATGTCCACTCCGCAATGCTGCTGGTGACATCATAGAAAGGAACAGAGGGAGGCAAACAGCACGAACATACACGGGGAAGCAAGAAAAAGAGGGGAAACAAAGCAACATGAGGATGCAGTGAAGGGACTTAACAAAAAGAGGTGTAGGGGGGGCTGCTTTTTTCTTGACCCATGTGAATGCGCAGTGTTTGCTCTCTTGTCAGACCGAATAATGGTGGACTGTTTGCTGAAAGCAGCAGTGTGAGGCCATAGAATATAAAACCCGGTCCCGGTCCCACGGACTCACCAGCTCCATACTAATAAAGCCGGCTGTTTGTCAAGGCTTTGCTCAGTGCGTCGACTCGCATCCGTTTCATTTAATACATGTTTCACACTTGTTACGTGCAAATCCTCACATGCGAAAGCTTTTTACGCCTGAGAGGAAAGCGCTACCTGGAAAGCTGAAATGCTAATTCTCTAAGAAGTCTTAAAAGAGTCTTTGCTTTGTTGTTCACGATTTGAGAAATCAGCGACTTTAAGTAGTCTCTGCTTTAGAAAGATAAGCATGTTAGGGTGCCTGTACAGAGGGGAGAGCATGTCTCAGGATTTACACAGTTGTCTCCTTAATTGTTATTTACCCTGTATAATGAACAAACCAGCATTCTGAACCTGAACAGGTATGTTCAAAGGCAGTTCCCTATGCTCTTTCCTTGACTTTTATTTTTATTTTTAGCCCTCCCCTCAGCATTAAAATTGCAAACAAATAAGCACGACAATGTGAGAACTACGTTAATTTAAAAATAATTATTCGGTCGAAGTCAACAACAAACTTTGATTCTGTAGCGGCAAAAAAAGCCAGTTAGTATTTGTAAATAATGAAGGAATGCAAATCCACAGGCCTATTTCCATTAAGGCTCCTATTTTTCCTAATATAATATATATAACACTTTGATTCAGAACCAGATGCAGTTATTATATCACCTAAAGAAACCGGAAAAATCTGATATCATGCTCTGTAGAGCAGCTTGATCCTTGGGAAACGAGGATGCAGTAAGGTTTACTTCACACACAAAAATAAATATTACTACCGAATATGAAGGTAAATGTCAAAAGAGATGAGAAACGAGAGGCACGCTTGCCTTCAGCCTTATGTTTGAAACTCTAGAATAAATGCATTTTTAAATAATGATCAGCTGTCGGTTTGGAAGTTAAGCGGAAATTAAAATGACACCTGTTAGCAGGTCACCCTGAAGATGTCACAGCACTAAATGTTCTCTCCTCAAAAAGGGATTATTTCTGACTCCTTGACCAGTACTAACTTTTAGAATAATAAAAGACACACTGATACAGCTTTTTTGCTGCTGGTAACAGCTTCAATGAATTATTTGGGGCATTTAAAATGCAACCGATGTATCAGATAGCTCAGTTGTCTAGACTTCAACCGCATTGTTTTTCTTTTTCCTCCCCAACCCTCACTAATATATTAATTTCTGGCTCATCCCAATGTCCATGTCCTGGAGGATAAACCCAAGCAAGTCTTGTTAATTTAAAGAAGGACATTCCTCAGTATTCTTTATTATCAGAAGTGTTCCTCTGAACACACTATTCACATGTCTTTATCATGCACAAAGCTGCGCGTACAAAACGATTATTATTATTTCTGTAGGCGTTAGACGTTATTACATTACTATTTCTATTCATATGCAGATGAGGCTGCATATGCAATAATCCATCTGCTTCATTCATAACTTGTCAACATCTATTCTGTGTATTTAAAGCGGGAACTGCACATCAGCACATTTGCGCCATCGCTACAGGCAACCGAGAGCCTCGCCCCCACCAATCGGGAACGTGAGACCGCTTCTATCCTATTCTCCCTGCCATTCCTCGGCTACTGCAGGTGACTTATCATATCTTATCATATCTTATCACATCTTGCATATCAGGCATAATTTATAGGGGGAAATGCTGGTTGAGGCGGTGGCAAGCAGGGGTTTGATCCCCACGCAAAATCCCCAAAAGGTTCCTCTCCACACCATATAAGATTAGAGCTCTGTTGCTCTTAAAACAGATTCCGGGTGTATAAAACGCAAACCATCTCCGGGGAGTTTGCTTCAAAGTGCGTGGCGTTTTCAATTAGCCCTTTTCTGTATATATTTTTCTGGGTTTCCTGAACGTTGATTATATCAGAATGAAAGGAGCTGGTGTTTTTCCTGGCATAGATGATTGCATTCTAATCAAAAGAAACAGCAGCTTGAAATCAAAGACAAAGCAGTTACCAATTAAGTTGCGGTTGATGCCTGGCATCTTAATGCAACATTTTAGCCAGATTTATCTCTTTTTATTGGATATGGGTGCTGCACACTGTGTGCGTGTGTGTGCGTGTGTGTGCGTGCTCGGGTGTGTGCGTGTGTGTAATCTGCATACAAAGGAGGTGCATCTTTAGGTTCCAATTTTGAAGTTATGATACAGCTGCCCGCAGCCCAGCTGTCGCAGGAGCGCCGTGCAGCAGTGCTGAGAAGAGTATTTATGCCCTGACGCCAGGATTCGGTGGCCACAATCCACATTTTGCAAATTGATTCCGCAAAACTTGACAAAAGCTCTGCTTCTATAAAAAGGTTAAGTGCACACCTTTGACGGCACTGACTCTGAGGTTCCTGCTGGTTTTCGGAAGCAGCAGTGGTACGAAAACACAGTGCCATTAAACAGGTTTTATAGGTAATGCAGAAAAATATTCCTTTAAAACTCACTCAGCCAACAAGTTTCCCCCCCAAAAAAGATGGCGTTTCTACAAGCTCAGTGATTGAATAACCCCAGTTCTGCTAGACTGATATCCTAAGGCAGGTATGATGACACGCATCATCATCCAGGGAACAAGTCTGGGCATGGGGTGGTGTTTTGGGGATTTTTGCTTCACGAACCGAGACTCCAGACTCTACTACTCATACTATAGCAGCATATGAAGACTAGCAGATCAAGGAAATGATCTATCTATCTATCTATCTATCTATCTATCTATCTATCTATCTATCTATCTATCTATCTATCTATCTATCTATCTATCATCTCTCTCTCTCTCTCTATCTATCTATCTATCTCTTTCTCTATCTCTCTCTCTATCTCTCTCTATCTATCTATCTATCTATCTATCTATCTATCTATCTATCTATCTCAGATTCCAGGTAAAACTGGATTTCGATGAATAAAATGTGTTAATATTTTATGAACTGCTAAAAAGATGGACAGTTTACAAATGACGTTTCAGCCCTTTCAATAGAAAAACTACGACAAAAAAGCTTCTTAACAAAGGTCAGAAATGTTTTCCATGAATTGTGCTTCAGTGTAGAAAGAAAATGAATACTACATAACCCACAATTATAGTAAATAGAAGTACAAGGTTGAAAGAGCTGAGTGAGAGTGTTCGAAACATATCTTTTGTTGCACAAAATAACAAACTAAACGTGGTCGTTTGGGAGGGAACTGTACCAGAAGTTGAAATAGAGTATAATATGTTCCACGGGGACAAAATAAAAAAAAAAAACTTCCTCAAAGAAGCTCAGCGTCACTCATTTTTATTTCACTACAAGCCTAAATAACTAATTTCATAATCTAGATGCGTAATAAATAAACTTCAAAAATCATTTAATTTCTTTTTTTTCTTTTACAGCAGAGTGTAAAAAAGATGGCAGCAGATGGCTGGATGGAGAATAACAAAGGAGCATGGTAGTGTGTCTGTCAACACCATCATCCTTGATGTCGACAGATTTGGTCGAGTCAGACAGGGATTAGGTATCACAAACAACTCTCGGTGTGTCAGTGTGTGTATGTGTGTGTGTGCGCGCACGCGTGTGTGTGTGTGTGTGGTCAGGTTAACTCACCTGACAACAACCACCCATGCAGACACCAACCTTGTTGTAAAAAAAAATAAGCAAACACTTTTTTTTCTTTGGTGTCCCAGGTGTAAGATTTCTCTGAAACAGACACTCACACACTACTGTGTAATTTCAGTGCACTGTGATTATTCACTCAAATCTCTGACTAGAAAGACAGCTGAGAACATAAGAACTCATACCCACCTTGATAAAAGCGCTTGGACGAGTCGCAAAAAGCAATATGAAGAAAAAGTAACCAGAGACGAAGGGACATATTGGACTAATTATTATTATTCGGCATAAGAATGTGCTGCTATTATTCTAAAGGGATTTCTGCATTAATCTGAAGAGTCACATTAACATTTGGCAGGACAGTATTTATAGATTTGCCATAATTGTCATATTATTCTTTATTCCGAAAGCTGCCCTAAGAGTTCACATAGATTCTATTTAAAGTTTAGCTGGCACTGCAAGCAGCTGAACTCCACTCAGCTGAAGAGCTCAACTCTTATATCAAGACAATCCATCACCCAGAGAAACTGTTAATCTCTGCCCCAACAGTTAAATCTGCTACTTGGATTGTGCATAATGAATTTCACTTGACTGTACCGTTGTGGAAACACACTCTAAGAGTAAATTGACATCGTGAACTACAATAAAGAAAGGGATTAAATGACAATGAGCTGAACTGGCAGTTAGTATGAATTATTTAAAATATACATGAAGAAATATGATTCACAGATATAAGGTCCCCAGCTTTCAAACTGAGGCTGCACACTGGAACTGCTCTTGCTTCCAATGAACTGGAACATGCCACACGCTGTTGCTGGATGTAAAACCAATGGTTACAAATAATTTAATTTATTTATTGTGCGCTCAAAGCCGGTTTTGATGCATCATCACTATGTTAAAAAAAAAACCAAACCCAAATATGGAGCTACCACAAGAGAAGTGTCTTCCATGACTGAACATGACAGAGTGCTGCTGTGTGCCAGTCTACAGTATTCAGCTCCTCCCTAACAAGACTCTTCAAAGTGCTGGAGGCTCTGTCTGGGGATTTAGAGCAGCCACCAGTACTGCTTGATCCTTATTAAAAAAAAAAAGTCGACTCCTTCACACGCTGCAGCGCAGTGTGTGTCGAGTCCATATAGAAGGGTCGTGAAATCCGACTGCTCATTATTTAAGACATTACAGTAAATGAAAAGCTTTGGCAGTTTGGTGTTTCGTTTTCACCCCGCCTATAGTCTGGGATGAGGCATGCTGTCTTTTTGAGCGAACAGACATAGAAATATAAGTGCTATTTTTGGAAGATAAATCACCACTAACACAGAGGGGGATGCAACTATGTCAGTGAGCAAACTAGAAAGGGAAAGACAGGGACAACGGAGACATTCTATGACAAATAACCCAACTGAGAGGGTTATAAATGAAGCAATGAAAGTGCTCAATGTGTTTTCCTGCCATCTGATAGACTTTCCCCCACCATCTTAGTCATCACTTATTAAAAACCCATCTACCTGTTGTCACTGATATTATCCCGAGTATTTATAGCAAGGGCCTCAAATTATCCCTGATTCGGAGACCAGGAAATGTGTATAAGGACGCGCTGAGATGATTCTAGGAAAAGAGGGACCTTATCTGAAAATCCCTTTCTGTTCACTCTGAAGGGTACCAAGTGGGACAGAGTCAGGAGCACTGCTTCTGCTAATCAGCGCCGTCAGCACGACTGTCTCAGTCTGGGTTCATATCTACAGTGGATAGAGGCTCTTGATGAATTGTTTCTACGTATGCACAAAACCAATCAGGAGACTTTGAAAACAGAGTGGGCGAGCTACCATCGAACTGATAATGTAAACATTGTCTTTTTTTTTTTTTTTTTTTTCGCTCACTTTTCTCTTTTATAGATGAGGAATATCAAAACTTGTGAAGTGAATGTAATGTGTCATGAAATGGATTTTTTTTTTTTTTCTGAGGTTGCATTAGCAGATTAGCCACACATGTCTCAGTATTTCCTTCTTAAAAAGAACCGAGTTTCAGAAGTTCATGGTGAGAAAATTCAATATTTCTGTCTGACTTCAAGACTGAAACAGATTCATTTCAGGCATGAAGGTATGTCACAGAGCCCAATTTACAAGGGACGCGTTCAAATGACTTCACTTACCGCTGTCTTCAATCGAGAAAGAGAAGATGTCATTCGTGGCATTGGCTCTGTCACTCAGGATGTAGCATATATTCATATCATCAATATCAGCTGCAAAACAGAGGCATTTGCATAAATATAAATTTTTGTTCATTAGTATGCATGAATGCTGAGTAGTAATCTAAACTGATGAGCCAAAGAATAATAAAAACACTGAAAAATGTGATGGCGATGAGATTAGATAGCTGGCTTTTTGTGTGTGTGTGTGTGTGGGTGTGTGTGCATGCGTGCGTGTGTCTGTGTGTTTGTGTGTAACAGGCGCTGTCTAAGCAGCATTTACAAAGTGCCCAACATATTGCTTTATTTACGATCTGTTTAACTTTGTGACAAATGTTTCAATACTAACAGTCCACTTAGGGGAAAGCTGACAGTGGCTCGGTAAATAAAGGCACAGAACATGGCTGTAATTCCCTCGTACTGTGTGACTCTGGTAATCTGTAAATCACCTCAAGTCCTTTCCCTAAGCCAAACACATTAGGCACACTTGAAAAATGCACTCTTCTAGTCAGATCCTGTGAGCCCGAGGCACTGGCATACTCCAGCTTCATAAACAGACTCGACTCTCAAAACTATATATTTCAGCTCGGCAGTAAAGGCGAAAGGAGTTTCGGTGTGGCCTCAAAAGAAAACGGCACATAACTGCGCGTTCTGCAGAGTGCTTTCAGTGCAACGCGGTGATGTAAAACAAAATGTTCCTACCTTGAGTGAAGGTGTTGATGGTCGAGTTTCCTTTGCTGAGGTTGATCACGTAGCCGTATTTCGGGGCATGAGTAATCCTGAAGGTGACGGTCTCCTGAGCGTTGTCGTTGTCTACTGCTTTCAGTGTCTTTCTGGTGATCACGACCCCCAAGCGCCCGCCGTCCAGAACCCGCAGTGTCGGGGCGCCCTTGTTCACCACGATCTGCGGCACCCCGTTGTCCACCGGGAGGACGGTAATCTTCATCATTTGGGGCTTTCGGGTCTCGAAAACGGTGTCGGGGAACACGTAGAAGTCCGTGTGAGTGCCGTCGGTGACGGTGAAGGAGAAGCTGTCCTCTGAGCTCTTTGTGCCATCGTGCCTGTAGCTGATCATGTTGTCGTTCAGGTCCTGCTTGGTGAAGGAGGTGACGGGCCGCGTGCTGTTAAAGAGCAGGCGGCCGTGAACTGGGACTTGAGTGACTGTGAACTTCAACAGGCGGTCAACGGTATCTCTGTCCTCCACTGTCAGCTCAAAGGGAGTAATGAGCTTTTTATCTCCCTCGGTCACCACCAGCCCGTGAATCGTCACCACAGGCTTTTTGTTGTCCACGTCACTTATGGAGATGCGGAAGGTGCGGAACACGGGGTTGTAGCCGTCGGTCACCTCAAATTCAAAGCTATCCATTTTCACTTCGTCGTCGGCGGTGTGGATGTAGTAGATTTTGCTGCCTGCCAGCTGCAGCTGTGTGAAGGATGAGATGGGGGTCCCGGGTGAATCTGTGCATTCTAAGTGTCCCCTCATTGGAGCCCTGGTGATTGTAAACACCAGATATTCATCGGGGCTGTTGAGGTCACTGGTGCTGAGCAGGTCTGTTGTCAGTGTAACCCTGCCTCCTTCTTTGAGGGACACACCTTTACTAACGACATCAGGGAAAACCATGTCTATTCCACCCACTGTGATATAGAAGTATCTGTCAATCAAAGGGTTGAGGCCATCCGTGACATCAAATTTAACGAGGTCACGAATCCCCTCTTGGCCATTGTGGATGTATACAATTAGACCCTGATTCACTTCATTTTGTGTGAAGTTCATCCCAACAGTGATATTTTCCATTGTCCCCAGCGGTGTCGTCCTCTGCAAAAAGCCCTGACCCGGCCCATAACGAATAATATACGTTAACGTGCTGTCTTCGGAGTCCAGATCTGTAGCCTTTAAAACATTGCTGGTTATGACTTTCACGTCACCTATCTCTATTTCAAGGCCGTCGTTGATTGCCATTCTTGGGGTCTCATCATCCACGGGGATAATCATAACAATTACGGTCTTCTCTATGGTGAATTTTCCGTCCGTTAGCATAATATCAAAGCTGTCTTCTGAGGTCTCAGAGTTATCGTGCTCGTAAACAATGCTGGAGGCCTCCCTGATCTGATCCAAGGTGAAGTTGGTGACAGGAACAGTGCCGGTGGTGAGCTGATTGTGGATAAATCCGTGCTTGGGAGGTTTGCTGACTATAAATGTGAGCCGATCTGGGGGCAGATCTGCATCGGCGCCGTTTAGGATGGGAGTGTCAATGACTATGTTCATGCCCTCCATAACGACAAACTCTCTCATGAAAATATCCGGCTTTTCATCATTGGAGGGGATTATGGAGATTGGGAAAAAGTGCCTTTCAGAGAAATTGATGCCATCAGAGCATCTGAAAGTAAACCTGTCCTCCACAGGCTCCACTCCTTTGTGAATGCTTTGAACATAATAAATGTGTTTGTGTCTGATGTCCTTGATGGTGAAAGCACTAATGGCCGTCCCGGACCTGGATTTCTCTGAGCCCGGGGCCGGGGAGATATTTTCCACGTAGCCTGAAGTCGGCTGCACAATGATGGTGCAGTGGAGGTCATCGAGGGGCGTGTCGGCATCATTTGCGCTGATATGAAGGTTTTGAATGACATTCTTCTCGCCCTCCATCACGGTGAACTGTGGTCCCACGAAGACCTCTGGTGCTTGACTGTCAAGGGGAAGAATAGTTACATGAACTCTGACTCCTGTAATCTTATTTCCTCCGACAGTCCACTCATCAGACATGTCCGTCAAAGTGAGATTGAAAAAGTCCTCCTTTGTGGTGAAGCCTATCTCCCCGCTAGTGTGAGCATAGACCACAAAACCATTAATGATATCAGCCTGGGTGAATGTGCCAGATGGGACGCCTCTCACCAGAATTTCACCCAGTGCTGGCGGATCCTCAACAATGAAGGTCAAGCGGAGATCATCTGTGTCCTCGTCTCTTCCCTGAATTACATTGCTTGTGATTTCCGTTGCTCCGCTTTCCAGCACATCTATGTATGAGCCAAGAGTGCCAACGGGCAGACTGATTGTTGGCGTTTCATCATCTACTGGCTTCACATTAATCTTTATAGAAATCGGGACAACATGGACCCCGTCGCTAATGTCAATCTGTATTGTATCACCCGTGGACTCGTCCCCACTGTGAATGTAGGAAATTCTGCCGTTTTCAATATCCTCCAGGCTGAATGTGTCTCCTTTTCTCATGTGCGTGAACGTAAACTGCAGGTGTCCGTGCACGGGAGGCTGGGTGACAGTGAAAGATATCTGCGTGCGGTCTGTGTCTGTGTCTGTGGTGTGCAGCTCGACGCTTGTGACCACATGCGTGCTGCCTTCAAGAACCGTAAACCCGGAGTTCGTTATCTGAGGCGGTTTGTTGTCCACGGGCTTCAGTAATATGTTAAAGACTCCATCGGCTTTGTTTCCTGAAACGTCCTCCACGGCGTACCTAAACTGCAGAACGTGAGTGGTAATTCCCAGCTCGAGATCCGGTGGTTTGTACGCTATTTTGTGGTGGTTAATCTGGGCCTGGGTGAAAGAGGTGATTTTAGCATGTGGCTTCTCAGTCAGTACCAGAGCTCCCAGCTCAACGGGGCTGTTCTCATCCGTGTCTGTTGGTGGTTGGATGATTGTGTATTTGAGATCACGGTCCTCCGTATCCAGGTCAGTATAACGGAGGAATTTCTTCCTGAAGTAGGTAAGCTGATACTCCTGCACAGTCATCTGTAGAGTCGTGCCTGGGTACAGCTCAGGTGGGAGGTCGTCGACGGGGATAATTTTGATAATGAACGAGCTCTCGCCTGACTGGTTTGGAGGGTCGTTGTCGTCTTGAACCCTAAACGAAAACTGATCCATGGCCGTGCTGGTGCTGTGAGGACCGATATGCTTGTAAAACAGTTTGCCATCAATAATATCCTGCTGCAGCCACTCGGTCACTACTTTCTCGTATAGCTCGTCGTCTGTGTTAAACTTCCAGGTCGACGGGTCCTCTGGGGCCTCGGACTGGCGCAGCAGCACCTGCCCGATCGTGGAAAAGGGGGGTACTATTGTGAATTTGATTGAGGAATCTTCCGAGTCGATGTCTGCCGCGCTGAGCGTGAGTGAGGAGATGGGCATCATTTGATTTTTGAATAAAATCATTCCCGTGTTGGCGTTGATTATGGGAGCCTCATCGTCAGTGGGAACAACGGTGATTGGAAAAAGGAACTCCACCTCGTTCGTGCCGTCTGTCATTCTGAAAATGATGTTATCGCTGTACGTGTCGCTGCCATCGTGCTGATAAATAACCGCCCCGCCATCGAGGTCACCCGGGGTGAAGAATTTCCTCCTGGCGCCCAGAACCGTTAAATCTCCATGCCTCAGCCCATCGATTACAGCGATTCTGACTTTGTCTAAATTGTCCTCGTCGCTGATCTCCAGATTCTGCGAGGTGGACAGAGGCCTGGACTGACCCTCGTACAGTAACAAGCCGGTGTTCCTAGTCACCACCGGGGCCAACGTGTTCATCGGCTTAACGACAATCATGAATGCGAAAGGGTCTGACACGGCCCCCTCCGTGTCCACAACCTCAAACTCAATCTGGAAAATCCGCTCAGTGTCTGAATCCACAGCAGGGGGCTTGTAGGCAATTTTCAAATCTTTGAGGTCTCCTTGGTAAAATGAGGTTATTGGTAAATTTCTATCATCCGTGCTCACTATGTAGCCCTCCTCGATCGACAGGGGGGATGTGATGTTGAATATTAATTCATCGGGATTAGACTCCACATCCTCGGCTGCCAGCATGTCCGAGGTTATCGCTGTCATGACGAACTGATCCACCTCCATCATCATCATTGCAACAAAGCTGGGCTTGGGTGCAGTGTTCTCCTCTCCCTCCCTGATCCTCACCAAAATTTGGAAAAACTCCTGCTTGAGCATATTGCCCTCCTTATCGTGCAGCTCGACAAGCATCGGAACGTAATCTCTGTTCGGTGACTTCACAGGAAATGTGTGCTGGTACCGGACGTTCATTTTAATAAACTGGTCGCAGTCCATCATTGTTCCAACACTGTCCTCATCCACAAGTTTCCCATACCTCGGCAGCACATTACCACTGGAGAGCGGGGCTATTTTACACTGCTGGGCACTTCGATCATAGGTGAATTCTAAAATCCTTCTATCTATGGCATTGCTGGTGCCGAGCAGTTTCTCAACTATGAGTGGCATATTTTTGGTTAACACTTCCAGCTGTGTGAAAATGACTTCTACCTCCATCATAAAAGGTATGATAATGGTATCAGTATGGGTGTCATACCTGAGCTGTAATCTCACTCTGTCCCTCGAAGGACTCCTGGAGCCAAAGTGAGAATATTTCACGTCATTAGGGCCAAATTCACACGGAAACTTTTTCGGAGACAGGTGTCCTGGCCGTTGAGACAAGGGATCATTGTCCAAGACTGTTATGGTGCATTTATCGCCGGGCTGAACTTGGATAACCAGATCGTTGACGGGATCAATGAACACTGATCTCCCGAAAGGCACACGGATCCCATTATTGGCAACCAATATCGTGTCCTCCGAAAGCTCGGACCTCAAGGCGTAAAATAGCCCATAACTGTTCAAATCCTGCGCAAGTGCATCACCTGTCAGAATCACAGCAATCATGAAGAAAGCCGCGCCAGTCCCGTGCAGATGCGGAGGTTTAATCCAAGCCATCTGGAGCGCGGAGCCTCAGAAAAGACGCGTTGAACTTTGCGCATACAGCCGCGTAAAAGCAAAAGTGGCGGTTAAAGTTGCAAAAATATACAATCGGAGTCGGAGAGGATCGTGCATCCGCAGACGGTGAGGTGCACCATTCTGTCACAGCAGCAACACACTGATAACCTGAACTTCATACTCCTGCTTCGCCAGAGTACCGAGCGTTACGCCCTCCTTTTAGCCGATTGGCTCAGCTCTCCGCTGGAATGCATTTTGCAGAGTTTTAAATGGCCGTGCCTTGTGCCATTCTGGGCAGACAAAACGATGTCGCCGAGGCTGGACCTCCTCATGATGAATAAAGCAAAGAAAAGGAGAGGGGAAAAGTGAGATTCGGCACGTAGAAAGATTTATAACCTGCAGAGTGACCAGGAATATCGCACCACCCTCCAAAAATGAATTGTAGTTAGATTTTTTTTTTTCCTGAAATGGTCTTCAATCATGTCCACCAACAATTAGAGACAAGACTCAAGTACAGCAATGTCTGGAGACATTATCAGGGACAGGCTTTGTCTCCCTCTCGTGGTTCGTGGTGCAGAGGACGCGCCAAGTTAAGAATCACCCAAGGGCTCTAGACAAAGTGCAGCTCCTAACCATTACTGTGCACAGAAAGCCTTTCAGAATCGCGACTGGGTGCACAGTCAAGGGACGATCACTTGTAATTCTGCACACAAATCATCTTCTGGGCTCAAAACGTTGTTGCGATTGCTGGGTTTGCTTTGGCCTAGTTCATGTTCTGCTGTTCTGTCATCGTGTATGGTCCTCTGTGTCTCAGAAACTCTCCCCCTCCAGCAGTCTCTCCTTGCTGCTACGCAAGCCCGGTCATGATGAAGCCTGCCTCCCTCGCTGCTACTGCTCATCTGAAAATCCGGTGTCAATTAAGAGGACACCCACGCAGCCATTGTGAAAGAGAGCACAAGGCCAGGTCAACGTGTCTTCATAAGATGAAAAGCAGGTTAGATTTTCACGAGCACGCTCAGAAAGGGATCTGAAATTCTATGACGGAATTTATGAGATTTATGCCTGTTGGGGAGAGAGATTAACCTTTAAAAGAAAAAAAAAAAAAAGAAAGCAGCTCAATCTGTTGTTTTTAACTGTAAACAAAAAAGCAAAAATAGAAAGTGTCTTTTAGAAGCAGTGAATGCTCACAACTCCATACGTTTGTTCTCTATGCATTATGAATCACTGCCTTTTCTGCCGATAAACACCAGTAAGCTTCTCAATCTTCCTGGGCTGATGTATAGCTTCCCTGGAGCTCTATATTGCCTGGAAGAATTTGGCTTGGTGCCCTCTGATCCCTCCTATTTGATTCCTATTCCATCCATAAAGTTGTGTGTGCAGCCGGTGTGTCCACACCTGCCTATGGCCGCGCATTAATGGCATACAAAGCCTCTCCCAGCTGGCGTGTGTTGAAATCAATACACGGGAGCTGCCGTAACAAACTGTGCAGCCGAGATGCACTGGATCCTGTTGACAGAGTCCAATTATAAATATTGCCAAGTAAACTCCAAGGCATAGCCCTGAGGCCTTGACAGCTCCTAGTTACACGAGAAAATGAAAAAGAAAATGAATAGAACCTTCTGACAGCAGTGATGGTGAGAGGGAATTGGATCACACCCAAAACTTCAGACTTATTTTTGAGGCGAGGGGAAGTTGGATAATGTTCTGTCATATCAGGTTTATATCAAATTTGCTGGAAACAGCAAAGGCTTCCCTAAAGATGGAACTAAATAGACCTGCCAGTTAATAACATGGGGGGGGTTCCAGTCACTCTCCATATATGCAGGTGATTTATGGAACGTGGTGCAGGTGGGCATGCAACATTGCACATCACTTCTTCTTCCTCGTGTTTAACAAAATGCAACTTTCTGTTTGCTTAGGACCTCATTTGATTTATCATTGCGCTTGTTCATGCTGCTGGATTCAGATTATTATCATTTCCTGTTCTGACAGTTAAGAGTAAGTAAAGAAAGTAACAAATCACTTTAAATGTATCAGCAATTTCCTGCTGTTTACAAGGGTGATGTCCTTCCTTCTTTCTCTTTCCTACCCTGTCATCATCCTGTCATCATGGTAGCGGACGTATACATCATGCCAGGTCCCTGAAGGTAACACCACCGTGTCAGTATGACGAATGCTGCTGGACGGACAGCAACTGCAGCCAAATGAGGTCTTGGGAATCATTTATTAATGTCCATTCTGCACACCAGAATGTTGTTGCTTTTATGTCACCTGCTGTTTTCCTCAGTTAAATCCATAGCTACTGTCTGAATTGATCAGGGTTATTTACACTGGGGGTTATTCCCTATAGACGACGCAGCCCCAGCCACGCTGGTCTCATTAACGCTATTTTAGTTCGTTACATTCCTGTCAGGAACTGTTCTTTTGATGCTTAATTCCAGATTGGTGACAGCAGCTTCTCTGAAGTCTAACCTCACCAAAAGTAAAGTGCGTAACCCGTAGAAACACAACTCACGGCCAAACCTGCAGCCAAATCCGTCTTCTCTGTTTTATTTCTCTCTCAGGAGACCACAGAACTAAAAAGGCCTTGGAACCACTGAAGTATAATTATATTCTTTATTTGTTCTTCAAGGAAAAAAAAACAAAAAGCCCAGGTGTGTGTGGGGCTGCACGACGATAATGTATGGCTGCAGCCATCACACTGCTTTGAAAAGGCCTGGGGTATTTAGAGTGTGCTCTTAACAAATAGGTTCATTGTTCTGCCGCGCAGGAAAGAAACACGACCAAAATAGATAAAAAGGGACAAAACAAGAAAGGAACAGGTTCCAAGAAATGGGACAGAAATCTCCGTGTGAAGCGTCTTACTCAAAAATACACATTTATCAAGGCAGGATGAAACCTTTGGTAGATTCAGATTAAGCGCCGGTTAATTTAGTTACGCATCAATCAATTAAATTAAAACGCTATCCTCCATCCTCCTATCCATTAATTAGGATAATACAAAAGACGTATTTGCGTAACATTAATGCATCCCAGCGTGACATAATAATATCTACTTGATTTGCCCTTTTAGAATAGTTGATTTGCCCTTTGTTGGTTAAGAATCAAGGTTCTGGTGTGGGGGATTACTGGGCCTTTAAGGGCACCATGCAATTTAAGAGTTTTAAAGTATTAAACCCTCTTAAAGCACACGAGCAATTGTGGGCTGCCGGTGTATCAAAATGGTTTTTCACTATTTTGACCTCGCTGATGAGGTGGCAGCTGAGGGTACAATTAAAGCTCAGCAGACGGTTAACCATCCGTCCTTAACAGAAAATTGGGATTCAGGCTTCGGGCTTCAAAATTTTATTAAAAAATGAAATTCCTGGACTTCCTGCAGAGGGGTGGTCACCCACAGGCCAAAGGGTACATCATTTAATTGGACCTTAGCCAGATGCCCTGCAAGCCTTCCTATTCCTGATTAGTTTTGAGGCTGTAAGACACTTAGCATGCACGCCACCCTGCAGACTGTGCTCATTTATGCTGCACAACCAGCAATAAAAACGGGGGATCCTGGTGAGAACCACTGTGGGATGTCGGCAGGCCATCACATCATCAGCAGAAAAAAAAAAAAATGTGTTTGCAAGATTTCTGGTGGGATTATTAGAAAACGAATGTGCAAATTGCTTATGACCCTCGGAGGAAAGGGGTTTTTTTGTTTGTTTGTTTGTTTTTTTCCTGAGGAAATCACACATATAAATAAGCAGACATAATAAAAACAACAGGACTGGTGACACTCTCCACAGGATTCTATTAAAATGAATGATGCATTCCTTCATGAAGTGGACTTTAATTATGTCTCCACTGGCTGAAATGCCTGCTTATCTGCAGTTGTTGAATAAGTCAGCAACAATACCATAAAACATGAAATAGTGGAGGAATGCTTCCTTGTGTTGTTGTTATATTATCCAGAGTAATCTCTCCACAAAGGAGGAGGCTGCATTACAGATTGCATTTGATTAGATTTACTCTGACACAATAAAATTGACGGCCTCATGTGTCCTTGTGTGCTCCTATTGTTCCGCCATTCTGTAGGATGTCTGAAATATTTCGAAGTCCCCCTGCCAGGCTGTAATTGACTTAATCTTTCCATTACCCGCAAGTCGCTAAAGTCAGCTGTCATCTGTCACAGATAACTGTTGTAACAAGGTGCTTTTATGCTGGAAGTTTCAGCCATGACCAACCCCCTCCCCCAATGCACACACAAACACACACACACCGCATACATACATCCTTACATAGACATAATACATCACCCAGCTCCCTACCTTAGTCGTAATCAACCCAACTAATCCCCTAAACCTCGACCTAGCCTACACCCAATTCTAACCTCGAACCTCAAAACCAGCTCTTATCCTTCAAACAGACCTTTGAAGTTGTCAGTACGAGCCAAAATGTCCTCACTTTGCTAGTAGAATGAGTGTTTTGGTACTCAATATGTAGCAAGTACAAGAGCGCACACACACACACACACACACATACACAAAAGCACACGCACACTCCCCTCTGACAGCTCTAATAAGCACCTGAACATAAACTGACAAACTCACACTGACTTGTGTCAGGTGATGGGATGTTGCCCAGAGTTTGGTAAATACACCTGCAGACACAAACAAGACCTATAACCTCTGGACATCATCGCCTGCAGATTCCTGCAGAGTCCTGGAAGAAAATCTTCCGCACGTCAAAACTACATTCAGCAGAAGCAGTCACAACAAATATCATGCATTATAGATGCTTAATGCCATTGCCAAAAGCTAATTAAAAAAGTCAGCACCATAAGACTTTGCTGTGGTAGCTTTAAAAAAAAAAAAGTAATGACTGTATCACTGATGTAATTTTAATTCTTGTTACATCTTCCATGCTATCATTACAGTAATAAAGAGGAAAGTTAATGTCAAGTCTGATTAAACATAACAGAAAATAATCATTAAAAATAATTATCCCCCGATTCAGTTTTCATATTTCAAGGTTGGCTCGACATGTCGTCGGAGCTTCAAACAGACGTGTTTCCTGAGAAACCCGAATGGCTCCAAACAGATCTAATGACCCTACTTGTGATGCAATGCCAGAGCCACCGGCCAAGGTGTTACATCAGCGTTCATCTGAAACGCAAGGTCAAAATCTGGCTGATACTTCGTCTAATTGACATAGAGCTCAGATTCAATGTCAGACATCTCTGCATTCATGCTGAAAGATAAAAGTGATGTCAAACCAGTCATATGCATCAGTTTGATACCAATATGTGTTCCTCTGGAAGACTGGAATATGTGTCCAATGTAATAACAATGATCAGTCAAATGAATAGTCAAATTTCTTTATTATCATCGTTATATTACCTGCTTAGGCCGGGCATAAACCATGGTCTTTCAAGTAAAAAAAAAACAAGAGTACACAAAGTGAAAATGTCTTTGATCTCAGTAGAAAGAATTGTTATTGCTAAAACTCTTTAGTCATGCATGTTAGATATTTTAGACCTTTTTAACAGACTTTTTTTCCCCCAGTTTATGCTAAATCTTGGAAATGTCTGCAGGAATCGCTGGCAGTCAGTACATCTGAAACTTAACTTCTTACTTTTCAAAGTTTGCGGATGTTTTTATCTTGAAAATTAAAGACATAAACACCAACGGCTGGTAAAGGAAAGAGAGAGTCTTTGCATATTTAAGGGAAAAGCAGTTATCACCATGCTAGAAGTAGGTCAGGGGGGGTCTGTAGTAACAAACATTTGGCCCAGATTTGCTAAGCCTCAGTCAAGATCAACTTTTGTCAGATGCTTTTTTCTCCTTTTCATAGTTTTCTTGTAATTAACCCAACAGAAATGGAGCTTTGGCCCTCGGTGAAATCAGCCTGCCCTCCAGTGGTGAGTCTTTCCCAGTGATTTTCACAGCTCTATGACAATATTTCACTCTAAGATAAAATATTTTAATACAAATTATGTACCTTTAGGCTGCAATGCTGTAAAACGATCCATCCTGTTCACATAATAAAACAGCAGTACATAAACCAGTCCTGCGGCACTGGTTTTAATGGCCTGGACAGCTGTAAAGGCTGCCAGTTTTACAAAAAAAAAAAAAACGGGCATTTATAAAGACTCTGTTATTTCTGTCAAGTTCCAGCTCTCCTCTGGGTAGAAAGGAGCACTAAAGCATGCACCAGCTGTATTACTGAACCTCGACAAGGGACTAAAAATGGAAACACAGCAGCTGTTATAGCGCCTACATGGCCAGTAGCTGTTTTAGCTCATGAAGTTGCAAATGACTGGGCAGCTGTGAAAAAGAAATTACTCACACAGCTACCAAAATCTTAAAGGAAGCAAATGTTAGATTTTTGTTAAAAAAAAAAAAAGAAAATCCAAATCGAAGTGGTACTGTAGAACTGTAGTTCAGTGAGATTTTAATAGATTTTATACTGCATACACCGTATATGAAAAATGGCCAATAAATATTGGATTCAGTCATTACATGATCTCCCACTGCGCTGCCAGATAAGATGGTGCTGGTGTAATCGCATTAGCAAGCGCACAAACCAGATTGACTCACAGATGCCCTGCAATGAGTGTGATGAGATAATAGCTCTGGAGATGATTGTAATGACCACAAGTCCTGTAAGTGAGAGATCCTGTTGATTCAGAGGGAAGGAAATGCACCGAACACGCTGTCCTCCCACGCTGGCTCAATCTGCACAAAAAACAAGCAGTTACAGAGGCCAGAAGATGAAGATTACAGTGGCACAAGGGAGAAAGGGCTGGATAGTAATGCGCACTTCCCAATACAATTTGACTTAAAGCTAAAATCTGAACTATCAAAACACATACCAGAAGTCTAAACATAAAAAAAAGTTTCAAATCTTTAAAGTAACTTTCCATTATTTCATTCATTTGTTTTGATTAGCTCACCTCTCTAATGTAGTAGCAACATATATTCTGATAAAAAAGTTTCCAGATTAGAATGCCATTCTACTCTCTTCAAATTAAAAACATCAAACAACAGCCAACCGTTTCCTTCTTTGGACTGAGTGGAGGAAACAGCATTCACGCCTCAAATGTGGCCTTTTCGTTTTCTTCCTTATTGACTTGATAGGCACTAAAGGGGTTTCTAAGCAACTGCAGACACATTATATAAGGACAGCCATTGAAGATCTTGAATAGTTGTTTACCAAACCACAGAATTTTAGGATGATTGGGAAAATGAGGTCCAAGTCATTGTTCCATCATTTTCAGGCGTTCTTTGTTAATGCAGGAGAGTGAACATCATTTGAATCATGGGTATGGTACAAGGAACATGTGGAGTGTTAATCCTGTGCCACATTTACCTTTTTGTTGTCTTAATAAATGGTATTCTAATCAGGTTGACCTTACGCATTGACTTTAGAGAAAATCATTACATCTCCTTCTGTATGTTCCTGCATACGTCCGCATTTATTTACTGAATGCCACAAGAGTGTATACGAAGGCTGAACTTGTCAGAAACACAAATACAATTAACTTTGCTTTGGTGGTTTCAAACCCAATCCCTTCCAGTCATTCAATCTGACCGCAAACTAGATTTGTTCCTCCTGGCAGGAGCATTAACGATGTTTACCTTACGCAAGTCACGATAAACTGCTGTTTTGCATTCTGTATATTGTAGCTGTCATTTCCTCTGAAAAAAAGAAAAGGAAAAAAAAGAACACCTTTTAGAGCTGCCATAACATAGCACAACAAAAGAGGAGGGTTTTTTTGAATGGTGTTTGTGCGTGCTGTCGTTGTCACAGACGTGTTTTTCCGGAAAATGCGCGGGTCAGTCGTTTACCCTAAATGGCCCAGAGAGAAAGAGAGAGAGGGAGAGAGAGAGAGAGAGAGAGATATGGAGAAAAGGGTGGGCATAGAGGAACTCATGACAGGCGGCTCCCGTCCTGTGGAGACTTCAGTGATACGATGAGGTCCAGGCCACACAAGTTTCTTATCTGATTCTCATTGATGCGCTGTAAACCCCAGCAGAGCCAGTAAGTTCTGATTTTATTTTATTTTTTGTACTTAAATGATTTGTCTTGTGTCAAAGGTCAACTTACAGGATCGCCCTTTGTTGTCTGCCAGTAGCCACCATGTCCCAGCTGTACTACAGGAAGTCTGACAACTCCTCCTACAGAGATCGCATCGCTTTGCGGATCGTACGGGCCGAATCTGAGCTCTCGGCCCTGGAGAGGGCCTACCTGGGGGCCGTTGAGAAGGGCGACTATTCCAGCGTGAAACAGGCACTAGAGGAGGCCGAGATCTACTTCAGGATCAACATCAACTGCATCGACCCGCTGGGGCGCACGGCCCTGCTCATCGCCATCGAGAACGAGAACCTGGAGATCATTGAGCTGCTGCTCAGCTATAATGTGTTCGTGGGAGATGCCCTGCTGCATGCCATCCGAAAACAAGTTGTGGGAGCCGTGGAGCTGCTCCTCAACCACAAGAAGCCACGTGGGGAAAAACAGGTAAGCGCACTCCATGACCGCTGGAGTCTACAGAGACGTTTACACAGACAGATGTCCTAGCCGTGGACCACTTTAGCAGATTTCTGATGGTAGGTTTCTTCAACTAAATTTATCTTGGAGTAATATTTTGCAGCAGATCAAATCATAAGTGCTTCTTTCAGGCTCGGCTATCTTTAATTTAGGGAAAGCAGCTCTTATTTTTCTATGCTGCAGCAGTGATCTGAGCTTTAAAATTTGATTTACGCGTTCCCCCGAAAAAAGGTCCTCCCAGTTCTCCTGGACAGACAGTTTTCAGACTTCACCCCAGACATCACTCCAATCATCCTGGCAGCTCACACCAACAACTACGAGATCATCAAGCTGCTTCTGCAGCGAGGGGTCTCCATACCCCAGCCGCACGCCGTGCACTGCAACTGCGTGGAGTGCGTGTCCTGCTCAGACGTGGACAGCCTCCGACGCTCGCGCTCTCGCCTCAACATCTACAAGGCCCTGGCCAGCCCGTCGCTCATCGCCCTCTCCAGCGAGGACCCCTTCCTCACGGCCTTCAAGCTCAGCTGGGAGCTGAAGGAGCTCAGCACGGTGGAGAACGAGTTCAAGTCCGAGTACGAGGAGCTCTCTCGCATGTGCAAACAATTTGCCAAGGACCTCTTGGACCAGACCAGAAGTTCTAAAGAGCTGGAGATAATCCTCAACTACCGAGATGACATCAACCCGCTGATGGATGAGAACACCAACGACCTGGCCCGGCTGAAGCTGGCTATCAAATACAGCCAGAAGGAGGTAAGACCTGTGCTGATGGTGAGCAAGATTTTTATGTGATGTTTCTACTTTTTGTGACTTTTTATAAAAGACCAATTGTAGGGCGTGAACAGCAGAAGTTGAACAAGTGCGACGACATTGAAAGAAAGCTGTAAATGTCTTAAATGGGTGGAGACCTCCTCTGGGAGGCTATAACAATGCATAATTGTCAAGATGGCTTTTAGCGATTCAGTAACGCTCTCAGACAACCCACGAGAATTACATAATTGGGGATAATGATGGAGTAAGTGATGGCCATTTCCCTGAAATGTATACCCACAATAATTTTAATGAGGGAGGGACCCTTTTACAGCTTTTCTTGGGGACATTAATTCACTTAATACTGCGTCAATGATCTGTCACTTATTTAGAAACACTACTTACTTTCTATTTTACAATAGGATTTAAAAAACACTATAGCACTATAGTGGAGTCAGTTAGAAAGACTATAAAGTGGCAAAAAAAAACCAAAAAAACATATATTTGCATTTCCTAATGAATCAAATTCAAACCAGACGTTGTTTGTTTCGTTTTTTTCCCCGCACAGTCTTCTTACTTTTCCAGCAGAGATAATCTTATCATGAATGCAGTGATATGATCTGTCCTCACCTTTGCAAGAAACACAACTGAGAGAAAGTTGAAAGCAAAATATGTTGCAGCACTGCTGAGTTACCGCTGAGACACGTTGCTAACTGCACCACAGCGGCCAGTAAGAGCTTGTTAAAACACATATGTGGTAGGTGGTGCACGGACTGCTATTATCCCCCACCCCACCCACCCCCCCTTTATGCTCGGCTGTTCTGAGCAGAACAAGTGGCCATAAAATTTTAATGGACAGTAAAAGTGGTTTCTTCTACTCTAAAGTGCATTGGTGTCTACAACTGTTGTTTTCATTAACTGGGGCAGAGCCCGTAGGTGGAACATGTCCGGCTCTCTTGTGGCTGATAGAGTGCCCGGCTGAGTGGCGCAAAGCCACAGCAGGCAATTGATGAGTCTAGTCTTTGTCATTTCTCCTCTAAACGACACAAAACTTGGCAATGCAGACACACGTATCGGTAGGATGAAACCTAACAAATTTGAGATAAATCGGATGAGCGGTTCGAGGGTTACGCATAGAAAACACAGACAGACAGACAGACAGACAGACAGACAGACAGATTCTATTATAGAATTAACTAATATCTATAGCTCTACAGTGTAGGAGCATCTAGGGCTTTAAGGCACAATACGTTCTGGAGTTCGAAGCACGAAATGGGGTAGGGAAAAGGATTTGGAGATTTTACCTTCCAGTACTGTCCTCTGGCAACATCTGACACCCCCCCAACCCTGACGCCTCCTTCTGCCACCTGCCACGCTACAGCGAGTCAAATGCTCAGGAGGGGGGGGGGGGGGGGTGACAGGAAACATTAAAAAATGTCAGATACCGTACTGGCAGATGAGCTCATCTCCAACAAGACGACACACGCTCTGGTGCCGCGTTGGGCAGCCATTCCTTTGTAACGCGGTTACATTTGAATTAACATCCATCAACATCTGCAGACGTCCAACAGACGCTTATATCAAATCTCAAAATGTTAATGGGAAACAGATATTGTTCTCTACACAAATTAAAATGATTTTTTTTTGTCTGAAAACTTCTCCTTGTATTGTTTTAAAGCTATTTCTCAATTTGTGTATTATTTTGTGACTTAGTTTGTGGCTCAGCCCAACTGTCAGCAACTTTTGGCATCTCGCTGGTACGACGAGTTCCCGGGCTGGAGGAGGCGCCACTGGGCTGTAAAGCTCCTCACGTGCATCTTCATTGGCCTTATCTTCCCGCTGTTGTCCATCATCTACCTGATCTCTCCCAAAAGCCGCTATGGCTTGTTCATCCGTAAGCCCTTCATCAAGTTCATCTGTCACACCGCCTCCTACCTGACTTTCCTCTTCCTGCTCTTCTTGGCCTCACAGCACATAGCCTCTCCCCTGTCTAACTTACAGGGCCCACCTCCCACCACTGTGGAATGGATGATCCTGCCCTGGGTTCTCGGTAATGTGCAGCATACACATGCTATAAACAAAGTACAAGTCAGGTCATTTGTACACTAGTAACAAACATTTGGGCGCCGATAAACAGGCTGTGATTGGGACTGTAAACAGCTGTTCTAAGTGTTCATCTATTCTTTGTAACATCTGTGGCCTGATAATGATGAGGATGGTGCTGGTGTACCATTTGAAATTCCCTCACACTCTGATTCATCGTTCTGGTTTCAGGTTTTATATGGAATGAGATAAAGCAAATGTGGGACAGTGGATTACAAGACTATTTAGATGACTGGTGGAACTTAATGGACTTCATAATGAATTCCCTCTATATTGCAACCATTTCTCTGAAGATCCTTGCTTGCGTAAAGGTACTCTACCACTTAGAAGGCAACGTTATTAAGTGAATTAATCTGATTCAGTGTTTCAGGGTTCTCTTTGTGCATGAGCATGAATTTACTTACTCAAAAATAATAGGGCTATTGATCTTGTTTAACAGTACAGTGTGCAAAAACCCAGAAGCAACTGGGAAATGTGGCACCCAACCTTGGTGGCAGAGTCTTTGTTTGCCATTGCCAACATCTTTAGCTCCTTGCGGCTCATCTGCCTCTTCACCGCCAACTCGCATCTAGGCCCGTTGCAGATCTCACTGGGCCGCATGCTCCTCGACATCCTCAAGTTCCTCTTCATCTACTGCCTGGTGCTCTTAGCCTTTGCCAATGGGCTAAACCAACTCTACTTTTATTATGAAACTGAGGGGAGTAATAACTGTAAAGGCATTCGTTGTAATCAGCAGAACAATGCCTTCTCAACGTAAGTTAAGACAAATGGATTACCAGCAGCAGAACTGTCTCTCAGTAATTTATTAGCATGTGCTTCCAGCTCATTGTGATATATGGTTGTTTGCTTTTCAGGCTCTTTGAAACACTGCAGTCCTTATTTTGGTCCATATTTGGCCTGATTTCTCTCTATGTGACTAATGTGGAACCAGAACATGAATTCACCGAGTTCGTGGGCTCCACCATGTTTGGCACATACAATATCATCTCCCTTGTCGTGCTTCTGAACATGCTAATTGCCATGATGAACAACTCCTACCAGCATATTGCTGTGAGTGGTATGGCTTTACCTTCACTACTGTCTCCTGCATTAATTTGCATGTGGGTGAAATCATTTTGGCTTGTCTTTTTAGGATCATGCAGATATCGAGTGGAAATTTGCAAGAACAAAACTGTGGATGAGCTATTTTGAAGAAGGAGGGACGTTACCATCACCTTTTAATATAATACCCAGTCCAAAATCTGTTTATTATTTGTTTGCATGGATAAAGAAGCATCTGTTGAAGAGGCAGAGTGTTAAAAGACTTGAAACATTTGAAACTTTAGGGGTAAGTGGTGGTTTATTGTGGTGGATTAAAGCTGAATGGGGTTGGAGGGATTAAAGCTGAATGGGAGTGGTGGATGTAACCCAGTATACATAATTCTTTAATTTCAGAGGCGTGCGGCAGAAAATGTAAGATTAAACCACGAATATCAGGTATTTGGCTTCATAAAAAAAAAAAGCAAATACATGTACATTCTTTTTCTACAAATAAAAAAAACTGGCAGTTGTGTTTATATTACAGGAGGTTTTGAAAAACCTTGTAAAGCGATATGTGGCTGCGATGATCAGAGATGCCAAAACAGAGAAAAGCCTGACAGAAGAGAATTTCAAGGTGAGTTCAATCTCATTCTCAACTTGCCAATTTTTTGCTTCGTAATCTCTCAAATTTCCATTTCTCAACACAGGAGCTGAAGCAGGATATCTCCAGCTTCCGCTATGAAGTCCTGGGAATGATGAAGCGTAAACCCAGAGGTGGAGTTTCAGGCAAAGTGGCCAGCTCCACCTTGGCTTACCCTGGAAATTCATTTAAATATTCACCGGTATTACCAAATGACGCACCGCTGGAGAAACCAGACGCAACCGAGACCACCTCTGCCCCTGCAGACACGAACGGGATCGCATCTGCTCCTGCAGACACGAATGGGATCACATCTGCCCCCGCAGAGAGCACAGCTGCTAAAACCACCAGCGCTGCGCTCTCTGACAGGGAAGTCAGTGGCTCAGGTTCCACATCCAGAAAAAAAGGACAGGCAAGGTGGAAGCTGCACAAAGTGGTCACTGATTTCGATCAGCGCTCAAGACGAAGCAAGGTTTTCTCACAGGAATGCGAGGAATTAAAGTCGCCACCGGTGCTGAAAACATCTGGACCTGCTCAAGAAGACCAGGAACAACTTCGGCCTGAGAAGGAGATCGTGGACATCTTACAGAAAGTCGAGAAGGACATACGGGAAATTGAACTTTTTTCCAAGCAGCTCGGCCAGAAAGTGAAAAATGGCCCCCAAAAAATATAAAAACCAGTCATTGGTTACAAAACACCACGCAAATTATTCCAGCAAATCTTTATCATATACTCAACGTATCTAAATCTTTGCCAACACAAAGGCAACACTGATGATGTAGGTTTATATATATATATATATATATATAACAAATTAATTTGGCAACAAATTATGTTGAACACCAGTCAAAGTTAGACACTATATAATATTAACCCCAGGTTACATTTTCAGACAGGCAACATCTCTACCTTGCATGGGTTAAAGGTCATCTTATAATCTTGTGATGTGTTCATTGCGTTAACGGCCTAAAGTATATTCTAATCAAATAAAAACTTACCCTCAAACTGTTTTTTTCTTTGTTTACTACTCACAGTGTGCCTCAAATTTAAAGGCCATGCATATACTGTATGTGTTTATGGAAAAAAAAAATATATATATAAAGCTTTATTCTTTTTTTATTTCCCTGCTGAATCTCAACCTTTTGTTTTGAGAACTACTTCTCGCAATCCTTCTATTCTATGATAGTAGATGGATGGTGTAGATGGTATCAATAAACAAACATAATTCACATCGTACCTCGAAGAACCCAGTGTATTGCGCTCTCTAGTGTTTGAGTATGAGAATGGCATTGAGAATGGCATAAAGCACAAATGGTCATATTTCAAACTCCAGCCAGAGGTTTGCATACCTGTCCTCACAGTCTGTCGATGAAAGCAACCGTCAGTGCGTCAGTTTTTCAACATCCACCATCATGGCAGGGATGAAGTCTCATGTCATGAGACACGCGTTTGCATTATTTATCTGAGCCTATGGATTGATGCCACATTTGTTTCCAGTTTGTTCCCACTTTAAATAGTTTGTGGCAAAATGCCAGTCTCGAGTTTGTGAGAAATTCACTGACTCAGACAAAAACTCAAAAGCCACGACAATTTCATTGACGCTTGTCAGTTCCCAAGAGACGTTAGTTCCACATGTCTTTCATTTGGAAATTGTAAGTTTATGGAGATAATGGTATCCACTCTTTGTGGTTTTAGTAGAGATTAAAAGGCCGGATGCTGAAATATGTCTCTAAAGCACTTGCCTAAGAGAGTTCATGATATCCAGCAGCTGTGAAAGTGTCATCCCAAAACAGAAATATAGTTTGCTGAATAGATTGTTTTCCAATCATTTAATTATTTCTAATTTCATTTTCAGTACAATAAGATACCAAGGCATTTAGAAGTAAATGTACATGTTTGATGGTTCTATGTTTTCTTTATGATATATTTATGCAGGAACCATTTTACGCACTTGTGTGGTTGTTGCATTAGTAGTTCTCGGACTAAAGCAGCCATCAGCAATACAGATCAAGAAGTATTAGTGTGATATAACGAGACAATTAATCCAAAGAGACTTAAAATAACAAGTATAAACTTTTGAAGTGACAAAAGTCCCAACACATATGACAGTTTGGATCCCCTAATGGAGGTGTCTGATTGTTGGCTCATCTCCTAATCTGTGAAATATTGATGCTGGGAGACTTTCTGTTTGCGCTACCTCCCACCACTGGGTGGAGCAACATATACATCCTGAAACCATTTCCCTACGTAATAAGTGACATTTGTTTGATGCGAAAGGCCTGCTTACAGGAAAAACGCAGAGGTGGACTTCTTCCATCTGCAGCTTTATAACCTCTGGAACTTTCAAACCACTCTGATGATGTGCTTAATAACACAAATAGCCTAATTAGTTCTTCATTAAACGAGGCTGTTGTTGAGCAAGGGTACAATCAAATCTTTCTATGGAGCGGTGATTTACATATATATATATAAAAAATATCAAAATCTACAGTTTACAAAATCAAACCCACATAACAATGATGCAGAGATTTGTTACAGTGAAAAGTAAAATAATTTTGAAAGTCAGTTAAACAAAGTGTACATTCTGTATATATAACCATAATGAGTTGCAGAGGAATTTCAGTGTTGCATTGTAATGCACAGTGAGGCATTGGGTGGTCTACTACACTCACAAGATGCTGCGATCATCCGTGAGTGGTGGGTGAGAACTATATAAACTCCCCCTCTGGGTCTTCTCCCATTACTCTGAGTCTGAGTGTGTAGCTAAGACATCAGGGATGAAGCTCTTTTTCATAGCTGCTTTTGCACTCTTTGTGCTTTCCATGTTTGACAAAGCTGACTCGTCAGCTTATGATAAAATTGTCGCCCACAGTCGCATCAGGGCAAGAAAAGAAGGGTAAGTTCTTAATTGTTTTACACTTATGTAATTAATATTTTGTGTTTTATTATTGGGATGAGGCTAATTTTTTGGTACCTTATTTGATTGACCAGATTAATGATGAGCCTGGAGCTCTTTTCTTATTTTCTGTAACCTCACTCACTTTACATGATTTTCTGTTCTTCTTCCTCGTGTCCCCCAGACCAAATGTCTGTGCCCTACAGCAAGTCATGGGGACCAAGAAGTACTTTAGTACCTGTCGTAACTGGTACAATAAGTCCATCTGTGGAAGAAAAGCGTAAGTCTGTAATAAAACCGTTTCTCTTTAAAAATGAAAATGGATAATGATTAGCTCCACAAGCAGTTTTCAATGTTTTTTTATGAATGTATGTTTTCTAGTTTGAATCCTTTGGTGTTTTATATGGTTTCAGTGAAACATATTATTAGTAAAAAATCAAAATATTAAAAAAAAACTAACCTATGGAAAACCCTGAAAATGTCCAGTTGAGGCCTGTGTTATTTATGTGGGCTTTCATAGCTCAGAAAGACTGATTGTCAGCGAACTCCAGGGTGGTGAACCACTGGTTTCAGGAAATGATGTGACTGCATGGAAAAACGTTCAAACCCAATCTTTCTGGAGAAGCTCTGTTCTTTTTTTTTTTTCTGCTATTGTTTCAGCGCTCTCAGCACTTTTGCGTTGAGACATACCATCACTGCAGACTGCCTCCCTCTCATATACACACATATTTATCTTCCTAAATGTAAATTGTGCAAATAGACTGTTAATCATGTTCATGTATCTGACTGTGGAATTCATCATAAGAGAGCTGAGTCAAGGATACACGATTACATGATTAACGCCCACACGTGCTTATGCAATTGAGGATATAGCATTCCAGATTTTTTTGGATTACACAAACATGCAGCACAGAGGTTTTTTTTTTTAAATAATAAATTGATCTCGCATAAGTGATTATTATATAATTGAAACCATAATTCTCGACGGAAAACCCGATTTTGTTAAGATGCTGACGAGTCATAGGTTTCCAACGACATGGCCAGACACAAACCCTCAGTGTGGGAGGGCAGCGGAGCAAGGGTTCTGCTGACTCTGCTCCAGCGGGGCTCGGTTGATCTCATCGCAATCCCTCCAACCCCATTCAGCTTTAATTTGGATACAGCTGTTGCTGGGGCGGGGAGTTGTGCAGTTATCCATTGCCTAGATGCCTCAGTCCACCTCTGCTCTGCCAAATAATCCTAATAAGTGCAGTTCTGGGGGCTTTTCATTGATGATGTATGATGTATATGTTAGAACATTTGAGGGGAAATTTCACAAATGTCTTTCAAACAGTGGAACATTGAAATAAGACATTATAGGGTGTTTAAATATGCTGACTGGGGTGATATAGTCCCTTTTTATTCGAATACTCTGAGTTTTACTACCCTCCACAGAACAGGAGATGACTGCTTTCTGCACGTTTATCCAAAACAACATCAACATCATTTGTGACTAATTTATTTAAACAATCACAACAATCTATTCTCTGAATTATACAAATGGTTTCCAGATTAGTTCAACAGACCATAAAACCACATGCGTTGTGTCAACAGCTCCCCGAGGCCAAAATCCTGGTGTTTCTTAGCAAAACTAAATGCCAAATAAAGTTCTAATTGAGCTTCAAAGTGGAGGTCTTGGTGATATAAATCTACTACTGTAATGGTAGCATGCTTAAATAATTCAGTTACCCCCTCCATTAAGGTTTGGCTTAAACTGCTGGATTACATGGTTTCTTTGGGAAATGAGATGAGATAATGACCAACATCTGGAACCACTGAACACACAAGAATGAAGCCAGAAAACAATTCAGCAAAAAAGGGAATTATTCTTTTTTTTTTTTTTTTTTTTAAAAAACAGTCTTAGACAGCTTTATTGAAGGGTTTACTCTTTCTTGCATTTCTGAGATGATACTCACAGGGGTGATGGGTGTGTTTCACAGGACGGTCCTTTATGAATGCTGCCCGGGGTACATGAAGCTGGAGGGCATGCATGGATGCCCTGCAGGTATGTTGCATAAGGAACAACAATGTGGTCACATCCTCCAGCTGTGGAACAGCTGTGTTACCATATTAAACTCTTTTTACCTCCGCACTTTAAACACATATTCCGACGTGCAGACAGATATCTAATAAATTCCTTCCTTTTCCAGTGGCCCCAATTGACCATGTCTACGGCACTCTGGGAGTGGTGAAAGCCACCTCAACCCAAAGATACTCTGACATTTCCAAACTAAGGCCAGAGATCGAGGGGTCTGGATCCTACACTTTTTTTGCACCATCCAATGAGGCCTGGAACGCTTTAGATGAAGTGAGTCAAGAACAAAGCAAAAAGGAATAGATACGTTATGTTGTGAGCGGATGTAATATCTCAATTATCTTTCCTAACAGACAATGAGAAATGCGCTGGTTAGCAACGTGAATGTTGAGCTCTACAACGCTCTGCATTATCACATGTCCAACAAGCGCCTTTTAACCAAAGACCTAAAGAACGGAATGACAGTCCCTTCAATGTATAATGACCTTGGCCTCCACATCAACCATTACCCCAACGGGGTGTGTATTATCATTCCTATTATCACAGTGATCCTGAAGCTTCATTAAAAACCCTCGTTCATGTTACAACAATCAACGCCTGCAGGTGGTGACAGTCAACTGTGCCAGGATAATCCACGGCAACCAGGTCGCAACCAATGGCGTTGTGCATGTGATTGACCGCGTTATCAGTGCTGTTGGAAGCACCATCCAGGACGTCCTTGAGGTTGACGATGATCTGTCAACCTTGAACGTAAGTACAAATTGTGCTTTCATTCGGGTTTAAAGGCAAGATATATTAGTTTTGATCGACTTAAATATGCTGATTCAGATGATAAAGTTGTTTCTGCATGCGTGTTAAAGTTTATTCCACTTCCCTGGGTGACATCTAGGACATAGCCACAAGCTCTGGAGTCATGGAGAAGCTTGGTCAGCCGGGACATTACACCCTGTTCGCCCCCACCAACAAAGCCTTCCAGGGTTTGAGACCTGAAGTTTTGCAGCGACTTCGTGGCGACAAGGGGGTTCTGAAAGGTAAAATCAGCTCTGAAGTCGACGAAAAGATTCACAGATGACCTTTAGAATTTGGCAGCCAGGGGGTAAATTAAAACACACTTGCGGCAACATTTGGAAACAGCCATGATTTCACATGTTGATAATGAAGATTGACCCTTTCGCAAATGTATTTCGCATTTTATGATGTAAACTTCACATTCACAGTGTTTGCGAGGTTTGCAAACATTACCAAGGAAGGCATTATTTCCATCCAGTTGAAATGTAAGGCAACAGCTGCTGTACAGTGCAAGATGGTGAAAGTGATGCATCTCCTTCAATGCTAGCTGACAGCTTGCTTGTGTTACGACAACGTGGCCTTTCCAAGACAAACAAAGCTTTCAAAGTCAAACTAAACTTTGAAGGGCTCCCATGTCTTCTCAAGGACCCGCGGGATCCAAAGGATCTTGAGGTTACGAGGCTGAAATGTCGTCAATTGCAGCGCAATTTCAGAAATAACCCAAAAGAGCCCAAGAAGCATCTGCATGAAATAAATGTAGTCATCGGAAAAGTATGTTATACCTTTCGTGTCACCCGTGCAAGAGACTGACTGGTGTCCAACACAAACCAACAAAGTTGTCTCCGTATACTGTACCTAAACTACCGTGGTTAAAACATTCTCTTGTTTTCGTTTTCAGCTCTTGTTAATTTCCACCTCCTGGACTCAGTCCAGTGCTCCGAGGCCATCATGGGCGGCACCTCTTACGAGACCGCGGAGGGCAGCAACATTGTGATTGGCTGTGATGGCGAGAGTTTAACTGTGAACGGTGTCAAGATGGTGCTCAAAAAGGACATCGTTACCACCAATGGAGTCATCCACCTCATTGACCAAGTGCTCATGCCAGACTCAGGTTGGATGCTGCTCTCTTTTTAAGGGATTCAATTTTCTTGTTGTCCAGATTTCAGTGTTTGTTTATTTATTTATTTTTCCTGTACCATCTTTAGCTAAGGAAGTGATGGAACTAGTGGGAGATTCCCAGTCAAATTTCCGTGACATGGTGGCTCAGCTGGGCCTTTCTACTGCAATGAAACCAAAGGCCGATTACACTTTGCTGGCTCCCCTCAACGTTGCCTTCAATGGTAGGTCTGCTCACTACACCATGCAAGTCAGCCTTTTTTCATGAACATTAGCCAGCAGCTTCCCTTACATGCCCACTCTTAAGCAGAATAAATTTGGAATTTGTGGATTTGTGAAGTCACTTAATAACTAAATATGAAGGTTACAGAAACAAGCTGCTCCTTTAACAATGATAGTAAGTGTTATAAAGCCAAGAAGGGCATTTACATATTCATAGAAATACCATTTAAACCACTGTTAACTCTTCAGATGAGGTCATGTCCAAGGATCAGAGGTTGCTCAGGATTCTGCTGGAGAACCACATCCTGAAGAACAAAGTTGTCCTGGGACAGCTGTACAATGGCCAGCGTCTGGAGACTATTGGAGGCAAACTTCTGAGGGTCTTCATCTATCGTACGGTATGTCCACTCCTCTCATGTGCTGCCCGGAGACGATGACTGGCTCCAGGGAAACATATGCTATATGCATTACTTGCCACCACAGTCATCTTCCTGCATTTTCCGCACGGCTTTTAATTGCACTGGGATTAACTTGGCCTTTATTACGGCAGGCTGTGTGCATTGAGAACTCCTGCCTGATCAGAGGCAGTAAAGAGGGGAGCAACGGGGCCCTTCACATCACAAAGACTCTGCTGAGACCAGCTGAAAAATCCATCTATGAGATTCTGAGGGAGAACGGAAGATTTAAGTAAGTCCACCCAAATACTATAATTAAAAATGTTGATATTTAAAACCGCATCTGCAACTTTCTGTGCATTGTCATCATTTTTTTTTTCTCCCGCAAAACCCAGTTTTTACTTGTTGTCTGTGTTGCAGGATCTTTTTGTCCCTAATGGAAGCCGCCGACCTGACTGACCTGCTGAAACAGGAGGGAGATTTCACTCTGTTTGCCCCAAGCGATAAGGCTTTCGATGGCTTGACAGAGACTGATTTAACCTTGTTGAAGAGTAGGTGCCCTTTCTTCTCTCACGACCTTGCTCTTTAACTAGTGTAACGTATTTAATCTGTGATGTTTTTCTTTTTTCTTTTTAGGTGACATAAATGCTCTCAGAACCATCCTCCTGTATCACTTCAACAAAGGGATCTTCATCGGAGGAGGTTTGGAGAATGGGGTTACGAACCTTCTCAAGTCTCTCCAGGGCAACAACATTAAAGTGATCTTTGTAAGTGGAGCGAGACCGGCCATCAGCCACATCCAGCAACATTATGTCTGCTGTGCTTAAAGGGATCGTTCACCCAAAAATCCAAATCTCTGATTATCCGCTCTGCTTGTGGTTGGCAAACCCTCATCTTTTTTTTTTTTTTTTTTTTTTTGCCCCCCCAGGCAAACAACACGATGAAAGTGGATTCGCTTCAAATCCCCGAATCGGATATAATGGGCACAAATGGCGTCATTCACTTTGTGAACCACATTTTGTATCCAGGGGGTAAATTGTTATCTCTCCATATGATTAGAAATGTATTGCCTTTGCAGTTCTAAAACCCAAAACCCACCACCTGTGCTTCCAGATACCCCCGTTGGAAGCCAGAGTCTGCTCCAGCTGCTGAAAAAGCTGATCACCAACATACAAATCAAGGTAGGACAACGAAACTTTACCACAAAAAGTCAAGGCATTTAATTTTCTATTAATTCTTAATTTCTGTCTAAAAATACAATTTATTTTCCTCTGCCTCTTAGTAAGATAAAACCCATGGAACAGATGATGTATTTACCCACAAAAGCCATCTTTAATTGCAGCCTTGGATATTGATTACACCATTTGGTTGACATGAATCCTTGCCCCTACTTTTTTCAGTACACTTCTGGTTACAAATATCAAGAAATTCCACTTACCTTTTTAAGTAAGTAATATTAAATATATTTAAGTAAAATTGTATTTATATTTTGATTATCATTCTATGCCCCACTGTAATTAACGACTTTCCTGCTCCTGTGTTTGTAGAGAGGACTGTCACTCGGGTCATCCAGGAAGGTACAGTAATGATCATTTAAGATCTGAACATGTTTAGTACTAGTTTCTATTTGGATAACAAGTAAATGGTTGTGTGTTGTACTTTGGCAGGCCCCGATGTAACCAAAGTGACGAGAGTTATTCAGTCAAACCCCACTTTCACTAAGATGACCATTGAAGGGATCGATGACAGTGAACCGTCCATCACCAAGATCACCAGGCTTGTCCAGGGTATGTATCGAAATACAAAAATAAATTTCCCCCTAAGAATATTCATCATTCTGAATATTTAATTAATGGTGTGGCTTACAGGTCCCCAGTATTCATCCAGTGCTGGAATCTCCACAGTCAAAGTGGAAGGTCAGATCAAGAATAAAAATATGAAATCAAAAACTTACTATTATTGTATATATATATAATTAATTGTAGTTGTATATATATATTATAAACTGTTTTGCTTTTAATCATTATAGATCGCAGTTCAAGAAGAACCACTACCAGAACCAGGTAATTCAGATACCCTTCTATATTAACACAAAACCAGGCTTCAGGCCAGAATCATGTTAATAATGTCAAAATCTGCCAGATCTTTTGACTCTTTACAGCAGCCAGAATCCCTGCATGAGTAAAAGGTGTCAGAAGAAAGATTTAACGCCCACTGCTGTCTTGGAATGGGAGTCCTTAGACTTCCCGTGCCAGCAGCGTGCTGTGACAATGCTCAGGCGAATGTCGTGTTTATTCTTGATCCGCCTGCAGCTGCTGCTCAGCCTGGATTGCGTTTCAAGCCTCTCTCCCCTCCCAGCAGCCACCTGTCGGCTCCCAGTGTGTAACTTATCACCACTGTCTGCTGTGCTGAGTTGGGGCTTCTGTTGCGTTGCACATTGATCCGCTGATCCGCTGATCCACGTTCATCTTTCTTTCCACAGATGGTAACATGAGGAGCGGGAGGGAGTCAGCAGAAAATGTGACCACCGCCATGGCCCAGAAAGTTTCATTCTGGTGACAAATTACCCCGAGGTGCATCTAAAATGTCAGCGATTTAAAATGAACTGTAAAAGATGCAACCGAAATAATAAAATTGAATGGTGCTCTGAATATATCTCTTGTGTGCCCTGTCTAAAACGATGCTTATAAAAAGGACTGAAAGTTTTTGGCTAAATTTAAGGGACCAAGAAAGACAGACGATCCATTTAATACACACCATTTAAGTAGTAATAAAATGTTCCATTTCTGCACTTCTTATTTCTCTTGAGGTAATTGTTAAGAAATTTTATTAGCTTAGATAGAAACAGAAAAGTTGTTTCAGATTATTCTACTTCATACTTTCAGTAGTTCTTGTGAAACTTACTGCTCCAGTGTTTGGGATATAATATCCACAGGACAAGGGTTCTGCTTTTTAAAACTTTGTTTTTAGAGCTTGTAGTGACAGTTAAAGACAGTCCACATTTTCCTGTTGTTCATCTGCATCTTCAATAGTTTTAATGATCATTCTCTTCTTTCCTACTTGAAAATTAATGCTTTTAATTAAAGTCTAACTAGAGCTGATGTACATAGTGTAATTATTTTTTTTGTTAGTTTGTTTTATTTGATAAATGTCCTATGTTAAAAAAGAAAAAGAAACATGAGGGGATTTTGGATATCCGTGTCTGGGTGTCAGGCGCTGGTTCAATATAAGGAAGTGACTCATTCAATTTGTCACATTTCTCTAATAAAAAATAAATAACCACACACTGCGGAACACAGATGTAACACTGAAAGTTGTCACTGAAGATGAAAACCATTGTTCATTTCCGTGGGTACCGCAGCGGTAATTCACAATCATTCATCAGCAGTCAGTAACAGACTGTAGTTAATAGAGTTTCATTTTGTGGTTTCTTGTTGATTGCTCTTACCCATCTGGCTACATCACAACCAAGCAATCACTGATGGGACCTCCCCCTTTTTTTAATCAATAATTATATTATCTCACATTGCAGCAATGTCTGCACAAACATGTTTCACAATTCATTAAACACTCTTTAGTTGCAAAACAGTTGTTTAGCAAAAGGCAGTGCTGATTAAAACGTTTCAGATCTGTTTTGACAGATGAAATGCTTCATTAAATAATGTCTTTACTGCTCTACTAATGGATGGTGGCCCACATAACCCTTGTCCTCCCATCTGTACGCACTGGGTCAGCATTTGAGACTTTAATACTGGTTCTGAAATGGATTTATCCTCGTAGGTTTCAGGTTTTAGTAGCGCGTGAGCTCAGGGGGAGCCTTCCTTTGTTCCAGTTTCCCCAACACATTCTGATTTTACTTCACCGGAGTCATTCATGTAGGGATGTCTACCTGCCTGGGTTTGGAGGCACATCAATATAAACCGCGGGGCGCGCTGTTTGAGTCTAAAGCTGACATTTTTCTGGCACCAGCAGTCCTGGTTGTAACGCAGCACTGATTTTTTTCTTTGAATGTCACCTCAGTTCACCGGGTTATTCTTGGATGTTTCAGAGAAGATCAAATGATACCCCTTACTTATTGAGGTAATATTGCTTCTCAAAGACTGTAATATCCAGTTTCTAATCCCATTTCCTCTTGAAGCCGTTGTATTCATCGTTACAGTAAAAACAAACAGTAAACACATTTTTGGTCAGATGAAATATATTTTTATTCGCTGTTTCCCAAACATCTGTTTCCCCCTCTACTCCCCACAAGGGCTGATTCATAAATTGTAAATATACCACAGACTGACAGACTCTTCAGGGATAATTTTCATTGCACACTCAGTAATAACAGTGTGCTTATCAGCCAGTTTACGCACTGTTTTTGCCAAGAGGGTTACTGCTTCCCGAAGACAAGACTTTGTTTTGTCAATCTGAACTTCCGTGCTTCGTTTTCTCTGGTTATATCACGCACACGCTTCTGTCTAATTATTAAAACCTCAATAATTATCACTAATCAATTCTCCTCCAGAACTCGCAGACTCAACATTTTGTTCACTTACACAAGTGAGAAATAACATGTTTGTTGGATGTTTTTTAGGGAAGCAGAAACAAACATGTTTCCCAGATGTGTGCAAATATATTTGTTCGATTATTCCTCTATTATTATGATTATTGTTATTAGAATTATCAATAAAGATGTTTGACGTTTTAAAAAAATGCCACTGTGGTTATGTGCAGCTTACCAGCATCAACTGGTTTGACAATAATTACATTTTGTGCTTATATTTAGAAGTAGACTTGTAAAATATTTAATATGTGAAAAAATGTACATTTATCTCTGCTATATTTGATGATGGCCGAGTACTTAGAGGGGCCTATCAGCAGTAAGAACAAGCACAGCATACAGCAGAGTACTGTTAATGTGTCTCCAATCTCGTTTTACACTCGATGTTCAACGACAATAAAGGGCATTCTATTCTATCATAAAAATACATTGAATTGAAGTTGAATTGAGGTCCGCTCTGGTGTTTAGAGTTGGATTAAACATTTTTTAAGCAGCTGCAGACATGTGTTCTCTCACTGGGCCCACAAGGGATCTGTAACACTGAAAAAAAAATTGTTTATCTACCGCATGAGCGTGTAGTTTAAAGCACCATGATGAAATGCGATATTCTCACCTTCTGCACAGAATCCTGTGAACGTGGATGAAATGATTCTCAGTGTTTCCTATTCAAAGCAGCGCGGTGGTTTATTTGACTTTTTTTTCCCCTGTGCAGAACAAAAAATGACATTGTGTCTAGCTGATTGAGAGCTGAGCTGCACGAGGCCGTTCTACCCGCTCTGCGGTCTCCAGCACTTCTGGTATGATCTTAAACTGAACATTCTTCTTTTACTGTCCCTGTGAACACTTTTATTGGACAGCGGTGTCATAATGTTGTATTTTTTACTGGACATTTACTCAGCTTAGCGGTCTGACTTGGATCACGTCGTGGAAAATCTTCAATATTACACATTAAAGAGTTGTGGTCTTCTTTTTTTTTTTTTTTGGTTTTTAATCTGACCAGAAGACTTGGAGAAAACTTATGTGCTCCAGGAGCCAGAACTATAGCGCTGTTCCTTTTCTTTCATTAAGGATGAGTTCACTGGTGGCCTCCCAGACTCCTTTATGCTTGTATTGGGAGTCATGAGCCACGTGGATGGGATTCCCTGTTTTCGCTGTGAAGTTTTCCAGTCTGATCATTCCTGTCTGCACAGCTGCCGACTTGGACCAGCGCTTGTCGTCAGTCCGAGGAGACAAAGTTCATTTCAGTTATTCTATTTTAAAATACAACTATTTGGGGGATTCTATACAAGCTGCTGAAAGCGCTGCATAAATCGAGGGGCCAAGTTGGTCGATACATGTGAATAACCATGACTCAGTCCCACTCAGATTTGGTTTCGGGGAAATTAGGTTTTTACTTTTAATACCTCTCTTTGTGAATGTAATCAGATAAAATGCTTTCATATCCACTTTCTCTTTCCATGAGAGTGCTTTCTCTGGTTCTGAGCACAGGTCAGCGCTTCCATGCAACCATAGGTCATTATCATCTCATGCAGGCTATTTAATTCAACGCTGAAATGAGAAATGGAGCCGATGAAATTCTTTGCCTGCGTTGCCATACTGAGCACAATCAATGTCCCCGCTCCAGGTTGTTGTTGCGCTCTGCTGAGCCGAGGGCTGTATCCGACGTGTAAACACTCTCCTGCCACGTATTTAACAACCGAAGCCATACCGCCGAGGTCTCCGTAATTACAAACGACCCAACTGGGTTTTCATTTCCCCCTTCAAATACGGTGGTGGATTTCATGAAACCGTTATGTTCAAACTGAAATTCTAGTCTCCCCAGACTATCAAGGATGGTCTGGCACACACCATATTTGAGGGGAGGGTTTTATTTGTCCTGACTCAAGGGAACATTTTAGATTCAAACTGGAAATGTGGTTGATTTAGACGCGTTGGATGCAAAGTAATGAGATGATTCTATGTTTGTGCACTTCCAGTCCTGGAAAGAAAACATGCAGATGTACATGGTACCTTTGATGTCGAGTATATTTACTTTTAGTCATTCAGCAAACCCACTCGGTGTTCCGCTACAACTTTTCACATTCAGGGAACGAAGGGAAGAGACCAAATCCAAGGTTTCATCCTCATTTTGGAATTTTGACAGAAACTCTGAATTCTATTCGATTATTCCCATGGTCAAAGGTTTATGAGAAACATACCAAAGTTAAGTGCGTATGATGTCAGTCAGTTGTGAAAGTCTCCGGAGGTGAAACTCTGATGGATGCACTGCTGTCATGTAACAAAGCTTCAGGTGAAATGTTTTTACAGCAGAGTGATTTATTGCAGGGATTTTTTTATAGCATTAGAAGGCACTTTAGTTCTACCTTCACATTGCATTTAATCACTTCTAGTATAAAAGTGGTGCAGACCAGTTGTGCCCCCCCCCCCTTTTCCATATTTAGTAAACTTTCAAACAGATGCTCCTATAAAAGACGGGACAGAGTGTTTTTCCAGATATCACAGCCTCGTGTCACCGCCTGGATGATCTGTCAAGAGTCCTGGACTTAGAAAAGAGCAGGATGTCTCTGCTCATAAATCACAGGGCATGGAAACTTTTACTGGGGACTGTAATCCCAGTCCCAGTCCGTTCATCCATCAGTGGAAGGCAACTTTGTTCTTCGGCTTCCTGCAACTAATGATGATGATGACAGCAGAGAGAAAAATGATGATTTCCGTGCTAATATTCAAACGTGAATTTCATCATGAAGTTGACATTCAACGAACCTCTCGGTAATCAGCGATGTTCCGCTAACGTCACCTCAATAAACGTGCCGCCGGGCATGAAACCACATGCAGAATCGAGACGTATACAACGCATTGTTTGAGCTGCAACCTTTTCCATATAAGAGGAAAAACCTGGGGTGCCCAAAGGAAAAACTGACTCAGCTCGTCTGACATCCATGTAAAGATGTCAGACGTCTGACAGACAGATGTCTGTCTGCACTAATTCCATCATAAAGACAGGAGAGGTGCCCTGGTTTCCAAAAGCAGATCTGTTTTGTTACATTCTCTCACTCTTTAATACAACACATGCAATTTTTCTATAAAGAGCTGTAGATTGAGCTGCATGCATATTGCTCTATGCACAATTTCCTTTTTCTTAAACATCTGTGTTAAAGGAGATTAAAAAAATAGATTATGTAAGAGGTTAAACAAAATGATTGCTTATAAGACAATTCACGGATTCATATAAGTTAAACTAAAAATTAACAATACAGCTTCTTTATAGAATGCAAATGATGGTATACAAAAGGGGAGCCATATGGGAGCTGTGGTATTTGTTGTTTAACAGTCACGGAGGTTGGAGGTTAAAAGAATAATTTGGACTATTCTCCTTGATGATGATGTTCTTGTTTGTCACATGCCTTTCATCAGGCTCACAGTTCCAAACAGGATGTCATAAATTGGCAGCACTCAAAACTGATAAATTAGGATTTGGACGCTGATTAAATAATGATTTATTGAGTTGGTTTGCAGTGCTGATATCGAATTCCTGTAGGTTTTAATTTTCATTCAAGATCATATGCAGAAATAGGCAAAGTAATGTTAATTAATGTCACATTCCTCCTCAGCTGCATTTTTAATTAATAATCTGAGCTTCAAATGCTTGCGTGATGAGAGTAGAAATGTTTTTATCGATATATATAGTTTATATAGATATACATATTGCATCTACTGCAACAAATTAAACATTATGAAATCTCTGTGTAATTAGTTGGTTTGATAACGACAAGACATTGTATTTTTAAAATAGTTTTTGAAGCTTTTTAATGACATTATTTTGACTTGTCACTGAGTTTTAACATGAATATTTACTGTACTCTAGCGGCCACAGTGTAAAATTACAAGTAAAGCAAAGACGCAGACTGGTTGCCTTCGGTACTTCCGCTTGACCTTTTTTCAATAAAAGCGACTATGTGCCCCTGAAGTTTATTTTGAAACTCAAATCGAAACATCCTGTTTAGAGGACTCCAACTTCGAGCGGTCAGTGGCGTGTTGAGTTCACAAGAGGCGTTATCAGCCAGGAATTAAGCGCAGCCGCCTTCAGATAGACGCCTGCTCGATGCAGACGAATATTTGTGTGACAGAGGACGTTGAAAAATCTTGTTTGACAGCGCGGGACGTTCGGCCAAACGACGGATAAGTGAGCTCGCCAGTTCTGTCGCTCACGGGGGTAAGCGTACTTTCCGTTAGCTCAGGGTGCTAATGCTAACTAGCCAATAATAAGTGAATTTGGATGAAATCTCTCTCGAAGCAATGAGTATGTCAAGACTTTAAACGTATGGACTTTGTCGTGAGCAAAGCCAGGTTTATTATTTTGCGTTTCAGAAACAACTTGTGCTCAGTAGAGTAAGAGAAACATCATTAAAGTTACTGTTGTGTATACTTGTGGAACGACGATCTTCAAATCACACACTTCCACAAGGTAGTGTGTGGAAGATTTTAAGTTCAGTTCTGCTTCCTAATACAGTAAACAATGTGTTTAACCTGTTGATTCATTTAATGCTTAATTTCAGAAGTAATGGAGCAAGTCAAACAAGATGCCTTCGATAATGCCAGACTTGAGGTGATCAAAGATGGGTATGACAGGGCCTTTGAGTGCATTAATAAAGCCCTGACAGCAGATGAAGCCGGGGACAAGACACAGGCCCTGGATCTGTACAAGCGAGGCCGGCAGCACCTTCTCAGGGCCATCTCCGTGCCTTCTCGGGGGGAAGAATGCGTTGGCAGCTCCTGGGATTCGGCCAGACGGATGCAGCAGAAGATGCAGGAGACGCTGAACAACATCACCACCCGTCTGGCTATGCTGGAGACCAGCCCCGAGTCGGACACGGCAACCCAACCGAGCCTCTACCCAACGAAAACCTCTCCGCCGAACCTCCTCTCACCAACGAGCCAGGTCGCCAGGGCTGCGGGAGGAGGTGGCGCTGCCTCCGCGGGTCTTTCGCCCAGACAGTCGTCAGGTTTGGTTGAGCCCCCAGTGTACACCCCTCAGGCCGCAGAGGGCCACCTGTCCATTTCATACGGAACCAACGCAGGAGAAATGCCACTGGTCGGAGATGAGTTCTTCAGCCATACATCTAACTCAACACCGTCTCCCCAAAGTTTGTCTGAAGACGGAGAGGAGCTGCTTTACATTCCTCAAGGGGTCCAGATATTTTTTGTCACGCCCGAAGGACAAGTGAGTGTCCCGTCATACCCAGGCTACCTGCGACTTGTGAAGTTTACGGGCGATTCCTCCGAAAGAATGCCCAACCGACCACCAGCATTTCTGCAGGTAGGATATACCCGCACATGTGATCTGGAATTCCAAGTCCAACGCCACCGGAAATACAAAAATGTGTGCTCGTATGATCCAATAAGTGCAACAGGAATATCACCAAAGCCTTGTCACTAAAACTGCACAAAAGTAATAAAAACAAAACTCTTGTCTGTCGAGGGTAATATCAGCTGCAGAGATAAATAACCAGCACCACATTGTGTTTTTGAGGCGTTCATCTGCATTATTGCAAACAAATAATCATCTCTGGTACTTTGCCCCTGGCTTGTGTGCGGGCAGTGTTTGCAGACTGTATTGAAAAGCGCATGAAAAGGCTTCGGGTGATAAGATTAGAAATTACACAAGGTGTCAACATCGCCATTACTCGGTGCATCCTAATCTGTCCGGGGCGCACTGTTTCACTGAAATGGTCATCGTCACTGTCTGATCACAAGACTGAAACTTGAAGGATTATCTGGGAGTTTCCCAGGTGATCATACCAGTGGATGACATCAGACATTGCCTTTGAGGGCACATGATTAAGTACACCCTGCGTGCACTCTGGCCTTTAATCCTGTTAGATACGCAGCAGACGGAAGAGACAATCAGCTGGTTTGTCTTCTGTTAGAAGGCTTGCTATGCTCCACTAATCAGAGTCTTTGTCGATCAAAAGGGAATGAAAGATCCTTATTTTTAGAAGATTTTAGTCAGATCTGGTATATTTCTTCCAGTTTTAGTCCAAATTAACCCCCCCCCCACCGAAATAAACTTTTAAAGTCTGGCTGGCACAACATTTTGATCTCCATATGCAGCATTAATCATCACATTTGCATTGCATTATCACATTTGCCACATTTCTATCAGCATGTTTTATTCTAACCTAATTTGCCTCCCGGCAGGTGTGTGACTGGCTCTACCCTCTCATGAAAACCTTTCCAGTTCTGCTGTGCAACACCGGGGTGTTTATGTTTCCGGACATGATGGCGCCGGCTCCAGGTTATTATCTGGGGGTGGTGTTGTCCTCTGAGCTCCCTGCTGCAGAGAGAGCACTGTTTCAGGACCTGCTCGCCCAGATGACAGATTTCAGGGTTCAGGTCAGTTGGAGTGTGCATTTTAAAAGGAAATAAATAAAAAAACACGTATTGAATATTTCACATTGATAAGTGAAGTCCCCTGAACACTGTGACCCAAAGAATACACCATAGTGCTTTTTAGATAATCGTCTTGTGCCAGTGGGGCCAAGAGACAGCTATTTTAGCCACCTGAGTGCTCTGTTGATGTAAACAGGTTTTAGATTCAGCGCTGGGATGCAATCTGAGGTCAGAATCATTGCGTAAATGCTTCAGCTGTGACTCCACTCATTACCTGTTTGGGTTTTCTACACCCGAATCCAGCAGATTATCAAAATGCAGAACTGTAGAACACGTGTAGCTCTAGCTTGGGGGGAGATTTCAACCTAAATTCTGTCTGTTGTGAAAGCACTGCTCGCTCTCAGCCGGCGCATGACTAAGTTCCTCTAGCCTCAGCACTGTGGGGATTTCAGATGGGCAGCAGTGGAGATTTAATCAGCCTTAATGCACTTACCTGCAGTAGGAGCAGGACAACCTCATACTTTCAGCACGATGACAATGACGGTGAAGCAGGTACGGTTGCTGGGTCAGACCAACGCTGTACGAGCTCATTTGAAACGGAGGCAGTCAGCTAGTTATCACCTCTGGTGGGTTTAATTCCCAATGCAGAAGTTTTCATTTATTTCTGGGTCAGTGGGAGATGCGAGGCTCTCGGCACAAAGGGAGGTCGTGTTCTGAAACATTTTCGAATGGCCGCATGTTTGGGGCAAACAAACGGGGCGCTGTGACCAGAGGGAGAACAACAACAGCATCTGTTGTTTGAAGGTCACTCGGAGGCATACGTCTGAACGGAGACGGCTCGGCTAGGAGAAAGAAGGGTTAAAGGGGTTTTGACTGACGGCAGGGTCTCGGTTTCAGGTATCGGGGTTTATTTTCTGTAGCGAACCAATGTGTCTGTATCACCAGGCTCCGGATGAAGTCGCAGGGAGCGTTGATCTCAGTCAGGCAGTGTCCATCGCCGCACCTGCGGAGACGGCGCCTGCGGAGACGGCGCCCGGGGAGACGGAGGAGGAAAAGGACCTGCCCGAGTGGAGCGAAAAGGTGGCAAGCGGGATCCTGACAGGTGAGTTCACCCCGGATCCGGCACCGAAAATACGCCTCCCTTTTGGTTGTGGCTCGTTTACACACACACTGGCTGACTGATCTGGGGTTCTTTGCAGGCGCGTCCTGGCTGAAATGGGGCCTGGTTAAAGGAGCCGAGTACACAGGCGTGGCCATTCACAAAGGGGCGTCCAAGCTCCGGGAACACATCACGCCAGAGGATAAACCCACGCACGTCAGCCCCACGGTGACTAAAGGCCTCCATGTCGCCAAGCAGGCGACGGGAGGAGCCGTCAAAGTCAGCCAGTTTCTAGGTGACACAGTCAGCGCGTTTCACCGGCGCGGTCGCTTGGCGTCGAGCCCCGCCATTTACTAATGCTTTGTCACGCCAGTGGACGGGGTGTGCGCGGTGGCCGGCCACGTGGGCAAGGAGTTGGCGCCACACGTGAAAAAACACGGCGGCAAGCTCATCCCAGAGTCAATGAAGAAGGACAAGGACGGACGCTCCAACATAGACGGAGCCATGGTCGTCGCCGCCAGCGGAGTGGAAGGTAGAGTCAGTCAGTTTTACATTCCAAGAGGAGCCCTTACTGTGGCTGACAGCTTTCATATGACATCTTCGACCAGGTTTCGCAGCGGTTTGGACAGGGTTGGAAGTTGCAGCAAAGAACATAACCACGAGCGTAGCAGCAGAGACGGTGACCACTGTAAAACACAAGTAAGTCTTCCTGGGGGGGGCGAAATGACTGCAGAGACGCACGTACCGCATGCTGGGAAGGTTTTGTATGTTCTACATACAAATCGCGTGCATTACGCCTCCAGCAAATGCACTCACTCTCCCACTTTGCTTTTGCAGATTTAGAGGTCTACAAAAGGCCTTTGATCCACCTAATGAGGAGCAATGTAATTCCCCCTAATTATGCACAACTATCACTAATCACAAGCATGACAAGAGCCTCTTTAACAGGTCCTTCCCTGTGTGTCCAATCATCGTCATCATGCCTGTCACTGATTTCTCAGTTTCCTTTTGTTGAACAGTCAGGGTTTCGCCTCTGCTTTCTGCTATTATTGTCTGGACTGATGATAACTATTGGGATTTAGGATATCACAATTTTAACTCCAAATAATTTTGCATTCCAGCTGCCAGAAATTACTTGGTTTCAAACTGAACACATGCATGGGTGTAGTCCTCGTCACCTAAAGCATGATCTCCTTGTGATCCTCCTTATTAATCGATCCCCCAAATGCTCTTTGCCCTCCCCCCGCCCTCCCCTGTCCCAATCTTTCGTCCAATCTGACCGGCAATGAAGGTACGGAGCAGCAGCGGGACAAGCCACAGACCATGCCGTCAACTCTGCCATCAATGTTGGAATCACTGCCTTCAATGTTGACAACCTGGGCGTCAAAGCTGTGGTGAAACGGACTGGCAAGCAGACAGCCAAGGCCCTTTTAGAAGATTACAAGATCCAGGAGAAACCAGGCAAACAACTGGAGAAGTCAGACAAGTAGCCAGTAATCTGCCTCTTTCCCTCTGGAATGCCTTAAAGCCTAATATGATTGTATTGCATCAGTTTGAATTTAATTTATGAACTATTTATGAGAAAACATCTAATCATTTTACATTAATTCACTCCAGCACTTTGATTCTGCTTAGATTGAGATTATATAAATCAAAACATTTTTGTTGCTTAAAGTTAATTTACACACTACCATCGACCTGTTTTGGTAGGTACTTAGATTAAACTCAGCAGCATGTACTGACAAAGTCAATACACTGGAATCTGTCAAGGTCATAGACGTTTATTAAAAAGTGCAAAAAATAATACATAAATATGCATATTACCTGTTTTCTTTCTCAGAATTTAAAAAACTGACAAATCAAATGGTTTGAGATAACAGAGCTGTAAAAATTATATGTACTACAAAATGCTTTAATAATAAATGTTTTTACTCTATTAGTACAACTTTGTTGACTGCTGCATTTCATTTGAATATATTGCAAGTGTCTTCTACAAGTCACCCATCATCCCATCATGCACATGGTGGATATGAAAGTGGCATCATAGAGAAATGGATCCCTGGCACAGCCTCTGGCCCTCGGGGAGCAGCCGATTTGTCCGGGGCGTGCCCCGTGGTGGTCAAGGCGGTCTGCTGGACGACGCTCGCCTTCGTGTCAGAGGTCAAACCTCTCCGTCTCCCCTCTGAGGGATGTTTTAAGGCTCAGGGAATTCAAAGCATGTCGTCGAAACCCGGGAATATCCTGTTGCACGCACATCTGCGAAGCCTAGACTGATTGAAGAAAAAAAAAAAGCACATTTTAAAATTTTAAATGACAATGATCAAGATATGTCTATGGGTTTTTTTTTAAAAGAAAGGTGCTGACCACGTGACATCATACCGGTCACCTGTAGATGGCGTCACGGGTGGACACGCCCATTCGCCCCTGCACCAATTAGGGACAATCAGCACACCTGTGTGGACAGGTGAGGCTTGTGGGTGCGCCGTCTGCGTCGTTTTTATTTTCCTCCGCGTTTCTGGTCGTTTGATTCTATGAGAAAAGAGAAAAAAAATAAATCATTATTTTCTGCAAATAGTCGCGTTGGTATCCGCAGCCTTGGCTTTCACGGGGGTTATTGAGGTGAGTCACCGATGGCTTCATTGACTGTGTCGGGTTTGTTGCTCCGAACGCCGGTATGAAACCACTGCAATGGCCGCACTGAGGCGAGGGGGGGGCGGGGGGAGCGCACCGGCGGTAGCCCTGCCTCCTCCCTGCATGTGAGCACGCACACGCACGCACGCACGCACACGCAGGCAGGCACACCGGTAGGCTTCTCCATCATCAGGGCCAACAAAGGGACGCCTGGTTCATCCGAGGCATCGCATGCGTGAGCCATCCATCGACGGAAGTTTCGCCGTCCTGCAGCCTCCCGTCCTGTCCTCACCTCAGAGGTAAGACGCGATCGCACCCGAACACGCCGCTTTCTGCAGCTCATCGACTCTTTTTTTTTTTTTTTTTTTTTTTCTCTTCCCTGATCTGAAGCCAGTGCAGCGAGGGTACTGCCAGGATGCTGTAAAAGACGCATCCCCCCCCCCCCACCCTCCCCTCTGTAGTGGATAAATGATGTGGATTTTGCTGGAACGATTGAATGAGACGTGGAGAATAAAATGGGTGTGACATGTTACTCCGTGTGTATGTGTGTGTGAGCAGCAGCATCAGGAGTGTAGAGTAGACTGACAGTGAGCTCAATCCCTCATGTTTTATGCAGGTCCAAGTTAAGGATCTTATTCCTGTAGTAAACAGCCCCCTTTTGTCTTATTTCAGGGTATCGCAGCACTGCACCATCATGGAGCTGGAGCACTTTGACGAGCGGGACAAAGCTCAGAGGTACACGCGGAGGGGATCCAGGGGCAACGGGCTCCCCAGCCCCACGCACAGCGCCCACTGCAGCCTGTACAGGACCCGGACGCTGCAAGCCCTGAGCTCGGAGAAGAAGGCCAAGAAGATGCGCTTCTACCGGAACGGGGACCGGTACTTTAAAGGCATCGTCTACGCCATTTCCCAGGAGAGGTTTGGCTCCCTGGAAGCGCTACTCGCTGACCTGACGAGATCCCTGTCTGATAACGTTAACTTGCCCCAAGGCGTGCGCACCATCTACACTATAGATGGACGGACCAAGATCACCGACATCGACCAGCTGGTGGAAGGTGAGGAGCAATAACCACGCAGCGGTGCTATTCACGTGTTTGTGTACGCAAATAGAATATCTTCTGTATTCTCTGCAGGCGAGAGCTACGTCTGCGCCTCCATAGAGCCTTACAAGAAGGTGGACTACACAAAGAATGTAAACCCCAACTGGTCCGTCAGTGCCAGGACGGCCCTGTCCGCCCGTGAGCCCTCCTCTCTCGGTAGTGCCAAATCTGTTTGCCCGGACAACAAAGACGGCAGAGACTTCATCAAGCCCAAACTGGTGACTATCATCCGCAGCGGAGTGAAGCCTCGCAAGGCCGTCCGGGTCCTGCTCAACAAGAAGACGGCGCACTCCTTCGACCAGGTCCTGACCGACATCACGGATGCCATCAAGTTGGATTCGGGAGTCGTCAAGAGGCTGTACACCGTCGACGGGAAGATGGTAGGTGTTCAGCGCGGCTCCTAAAACGCCCCGGATTAGCTGTTTTAGGATCGTATTCTTGTGCTTAGCAGTGGCGCGTGTTGTGTTGCAGTGCTTCATTGTTGCCCTGTACGAACAGTTCAAGCACCGACGTTATGGTGGCTTGACCTTTAATGGAGAACATTCACACTCCTCTCGGTTACGAAGGTGGCACCCAGAGACGCGTGTATGACACAGACCTGCTTTAATAATAGCTTGGTTCATGGTGATTAATCTGCATTTGTACAAATGTAATTTTCATGTTGTGAGCAGTGTTCGGTGTATTAATTGGCTCATTCTGCTTGACACTGACCTTGTGTATGTCACAGTAATCTGTGAGTTGTGCATCACTGCGCTGTCACTCCTCTTGGCTGCCTCCTTTACTGGATGCTGCATTGCTTTTTTTTTTTTTTTTAAAAACCTGTCCACTCTCAGTTCTTCTTCACTCACTAGATTATTCAAGATGACCATTTAAAAGATTTTGTGAGTCTCAGAAATGTTCCTGCTACTTTGAGACAGTTGTGGCCCCTCTAGCACAGAGAGATGAAGTCTGAAGTCAACTGGGAATATTTGAAGAGAAGTGGGTTTTTAGGCCCCTCTATCATTTCCTGCTGAAACAGTAATGTGCTCTTGGATGAGGAGTAGTTCGTCTTCAAACAAGCTGTTGGGGGGGAAAACAAAAAAACCTTAAAATGATCAGAATTAGACTTCTGCTTCATCCAAAAGTTTGTCATTACTGTGCTGGATTTGTCCACAGTAACCCCCCACCCCCCTTACCCATTGTTTAAATGCATTTATTTTTTTCTTGGGTCGGTTGCTAAGGAACAGCCTCTGCAGCCCAGTGGTGTTGGGACTGTAGTTGTGCAAGGGTTCATAGGGTTCAATGAGAGTATGGACGCTGGCAGCTTGACCACAATGCGCAACCAAGCCTGCTCACGTATGCGCTGAGAAGGGAGAAAAGTCATGTTTTTGAGCAATTTCATCAACAACCACCACCTTCGGAAAAGCTGGTTGAATCATAAATTGTACCGAGTTTCTGCATGTCGTCACAGCCAGGTACCATGGCTTTAATTTCCTGGTTTTAAAGTTATTCATGCCATCTGGCCAAAAGGTAATAATTCATGTATGCCACTGCAGCTTGGCGATCTACTTTTTTTGTAGTCGCTGCCATGTTATGGCTCCAGGTGGCAAAAAGTAGACCCTTTGCAATCAAAGAACATTCCAGCTTCTACGAAAGACTGTGAAGGTGTTAAACCTGGTTGATTTGGACAGTTTTTGTATGTCAATGGTGAGTTTACAAATGTATGTTGTATAATTTTGTTTTAGTACTTATTGATTTGAAGCATTTAAATCCTCTTTATTCTTTGATTAAAACGCAGTGAACAGATGGTTGGAGGGAAGGTTCCTGTGATTTCTTTTACACAGCGGAATGCTGTTATTTTTAAAACGCTTCTATTAGTGGATCCGGAGGATGAATCATGAATTCGATGTGTACATTCCTGGGAGTGGCTGTCTGTCAGTTTACAGACGTTAGATCTTCATTGATCAGACTCATTGTTGACAAAGTGACATGTAAATTTTTCCCAGTCACGGAGTAACTATTAAACCGTGACATTTTGAAACCTCTTACTGCGATCTAAGGGGTGTCTGGCTGTCTTTACACCGACTGCTGTGACCTGGCTGTGGAACACACAAACATGATTTGCTAGTGTTGGCTTACAAAATACAAAAACCGTCTTTGCCCCCTTTTTTTTTTTAGGTGGATGTTGAGATCTAAAGTAAATGTGACATGTGAGCTAAACTAGGAACAGAGGATACCTTGTAGTTCATATAAAAAGGCACAACAAATAGTGCACAATTATGTATTTTAGTCTATACCGTAATGTGGTATGACTGTGCATCACTTTTGATTTATTATCTTAAATCTCATGACGGTGTAAAAAAGACAAAATGATGTGGAAGGCTTGATTTGCTCCACTTGGAGATTCAGAACCCTGGAGAGCTCCAGCTGTTACTGGAACAGATCTGTTTTTGCAGCGTTTTATTATAAATGAATGTTGATGGCACACATACCCCCCGTGGTGTTCTTTCCCTAGTTAATGCCTTTGGAAATTACAGGTAAAAAAAAAAAAACACCCAAATCATTCTGTTGACAGGAACACGCGGATCACGTGTGCGCGTGTGGGTGCGCTGTAGTTGGGGGGGCGGTGGAAGCTGCTGTGTCACTGAGCCAGAAGGCATGAGTAATCAATACAAAGCAACACTCTGATGCTTGCCCCAGTTTCACAAGTAAGATGGAGAAGTCGCAACTATATCAAATCGCACATCATAAATAACTTGTCTGTAATGAAACCTTTGAGCCACACACACACACACGCACGCACACGCGTGTGTGTTTGGCCACAATAAACTGGACACAGCTGCTGTGAAAAGGACACGGACCATTGATTAATGGTTTTTAGCCTTTGGCTACAGTTGTCTGTCGACGTTTGATGTGATGCCACTGTGGCGCAGTGACGCCAACTCTGTTGTCAGAGGGACGTGTTCTCCTGAAGACTGATGTCCTCTGTTTTAATTCTGTCCCAAAGACCCGAATGTTGACGCCGTCGTTCGCTAAAGCTTCAGCTCTGTGTCAGATCTGACAGGTCATGTTTAAGCAGCCACCCCCCCACCCTCCATCGTCTCATGCTGATCTGATCACTGATTCTGACTGGTTGCCTAGGCAATGGCTGTGCAGCTCTCCTCCCCGTGGAAGCAGTGGGGAGGGGCGGATATGTTCAGAGAAAAGGACAATGCCACCCCCCCCACCCCCCCGTTTTAGCTGTAGTTTTGGTTGTAGCGATTTCTCTTCTCTTACCAACCTTTTGAAACTGTATTTATTCAGGGGTCATTTGGTCGTAACTAAGGAAGACGGCGTTGTGGTGTTTAATCTAGGGTCTGTGGTGGTGGCCTTCTCTGGTCGGGATCTCTAAGTATTTAAGTGCTCTCATTAGACTCCTGCTGAACTCTGACTAATCCTTAATGAGAAGACGATGAATTATAAATGTAAACATTAGCTGTTCAGCTCTCTGAAGTTTTTTTAAAGCTCCTTGTGTTTCCTGATTGGATCTTCCTGCAGTTATATGTACCTTCATTATAATTTATTTTTGTCTGTCAGCTAGTGAGTTAACACAAGATATATTTGGTTGTATTAGAACTGAACTAACTCTTAATGTAAGATTTGACTAAATTAATCTCACTGTAACAGGAAATCAGTTTTAATGGATATTTCTGAGTCTGAACCAAAAATAACTCTTTTGGAACAATCCTCAGTTAAGCACGTTATTATCCTTGAGGAGAAGGTCAGGGCTCTCCATCAGCATTTTAATTTATTCATGAGGCTGCATGCACCGTCATCAGGAGCTGAAGAGCTTCATCATCCAGTACATCTGTGCTGAAAGGAAATGTGTCATTTGTGTGAATCTCCACCATCAAATTAATGCAGAGATTATTTTAACAAAGGCACCAAAGCGTCGTTTAATCTGCCGTAATGTTTTGTTTTATATGCATCACATTTTAGATTTAGTAGGACAGCAGAACTGGGATAGAAGATAAAGTTTTTACACATACGCGGCCATAGTAGTTGAGATTAATAACTCTTACTTCCTGGGCTTACACCAGGGTTCAGTAATCTACTGAACACCTTCAGAGGTCATAATGAGTTTGCTTAATGAGTCTTTGAGAACAAATTTTTAATATTTAATAGCTTTTTAATGCTACAGGTATCTGTCAGGCCAGTGCTCCCCGTAAGCTGACAAAGGCCTCCATCTTCACAGGTCACCTGTCTTCAGGACTTCTTTGCAGAAGATGATATTTTCTTTGCCTGTGGACCCGAGAAGTTCCGTTATCAGGACGACTTCAACTTGGATGAAAATGGTGAGTGTTTCATTTAATGGATGGGTAAGAAACTGAAATACTTCCTGTTTGTGTTTGAAACCTTTTTCTCTTGTCTTTCTGCCCGCTTCAACACATTTGCACATGTACAACGATTAGAAATTAGAAACATCTAATTGATTCTTTCCTGCGGTGCTTCGTTTGATTGTGATTATGTGTGTTTCTTGGTGAGAAGATGGGAACAGATTTAATTTTGCACTGAATATAGACGGACATACCATTAAAGCTTAATTCTCCTGAAGTAGTTTAAATCTGCTCAATGGGCACACCAGTACAACACAGTTATCACCTATAAACTCTTTCTGTGATTTTGTTAAAAACACTCACCACTAATATTATATTTCTCATTACTGGCACTTTTATCTGCACCTGGTTTTAATAGAATTTCCTTTCCTTTTGCGAACATGTCTATAAATGCTGTCAAACTAACTAAGATAAATGACTACTAAATGTTTGCCATCTTCTCTTTCTGCAGAATGCAGAGTGTCAAAGTCTGCGTCGTACGGCCGCCTCCCCTCTTTGCACGGCCGCGGTTCTCCCAGAGCTGGAGGGATGTCTCGCAGGAGTAAATCTCCATCATCCAACAGTTCAGGTACATGCTTGTGTCCTGACATAGGAAAATGACACTGATCCTTTATTTTTATTTTTTTTAAAAATGACTTCAAACTGCATCCACAGCCAACGGCACTGCAGGCAGCCAGCTGTCCACACCTCGGTCTGGAAAGTCTCCCAGTCCATCTCCCACCAGTCCAGCCAGCCTGAGAAGACGGCGGGTAATTATAATAAATAAAAAAAAGGATTATTTTTCCATGTGAACTCCTGATAGATCGGATGTCTTGAATCGCATTAGATGGGCTTTTATAATGATTTACCAGCTGCTTTTTAATCGCCATCATGTGTTGCGGGACATTTAAAGTGATCCCCAACCATGAAGACATGTCATCCTGACTAGATTGCTTTTGAGGCACAATTTATAGACGCATTTTAAAAACCGTAACTGAAAGTATGAAACTGTAAAAGTGTAACAGTGTCCTGTTTACAATAACTTAGAAGTAATTTTGTGTTTTTCTACTGTCAAAGGCCGCCATGATACCTAATCATGCATTGCATTCTGGGACCATCTACATCACAAAGTTGTTTGATACGCCACGACCTATACACACAGTGTTTCATGTCTGGACTCCACTCATTTCTACTCCAATCACACAGTATGGGACGGAAATTAAACCATTTGCTAAGAGAAAATGTGCTGCTGTCACGGTGAAATATGAAATTTGAGTCGCATAGTTCTTTGTAACTCATTTATTAATTGTGCCCTGGAAGCAATCTAATAAGGATTAAATATCTTCATAGTCAGGGTTTCCTTTCAGGTGTAAGGAGGCTCTGCTCTGCACACCTTTCTCCCTCAGCTTTGATTTACTGACCAGCAGTGTCCTCACTCTTGTAAACGGTCTCTTGTGTCCAGGGCTCCCAGCACAGTGGTTCTTCACTTTCTTTAGCCTCCACAAAGGTTTGCAGCTCCATGGATGAAGGCGATGGTCCTGGCAGTGAAGGTAGGATCTGCTCACGCTTGTTACTAGGACACTATTTCTATTTTTGTCTTCCCAATCTTATCTTGCGTTTCTCCTCAGCCGAGCTGATGGATGAGCCCTCCTCCATCCCCGCCTCCATAGCAGAGAGGTACAAAGTTGGGAGGACTTTAGGAGATGGAAACTTTGCCGTCGTCCGAGAGTGTGTGGAAAGATCCACCGGACGAGAGTACGCTCTGAAGGTCATCAGCAAGAATAAATGCAGGGGAAAGGTCAGCATGTTCACGTTCACATGAGTTTGTGTAACCACAGTTGGATATTTGACACTGACTGGATTTGCTCTATCGTCCAGGAGCACATGATCCAGAGTGAAGTGTCCATCCTTCGGCGCGTGAAACATCCCAACATTGTGCTTCTGATCGAGGAGATTGACACTCACAGTGACCTTTACCTCGTCATGGAGTTGGTTAAGGTGCTTCGTGTTTGACATATTCCACAAAGAATTTCAGGAGCCAGACATTCTCCTGACTGGTTGCATCAGTCCCTACACCCTCCCTAACCTTTCACCGTTTCTCCAGGGCGGCGATCTCTTTGACGCAATCATCTCGTCCAACAAATACACAGAGCGAGATGCCAGCTGCATGCTCTTCAACCTGGCCAGCGCCATCAAGTACCTGCACAGTCTCAACATCGTCCACAGGGACATAAAACCAGAAAACCTCCTGGTGAGTTGGACCCTGCAGAGATGGACCAGCAGGCCGTCAGTCCACATAGCTGATAAGTAGTCACTCAGAAATAGAGTTTACACTTAGAAAAGCCAGAAGACAAACCCTGCAACCATCACCACCAGTCAGCCTTTTAACAGAATTACTTGAAATTTACAAGAGGACTTCATTTATTGTTTCATACTATTACTATATGCATTCTATCCGATCTAATTTAACATTTAAAAGCAACAGTACTACATGTGGTTTAGTCTTGGATGATTTTAGATGCTCTTTCTTCCTGAATGTATTAAGCTCAGCATTGCCATAATTAGCAGAGATGGCTGGGTCTACTTTTTCCTCCGCTTACCTCGTTGTTTGACGCTCAGGTTTATGAACATCCGGATGGCAGTAAATCGCTGAAGCTCGGTGACTTTGGCTTGGCTACAGTCGTCAACGGGCCTCTCCATACCGTGTGCGGCACACCCACTTACGTTGCACCAGAGATCATCGCTGAGACGGGGTGAGTCACACAGATACATTTTTTTTTTTTTTTTAAGTGACTTGGTCCTCTTCCCCCTTTACAAATGTGTGTGTGGTCTCATACCTGATGTCTCTCTCTCACAGATATGGCCTCAAGGTTGACATCTGGGCAGCTGGCGTCATCACGTACATTCTTCTCTGTGGCTTCCCTCCGTTCCGTGGGTACGCACTTGTGTTGGTGAGGAACCAACCAAAGTCTCCACACCTTCTAAAACACTCTGTATTTCTGTATTGCACAGCAGCGGCGATGACCAGGAAGCTCTCTTCCAGCAGATTCTGCAGGGCCTGCTTGATTTCCCAGCACCTTACTGGGACAACGTGTCTGACAGTGCTAAGGTTGGTGTTTGGAAGTCTATTATTAGTACATCATACCCCATTTAAATATGCCTGATATGTGGTGTCTTGGGGATCATGATTGTAGCTAACATATCATCTTTTTCTAGGCTGTGATCACTGGGATGCTGCAGGTGGAGGTGGACCAGAGGTACACGGCCGTGCAGGTGCTCGATCATCCATGGGTCAATGTAAGTTCAGCTCGCCACAATCACACGGACATGCATTGAAGCAACAGAGCTGACGCTGCGGGTGCATTTCCCAGGATGATGGCGTCTCAGAAAACGAGAACCAGTTGTCTGTGGCCGGGAAGATCAAGAAGCACTTCAACACAGGGCCCAAGCTCAGCAGCACCTCAGCGGGCGTGTCCGTCATCACGGTAAGCTCCGGCGGCTGTGCGCGGCTCTGTAGCAGCAAGCTTTATCACACTTCTAGATGGCTGCGCTTTATCAAAGATGCTTTGAATGGCAAAAACATCTGCTTTTTTTAAAACCCGGCTTCATATCTGTCTGCTGCTTCTGCATGCAAATAACTTGAATGGCTCAGTGTTGGTGTTTGTGTCATTGCTGCTCTTGAAAGGCAGCAGAAATCACTCATCCATCTTTACCTCACATAATCCATTTCTCATTTACTGACCATCCAACCCTTAAATGGACTGTCAGTACTGTTGTATGGAGACCTTTCAATACTTGTGTCCAACCCTTAAATGGACTGTGCTAGTGTTTCTTTGAAGGATTGTAGAAAGAAATACTTTTTTGCAACTTTGGATTGAAGAATTAGGTTGGTTGAAATGCTGTGTTTCATAATTTTTCGCTGTAGGCAATTGAAGCAGTCAGGTAACCCATCCAAAATATTCGTGATGGTTGAAATTGTCAGATTGAAGCGATCCATTTTGACCCTTCTTTTTTTCCACATCATCGGGCAGTGCGCTTTAGCTCGAATCAGCTCAGTTTTGCAGTCCTTTCAAGGTGTATCTCAGAATTGCGCTGATCTGTTTCTGCTCAGCCGGACCAGGACTTTACCCACCAGCGGTCAGGGTCTTTGCACCACAACCAGAATCCAGGAATGTACTGGATAAGGTACGGCACAGCATAGCTCTAAATTGCAGTGCTTCCATGGCATAGTGCTGGCAGTCCCATTTCCCAAGAGGTCTTTAAGCCAGTGACCCCCTCCATCACGCTTCATTCTTCTTTTTTTTTTTTTAACCACATTAATCCCATCAGTCCATAACATGACTTCAATTAGTGCTGTGGCTGTTTGCTTATGCCTGGTCATGTAGTTATCTTGCTTTTGATTCGTTCCTTCATATTGGGTTACGTTTAATGCATTTGAAGGCTCATGTGAAGCATGAAACTTTCAGTTTAACCTCTTCACAAGAGGCCACTGTAGTGTAGCGAACGCAGTCTCCCAGGCTGCAGTAACAGTGGCTGCTGTGTCGCTCTTCCCCAGACCACGCCACTTGATAAAGAGAAGCAAGTTTTCAGACGAAGACGCAACCAGGATGTGAAGCTGGTCCCTCAGCTCCCACACAGCATTGGTGCTGGCGTGTCCCACAGTGCCGATTTCACCCCCGAGTCTGAGGACTATTCCCTAAGTTCAGCAGACACTGTCCGTTCCCCAATCTCTCCATTCTGAGGCCACAGCACTATCCACCCTTCAATGGAGAAGTGGAAGTGGGTGGAGTGACGGTTGGGTTCAGTGTGCTGACTTAATATTCAATGTATACCCATTTTTTAAATCATTTTTTATTTGCCATAAGGTTTATTGAAGAAAAATGATTGAGCATGCATATGTTTATGAAGATATTTTCTAGTGCGTTACCAAATTGCGTAAGCCTTATTTCTTAATCAGCAAGTACTGATTGATGTTATTCGAGTGCCCTCCAGCGGTCATTATTACGTACTGCAGAAATGACTCCCTGCTTCATGAAGCATTTACTGAGATGAACTTGCAAATGATTGCGTCTGACATGCCCTGTCGTTGGCATTGTCATGAAGTTCAAAACACTTTACAACTTTTAAAAATAAAAATTGTTGGTTCAGCTGTTACAAGCACATGACATAATGTATCTGGATCTAGCAGTAGTACTCCATACTCCTGGTGCATTATCTGCAAAAGGCACAGGAAATGAAAAACGCTGCTATATTGTACCACAAACTGCACAGAGCACATTTTGATGTGGGGGGACAAATATTGTCCTTCCCTTTGGTAGCTTATGTCTTACAGCATTGAGGACAGTAATGTTTGACGGTGAATGGTGACGCTCACCTGTACGCTTGGGTGCAGTGATGCAGATGAATGTTAGTGCTGCATTGTTGTGCATAATTGAGCCTTCTTTAGGTGCATATTTGGATTTAAGTGCAATTAAGTTTATTGCCCATCAAGCACAGTATTTTAATGCTTTCCTTCCAAATGCTGGAAACAGTCAGAATGTGTTGCAGGTGTTTGCAGACAGTGCTTAGCGACAAGATGGCAATTAATGTTTCTTTTTTTTTCTACTGAAGAAACACAGATGTTGGAAAACAATAGTGCTTCCAGTTATTTTAATATTTAGCGTTACTTTTTAATCAATCTTAGCATGACTCAAATGGTTGGCTCGTCGTACTAAAAGACGCATTGTCTGGCTGCTGTACATGAAGGGGGAAGATATCTCTCATTCCTTGCATTTAACCTGCATGTGTATTTAAAAAAAGAGCATCTTTTTGTCTTCTGTTTGACACACCTCTGTCCAATAACCTGTTACATAGCTATGTGCCGTTGCGGTAAAACACGACTCATACTACAGTTAAGACTTGTATATACACATGTGTAAGAACATTTTAAGAAATGTAACACCACAAATTTTCTGTTGTAAAAGGGCTGTTCAGTTTTTGACTCGTGTGACACAAAGCACAAAGACAGCATGTTGTTTGGTTGATTTTGGAATGCGTTTGCTTTTAGTAGCTGCAAAAGTATCGTTTGAAGTTGTGGCATTCAAAGAAAAATTGCAATGTGTTATGTGGTCAAGGATGAATGTTGAACGTTGTATTTATATGTACAAATAGTCTCATAACGTGTGGATGGAAAAATCCCAGTGTAGTCTGAGAAGTAATATGGAAATAAAAGCAGTCAAAGACTAGAATTTTATATTTCCGAAACTCAATTTGTGCAGTACCATAATCTGACAGTAGGTGGCAGTATAACCAAACCAAAAGCTTGCACGGTATTCTCCAGAATTCCACCTCCCCTCACTCAGTACATGCGCGATTATGCACACTAATTGCAGTTTATTAACGTGCATTAAAGAAACAACAATGGACAGACCACACAGGTAAAATGTCAAATATTGTGACACAATAAATTCGCTTTTACTGAAAAAGCAATTAACTATTCATTTATTTTTTTACAACACAGCAGCAAATTTATGCAAAACAACTCACAATCTTTATAAAGTCTGAAACAAAAGGCATTTGATGCAAACAACTACAAAATTAACCCAGTCTCTTGGGTAGATTTACAGCAGGTGAATTAATTATTGAACATGTCACCATTTTTCTCAGTAAACTTGGTTTAAAAGGTAAATTGGTTGTACTGAGATGGAATTTTCACCAGTTTCCACACAGCTAAGAAGCCAAAGCAAATGAATTCACCAATTAAGTGTTATGGAATGATGTGAAATGACGCAATAAAAAAAGTATTGAACACAGGGAAATGGAAGTGCAAAAATGCACAGAAAGCCAAAATGGCTAACTTCTCAGTCATTAGAAAGCAATCTCGCCTCTTGTCACTGCAAGTTAACAGCAGCTGGGTCAGTCCCAACTGATGGTGGCCTTAAAGGTGTCACCACCAGTACCACCACAAGGAATGGGTAAACACAAAGAGCTGTGTTTACAGACCTGTGCAAGCTCATTGGTGCAAAGCCTGCTGAAGACACTGGCATTTTAGAGCCATAATCATCATACTCACAAGATTTCTAACAATACTTTTTCATGGATCCCTTGTGAAGAGTTCTGGATTTTTGCTGCATAACATTTGGGCAAGCCCATGGCAAAAATACAACATGTTCAGAGGGAAGTAACGCTGAAGATGACCCATGGAGGCCAGGAATCCCACCAGAGAAGCAAAATAAACAACCAATCACTTGATGTGAATCCAATTGAAAATCTATGGAGAACTAAAGATCTGAAGACCATTTTTGTGGAAGAATGGGCCAAAATCCACCTCAACAGTGCATGTTGAGGTGGATGACTACTTTCTCCATCCAGGAGACCTGAAGCATCATTACCAGCAAATGCTTCTGTTTGACAGGTTAAATAACAAAGTTATTTGTTTTGGATTCTTTGTATTGGACAGACTACTGAGAAGAAAACTGGCTTGTTCAATGCTTATTTTACCTGCTGTAGATGCACAATGTGGCTCTAGAACGACAGACAGGGTTGCAACTTATAGCACGGTTAGAAAATCAAAATGCAAATTCAAATTTGCATATTTGTCATTTCACATCAGCCCCTCCTCAGGTTTGTGGCCTTTGAAGTCATTATTGGAAGCATCTGAACTGTGATTTAAATGTGTTTGAGTAAACACTTCATGATTCATCATCAGTAAATTCTCAGCTTGAAATAGAATTAGCACTAATCCCAAAGACATCAATGAGTTCAGAAAAAATGACTTCTGTCACAACAACTAACATAACAATTACTCTGCTTAGACACGAAACATTTGAACACGAACAATGAGCAAACGATAAACCTATACACCTTTTACTAACTAATATTTGAAGTGCAATGAAGACATTTTAAACATTTGAGATTTAAACTGCTGCCAACAAGATGGTTGGTCTAACAGTGCATGTATCTTTCATTTATAGATTCTTTTTTTCATATAAAAGTATTAATGAACATGTTTTTCATATAAACATATAAATGTTCCAACAGAAAATCCCTCATTTTTGAATGTTCACAGTTTAAATCAGGATCTTAATAGCTACATTGTGTTTTGAACCTGTCTCCAGTCCCCGCTCGCACTGAACAGACTCGCTTTGTTTCGCTGGTGCTCGGGTGAAACACGAAATCCAGCAGTAAAAAGCATCCCAGCGGAGGTTCACCGTAGACCATCTGAACGCGTTGTGGAAAAAAAAAAACTAATACTACCGTGTTTGTTTTCCAGGCCGCTGGCCCTCCGGCGTGGATAAGGCATTAGTTTGATGCTCAGTACCTGTTCTGATGCTCGTAGTGCCACCGGTTGAAATCAATGTTGAATGCCACAATGCTGCCAGAGACCATTCCTGTGATCAAAGTCCTGTGGAGGAAAAAGAGCAGAGGTTCAGAAACATAAAGATAATTCCTCAATTACGTCGGGATGACCAGGATGGACTCGGTGTAAGAGACCGATCTGCGAATGATTTGTTAAAAGGTGTGTCGTGGTGAATCAGACAGGTCATCAGAGCTTCAACAGTAAAATGTCAAATTCCCCTCTCTGCAGAAACAGACCATTAAAATGGGCCCTTTCCCTCAACTATGTAGGAAAAGCAGCTGATTTCACAGGGTCATCTTGTACTGTTCCAGCCCGAGGGCTTCAGAGCTGAATACACAATGAGCAGCTGGAGCAGAATGCTCTGAGCAGAGTTCACTTGTTACCTACAGTCAGCTTGACTGCTTTCACAAATGTTTGTCATTGATGGCTTGTTATGTTAAACTGACAAAGTCCTAATTTTATCTTTAATATACGTTAAATTACTGTTCCGAGCCATCTTACTGGTGACGGCTGACTTGTTTAAGAGAAGGGGCTCACTTCTGGGTCATCCACACAGAAGTCCCTGCGAGAGGTTTACCCCGTGGCTGTAAAGTGTGGCTTGAATGTTCGGATTCTTTAACCACTCTTGACTGCCGGGGTCACATGATGACGTCAGGCCTATCGCCCTGGAGCGAACACTGTCACGTCTCTGCCGCCAACTTTAATGACTCCTGACGAATCCCGCAGAGTGCAAATATGGAGGAGAAAAACATGCCGCTGACCTGCCGACGGCCTTTTGCTGTATCTGTGCGCGCACTGTCTCTTTCTGCAAAATTAATGCATTTGCAGAAGACAACTGTCGCTATGGCAACATGGGTTCTTATTCATGGGAAAGACCGGTGGACGCCCAACTAAAACAGACAATGACATCCATGAAACCATGTTTTTTTGTTATGAGCCGACACAGACGGGTTTGCCAAGTAATTCCTTCTCTCACATGTACATTTAGCCTGTTAAAATATGTTATGTTACAAAAGTATCCAAGTGTCTTTTCTGACTGATTTGAGTGTTCCCTTTATTCTTTTGAGCAGATCGTTGCTCCGGTAGTCGAGCACATTACAGCTCTGAGGCTTCAGGCCAGGGGGCTGCACTCAGCATCAAGCCATGTCTTCTGGCTCCACCACGATGTCTCATTAGTCAATAACGGTGTATTAAAGTCTGTCTGTATATACTGGAGCTCCACAACAATCAATTTACATTGATTGCTTTGTACAAAATGGTATCGTTTCAGCTGTTCTTTGTACGCAGAACCCGTCTATCATTTGTACACTGTGCTCTGACCTTTGGTCATGTGAGAGGTCCATGGCCCGGATGCCTGCATCGCAGCCAGGGTAGACGTACAGCTGTTTGAAGTCACAGGCCTGCCACACCTCCACCACACCGTTATCTCCACCCGTCACCAGGTTGTGGCCATCGTTGCTCAGGACAATCGCCTGCAGATATAGAAGAAGGGCTCCAGCATATAAAAAGGTAGCGAACAAACTCTTCTGTCAGCATTAATCCCACATGCATTTGTTTGACTTAAAGGCTTATAAGACGAGATTCGTCTCTTTTTGTGCGTTGCCTCCTCACCCTGGTGGAGTCATTGATCTCCATCCGTGCCAGCAGTTTTCCATTAATGCTGAAGTTGCAGAAGCGACCTCTTTCATAGCAGATGATGCAGTGGCCCTCGCTGGAGACGGAGATGAGCCGGGGCCGCTGGAAGAGGTCCGGAGCCTCCAGAGCCCGCAGAAGGTCTCCCGTGATGGTGTGGACCAGACATGGACCCTCTGCCAAAGCAAAACACGCAGAATTCTCAACCCTTTCCTGTTTCAGCACGGTGTGACAGCTTTTTATTTTATTCGCATGAATAGACGAACCTTTGGCTCCACTGATGACCAGGCCGAGTTCTGCACACACGGACACACAAACGACTTCCTGGTCGTGGCCCGTGAGAACAGCTCGAGGGGCCGGGTAGTCGCCTTCAAAGTAAGACATGCCACAAAATAAATTAGTTTGAGTCAAAATATCAGTCCTAAATAATCTGCTTGCCAGCACAGGAGCCTTCCTGATGATTTGGTGTAACCCAACCATCAACACCAGGCTGTGAGCACGCCACACGTCTGCTCCCGGGTGAGGTCTCTCTCAATTGTAATGCAAATGCTGGCTATGCTTACTGATGATCATCAAGCCACTTGATTTCTCCCCACGTGTCACATGATTGATGATGGTCAGGGGAGAGGTTAGTGAGGGGAGTTTCACAGCGGCCAAGCACAAATACCGGTTAAATAGCAGTGGCACTCTTACACAAGTACTGGTGAATGCGCCCTAATCAATCTATATGTTCTCTGAACCTGGAATGATTGTTGCAAATGGGTTAGAATTTAATCACAAGTGCAGACATAAAATAGTTTTACAATTTCAGGTAAAACATAAATGTGGGTCCTTGCTATTTCCGACCTTCTAGTCCCTCAGTAAAGAAAATTCACAGAAATACCACTAAAAGTTGTGCGACATTCAGTGAATATAGTGAAAGTTACTCTGACCACCAGATGACAGTTTTGTCCCTCTCGATGACGGGAACATGTCCCCCCCCACCCTCTCCGCGATCATCCCCCACTCCTCCAGCTCAGCTGGTTGGGTCCAGTCAGTGAAGCCGGACTGTGATCGATGCAGCAGGGTCCCCCAGAGACCCGGACCTGAGCAGGCCTGTCAGCCCCAGCACCCTGCGTTGAGGGGAGCTGAATAGGACAAGTGTCAGAAAAAGTCTCCAGAGGGAGAAAGAACCTTGTGTAGCTCACCTGCCCGACAAAAGATTCAATCAGCCGGCGTTGCGCCACCCCTCACCCTCTCTGAGCCCCTGGGACGGGCTGAAGTCAGCCACCACAATTACCTGGTGAAAATATCCCCTTACAACGGTGTGATGGGAGCAGTTGGAGAGGCTGGCCCGTGATTGAGTTGGAAGTCCTTTTAATTACTACACGCGTGCACGCCCTTGCGGGGTGTTGGTGACTGGTATGACACGCTCACACCTCCTCCCGTCAACATTAGGGAAAATAAATGGACATGAAATCAGCAGAATGGATTGGAAAAAAGAAAGCTACATGGGGCAACCTGCTAATTATTGCCAATTTTGCCCTTGATATTTAAAGTAGGTTTTTAAAAATATAGATATATTTCTTTGTCAAATCAATCAAGTTTACCATATCCGGCTTCTAAGGTGTTGCTTAGAAAGATGTGTATTGATCCCATATTGACAAGAGATTGGATTTGGTGAAATCACATTCTCTCTCTGTTCCTGCAGAAGATCTATGCAGCTTTTGTCCATTGCACAATATGTGCTGAATGGTGGTGTGAATATCTGGGGAACGCTGCTCTCCTGCAGCAGCAACACAAGTGCGATTGCCCCTCGCTAATTGGAGGCAGCCAAGCTGAAACTCTTAATTAACTGTTTTGAGTTCCAGCGAAGTTAATTGGAGAAAATTCACAACTAATTTTCAGATGTGAAAATCGATGACAGTTGAAAACAAGATTTCCTTGTAGACACACACACAAGTAAAAAAAAAGAACAAAAACATCTTTCACATTATAGAGGGCTTGTTATTTGTACCATTATGCAGCATCTGCTACTGCTATTGTCTGTTATGATGGATCATGCACGGACTTGTGCCATGTTGATAGAAAGGAAATCTGGAATCCTCCACTTCCAAGCAACACGCATCAATAAAATGATTCACACTAATTTATCACAGCCATGACGCAGATAATTATCTCCCCATTGCCTCACATTGGATTTTGTTGGTAGCATTGCTGATTTTTTTTTTTTGTTAATTACCCTTAAGTTTGGAATGTGTTTCAAATGTGTGACAGTAAAAATTCATATTTGTGCTCTACTAACCGTTACTGGTGTTGTCGCCGATGATATGGTGTCTCCCACTCCAGTACCACAGCAGAAGAGTTGCATCCCTGGACCCAGAAACAATGTAGCAGTCTCCGCCAATGTACGATTCCGATCTGGCCAGGCACGTCACCACATCCCAGTGGCCAAAAACTATCTGTGTCAGCTTGCCTAAAGACATAAGTACACTTTTGAATTTTGCAGTATTTTAAAGATTATAAAAGGTATTCTGGAAATGTGAAGTATATTAAATAGTTATAAAGTGAAATAAATTGCGCAAACTGCTGGAATTTGCATTTTCCTCACAAGTAAATGAGCAAACTAAAACCTTCTATTATAGTCTTAGAACAGAGTGGCCTTATGGTGTTCAGTCCTGCACACATCAGCAGACACATTTATAGAAAATAGGGTTTACACTTGAGCCTACCTGTCTCCGAGGAGTACACACGAAAGCTCTTGTCCCAGAAGCCACACACTAGTATGTAGCGGTTGTCAGCTGTCACCACAAAACAGTGTGAGGTGATCTGGATGCTCTGGTCCACTAGGTCTGTGATCTGACGCTTGTTGCTTCCAGTACTGTTGGCTGTAACAAGTGTGGGGGGGCGGCAGCATTCAGTACATTTTACTGAAATTAGTTTTGACCAACAGAGGAAATAGATGGATTTACTTACTAACTAAAGAATCCATTTCTATGGGGAGATGATGGGCTTGATCCAGAGAGTAGCCAGGTGCTCCTCGGAGACCTCCATGCAGACAGGAATACATGCAGAAATGCATCAGTGAGGCTATATGGAATCTGTTTGTGTGTATTTGTGCACATTGTTTGTTTTATATCGCCAAACTTAACGTAGGGATTTCTGAATGGGGGCTATTCCGCATCTGGAGCCATTTTCAGCTTAAAAAAATGCTCAAAACTATGAAGGCTGCATTATTGTCAGTATTGTGAAAAGCTTTCCCCTCCCCTCCGACGGGATGGCGAGCTGCCGCAGCTGCATTCATTAGCGTGGGCGCAGCCACACGGTGCGGCTGGACTCTGGTTCTGAGCTGTGCGTTTCTCCTGAGACAGATGGGGACGTGTGAGGAGAATGTGGCGCAGTTGCGACCTAATTTCCGAGCAACCAATGCATTGGCCCTCTGACCTTTAGGTGAGGCCAGTTCTCAGGGAGGGGCTCTGTGGGTAATGTTGTCCGCACACGTCTGAAAAGGAACATGTGGAAACACTCATGGTCAACTTACCTAGGAAGTACTAGGCTTTCACACAGCCAGCTGGCTACAGCTCCATTATGAGGGGAGAGCAGCATGGTGTGCGATCGTGATGAAGTGATTTTTGAGGACTACTGCTGTGGTAGGTATCACATGTGACACAGCTCATTTTTACAAGGGTAAATATTTTAGTTTTCAGGACATGAAAAAATACCATTCCATTTTTTTCCCAACTCTATATTCTATCCAATTTGAGTCTAGTTGGTGGGACTAAAATCTACCACCCGTGGCTTTCTAGAAGGCATTGCTCAAGCTGTACCTGGTGGACCTCTGAATGTACGTCCCACAGTTATGAAGCAGACGTTAAATCCTGAGGTTTGAAACCTCCGCTTACCAACAGTGTTGTTCCATCGGTTAACGGCGAATAGGCGACTGCAGGTGACGGTGACCACCGCAGGTATGGTGAGATGGGGGAGGGTGTTTGCCGCCACATGAGTTACAGGTGAATTGGATGGAAACTTCAAAACCATGATGACATCCTGCTGCATCTGGTCCTTGAACATGAGAGGACTCTGTAAGGGAGAGGAGAAGAGAGGAAAATCAGTCAAAGTAAAATCAGAAATATAAAGACATCCCTTTCCAAAGAGGCAAGGGACACTAATGTTGGTTCTACATGTGAGGTGGTATATTGATGTTTATCATTGAAACTTAGAGTCATGCAGGAAACACAGCTAACCCATAAATCCAATTTTCAACTTATGACACTTGGCTTTAAGCCATAGTTTAATCTAGACAATATAAACCTTTTCCATTAAACATGACTCAATGCTCCAGAAATTGCTCTCTCTTCTAGTAGGTGCCTGTTTAACTTCTGTGTATGTGGCTGTTTTATTTCATAAGAGTCAACCTTCACTTTCATGTTTATATGATCAATGTGTTATTTAAAATAAATAAATAAATAAAACCAACTAGGACACTTGCATGTGTTTTTAAAGGTGTGATAAGTTCAGCAGTGTGTAATTGTTCTAGAAACAGAGGAGGGTAGTCTGTGAACCTTTAATAAGGTTTAGCTCTAATTCTCATGTCTAGTGTCTGGACAGAAGTGGATAAGAAAGCAAAAAAGAAAAAGAGAAAAAGGACCTGCCTTACAAACTTTTTGGTGGGGAAGATGAAACATGTGTAGATAATGAGGGCCAGGCTGCCTATTACATGAATCCCATCTTTATGCAGAAGAATGAAGCTTCTAGGCCAGTAGGGAGCACTCTTCCCTTTAGCCCACACTGGTAGAGCACAGCAATACTTGGAAAACATACTGGAGCTGAGAGTGTGTCCCTATACTGCAGGCCTGTGACCTACATGAGGTAAACCATCTAAAATATTTAGTTTTGGTTATGCCGTCTAAGAGAAAAATGAGATTAAGGTGTAGAAAATCTAAAAATCCTCCATCGACACACAAACGCAGCCATGCAAGCGCGCCCGACTCATATTTGTGCAAGCCCACGTATTCTCTCTCATCACCACCACCACCACCAATAGAGTTGCAGGCGGATTTTCCCAGCATGCTCGGTGTGCTCACCAGGTGCATGGCGGAGCTGCGTGGAGGATGTGGCTCAATAAGCAACTGAGATGGCGTCTGTCCAAAGTGCTGGATCTGTGCCTCCGTGGCCTGCAGGAAAGAGAGGGAGAGCGAGAGGGAGAGCGAGAGAGAGGCTGTCACAATCAATATGCATCAAAGTGATGGGTCAATGCGTTACTTGACAATGCAAGCAAATCCTAACTCAGCCATGCCTCTCTCTGAGGAAGAGGGGGAGGCAACGGGGGAAAGGGGAGCTCTCCCAATCCCCCTTGTGCTCCCCCTTCCCCCCTCAGCCTGCAGAGTCATCCAAGTGTTAGTATGGAAGAGACAAGCCTTTTCCTATTAACATGCTTCAGTTAACCATTCCCATTTCCAGTTGCAGGGGCCTCGGCTGCATAAACGTTAACCTGGAGTGACATGCAGCCAGGAGTGCGGCAGACTGGCCCGTTTTTAGATGTTATTGTGCTTGAAACAAAGAAAAAAAAAAGTCTGTCCGCGCACACAGAGCCATGTTAAGGCAGAGCCACAAAATCACACAGGCAGACCAGGATGATTTGCCTGTGGGTGTCTCGGGGATGGGATGCATGATGGGATACGAGCCGAGAATCTGAATGCCCGCGCGTCACGAGAGTAAAACCCGCAGAAGTCACACTCTGAGCAGAGAAAAGAAAGCACGCACGAAGGACAGTTTTTGCTATTATTAGAAAATACTTTGCTTTTAAAAAGGAAAAAAAAAAAACAATGTCCTTTGACTTCAGTAAGTGGTGAAAAAAATAAGCAGCGAGAGCTGCGGAGCTTGACTGAAAGTGGGGCACTTGATGTTCACGGTGATTGATGTGACTGGAGCCACTTCCACCATCAGAGGGGAGCTTGTAGATGTCTGTCAATGCCACTGCGCACAATGGAACACACATCAGTCAGCCTAACGCCTGCCCTTCTGACTGCTGGGGTGACTAGCCTTCATTTTCCTCTGCCTGTACACACGGCTCACTATCAAAAGGGCCTATTGGGAAGCACATGTCACATGGGAAGATGCGGTGCGGGGAGTTTGGAGGTGATACCGGATTGGGACAGGCCACCTGCAAGCCAAGAAGTCACCCTCAACACCCCCGGTCACTTCCTATTTTCTACAGCCCCAAAATAAAAAAATAAATAAATAAATAAAAAAAAGAGTCCACGCGGTCGAGTGCCACGGTGCAGCAGCCAAAGTTTCGTGCAAGTTGGTGAACACATTTGGCAACCATTAAGTGCTCGTCCTCTTTTTGTTTTACAAGCCAGTCTGTCAAGTCATAAGCGACTGACAACGTGGCTATTTAAGGTTAGGTTTAAGACGAGGGTCACGATGTCGGAGCGAGTTTGGAAATTTGATACAAAGATGAGAAAGATGAGGACCATGTGGAAATCATCACCATATTTCTTGTGATGGTTGTATTACAAAAGGAACATTCTGGTAGTTTCAGAAAACCCTGGTGTCCTGTATTTTTTCCATGATGGAAAGGGAAGATTTTGTCCAGATATATTTGTTTCATATTAACGTTATAAGGTTCAAAACAAGTCAATATATCTCAGGTGTCTCAACCTTGATCCTTTCTGGGGTTTGTCAGAAAAGTATCTCTATCTCAGCGTGAAATGGAAAGCAGTTGATTGCTTTATGTCATCTCCGCTTTTGTTTTATTGCTAATAACACTTATTGCCAAAACGATGTGGAAGCCACAGCTGTGATGCTTGATTGAGCACCTAAAAGTCAGCGCAACTCATCGCTTCTGCACGTCATTTTGCCTTTTGCTCAAATGGCCACGGAAGCGGCCGATCCCCAAACGGCATATCCGGGAAATGCGGCCGTGTCACCAAGAATGCAAACATGGCCGAGCAGTGAACCACTTAGCCTTGTGGGACCGGCCTGGGCTCATGACACCAGAGTTCAGCAGGAGTACAACGAAAGGCGCAGAATGATTTCATGAAGTGAGTCTGGTTTTCGTTTAGTACAAACAAACAAAACCACACTGAACTTATTTATTCACATGAATTCTAATTCGAGTTGAAAAACGCAGTTACTTTCTCACATTTGAAAATTGACTTGCCAATAAAAATGTGTTTAAGCCTACATTGTCTTGGACTAAATACTGAAAGAATTTTCCGGAGGGTGTTTTTTGATTGACAGGTATGTAGTTGACATGTGAAGCACTGACTGGGGGGGCAAGTATGTTTCAAGCAATGTGTTCGGCTATTACAAAACACCCATATGAGTCGGTGAACAATCCTTGTCACTGAGGTCAAGTAACAAACACACCCAGACCTTAACTACGCTGTGAATATTACGGTGTGATTAATGTTGCTTCAAAGCTCTTTGGTGGCTAAAAAAAAAAAAACACCCTCTTTGTTATAGAGGGGGCAGGAGAGGAGGAACAGTGTCCCACTGATGAATAATTTGTCCGCTGATTTCTGAGTGACACTCCGGGGTCTGAATCAAGGGGTTGCTGTCATGTTTTTCCATAAGAGGGGGCTGTCAGGAGGAGCAACACAAAGGAGGACTGCTGTTTGGGCACCGTGCCCAGTCGAGCCGTCATTGTGCTCGGGCCTGGCGACACATCAGAGTGTGTCATCAATTCTACCTGAAGCGTGGGCGGGAACCATCTCTCGTGACCTCTGATTTCCTGACATTTCAAATGGCTTAATTGTTGCGGCTAATGCCAGATCCATAGCTTCACCTGTCAGGCCATGGATGAATCAATACCCTGGAGTCAATCGTCACATTTCAGCACGTCTCAGCAAGACATGTATATGGCACTTTTCCATGCTGCACCTCACTGACTCAGACCAGCCTGCGTGAAACAGCCAACCGCAGTGGGAATTCTGTTCTTTCAGGAAATCACCACAACTGCTGCCATAAAACTCTTGCATGCGCATTAACATAAGTTTGAAAGACTTGTAAGTTACAGGAATTAACTTGTATGCATTTTCCATTTCAAATGTTACTCTACGGTTAGAGGATAGGAGTAAGATGTTCAAAAACATCCATTGTGATAACGCACTTTTAAGAATATTCTGGTGTTCCTCGCCATGAGGTTATATTTGTGACAGAAAGAGTGTTGCATGAAATTAGAAACAACTGAAGGCATGAAGGCTTGTCTTAATTAGTGCTCATCATATCAACATTACATCAGTTGCAATTAGCAGGCCAATTTATTTTTCTTGCAAAAAAAGCAACATTCATATGTCACAATACCATCATCGAGGTACAATTAGAGTGTCTGAGGAACGGACTTCTTAATGTGCAACAGTGCTGTCATCTCTCAGGGTACCGATCAGGTCCATGACAACTGAAACCCCTCCGCCTGATGCAAATTGAAAAAAAGAAGGCAATGTCTAAACCTTTTCAAAAAGTGATGAAAACCGAACACAATATGTTTTAGTAATTAGATCAGCCAAATCTTCTGCAGGTGATTTGCATAGTGGTCACTTGATAAATAAAGGCGCCCCTGGAAGTGACAGTATATAAATGACTTGTTTTGCAGACAGCAGATGGTGGATATCACAGGAGGAGACAAGCTCGCACTGGAAAGTACCACAATGCACGCCAGCTGCTGCAGTCTCTGTTCCCCTTTCCCCTCTTTGCAATTAAGCTATACAGGACTTATGCATCCCTCTAATAGATATGCGGATAATTAGTTAAGGACAAGATATCTCACTTCATCACCTATACACGGTTTGTCCTTTGATTCCTAAAATGGAATGATCTGCAGGAGGTGGAGGAAACGTTGTGCACCCAACTAAAAGTCAAACAAATGATCCAAAATAACAGTGAAGCAGCAACTCCGCTCAAATCTTGGCTTCATTTGCGTGACTCAGTTACTGATTGCCAGATGCATGACATGAATGTTCCCGGAGCACACGTCGGGACAAATACAGACAGGAAGTCGCTGCCTCATGATCAAGAAAATAAAAGTGTAATGGGCTTCGTCTCCATGGCGGTGCCGGCGCGCCGTACCTCTCTGAGTGAAGGGTCTGTGATGCCGTCCAGTCTGGTGGCGCCCTCGTAAGTCAGGTAGTGAAAGACGTTGAGGGCGCGCGCCGCTTCAGGGCCTCGCTGCTTGTAGCCAAAAATAAGGTCAATCCACTGATGCAGCTGACTCGACACAAACTCGCTTTCCAGGGCCTGTCAGAGGATTGCAGGGCAAGTGGAGGTGAGAGGGACACCGGCAGCATGCGGACCCGAAGGCAAAACAATAAAATCAAAAATAGAACTTCCCTTCACAAAAAAAGCCCTTAACTGCATCAAATATCATAAAATCAGTCAGAAATGTTCATGAAACAGTTGGTAAATTAAGACCATAAATCATATACAGTTGAAAAAGCACTAAAATCACCAACACCTTTGCTGTGCCTGCACGAATCGTAGGAGCCTCTTGGGCATTCATATTCCTGTTAAAATTAATCTAAGTTTATCATCAAGTCCAATTCAGGTATCGATTAACAATGAAGAAAATGGATTTCTGTTTTTAAAACGAGCTACTTTAGGCACCCAGTCATCTTATGCATGCAATCCCAGCATAATGTTAACAGCTTGCTTGTTCATATTAGGGGGTATTTTGGGGACTGGGATTGAAATAATTATTCCTGTAGAAGCCACACTGCAGGTCTCAATGCATCGCTGCAATGACAGAGTGGAATATAATTCCCATACACCCTGCTATAAGGCTTTGCTGGAGGAATTTACACTCCTCCCCTCACATCAGGAACAACAGCCATTACCAACAAAGCCTGCTCAGGCACACAGAGGCAGAGTTTGCCACAGGGCATATCACTACAATTGAAAGTGGCACATGCAAAGATGGGAAGTGGGAGGGAGGAAGGGATGGAGCAGAAAGGGGAAAAAAAAGAGGGAGGAAAAAAAGAGACAGAGGGGGAGGCGGGGGGGGCGGCGAGATTCACTGACAGCAATGAAATAATAGAGGAAGCAAGAGAGTGGGCAAGTGAGGGAGCCAAACAAAAGGACAAAAAAAAAAAAAAAAGCAGAAGACTGATTTTCCGGGACAGACATTGGTCTGCGCATGTAACACTGAGGCAACATCACACGTGCATCCTTCAGCAGTGTGAATATTTTCACTGTAATCCCTTTGTCATCCCCTCGTCCTTGTTTCCCAGTTGCAGACATGCCCAAAACAACTCCCAGACTTCCCCATATTCCGCCTGCACACGAGCCTGATAGAGCTCGACCAGGCGGCGTGTATAGCGTGCGCGGTTAAAAGGTCACTGCCGTGAGACCGGCCCAGCTCTGTCATTCCAGTTGAAAAGGTCAAATGTGTTCCCATCGCTTCTCATGGCCAAAAAAACACCACGGCCGCAAAAAAAAAAAAGAAAAAAAACGTATGATACATAGGTACACGGAGTTCCTGGAATTTTCAGCGGCAAGTTCAAGTTTCTAGGATTTTAACAGCATGCTGCTTTATCAAACCTGATCAAATATAACAACAAGAGGCTTATGGGTAAAGTGGCTGGACAAATTTATGGGGGGTTGTGTGCCACAATTTGAATGTAAATCTGGATTATTTTGAACTTTAATTATAACAATAAAAACAACTCAAAGCACTTTAATTTTCCCTCCTGTGCATTTTTATAGGGCAGTAGTAGTAACAAATCTGGGAAACATCAGTACCTTGTGAACGGTACACTGACACTGATATATTGGCTTTCTGTGTTTTGAAGATACTGTTGTGTTGGGAAAAATGTGTTCAAAATGCATCTGCATTCATGTAAGTACAGGCAATTGCCATCCATCATGTAAATTTTTGTGTGATTTTTTTTTTCTTTTCTTCTCGTGGTGGGGAGGAGAGCTGAGGTTGTACAGTAAATGATTCCAGATTTAAGGCGGAACGGAGTTTATGTGACGGCAGGAGACCGTGCCGATCGTGATTTCAGTCTCTGTGTTGCTCCCAAAACATGCTGGGAATCATGGACCACATGTTGACAGGCTGTCTGTATTAAACACACGTACGCGCACACACACACACACACACACACACACACACACACACACGAGCAGCCAAAATCATGAGGCCCAGTACTAAAGGTAAAACCATAGTAGGAATCTTGTACTCTGTCTTTTTGTGACATCACTGGGGTCAGAGGTCAAAGGCACGGCATCAGAACTGAAGGGTGAACTTTATTAGACGCTTCATGAAAATGACAAGCAGACAGATGCATGAAAAGGTTACAAAGAAGAGTAGAAAAGGGAAGATATACTGCTGTTGAACAAAAAGGTTAAATGTAAATTATTCCTTTTTAAAACTTACCTTCACCTGACAATCCTACCTCACAGCGGATCTTCAGCGATGACGGTGGAACCGTGTCCTCATCAATTATTCGCAACGCTCCTGAACACTGTCTGAATCTTCTGTTCTCTGTAGTTCATTTAATGGCAACTTGAAATATAAAAATAGACACGACCCGGGAATTTACCATCCTGTTGATCCTGACAAGGTCTTCGGGTTTCTTGGCCCAGGCTGGCAGCTCCACGTCACAAACCGTGACCCTGTCGTCCCTCATCCCCAGATGGTAGCCATTGCTGTTGACAAACATCTCTGGGAGGTAGAAGAACTCGGGTATCAGCTCCTGTGGTTTTAAAATGAGAGGAGAGATGTTATCGTGGCGCTCGCGCTCGGGATCGCGTCGAATGGTCTGTAACTTCACCGTGCAATCGACAGCTATTGAAACGTGAGGATGCAATAACAGAAAGGCTCCAAATCCCAGTGAGGTGAAGTGAGATTTCAAGGCAAAAGGTAAGATAAACAAACCGAACAGCAGGCCAAGAGGAGGCGGTGAGGGGTGCTGGTGTGGTTATTCCAGGCAGAGGTGTTGGGTATGTTAAATGAAAGTGGAGCTGCGCTGAGCTTTTCTCTCTGCTCGCTAGATGCTTGTGATGAGGTCAGGACCCTGCGGTGGAGGGTAAATCGGCTTGGTACACAACACCCCTGAGGCCGAGTGTGATTCCCCATGTCAGGGAAGCAAATATGGAAACGTGTTTCAGACAAACAGTCCTCGATGTTGAATCCATTTCGTCCACATGTCTATGATCTTCTTGTCCCTAACTTGGAGAAAATTGCTAATTATTGTTATTGTCGTCATTTGTGCACCACGTTTGAGTAGTTTGCCACTTTGTTTTATATTCCATATTTATTCATCTTCTGTATTTTTTTTATTTTTTTTACAATATCACTGCAATATCCCTATAAGCACGTTCATAAGGTCATTTAACATAGCTCATCGTGTGTGCAAAGTGCAGCACCTCTGCCACTAACTGAATTTGTCAAACAGAGCCCCGGCAGTGGCCCTGCTACAGGTGATTACGGTACACCTGACAGGCGCACCACTTTGGGCCAGACCATTCCGTCTATCAAATGTGGTAATTTATGGAATAGACTAACAGTGAGACAATACCTGCTGTACAGCACATTTAGAATATATGCACTCTACTTCGTTTCTGCTAAATTATAATCACATATTTGGAGGTCATGATGCTTTTTTTATATGACGACGACTCTTTTGAGCGAACTGTTCCGATACGCTTAGGTGAAATGGCTGGTAAGGTAATGACTCATATTTGGGAAATCTCGAATATTTTTTGCGATCCAAAATACACAATGGACATCCTCTATCTACAATCCTGAAGACCGCAAAACTACAGCAAGGCTGAGTGTGTAAAGCTTTTGTGTAATCAGGCATATGCGTGTGAGGAATGCAGACACTGCACTGTCCTCATGAGAACACACGCAGATGCACACACCGGGTAAAATGTTTTCTGCCTTTCCAGTCGAGATTATAAAGGAGGCTGTAAGATGGCATTTTAACTCTGCGTCAGATGCATTTTATGAAGGGTGTGCTTGTCAGATTCAGTGGTACTATTCGGCTTTATTTCTCCTATGGGAAACATAACGTGCGCGGTCTTTACACCTCCATAAATCTGTTGGTTTTTCAAGAGAGTGACTTAGCTGGACAAGGTACAGGCCATAACACCGCTGGTCTGCACTCGGTCACATTTCACCCTCTGCACACGACAGGGAGTGAGTAAAGCCGCCAGTCCTCTCCCTTTTCCCACACAACTACGCTTTCCTTCCACTTTATCGTCTGAAAACTTCCTGCCGTAACTCACCGCCAAGCTGTTAAAACTGCCAGCTCTGTTTTCAAGCCATCCTCCCATGGTAGCCATTAATTCTGCAACAGCATCGTAATGGGCTAACAAGTCAATCACACAAGCCTCCATTGCTTTACACTGTGTCACCTTAATGACATGTTCGTCAAAATCTGTCACCGATGGAGCGCCGCTGGAGTCCAACAGACAGCATGGTGTATGTGTGTGTGTGCGCGTGCGTGGGTTGTGTACAACAAAAAAAAAAGTAGTTTCCGGATGCTCGTGCGGCTTAGCCATCGTAACACAACTGTGTGCGCCCAGAAATAAATGAGAAGTATACACAGTAATGATGAGGGGTGGTCGAGGTGGCGCGGGGGCCTGCTCGGTACAGCCTTGTTTCCATTTCACTTGCTCTTTTAGGAGGTCATCCCCATCAGGGGTTCAGGCTCCCTCACTCCTGTCGTCATTACTGCAAGAGGAGGCCGGGGTTAATGAAGGGAAGACCCCAGTTTGAAAAAAAAAAAAAAAGAAAGAAAAAAAAGCTCCCTTTTAATCAGAGGTCTGATGGCCGGCCCGGTGCACTGGGCCACAGGGCACACGGTTTTTGTATTATGTTGCCTGCTATGCCTTTAATTCCCGTATACGATAATGTACAATTGAATAACGGCACGCAGGATTAAAACCTTCAGCTTCGCTATTTTGTTTGTAGGAGAAGCAAAGGATCTGTGTTTGTCCGGCTTTTTTCATATGCTTTAGTGACGTACATCCTCATCCGATATTTCCTTGAAGGGACATTTACCCCGTGGTAGTTTGAATAATTTTAAAACAAATTGTTGCATAATACAAGGTATTGCTTCTTACAATACTCTACAAAATTACAGCAAGGTCCAGGTCCCTTTTAATAGATCGGTAACCATCTTATGTGAGTAAAACCAAATGTATGCAGACATACAAGTAGTTTAGAGTGGGGTGTATTTGTTAACAGGCTGGCTCTTGGCTTTCTGCCTGTGTCTCACTGTGATTGTTAGCTGCTCTCCCCCAGATCCTGGTGAGTAAAAGCCCTGTCCGTACATAAAAACTACATTTTAAATAGCTTTTGTCATTAATGCTTTATTAATTGCCCGAGGCAACATTGCCCGATGCAGGGTGTGCTAGAAATATGACACTTTGAGGTCAGCGCGTACTCCTGCTGCGTGGTAGGCGGCGGGCAAAATGGAGGCGAATCGGGAGGGTTCAGCAGTTTTGGTAACTGCTCGGTGGATTTGCAGGCTGAGGGAGGGCTTTGTCTTTCTCTCAGATGCAGCCTTTGTTCCGACTCATGCGCGCTTGCATGTGTGCACAAGATACAAGATCGTTCTACCTCTCCTCCGTCTCTGCACGAGACAGATTAAAATATGCTTTTGTAAGTGCTCGGGTGCGTCTGCACTGGAGCTTTGAGTCAGTCTCGATCAGACATTTATAATTAATGGTGTATATATTTTTTAGTGCACTCGCAGTGGAAGAAAGTACAGAGGTTTGATTTATATGACAGTTTATGCAACTCGTATATTAAAATTCTGCCTTTAGATTTGTGTCCTAACATCTTTACATTGATGATGTAAATAAGAGGTATTTAACTTCTGTAAAGGGCACAGTTTTTCCAGATTCACACAAAAGCTGTATCCATGGAAACCTGAACACATCAATTGCATTTGTACCTTAACATCAGAGGTGTCTCTCTGACAGTTTCTCCAGGAACGGCTAATGCTTGAAAAGGAACGATCTGGGTGGTCAAATTTGTGGTTATTGGTACAAAGGAGGAAGGTGGTGTAGGGTTCCTGCAGAGAAAAAAAATGAAACATAACAAAGATCGTCATTACACTCATGCTTACAGATTACATTAGGATACATACAGACTAGGAAAAACACTCTGTGTGTGCAACATATGTGTGAATAATCCCTCTGAATAATCCATATTATGACTGAATGAGGATGAATAATAGCATTATACGTTACAATGTAATAAAGTGAGATATTCCTCCGGAGATAAGTTATTCATTCATTTTCTCTAAGCCTAGGGGAGAATTAATTAGTGTTCTTCCTGGAGTACAGTAAAGAATAATGATAATTGGCTCATATTTGGTATTCTCAGTCTGAGATGGAGCCCATCGCCAGTTGGGGCGGATGGATCACTCACCAGAGGAAGAAAGGGATTGTGGAAACAAACCCGGGGAGGGCAATCTAGCTGCTGTCAACGGAGGGCCCTTAGTTCATCAGCCCCTCTCTACTAATGATGGGGGAGGAGTAGTACAGTATCAGCTCCTCATAAAGCTCTTTAAAGTTAATAAGGCAGCCTGTACACCAACTGAGAGGAGTGGGGCAGATTACACAGATATGTTTTGTGAGATTTGCAGAGCATTTCAAGATTCCTTCTCTTTTTGCAGAGTAAATGAGGACAGTGCTCAGTAACCTTGATGGACATTTCTCCGGCGCTCGCTGGGCTGCCTGAAACACATAAACCTGTCACAGCAGCCTCTGTAAATCATTACCCAGCCACTCTTTATTTAGTTCACATATGCCAGTTTACTGGCCTGTGAAATGTGTTTTCGGTCGAACTCGGGCCCAATCAAATTGAGATGTTGAGCGGCTTCCTGAGCGCTCAGAGTAACAACATCATCACGTCTGACAAGTGACAATCAGCTCATGCAGACTCAAAAATGAGAGGCTGCATTCGAATTCAGCTGCCTGACTAATTCTGGGATTTCAAGCGGAGCACAAGAATGAGAGTGAGGGTGCTAGAGCGAGTGATTTTACTCACTATTCTGACAAGCCAATGCAACACGGAGGCAGCTGTGGAGTAGTGGGAGCTGTAATGATAGGGTGGCGTCTGCTCATTTTCCCAGTTCTCGTAACGTTCGGCGTAGAACGCGGCCCGCTTTGGATTCAGAGCCCCAACAGGCTGCGGAAAAAAAACAAAACAAAAAAGAAGCAGATAAGTACATTACCTTCAGCAAAGTTTGTTGTTTTCCACAGAAGAAAAGTGGATCATCCTTTTGTTCAGATAAATGCTGTAATCGGCTTAATCAAATGTTTTTGTGAAATAAGGCCCATGAGAAAATGGAGGCTTTTTCAGTCGTTAGACTTGTAAATCCCTCAGACTTCATCAAATCCCGTGGATTTTGTGTTGTATGCCTTTCTAAGACACATGGTCTTGGAACACAAACTTTTGAACCTCCTCAAAGTTCAATCCAATAAAACTATGAGGATTTGGACCGGGCTACATTTTGCACTTGCATTTTAAGTGCTGCATTTTCATACAATACAGAAATTGCAGATTTTGCTAGGGAGCCATATTGCAACCTTTTGTTCTGAGACTAAATGGCTAAATACTTAATCACCATCAGAACATTCTTTGGGGGGAAAACGTTTCTAATCTTAATATAGTTTGACTGTCTTATATAATCTCCTGCTCACTGAGCCACCACAGTGAGTCACAGGAATCCCCCTTACATTGTTTTTCATGCATGATCTAATGCATGAACTGCTTAATCTTTAAAGTTTGACTGCTCACAGAAATAGAAGATCTTATGACCAGACTTCCATCTAAATTCAATTTTGATGATCCAAATCCATGTTTTGCAAGAATTATGGGGGAAAACTATCAAAATCTTCCTTAAAATGTGCAATATGGATGAAATCAACCTCACAAAATGCAGATAGAAAACAATGTTTGTGTTTTTCTTAATAATATAAATAAAATGTTTCACACAATTGTATTATTTTGAGCATACACTGGATGGTGAACATGACCGAGGCAACATGTGGATCAGATGGGGATTTTCCAGGACTCAAACAAGCTGCTGCCAACATTATCGTCACATAGCTCCTGACTGTTCCAAACAACTGCAACTGCAAGGAACTGCAACCCTTCAGCTTCCTAGTCGCCATTTGATTTTAAGAATAATGCACAATTAAGCGATTAAGATTGTTCACAAATCTCTTGGGTCAAAGAATTCTAGCTGCACAAATAATCCTAATTAAAAGAAAGAACTTTGTAGTAGTTGCACATTAGCTACACGTGGTGAGGCATGGGGAGAGTTCAGGGCAGACAAGCAGCTTTACTCTGGGATTTGTCTGTCAGAACTCATTAATTGAACACTAAAAAAAAGTTCCTGTTGCGCTGTCTGCCGTCTGAAATTTACTGAGGTATGGAGGTGTGGGTAAGTAGGATGGCGCACTGAGGATTGGGGGGTGGGGGGGTGGGGGGTATGAGCATCTCCTGCTAAATGTTGTGGCTAATCCATGTGGCTTAACCCTGGCTGACCTGATTTACACCCAACACACTCACACAAACATTTCACTCAGCGCTTCTACTTCCGTCTATACTCAGAGAACTGCTACAGATGAGCTACAGACACATAAAATAACCACCAATAGTGGTGAACCACCATCGTACTCTTTGAGTATTCACAGTGGAAAACCTTCTTGCCTTGTTTAAGTATGCTGCGACGCTGAAACCTCTAGTGTGATAAACAGCTTTGAATTTCCCAGTTAGTTGAATAACCGGTCACATTACCCCAGTCCTGCTTGTAAAGATGCTGCCATACTTATTTCTATAAGAGAGGAAATAAAAGAGCATTTTTTTAGAAAAAAAAGATCCTTATCGAACTAAACCCTGGCTAAGATTTTCAATTCTCATGGACACACCCTCATGGGCCTTTGTATGCAGTGTCATTTTCACATGCTATCGTCCAAAAAATAGCTCTCAATGCACATATGCTTAACTATTATATTGCTTTCTCTGCATTTTGATTCCCCCTCCCAACAGAAATGCCTCAGAGGTAGATCAGGAGTCAATATTAATTTACTTAGCGTCACTAAATGGGTTACAAACGGGGGGAGGGAAACTGGGAATACAATTAATAAATGAAGAACATGTAAGGTTCCTCAATTCAAAATGTATTTGATTTTTAACTAAATAGATTAGATGGACTGTATATTATTAGTGTTTGTCCTCCTACATCCATATCTAGAACTTTTTTTTTTTTTTACAAATGTGTGGAAATCAGTGTGCAAAACTGAATAGACTGCAGGAATTATCTTCAGATCTAATCAGCACTTGTTCGGGGGAAGTTGCGGTAAATACATAAACTGGCGTAGCCGGTGTGGTAATAAAGACTTTGTGAGCCAACTTATCTGTCCATTGCATTCATTAACAGTTGTGAGGTGGATTCGTTTCCGCCTATCTGTCAACCATTTGTCAACTCATCAAGAAATAATTATTAGAATCTAATGAATCATTTGGGTGCGTGAATATACCTGACATCAAAATATGCAGAAGGCCCTGAGGGAGAGCAGCGCACTGCTCAATAACACTGTTCACAGCTGACTGGATACCCAACCAGCAGGTAATTGTAGGTGTGCACAGCAGGTTTGTGGGGATGTTATTTGGCAGTGGAACACGGTTTAAACACTGCTGTCAATCAAGTGGCAGTCAGCTGTCGACAAGCACGCCTGATGTCTTCAAACTGTGAGAAAGAAAGTCTCCCAACGTGTTGTGCAATGCCAGTGTTCTTTACTTTACAGTCTATAATTACGCTGCCATTGCCTTCTTCACCTGGAGATAATGATATGACAATTTGTCCTCTTAATACCACAATTTACTACTTTCTGGAGTGACAGGATAACGGAAAGGTCATGTTATATTACTCCTTATTAATGTTTAGCCAAAACTTGTTTCAGATTTGCACATAGTAATTGTCAATGAAAAAAGTCATCCTGCTCTATACTAGAGATCACAATAATTGATTGGAAATAAATATTTTAATCATAATCTTACCCACAGGATGTGTAAACCAACACACCCACCCATGCGCGCACACACACACACACACACACACACACACACACACACACACACACACACACACACACACACACACACACACACACACACACACACACACACACACACACACACACACACACAGTTCTTTATGCAATGAAAGAGTCTCTGGAGATGGTGCTGCTGCCTGTGATCCATTATTAAACAAAAGCACGACCACGCAGAGAGGAGTGTGGCCCCACTGTCCCTCCCTGCTATGCTGGCTGTGAACTTTTGGAGGTAAGAGCCCCGGGGTTCCAAGGACAACTGTCAGGAGACACGGGCTCTGAACTCATGCTAATGAAGGCAGCTCAACCCTGTAAACAGCATGAGAAGATGTCACTGGAATACATTACAATACATAACTGTCTCCCCAGGGCAGGAGGAGTGTACATGGTTCAGTCCTGCCACCATAACCAGATGCATGCACACACACGCACACACAGTGGCTCTCCCCGTCCACCTGGATATCATCACACGCTATAGTCTTCAACAGGAGACAATTGCTGACATTACTGTGGCAAGAAAATACACAACAGATGTGTTTTGCTAAAATATTCTGAAAAGGGGCGGCTGATTCCCCCCCCCCCCCATTCACAGAAGTCTTGCTTATTTAGTTAGTTTTGGTCATGAGGCTGAAAAATTAGAAAAAAATTTTTAAACTGGTGGGCAGAGGTTCATAGAATTCTGACGCTTTAAGGGAAAACTAGAGGGAATGTGGGAGTGATAACGTGAGAACGCAATGAGGAATGTGACTGTTTTCAGGTCAGTGAGCTGCAGTGAGAGAGAGAGAGACAGGCATGGGCTGAATGAGGATGAGGACCTGTTTGGAGCGGAGATCCGGCAAAAAAAAAAAAAAAAAAAAAAAAAAAAAAAGCTGAACTTTCAGGACTGCCAGACTATTGTCAGTTCTGCTGCACAGGGTCAAGTGTTATTTCACCTGTAAGATATGAATTGATTTTCACAGCCTCTATTGGTTCTTATCAGCTCAATGGCCCTTCATAATCAGGTAGAAACATATATGTAATGTATTAAACTATTTGCTTTTACAAGCACACGAGAACATTTGCAGGGTGAGGACGTTATGCTCAACATTAGAGAGTTGTAAGTGGAGCACAGGACAGAGACCTCCACACAGAATAAAAGCACAGAATAAAACATGTAAAAAAAACTGTACTGTAAAAAAAACAAAAACAAAAAAAAAACACATCCTAGTCCCTCTTTTCATAAGTGAGGGATTTGACATTGACGCTTAAGTTGCATACAGATTAAAGTTAAGTTAGAAAAAGTTTTGGAGTTCCAGATTTTCCATTTTTGCATCCATGTCATGAGTTTAGAATCTGCACATGACTTCTTAGTGATCAAACATGATATTGTTTCACAGGAAGGAAATCCCCTGCCATCAGGGCTAGCTGCCACATCAGCTCCTCCCACCGCCATCCTGTGCATGGAATTTAGGCCTCGGTACCTTTGAGAGATCTCTGAAGTTTCCTGGCAAGGTCAGGTCCAGCTCTTCCGAGTCATAGTTGGTGAGGACCCAGGGAAAGATGGGATACTGGTTCAGGTCGTTGTACGTCCTCCCTAGACGCACAGCAGACAGAAATATGTGAGTGATGAGGGCTTGGAAGGAAGCGGAGGGGTTGAACATGGGGCAGAGTACACTCGAGGCTTCAGTTACTTTAGGGGATCAGTGTGTTACATTCCAACAAGCCTCCAATCTCAGAGCCCTCAATCACACATTTCCTGTCTTGCTCGTCTCAAAGCAACTATATGCCGATGGCAAGCTGCGTCTGCTTTGGGGTAATGTTTTCTCTCCCGTGTCTGTTCCAGTTAAACGTGCGTTATCAATGGACTGTGGTGCTTACTCGAGGCCCGAGTGCAGTTTTGTACACATCTCTACGTTGCGAAGAGTGGATGCAACCACGGGGAAATGAATTTCATAGGCTACAACTCCTGAAATGGCAGTGCAGGCTTGCTAGCCTGATTGGCCAGATGGTAATTTCCTCTGCGCTCTGACAGAAGGAAGATGGTTCTCAGATGGCAAAACGTGTCAAATGAAATCCATGGGAAAAGTCTGCAAATAGAACTATGTTGCCATTAATGTCCCCAATCCGGGATTGGGCCAGGACTGCCTGGATGGGTTTTTGTTATTGGTTTTATTGCTGAGAATAAATCAAGAACAACATGTAGGCTCAAAGCGAGTCATTCTCATTTTTTGATAGTTGAAATAATTTGCAGCAGGAGGCAGTGTTTGTTCCGCTCTGAATACATTCCTCCGACATGCATTCTTAATACAATGAAAGTTAACACATTTGCCCTTCAAATGAATATTCTGCTTTCATTCTTTTCCAATCTTGATGATCAAATGAAAAAATGATTCTGCAACATAATGTAAAAAAAGAAAACTTTTTAATGTGGAGATGAATGGAATCTTCAAAGTTACTCATTACTGCAGTTATACTGTGTAGAGACAGATCTGCTCTTAATTTGTACTTAAAATGCTCCATTTTTATGAAAAAAAAAACAAACCAAAAAAGCAACAGGATCGATTTATACCAACATAGACCAAGACAGGTCCGAGACTTTTGGAGAATGTGCTTCACGGTTTTACAAAGGTTCAGCTCTTCTGTAAATATATTTTTCAACTGCAAGCAGAATGTGGTCTGGCCACAGACGGATTCTAAAGTTGGACTCGAACGCTATAAAAATGAAGCCAATGCATCAAATTCGCCCTCTGATGTGTGACATTACCTGCCACGCCATGCTGCGAGTTGGCTGCCCATCACATCTGTTGGGGATTTTCAGGTATTTGTGTTAATAAATAATGTCTTTTTGTAATGCGGACAGCAATAAGAGCAGAATACTGCAGGATTACAGCTAAATGATTTGATGTGCATGCTGTGTGAAATATCTGAATATCTTCAGCGCTCGTTTGATCATAAAAAGGGCTTGAATGGCAGCTGGACCCTGTTTACTAAAGAGTAACTTGTATAACTTGGTACCGTGGCTGCTCTCTCTAACTGATTGTAGCAGCAAATGATGCCACCAGGACATGATGGCAGCACCCCGAATTAGATTTCCAAATATTACAAAGAATAGTCGTGGTAACATGTCACCCATCTTTGTCCTTTGGATAAATCACTACATTTTCTTCAGTAGTAAAATTTGGATATATCCATGGTCAAGTATGGCAGTATAGTGACACAAACTAGATTTGGTCATGACTAGTTCAGTGTTACATCAATTTTCTCTGTCTCAGAAAAGGCATTTGCATGGCAGTGGTGTCTCTATATTCCCCTCTAAATCCAGATAACTGAGTGATAATGTGTGACTGATTAGCCAGTCAGAAGGATATTGTGGTGTATTCAGGGTCTGCGGGAAGCCAGAAAGTGTAATTATCCAGGTTAACACCACGGAAAGAAGAGGAAGCGGTGGATGAGTGCGGTGGAAAAGTCCGTGACGCTTGTGTGCTTGAACCCACCGCGTCTGAGGCCTGATCTCGACTGGCAGGATGTTAATAACTGTGGAATAGTGTTTAATTAGAAGGCTGTTTCCCGTTCGCACCTCTTCCCTGCACTCCAACCCCCACCTGTCTGCCTCCCTACTCCTCTGACACTGCTGTCAGCCCAGGTCATTACCAGGGATTTTTAATGAATTTTGGGCATGTTTTTCAGTCTGCCTTACATCTAATTAGCTGACAATAATGTATCGAACTGAGGCGCGAGCTAAATATAAATATGCATGAATATTCTGCGGGAGAGAGGGGATGACACTTTTCAGAGTATAGCGGTGCGCCATCGCTCTCGCCTCGCCTGTTAGTTGCAGTTCAGATCAGAGAGTCGACAACAGAACCTCTCAACTCTGCAGACGAGCGTGTGTATGCTCTCAACAAAAAGCCAGGCACTAATTATCTTGCAGAATATGCTGTTGGGGCTCTTTGTTTCAAACAGCACACTCCTCCAGAACAGTGAAGTTGAGCACCACTTAAGGCTACTGGGGATTCTTAAGCAAGTCTGACATACCTGAGGCCACTTATACCATGTTTCCACAAGTGCTGGCACATATAGTTTATAGATCCTGACAGCTAAATAGAATGTCACGAGTTTCTAATGGTGTTAGATATTCATACAGATAATAGATTAAAACTCAACACTTTCACTAGTTCTAAGTTTTGCCTGGATGAGGAAAAAAACAAATCAGAACCTATCTGCTTAACTGATGGCTGGAGTAAAGAGAATATATTATTTCCCCATCTTTGCCAACTTCAGAATAAAATAGCACAGTTCACAAGTTCACTTTTAGAAATACTTACCTGCAATGGTGTTTAGAAACATGAGATACTCGAAGTTGGAGATTTCCCTCCTCTGCCAGCGCTGGGTCATGTTAGAAGATTTGAAAAGTTGCCGAGGTGTGGCCAGGGAAATGCGCCTGTGAAATTTTTATTTTTTTAAAAAAGGTCTATTAATGCTTAAGAACACAAAAAAGATCTCAGGAATTTTTTTTTAAAAAAAAACCTACATTTGGAAGAAAATGTATAATGTTTTCTAACAGTTTACGGGGTGCTTTTAGCACTTTGACAGTCTAAAGGGAATCTGTGTTTTCCTCTGAGGTCAATGGACTGGTCGCAGACCTGCTCTATATATTTTTCTGTCAGAGAATTAGGTCGGTTCAGTGAGGGTCAGCGCACATGCACTTCAGTGACCGTAGCAATGAGATTTCAAATGAGGGTGCTGCAGGCCAGGCTGCACAGAGGCCCCAACGCAGGAGAGTTAACAATTGCCACAGAGGAATTACAATATTACACATATTTATCAATGTCACTGGATCAACTGTGTCCCACCTGGCTTGTGGAAGTCCATAGCTGGTGCCCACTCCCACACGAGGAAGACTGTTCACCACTTTCTTCACTGTGGCCTGGTCAGGAAAGTTGAACATGACTGATGCTGTAAAAAAAGAAAAAAAAAAAAAGAAAATATCCAGCTACGATAAAGAAGGGTAGAGTCGGGATTTTCCATTGCTATAATGGGTACTTCTGCTCACTTCTGTTGGCCATAAAGACCTCCATGGCTGTGTTCTGCAGGAGGTAACGTCTGGAGAAAATGGCCCGAATCTCACTGAACATCCATTTCCCATGTAAACCCTCGGTGTATGCCAAGACCTACAGTGGCCAGAGGGGGAAAATTGGGTTGTAATACCTTTATAAGCAGTTACATCAGGTTATTAGTCACAAAGAATACAAACTAAATTCTTCAGACTAAACTTACACTGTTTACTTTTATGACATCAGTACAAGTCCACTCCTAACTTGTAATAAAAACACATTAATACAAATTTTTGTATAGATTTCCTATAAATGTCTCACTCTGTCACTCAGTAGATCAAAATGTATGTAGAGTAAGAAAAAGAAAAAGAAAAAAGACCTTAGACCAATGGCACATAAATAATAAAAAAAAAAAACATCATGTTGTGCCAAGAAGGCTGCATCAGTATAAGGAGCACCACTGAGGCTGCAGGGCCACACATAGAAAACAAAGACAGTTGTTCTGACAGGTGAGAATAGCCCCCCTAACACCCCCACCTCCCCTTCGCTTTCCTCTCACTTCACTTTGACTTAACAATTTTGTCCAAGAGTACGAGCCCATGAGCAACCTCATCAACTCCCCAGGTTATAATCACACATACGTTAAGTGTGAGAGAATAAAGATATTACAAGGCAACAAAGGGGTGAGGCCCTACAGTGCATTAATGTGAGGTGGAGAAGGTGCAGAGGGAGGGAAGTCGGAGTGAGATGTTCAGCTGGGTTAGGTTTGATGCTAATGCTCATTTAAAATAGTGACAGGCTGGAAGAGTGCAGCGCAACCCGTGCTGCTTTAATTTCTCCCTGGAATAGCTCATGCCCGACCTCTGCGCCACAACCAAAATCTCTAGAGTTCAATTAAAATTGGATTAGGTGGAGATGCTGGATGTGCAGCGCGGCATCTCTGGTGCTCTCCTCCCGGTAATGCCCCTGCCTGACATCTCTGCAACCCCCAACTCAAACAGTTGTCATAGAGACAGCGCAGCCCAGAGCTGACTGGGGTGGGAGTTGGGAGGTAGAGAGGTGAAGTGGGAGGGAAGGATGTGGAGCTGCGGGCACGCTATTGAAGGCCAGCAGCAGCTCGGGAGGACGCTGGGTAGCTTTTATCCCTCTTCTGTTCTACCGCCAGATGTGCCAGTTGTGCAAATAGCCTTTTGAGTGCGATATTGTGAGGCCCAGTTGTACCATCACACAGCTAGGAAGCTGCCATTTTATTTGAGATATTATTTTGAAATTAATTTAAATGCCTTATGAGTTCACATTTATTACCAGGTTATTTTTTAAAATTAATTCGGGCCTTTATGTCATCTATTAAGATACAACTACCTAAAAGAGTCTACAGTAAAGACATTTCACCTTTTTCTAGAACTGAGAAAATGCAAAAAAGGAACAATGATTTTATTTTTTTGTGCATTTTAGCACCGACATAACTGTGTAACCAGGGTGTATATATTTGTTGCTATGACAAAGTACAGGCCAAAGGGCTGTCTGTCAGCAAAAGAGAGGCTAAAGAGGGGGAAAAAAAAAAAAAAAAAAAGGGGCGATTTCAAACAGCCCAGATCAAAAAATTTGTCATAACAACAAAGCTTTGGTCTAAACCAACACACAGCGGCCCCTGCAGACTTAGGGATTTGACAAAGCCCAGCCCTCATTTTTGGAGGCCCAGCTGTAAAAAATGCCATTTAATGAACCTGTCTGCTGAAGCTGTCCCCTGCCTGTCAGAGGTGTCAGCCAGTGACAAGCGCTTGGGACCGCCGCCTCCAGTCACAGACAGGCCTGCCAGCTGGAGACTTCGGCCCCAATCTAATCACGCCACCAGGACGGGACCGGCACTCTGCTCTTGGTCTGTCACGCTCGGGGCTGAGGGAGCTAGGAGGGGATGGGTGGAGGGGTGGGGGTGGCGGGGGGGGGGGGTCTCTGTGTGACCAACAAGCGCAGCCTTTTGTTTCCACGCAGGTCCCTCCATGCAGGCTCATTAGGAACCACAGGCGCATGCGCCGAAGCAGCCAGCTGCAGGGAGCTCCCTGACGCATAATAGCCATAATGCAATTTAACGTCGCTGTCCTCCCTTCGTTTTATTCCTCTCCTGTTTATGGCCGACTTGACAGAGGGCAGGCTACATCTTCTCTGTAGAAGATCACAGTTGCGAAACAGGGAAATGATTGTGGCAGAAGAGATGAGGACAGGCACAGGTGACACGAGTGTTTAGGCGGAAACTCGCGTATAATAACGTGCAGACATGCAAATGGTGCACATACTTGAAAGAAAAAAAAGGAGCCACTTTATGTATGAAAATAGATTATAATGACGTATGACTTCTCAATAAATTTAACCCTGCATTGGTGGAGACACTATGACAGATGATATTAATAAATCTAATGAAGCATTTTCTGGAACCTGATGCTATTTTCTCCCATATGGCGCAATAACATCCCCCCGCTCTGAATTTTCACTAAAACAGAAAAATAATGCAATTCAGTGTGACCTCCAAGCCAGCATGACTGATATATTTATATGAAAGTGTGGGACTCTCTTGACAACCTGGTATCACAGCACCTTCACTGCATTCTTCAAAGATTTGTCTAATAGGCTTCCGCCATAAAGCCCCGCAACTGCGGGGTCCCAGGCGGCCAGAGAGAACGGTGTGGTGGAAGAATAAGGGGAGGATATGAGGGGCAGTTTCATTTTGAGTGATATGACTACTCCCCCAGGAGCAAGTGGGATGGATTTCACACACAGCAATTTGGAGGATCAGCACACATTGCATATACTGTATTCAATGGCTGACCCCAGGCAATATTGGCCAAGTCAGTAAAGAGGGTGAGCAGGAGACAAATAAGGAATAAGGTACAGTTAGAATGAGTGATATTTGTAGATTTATATGTATTTATACACACACATACAAAATTGTTTTCTCAGCTTGTGCATTACCCAAAGAATTTCAAAAATGAGGAGAAAGGGAGAACAATAAATATCACTATATTGCAGCAATAAATGTCCCTTAACTTAAAATAAATAAGTAAAATTACCTTCAAAGCGAATGTATTCCATTTTGCTGTAAAATTGTAGCAGTGATGGTGATATTAACTTTTATCAAGCCATGCAAACTTTTAGCTATGTGTTTAAATTCACACTAAATTTTAATCCAGTTCACACTCTGCTAAGATTCACAGCATATGCTCAGGCATCAAAACATGTTTCTCATCTGATCTGCTCTTAATGTGACAACTGTTATGGGGTATGAAAAATAAGATAGAAGGTTGGGGGGGAAAAAAAGGAGAGAGAGCGAGCTTCAACATTCTGTTTGGTTCCTCTGGTACCCATATCTTACCCTTAATAAAGTAGCAGCCTCCTAATGCAGGTATTGGGGGGGAAACAAGATACAGATTTGCATAATCAGTGTCACTATACATTTGGGTGGGAGCTGGAGTGTGGCAAGATGACACAGCTTGGGTGCTCTGGCGAGACCAGTAGGATAAAGGAGATGAATATGCATTAAATATCCTGGCAGTTCACTGCCCCAAATGTCCAGCCAAGTTTGTCAATAACGTTTATGTCAGGGATGGTATTTCACGCACATTAGCAGCCCTGTGGGGCTGTCTTCAACACTGGGGTGGTAGGACAGGTGGGAGGAGCCGCTTTCCTAGTATGCACTTTTACTTAAAGAGTCAGGAATCTTTATGCCTATGTTCAAATGTAAAGCCTCGGGAGATGTGGCAAAAAGGTAGAAATGGGGAATGAGACATTTTTCCAAACTGTTTTGGGAAAAAACAGTTTTGCATAAAAGATCTGCAAGTATGTGTTAGTAAATTTTATACATACACACACACACACACACGTGTGTATATATAAACATGTATATATATATATATGTGTGTATATGTATATACATACATGTGTATGTATACATGAAAAATGTGACAGTACTGACCCACATATAGCCACATTCAGACAAACATGAAGACACTTAGTGAATACATCATCCAGATAAACAGCTTGAAGACGCCTTCACTAAGGAGCTTGTGGGGAGGGATGCAGTCATTTGGGATGGGGTCTTTTCTGCAAGCTTTTCTTAATGGGACTTTTTTCGGAGACTTGTCAGCCCTAAGATGACTGAAATCTTCCTGGCCTCCGTACTAGCTTCCTCTAGCTGACACTGAGCGCGGCAAGCTGATCGCATTAAATCCTTTTTGGGGTGTGTGGGCGGGAGAGGGGGGTTCAAAGCAAAACAGGGAATTGAAAAAAAAAAAAATGAGATGAGGATGGAGAGGTGGAGAGACGGAGGAGCAGAGGGATAGGAAGAGCAAGTAGTTCGACTCAAGGGCCTGATGAGCAATGAGCGCCTCACTCGTCCTCAATTAATCTTGTCTCTCTACCTTTAGTGTGGCATTTCCCATAGCACCAAGCTAATAACAACACCCCCATCCATTATCCTTTTATCTACTGTTATTCATTTGAAATTTCTTAATACTATGTTACAGATTTGTCCTCCTTTAAATAATTCCTTCTGTCATTTGCTGTATATCATCTAGAAAACACACAACCTCCTTCCTGCTGGACGCTCTTTGAGGATTATCACGGGTGACACCTCTGAGACGCAGCCAGAATCTGGAGCATCATATTTTCAGGCATAAAGTGAAATTACCCTGACTTATCTGTCATTGCCAAAAGCACAACAAGCCATCCAAGGCCAAAGCAAAGGTGGAACAGGTTCTTATCAGCTTCTGGGTACTAGAGCACTTGTAAATTTATGCTAATGACGGCCCTTTGTCATCCAGAGCTCTTCCCTTGGGGCAGAACAGAGTCTAGAGTATGATAATCTGGCTGTTGAGTACACAAGATAATTTGTCCTTTATCCTCATGTAATTATATAGTTTAAATCTTTTACTAATGCTAATCCTACGACATAAGAAAACCGTGTCTATGATTCTTAGCAGCGCTGGTTAACATACATCATATTCTCTCATAAAAATCACGTAGGAGTACAGCATTGATGTATCCTGAGCTATGATTTCTCACATCATTTTGATCCACCTTAGCAGGCAGGCGAAAAGCCTGGGGGTAAAGAAGACACCTCAGATAAGGGGAAAACACTGAACATCATTGAAAGAGCCCATCCAATCTTCAAAAAGCCTGGAAGAGCCTAAAAAAGTTAGTTGAAAGGAACAGTGGGAGCTTTGCTCTTCAGTGGGAGACCAGACTTCTGACAAGATGTTCGGATTATAGTAATTTAACTAATTGCACTGGATTAGACCATATTAATGCAGGATGTTGTCTCTGGGTTCATTGACCCAGTGTGTCCTACAGTCAGATGACTCTTCATGTCCATCGCATTAGTTTTTACATTGGAAGGGGGGGGTTGGGGGGGTTGTGTATAACAACCCCCAGAGCAGAGAAAACTGTAAGACAGAGGCAAATTATCACAGGATTCTTTGATAATGAACCAAATCCTTTATCCGCCTCATCACTCAGCTGACAAATACAAGACAACAACAACAAATCTGACTGAACTGATTTTTTTTTCTTCTAACACATGCAGACTAGAGTAAGGGGAGTGAGTAGTTTAAATGCACACAATAAAATCAATCCAATAAGGAGGCACATATTTTTCAATGATTTTTTCACATGTAATTTCTCCAGTTATTTTTATGTCATGTACACACGCATCTGTGATGAAATTATACTGTGGACAAATAATGAAAACATGTAAATGTAGTAAAAACACTAAAGTCTTTTAAAAGGAGGAAAAGCAACCAGCATTTGCATTTGCAAGCCTCCACAATGAACAGGGCCAAATGAGCCACAGAATATGTTTGTTTTAACACAAGTGCTCTCCCAGTTGTACCAAATCAATTTAAGTTTCACACAATGGGGAGGCAGCTTCACTGTTTGTATGTGCTCCTTTGCCTTGAACATGGTGTAATAATAGTCTTAAACTAGGCGTTATAAAGACAGAATACCAAAGAGGCTTAAAGCCTTGGTTTCATGAAACATTTAGGCAAAAGTTCCAAGGGCTGGAGATGATGAAAGAAAGTAAGCTTGGAAATGGGCTTCTGGGATCCACAGCCCTTATTGTACAGAAGTCACATCAAATTAATACTGAGAGCCATTTGCAGCCTTTCTTCTCCTGAGCTTTTCAGAAAGGATTAAGCAATGAAAACTCAGAAATTACTAAAGCACCTATTAGGCTTTACGCTCACTATTCTCCTCTCCTTTGAAACTCATTGAATGTCCTTCACTCGCACATCTGTCAATAAGATGTTTACATTTTTAAGAATTTGTAAAAATAAAAAAAGCTATAGTCATGGAATAAACATATTATCCGTGTACACATTCTACATCAATTATGATTTTGCAGATATTTAGAAATCATTGTGCAGCAATATATTTGGATGAAGCTGGCCATTCTATTCAGGTCGCTTACTGAAAGCCTCAGTTTCCACGCTGAGGAGGAGCCAGTATCGCTAAGACGCTCTCAGGCTCTCTGCACCCTTCTTTGCTCTCTTCAATGCCTCTTCAAAGAAGTGCAGTGAGTGCATGAATTGTAATCATGGCTCCTAACAGGATTCGAGAGCGCCCAAATGATGGCACTTGAGAACCGGGTCGTGTGGAGTTAAACGGCTGTCAAACACTCAAAGCACCCCAGCATGTGAACAAACACACAAAGGCTGGATGGGTCCACGTTTAAGGCCCTCCTACTGACTTTTTCTTATAGGGAGAGATTTAAGATAGAGTGAGAAACACATAAAGCCCTTTTCGATTCTTGCAGCCCAACAGGTCTTACTGTGCACAAGGTCCCAGGTAAGATACTCTGCAGAATGAGTAAGAAAATTGTGGGGGGAGAAAATGAAAAAAAAAACATGCAAAAGCTTGAGCATTGATAATTGTTACCACCTGGACAACCAGTCTAACAGTGTCAGAATATCTTCCATCTTTGCCAGAATAACAGAAAAAAATCAGTTTTGCTCCCCAGACGGGTTCAGTGACTCGCCAGGGCACAAGACATTTTCTGACCTTAGCCCCACGCTATTCTCCAAAAGCACCCAAAAGAAACGGACCTGCAGTGTGAAGTTCCTGTGCATGACCCTTATTAAAGTCTTAATTGGATTGAGAGCTACAAAGAAGGGAAAAAAGAACTCTTCATTCAGCTGAGATTTTAACATTCCTTAGAGTTGATAATAACGCAAATTAAACCTTTTTTTTTCCATAACCAGAGAAAATTGAGGGCAGGCAAAACCTTTTTCACCTTGCGCATTTAATCAATATGCTATTTGTTTTTCACAGACTGGCTGAAACAAAGTCCACCGTTGGCCATTGTGTTGCCTTTTGTTGCCGTTTTGAAATGGCTACAAGCAGGATTCATTCAGCAGAGAGCAGGCTGCTGGGCACGCTGGTCTACACCCAAGACAAAGTCTGCACAGACCGGGTCTGAGGTCACCTGAGGGGTGAGCGAGAGTCCTTCATAATCACAGCCTCAGACTATCAACAATTAGGAAAGTCCTCGACGCATTTACCCTAATTATAGAGAGTAAACAGTGCCATAACAAAAATATCCATCAAGTTCATTACAGAAAGTACCATAATGACAATAATTACAATAATATCTCATTAAGGAGGAGAATGAGAGTCGGGGGAGAATTAATAGCAGACAGGTGTACAACACACTGCAATTATGGAACCTGAAATTAGTTCACTGCCTGGAGGCACACAAGAGAAAGGAGGGTTGTAAATGACGGCGATGCTGTGTGTATGTGCGTTTGTGTGCGTGTGTGTATATCGGGAGAGGCTCAACAACAAAAAAAAAAAAAAAAAAGCAAGGAATTGCAAATAAGCAAACAAAAATGTCTTAAATGTGTAAATTAGGGAGAAAAATAAGAGGGAAAGCAGCTTTTCCCCACAGACTGGTGCCTTAGATGAGAAGGGAGCAGCGAAACGTGATCAAGGGGAGCTGTGGAGCGGTGCGGCAGGCGTCAAGATGAGCACTCAGCCAGCGAGTGGCAGCTTCTCCTTTTCCAGTCAATCATTCATTACAGAGCCAAGTGCTGCGGAGGAGTGCCTCCTCTTTTTGACCTATCATATTACTGCCTCTGTAAACTCCTAATCCTCCCTTCGTTAGATGGTGTCAGCAGCAGACACACTCTCACCCTGCTACTGCACTCCCTGCTTCGACGCCTCCTGTGCCTGCCTAGACCGAGAAAATGGCTCTAATCAAAAAATATTTAAAATTAATAAGGCAGGACAGTGAACAGTTTAAAAGGATCCATCCATTTCCATGGCTTTATTCACCTTGTACGATTTTTTTTTTACATTTTCAGAATATTCACCAATGATGAATGTTTTCCTTTTGGTTATACCATCTGCAGTATACCAGCGGTAAATAAGAGTTAAAGAGTCTGACTTCAGCTCTGCAGCCTGGCAGTGGTTGATTAGAGCGTCCTGTTTCCTTCTGCCTTGGGGCTGTTCCTGAGCAGGTGAAAGCCTGGAGGCAAGAAAACAGCACATCAGCACTTCTTCATCCATCATGGCTCTTTCATGGGGAGCCCATCTCCTGTGCTGCTCTGCTGGTGCCCAGCAAGATGACTGCCATAATGAGTCCAACAGATGAAAGCTCAGCGGGACAAAACAACACTCACAGTGGCATTAGCGCCGGTCTCGGGTTAGCTCTAGCAATGTGTTTTTCCTCGGCAAAACAGCAAAAGTTTACCAAAAGCGAATCGCTTAGTCAAACAACCTCCACCACCGTGGCCCTATAGGTGGGGTAGCGTCTTACTTTAAACTGACCAGAAAAAAATAACAAAAAAGTAGAAATTTGAGGAAATGCCAACTCTGATTTGGGAAGAGTTCCCTGACAAAACTATTACAGTGACGCTTTGCACTGTTTTGGAACATTATATCATCCCTTACTGTGGATCCAGTAGGTGTAAATGGGAAATAAACTTTGCGACAGCTGAGACACACCTACCACATAACACGGTTTCAAGGATGTTAATTACCATATAAAATAAGCAATTGGCATCCTGCCCCATATGTCCCTCTTCCTCAGTGAGGAAGATGGAAATGAGGTGGGCTTGATTTGATTGTGACATGGCTCGCCGTCTGTTCACCATAATGTGAGGCTTTGCCAGTAATAGGCTAATATTCAGCGACGCTCACCACCACCAGAACTAATGAAAGTAGACAAAATGTCTTTACTGCCATCTTTGTCTCGCATCCGCTCAGGGCGAGCCTCCCTCCTTCCCTTTTCACCTCCCCGCTCGCCCCTCTGTCTTTGAAGGGAGAGTGACAGCGGCATAAAATGGTGGCGAGCAAATGTGCCTTGCATGTGGCGGCGGCGGTGGAGGTGACGGTACCGTCGTGACTAGTACGTGACCATCACCATCAACAACCTGTACAGAACTGATGAGACAGCAGTGCAGCTCAAAACCAATTAAGACCAGTATAAACCTTTAATACATAACAGCCTGTGAAGAACAGCCTGTTAAAATCATTTCAGTGACATCAATTCAAACTATAATCAATATTGTTATTGCTCTAATGAGAAACAGTTGTGGAAAAGCTCCTAAAACATCATCTTGAACATCTTAAAGTATGTCCACTATGCAAGAAAAAGACCTGAACTCAACTTCCCTCTTCTTTCATTGTGGCTGAGTCATTCAAAAGGTCGATCACTAACCCCGAGCTAAGAGGACGATGAAACAGGGGCATAAATCACGGTGCGAAACAAGGCAGACTCCTCCGATTCATTAATGGAAATGATCTGTCAATATGCTGGAGTCAATTCACATGTGTCAGCTGGGCTCAAAACACAATGGGCCGGCCAACTTATGAACTCCCTGCACCACTCCACCGAGTCCATAAAACAACTGGCATCGCTGCTGGGGAGCACCCCGAGACACCACCCACTTGCACAGACCACCAGATGACACAGATGGGGCAAAAGCAAACAAAGACGAGACTCCTTTTGTACAAAGAGGCACCCCTTTCAAAAGCCATTCATGCAACAAATTGGGGAAATCTGGCGCAGCAACACTCTGTGTTTGCTCTTTTATTAGCGTGAGCCTTACGTCACAGTAAGTGAAATCAGATTTATGGCTCTCTGCTACAAAATGTGGTTAGAATCAAACACACTTTAAAAACTTTTTCTGAACCCATGTTAACCAACAACAGTTTAGCAACAATGTTAAGTAGGAACAGCCGCAGATTCTGCAGTCAGAGTAACAGCGAGGGCACTTCTGCAACACACATCTTGAACAGCGATGAAAGGATTTTTTTTTCTTTTTTAAAAACAAAAAATACAAAAACTGAAAGGGGACAATGCTGATCCAGGCTTGAATTTTACTAGCTTGGTAACTTCATGAACTTGCACATACAAGGAAATTAATACAAAGTTGAATAAGTTTTACTACATAAAGCAGCCGATTGCAGTTCTGTGAAGTTACAGACACTGACATTATTGCATATTTATAACTGATTATGTATTATATGGGTTGTTTCATTTTAAAGCAGCTTCCAACTAATTCCAAAGGAAACTCATCAGCTTGGTCGGAACATTTCCATGTAGGTCATTAAAGATGTGCACAAAAGCTCTCAGTTATGAGGTCCTCTGTATTTTCCTGCCTTTTCTCAGCTGCGCACCAGCGCTGCTACAGCAATCTGCATACAGAGACATTTGTCATCATTAGCCTTGCTCTGACAGTTGGCACCCGGCACTTCAGATCTGTAGGACTGGCAATTATGAACCCTTCATCCCTTATTTAGGTAACGTTGCCTAATTTCGTCACCACCGTCGTTTGATTACCAACATCCCTGAGTACACAATAAGCTACCAAGCAACCATTGCTTTTGTTTCAGTGCAATGACCTCCTACTCAGGCATCCAGAGATATGTGGGTGCAGATGGCTCGCTTAAACTGCCTTTTAAAATTACTGAAAACGGGCAGGAGAGAGGACAGTAGATGAGCATCATGGGGTCAGTAGGCAGATGATTACAGCGCCCACTTTTAGATGACAAACATCTTGCAGACATTATGATTAATCACACCACTCCAGCTGCCCAGTTGTTTCCTTGTACTCAGACAAGATGGAAACCAGACTTATAGCTTCACTGATGAATGCACGTGGACAAGAAAGGAAGGTTTCTAAATAAACGAGTCAATTATTTGAGTCTGCATTCACCAATTTGTAAAATATAACTAAACAAAGCATGCTGAATAAAGCAATAATAAACCCTGGCTCCGGCACATCCGCTATTAAGCACTATCTTCTAAATAAGAGTTAACTGTGCTTGGGAAAAAAAAATCAATAATTACTAGGAATGATATGCATGTGTGTGTTTACTGCACTTATGCACCACATCTGCAGGACAAAAATGCTACTGATCGCAATTAACTTTTTTGTTTTGTGAGAGTTTGTGTCCTGTTATTGGTAGTTTTAGCAAACAAAACTCTATGGTATTCATCCTAAATTCATGCAAATGCATGCATGTAATTCATCACAAAGGTTGACAAGAGTACCATATTGCAGAGGGGAGGGGTGAAGGGCCAAATGAAGCTGAGACAATCAATTAGATTTTTTAACTCACACGCCTGCATCATCCTGGATTTTTTTTTTTTTTTTTTTTTTGGTGAACATTAAAGCTGATCTGAGCCATCTCATTTTCTTCTCTCTGTTTTTCAGGGTTTACAGTGAAGAGATCCTGGTTAGCTGTTCACTTGAGCAACTCTGGGAGCCTCTGGCAATGTGTCTCAGCCTTCTGATTTCTTCCAGGGACATGACTAATACATGGCAGAGAACAAAACAAATGAATGGATACCATCCAAAGGGGGTCTTCAGTGCATCCAAAAATTAACTTGCCTCCTACGGAGAGCCCATATTGCTTGGAATAATGTTTTGTTATTAAAAATCTCAATGACAATTTAATTTTGCCAGTAATAAAATTATAGGAAATGTGTCAGCATCAGCAGCGATCAGAGATTAAAGGATATTAGTTCTCACAGTTTGAGAGCCAGTGTTAATGTCACTCTTGACATGTCACTGCTTTAAATCTGATTTATATAGAAATGTCATCCTATTAAAGCCCCTTTGACTAATCTGCATACAAGCTCGGGGCAGGCTGAAAAATTCCTTTCACACAGGATATGACTTTTGATTATGTTTTTCACAAATAAAAGAGCCCAGTCAATTATTGAAAACACATAACAGATCTTATGTAAATGTGATTAACTGGACTATTTCAATTTTAATCATATCATTTTTCACTTCTACTTTTATATTCATTAAATATACACTGAATTCTACTGCTAGGAAATTGCGTCCTATCGTTTAGCTTTTAAGCTACTTACTCATAGTATTATTTGTATAAATAATAACTTAATCTAAAATAATAAAATATTCACAGGTACTGCCATTTTGACTAAATTAGAGTGTGACTTCCATCATTAAAAGGACATTTTCAGCCACCAGACAACCACCAACTGTCTGGCTGGCCATATTAGCAGGATGATCAATACACTAAAAAAAGATAGAGGGGAATATGGATGAGAAAATAAATGAACAATGGTGCCATGCTCCAGAAACAAAGAGGCCTTCAAAGCAGGGTCACATGCTTGCGCAAAATTGGGGGAAGTAGGAGTCATTGTATTGATTTACACAATCATGCATGAATTTCATTTGGTCAGAACCAGGCCTTGATGGATTCCTACTCCTTCCATGTATCATAATTGGGAGGAAGCTAATAGGCAAACAGGATAGTGAATAACACAACAAAGCTTTCAATGTTGTAATGGTAAAGATATGACTAAAGACTGCTTTGTCTTATGCTGGACCTGACAACTGTGGAGCCTTTGAACAGCAAAGCAGGTTGAGTTACTGTGAGATCTCTGCAGACACATGCTTTAGATTAAGAGGTGATAATCTCAATGAAAATCCCCCCTTCTATCACGCATATGGACGACCAAAAGCTGAAGCCCAACTCATGAGGTGACATGAAGCAAGAAACTGCAAGATTTCAGGCAATCTGGTTTCAATAAAGGCAAGTAGTACCTGCTGGGCCAGAGAAGGAGAGAGGCTTGGGAAGGGAAGTGGCTTTTACCCCCCCCCCCACACACACACACACACACCACCACAGGAGAATGTCCCATAATGTCAGCCAGATATATCTGTCTATATATCTGTAGACATATACAGGGATATATCTATCTACATATATATCTATATTTATCTATAGCTATAGATATATAGATCTCTCATCATAGATAGAGATATGGATTTATCTATAGATGTCTGATCCTAATGATATGAGTCTATCAGGTTCCTTCCTGCTCATCTGTATCCTTGTAGTCAGAGTCAGAGCTGACGTGCGCTGGTTTGCCCTCATAATGTCTGGTCTTCTGCAGTTCTGACTGGTAGAGCAGAGTGTAAATGCCTTTGTGTTCCTTATCTGATCCGCACCACATTATCTTTTTGAAGTCGTCTTCAAAGGGTACACTGTTTAATGTGAGATGAAGTGCCAGTGAAGTGAGTGAATTCATTATTATTGTATATTCTGTAATTATCATAACATTGAAAAAAGATGAAAAATCTTTATTGTACAATTTTTTTTATTATTTTCATTGTTAACAATGTCTATAATGTTGGATTTATTTAAATGCTAAAGTGTAATGATTATCATATATGCATACGTTAAAAAAATAACCCAAAATCTATTATGCCAGCGCTAGTAGGTTTACGTGGTTCATTTGTTAACTTTTAGCAAATATATACCCGAAGTATTTTCACTTTTAAACTGTTTTTTAAACCGTAATTTTAAAATAATAGCGCATGGCAGTGCATCGATGCGGTGGCATATACATGCTCAGGCACACTCACAACACTTAGACGTCTTATATATCAATCACAAAATAAAAATTACGCGCGTTTCCTCCATTTGCCACTCAGAGAATAAAGACAATCATTCGCCACCAAATACAATAAATGTCTAATTAACTTAGTCATGTAGAATTTATTAGAAATTGTATAAAATCATTTTTCAAACTCACGTAGATTTTGTACAAAAACCTCACATTGATATAATTTTAATTGACGTGCGTCACCTCGCATAGAATAAAAGCATTCGTTGAATTAAATTCTGAGAGAATTTCTTTTTGCTTAAATATTTTGTTTTGCTCTAAAACCGCAACCATAAACAGTTCTTACGCCGTCTGTTAATGTAGGCTTTGAGTAAATGTGGCTCTTTTAAAAGCAGCGGATTCTGTGCAATGAAAAAAAAGGAAAAAAAAAAAAGGAAAAAGAGGAAGGCAAAAAAAATAATATTTTGTCCTCTGAAAATGCGTGGGTGTCTCTCCGCTTCTCGATATTCCACAACCTGCTTTTTTACTTGTATGAAACACCAAATTTGTTGTCGATAATCTGGGAAGCGATGACGCACCGGCCCGCGATTGGCCGCCTCGCTCGCAACTCCTCCCTCGCAATAATGAGTGTGAACGTGTGTGTGTGTGCGTCTGCGTGTTGTAAAACACAGCAACACCGGACGTCTGCGTCGGGAGGGCACAGTCCGCTCTGCGCAATTACACGGACACCTAACTGGCACAGTGATCAGAGCAAAACCTGAAGACGCTTCTTTTTTTTTTTGAACTACTGAGCACTCAGCAGCCTGATATGGACTTTTAATCACTCCACCCTGCTAAAAAAGAGAAAAAAAAAAAAACAACCGAGGATTTGCTTCGAGCACTTCATTGCAGTTTAAGACGCAACAGTGCTGAATGTTGTGACATTATTTTTACGCCGGTGCCCCGAGCACACCTTTTTTATATAAAAAAAAGCCCGTCTGGTTGACATTTTTTCTTTCTATATAGTTTTCTTTCTTCTCTAAAATTGGCTCCCGTACAAACAGCCGCGTTGGATCCCTCGGCGTACTGCGAGACTCCGGTGTATAACCCGGATCTCTGCCCTAATATGATAGCCGCCCAGGCGAAACTGGTCTATCATCTCAACAAATATTACAACGAGAAATGCCAGGCACGCAAAGCCGCCATCTCCAAGACCATCCGGGAGGTATGCAAGGTGGTATCGGATGTCCTGAAGGAGGTCGAGGTGCAGGAACCCCGCTTCATCAGCTCTCTCAGCGAGATGGATAATCGTTTCGAGGGACTGGAGGTCATTTCGCCCACCGAGTTCGAGGTGGTGCTCTATCTGAACCAGATGGGAGTATTCAACTTCGTGGATGACGGGTCTCTGCCGGGCTGCGCCGTGCTCAAACTCAGCGACGGCCGCAAGAGAAGCATGTCTCTCTGGGTAGAATTCATCACCGCCTCCGGTTACCTCTCCGCGCGCAAGATCCGCTCCAGATTCCAGACGCTCGTCGCTCAGGCTGTGGATAAATGCAGCTACAGAGATGTTGTCAAAATGGTCGCTGACACGAGTGAAGTCAAGTTGCGCATTCGAGACAGATACGTGGTGCAAATCACGCCGGCGTTCAAATGCACCGGGATCTGGCCGCGAAGCGCAGCGCACTGGCCTCTCCCGCACATCCCCTGGCCGGGACCGAACCGAGTGGCAGAAGTGAAAGCGGAAGGCTTCAACCTTTTATCCAAAGAGTGTTACTCGCTGAACGGCAAACAGAGCTCGGCGGAGAGCGACGCCTGGGTCTTGCAGTTCGCCGAGGCCGAGAACCGGCTCCTCTTGGGTGGATGCCGGAAGAAATGTTTGTCAGTCCTCAAAGCGTTGCGCGATCGTCACCTGGAACTGCCCGGGCAACCTCTGAACAACTACCACATGAAAACTTTGCTTTCCTACGAGTGTGAGAAGCATCCCAGGGAGTCGGACTGGGATGAGAACTGCCTCGGCGACCGCCTGAACGGGATATTATTGCAGCTTATTTCGTGTTTGCAGTGCAGAAGGTGCCCGCATTATTTCCTTCCCAATTTAGACTTGTTTCAAGGAAAACCTCACTCTGCTCTCGAGAACGCGGCCAAACAGACTTGGCGACTGGCAAGAGAAATACTGACCAACCCCAAAAGCTTGGAGAAACTCTGAGGTAAAACGTGCAAGTTCACTTCGTACAGTAATGCGTAAAGGCCCGACGAGCTCTCCATTAACGCGGACAGAAAATAATATTGCCAATCAGTTTCCAGTCTTGTGAAGTGTGGCTGTCCTCTCTTGTTGAATATGTTTTGGCTTAGTCTGTTACAAGATAATTTTTTTATGAGGTTAGTTTTTATATTATCCCCTTTTTGGTGGTGCAAAAAAAAAAAATTAAATTATTGGCTACAAAGCACTCTATTGCAACACGGTTGCCTAAATCCCAGATTTAAAACAAAACCCCGTGAGAGCATTTGGAAAAAAAGAAATAAAACAAAAACATCTGTACATTTTATACTGTAAATACATTCATAGCTTGTGATTCAAGTGGTCTGAAATTGTGAATGTTGTTCTGTGACACGGTTATAGGATCCACCTCCTTAAATCTCCTCTGGACCCTTTTCTTTATCTGCTAGAATCTATATTAATTTATATTTGCATCAGTGGGAGTCTGACTCGTCTGTTTCAGTCATCTTTTTTGAAAGTTTACATTTTGATAGGCGACATGTGTTACATTGAAATCATTCCACCAAATTTACTTGAATTATTTAAAACACACGAATATTTTGACTGTTTTTTTTCCACTATCATGATCAAGCCTACGTGATTAAAAAAAATGAATATAAAGTATATATATATTACAGTTTTGAAAAAAAATGCACTTGAAATACACTGGAGTATAACATCTGTGACCTGATTTTTTAAAAATCTTTGTCTCTGATCTAATTTAAAGAGCTAATAAAACGAGCTGTTTTATACTTGTGTCCCATTAAATGTGTTTATGGCACCAGGCGTAACTTGCAAAGAATATAATCTTCAGGGTCTGACGCTTTCCTTTTGTTATATAGTTATATAGAGAGGCTGACAAACGTGTGTGAAATAATATCTATTCCCAATAAGAGTTTAAAATAACTCCAAGCCTGCCACGGTCTTCCGTCCGGATAACTACTTAATTTAGCATTTTCACATCTTCGTAAAAGTGGGGGGGGGGAAGACACAAAACGCAAAGTTAAATCCGGGATAAATTCTCAAAAATAAAATGCAATCACTAAAATAAAATTACCAATAGCGTATACAGACTAGAACATTGTCGCCTGTGGGGGGAAAACGCGTAAATTCCCGTTCTAAAAGTGATTCGATGTTTAACTAAAGTGGGTGGTGGTGCAGTTCAACCCCCCCCCCCCTCCCGGAATCTTACCTTTGCATCGGCCCTTTTGAACGCAGGATCATCTTCGTCCACCTCGAAGTAGATCTCGCTGGTGGTGATGGACAAAGTCCCCCGGGCCACCAGCACGGGGGCGACAAGCTGGGCTGGACTGCTCAGGACCACCGGGCCTGCGGAGGGGCACCGCCGCGCGTTAGCAGCAATACGGGAAAATATTCATATTCTAACAGGATAAAAGCGGGCTGGTAATGTGCGGAAATTGACCGCAATTGACGGGGACTCACTGGTCAAATTGTAGGGGACGACGACAATGAAAATATTCATTCGATTTCGAAATATGAAGTCGTTTTTTGTTTTTTTTTTTCCCAGGGAATGATTTAGCTCTCTTTCTCAGCATCTGCGGTCGTATTTGTGCCATCTTGTAGATCAGCGATGCACAATAAAATGCAGCCATCCGGTGACGCGGACAATTACCATTAATGGCTGAGGCCTAATTACAAACACGGGGCGTTTTTTTTTTCTAATAATCAGGAAAAACAAAGGCATATCTTTATTCACAAGTCAAAATCACTATTGAGAATTTCGAGGTGCGTTTGTGACCCTGGCAGCTGATAGTGATCACATCTTTATTCCAGTCTCCTCCCTCCCTCCTCATCCTCCATATTCTCAGATCAGTGTCACTGTGGCGCGCCGTCACAGTGATTTGTCTGCTCTCCAACGAAAGCTCTTGAAATCGGGATATTTATCGATCTCTTAAACTCCAAAGAGCCACTTTAATGTCTCATCAATCTTAATCTGCGTTCCTCGGCCAATTATGGCCGATAGGGTTACAGGAATACAAGTGGATTTCGGTCTCAACTCCCAGGGCGCCCCTTCATCGCTCTTCCAGCGCACAGCAACGCGCATTGCCTGGATCCTCTTTTTTTTTTTTTTTCCTCTCTTGTATGAGACTATTAATGGTGATTCAATCGTCTGATGCGACCAGCCACCAGACGATAGGCTACACTCTGCATGCTTACAGCCTTCACAGAGGAACAAATACTCCATTTAGCTTGAATTTGCATACGATTTATTCCGCAATGCACCTCCAGTGGAACGGTGTGATTATTACCGTTATTATTTATCCCGTATATTATCAGATAACCCCTTTAAATGCATTGACTCCGTCAGTAAAATAAGCACTCTGTAGTTACAAGTTCAATCTTAAAGCTAATGCTTTGTATTATCCTGAAGGACTCCACCAAGAGAGAGACACAATGCCTGAAGCATTTAGCCGCAGCATCCACTGCTCTTGGGTAGGAAGAGGATTAGCTATAATCCCCTCAGGGATCCTTCTATAATTAGACTATATGGCATTAAAATGTTTACAGGAGAATAATGAAATTAAGGGCAAGTTACACTGGGTGAGTAGTGCACTATAAAAGCTAAAGACGGTAATTATTATTTGGGTCTTAATTTTTATTAAAATGTCTTTTTTTTTTTCTTTTTCTTACAAATCATCAGAAAATAAATCTAAGTGATACCACGTCCCTTTTTCCAACACCGGTGATTAGGGACAAGTATTAAGAAGGCTGCTTTTTTTATCAGAAATTTACTGGCAGAGGTGAAGTGGATACAAGTCAGACTGCTTTTTGTTCTATATTAATGGATAAATACAAGTACCCGAGTGCTACCACTTGCACACACTGATTGCACATGCATGCACAGATGCAGCCATAACATGTACTGTAAGTATTTCAGACCAAATGTTCATATGAGTCATTAAGCATGCTGCGCCCCCCCCACCACTTAAATACATATCAGCATTGAGATGTGAAGGCCTGCATGCTTTTTAACAAGGCTGCAGTTACACTTTCATTTTATTATTTCATTTTTATATGACTGACAACACTTTTATCGTTTATATTAAGAAAGCCTGTAATTTGCAAACCCGCGAACGCTGACAGTGGAACCGTCTTCGCTCGACTCTCAGGAATTTAATGTTTGATTTATTGTTCTATAAACAAGCCATTGTTCAAAGGATCAGTATTGTAAATAAAGACTAGCATGAAGACAGAGAAGCTAAATTATGGCACAGCAAACCTTTTTCTGCTCATAAACAACGCTATACACAGTATGCCAGCCAAACGTTCAAACAAATAGATCGCGCTCGACAGGCTGATCCTCTTTGTCTCTCTGGTTCACTCAGGTTTCGCTGTCTATTCTATTACACAAACTTGGTTTCAAGAAATGCACCACTCTTTTGGGGTGGGTGAGGGAAAAAAAAGGAGAGCTTATTTTATGCCTTTGCAAACACCGACATCATTTTCAATGTTTGCTGGGGAGAAAAGCTAAACATAGGTTCAGTAACCACAAATGCCCGGACCCCCGAGTGTAACAGCCTTGCTCTTGGCAGCAGCAGCAGGGAATGACCCAAAAGACTGGCACCGTGAACACTGTTGTTGACAGGCGTCTGCTCCCAGATCGCTCATTAAAGCAGTTCAAGCTTGAGATTAGATGCAGACCAAACACAGACACAGCTCATCCTGGTTAAAAAAAAAAAAAATCCCTCTGTTGTGACTGAGATAGCTCCTCTACTGGTAAGAAAATGAAAGCAACTTGGCAAAAGTGTTGGACAGAAATAGTCGGGCATTATAAATTCACAAAATTGTAAAACGCAAATAGCCAGCCCCAATTTGTTTACAATTTGGAATGATGGAAATAGAATATATTTTCGAGCTTTGTAGGTAATTTGATTGGGCAGTCATGGTTCAACTGGCAGGCTGAAAAAAAAAAAAAAACCTTGGAGAATTTCACCACTCAGTCGTGCTCTGGTTCAAACGGAATTTTATATAGTGAGCTGGGGATAATGTATACAATGAACCTGGTGTTATTATTGTAATTTATGGGCATGTACAGCCTCGGGGTACAGTTTCTATTACAGTTTGTATCTGGAAATAATCCATTCTGTACATACATTCATATGTGTTGCTCCACACGTGTTTCAGTCACAGCCCAGGTTTGGCATCGATGCACGTAGGTCACATTACAGATATCAGAACTAAATATATAAAAAGAGCAGAGCTGACATCTCAGTCACTGAAGTACTCACCTGCTGAATGACCTCTAGATCTTATGCTGTATTATGCTGCATTAATTAGAGTCATTGTGTTATTTTACCAGCTAATTCCATGTGAATGAACATCTACATAAGACTAATCTTTCATTTGTATAGTTTAAGATGAATATTTATCACATATTCATTTGTCAAATAAAAGAATTAATCCACAATAAATTCTTTAGCTAGTTATGAACAAGGTGGTTTGTCACTATAAATAGGAAGTTCTTTTTACTTTGTCAAACCATTGTTTTGAAAATGTAAATTTTTAATTTTTCAACTTCATTGATACCACCATTCTATTTTGTATTTTTATGGGAACATGCATGTAATCCAAAATTACCGTCTTTGGCATCCAGCCTAAGAAAATAACAAAACCAAAACTGTACTATAGAGTTTATTGTTGCAGTGGAGGGCTTTATGCGCAAGGCATCCTGGGAAATGTAGTACTGCAAGAGAAGCTGCAAGGACAAGATCTCAGATTTAAAAATATTTCAAATATCTGGCATTGGTGTATTCTTCTCAAATATCAAGCAAAATGCAGGTACAACCTGGCTTTATTTGAAATCAGGGAAATAATCAAAATAAGATTCATCAGCAAGTAGACTGTTTCAGAACCATAAACATACACATATGAACATTTTAAAATACTTAAATGGACTCATTTACATTTTTGCTACTGCAAAGTTTTTTATAATCAATGTATTTAGAAACTGATTTGATTATTTTGATTTTCCTGTCACCCACATATTAAAGCTGTCTTGGAGTTTGGTGACTGTTATCCTGGGCCATATCTTGCATTTGTGTTTGGTAGGAAAGTCCATATTCTGAAACACTTCACTAAGTTAGACGATGCCTATTGCAGGGCTATGAAGTTTGTTAGAATTGATATGCAAAGCTTTGCATGGGTTTAAAAGGATTAATGAAATAAAAAGTTTCAGTTTTTTTTTTTAAGGTGAGGGTTTGACAGATGCTATGAAGTTAATGCTTTTCATGAACTGAGAAATGAGAAAAGCAGGAGTCAAAGCATATCTGGTTTTATCATTGTTTGTTTAAGTGAAGAAGGCTTGCCTCTGGAGACAAAGACTTGAGGATGGAACCGTGCTGACAAAGAGCCACGACAAAACAGAACACCACTTAAGCCAAAAAACACAAGCCGTTTTTTTTTTTTTTCTTATGGTACATGTGTCTGTTTCATGTTCATATACACTATTCACTACGATGGTCAATAAAATCTAAAAGAATCCAGTTTGATTCATTTATTATCATTTGATTTACTGATGTTTACCATGCACACTGTTAACTACTTCTATTAGGCAGTAGACAGACGAAAGACGTGCTGATGTTCCAGCAGATTCGGTGTTGACTCGGGGTTAATGGAGGTGTCAGTGTGCTGACTTACCACCCAGGCTGTCCATCTCCTTCTCCTGCAGCAAACTGACTCCGTCGTCCTCTCCATCCAGTACCAGCTCCGTCTCAGAGTTCTGGCTGGGCACAGTTTGGCTGCGGAACACTTTCTTCAACTTGATCACCTCGTCCTCATTATTAACTGTCAACAGATGCAGAGCAGAAGGGAAACGACTCTGTACTGCGCTCTGCCCTCTGGTTCTGAGCATATGTCAAAGTACTTTGGCCCTGCAATTTATCAATAGAATTTGGAGAAAGTTGAGCTGTTGAGCAAAGACATTTTTAACTGTAGAAGAGTTACAAATCCAGTAGAAAACACAACAAATGGACTTGTGTGTGTGTGTGTGTGTGTGTGTGTGTGTGTGTGTGTGTGTGTGTGTGTGTGTATGTATGTATGTATGTATATATATATATATATATATATATATATATACATACATATATATATATATATATATATATATATATATATACAAGTGCTCCATATTGTTGATATTAAGGCCGGCATGGTTTCAATACAGCATATCTAATTTTAAGAGAATGAAACACAAAAATGCATATAGCGTTGAGAATTTCCACATGACATGATGAACCTGATATGAAATGCGCAGTTATGTAGTTGCCAAACCATATGAAAGAATGTCTACGTGTTTTTTGACTGAATGTGTTTTAGATGGTTGAACATCAGAGGTGTTTAAGCCTTTATTTTTAGACAAGGTCAACAAAGAAAAGCTATCTGTATCTGAAGAGATCAACAATTGAGTTGCGGGATGCATCCGGCTCGCAGCCCATTGAAGGCATCATCAGCCACTTTTGGAGCCTTGACAAGACTGAAACTGAGCAGACAGCCCAATTAGGAGGCTGGTTGCACCAGGATTTTCTTCATATGGCTGCAGCCAATCATGCTCGCTACATGGGATATGCTCATACATCCAGTAAAAACAAAGAGGTTTTATAATGCATTTATCAGCTTAAACTAGCCTCGCCAACATGTGCCTGCCACGCAACTGCTCAGAGCGTTTAGGTGATTTTATCTTTGAGAGCAGGGAATGTTGGAGATCGAAGGGAAAATCAGAGAAATAACACACATGTGAAAGAAAGAATACATGCAAAGAGAAGGCTGACACCCCTGTGACATGTTTCCTTTCAGCGCCGGTTTTAATTCGCCTCTCTCTCCCCTGAGAAACGTGTACCTCGTTTTGAAGAGGTCACATTTGACTGTTGTCAACACCGCTACTGAGAAAAAACTCGGCTTCCTGCTCTGTCTCGTATCTGGACCGCTTTCATCAGAGGAGGGGGAAAGACATCTGTGTCTTTCGGAAATGAATCCTGCGTCATGTTAAGGGCTGAAAAAGCAGCCAGTGGTCAGACATCAAAGCAGGATGAAGGAAACTTAAAACTGTAATTCTGTAAACCATCATTATGCTCCCAGTAAATGAGGGAAATCTCAGTGGACAGCTTGATCTTCTGATTGGCAACTGCACGCATGGCTGAGTAAACCAAATAAACCGTGCTGATTTCTACACGCAAATGATAAACGGTTGTGAGGAGGGGCAGCAGTGCGGAGCAGACCATCGGAATGCGACTGTACCCAGAGCGCGACTGGGTAAAGAGAACTCAAGAGCAATATAAGACTATATGATATAACCGACGGCTGGCTGGGGCAGGACTACGTTAAACGACACAAACGATCTCCAAAATTCTGATATTTGGCAGAAGGAGAAACTGCAATTGCATGATGATGCTAAGCTGAGATGCAAGTCCAACAGTCCATAAATATTCCAGTCGGGTTCTCCCCAAACAGTGGTTTCGTTTCTCACTGTGAAGCCCTGCAGGAGGGCGTCCAAGAGAAGCCACCAATCACTGGTTTCTCCTGGGTCCTCTTGTTCAATCACTGAGTTGAAAGTGCTTCAGAGTGCGCTAATTACACTCTGTAAAGTGCAACAGAGGTTTCGTGATCCTGCTGGAGGCTGCCAAAGATCTGCCAGCTGTGGTCAAAGGAAGACCCTCCTCCTTCCTTCATGGTCATCAGTAAGAGTAATACACCAGAAAAAAGAAAAAGAATAAAATGTTTTAATTCTAAGCTTATATAGGAATCAAAATCCTGCTTTTTAGATAAGTAAACCCCTTTTTTAGTCAAATAAAATGTACATATTAGACACAGGCTTCTTGAAAACATTTCATTGTTCACTACTTATTGCCTGGAATAGATAACAGTTGGAGGAAAATAACCTATAATATTGGTGCCAACGCACCACATTTCATATATCATAACACTTGAGAGCTTTGTAGCACTGGGCTTTTATTTTTATAGGCTCAGAGGTGCATTAGGGTTTTTTATGTCTTTTATGTACCATAGACCCTGCTTAAACTCTTCACTGCCACTCCTCAAATAGAAATCCATAACATGATGTTTCACTTAAGGTTCTACAAGAGTATATGGGTACGTCTCCTCATGAGAGAAAGTAAAATACGCCCACATTTACCCTGGTAAATTTAACACGTATGACCATAAATGAACAAAATAGCTAATGCTGCTTTGAGTTTTTAAATGCATCTTTCTCTGCCAAAGATTTCAATTTTAGGAAAGGAAACTTATACAGTTGTGTTCGCCAATTCTCACGAACTGCTTTAAAAACACAAAATAAAGCAACAGGTTAAACTCTGAAGTTTCAGTCAGGACTAGTCTGTGTTAAATCCCTGAGTAAATGCACAAGACCGTCTCGTTACGTGACAAATATACAATCACTTCTTCTAATATATAGAGTGTACTCAATCAAATGTTTTTTATATAAACTGCATCTCTTTTTTCCCCAGACTGTTTCTGATCCTGCCCTCCTACGCGCTCTCTCCACAGGCCCCACATTCCACACGGAGAGGAAAAAGTCCAGTCTGTGGGATTAGATTACTGCTAGTGCAAAGCAATTCTGCCCTCTGTCTTCTCACTTTTATTTACCCTGCACTGAAAGATTAAATGAGGGGGAACATGTGACGGTTTCAGGCTTCCTGTGATGCAAGCCATCCATTTTGCAAAGAATGTATTACAGAGTGTAAAAATAAGCATTATAACTCTGATCTGTAGAGAGTTCATATAATGCATCCGCTCCTGCAGAATTCTTTATTTAATATCCAAGGATGAGCAGCATGCATCTACTGCTTACAAACAACCTCATTTTTTTCTTGTTCGCGTTCTTGACAGCGAGGTTTAATATCCTCACCTCTGGATATGAAACATTTAAATGTCCAGACATAGATGATTGTGAACCCCCTATGACATTCACTATTATTTAATATCTTTGGTCATAAAGGAGGGGTTAATGTGACATCACCAGGCGGCTGCCTCTGCTGTAGCAGAGAATTAGCGCAACCACTGCCTGCAGCAATCAGCTTTCAGGGAAACCGCTCACCTGAAATGAGACAGCAAGGACACCCAGAGGTAAAACACCCCGTTAAACACTTGGATCAATATTAACGTGACTTCCATTTCATGCTTGCCCAGTTCCAATCACCTAACAATATAGTCTGATACTGGGTTATAGCTGGCTGTAACAGGGCAGGTTATCACGGGCAGAGGGCAGACGCAGAATGTGCTGGCTAAGCTGTCAGTGTTACTAATGACACACGCGCGCACGCACGCAGGCGGAGATAAGGTAAGGTGATGTTACTGTGAAAACTGTCTTGATTCAGCTGCAGCTAGTCTCGGTGAAATGTTTGTCTGGAGAATGGCAACAAGCTCCCATTAATGTTTTTGTTTTTTTTTTTTATCGTTACAATTCACTGTCAAGGCTGAAACCTTGTTTCAAGGTTGAACAATCTTAAAAGTGCAAGATTTTAAAGCCGTAATAATGACACATGAGCCAACAACACTTTCCGTTATTATTTCTGGTTATTCTGAGAGCAGCAGTAGCTCCTGGAGTCTGCACCAATCCAGAAGTGTTGACAAAATGATCTCTAACCTCTGAGCCTTTGCACCAAAATGACTTCATAAAGACAGTGATGAGCTTCAACACTATAAATATTCATAAGGAAAATAAACGCCGTCATAGTGCATTAAAATAAATCAATTTAAAAATGCTTCAGAGCCGACAGTCTACCGAAGTCACGGCAGAAGAACAAAAGATTCTTTTCATTTTTCACTCACAACAAAAGCTGGCCTCCGCTGTGCGAAGCACTTCAAACGCCTGAAAGTGCCTCTCACCTCACAGCAAGCCATCTGACCACAGGTGAGCCCTTCACTTGACAAGTTTACATATTACTCTACTCATTAAAACCACCACACGCCAGCAAAGATTCAACTACGGCTCCGTCAAAGTCTGAAACAACAAACAAAGCAGTCATCGCTTGTAAGTAATGAAGTTATTGTACACGCTGTGTCGCACCATTCTTCAGAGATCAGATCCTCCAGGAACAGCAGTTATATTTGGAAGTTATATTTGTCATCTTTGGCTGGGAGCTATAGTGACTGTTAGGATGGTAGGGCTGGAGGTCGTTTTTATTATTATGAATAACAACAAATTAAATATAGTGCAGTTGATTTTGAGGGTTTTTTTAAAACTTGATATGTTCTTTAAAGAGATAATGACTTTTACTATATTTCTCTACAAATAATACTGAAATTGAGAATCTTACTCTTCATATAAGTTGCAGGTTTTTGTTTTTCTTTGAGGTCTCCCACATGCCAGTTTTAATGGCTACAAACAATAAAACCAGTGTAATTATTGCAGTGCCAGCGTGCCTCATATACGGACCACCTGCAGCTGAGCAGCAGCTGCCATGTGTTTTTCCACACTCTTGCTATGGTTTTCATACATACCACGCTACAGTAGTGCTGAAAGCAGCCAGACAACAGTTTCAACCCTCAATGGTTGGATTCAGTAGCTCAGCGTTGGGACAGCCAGAGGTCAGTGAACACTGATCACTCCATTTTCAAAAGGCTATCCTGAGCATGAAGGCATTTTATATGTATGATGTAAAAGAAGAAATGGGATGGGAAAGAAAAATTATTTATTGCTTTAGGAGTCAATATATTCCTCATGTGCTTCTTTTATACATTAACGCTGTCATTCTATACTGGAAGAAGAGAAAATAAAGGGTGTTTAAAACCAAGATGCTTTTCTTACAGAAGGTAGTGTTAACTGACACAAGGTGGGAGGAACACTGAATGTTAACAATGACCTAAGGAGAAAAGCTTCATGGAAAAACAGGAAAGAAAGGAGGGTGTCTAATTTTCTCTGAATATGCACTGTGAAATATAATGAAATGCAATAAAATGGACATGCCAACTTCAATTCAGACTCCCAAATAAATTGCCAATAAAAATGGCACATAACGTCTATGCTGGCAAAATAATATAACACTAATACTTTTATTAATAGCTTTAAATGCAATATTTAGATTTAATAAGGGGCTACATATTATAATTGTTCTTGATTTTTTTTCCAGAATTCCAGAATCACCAAGAGATGATGAATTTACCATACTCCTGCATCGACTTGCGGGTGACATCTGAGTGGGTGGAGCCAAAAGGGTTCCTGACAAATCTCCGCCTCCTCCGTAGGTCATCCTCCCAGTAGTCTAGACGCCAGAAATCGTGGGTCTGACTGAGAGAGACAAGAAAGCGAATAGGTTAGGCGAAGCACATGGCTCTCTGATGGTCTGATGACAGCAGCCTTTTCTTATCAGGGTGGAACATCATATGAAGGAGGAAAAAAATGGGCCAGCAATAGCAGATTTATTAGGCTGAGAAGTGGCTTGCTCTGTAGAGGCCCAGTAATGTTCTGCTGAAGACTATAGTATCAGAACAGCGGGGAGCTGCAGCCACGGCTGCACACATAAATCAGAGACACTCCCCTTAGCAAATGCAGCATCAAATTACAAGTATAAATGGCGCAGCTTGCCTCCTTCTTTACAATGTTTTTTAACAAGACTTGTAAATCAAAGGTAGGGACCTCGTTGCAGACAGCATGAGCTTTAATGATTAGGATCTTGGGGCCGCTGAAGCATGAGCGTATAAACCAAGCCCCTTCCTTGTGTACGCGGAGCCATGATTAAAATAATGTGCTGAAATATTCATCGAAATGATTCCCAGAGCCCTCGAGCAACCCGATAGAAAATTGCATTTTTATTCATTATTAATAACAGTGAATTAGGGTCACAAAAAAAAGGAGCGGAAAAAAAAAAACTGTTCCAGCGTGTGGTTACCATCTTTGTAAATGATTATTCTAACATTAATGAGGACCTGGGATAATTATATTGCTTGCAGCTAATGCAGACCATTAAGTACCAGGACCAGCATTAGGTTACTGACTGCTGCTGAGTCCAACTGTGCCCTGGCCGCTGCTCAGGAAAAGCCTGTTTTCTTCAGAAGGAAAAGAGGAGAAGAAAAAAAAATCTCTTTAATTCACTTTAAACAGGCGGTCAAAGAAAACAGTGCCTGCTGGGTTTTAGCCTGATTATTATAAGATGTATGTCTAATATATGCACATCCAAATAAAAACCTGGATTCTTGATTTTTCATTGCATGAGTGATACATCAAGACGTTAGCAGGCATCCGCCATTGCTCTGTTCATATTTTTTTGCCCCTTTCCCTGCAGTCTAAACAGATTAAAGTGTTACAGGGGTTCACATCAAAAACACTACTTGTCTGCTCCATGAACACAATATCTGCAAATGTCAGGAATCACAGGGCTCAGGAGACTCGGGCCGTGGGCTCTGACAGCAACAAGAGCTCAGTTTCAGTTAAGTATCAATCAAAATTGAGCATGCATGTAAGCATGCGCTCATTGTGTTCTCAAAGTATCGTGAGGCGCCGCATGCAAAGCTAGACGGAGCGCCTTGAGCTTGTCCCCTGTCAATCTTCCCCAAAGCTTAGCAGAGAAAAAGAGAGATGTCAGCAGGTTGAAAAGAGAAACCCACATAAATGATATTGTAAATGTGAGATTACACAGTGTGAAAAATGTAAATCCACTGCAGGCAACGAGGCGATTACTGCAGAAGATTAGGTCCCCTTAATTCCCAGTGCCAATAGGCAGCAGATGCCAGTGAGGGATAAATTCACCACTTTGAAGATTCCTCTATAAGAGTATTAAGAGAATTTGATGATTTATTTTGCTCGGATGCTTATTTGAGCCTAACTGGGAGCGGCTGCAGCTCAGGTGGTAGAGTGTTGTTTGATCGATCAAATGGTTGGTTTGCCAGCCCGAGTCATGCACTTCATGTCGAATTGTCGTTGACCGAGATACTGAATCCAAAATGGTCCTCTCTCCTGTTGAGCAGCAGGCCCCTGTGAGATCATCAGGTGAATTAATATGCTTTAGAAAAGATCTGTTGACTGGTTAAACACTATTTACCATTGAATGTTTAAATGTACATTTGCATTTTTATGGTCAAATGGTGAGTGGATCCTGCAGGGCTTGATGAACTCCAGTATAAAAGGACCAACCAAAACAACTGTGTATTTAAATACAGTAGGAAACAATGCAAAAATAAATGCCCTAATGAACTCATCTGCATTGAGTCATGGTAGGAAACATCATGACCTTAACGGTCCCATGCACAAATCTGTGCTGTTCAAAACCACAAGGTGTGCAAACCAACCATGACGCTCGATCCCTGCCCTCTGAATAATTAATGCAAAGCTTTGCCTGCATTGGCTGTGTAACAATAACAAATTGTCCTGTAGCATTCCTAATTAAGCCGAGTTGGTTTGAGACTGTTTTCCACATCAAATGTGTCTGGCTCCATGACAGCCGTAAAGAATGGCCGTGAGCTGGTCTCCTAAAAATGGGTAAAATTTATTAGTCCCATCACACATCAATCACCCAAATGGACCTCAAACTGCATTTTAAAAGCTAATTTTCCTTCACTGATAACCTACAGGAAACGGGAGCAATGTTATTTATGGATGCTTTCAGATTTGCTAAGTGTGCTGGGATAAATGCGTAAGAGAAGCATCCTATTTTCCTCAATCAGTATTTAAAGGTCTCTTCTCCTCAAGAGTGTGTCGGTTGCCAGATGATTGTTAGAAAAGGAAAATATGACAGGCATTGTCCAAAAGAAGCTGGGGGGGAATAAAAGGACGGATATGTGTTTTATAGGAAAACCTAATGTCAGCCTGAAATAGAGAGATACTCTTGATGGCTGACAAGGACATACACTGGATTAGAGGCTGAGATATTATTAGTGCGGCTGCTGTCGATGGTTTGTTTTCTCATTATTTGCAGAGTATAGGTGCACAGTTACTGGGGATAAGGATCACTGTAGAACTCTACAGCATACAAGTAATGCCAGAGTCCACTACGCTCACTCAAATCCACACATTTACCTGGCACAGACAAATAAAATAAAAAAATAATCCAAATATAATCCCTGACAAAAAGACGTTTCACAGATGTGCTGTAAAAGACAATTATTACCTTCGTGATTTTCACGTCAGTTGCACCAAAATGACTCCAGCACAGCTGGATCGTAGACAGATGAGGATCTCATGGTTAAAAATCTCTTTTTTATTCTATTTATGCTCAGAGGAGATTTGTGTGTGGTGGTCAAGAGGAAGGACAATGACACACTGATTCAATAAGACACCATTATACTCCTTTTAAAAGCTTCCATTGGTGACATGATGAGAGGGGTAATTATAATAAATGCCTGCAATCACTGACAATTCTATTCAAAGGAACAGTGGCTGGTTTCTATCATACACTCAGTGACTGCTGCAGTTTTTTAGTTCAACTCTGAGCACAACTGCTCTTTTCTTTAGTTGTCCGTTATCCTAACAATCTTTGACTGAGTTGCTCCACTTTTTCCTCCCTCATAAACAGGTTGCAAGTGTTGCTGACATAAAAAATATACATCGCAACTTCACTTAAACGAACCCCTCCTTTGATCCCGATAAAATTACTACATATGGGGCTCCAGGTTATTCGACATGAGAACCATCAGCCAGTCTGAACAGTGCAATCCAAAGTGAGGAAATGTAGACTGTCAGGCATGCATTCTTTTTGGTGAGCATTTTTAGACTAATGTCTTCGACATGTTGCTGCTAAAAACAGTAAATGAGACAATGCGTGAATCAAAAGGTGATGACTGGTGAGCATGTGGTGATCAGAATTTCCCAGCCCACTGCTTTCAAAGTAACCTATAAATGATTGGGATGGAGAATAACAACAATGTTGTGCGTGAAAACACATCTAGTTTGATCATATATCTGTCAAATGCCACGGCATACGAGACCAAACAGCCAACATCATGATCAGATTACCACAGAGGTTCTACACAAGTCTTTCATCTCTCTGATTACACCATTTCTTATAATCGCTGTACTTGGAGCTAAAAATCAAGAGGACACCAAACAAAGCTCTAAATGCTTCCAGTTATTTGATTTTTCTAGATTCAGAGATAGAGCAGTGATGCGTGAGGAATGGGTACTGGACAAAGACAAAAGGGAAACTACGCAGCAGCAACAGGACTGCCTCCAGCTCATGTGGTGTAATGGAGACAGACATATGCGATTAGATGAGGGATGGCGAGCCCTTCTGTACTGTAGGTGAACTCTGCTGCATCGCCAGCTTCACGGATTACCCATCTTTCATCAGAACCGGGGTACCCAGTCAGGCAGTGCCCGGCTCCGTTTCAGCACCAGATGAAATTGATGAATGAGCAAACAGGCCAGTTTTCAGAGATAATTAACTCGGTGTGCGAGGTTTAGAATGTCCCAAAGGACCTGAAACTAGTATGGGCCAAGATGAGAATATATCAGGGTGAAATAATGCACTGTAAGATCTAAATAAAGTTATGTAGCTGGTCTTTTTGCCTTAATAGCTTCATTATTTCTTTATCTACAGATTTCTCTATTGATCTATTATATACAGTGGTTAAATGTATTAAAATGTAACATGTCATTGCCACAGCTTGAAGGCCTGTTTTATTTATGTGTTTAAGCCAAGCATTTCCTAAAGCCCTGAATAACAAATACATTCATACACTCTGGATTATACAGAGTATATTGTCAAGTTGATTTTTGTTTATAGTGTCAGGCTGAACAAGGGTCCTTGGTCTTGTCAGCCTCAGAGGGGCCATCAAATTTCCATTTCTTGAGAGATTGAAGGACCTGTGAAGGTGCCTTCAGACCCCGATTATAATTGATAACAATGTTGGGTGACAAAAGACTGGGGCTACGTCGGGGGCGTAAAGATTCACTCTATCACAAAGTTATTATCCGCAGACGCAGTGTTACCATTCATCACATGGGAGTTGAAACTCATTGTTAGTCGAGGGGAACGGCCGTTCCACTGCATCGCCATAGATCGATATTTTCCACCGCCTTACTCTCTCCCTCTTCCTGCTTCAAAAAAGTAATTATACACCAGAAATGTTGACAATCAATAGAGTAGCCAGGTAAGGCTGGGGTCTGTAGTGGGAGCCAGCAGATGCCCCTCAGTTTGCTAAATATTCATAAAATGACCGTTTTACACAAACATGGATGGATTCAAAATAAGAGAAAGGCACATATGATACAAGACAGCTTAGATATCAATAGAAAACATTAAAGTAAGCATTTCAGGGATGCTTTCATTTTATATCATTGTCAAATTGGATGTTTAAATCAATCACCCATCAACCGTGACAGGAAACAACAGAGTGTGGTCACAGTGAGGTCGTTCCATTCTGTAAAATGGGCACACATTATTCTTCAATGGATTCATCAACCTTGCTTTGACATATACTTTTACTTTAGATGAGCCTGAACTTTATAATCCACTGGCAGGGTTCAGAGGTCAACAGCAGAGGGGACCGGAGGGCTCGGAAAATCACTCTCCCCCAGGAAAAAACTCTGACATCCAATTTTCAACTTGATTTATCAGTGTAAAGCTAAAATTGATAGTGTGCCATTACTGGGCAGGGAGCTGTCTTGGAGAGATGTATCAAAGCCTCCTCATTTTGATTTAGCACTGCAGATCAATACAACCCTATACTGTTTCAATTTGAGGAGTATTGATTTTCTGATGCTGAGTCTATACAAGGGGACATTCATCATCAGGCAAGCATAGTATGATCTAAAGGGACACCCCAGGATTTGAGATCTGTTCATACGTCACTCCCATTGCAACACTGCTGTTTTTCAGCCTTGCAGAAATTATTTCCTTGTTTGTTGCCTTTTCACAGCTCAGAACTGAGAAGCTTAAAGGTATGCTGATAACCTGCATTTATTTGTAACAAAGCATGCAAACAGGCACACACTGACATGATCATTATGTCGCTTTGATAAGTTTAAAAGGGACCGGTGAAATAAAATATATTTATAAGTTATACTAGTTTCTTTGTCCCCGACCTACAGAAAAAATGGTATATTGTGTGAAAATGATAAATGTCCTTTAGCAAGCCTCCAGGCAAAGCAATTTCTGTGCATCAGGGTGAAAACAAACATTAACAAGTCTCTCTCTCACACACACACACACACACACCCACACCTCAGAAATGCTTGAGGCCTTTATATTTTACAAGAGCAGCATAAATGGGAAAGTTAATGTAGCATTGAATAAGACTAAGCTGCTGAACTGCAACACCGCCTTAAGCTTGTGAGCATATTGCATCATTTTTCTTCACCAGCAGGTTACCATTAAATTTGAATTTGTTGGAAGTTTTGCAGTATAATTTACAACGCACCCACACTCAATAACCTTTTGCCTTAATTTCTATGTAATGGTATGGCTGTGTTAATATGAAAGAATAGCCCAGAAATCAATGCAATACATTTGCCTCTAAGTTTCAGGCACTTTTATGAAATATTACTGTAGATTTGCCTTTATTATTGTAAGTGAATAATGCCAATATACATGTAGTCAACATGCAGGATCCATAGAATGCATCACATAGATACTTATGATAATGCTACATATAGCTACATATATCCTCTGTTTGGAATGGAGATCATTTATTTTATTGCATGTAAAAACATGAAATGCAGTCATAAAAATATATTACAAGGTTTTTTTATCCTTCACAATTGCTGGTTGAAATGTGTGACTGTTTTCATGGTGAACAGAGATAAGGCTTATTTCATTAAGTATTTAGGGTGATAGCAGTGTACATTTGTGCATGTGATTACACTTAACCCCATACAGGTATGCACTTAAAATGCTACAGCTATATGCTTTGCACAAATTACATGTTGCAACAGCTGTCTGTTTGGTAAAAGTAAAGCTCGTGATTTTTTCTGCTGCGCTCCGTAACCAAGGCACCATGTGGACACGAGCGAGATGTGAGAGGCGGAGCGGGACAGCCGATGGCTATTTTAACAAGGCCCATGGGGAAGATGAGGAACTGTGAAACCACTGCCAGGTGCTGGTCTGTGTTTCTGGGAGGGTCAATGAATGCCTGGACAACACTGCAGTAACACCCCCCCCCCTTGCCTGTTGTACCATTGGCCAATCAGTCCCCTCTGGGGGATTAAGCCACTCCACACTGTAATTGCGTTTGGTGACCCGCTCACTGACCCTATTGGATCCTGGGAAAATGGCATTAACTGGTGGTCCAATCCAGTCACAGCAGAGCATCAGTGAAGAGGTAACATTACTGTCCTCTGCTGGAGCAGCTACAACTAATGTTGGAGACCCAACATGACTCCATGGTCTGGTGTGAGCGTGTATATGCATGAGGGCTCACCTGTGGGCCTGGGCACCCCAGGCACCGTGCTTATTGGTAAGGATGTTGACAATTTTCTGCTTTAACTGGTTGGCTGTCACATGGTCTCTGTGTTTAGTAGCACTGATCAGGTGGTCACACATCTTCTCTTCTTCCTTTCTGTCAGCAGTGTACTGGGCACAGTTGGACTAGAGGGGGAGAAAAAAAAAAAGTAGAGCGTAAACCTCATTGTACCTTTATGGCTTCGCTACGTCATTACTACAAAAACTGATGTGTGGCACTGCAGTAGTGTCATTTGGGAGTGTTTAACTTGAACAAAGAAAGGAATAATATATAGCCTCTAATAGAGCATTTGTCACAGTAGAGATGTTATGGTTTCATTCAGCACACTTCAGTGCGTAAAAGATATTAGTGGACAGCTGAGAGAGATGTTTCTACTCCCTTGGAGCAGTGTAGTAAATCACAGGAGTAGACTGCGGTCATGTGCCTTCTAACTGGGGGCAGATGAGGCTCCCTGCTAGGTAGCCTTGGATTGTGCTATTAAAGGAGTAGGGAAAACACACCAACAGTTTCTCAAAGAATACAAGCTGTCACGGTTAACAAAGCCATGGTGCTGTTATCATAGACGATGCTATTGTCCCCTGTATGAACATGCAAATATGCCATTTTTTTTAATGACCCCTTTCAAAGGAACACATTTCATATGAAATATATAAAAAAATGCATAAAGCAGTAATTGATCTTTAAATCTCATAATTCTAAAGAGAACGTTTAAAAGAAAAACAGAATCATAAAAATCACAATGGTGATCTAGTCGTGGAGGAATTCCAGCCTGATAAAAGCGGAAAAGCATATTAGACTATCGCCACTTCTTAAACAAGATCATCTTACCGCAGTCACCCTGGGGGAATTCTTGCTAATATTCAAAATCTAATTTGCTAACAGAAGCTGGGAGTTAATTGGATTTCCTCCTAAAAATTTGAATTCCATCAGATTTTGCGATTTGAGATATTCTTCATGAGGGCGATAACTCAATCTCTGCTTGTCACCTTGCATCACTGATGTCCTGACAAAAATGAAACGTTATTTATCACTTTAAAGCTTATGAAGCTTCACCCTGACACCAATTTAATTGTAAAAATGTCTTATCTGCTCCCTGAATCTTCAATCTAAGAGAGGGGGTAATACAGTAGTGTCAGACCTGGATGAGAAGTGTGGGGTGTCAGGAGTTGGCAGACAGAACGGATGGGGCCAGGTACACTTCCCCCCTCGCCTGACACTGCATATCCAGCCGTCTCTTCCAGTTTATCTAGCAGGTCAAGGATGCTTGAGGACTGTATATCAAGCAGCTGTTTGAGGATGGCTGCTTTCTACTGATAAGAAACTCATCACTCCTCACATGTACAAGCTGCTAACAGAGGAGGATGTGTACACACGGGGATGTGTGATCTCTCCCACGCACACAGAGTTTAGAGTTTATGCCTTCTATAGGCAACAGAACAAAATCCTCATATGTAACTAAACTTTACGATCAATCTGAGCCAAGTAAATACTGTGCAAGAGCCAAATTTTATTTGCTTTCTCACCATGAAGGAAAAAATAATAGAAACAAAAGCTCTAACTTCTGCAAGAAAACCTCCATCCATGGCCAACAATGTAGTAGTTGGATGCAGGGATAATATAGAAAATACACACTTCAGGTATTATCCATTCGGTGGATAAATAAAATCTAAATGAATAATGATTGAAATTAGAAATTATTTGTAAGAGTTTGGTTATTAGCCGTTAGTCCTCAGTAAACTGGGACTGGGTAACACGTCTTCATATTGGAACATTTTATTTATTTTTGTTGTAACAGTAAGCACCAACATGGTTTCTGGGTTTTATTTCATCTGTATTTTGATCATTAATCATCATTATTTATACCTCAAAATCTGCATGTTTGTGGACGTCTTCTGCTCGCTGTCTGTTCAGGATGAACTCGGCCTCATTGGCAACCCGGACTATGTGGTCTTTCATGGCGTAGCAGAGTAACCTTGATGGTAGAGAAGATGGTCAGACAGCCTAGGTTACATACACATGTATTTCACATCCACAGAATTAGTAAAAATGGATCCATTAGGTAGTTTTACAGATTTCTGATAAGTAAACACCTTTACAGAATCCAAGCCTGTCTGGCCTCCTACTGTCTAACCCCAAAGGGTTTCAGAAGAACAGTTTCTCACACTGGAGTGTCCGTGGTCCCCACCCACAGTCCCATTTAAATTCCAGTACCTTCACTAACGAATGAAACCATCCTGACTATCCTGTGTACATTATATGCCATTTTACACACCATTAGGCCAGTTTTGTTTTAATTAAAGCCTCTCCTTGGTTTTCAAGTGTTTGATAAAACTGTAATTTCCCTTCTGTCCCAATCAGAGGCAGTAATCCAGGAGCTGCATCCATCAACTGCTGCAGCTGCTTCAATTTCTGACAGGTTCTTATGAAGAGACAGACGTTCAGTCTTCTCAGGCAGAGAAAGACGACGTCAAGCTTTAATCTTATACCAAGAATAGAAGAGCAAGCATGTTTGGTGAGTTATTTGAAGAGAGACAAAACAATGGATGCTGGATTAATGCTTCATAACGAGGCAACACTGATAACTTTGAACACGTTGTAAACGAAAACAACAACAGTAGCAGCTGTGAGACAAAAAGCCTGGAACAGTACAGGATTTTCTCATTTAGAAGTTCTATTGTTTTTTTTTTTGTATCGTTATAAGCTTCAAATATTTCTACTGTCGCAGAGCCTGACATGAACAGCTATCCTGATCCTTGAAAATTGGATTACTTCTGTTTGTTGCCTCAAATTTGACCTGTGCTGCCTGAATTCAATACATTTTATGATGGTGTGTATGTGCGCGCGCGCGTGCACACACACACACACACACACACACACAGGCCTGTGTTTGAGTGTATGTGTGTAGGTGCAACTTAATAGTTACAGTATTTCCACCATTATGTGTGTAATTCATGACAAAAATGAGGCTTACAGATTAAATTTTGCACTGGTAACCAGGACCCTGGTATAATAACTCACTGTAGAAACCATCCCCCTATAGGACCAGTTTAACCTGGGGGACACTGCACGTGCTTTATATGTAGCCTAATAGCATGGAATGTATCAGCAGGAAGCTCCGTGGCTCCCGCCTCGACAACGTTGGATCTAGCAGGATTCTGAAACTTCTACATTTGTCTAATTAAGCCGAGCAGGTGTGCAGCAACTTGAGAAAGACGAGGCAACGTGTCTGTCAGCAGTCTCCTGGACAGCGCCGTGTGGCCCTTCTGACTGAAAAGCTTTGTTCCGGGGCCAGCGGGGGACCCAGAAAAGCCGAGCTCGGCTGCAGTCAGAGAAAAGGGGCTGACCAGATGGGTTAGCAGATGGACCAGTCGGCTGAGCCGCTGATCTGCTCCACAAAAAATATAACCGAGAGTCTGACCGCACCCAGAGAAAGACACTAAACTTGTAGAAACAGAAGAGGGAGTGAATAAAACAGGAGGACAACCGGACACTAATATTCATATTAGCACCAAAATATTATTTACTATTATGTCCACAGAACAGCCAGTAAGAGGATTAGAGCTAATCTACAGCCATATCTATATCTAATAGGCCTCGCACAGCCATGACATTGTAACATACACTGCTTAAACAATTTTTGCAGAATAAAAAGAAAAGAGAAAACTATTGATTCTTAGACTACAGAAGCCTTCACCTTCCTTCGTTGATAAGCTCAATGAAGGCCAGGCCAGCGTTCTTCTGGATGGAGTTCTGCCATTCCTGAAATAAACACAGATGCCGTTTGTTAAACTAAAGTATTGTTAAATCTTGTGCTGTTAAAAATCATCTTTTGCATGGTTTTCATCAGAACGGTGTTATACTGCTCCAACAGCATTTCATTGTTTAAAATTCAACAAGGTATGGCAAGTTTTTAATTACAGCTATCATGTAAACAACACCCAAAGCAAAAACCTGCGCCACGTGGACAACTATAACTTTCATTTCTCGGTGAAAAGATCTGTAAACACAGAGCCGTAATTGTGGGGCGAAACCATACCCTCTCACATGAACACAGCTATTTCCTCTGTCCCTTCAGGTGACAGATCACTGAGCCCTGCAGTAAAAGCCTGCAAGCGATCCCAGCCCCGGGCCACTTGCTGTCTCACAACCTGCTCTGGAAATGATTAAAAAGTTTGAGCGAGCCTTTCGCTGTGGGATGTACAGTTTTCCTGTGCCCTCACTGAGGTGCAAATGGAACAAAAAAAAAAAGAGAAAAAAAAAAGTCTGCAGTTCAAAAGAGGTGGAAAACTTGGAATATCAAAGGTTTTCATTTCAAAGGCTTCAGGATATGCAAATGAAGGCTGAATACATATAAAAGAATCATCTGAATGTGACTCTTTAAAGTGTGGCACAATTAGCTTCATTTCACAGTGAATACAAAATTACAGACTTACTGTAATGCAGTGTTTGTTGCCTTTATGCCAAAGCCCTGACAGAGAAGCAGCGGTTATTGTGTACCAGAAAAACTGACACTGACATCATTACATATGGGCATGTGTTTTTGTACACTGTTGTTCCTGACACATACTGGTTCACGCGAGAGTGAACAGTCTGACCCTACAATGCTTTAAATCAGAGGGAAGGTGCTGACAAACTGCGGAGCATCTGGTCTCCAAATGGTCCCCGTGACCCCCTTTTCTCTGCAACAGTATCTGCCTGGAGTAAGCCGTTGTTGATTTGGACAGGGATCATGTACAGCCAGTCTTCCGAGGGTTTCACTTGCGCCGCCGCTCACGTGACAAAAATAAATAGAGAAATCGAGGCAGATGTGACACTGGGGCACTGCCAGAGGAATGGCAGCGGTGGTCGGTGGAGGTACGGCAACAACAAGTCAAATTTGCCAAGTCTGCATGCTGACAGCTATGAAAGCGTTTCAGAGGCTCTGTTTTCTCTTGTCTGCATTTTTACTGGAGAACAGAGCTCCCAGAGGAGTGCGCCTTTGATTGCAGAATTTTTAAGTTCACTGCTGCCTTGAAAGGAATTAGGAGTGATGTGCAACTGTTTAAAAAACCGATGTGACCCGTGCAGCCGATAATCAGACTGCTGCACCAGGAGTTCACCGGATGATGGGAAGCACGGCCGAGATATTTATCAGCCCGGTCCTGAGAATATTTCCATGAATTTTTTTTCTATCAAATAGCACGATTTTAGCTTTAAAACTGGGGGGGGGGCACATTGCAAATCTGTAGTGTCACAAGAACATCCGTAAAGAAGCAAAAACCTGAAGCGGACGCAGCTGCTGCAAGCTGTGAAGACAGTCAACATGGCTGCAACGATGTGGCTGCTGTCAGTTTCTTAAGAGGATAACTCAGTTCAAACTTGCAAAAAAGTGCAGGGAATATCCGCGCGAGGGAGGATAAAAGACAATTAATCATATAAATCACATGAAAATGTGTCATCGTAGCAATAAAGCCTGTAATATGGATCCGATGTCGGCTAACCCTAGGTCATACGACACGATATATTTTTTTTTCTGTCCAAAAACGCAAACAGGTCAGCTAAATGTTGCAGAGCTACTCAAGGTTTATGTCAGGCTGACATGAGATAATGACACATTCTTCCATTTATCTTTTAATAACATCACTTTATTGTTCTGGAGATTCTCTCTTCCCAACTTTCATCTTTCTGAAATTCAGCAGGGCACTAAGTATTTGTGGTGTTTCAATCCGACCTGTCAGTGTGCAGGAGCCTTTGCTTTTATCTGCCCAGCTTTGCTCCGGTAGACTCTCCACATCTGGAGACCTTCCATCCACAAATTTCTGTGGCTCCACTCTATGCGCCCCCCCTCACCCCCCCCCCCTTTTAAAATGTTACAAGAAACAGAGCTTCCTGACCTTTTCAGTCATCTGCCCAGGCTGGGAGGAGAGACGCACGGTGTCTCCAGGCAGCCACACGATGACTGCTGTGATTAGTATGCTTAAATATGAGACGGCAGATCATTACCACTAATTCCTTCATAAAACTGACAGGTCACAAAACAGAAAGGGTCTATAGGTCAGCTAAGTGCCATTTGTACTGTCTGAAAACCTTAATGTTGAAATATGTCAGAGATACATTGATACTGGCATTTTAGATGAGAAAGCAAGCTGAAAATGAAAGACTGAGATGCAGCGTGGAATGCCATTGGCATCAATTATGGATTAGACTTCTCTGAAGTTTGTACACTTTAAAGACTTGAATCACATGCTTAAAATTTAATGTTTACTTAAGGGGAGAAGAGATACAAAGACTAACTGTGAATGTTAATAAAAAAAAAAACCTTTTAAGTTAAGGCAGTGTATGCGGGGGGAAAAAAAGTTGACAATCCGTTATTCATCTGTGATTATTAAATCATTTTAGCTGGATATTCAACAATATTCATGGGTAAACTCTAGCTGAAGGGTTGTGGGCATAAAGCTTAAAGATCCAATTTCAAAGCCGCTTTGTATGATTGATATCTCAGCCTAGTTTTATCCCAGATACCTCTAACAGACAAACCTCTGGAGCCACAGAGGGGATGGAGAACAAGTTGATGCTCTCATTTGCACCCAATCCTTGAGCTGCAAAAGGCAGCTTGACGCAGACGCCGTGTCCTTATCTTTAAAACTGTCATCATTCAACAGAGACTGAGTTTCAAAAGGAGAAGACCTTGGACAGCAGATAGCAGAGAGAACACGAATGTGGCGGTCCACATCGACAAGGCTTCGGTCCTGCAGTCTGGATCCACAAAGAGGCACCAGGTAATGGTTTCCTCATGGGCTCCCGACACAAGACTGATGGGCTGACAGAAGGTATGTTAAATATCTCCTGTTCTGACTGCTATCAGAGCTGTGACCTTATTTAAAACAAGGGCCTAACGAGGGTCAGTTTGCTGGTGATTATTCACCGATCGCTTTACATGAGGTGGAGCAAAGTCGGCGGAGTGCCGGAGAGGTGTTTGTGTTTCAATGGAAACAGAGAGACGAGAGGTTATGGCAGAGAGAGGTGATTTGAGGGGGAAGAGACATAAAATCTCACCTGAGAACAGAGCAGCATGACCAGCTCCACCACTGAGGTGCTTGACTTCATACACACGAGACCTGCGGAGACAAACCACACCGGCGTGCAGAGAGCCGATCTAAAAACGTATGACATGTTTCAGACTGTTGGCTGCGGGACAGTAATTGAAAATATTCAAGAAAGAATTTTTAAAAGCTCTCAAATGCATCAATCCCCCCCTTCATAAAACACTGAAAGAACAGATGCAGCGAAATTCAGCTTTCTACTTCACCTCAATAACACTGAGAGGCAGATAAGTTTGAAAGAGGTGTGAAAAGATAATTTGAGGAAAGAGACTTCAGCTCGTGTGTTATGCACTTTCTGTAGCACAAAAAATATTCCTCAGCACTGAAATTCAAATCACAAATAATGACATAGATGGGTTAAAATAACTTCATCATAGCGTGATAAAAAACCCTACATGTTGTTTTATTGTGCATAATATTGCATGATATTCCACAGACACAAATAACTCTCCATTCCTTTCCATTTGTGATGGGAGAACGTTCGCGCCAGAGTATTGTAAATACTCAGAGAGGATGTGACCCTGCTGTTGTACACAGAGTGCCACAGCTGACCTCTTGTTATAGCTGTGACATGCCGAGCCATAAGTCAGTCCCAGCCTGACACGGGAGTCAGGTAGCCGACTGACCCTGGCCTTGTGCTGGTAGACAAACTAAATGCATTCTATTTAAACATGGCCTGCCAGTCCTTCCCAGTAAACAGGGCAGGGTTAAAGCACGGGTGAATGTGGCATTGTTGGGCAATGTGCCGGCAGCCTGGGCCGCTCAGGGGGCAGCGAGGAACAGGCGGCAGGCATCACAACAGCAGCACTGTTCGCACAGACCTTAGCCACCAACTCCAAGTGTAAGGCTCAGGGTGCACTCAACATAATGACCACATGTCTACAGAGGGGTGAAGGAACAGGGCGAAGCACAGGGGCACTGGGGGGCACAGGGGCTTGACCCTGAACAATCTAGGGAGTGATGGATGGCTGGTAATTACTGGTAAATGGAGTGCCTTTGCACTACAGCACAGTATTTCAACTGTGAGCCCGAGGAGGGCCAGAAGAGGAAGAGGGGGCGAAGGGAAAAACAATCTGATTAACACTCACATACACATGCAGATTTAAAGCTGCACTTGTTTAAACCTATATTATTATGTATGATAAACCTTCTATAATCAATGTTGGCATTAACTGCATTGATAATTTTTTTTTTTTTTTCCTGTGTTGTACTTTTTTTTTTTTTTTCTAAGATTAAACCTAGCCGAGGCTGCCGATCTACCCCCTTGTTTGTGGGATTGGGCTCTCAGATCGGGTTTGTCAGCCTGGTCAGTCTGCTGACAGACTTTGAGTGAAGAGGTAACAAACATATTCACACTTGTCAAGCCTTTGCTACCTGATTTTTCATTCTTTCCCTGAGCTTCAGCGGTAGCCTGAGCCACATGTGCGTGACGCACCCGTCGGAATGTTTACACAGTCTATAGTTTCTGGTCTGACGGTTTATACAGTAAGACCCTGCAGATGAATAAACATGACATGACAAGCTTCAATTATTATAATCACATCCAAATTTTTAAACTGCAAATTATTAATTCCATGGCTCACTACAGAACAAAGTACAGACTGCATGTCTGGTGTCCATGAAGGTCAGGGTTTTTTTTTTTTTTTTTTTTTTTTTTAAACACTACCAGGAAATAAGAAATCCAGAAAATATAAAGTTATTACTTTATATTCTTTATGTAAAAGAAACCACCAAGCATTAGAGATGTAAAACAGAGTTAGGATCTAAAAATATCACCAGGAAAAAGCCTACGATTATGGAATAATCATATTCACAGGTTCAGAACGACAGACCCCCCCCCCGCCCCCCTCCAGCTTGTGTGCAAACTGTACCAGGCATCTGCATCCATCAAAGAGGAAGGCTTTGGAGTTCATACAGTAGCAGGGTGGGGGGGTCAAACAGCTGCCACTTTATAAGATCTGTCTGTACCTTCAATGAGCAGCTCCTGTCCATGGCTGCCCAGCAGGGTGCGAGACAGGAAGGGTGCAAAGTCCACAAAGGTCTCTCTCAGCAGGGGCGCCACCTTCTCCAAGGCTCGTTCCAGCTTTGCTGTAATGCTGACAATGCAAATAAAAGCATACTATAATGAAGAAAATTAGCCACTTAAAAAAAATAACAGAACTGCACAGTTAAAAGCAATTTTCTAGTTGTTCTAGTTAATCCAGAGGATAGGAAAAAAGCCACAAAGATGGATGATGCGTATGGCAGAAAGAACTACAGGAAATGTGAAGGTTTATCTTGATAAAAGCCACCACTGATACATACTGACTTATATTCCTCAGCAGCTGTTTGCATCCTTTGATGTGACAAGTTACCATGGCAGCACATGGGTCACAGTTGTTGCACACTGCAAGTTCTTTCTGCAAACTTGGTGCTCAGAGAAACTCTGAACACTCGAGCACAACTACTAGGCTCAAGGAGAGGTGCTTGTTTCTGCAGCTAAGAAGCAGCAAGTAGACATTGTGCTCAAGAGTGTTCTTGTAGTGTAATCTACCCTTCAACAGTCCGGGAAAACGTGGCAGCAGGATGACAGGCTCATATGAAGCGCAGGCTGTATGTGGTTTGGGAGGTACAGACACCAGCCTACACCTCTGAAAGGCAGCTTATATTCCCGTTAGGAAGTGGGAGGTCTCTACTGACAACTGGTAGTCTAATAAGCTCATTCATAAGACTCAAAATTGACAATTTCTGTACCATTTAAGGGCTAGCATTAAAAATACCTGTTTTATCTAAAAAAAAAACAACAAAACAGTAAGTTCTGCATGTACAGGCTCTGCAATGATACAATTTGACAACACTGTTCAGATATACACCAAGTAATGTGGTTAAATGCTGCCATGGCAACCGAATAGAATCTTTATTCCTTGAGCTTAACAGGCTGAAATAAGAGAGAGACGAGAGAAGAGCTAGAATCCTTCAGTAGACAGTGGGAAAGCAAGACTACTGATCTCTGTCACAAACTGTTAGAGTCTCTGAAGAAGAGACTCAAGGTCACGGCGAGATGCACAAATGCACAAAACCTGTATGAAGAATTAGGCCAGATGTTCCCCTGGGAATTGCACAAATTGTTGGAGCAGTATCTTATCTTCACAATGTAGAAAAACCAAAGTCAATTTGATAAAACTCAACACACAGATGATATTTATTTTCCTTTCATAAATAAGAACCATTTTAAAACTCCCTGAAGTGGGACAGCTGTACCTCATGCTCTCCTCTGTATCTTCAGGCATCGGGGCCACAGTCTGCACGGCTGGCAGGTTCTTACTGGTGGCGCCATTAACAAAATTCGATGAAGAGGTGGCAGAGGGGGCTGCATCAGGGGCTCCTGCAGGGGAAACAATTTCATTACACCTAACTTTCCTCACAGAGACAATCAGGCCTCAGCTTACAGTTATGAAATCACATTCTTAGCAATAAGAATGAATGTAGAGCAGTCCAAAACCAAAACAAAAAGAATTTTCTTCTTTTTCTTTTCTTTAGAAGGGCTGATGGGAGAGTTTTTTTCTCCTTCGTTCTAACAAAGCATTGTAGCTTCTAACAGTTCTTGAGGTGAAAGGGTCATTTTATAGGTAGATCTGACAAGAATCTTAAAATGGGGAAACAGGGGTGGCTCAATGCTGCAGAGTTCAGCGAGACCCAGTGTGACAACAGCTTGACAATAGGGCTGGACAGGCTTGCATTAAATGAGACACAAATGCAAATCGCACACAAACAGGCCACGCGTTAAGATCACTTTCACTAATGTTAAGGTGGCTAGAGGTGCGATGCAGGTCAAAGAGATCTGTAAAAAAAAAATATTGAAAGCTGTCCGTTACAACGGAAGCGGATAGTAACGTAAATAGGGCCATCTAGTGGTAAGAATGGGCCTCTGCACAGACCCCAATAATCACATGCTCCAGAGAGGGGAAAAAGCTTTGTCTCCATTTTTGGAGTATAGACAAAGGAGGACAAACCAATCTGTGGTCATTATAATTACAGAGCACTACTATAAGCACTCTCATGTCCAACTATGACCATAAGCACTAACCTGAATGACTTACCCGTAGTATTGATCATGCTCTTTGGGGTTGCAGAGGCTGCAGCAAAAATGTTTGGGATGCTGCCAGCTGTCAGGCCAGCCGAGGTGTTGCTGCTTCCCACTGTGCTCACTGACAGACTGCCGGGGGAGGCTTTCTTTATCGGCACCACCACACTCCTGTAGAGAAACCATCATAATATCCTTGATTTGCATGCATGTAGGAAGCAGTAGACGCATTTTAGGAAGAATCTGCAGCTGGAAACAAATGAGAATGTGAGTAATAGAATGAACGAGAATGCAAAGGAATGATATTGCTTGGCTTAATAACTGCAGTTCAGAAATACTGGGCGACTCCAAACAAAACTAGCCTCAAACAGGAAGATTAAATTAGCCAGCCACACAGTGTGTAAGCCATGATGCTTTCCATAATAAAACTGAATTTGACAAAAGCCAGAATCCAGCGGAGTATAGTCAGAGCTCTGCGTTTAGAACAACAGAGTTCGTCTTTGGGATTTCTGTCAACTCTCCCCGACATTTCCTTTTCACTTAAATAAACAAAGACCATAATGGAAACATTTAAATTTATTCATGTTTAACAAACAGGAAAAAAAATGAGTCCGGCAATGCATGAATTGTCCATCTTAGTCTTTGTGGCAGTCAGAAGGAGCACGACCAGACATTCGAACATCTAAAAAAGGAATATAACATTGAGTTATATTCTGATCCCAGTTTGTGCTGAATAATGATTTTACTGATAAATGGAATTACTGGAGTATCTCCAAATTTGCAGAATCATCAAATGAAGTTATCAAAAAGGGTCATGGTCGTGAATAAATCACAGGCAGGAACGCTTGTGGTGACAGGAGATGGAAGATAAACTTCTGACCTCGGAGCATCCCCCAACCCACCATGTGTCTGTTCTGATGTCACCTGATTGGTCAAGAAACGAAGACGATGTCAAGAACCTGAGCCTGCAAGAGCTCCTTGTTAGGAAAGAGAAGGAAAGCGTGTCCTTATCAGGTCTGGAGTTGGCCTTTGGGTTGGTGAGGCGGCCAGATAATGTCTTTTCCAGCCTCTGACAGTTGCTCCAGGGGACACAGGCCAGGACTCCACTCTGTCACAAGCTAAGCCTGCTGTCATCTGAAGCAAATCCCCAGAAATCCTAGCCTCACAAAACAACACAGCCCTTTGGCTGGTTTGTTTTGCCATTATGCTCACACTCCATCTTACAGATGGGGTAAAACATCCTGAGATCCGTGGGACACAAACCATAGCTCGGAAGTATGGGGGTTTTTTTTTTTTTTCCTCCTGTTGAGATGATTTCTCTGGTTTCGCTGGTCTCCTGGTGGGTCTTACAGAGCATAAATGTGCTTAAATTCCCAATCTTTGTACTTAAACAAGCAACCAACAATAATGGTAAGATCTTGCAATAACAATATTGTAAGAACTGGCCATCATCTAGTCTTTTTTTCCCCATGTTTGTGCATTCCTGAAAGAGCATCTCATCCTCCCGCCCCAGCTGGAGCGGCAGCACCATTACAACAGATCTACAGGATGTTGATAAAACGTGAACCTCTTTTTAATGAATAATTCATTTACAGAGTGCTCATGAATCATGTATAGATTATCTAGCGCATATGTTATTAATAGGATTGTCTTAATTGAGTTGCGGAGAATATAGCAGGGATTAATCTTGGAATTAATATTAATGGGGGTGTGGGTGCGGATGCTCTCTAACGTATAACCAAAGTGATGTTTCCTTTATAAACCCGGCAAATAGAATCTAATCAAATACTGCTTTAATTCGAATATAGTGCTCTCATCCACGCACACATAGCATTTAAATATTTGAAGATTTCTCTTCTTTTTTTACCCCCCAATCTTTAGCAAATTTGAAGAACGGAAGGAAGTCAAGGATTAAGGAAGTGCATACTCATCTCTCCTGGTGGACAGGGCCACTCTACTGACTGCTCCTGTGCAACCTGTTTCAATCCATTGTTTCTCTCCTTTCCTTTTTTTTTTTTTTGACGTTGTCACTCCTAATCTATCGCTGCCATGACAGACAAATGAAAGGCCTTTCCACGTCTGGCAGCTCATTTCACTGGCAGGTGGCAAACAATTAGACACAGAAAATGGAGGCTGACAGAGGAGTGACGCGAAAAGAGCACGACTAAGTTGTATATGAGATCCGGGGGGTTTGCGTGAAAGCATTTCAAAAATAATACACTTTACTGTGGCGACTCATTTCAGCCTGCCACGTCCTATTACGGGTTTGAGCGGTGAGGGTGACAGGGCCGTGTGTGCTGGGGCGCGGGGCCGCTTCTGTTTAATCTGTCATCAACGCCCTGGAGACCCCCACCCACTCAGCTGCCCTCTCCCCACACGCTCCCTCCCCCCCCCTATTCATGGACGCACATCAGTACGGCTCAAGCAGCGGCGGGATGAATAAAAAGCAACGAGACAACCGCTGAATCCAACGACCCAAAATGGGCGCAGCCCAAGGAGGTCCAGAAGAGAGATGATCTGCTCAATGAACCAAGATTTACTCCCGCATCTTTAAAAACCGAGACTGGAAATCCCTGTAGGCGCAGGTTTGTAAACTCTCAAATCCAGATAGATTACTGTGTAGGTTTATCTAATCCAGGAATGTAAATAAGGCACAGCAGTGCCACCATGCTTCAGAGAACTTTTCAAACACAGGACCTTTTTTTTTTACCTTTGGATATGAGAAGTTTACCACTGACAAGCGAATAATGTGTTGCGCATTATTAAGAAACCATTAATGGTATCCTGGATAACCAAGATAAACCTGGGGATTAACAGAAATCCATTACAATTGCTTGATTTATGGGGCCCAGACACCGGACCTGAAAACAAATGATCCTTAAAATACCACGGATCTAGAGATTCATGCTCACAAAATGGTGAAGAAATTAGAACGAAACCAGATTATTGCAATGTTGCCTTGCGTAATACAGCGAGTTCTCTAACGACTGAAGTTCAGTATAAAAGTTCACAATTCCTAAAATCTGGATGTTCCAGCGTTCGATCCGAACATCTGACGCCTCACTGCTTTCCAGCCATAGAGCAACATCCAGTAGAGTGTGAATGAAGAACAGCAGACAGGACCTGTCTCACCTGTCAAAGGAGTGGAACTGCACTGGCAGCACGTGGTGGGCCTGGACCTTGGCAGCAGGGTCTGGGTGGGACTCGGGCTCGGGCTCCAGGCCCCCCACCGGAGACGCCACCAGACTTTTCAGGATCTCCTTCACGTTGATGCCCTTTTTGGTCTGGCTCATGTTGATGACAGAGGACGATTTCAGCTCCTCCGCCCTGGGGAACTCGGACAGAACCTCCCCGGAATCCCTGACCTCGGACGAGGGCGCGGGTGCTGGCTCGTTTGTGGCGTCTGGCCCCCCCACGCTCTGATGCAAGTCAGATCCATTTTGGAGATTGGATCCCCGCTCCACACCAGTTCCTGAGTCTGTTGGGTGGTTTACACCATTGTCAAATGGTTTTGTTGTTTCTATAAGACACACACGCACCAGAAACGCACGCACACCCATAATGACAAGTTGATTTTTAATTTTGTTCTAACATTTATGGAAATATTTCAGTTAGGTCAGTTAAAAAAAATATATAATGATATAAAGATTTCATCACTCTCACAAAAAGGCCCACAAGCCACACTGACTGAACTGAGCTGCTCTATGGATTCAGTCTCTTTAATAATAAATATGTATACTGCCTTAGCAAGAAAAGATCAACTCGACCCCGTAAATAACGCTGATTTTTCCCCAAAGAGCAAGCATTTCTTTGCTTTGTGGTCTGATTCTTCTTCGACCTGATGCAGTGGCTACCTACATGCGAGAGAGGCCATATTAATATTTATCACATGCCCCCTAACAAGGTCAGCAAAGCCTGATGTTGCCAGCCAGTCCTCCGGCTTCCTGAACCATCAGGCGATTGTCTGCCACATCCCGTTTGAAAAATTCCCCTATTTTCCAGTGAAATTTATGAAAGCAGCAGTGTGCCTTTTTTCTCCAGCAGCCCTCTATGATCCCATTCTCCTCTGGTGGATTGCTTGCCTAATGGACACTGACAGATGATGCTGAAAATAGCAGGGCTGGCTCCACTGCTCCAAACAGCCATAGAGGTTGGTCAATGCTGCTGCTTTCCGATGCCTTATTCTGTGTGATCTGAGCTCTTTAATATTGCACTTTCATACCTCCATACTTCACCTATTTCAGTTCCTTTTCTACGCCTCTCCTTTTGTCTGAATAGAAGTTGATGAATGCTCACTCGTGCGTCTCACAATGGCAGGCTGGCGCTCGGCTGCACTGCCTTTGTGCAGTGAGAATCCCCTGATTTCCTTTGATGTGCTTTACCATCATGCATGATTGATGACTTGTGTTTAATTGAGAATGATGCAGCCTTTTCATGTTCATAGCCACTACCACATACCCAGTCCTCGATTGCTTCCGTGCTTATTTCTGTGCAGTGCAATTAGCAGAGAAGGATGAATAAGACATAATCATATGTGGAGTATCCCAGTGATAATTCTGAATAAAATCTGAGTGCAGGCAGGTAAGCAGAGAGGACAAACAGCACTTAACATCCATGAATGTCCGGCAAATGGATCTGTGAGTAGGTAGGAGGGACAACGGAAAAAATAATCGAGTTTAGTTGTCAACACCTTTGCTGGTTGGTGAACTGATCTCTTGACGTCTGCTGCTTTCTGATTGGCCGTTTTTCCTGTCGCTCTCACGTTGTGGCTCCAGAATGTCCCGGTACTTGGAGACCATCAGGACAGAGATGAAGTACACCACAGCTAATGCTAGGAACTGAGCCTGCTTACTGTCATCCTGGAGGAAAGGAGTCTGAATACAGTAACTGGTCATCTACTCACACAGCATGACAAGAATGCAGAAATACATTATTTCAGAATTAGCCTCTAAACAAACAGCAATCATTTTAAAAGTCAGTCAGGCTTTTGTGTTTTCATCTGTTAATTCATAATGTCTTCAAGATACATATGTACACCTACCACATCACGGAAAACCACAGCTCGAAGACGATTGATGTCCTCATCCTGCAGGAGGCGATCAGGGTCTTTGATGGGGGACAGGTTACTGGGTACAGCAGCCTCTATGCTGGTCTATGTCACAGAAGAGTGGATTATCATGTGTGCTCAGCTGAAACTCACTTGTAGTAATATTATTTTGGTATAAAAATGATTAGAAAAATAGCACTGAGTGGCAGTACTATACAACAGGCAATTCTAAATTGTAATGGTTTAGATAAATAATCAACAAGAACAGTAGCTCTCACAGGTCTCGTTATTTTAAAAGCTGATTCACAGTATCATACCCTGCTGGAAGTCACAGCACTGAGCATGATTTCCTGTGTCTTGAGGTTGTTGAGAATCAATGACTTTTTCCCCCCATCTCTGCATCTCTGTCTGCACTCCAGACAGTTCTTAACAGCCACACAACATACTGCAAAAAAAACACATCAGAAAGAGATAGAGTTTTAGAGATAAATGGAAAATATGTGTTGCCATACTGCCTCCAACTGTAACCAATCCTCTGTATGCAATTTCCTTATATAAGTATGTGTGGTGAAATACGGTAAATCTACCTCCCAAACAGCACATTAGGCTGATGTATCTCTTTCCCACTGATTCACATTTACAATAGAAAACAATCTTGGGCTCACCAAGTCTGAGACACTGACGCATCAGGCCACCTGAGGACATGTTCTTCTCTGCTTCGATCTCAGCAAAGTTGAGGGAGCTTGAGAACACCAAGACATCTACAAGAGCCATGAGACGGGAGAGGAAATCGATAGCTGTTTTGGAGGACATGCCCTGTGTTGTTTCAATGCTGTCCAACTCCATCTGGAACAAGTGGCAAAAATGACAATTATTGGATGGGGGAAAATAAATAAATTAGTTAAAAGGTTTTTTTTAAACAGGAAAAGGTTGAAATAAAACAATTCAACCACTTCATTATTGTTATTCAATAGTAGAGAATCTATAGCCGAGCCGTTCTTAAAAGACGCCGCTAGATGGCAGTATTCTATCAGAGAAGAACACTTACAGGAGAGGTGGCCGCTGACAGAAGAGGCAAGATCCCTCCACACGCAATAATGATGTTGTCGACCATTTGTGAGATGAGGTGTATTGTATTATGGACAAAAATAATGTTCTCGTTGCTGTTAACAAAGTCCATGGTTGTTTTGGACGAGTGGCTGTGGGAGGTGACGGGAAATCAATCAATGGTTACATTCTGAATTTTAAAGAAGTACTTGAAACATCTGCCCATATCTCCCTATGAATAATTAATATACAGTTACATAAACACACAGACACATGCGTGCCGTTTCTTTCTTCCTCTGTAATATGCACACACCTTCTCCAGACATGGATGTCCCCCTCCAATGCAAACAGCAGGTCAGTGAGCAATCTCTGGTGCACGACTGACCATTTGAACTCTGGAATGCGGAACATTGTGGTACGTGGGCCAGGACTGAACTGATGTCTCTGTTCCTCCATCATGGGCACCCCCCTGAAACCCAGGTCCACTCGTACATCTCCATCTGTCTGAGTGCCAAGGCGCCCATATAGACTCTAGGAGGAGACAATTAATCATCGAGTGGCATCATGAGACACTTTTCAGACTAGTTGCTAATCATACTCTACATTGGAGATTGATAGTGCCCGTCTTAATGGGATTTGATGTGACTGTCATATTGTTAACCGAAAATGATAAATGAATAAATAAAATCCTCCACCCACCACTTCCTGTCTTTAGGTGAGGAGAAGTAAATGCAATTCTAAATATGAGATAAATGAGTCAACTGGGTCCTGCAAGCCTGTTTAAAAAAGCTGCCGTTCAAAAAAAAAAAAAAACTGGAACATGAGCAATTATAGCAGCCAGAGAACGGTTCAAAAATAAACCTCACCACCCACCAAATCTTCACCAGTGACCCAGTCTGTGCAGGAGAGCATAGTGTTCAAGAGAGGGGGCAGCCATAAATAACTCCCAGGAAACTGTTGCAGAATAACCTTGTGTTTATCTCCATCTTCCAACCTACTTTCCTCGTCTGGGATACTGGCTGACCTGCATGAGTCTGTTCAGTTTCCATAACATCCCAGTATGTGAAAGGGAATTAATGGTTTCGGTGGTACAAAATGATTCGGTGAATACACATCTGTATGTGCCAGATATCCGAACAAAAACAGACACTCACAAATACCGAATCCTACCACTAGATGGCAATCAAGTTATGGGGATCTCTTGTTTGGTGGTGACTTGGAGTTCATAGCTGCAGGTTATTGCACATACAAAAGATGAGCTATTGCTCTTCTCTTCCCATCAGGGAATGTCAGGAAACACCATAGTGTGTTTTTCACGTCGGGGGCCTCTTTGTTATTCATGTTGCCGTCATACTGGATAAAAATCACAGGACTAGGTGGATAAATCAGTTAAATTCAGACTAAAGCCTGAAGGTGAGCTAATGGCTTCAGCGTGGCAGATGAACAGCATTTATCTGAGAAATTGACATTATTGAGAACATTATGATAGAACTCAAACCAACCTGTGTGGCAGATGTCTGGATCTTTCTCTCCTTTTCTTGGCTCTCACTTGGTCTCTCTGAGTCAGTGCTGATGTTTATTGTTTTTGCAGGGGCATCTACCCTGGATGAGGTTTTCCCATCAGGATTTTGGGGGGTTTTAAACAGGACTTTGGCAGATCTGCCCCCCTGAGACGATGGCTGGAGTTCAAACTCTTCCTTTTCCAGAATACTGGGTAAGGAACCCAAGTCAGAATTGCCCACATGGACAAGATGGCCCAGTTCCTCACTGGTGTTCATATGGACTGGACCCTCCTGGTGGGGTGTGGCCAGTGGAACTGGACTGAGCCTTGACAGCAGCTTCTCTTCCATTCTGGCTGTAACTTTTCCAAACAGGAAGCTGTTGCCATTCCTGATGGGCTCCTTTTCATCATCTAGGCTGATGAGTGGGCATGAATTTTGATTGTCCAACACTCCGCTAACATTACTGCTCAGTTTTTCCACGGCGGCACAATAAACATTATCCAAGAGGGAACCCATTCCTGCCAGGGCTCCATTCTCAGATGGAGATTCAGACTCCAGATCCTCTAGTTTAACCTCTGTAGCCTCCACCTTTTCTGCCTTGATGTCCACAAGAAGATCATGAACGTCGACCATGACCTCATCTGCCGTCTCTGTTCCTTTGAGATGCTCTTCACACCTCTTCCTCTCTGTCAACAGGTTGTCTGCGCTCTCATACTCCTTCTCACTCTCGGGTGTCTGGGAGTTATCATCAGGCTCTCTGAGCTCAACGCCGCTCTTGATGCCAGAGGGCTGCGCAGACAAACCAGAGATGGTGCTGACGAAACCCTTCTTCCCTTTCTTAATGTTCTCCTCCTCCTGACGCTGATACTCCTCGTACATCTGAGCCAAGTACTCCTTATGTGCCTCATATGTGACCTATGAAAACCATTAAAGCACAAGACGATTCCAGCTGTGAAGCCATGCTCACTGAAGAGTAAACCGTGAAAGCTGCCCCCGAACAGCAGAGGTCAGCCTTTCATTTCTGTTGCATTAAAAGGCGCTTACCTTTGAGTGGGCTATGGAGAGCGTGTCCACCCACACCCGCCAGCCTCCCCACTCGTGCTTGATTGCGTGGTAGAGGAGAATGCGGAATATGTTGTACACCATCTCGGTGATCTTCTGCTCGTCGGGGTTTTTGGGGTTTATGTAGCCAAGAGAGAACATCCAGTCCTGCCATACTGAGCACTGAAGCAGGCACCTTCAAAAGAACAATAAAATAATCCGCTCAGAGGCTCCATGAGAAGTTTCTGTTGTTTTCATTTCAATCATCTTTAGAAATGTTTTAAGACAATTCCATCCGGATCTTGTCTCATCTCAGAAGAACCAAGCCCTGCCTGCCATTGCTTCCAAGTTCACAAATAAAGTGACAGTAAAGGAAAACACAAAAGGTGACCTAATAAAGTTGGGTCTTTCAGTCATATAAAGACATTCCACTCATGGCTCATTTTAAGCCAATTAGCTTTTGATTTCGATCAAATTCCTGAGACTTGAAATCTAATTACAGTGTCACTGAGAGTGTCTGCAAAAGAAGTGTCAAAGTGACAGAGCTCAAAAAGCAGAGGTGTCGTAGGTTTGTCTGAGGTAACATCAATGTGATCTTATTAAACATGGTGCAAGGAGGAGGAAGAGGATGGTTCCTAATTCCTTCAGGTTTAAACATTAAAAACAGAGATAAACCAAAGGTGGGTTAAGCTCCGCTCACCTTCTGTTCTCGCGGCTGTTACTGAACAGTTTGATCATGTCTGACAGGAAGAGCCGTTGCACCTCCATTAACTCCGTACTGGGGGCCGAGTTCTTCAACAAAGTGGCTATCACCTTAAGAATCACTAATATCAGACAGAATAGAGGTAAAACATATCTATGAATACAAATTTTACCGTCTACCGCATACTTAAAACAGTAACCAATAGGTTTACTTGGGTTCTGAATCCTGACGGTGGAATCGGGATCAGGATGAGGTTTGTTAACTACTTGCGTGCACACTTGCTCTGTCAGGATCTGGAGGAGAGGGGGAGACATCCATCACACACTCGGCGCACAGGCGCCAGTCAGGAGGGAATGATTTGTTACCTCATATAGAGCGTTGTAAGTTGTCACGGTCACAGTGCTGGCGTTGAGCATGAGCTTCTCTCCCAGAAGAGTAAAGAGGCTGTGTGTGTGCATGATCTCCACCTTCCTCCTGTGGATGCACCGACATAGACATCGTGGTTAAGTGACTTGTTTAGAGATCAATAAGCCACTGACAGATCAGCGAGTGCCTGCAGCTGGCTCTCTTAGTCTCACCCACAGGGAGCCTGGCTCTGCAGACAAGTGTCTGGAACTTCCTGCTGTCATAAATTTGGGGATTTGTTTTTTTTTGGAGGTGTAGAAGATAACAAAGTTTGCCTGTCACTAGTGCAGATACAACAGAGATACCACAGCAGTAGAGGTTCAACAGTGACAAATAGCTGAATAGGGCTGTTGTCATAACTCCAGACCACAGCTGCACCTGGTGCCTTAAAATCAGTTTTTAGGTTTTCATTACAAAAGGAGCACTTCTCACAAAAGCCTGAATATGAAAGATCAGCCTGAAGATACACTACAGTTTAAGGTGGAACTATTCCAAGTCTTACACTGAAATTCAAAATCGCCGTACATATTGAGAAAGGCCTGATCAGTGGAAATAAACACAGACAAATGTAGATGATGCTTCACAATCATTATGCCAATAAATGTATAACCATGCAACTATCCTGGATATCTGACTCTTCAGCATAAACAGTTGGGTTTATTTAATCAGGTGAAACATATGCAGCGGGCAGATAAATCTCAAGGACTTTCATCACATGTTTAGTGGAATCAGTTACTCACTTGTGGCCGAGATGCTTGAGAAAGTATCCAAGGACCTTGAGGGACTGCACTCGAATGCTTTCGCTTTTACAGGCCACCAGCTTATAGATTACCCTGAATGGACATGAGCAGCAGAAGCTACACCAGCTCAGTTCTGCACTGGTTAACCCACAACCACATTCCAAATGCTTAATTTTACAACAGCGTTAAGTAAATGAAAACCGCTTTTCCACGTTGAATTCCTCCAGCATGCACACACTACTGTGCGCATTAGCGTGATCATCCCTGTCACATTGCGAAATCAATATGTTAATAATTGGTTTTCCATGCATGCGTCTGCTCAGTGAGCACCTGCATTATTCATAAGCCACACAATAGGAGCAGAAGTGCCACATGCTTTTTTTTTTTTTTCCCTCCGGTGAAATCACTCATTCATGTTGTTCCTGAAAAGCAAAGGGATTTTCTCTGCCGCTGCGGGGCTTACCGTATTCCATTTCTCTGGTCAAAAGCAGGGATCATGGAGGTTGGATGCTCAGACATGAGAGCGACAACCAAGTGCAGCACATCATGTAGATTCTCATCCTGCAGAGGAGCAAAAGGAGGTGAAGCAAAGGAAAAATTAAGTAAGGAAGAAAAAAAAAGTCTTTAGAATGTGAAGTGCAGCAAAAGAAACCTGCCAACACTTGTACTAAAATATTGACGATAAAAGATGAGTGCAGACCTTGTATTTTAGCTCGATGCAATGGAATCACAACGTAATGGATCACTTGACATAGAGCAGGAACAGACCCACATACCTCATGTATTGTTAACAAATAGTTCAGGATGCTCTGAAGCTCGTCTTCCTTCACACCTCGGTCCTGAAATAGGTAAATTAAGTAGGGTCTCATTAAGTCGAGGGCGAGGCCAAATAATTTGCAACACAAATTTACCAGTTCTGACAAGGAAGGTCAGAGAATTTTTGTATTTGGCACTAATCGAAATCTAAGAAGAAATCCTGAGGCTGAAGGAACCAAACTGCTGTTAAGAGCAGTTTTTGGTGCTGAGATTAGCTGTGCAGCTGCTGCAAATTTAGCTTTCAAGAACAAAACAACGCGGACAACCAGAGGCTACATCTGGGCTGACAAGCCTCTTTCTGTCCTGTTGTGTTAAGCCTCAGAAAGTTAGAAAAATGTTCAGAATATAAAAAGTATCAGCTTTTATCAGATAAGAGCCAACCCAAAGAAAATTCCATCAAAATACCTCAGAGCATTAAGCAATGCATAATCCAATATTTGGTTTAATTAGTTGAAAAAAACACTAAAATGAATAACTAACCACCATAACTGTACATTTTCACTTGACTGATTGCTTCATTTGTATCATTTCAGGAAAGCTAGTGTTCTTTGTACAAACTATAGCTAAGGGTCAAGCTCTCTGTGCCTTAAACCCAGGAAGTACCTTCAGGATGAGTTGCTTGAGGAAGAGAAGAATTAATGCCCTCAGAGAAATGATTTCTTTCTGGGCCGGCCTTGGTCCATCTGTGGGTAGAGAACGTTAGAGAAATAAACCACTGGACATGGAGTTTACGGTTTATTCTGGCTTCAAAGGTTCCGTCTATCCCAGGACGCATGGCTCCAGCAGCCAGTTCAAGGTCACATGCTGGCGAGCATCTCATCAAAAGTTACCCATGATGCTTTTGCCAACTTCCGCTGAACACACTGGCAGTCGCATGGAAATCCAATCCCATCATTAATGGCATCCATATGTGACAGGCAGAGTCCTCGTATACTGTGCAAATAGTGTTGGGATGTGGCAGAAAACATCGATTACCTGTCAGATCAGGGCTGCCATGGGTGTACTAGTGTTTCTTACTCCAAATATTCATAGTAACCTGCTATTTTATATTCAGAGACTTCACTTTTAACAAAAAAAGAATTTGTAGACCGAGTGAACACACTAATGGACTGCAGCAACAGGCAGATTAACACAACAAAGAGCTCCTCAGTGAGACAGAGGGGGAAATACAGCATACATTATTCTCTTAACAATACCAATACGAGTCCCCTCAAGATTATCAACCCGTCGCACTGTAGCACAAAGGTTCCATTCTGGCAGTAAAACCTGGCAGGCATTCATTTCTTGTTCCCCTTGTACAGCCAGTAAGGTAGAAATACACAGACGAATTCTTTCTGCTACAGAGGTAAAAGATGCCAGTAACTGCTCAGAACACAGCCACAGATACACCTTTTTCCCAAATTTCTCTCCTCTCCTGTCAGCCCAGATAAAGTCCACCTGCACCTTGGCAGGACACATGTTTACTTGAAATGGGGAGGGCGCTGTGATGACAGATGCAATGGCAGCCCACCCCCTGGCCATTCAGTGGACGGCGTAATCAATGATGACTCATCCTGTTCCCGGGGTTGAAGGAGGACGGCGAGAGCTGCTGCATCCCAACACTGATTAATAGAGTGAGAGAGGAAAGCCCAGTGTCAGGACAGAGCCTGACACGGAAGGACTGATAAGAACATCATTGCCGCAGCCTCTGCGTCCTAGTTATTCACAACCAATTACGCTCAGCAACTCTCCACAGCTCGTCTTTGTCATTCACGTGATGCTTTACCGCAGCGGTCCAAGGGCACAAAGGCAAACAGACGGAATTAATTCAGATTATGATGGTGGTGATAATAAAATCACTACATGCGCAACAGTGTGTGTCATGAATACAAACCTCCAGACATCAATCCCAAATAATTACCACTACAATGGATTTCTAGAAATCACACTGAAATAGCTGAATGAAAAATCAATTTCAACCACCGTAGATCACCAAACAGCCCTGCCTCATTCCACTAAACATACCTCATTGAAGAATACATAAATAACATGGTGACAAGAAAATATGAAGTGCTTTGAATTGCAGCCACCCCCCAGTGATTTGTAATTATTATTTACACCCTTTTTAAGATGGATTGCTCACTACAGCTGCTAAGCTATATTGGCGTGTATATATATACAGAGGGATTTCTGCTGATAGAAGAGTACCAGTGAAGCCATAAAACATGCATGGAGAAAGTTTACTTGTTTTTTTTGGTTAAATTGCCCATTTACTGCTTCAACATTGTTTTGTAGCTGGAGTGTTAAATTGTTTTGTGAATAAACTGCATGTGGAATTTTCATTTTGCATCTGCTTCTTGTTTTGTCTACTTTAGCTTTTGGTTTGAGAGTAAAACATCATTTTAAATATTTACACAATACACACACAACAGTGGATACACGCATATCCAGGCATGGGCAATGGCTCATACACTTCCATTTTTTTTTCCCCACTGCCTTTCTCAAGTGCTTAAAGTGTAAATAAGGGACTTTATAAATACAATGTTCATGGGTCAAATGATTCCCCATTTCCCCTCAGTAATTTTAAGACTTGCATCAAATTAACCCAGCTAAATAAAGGCACAAGCTAAAATCAAATCACCCACTGCCCAAATCCGTGCCCAAATTGTTCATGTGAAGCACTTCCACGTCTGTCACCAATGTCTTTCTCCTGCAGTGACAACAAAACATAAGTAGTTTGAGCTGGAGTTGGAAAAAAAGGCTTCTGGCCAAACAGTTTCGCTAACTGCTCCTCTCATGACCAATTATCAATCACAACAGACAACAGAGGCTGATACAAATCGAGGCAGATTATGTGTTAGCTTCTGGGTGCAGATATTGCAGACGAGAACAGAATAACAGAGTGATGCATGAGTTTAATTTAAAAGGACTCATTAAACCAGGCCAACAATGAAAAGGTATTTTCTTTGTTAGGCGAGGATGGCAGCCTATACTTCATGGTAACTGGTAGTTTTCTGGTGTTTTCCCAGCCTATGTTGACAATTTCTATTGTAAATTAGAGCAGACAATGATCAAATAAAAACGCATAACTATTGTAGTGCCTGAGGCAACACAGGCCACAATTCCAACATAAATTCTAATTTTCAGCAAGAGTCAAAAGTAACAAAAAAATCAAAAATTGATGGATTATTTTCTGGATTTCTATTTATTCATAATTTTAAAAACTTTTCATTTTAAATTTAAAAAAAAATCATTTATTAACAGCTTTATACACAATGTTGCATGGCAACACTGGTGAGCCAATGTCCTTTGGCCTGTCAATGTTAGTAATTGGAAATATAACTGATATAGTCTATGACATATTGTAACATATACAATAACAAAGTAGCAGCAACACAGGAAATTATAGTTCAAGAACCTCTCTTGCTGTAAATTCTTCAATGAGCCAAAATGCAGGGTTTGGAGACCCAGCACTAACACCAGCACTAGTAACCTGAGGTGATGAAATTATTGATGTGTTATGTCTGCCTCACTGTCATCTCCAGTGAACGGCCACGATCCTAAAAGCTGACAGGCAAGCGCTTCAATTGGGGGATGGTTCCAAACATGCTGGAATGGTTCTCATTTCAGGTAGACTCTCATAGCAGGTTCATGAAATGACAATGACTGGTGCACTCTCACTTCCTTTAGCAACATCAAAACGTATCCAAGAAGTTAATAATGACTCACCAAGCCCCTCTGGTGTGATGCCGCTGCTTTCCGCAGGGTTGATGACCCAGTAGTAGTACTTCAGCATATGCATTAACTGAAGCACTGTGCCCACTCGACGGATTGCGTTGTAGATGGTTGCCGTGCCAATGAACTCAGCAGAAAGGTACGTGTACAGCGAGAGCTGTATCTGGAGAGGAGACATGTATTCATGTGGAAGTATAGTTTTTCTCTGGTGGAGAGCTCCAGCTCAGCTCAGCTCATTATGATTACTGGTTAATGGCAGGAATGGCAACAGACCACAATGCATTACTGTCTCAAAAATTCATGCTGCTCCACTCTGCTCAGAGATAATTAGCAAATCCTCTGCAATTAACACAAACACAAATCAGTCTAAATGCACAGGACAATAAACACATGTATTCCTTTGTTATGAATGACAGGAAATTAACACATACTAACTAAATGGGGCAACACTGCAAAGATTGTGCAAAATAAATTACACAAATGAAAAATGAACACCATCCTTTAATTTTCAATAGAGACAAATGGACACATAAAACACATTTGTGTACTAGGACAAGGTCAATGGGCCCATTTAATGATGGATGCATTTTATGCAATGATCACTCACTCAGCAGGCTACTGATACCCTTTGAAGCAGGTTGTACATAAAAACTGGACAGCCTTTGCAGTATTTCCTCCAGGAAGGAGCCAGCAGAGCCCCCAGACTGTTGTAGAAAGTGTGTTCTAACCCACTTCATTACCTCCTTGCATCGTTTTCACTCCCGCTTCTCTACACTTCAGTTTGGAGTGTATTTATTAATGATCTGGCCCAACAGTTGCAGTGCTGGGGCTGTATTAGCCACACAGCCCGTCCAATTTTTCATGGATCATTTATAAAGTGAGAAGGGAAAAATAATCTGCGGCATTTGAAAAGTGGTTAGTATGAAAACAGGACAGCAGAAGCAAGTAACTCAAAACCATAAATATTCAGAGCCCAGTATATTTGGTCCTTAAATAACCTGCAGGTAATTGTAAAAAAAAAAAAAGAAAGTAAACAAAAGCAAATGCAATACTTTTAAGAACATGGGACTGCTGTGGGGTTGAGGTACCTCTGCAGGAGCTCACCTTGGTAGGGGTGTGGATCCAGATGGCAGCATTGAACAAGATGTGGTCACACAGCTGCTTCAGCAGTGGTGCTCCATGCGTCAGACCATCCAAATACTTGGCAAAGGAGAGGAACTGCTCCAGCACTGCCCTGGTGATGTGTGCCCGTGATGACTAGCAAAAGCAATGCAAAGACAAAGTTCAGTCTGCATGTCACTTAGTATAACCGAGACAAAGAGGGCACCCTGTGGTTGGTTCTCCATGGGTGTGCATAAAGGTGAAGATCACAAGATTGTCAGAACTCTGACAGATGATGGTTAAAAACCAGTAGCAGGGATTTAAAGAGCAGAATAACAACATTATACAACTCTTTTTATGTAGGTTCAGGTACAGAATTTAGATATATGCGCTGGGTTTATTTTGTGATGTATTTTTGTTCAAATTAGCATGTGGTAGGGTGGTACACTGATGTTTTTTAGGTCGTCAAGTTGAGAGAAATCAAATATTTAAATGAGATTTAGAGCAGTTTTGATTTAGAAGAGAAGAGAATTTGACTGCGAAAAACACATTAAACGCTGCTGTCTAGCACCTGCTTGGTGCCCAGGTGGAGACTTTGTGTGGGCAGGAGATGGGGGGAAGAAAAAAATGAAAGACACGGGGACGAGAAGGTGTGGCATAAACGGATCACAAACAGATGGTGCCATATGTGGAGGTATGAAACCTGGCAGTGGGGAGGGGAAAAAAAGAAATCTCAGGTGCCGACTCTGCCTGGCAGTTAGTTAACAGCAGCTGAAGCCAGCGGGTGACGGAGTGACGGAGTGACAAAGAGGAGTCGTTTTTTTTTCAGGCTCTGAAAGAACTGGTAGCCTGGAGAGACTGGCAAGCTGCTGAAGACACATCAGAAAATGATTAAATAAAAGAGTGATGCAGAGCGAGAGAGAATGAGAACCAAGGGTGGGAAATGGGAAAAGTACTACTCGCATTTTGTTTTCCTTTGAAAAAGCTATTAAGGAGAAAAATACACTGACAGCCAGTGAGCCTACCAAACTACACTATGACAAGAAACCTCTGCACATCAGTATCTCTTTCCCTTCTGACTATTGGAGTCACCATAACATTGCAAAATAGTACATAGCACAGTATTTGAATTACTGTTCAACTTTCTCAGGCTATAAGTCATCACTATTTAGAATATGTAGTTTATTCTTTGCTATAGAAGTACTGCCATACCTTCTGAAGCAAGTAGCCAATCACCAGGAAGCCCTTCCCTCCCAACATCTGCTCCTGCATCACCACAGAGCTCTTCAGCAGCTCCACCAGGAAGGCCAGAAGACTGACACTGTAAAGCACAAGGGACTTAAACAGCCATAAAAAATCATGCTAACCTCGCCTGTATAAATGAAGAAAGAGCATCTGCGTGAAGACAACAAGAAAAACCTTGTTCACAGAGAGAAAAAAAAAAGATTTTCAAAAAAGGTGATCAATCAAGCTGAGAATTCTGGTACCCCTTCATGTCTGTATAAAGAACTGGGCTGCTATTCCTCTTAGGACAAAAATATGATCTGAGGTGGTTGTGTGCATTTGTGCTCGAGAGGACGTGTATTTTTTTCCTCTGATGCAGAGCCTTTCAGTCCAAGCTGTTGGCCAAGCGACAATGGTGCTTGATGACACTTCTTAATCGGCTTTCCTTGGCATCCTCGAGTGGTCTCCACTCCAGGACAGAAATCACAAGGACACAACAATTCCACTGGAGTGTGTGACCCACAGACTGCATCTTTACACTTCATGTAGCTGCAGTCTGTGGCCGTTTCTAAAGAAAAGCCTGTGTCCTGACAGAGGTGGGGCAGCAAAGCCATGGCTGTGGGAAATTCAAGGAGACACATTGTATGAAGTTTATTGGGAACATTTTTGAAACACTACTTGAAGGTGTTGTTGAGAAAATCCATAGCAGCTCCACAGGCATTACACGAAATAAATGTTGCAGAAGCTTTGAACGGCTCTGCTCAGCAGGCTTTAAAAGGACTCAGCCAACATCCAAGGCGAGGACAAAAAGGCCGAGTTGGACAGAGAAACAGTGTGACCAGAAGACCCAAGACAGGCTGGCAGGAGAAACGGTGGTATAGAGTGGAGATAAAAGAAACAGAGAGCTCTGGGTATGGGGGGGGGTTGTGAACTTATGTGGCCAATGCTGCATTCATCTTGCTGTAATGCTCTAGCTGAACACAGGATTAGAGCAAGAGAATTCATCTGGAGCACAGTGGGGAGGTTAGGGACTGACCAGTTCAACAATGATGACAGTAGTCACTTCAAGTGGATCAAACAACAATGAAAACTGGAGAACTGTTGGGCCAAAGGCTGATATTATGATCAGACTGCTTTATTACATTGGCATACATGCTGATTGACAATGACAATGTTTATATAATGGCCAAACTAATGAATTGAAATGTTCTTAGATGAGACGTATTCTCAAAATTAACTCAAAGTTAACTGTGTTTAACTAATTAAAATGGAATCAAATTTGACTCCCCCGCTCATATTTACAAGAATAAGGCATTAAATTGTCACTGTCGACAATTGCCCTGTCACTTACCACACTGTGTCCTCCGTCTGACTGTTGCTGAGCTGAAGATAGTCCAGTTGAGCAAAGAGTGGAAAGAGCACCTGGATTCCACCAATAGAATGAATGGCACTGTGGATGGAGTGAGTCAACGTAGCTTTCACATCCTGTGAAAAACATTAAACCAGTGACAACATTTTAATGGGTGCAAAAAATAACCAAGTCAAAGAGTCAAAAACTGGCATCATGCATGCAGAGTCGGAGTTTGGATTGAGTTCAGTTACTGACCTGCAGCATGAGGGCGTGTGGCGAGTGCACAAAGATGGAGGTGTTTTCCTTCGGCGAGGACTCCAGGCAGAGCTGAGCATCAGTGGCTTTGGCGTTATAAGTGAAAGCGATGGAGCTGGCCAGCTTGCTGTCATATAATACCTGCTTGTGATGCTCAGCTAAATAGATGTCACTCTCCGACTTGAACTTAAACGTACTCTGAGGGAGGGGGGGGACAAAAATACCAGTTATCTTACTTTTCACTGCCTCACAGGAATTGATTAAAGGCACCTCTTTCTATGTGATGCTTCAATAAATAACAAAATACAGCAGCACTTGCGTCCTTGACAGAATTGGTTAATTATGATTTCTTGTAACTTAATGAATTTTATGTCTCATCAAATAAAAACCTTAATTACAATGCAAAAAACATCTCTGAGGGAGTAAGATATTATATGGTAAAATTCTGTTTGGGGCATCTTTTTTCCATCAACATGATTTTGTTTGTGCTTGAGGCTTCACTTATCTCTGTGGGAACTTTGATGATAATGATCTTGGGAACACAGGATGATGACAAGTATCAGAATAGGCAAAGCACTTCTGACCCTTTAAACATTTATGGATGCAGAACAAGCAGACAGTGAATTACTGCATAGTTACTATGCACTGCAGCACCTAAATCCACTTGATGCCCGTTAGAAGAAATACAAGCAGAAAAAAGTCCAACAGATTGATGCAGCTAATTTATTCTCGATTCACCCAATTAGGTGATGACAAATCCCTTGAATTAATTTGTCAATGAAATGTGATTGAAATGTTTAACAAGGAAATTATGTCGTCCAATCAATAGCACTAAATTATTAATGAATGAATGGGAGGGATGTTTTCCCTTCCACCTTTGATTAATGGGTGCAAACAGATGGAGATCAGATAAAGAAAGACAGAAGTGAAGTGCCAGTGTGGAGACAACCATCTGGCCATTGGGAGACAACAGATGAACACATTGTGCTACCCAGCATTGAGAAAAAAGTTTATGCACCTACTACTCTAAAACGAATGGAACAGAAGCTAAAGAAAAATGCCGACTGTTGAGGAGCAGTTTAAATGGTGGCACTTGGTCTCAAGCATGGTGTGGTTTCCTTTCAATATGTTGCTGAAAATGCAAAAGCAGCATTCTGTTCATTGGCTCTGATCAAAGTCTTCGCAGCAGAGAGGGCGCTCCTCATCATATAGTCTCCAACATCTTCAAAAGTTCCTTCTCAGGAAACCTACGCGAGAAGAACTAACAAGCCGAGTGCGAGTGCTGCAGCAGCATCAATCAGTGATGTCAGACTGTAGCTACAGTTACAGTAAGAACGTGGGTAATATAATGGCATCATTTTAAAGGCCATTAAGCCATGTAATTGCGAATCCTCATCCCCAGAACAAAATCCTCCTCATAACACTCAAAGAGGAGGAATCCGCTGCAGTGATCTGCTAAAAGAATCAAACAACATGTGGTTTACATTGCAGCTTTTTATGCTATCCAAGGTTTTGAATGCAGTGAATTGAGGGGAAAATTATTAAATTCACTTGAACATCGAGGATGGCTCATTTCCTTGCATGAAAGATGTACTTTTAAAAAAAATGCATTCTAAAGTAGAGAGCAAAGCCAGAAATATATGTTCAACATCTTTCATCTGTTGAGGTTGTACAATTATTTACAGCAAAACGGAAAGGCCATGGCACAAATTCTACTGTGACCATAAATCATCACACAGTGGAAATACAGCTGTTAACGTGGGGAGGACAAGCTCTAAATTGCTGCTAACTAAAACGTTGCATTCACATACATGCGTGTATCAAGGCAAGGTGTAAAGAATCAGACATAAATGGGAAAATCATGGCATAGAAAATAAATCATGCATCAGCTGTAATGTTTTCCACAGGCTTTGATGCTCTGCTGCACTAAAACAGAACATGATGAAGCACTCGAAACCTTCTTGGGTCGTCTTCCCCTAGACGGTACTTCAATTACTACAACCAATCAGCAAGACTGACAACTACGACTATCACACTAATCACACCTGACTGGCTCCCTCATACTTATCATTATCTATATCATTCACCACTTCATCAGTAATCACCTCCTCTGGACAGAATTTCATTATTTTGAGAAATCCTGATTGCCCTCCTCTGCAGTAGCGTTTTAATAGAAACTATACAGCAACAATCAAACATGTGAACGAGATGTTGCCGTCATTAGAGAAAAGATCATAATTATCATGCAGGTCTACACACTGGGTGATAAGAGATCATGTCAGGATAAATAGCCTCCATCTCACAGCAACCAGAAGCAAGGAGACGGATTGATGGGACAAAATACACCAAAAAATTGAATTGTGCAAATAATGAGAAATTAATATCACTATGAATATAGAATCCTTGTTTATTCCCAATATTTTGATCTTTCTAAAAAGTGGAATGGCATATCTAATAAAACATTTCCTGAGGCCCATCAACAGAGCTGCTTGCCTCAGTACCATGGCCATTATTTCTGAGAATTTATAAGGCTGTTTATCTGTGGGAATCCACTCCTCCCAGGACAGTAAATCAGAGTTTCACCAGGGACTGAGTTTTCAGATTGGCTGTTGATGTAGACTGTTCATGTAACCAGCTTTAGTTACCCTTTGATTGCATACCTTATAGCCAGGTCCGAGTTGATGCATTGCAAAGATCTGTGCAGGATTGAGAGCTTCACTGAACACATATACGGCTGCTAGCTGCCCGCAGAACACTCTGTTGGCATCTGCTGTCTCAGAGGACCCGAGGAAACATTTATCATAACTCTGTAACACAAAAGTAAAACACCAGGTTATTTGATCGTAACAAAGAGAGGTCCTTATTCATGCACCACTACAGAAAGAGGAAAAGGTACGTGTGTAACTGATAAAAAAGTACTTTTGTTGCATATAAATATTAAACGTGGTAAAAAGGATGAAAAAAAAAACTAAAAAAAGACTAAAAATAGGAAGAAATAAATTATTTTGTCACAATATTTCACACCTGGTGCTCTCAAACCAACATACTGCCACAAAATACTGGTTACAGCTAGGTGTGGAGAGTCATGTAGAGAAAACACCGAAATGGATGTTATTCATCACAAATTGAGGCAGCATTTTCAAATGCTGCTTTTCCAAATGCTGTTATTTTCTTGTCTCTTCCCTCTTGTGTACACAGCTCCAGGGAAGAAAAGCAAAGTCTTGAAATTTTGCCCTATTTGAAAGAGTAATTTGCTTTTGAGAGACGCATGTGTCTGGAAGTTTGACTCTGGCTCAGTCTGTTATACCATTATTTATACTATATCTTGTACATTTTCTTTTACTGTAAATATTGTCTACACATATGTCTGATGTGCTTGCACTGCTGCCTGCTGGGACAGACATAGAAATCAAGGCAACTGTACACACAAATATTTTTTACTATACCATTTTACACTATATTTTTATATTCCTCTCAAAATTTGAAGCCACAACAAAGCCTGCCTGACGGGCTCGGTGGGTGCTGTCACAGAACATGCAAAACCAGGAGAAAAATCAGACGGCGGAGAGATGAAAGAAGCAGGTGAAGGCTCACGTCGTTTGTGTTGACGTGCCACGCCATGTCACCGTAAGACACGAGCTGTCCGTTCACGTAGCATCTGATCTCACTGTTCCTCCATCGACTGTAGATGTGAACTACGCTGATCATGTACCACTGAGGAAGAGCAAGGAGCAAGATTGAGAACATTTAGTGACTAATTACACAACTGAAGCTCAGAGGCATGCAGACACTTAACTTAAAAAAAAAAAAACTAAAAAAAAAAAACACACTTGACATCCATTATCTTAATGGGTAGTGGATAAAAATCAAGAAACGATAAGGCGTCAATCCATTAGTGAATATGTATAAAAACAGGACAATATGAATCTTATTTTCAAGAGTTTGCATATTTATTGATATGCAAACCAGTAACTTGCAGCCACTGCATTTTTCAAAACTGTTAAAAGTGACAGTCGCTCATTTGCTTGCCAGACAACTCTCGACAGGAATGCAGTGATTCACACAATCACAGCAGCAGAGTGCTGCGCTTACTGTTTATTAGTTGGACCCTTGAAGGGTAGAGTAAGTGGCATAGTAGTATTACTCACAAAAGGAAGAACACTTAAACAGGATTGGGGGGGGGCAGATAATAGAGAGGCACTTATCCACAGATGCCTGAATTTACAATCAATTAAAAACTTAATTCAGCGTTTTTATCCTTCACGAGCTTCTGCAAAATGAAACCTGTCATGTGTTGAGAGAAATGGCATGAACACACACTCCCTGGTGAAAGGTTCTAATTGGTAGACACAAGCTTTGGGCTTGTTTCCTTTTCTACAGGGAAGGCCACACCTCACTGACATTCTATGGTAAATTACGCTTAATTTTCTCATCTTCATTTTACATCCAATTAGCCATGTAAGGCTCCTCTGGGTGTCTTAAACATTTGGGTTCTATGTGCACATGTGAGCATTTATGATGCTGAAAAAGAGCAGGTGACGCTTGTGAGCTTGTGATGATGTCATTAGTAAGCCTAAAAAAGCCGGGAAAAAGCCGGGAAATTCCTGCCATGTAAAAAGACATAAATCCTAATATAAATCCCAGACTGTAATCGCATGGAGGTCGTGGATCTGTGAACTTGAATTAACAGCTATAGTGTTGTGCTAGTTATTAGTTTGGATCAAAATTCAATAAAAAGTGACTCATCAGTGAAAGACAAACTTACCTTTCTGGGCTGAAAATCATACTTCACACAATGTTGGAAGCCTTTGCCTTTTGATTTGAGGGAAGTTACGATCAAGCAGTTACCAACAAAATGCGCAGAATACCCGATGCCCTTGCTGGTGCGAAAGCTGTCATAAGAAATAAAGAAAAGAAACACCCCACAATTTCTTAAAATATATATTCCTAATTATTCAATCACTTAAACATAAAAACATGCCCACTTTTAAATGCCTTTGCTGCAAAGTCATTAGTTCATATGATAACACATGCTTAAACAGGGCAACTATTTAACTGTCAAATTATGACAGTGATTAAAGATCTGCATAAATAATGCCCTGTGTGCTGCATGAACAGGCCTTCTGCCCTTGTACTGACACACAAGAAACAATCAACCAGGTTGTGCTCTTTTTTCCTGCATACTTGATACTAAGTACCGGTAACCTTTTTTCCCCCATTTTACAGCCATTTACAGCTATACCACCTTCAAAGCACTCCATCACCACCCACTGGTATACCAAGATACCCACTGGTATCTTTTGATATAAACACCCCTCTTTGTCATGGCTGATAAAGACAACCTGGACCTGCATAGTAAGGGTGCATGCAAGGACAGAGGGAGAGAGAGAGAGAGAGGGAGAGAGAGAGAGAGAGAGAGCAGCCTTCATACCTGCCTGGTCACCAAGCTTTGAGAGTCACAGAGCAGTGCGTTAACAGGATTAAGTATATCGTAGTCTTTGATGACTCTTGCACATGAATACCAATGGCCTAGTTTACTCATTTTTTGTGTGTCACAGTTGTGAGATATGAATAACAAGGGTGGAGTGTAGATTCTATCTCTTAAAATGAGATTGAGGTAAAGCAATACCATACGGGATATACGATTTTGAACAAAAATGCCATTCTGTCATCTTAGCTCTTAAATATTCAAACCATCTCAAAGTTTCCTCCTGCATCTCTTACTCACACTGATGCACAACCGCCTTTCTGCATCTGATCATCACACGGCACTTTCAGGTTGGTGATTTTAGTACAAAAAATACCCGCAAACTCTGCAGGCTGTGGCAACTGTTAGTTTTCTCTGGTAGATATTCAAATCATAATTTAGTACCTGCACAGTGACTCCCGTTACAGCAGTCAGCCTCAGTAACAGCCAGCGCCAACTGCTACACTTCATACTTTCATGGTTTTTGATCTCAATAATCACACATAGTTCCCCCCTTTCTGTATTATAATTCAAGATTATTATCAGAAAGAACCCCCCCCCACAAATCCCATTACCCAAGTCTCTGTGTGTGAAAAATAGCACCAGTAAGGGAAGGTTAACCTTGAAAAACAACTAAACGGAATCTTTTCAGATGGAAAATTCCCAAGTTGACAGAAATAGCAACCAGCAGTTTGCTTTGTCAATTAAGATGATGACTGAAGTTATTTTATTTCATCTCAAAATGGAGAAAAAAACAACGATGAGCAATTACTTCACACGGGATACACAACCAATTGCATAAATTATGACTCACCAATAAAGATACGGTTTGTCTTTGTCAAGATTGATGTTATTCAAAGGATCCATTCTGAACCAGGTACTAAATGTAAATCCATTCTGATAAGGCCACTTGGCAATTGGAGGTAAAGCAATGGCCTGGGCAAAAAAAATACAGAACACATTGTTACAGAAAATTGCATTGTTCCGACTAAAAGAATACAACAGAAAAACAAATAGACAGGGGGAACATGTGGCCACTCTGGAATATGTCCACAGCATCCTCTGATCTGCAGCCAGGAACAGGCTCAAATGAATCATAATGTTCATCATGTACTAGAGTTTAAATCGCATCATAATAATGTCACAATTACCCATCTGATTTAAATGTCATCTACAGTATGTGTCTTTTTCCATTTTCCACACAGACACATTAAAGGTTCATACATCTTTAGAAATGCCTGAGGACATACTGGACTGTCTTTCTCTTCATTCAATGTATACATGCAAACTTTTATTACAGGGTCAGATACAGTTATACTTGTTTCTCCTGCACTTATGTATTAAATGCCTGTTTGTGTTATAGCTGTGTTGTTGTAGATGGATACATAAACATGAAAGCCTACTGCTGCACTGCGACCAGGAAAGTTGAAGAAGGCATCGGGACCGTGTCTCTGTGGCATTTGATTCAGCACAGACAACATTTTGATGCCATGTTTGGGCTGTACAGAAGAGGAAAAGAGCGATGACATGATAATCAATGACTATTCTACCATTGCTTCAGAACAACAATTTCATGGCTGCCACACGGTCACTGCTGTCTCTTACCCAAACATCCCCTTCCCCTTGTAACATGCTGAAAAGCATCTTCAGTTCTTTCACTGTGACACTGTAGCTGGCCAGGACTCCCAACATGTCCACTAGCAAGTCTGGTAAACAGAGACAGCATCAGTGTTTTTCATTTGCATAATCCATTAACAATTCCCAGGTAAATTTAGATACACACACAGCACAGAACATTGGCATACCTGCAATAACGTCATCCATGGAGCTCCATTTTTGGAGCACCTGCTGAATGAGGCCCACCTCAGTGCTCATTTGCAGGTTTCGAACACTCTTTCTGAGGATGGCGGTGAACATGCTCCAGATTTCAGCCTGGCAGGTGATGTTGCAGTGCTCCAACAGCTCCACCATGCAGCCGATACTTCGCACATCCTGGATAATGAAGTTTGTCTCCAGATCAAACTCACCCCCCACCAACTGCAAAGTGAGATGAGACACAGAGCCAAGATCAGCTCCTCCTGCCTTTCCGCCTGCTGTCCTGGTAAGGGGTGCTCCAGCACGCAAGTGAATATTTCAGGTTGACACAGCTTTTAACCAGCTTCATGAAGAGCCGAAGCTGTCATCAGTTCACTGACCGCAACCTGAAGCAGACTTTAAATCGAAATTTAACCATCCGCAAAAAAAAATGCTTTTACAACAATAATACAATTTCCATCAATGAAGAAAACAACCAGTAATGCAGTTCATCAAGCATGAAATGAGGTGAATAAGTGCATAGTACAAACTGACAACTTGCCTGAGGCTTTAGAAAAGTCAGGAAAATGGGTCTAGAAACACAGCACATTACTGTGACTGACAGATAATAGGAAGGTGTGATGATGAGCAGCCTAAAACAGTGTCAAGAGACTAGTCCACGATCCTGTAAACCAAAGCTTTATGAGGGGATAATCATTCTGCCGAGCTCAGCTGTGGTGCAAATCCCCACAGAAGCTCGGATTCATTCCTTTCTTTTAAATGTGCGTTGAAGATAATGCAGGTGAAAACTGGGGGGAAATTAGCTTTATGTGCTTGACATGTTCATGAAAGAATTAAAATCTTGTCAGCGATGTGCCTCTTTCCAGGCGTTGCATTAATCTGCTGGTTGGTAAGAGTTCCGCATCTCTACGCAGGCACTTCATTGTGGGACAAAAAAGGGTTGCCAAAATGCTTTGTGAAAGCGCTACAAATGCAAAAACCAGCCTGCAATCCAAATACCTTTATCAATGAGAACAGAGACCGAAGGCGAACTAAAAGTAGAACAGCCTGAAATATTACGGAGTGGGAGAAAATGCATTTATCGTATCAGTGGCCAAAATGTGTTGTAGTAGCTGTAACATAGCCTACACTCTTCTGGAAAATTAAAGTGGCGGAGGGGTTGTTGTGGGCATGGAGATAATCCTCAAAGCCAACTGTCAACTCCTCCTACTACAAGCTAATGCCACTGCGGATATCACAGACTCCAAATGCAATTAAGCGAGCATTGTGTTGCTTAATCACTCTGTCAGGTAAAACATGTGAAATCAGGCTGAGACTAATTGGGTGGTTTCATTGGGTGTTGTGTTTACCGGAGCGTCCCAGTTTGCTGGGTTGAGCAAATTCGACTTGGCTAAAATCCTGTGAGGGCCCAGTATCATATTTTTTTAGAAATGCTACAAATGAAAGCGTGGCAAAGTATCTTTTAACCTACAAAGTGATAATCTTCTGCCTAAATTTGAATAATTTAATCTATATTTAGTTCAGTGTCAAGGCAAAGTCATTGTGATCAAGTTGCTGAAGAGCAATTGTTTAGTGCTTTTAAGATGTCACATTTCCCCACAGCATGTTTTTTTGTTTTGTTTTTTTGAGTTTGACACAATCAATAAAAAAACAAGTATATGTTGTCTGGAAAAAGGTATCCTGTTGTAGCATTTTAAAGCATTTATAAGCTTTAAAAACTCCTCTTACCAAAATAAATGTTTAATCTTCTTTAGATTCTCCTCTGTGTCTCCAGGAGCCAGAACTTTGTGGCTGTACAATATTATAACAGCAGGAAACGGTGAACCATCATTTATTTTGCACCTATCTCCATCTTCTCCTCCTGATGGCTTGCAGTGATGAAAGACTGCAATCCTCGGTGTGTTTAATGTGGCTGACTGTAAATCCTGTCTCACAGAGACACATGAGAGGATAACACTATCAAACAATGGGCACGATAACGCTTCTGCTTTGGAAATGACATGCATTGATAATCCTGGGATAAATAGCTGGGCATGCAGTCAACATGTAACCGGTTCACACACACACCCTACCGAATGCAAATTCAGATTTTTATACCCAAACACACATATGTGATTAATTCATAGAGCATTTCTTTGAAAGCACCATTATTTTTACATAATAGAAGAGCAGAAGGGTGTGAATGCATTAGAGCACGGTGCCAAAATTAAAGACACACCGATTTCTCTTCCACTATAAATGGCAAATTCAGCAGATGCTGTGTGATAGAGGGACTGGTTTAAATCACCATTTTACAGTTTGAGGTAATGTCACCCCATTTGCTTGTTCCTCAAAAGAGCCATGAAAGAAATCCTGCCTCCTGCAGCTTTGTTTAATTGCGGAATTTCAATTAAGAACATCTCTTTTGAATTATTAACACCCGAGAAGCTCAGGAGAGTTGAGGGTTGATGATTTGCTAATGGAAGACAAAGGTTATAGAAACAACACAGCAATATGAGGCAGAACACTAATACAACTTTAATTAAGCTTAAACTATGCAGCCCAAACTGGCCAGCCTATTACACAAGTGAGTGACAGCCAAGTTCTTTTTCTGTTACAGTAAAGAGCCTTAAAGAGAAGCCACTCTTGTTTTCACTCAGCAATAATATGGTTAAGTAATTTTCGTGCGTGTGACGTGAAAATGGATAATTGCCATTTCCTATTTTCTGAGCACTGCAATGAGGCCTGTGTGCTACCATGAATTCAGCCACAGTATTCACAGCAGCGCCTGCAAACATCTCTCCATCAAAAGCAGAAAACCAGACCATCAAAACACAACAACAAAAAAATAAAAAAACAAGGTAACAATATAACCACGAGCTTGTTCCTTCCCTTGTAAACTTTATCAGAGGAGACAGAATAACAGCTGTGCTGCGGGATCAGAAAAGCCTGCAGCTGACTTTGAAAAGCAAAGGCAGTCATGGGATAAAGAATGATGCAAAATCCCTCTATGGAGGAAGTAAACACGAGGAAACAATCAAGTGGCCATTTTGCTGCAGAAGAAGTTATTATCCGTCACTCTAAGATATTATCCGTCACTCTCCATTCAGAGCCTCTAATATTTTTCAGCCACAAAGGATTAAAACAAATGTATGATATCTGATCTGTCTAAAGTTGGGCAACAATTCACTGAATTTGTTTACAAAAGCATGTCGAATTTAGAATTTTGCTTGTGAAAGAATCTGATTGAAAGATGATTTTTAGATGGTCCTTCCAACACAACTGAAGTATAGGCTTTATTTATGAGTGGAAGAGAAAAATATAGTGGAATCAAATAAGAGTGTAGAGATTTCAAGTAAACACTAAATAAATTAAAACATCTGACTGCCTATTTTCTTCATACGACCATGTTTATTTCTTGTAGTGACAAGCAGATGTATAAAACTTTGATCTGCCAATACTCTTGGAGCTCCTACCATTGATATTCTGGAGGCATATTGTAGAAATGTGTGTATGCAAGCAAACAAGCTTTGAACAAGGAAAATGATTCACCTCAGCAGCCTTTTACTGCACATCTGAGATGCAAAACTGGGCAAAAATAGAACCAATTTGGGAATCTAGATAAGCTTAAAAAATAGATGTAATCTAATAACTAAAAGCCACAACCAGTTTACCCAGCTGTTGCAGAAATTCTACATCTTTCTGCTGCAGCTGGGAAAAATGTAGAATTTTCTACAAGCTTCTCAAACAAGATGCTCAAGAAAAAGGAAAGCTCACCAATGCACAAAATCCTTCATGTCTAAATAATCGTCCAAAATGGCTTTAAATTAGTACAGATGATGCCATGTTATACATACACAAATCTACCCTGACACAAAATGGCACAGCCTCTCCGGGGAGGAAAGTCTCAACAGTGGGGCGAGAAGCCAGCCCAAGGCTATCCTTTGTTTAATTTAAAAATGTCATCGAAATAAAGGTCAAGGCATTAATGGAACAGGGTCTGGAATGTTAAAGGGAGTGTGTCAAACTCACTGTATTATTCCATTTAGCTTGATTAATAGCTTTTCACATAAATACTGTAACAACCCTAATAAACAAACATCAAATGTCCTGTGAATTAATTCTGATTCACTCATTAACATAACCACAGAAGTGGGTATTTTCTTATTTAAAGGACAATAATTGTGAGACAAAAGAACCTCGGGTTTTATTAATTTTGCCTCTGATTCAGGGTTGGAGCGGAGCAGTTATTTATCATATCGTGATTTTTGATCACATTCATTATATTTTTCTGTACTTTTTTAAAACATTGGTGAGAATGTGTAGTCATTTCAGCTTTGCACAATAACTGATTCTAATCAGATCTAATAAACCTGGACTCAAAATCCTATTACCTTGTTCAATTTCAGTTTGTTGACCTGCCCCAATGTGGTTTTAAATAATTTCTGCTGATTTTAGCAAAAAGTTTCATTAGCCAATTGGGGATACAATACAGTATAATAGGGGTGCCCGTGGACAGTCAGTCACAAAGGTAGCATGAATAGATTGTCTGGCATTGACAAAATACTTCAAAGTCAATCGTCCAGCCTAACTGTGGCATAGACCTGATCGACAGCCTTATGCTACAGTCAAGAAAACATATAGAAGCATGATAACACCATTTGAAATGTACATTTAATAACATTTAACAAGCCATAATGCTAGACTATGGTGGTATACAAATACTTTTTAATTTTCTTTTTTAAAGAGAGGAGAATCTCAGTAGTGCTTACTCACAAAAGCCCAACAGCAGTGTTGCCTGTTGGGCTGCATTTAAATAGAGATTAGGGTAAACCCAGCAGAAGCACTGGCAGGTGTGGAGAGAATGTGACCTGCATCAGTGACTAAAACCCTACATGTGACTACGCTGTGAGGATGCTGGTGTATTGTTTGTGGAAACACTGCTCAAGATTTCAAGATTATGGCGTTTATGCCTCACTGAACCAGATGCTTGCCGCATACAGATATGGCTAGTGAGCTCTGGTCCCCAAAAATATATATCATCTGTCTTTGAACATGCACAGGTTTGATAACAGCTTGTTTGTCCAGCCTCTGATTCATTGGAAGAAATAGTCCCAATATATCAAAGAGATCATGATGCTGTGGAATATTGCAGATTATAGAAATTAACCAATTTAAAGCACATAAGAATTTTTACTCTCACAGAACACTGAGGCATCTTCATACTCTGTTCTCAAGTCAGAATGTGACAACATCTTACACTTCCAGATGTAACAAAGATGAGATTAGACAACTCGAACCATACTTTAAGCACAGCTCAGCAGTCACAGTGTGTAAACTTCAGTACATGACAGTTTCTCCAATAAGAGAAAATATCAAATCAAAAATTTAAGAGGAGTAACTGAAGAATACAGATAAGAGTCAAAAAATAAGTGAGTGACAACTGCCTAACACACCAAAGGTTATGGTAATCAGAGATGACACCAGTTTGGCACCAGATGACACCACTGTGTCACTAGTTAGGAGCTGGTACCTTCAGTGAGGTGTGAAAATTTACCGCTGCTTCTGCTTTTGTCAAAGTGGAAACAAAACTGATTCACGGAAAGACAAAGAGGCTAAATTAGCTGTTACAGTGGTTCAGTGGCCAAACATTTGAAACAGCGGTTGTTCCCCGCCCAGAGTAAGCAGAAAGAAACTCGGTAGAGAACTACTCCAGATTTCTGATGAGTCAGGAGGGTTGACTTTAACTGAAACTGACAGGAATCTTTTTCTAACATGTTATTCACTTCTGCTCTAAAACTTTCTTTCTGCCTCCAATTCGAAAAATGAGGCACTTCATCTGTGGTCAGTTTCAGAATTTCAACCACCGGCAATTTTGCAAAAGAAAATGAATATCGCTCTTAATAATGTTCATCTTTGTGCCCTTGAATGAGGGATTTGAAGTTCCACTCTGAAAACCAGTAACACCAAGGCCATAATCTTAGGAGAGTGACATAATGTAATATGGTCTTTTTTTTTTTTGGTTTCGTATCATATAATCAGTGGTCCAGATATTTCTTTTTTATATATATATATATATGTATATATATATTAAATACCAAATTATTATAACTGGCTGCACATGACAGGTTTTAAACTCTTTATCTGATAAAGAATGGGAGGATATTGCAGGTTGAGGGTCAGTAAAATTACTTTATAATAATAAACAGGATATGACTCAAAGGGAGCGGTCAGTGTCTGCATGCAGGGTACAGTAATAAAAGTGACACTTTTCTAAGTTCTGCTTGTTTACCAACTGTTCTTCAGTATTGGGGAATGTTGACCATTGTAATAGTATCTTGGTGTAAACTGATATTTTATTAACTCCTCTCTGCTCTGAATTACACTCCATGTTGGGTGTGCAACCCACAGCCTGCACGTGAGAGACAGAGCAGATGCAGCGAAGCAGCACACTGACTGTTTTCATGTTTGTTTCCGCTGTTCGATTCTGCCGTCCCTGCTCCATCCAGATGGAGGAAAAATGTCCCTAGCATATAATCGTTATGAACACAAATTTTCAAGCCACAATGATTTTCCTATCACACATTCACAGCTGACTATGTGGCAACACCGTCCTGTTTACTATTCTGTTGGGTTGTATCATGTGGACCTTCTTCTAATCCCTTGAAAAGCCTGGAAGAGTCAAACAGAAATGCTCATTTCACCAAAAAGGAAGAGGGAGAAAATTAAAAGGCAATCTTGCAAGAAATAAAAAATGTGTGTGTGTGTGTGTGTGCATGCACAGTGTGAATGCATTTATCAGGAAAACTGAAAGAATTATAGTGAGAGGCACAGAAGATGCATTATCAAATCTGAGAGGCAATCCTGGAACTGCATAGAAAATGTAGACTCCCCAATCTTTAGAAGACATGGACAACACAGATATCAAATAAGCCACACACAAACAATTAACTTCCATCACTGGATACAACACCCTGTTAATCCAAAAAAGAAGAAAACCTGGGATAAATGGTCCTGTAGACAGTCACCTTGACAATACTCCGCACTGCAGTATTTTGCCAGTGACCTGTGCTGATGCAGTCAAACAAAGGCATCTTCTCAAAATTCACAAATGCAAATACACAATACACCAAACCTCTTCAGAGATTAATAGCTGACCGTTTTTATTTACCCTGCTTACCTCAACATAATATTGTGGCAAAGATACTACTAACAAGTAGGGGACCTAAATAAATAAATGGAACCAACAAGATGGACATGCAAGTCAAGACAGATAAATGAGGAGGGAAGATGGTCTCCTGATTCTGTTTCCCTCCAGATCATCAAAGTGTCACTTCTCTTACAAGCCTTACATTCCAACATTGATCAGTATGCAGGTCACAGAAGTGAGGAATGAGAGTCCACAGTGTTTACTGCAGCAAATCCCCATTTCCTCTATCTGACAACACTTACAGTACCATCGCAACACTAACAGCAAGTCATATCAGGAGATTCGCTGTAGGCAGCCTGCGCATCCTGATTACAAATGATTGAATTGGTTCAGCCATTTAACAGGTGTGAGTGACTGAAGCCAGACATCTATGGCATTTTATTTCTAACACTACAGCCAAAAGAGGATCCATATGAGAATCCTCACAATTTAGATGGTAAGTCTTCAGACACAATCAGAGCAGGACATGAGATGTTGTTCATGTTATTCACGCTTAGAACACTGTAGGACAGTCAGAGGAACACAATTACTGTTCATGCTCATTATGGCTGCTGCAGTGAACTGTGTATTCAACACAAGGCTGAGACCCTCACTTCTAAAAAAGCTGTATGGGAACTTCAAAAGGCTGTGGAGAGTCATGGGAAGATGTGAATGTAAGCTACAACTAGCATCAACATTTATGTTAACCAATGTCCAAATACTCTGGCTGGAGTTCAAAGATTTATTAAATTAGTCTTTCAGTAAAGCTGCCTTTCAAAGAAAACTTTCAGCAGTGAACTATGAAGGAACTTTGTCCTTTTCCATCATGGAATCATCAGGAAGTATTGTTTAAATTAAGTCCCAAGGTGATCTGCCTGGTATCACTGCTTTCCCAAGATTCCATAAAATGTGGGACTTTCCCAACTGATTGAATATATTTTCCTGAAGCTGCAAGACATATCTCAGAATATATGCATTTTTTTTAAATATGTAATTTGAAACTGGTGACTAAGAACAGATCAGACCAAAGGAAAGAAGTTTAAGTTTGAAACACAAGAGCAACTGGAAATGATAAAATAAATTACATTTTTAGTATTGGAATGGCTGGTGGGCTGAATGTAGAATTAACTGTACTACTACGAAATGTTACAAAAAGGACAATAAAAACTAAAAACCAAAGGATGTAATTATCAGAATGCATCCATTTCAGTTGTCTTTTGTGGGATATTCATTTTCTTCATTCAAAATTATGCAAAATATCAATCATGAGATTTAAGCAAAACTGAAATAGCATAGGATAGCAAGCATGGATACAATATTCTTGTGGCTATAATGTAACATAAACAAACAAGTATATGCGATCTGTTTAACAAAGTGACAATATAAATTAGAACTGATGAACCTATCATATGTGTGTTGAAGGGGTGCATATTTGTAAGTGTATTATGCATAAATTATATTCTCAATCACTGAGGCCTTTATTAGAGTCTCATTTTATGTGGTGTGTAATTACTTGCATCAACACAACCTGTCAGCTTCCATCTGTTCAATATCAGAAGCTGTTGAGCACAGTGCTGTTCCCTGAAAGTGTGATAAATAACAATACATCCGACTTCACTTAACTGTTTCCAATTAACTCTAAAATGTTTTCTTCTTCAGATATATATTCATCTAAGACTGTAAACAAGTAACTGATATCAGACTTATGCACAGTTAAACATGAAGCTCTCCACCTCATCTGTAGTCAAAAAGTACATAATTACCTCAGGAAATGGAGAGAAAATCAAGTCCTGAGTGCTTTTATAATTGCACTCTGAGCAAAAGAATGCTAATTATGCCATTTAAAAAAAGAAGCCTGACCATATTTGCCATGAGAACATTTCAGTAAATATGCAACTGGTGTAACTAAATGTTTTTCCACTCATTAACGCAACATTTAGAATGCCTTCCAGCTTTTAAGATCCAAACTGAAAGAAAACAGACAACCAGCAACGCATGGCATGATGTCTGATTGAGGCTTGACCATGAGATGTGATGCATTAGTTAGAAGGCTGACTGCACAAACAAGTAGGAATTTTACTCTCAACATCAACCGACTGGGACCGAGATGCACCGGCTGACCCATGTTAAAGGGTGAATGCAGTACTGGAGACAAACCGTCATGCCGATAACATGTCGATGTGGAGCTGTCATAGAGAGAGAGAGTGCTAATTTGAAGTTGAAGTGAGCATAAAAAGGAAAAGTTTTATTCAATCAGCCATCACATTGACACGTATGGACATTTTTCACTCTAGATAATTAGAAGTAATTGGATTTTTTTGTAGTTAAAGCCATAGCTTTAGAACAACCCTGAATTAGCTCTAGGTTCCATAATGAGCATTAGGTTATGGATAGATGGATGGATTGATGCCCGAGGATAATGATTGGCTGATGAAGACTGTAGAGGACATTTTTTCTTCGGCTTACTGCATTTTCCTTTTACTTTCAGGGTATTTAATTTAGAGATAACACACACAGCAGCAGGTCACGCACTCATTCTTATAAATCAGCCCCAGAACAGAAGGCTCGTCAAAAGTTTAGCCAGTCCTGACTGCTGCAAATAAAAATCATTCCCACTCATAAATTGAAACTGCAACTCTGACAGGGAATGACTAAAACACCTAAAACAGTTGCTCCAATGTTCTCAAATTGGTGCTGCGTAGTGATTTTAGTTAAACTAAAGTGCACTGAATCCTGGAGTCTGAGCATTCATTTGTCCCCATCAACATGCAAAAAAATATTTCCAAATTAAATTTTGACTTGGCTATTTTTGAATGAAACTGGAGTTGTGTGGTTTTTTTTTAAACCATTGCAAAAAGAAGAGTTTTCTACAGTGACTAACTGCTAACCAGAGGAGAATCAGACAGTGTTTATCTAGATGAAACATATAAATATTGAAGTTTTGTTGGTATGAAATTCAGTTGCATTTCCTCCAAAGGCATTTCCTCAGACAGCGTGAGGGACTCATGTTATGAAAAAAGAACCCAATTTATTCAGGAAGCACAAAGACTATTTTATTTAGAATATTAGGACAGATGCATAGTACACACATTCGTGTGTGCACAGATGATTGGAAATGCCAACAATGACCGCTGCAAAGGACGCTTCTATTGTTACATATAAAGAAAGTCTTGGACAAATTTAATAATTGTAAATGTCTTCATTTGGAAAAGCTTTTTATACTATACACACAGTATGCCATTTTCCTGCATTCCACAGTGAAGATGAAGCAGAGCAACTTCTCAACCCCTCCCTCCGCAGTGTTTGTTTGAAACAAAACTTGGACATGTGGATGTCCAACTTTAATCTTGAAATACTGTATTTAAAAATAAATGATCACTAAAACTAAATCTCAGAATGCATGTGCAGCCAGCCAGCCATCATTTATCTGTCCTATGTAAGTGATGACTGGAGACGGATGGAAAGAGAAACAGATTGACGCAAATACTCAAGTAATATATTTATAGAAATTGCAAATATGTGCAGTGTCAGGGGGTGAGGGGAGTGTTCTGTCCAAATCCAGGGAGATAAAGTAGTTAAACATTAATCAGAAAAAGAATTATCTCTCAGCAGGCTGATGCCGGGATTCAGCAGTCTCCACAGCCTTTAGCACTCCTAACACCCTGTATTCATATTAACAAGAGGAATAAGACTGTCACACTGGCCCAGGCTGTGTTCCATATAGGCCATCTAATTCCATGCTGAATCATCTTCAACCAAATGCCAGTGCAGTAATCCTTTGCTGTTTGAGACTTTTCAGCCAGATGTTCCTTTCAAAGCAGTCCAAGTCACAACTAATGGTATTAGCCAGAAACGCGCATTTCGGATTTATCCTTTGCCTATAATGTGACCAGAGGCAAACCACATACAGAGGCATTATTCCTTCTCCAACAGCACACAACAGATATGAAAAGTAGTATGTGGCAGGTAAAGGCTAAGGAGCCTATACAAAAATCACTTCACAATATCTTGGCATGAATGCCAGTGCTCTAAAACCCAAATAAATTAACAACTCTGTTACGCCTGCGGTATTATCCCTTTTCAAAAGAAAACAAAGTGCAAGTCAAAAATCAATCACCAATAAAGTACAATATTCATTTATTTAACCACTTAATTTATTATATGCTATTGGCACAAAAGTGGCAATTAAAATGCATTTGAACATCCAACAATGATGTATCATCCAACACTGATGTATCATTAAATAATAACTGAAATAAATATCCAAGACAAACAGTGAATAATATTAATTTCTAAAGCTAATGTAGAACAAGAATTAAAAAAAATAGTCAGGCAGCCAAGTATGTCCAAGTGAGTAATTATAAAAAAGATCCAATTAAAGTATGGCACGGAACATAATGAACCATAAAAATGGATGCCGTCTTCCTTCATTAGGCTGATCCCTTAGTATTAATTGTAATCCAAAACCCTAACTCTCACTAAGCCCCTTGTTATTTCTCCTTCACTTTGCACACATGAAAATAGGTGTGCAAGTTCTTTGTGCTTCCAAAGGTAATAGAAACATCCAAGCTGTAATGGAGCAATATATACACCTCTAGGTGATTGATTACACTAGTCTTTATCAATAGTGAGGCCTCTGTAAGAAACCTGGAGAGCAGAATGAACACAGCAGCCCGCTCTCAGTTGTACAGTGCAGGGAACAATGCTGCAGTGGCAAAACGAATCAAGAATGAACAATAGCAACATGAAATCAGGAGCGTCCCATCAAAGACACCAGTCTTGTCGCGTATAATGTTCTGATGTGTATTCACAGAACGTATTTTATGGGCTAGTAGCTCATGAGGGCATCACAAATCTGCTGCTCCCTCTAAAACGACCTTGTTCTTGACCAATAAAGGTGGTTAAAGGTTGTGTTCTTAAGTTACAATTAAGGCCTGATATCTACTTTTTGCAGCAGCATTTACATTTACGGGGCACATATTAACTTTGCAAGATGAGGATTTTTGCTGCATAGATATCCAAGTTTCATGCATCAGTGAAAGCATGCGGAACTCGTCAAAGACACATATTGCACTGCTTCGGTGGGATCAGAAATACAATTAATATTTTTTTTCCATTCATAATTTGTATTTATAATGTGTATAAATGAACAGGGATGATTTATTGAGCCCAAATATGTACTGGAAATTACACACAGAGGACTAGCAGCTGCCTGAAAAAATAAACATAATGTAGAGAGAGCAGGTATTATTTATACATCTTTTCTTTTTCATCCACCCACTGTGGAACACGGAGCATATTCATCCAGTGACAGAACTTTATTATTAAATCACTTACACCCAATTACACCACTGACTGATTTTGGATTAATTGGCTCTGTGTCAATATTGCGCTTTTCAACCATCTAATATTTAACACATTTAACAGCATGCAGTCACACTATGGCACAGCGTGCCTCCAACCGTCCAGCAAGATACACAATCAATTATTTCCATTTTCGAGCAGGGCTTTTTCTACAGTCATCATAAAAATAGGCCTCGGATTTTATTTGAAACTATGCCTTTGCACCGACCGGCCGAGCGATACGACTTCACACGTGTGATCAGAGATGCAGCTCATCTCCATAGAAATGAGGATGTGCGCGCTGGGCCTAACCCCCATAGGGGAGATGTGTTAACAACCAAAACTGGATTGGATGGTTGCCAAAACCAGTTCCACCTGGGAGGATAACACACTGCTGCTGACAGTGATCGTGCACCTTGCCTGCTGACAGTAAAAATGGCCCTGACTGCTGATAAAGTATGAGTTCCACTTCTTTTTAGAGGTCTTCCAGTTAAATTTAAGGCGGGTGGGGTTCTCAAATCCTTTCGCCAAATGATGTCGCATACACTTTTATAACAAAAGGCTTAACAAAGTTTAACTCTAGTCAGAAAATGTTTTTAATGCCATTGTCAAAGTTGTTTTACATTTGAACTGATTTTTTTTGTGATGTTTTGACTTTTGGATGTTAAAAATTAAGTCGACTGGAATGACTCATCCGGTTATTGAAATTCTGTGAAAATTTGAATATATCCTTTAATTTTTTAAATCAGAGGCACGTGAGATGGCTCGGTGGCAATATGTAAAATAAATGAAACATTGAGATAAAGCTGTGATGCTGTGGAACTGCTGAGCTCAAGAACAGGTTGTCTCTCGCTCTCTCTCACACACACACACACACACACACACACACACACACACACACACACACACACTTATGTGAGAAAAAAAAAGAGTCTTCACACCATTTTGTCATCATACTTCTGCACAGCAACATAATTGTATCAAGGCGTCCCCTGAAATACAGTGTCGCTCTATATTTGCTGAAAGCAGATGGCAGATATTCTCCTGGTAAACAGAATCCCACAGAGCTGGGGGATCCATCACCAAATGCATCCTGACACAGTTCAGGCAGCCACCAAATAACATCCCATCAGAACCACTTTGGGATAACTGAGCCAATAAAGAGGAGCAGATCTACAGCAGAGTGAGACAGAGGTGGAGATGGAGGGGGGGAAAAATGTTGCATTCCATGGGAAATATGATTTTGACAAAGATGAATTAAGTAACAAGCATTTATTCAGAGTAACAGCTTGTTTCACTAGAGCGCTTCAGACGTTACCGCCCCTGCCCTGCGTGTGCGTGCACACAATCTCGGGCTCCGAACAGTCGAAGGAAGACATGGTGCTTCCTTCAACCCCCATGTTCCATTCTTGTCAAACCAAGGATCCATATTTTCAATCTCAGGATGCAACTCACATGTTTCTCTTGCCTGACAAAAAAAAGCGTAAAGACTGTGAACTACCGGGGCAGCCATCAGCTAAAATTGCATTCGGTGTCAGCTTCAATCCAGTTCATAAAGTGAACGCCAGCATGAAGTAGAAAAACTGTAAAATGACAGAACAAAAAGAGGAGTTTAAGGGTCATGACCCGTTTTACAACCGGTCGTCACAACTTCAACAAAATGCCAGTGATGTATTTCCATTGTTGTTGCCAGTGTGTTAAGCTCGTCGTAACTACGTTTTAAAGAAGCCTAATGTTATTGGCATTATGAGGCTGGACAGAAGACGAAAGGCCAAAAGGAACATTTAGATCCTTTCAAGAGCGCAAAACTAATGCGTTTAAAAATTAGGAAGTGTGGCGTTTGCAAAACTACCCCAGTCGCCAGCTGTGATATTGATTCTAAACAAATCAAAGCACACAAGTGATCCAACAGCAGCAGAGGGATGCTCAATGTGAAGGCCAACTACGAGTGACAGCTCAGGGCGCACACCAATCACAAGCCTCTGTTTTAATTCATGCTGGACTTATGGATATATTGAATATACTTTAATAGTCCGGCTGCAGACAGTAATATATTTATTTTAGCAAACAAAACACTGGAGAACACCAGTATAAATGTGAATAAATATTTTATATAAATATTTCTATCCTCTCAAAGGGCATTAAATAGAAGTTTTTTGACACATAACTTCAGAAGAGAAGAAATATTCTGTGCAATATAAAATGCTGTGAGGCAGAAAACATAAATATCTTATCTAACCTTTTACATTACCTCCAAGAGCAGAACTGAAATCCCACTTCTGATGCATTTTAATAACCAAATTATCAACATAACAAAATATGTTAAACCAATGCATACGTAGCTTCTTAGAAGAATTGCTACATTTTTGAAATTGTCAATAACTTGATAATCAAACACATTTTCGTTATGCTTAGGAGAAATGGCTTTTAATTAAAAACAGCATGGGGAATCCAGACTAATCATACTTCAATATGAATTCATTTGTTTTTACGAGGCACAAGTGTGAAATGCCACTGGGCTAATGAAAGTCCTTGATTTGACAGCATTTGATCAGTATTTGGTGATCTTACAATGTGTAAGAGTGCTATGTGTGAAACGATAATGAGAATTTCTGTCATACAAGTGCCCCCGTGTACTTTCCATTTTAAATATAGTATTGCAGGTTCATCATATGGAACACTTGGGACATCTTACCCATTCTAAATCATATTTGTAAACTGTATTAAGTTTGGCATGTTGAATTAAAGAGCTTCAACTTTATAAACAAGAACATAACATGAGATCTGAAACCAGCCTGAATATCACCAATGTTCTCGATTGATATAAATCAAGTGTCACTCGACATGAATGAGTGAATCACACATGGGGGAGGTAATGATCAGAGTGTTACTCACTCTGCAGCTTGGCTGACAGATGGATATTTCATATACAGTCCCTATAAAAATCTATTTATGTTCTAATCTGGACCCACCATATCTGTGCAGAAGCAGTCTGTCTACACACGGTCTGAAGGTAACAAATATTTATGCAGGAAATTAGTTTAAACTGATTCATTTATATTTATTACATTGTATTCCTAAACATGGCTGCAGTCCATTCTTGTGGTCATCAGTACAGAGTTTCGCAATGATTAAAGCTAAATGATGTAGCCTCCATAAATAAAAGCAATAAAAGGAGAAAACATAATTTAAACATTCTTTAGAGCCCCTGTAGTTGAGCATTCCAGGCACATGCTGACAATATTGTTCCTGCCAAATACGATTGCGTGACTAATAATCCTTGCTGTTAGAGCTAATATTACATTTCAGTTAAAGCCTCTGGGAGGGAATAGTTTGCTGATTGCATTGTGCTTGCCCATGCTGCTTCAAAATAAAATCTATTACCAATAAAGACTAATGCAAGTGTTTGTTCAACACAGTTTAGATCTGTAGAATCCAGAGCACAGAGGGGAGACCCACTTTGAACTCATCGATTTACTATTTTGCATTTTGTGACAGAAGATTCCTTGGAATTACCTGCATATCCACAAGTAAACACCAAGTCACACGTATCTAGTCTTATTATCCTGTCCTGACAGCACGTGGAAGTAAATACTTCTGAGCTACTCCAGGCCAGCGCTAATTACTTCTTACTGAGCTTGGAGAGATGGCATACTGTGATTCAACTTCATATGGGAGCTACAAACCAAACATGAAGGTACTCATTCATTAGAATGATCTGTAAATTCTAGATTGATATTTACTTAAGGTTATGTGTGCACTTCTTACAACTGGATGTCTATGTGGGTCCATTAAGGCTAAAAAGGGCAGCAATATTGGATCCATGTTATCACACAATTTCCATTTGGTGGTTCAATAAGAGCTGCACATATAAAACATCTCAACCAGGATTCATGGGTGGAGGAAATTATTAATCCACAAATTAGACCCCTTGAGAACTGCTTAAAGCAACCTTGAAGATCTATTTCAGAAGTAATCTTCATTCACATATATTAAAAAGCCAGCAGCTGTGGCATTTCATAGGCAGCAAGGATGCTGGGTGACAACTTTATTAGTACTTCTACCCAGTTGTGCAGATGCTGGGATGTATTTAAAGTAAGAGAGCAATGTTTTTACATTGTTACCATCTCCTGTACATAAAATGCCCTTTTTGATTGCCGACATCTGAGAGAGAACCACACCGAACAAAAACGCTGAGAGGAACAGAGCACAGTGTTAATTAAAGCTGCTGTTCAAACATGTATGTGAAATAAGCTGGGGTAGAAGTAAAGAAATGAGGACATGCCGAGAGATGCGAGAATGATGCTCTGCATCAAATTAAAATGGGGGAAAAATTACCAAAAAAAGGTCATGGACTGGGATCCCCGCATTAATATTCCATTAGACAATCAGCATTGATCAAAATAAGCACAGACCACAGTGTTTTAATCATTAATCACCTGAGCCCACAGAGTATAACAGGGCGAGCACAACCCCTGTCCTGTCATGCCAAAGGCTACAATTTGTCCAGTTCCACAAAGTGAATTTCTGTTCTGCCAGAACAGGTCGGAATTAATCTCCAGTGTGCTTAAAAGGACCGGCGAGGCCAGTGTGAGCAGCCTCTGGCTGTAGTTACCGCTGCGGATAGTGGAAGTGAAGTTATTTGCTTGCCCTCTGTGGTCACTAACAGTGCAGCGGCGCCACGACCCTCAGAAGCTCCACACTTCAAATGAGCGCACCTGAAGAAATCCCTAAACAGATTGTTAGAACAACCCTAAGTGAAGTGGCCCCTTAGTGCACTTACTGCACATTTGGATGCAGCCTGATGAAAACTCTTCGGGGTTGAGGTCCTGCTGCCTTTCCCTTTCTTACAACGAAGATGCTGCTGCTGCTCTGCTCCAGCATGTGCAGAACATGGCTCAACACTGCATTTAACCCGAGATGCATAGACTGCATAAGCAAAAGTTGCAACTTTAATGAAGTTTACTTCCACAAATCTGCTGCACATGCTCTTAAACTGGTGCAAACTGTTTATCTGCAGCGGAGTAGAAGCAGTTTTGCTAGATCAATATTGTTCTTGATGGCGTTCTGGATGTCAGAGTGTAGAGGGGGGGGTAATCAAACTTACCAAATTCAGCACCGTTTCTACAATATCCCGGTTGCCAACTTGCCCCACCTGGATCAGACCGGTGAGAACCGCGAATTTCGTTTTGATATTCCGGATTGGAACCGATGGATACATAATCCCAGCCGGGAGGACCACTGAAGCTGAGCCGCGCGTCGTCGTCTCAGCATCGGCTCCAGCGGAGACTGCAGCAGCGTGCTGCCGATGACCTGAGGCGGGTTGTCGGTCCGAGAGAGACACCTCGACCGGCACCGGCACCGCAGCCTCGCTGCTCATTTCCACAGCCGCCCCCAAGAAACTCAGTCAATGCTCTGAAGCGTCCAAAAACAGAGGGGGGAAAAAACAGAGAATAATCAGACCAGTGAGAGGAGGAGGGGGGGGTAAAAAAATAAAAAAAACAACAAAAGATGGAAAAACAAGCACCCACGTTGGATAAAATCGTTTATCTGGACTTCCACTTCTGCTGTAATGTCGGTGCCGGTCGGTTAACGGAGCTGACTGACCTGCGGTGTATGCGCACGTTCCGGTGCGTTTCTGTCGCTCTGGGTGCGCGTCTGTGCAGCCATGATGCCGCCCCCTGCCGCCTGCGGTTTCCATCAGCACGCCTGCGCTGCCGCGTCTGCCGCGTCCGGCGCCGAGCCGCAGATTGACCGTTTCATCCGGGCGCCGCTGCGCGCTATCAGCCGGACAGGTGCGTTCACGGTCCGCCGAGGCTGAATGCGACTGAATGCTGCAGGGAGATTTAAAAAAAAAACAAAAAAAAAACAAACAAACCAACCAACAAACAACAACACCAAAAAAAAAAAAAAAAAAAAAAAGCCCTGCACTGCCGAACCCAACTGTTAATAAAAGTTCACTTGCGGTCAACTGGTCGGTTTAACCATGCGTTTGATGGATGCAAAAACGCCCTGACACAAACATTTTGGGCTGAGCTATGCGTGATGGCAGGATTTTAAAAACTTGATGTGTTTATTTTTTTTTTTTCTTTCTGACAAGATAAACGGTTTCCTTATCGGTAAATGTGCGCGTAAACGAGCGAACTTTACCTGCATGTTCAGTTCCGCGTCAACCCTTCACCGGAAACGGGCGCGCTGACGCAGGTGTTCCTCATGGCCCTTAATGAAGACTGCCTTCCGTTCAATTGCGCTGGACATCCACCATCCCTGCTCTAAATGTCTCTTTTAAACTGCATATTTAAAAGAATGATTCCAAACTGAGGCGTCATCTTTATCTTTTAGTATCTCTTAGTAACTTTTTTTTTTTTTTTTTTTTTGAGCCGGAGCTGCATAATTGAGGCTGACAGTGACGGTTTGCCAGCCGTCCAGAGCATCCTCCTGAGCGACAGCAGAGTCCTGCCTTTCGTGGCCTCATTAAGCTGATTTGTGTCAGATAATGTCAGTTTTTATAGAAATAAAAAGCCTACGTACAGCACGATTGAAGACTGGACTCAATTCAGTGCACGGCGCCTACGAGAAAACAAAGTGCAGCATAAAGTTATAAATGTGCTTTTGGACACAGATAAAACCAGTGCTTCAGTAATAAATGCAAGCCTCCCTGAGTTTATCTATGCTGTTTTACTGTCAGGGCGAGCTTCTTCTGATTCCGTCCTCTCGGTTTCTCTGAAGCTTTTGGTCCCCATCATAAAATAAACAACAGTGAAGAGACATCAGTGAAGGTCAATAAAGAGAATATTCTCACTCACCCATCACTCATGCTCAAAGTGATATCTTCTTCCATGATGTCAGCACTGCGTGATAAATGATGGATAAAATTGTGATCTAACAAACAAATGCCCAATTCAATATATTTTATTAGGTTTTATAAATGAGGCTTTACCCAGTTCCCAGTAAATTAAAATTCGAGTAAATGTGGGTAACTTCAATTCATTGTCTCAGGGGAAAATGGAATGTGACAATCGTCACTGGAGCCACCTAGTGGCCTTAAATCGTGAATTAGAGATTATATTTGGTTTTAATTTAATCCTATTTTTTAAAATGAATAGACAAATTAAAATGTTGTTCATTTGTATTCTCTTTTCAAAAATATGCTCTTATCCCTTTCAAAAAGAAAATCCATTCAAAACCAAACTGTACAATTTCTCCTGTCATCAGTGTTTCCAGTGAACGACCAGTAGAGGTTCCTCTTCTCCCAGATGATGACAAATGAGAAACATATGAGCGGCAATAGGGTAAAAAAAAAAGTAGTACGCATAAATGTACATGTTTATAGTTTTATTTAAAAAATGATCACTTGTACTTGACAGTACAAGTCAGTACGGTTCAGTTCAGGTATGAGCAAGTCAAACCTTAAGTCATTCTTCTCACAACCACAGGAGGTCAAAGTTGAATAAAATTACACCCATTCAAAAATGGCAATACTGAAGCAGAGTAAAACCAGTTTACAATTTTGTACCATGTATATATTCCGGAAATGTGACAGAGAAATAATCAATATACAGAATATTAACATATGTACGATATATACTTTCACATATATACAATATATACACATTGTTTGCATGTACAAAATATTCACACACGCTTACTTATATACAAAAATGTGGGTCTAAATGATAATAATTATCTGAAATGAATAACATATGCTTCCCAGAAGCGTTCAAGAGCTCGAATGTCCTAGACATTGAATATTATACAACAGTAATACATTATTAAAGACACCAGTTAGCATCATTATTAGGTTATTTAAGCTTAGCCACAAAAAAAGTAAATAAAATACAAATAGAAAATTGGCAGGATGATAATTCTATCAAGTTATTATGCTCAGCACCTGTTAGACGGCTGCTTTTATTTTATTTATTGTGCAAGTATAAAGAAGCTCAAAATGGTTCTCAGAACTGCCAGTTCTGCTCTGGTGCTTCAGTTCTGTGGTGCTCTCTCTGCATTGTGCCTGGTTCTTAAAATGACATGGGAGGCTCTCTCTACATCTTGATATCCAGGCTGAGCAAACACAGCTGGCTAAAAAAAGAAGAAAAAAAAAAACAGTCAGATTTTGGTCTCTGGTCCGTCTGTGATCAGCGGCTGAAAGGAATTGCGAATCCGGGCAGCTTCTGCGGCACAGAGGTGACCGAATGCCTTGTTGTACCAATCCGGTGTCCTTCCCCTAAAATCAAAAATGCACATTTACCACATATTAATAAACAACAACCATCTATTTCAATTGCTTTGGCATATAGTGTGTGTGTTTAAGACATGCCAACGAGGCTTACTTCATGTCAACTCTGCTGATGTGGGTCAGTCTGGACTTCCCTGAACCGCAGGGCTCCAGTAAGTAGTTGGACTCCAGCACTACAGCTCGTACACCTCCAAGAGGAGGACAGTCCTCAATCTCTATGGACACCGAAACCAGGGAGCAGGCACCCTTTGGCAAGTCTGTCCTCCACGACCTTGAATCAACAGAAAAAACGTTTAACACATGCCCTCGCGGGAAACGTGATTTTCATTCTGGATCATATTTCAACTAACCTGAGAACTAAAAAGTCCCTGCTGGGGTGAGGAGGCATACAACTGAGCGCATACTGAAACACTTCGGTCTGCTTGTCTAGCGTCTCGCACACTTTCCACTGCAGCAGATCCACATCCCACAGGTGGCGCTCTCGCAGCACGCGGTTCAGCACGACAGACGGCGGCGCTTCCACCTCCACCGACACTCGCCAACGTCTCAAAGGGTTTCCATCTCCGACCTGGAGAGAACACACACACATGCACATATAAACAAAACCACTCAAAACCAAACCTTTCATTGAATAACATGGATATCTTCCTCATCTGAATTTGGAACTTTGGGATTATTTCCATATATCACCAACCTTCTTACAGTAAAGCTCCGTGTTGTCAGAGCTGCTGCAGGATATCCAGTATTTGGACTTTTCCCGAGCCTCTTTGAGGAGATTCTGAAGTCTCCCCTCCATGTGCGTTTGGTACGTTCCATCATCATCTTCTAGTTGCTTGCACAGCTCGCCGATGGTGGGAGCGTGCAAATCGGCCTCCACGTAGGAATTGCGCGACTGAGTAATCATCTCGTGTGGAATCTAATGGGTGTGTAAAAGCATCGGCTGAGACTTGCAGCCAACAGAAGGTGCGATCTGGATCATTTCAACAATAAAGTTCTTCTACCTCAAAGAGACGGTTGCACTCTGTGATCATGTGAGCGAGGCCCTGCGTCGCTGCTAAGTTTTCATTCAAGTCCTTCTGGTCGGGTCTCCCGGTGGCATACTTCTTCCGCATGGCCCTGGGGAAGGGTGAGTAAAAAAAACAAAACATGTTACATTAAAACAGTCCAATGGTCAACAGAGCATATAAATCCTTCCTCCACCCTGCAGGGTGCCACTTTGATCTTTTTAGCATCACTTTAACCATGCTAGTTTAGATAGCTGTGTTGGTACACCACATGACGTCTGGGGAAAAAAAACCCCAAAACTGAGCAATAAAAATAAACTAGCCCAAAAGAGAGTAATATACTGCACCATGAGGGTAGAGAACACACTATAATCCATTTTACGTCTGCCTTTATGGAGTCAAAGGTGAAGATAATTGTGCCTGAGTTAATACAGTGCCTTTGAGGAGGTTCATTAGTACTGAAATGTAGGTAACTGAAACCTTAAAGCCACTGAAATTCAATTACTTTGGTGACAGATTGTCTTTCTTGAGGATGTTGAGGTGAAAAAGAGAGGGGGCCAGGCAAACGGCGATGTTCATTGGTGTCATCTGGTTCTCCTCCACGGAGGATGTGACGTCGCTGAGGAAGCACAGCAGTGTCTGCAGGGCCTCCCGGTTTTCGTCCGACATCAGCATGATGGCTGCCTGCACGGCCTGCAGCCTTTGGTCCTTCGGCACATCTACACAAGCGAGAGGACGGAGTTACCGGGCTTCAGTTTCACCGTGTTGACAAAACCACCGATTAAAAACCATCGCAGCATCCTCACATTGGTAGATATGAAGAAAGGTCTCCCCGAGCTTGCTGGTCAGCAGAGGCTCGGGTAAATCTCTGAAGAACTGCTTGACCATGTCGGCTACATCATACGCGGACTGATCTTCGTAGTTCACGTTGTCTGGAGAATTCTCATTCATCTGCCGTAGAGCTTGAATTCGCGACTTCACACCTGACTTGCGAAAGAGACCCACCTGATGGGAAAAACGGAAGCATTAAGTCTCACCCGACTGCGCGGTGGAGTTATATCGCTTGTGAAAATACAAATCGAATGCAAAGTGACTGCCCGTTTTACATAACTGACCTGATCGAGACACTGACTCCTCAAGTACCGCAGAGCCTGCTGCAACCCAAGAGGTAAAGGATGCCCAGACCGCTGCACGTGCACTATGAGGGGCACTCCGAACACATTCTTATCCTTATAATCCGGCACCTTTATTCTCTTCATGAACTTTGGCACAGACCTGGAAGACAAGTCAACACGTTGGTTGCATAATATGCTATTCAATTTGAAATGCACACTTATAAAATAACAATAAGACGTACCAAGTCCAGCCGTGCTTGTTGGACAGGGAATACTTCTCCATGATTGCAGTCAGGCGCAGTAGAGAAAACTTCTGTAACAAGCTCAGCTGGCCGGCCGTCTGGTTGGTAATCTGCAGGGAGGCCGCCGAGTGACTCAGGCGATGAGATATCTGAAAGCTGGGCCATCGTAACCTAAAAGAAAAATGAAGGGAGAAAACAAGATGAAGATTTTTAATGATTAAAAGAAATATTAAAATATTTTCACCTTCTTACCGATTTGGTCTTGTGAGGGAAGCCCCCACTCCGGAGTCCCTCCTCTCTCGGAGCCTCGTAGATTCTGTCTCAGCGAGCGAGACTTGGTCTTTGTCCGCATGTCCTTCCGTGACCAAGTCTAACGTGATCTGACTGGAGGACTGATTGCCGACTGTGTCGTCCCTCTCGCCTCCCACCTGCGGCCCGGGCCCTTCGCCCACGCGCAGCATGTTCTTGCTCCAGTGGTCCACGATCTGCTGTAGGCCGTTGACGTGCAGCAGGATGTCGTCCAGGTGGGGGAACAGGTCCTCTTTCTCCAGGTCCATGAGGTCTCCGGTGCTGGCGTACAGATGCGAGCCGGGAACATTGTCGTATACGCTGATGCGGCTGCCTCTGGTGCACCCCTGGGTGACCGGCATGGATTCCTTTGTGCACCCAATCATTGGGGAGTCGAGGTGCATGCTGCCCGTGTGCCAGTTAATGGAGGCACCGTTGGTTGGGGACAAGCTTTCTATGGACAATGCTTTAGGGAACGTTCCTGGTTTGTGGTCTTTGGGAATATGGACCACCAGGTCTTCATACGAGCAGAATTCATTCCTGCGGTTTTGCTCTGTGACTTTGTGTGCTTGGGTGCCTGAGAAAATATCGACGTCCTCCAGGTACATGCCGCTGCGCTTGTAGTCGGCGTGGTGAGGCTTGCGCTCTTTAAGGCTGGGTGTGCTGACAGCGCTCCCGCTGGAATTGCTGCTGCCCTCGCTGCCGGACTGGGACGGCGTGATTTTGAAGCTTTCGGGAGCCCCGCCATCCCCGTTGATGATGTCAACACACTGCAGCGTCTTCAGAGACGGGGCCTGCTCCTGCAGCACCGGGGAGCTGATGACCAACGCCTTGCCCCCCCTCCCCGTAGTTCCCCGGGTGCGCAGCGTCTCGATGCGCTTCAGGAAGTCTTTGGTACGGATGCGGCTTGTCTTGCTGTGCCTGTTGGACAGCGGGCCGTAGTGCGCGTTGGGGGCGTGAGGCATCGCGACAGACGTCGAGTCCGGCATGGCTGCGGATTCGGGGTCCTCGGTGCCGGGGCCCCTCTGGCCGCTGCCGCCGCTGCTCTCGCTGTGCAGGGAGGAGACCTCCGGCTCGCTGAGGTCCGTCAAAACGCTTTCGCTGCTGGTGGTATTTTTCAGGAGCACTCCATCCCTGGAGGGTTGGCCCTCTTCATGGTTTTCCAGCAGACAGTCAATGTCCTGCAACCTGGACCAACGGCGGCTACTCCACTCAAAGGTCCATTTGTCACTGATGGCAAAAAAATCTTCTTCATCAGAGTCTTCACTCTGAAAGAGGACAGATATGATGACATCAGTTTAAATAAATCATTATGTTGAATATCTGCCTATCTTTTATGTAAATTTTTATAATTAAAGCTCTCAAAAATATCTCTAGCATGCTCAAATTTGATCACAATCATTGGATTTAATGACTAGTACTAATTAAATCCCACTGTAGCAAAAAGTTTTAGCACTGAACCGCTAAAACTTTTATCAATCCAGTAGATATATAACACACATTTTTCCTGTTAAGTGATTCCAAAATCACTAAAAGCTGACTTACAGGTTTATACATGTCATCCAACATATAATCTATGCCTCAATGAGCAGTTAAACAGGAAATACAGGAAATAGCTGGAGGACGGGATCTGCTTTGAATTAATAATATTATACAGCCAGTTGTGATATAACACCAGACACATGATTCCTTGAAAAGGTTTCCATAAATAGGCCAAAGCGAAAACGATGAAGCTCAAGTATGCCCGACGGGCTACATTCCAAATTTTGGGGAGTTAGATGAATATAGCAATGACAAAATTAAACAAATCTTATAGAACCTCTCCCTGTTTATTACATGTTGCTTGAGGCAGGATTAGATTTGAGAAAAGATACCAGAAGATTATATAAATAAGACATCTAAATCCAACACTTACTTTCTTCTTCGGAAGGTTCACATCAAGTTTCATAGAGGCGCACTTATTTAAGGTGTTCAGTCGTCTGAAACAAACAAAAAAAGAAAGAAAACTTGGGATGAAAACAATGGTTCTTTAAGCACTTCTCCATCACTGAACTGAATTGCATTAGCTATTTATGTCTCGCTCCATTGGTCTGTCAGGATGACCAGAGCCAGAGGGCAATTTGTTTGCACCATGATTACTTAAACTTAATGAACACCGGTAATTGGAGCGCTGTTCTCTTTCTCTCAACATTGGATCTAATTGTCGTATAACTTGGACAGAGGTGAATGGATTAATATGCATGTGTGGCTCTGTGTAGGAGAGATCTACACATAAATACATGCATTATTGTGCTGACCAGCAACATGAAAACCTTTATGAATTGATGTATGTATGTATTTATTTAATAAGCCACTGGGGTTCATTATGGCATGACATAATATCCCTCTGTCTTTTGTGTGTTGGCTTTACACAAAGAGTCATTTGTGCTAAATGCTACAAACTTAATTGTTTTAAAAGGCCCAGATGGAGCTTGTAGCTGTATCCAAATGAGGTTAATGAGAGACGCTGGCCCCACAACAAGTTCTCATTTCTTGACTGTCAATAACAGGACACAGTTGAAGAGAGCAAACTTAAACTCAGGGCCCTGTTTTTTTTTCCAGGGGTCTTAAGAGCTTTAAAAGTGGCTCCTAAAAAGGAGACTGATAAATATCAGTTCTCCCCTAGACACCCACTGTCTTTTTCCATCCTAGGATGTGTAACTGCCCACACAGCCATTCTCATGTTACCATAGAAATGGTAGGAAGTCACGGGCCAAATCAATTGGAGGTGGAACTGTTTCCAATTGTCGACCATTTATCCCGTGGCTAGTTTGGAATTTCGATGAGTTGCGTTTGGGGTTGTTTGGAGTCACGGCGTATTGAGGTCTCCTCCCGCTTCTCTTTCTAGCTGGTAACCATGGTTACTATGTTTAAAAAGTTCTGTTTTGATTCAAGCTTGTACAAAACAAAATTATGCATAGTGGCTGACAAAGAGCCACCGGTTGCTGTTTTATCGATTTAAATTCTTGATTAATTAATACATTTTAATTAATAAATTAATAAAAAGAGTTTAATAAAAAGAATTTGTCCTCATGCAGCTGAATACATATATATACATATATGTGTGTGTGTGTGTGTGTGTGTGTGTGTGTGTGTGTGTGTGTGTGTGTGTGTGTGTGTAAAAGAACTGTTTTAAATCAAGTCCAAGCAGGATTTATTACCATAAAAGCAACTGAAATAGCAATGACAACTGAAAGCCAAGGAAATTACTCATGACAGTGATTGATGGAGCTGATTCAAGTTTACAGAGAAAGAAATGCGTTTACCTGCAAAGTGGTTCCACAAGGTCTTTGTCCAGAAAGTCGTGATCTTTTTTCACTGGAGTAATGTCAATAGGGAACTGGGAGTCTGGGTGGATGAAAGTATAAAAAGTGTGATATTTCAGGAGGTCTTCTGAGCATAATGAATGGAAAGTTATGTCTGAAAACTGCATTCCTTCCTCGACAGTATAAGGAGAACTGGGGTGGGGGGGGGGGCTGTCAAACTTGTCTTATACATGATGCTAACGAGATGAGACAGAATTTGCCCAAATAACAGGACTGGGGTTTGTGCAGGCATTACGTCTTGCTTTGGGTATGGCTCTTACATAACTGGAGACTCAGTCCAGACCATTTGAATTGAACATTCCACTGCATTCATGAGGAGCCGTTAACTTTTTATGAAAAGCAGAAGCAGCAGCGAAGGCTCAGATCTCCACAAGGCTCTGTCTGTTCCTCCTACGGCCTATTTAGATGCGCTGTGGGCTTTGAAACGCGATACCGATAAATTTCATTTTTAACACATGACGTCCTCCACTGGGCTGTTTTCTCCAGCTGCCATTGGACAGCCCGAGCTCTGTAACAGGACCGACAGCAAACAAACACACGGCACCGGAGCATTTCAAAAGCCTGGCTACAGCACAAAGAACTGTGGGGGTAGAGCAACATTAAGCTCCGATAAAACCCCATTTCTTCCCATGACTTCAGCACAGAAGACATGTTTATGTAGCAACCACTTGGAACAGATTAGACCTTGAAAGCAGCTGATGACTTGCTTGTTTTGGGGCTCCCGGAGGCTGCCTGAGGACAAGTTGCTCACTCGGTAAATCCAGTTTTGTGCACAGTGTTGTGGACCAGATTGACAACATGCGTCACCACAATGTATTGAGGGTTTAAGAGGAAAAATGGCCTTTTTATTGCTTACTTTACCCTTATTCTGTATTATTAGCATGGTAATATATTAATCTCTAAGATGTCTCAGCTCTGTGATGAATTATTACCTTCGAAGAGCTGAGCGTACTGGGGAAATCCTGCTGCCCGCAGCCAGTCACATGCTTCCTTCGCTTCAATTTCTGAAACAAAAGAGAGTGTGTGTTACAAAATGTGAAATTTAGACGCTGTTAGAACAGAAAAACAGGCAACAGAGCCTCAGTACAAATACAACATTCTCAGGGTCGGTCAGCCCGGGGCAGCTCCAAGTGATCACGTCAACTTTGTGAGAAAACAAATGAGCCCGGCGGTCCCGTCCTGCAGCGGGGGACGCAGGCTCCGGAGACGCTGATGACAAGTGGAGGAAGAAGACTGTTGGCACCTTTCTAACAATGCTAATAGAGTTGGGTGTCGTTTAAGGCCTCAGTGAGACATAGTCTTTGACACACGAGCGTCACCGCGGACCCTCGGCTTTAGATTAACCGAGAGGATATATGGGATTAATAAATATCCAAAGGAGTCTTACTTTCGTAAACTTCAGCAGACACGAACACCGCCTCATTAAATAGGCTCAGGCCATATACAACTTACTTTAAATATAGATATAAAGCACAAGACTGACAAAAGAAGAATGATGAGTCAATCAGGTATAAAATAAACCAATGAGCTGCAGCTAAATGTAGACGAATTTAATTTAAGATAAAACAGATTTAAATAGAAAAAGCAATATTTGTTATAAAAGGTCAGTTGCTATTTATACCTCATCACATGAGCACATCATGCAGAATTACAAATCCCACTGTCACATAAACAGTTTCAGACCTAACCTTGTCATTACTGATGCCCTTTTAAACATTAAAATACATTTTTTTTTCCTTCTGTCTTCTTGATTTCACATGCACACACACACACACACACACACACACACACACCTGACTTTCTGCCTTACTCAACACCCGTCTGCGAACACGTCGAGCCTAATCTGCACCAGCAGATAAAAAGCGCCTTGCCGTCACACATCTGTGGCCTCGGTTCCCCCCTCGCCCCGTCTGCGCCTGTCACACCAGAGGTGAAACACGAACCGCGGCCGCTCTTCACACAGCTACAGTAAGTGGGATGTTTTTGGGAGGTCTTTTTTTGTTTTGTTTTTTTTTAGCCGCAGCGGACACAGGATGGAACCCCCGTGACTCACCTTTGTTGCTCCACTTATGGTAAAGGAAAAAAAAAAAAAAAAAAATCAATGAAAACTGACCATGCTCTTCTGCCCGACCAACAACTGAATAAATATTAACAGTTCACGCCGTCCTTGGTTGGCAAAAAAAAAAAAAAAAAGTCTCCTACTGATTACACACCAGCAGTTGAGTCAACATATGTCGGTTGCCTGGAGCCTCTGCGCTCCCTTCCCCGCCTGTATCACCAGTAAATTGTCCTCTTCTCGGCGAGGTTTCCCTCCCAGATGCACGACATCAGCCGCCGTATTATCCAAGTGCGGCACCTAGCGAGAGAGCCGCCCCGGGTCAGCTTTGTGTCCCCGCAGTCACTCCGCCGGGAGCCGGTAACACGAGCTGGGAATTCCTCCCTGTTTGGCATTCTGTAACGCGACGCCGAAACATTTTGTCCCCTCGTTCCCTCTCTAAGGAAATCTCTTGTGAATAAAAAGCTGGGCGGGCATGGTGCCAGGGACGGAGAGCTTGTGTTTGCTCTGCGCGACCCCGCGGCTTTAGAACCGCGTGCCGTATGGAATTACAGGTCCACAAAGAGGGAGACCTGGCTCGCCTGCCTCGCAATGACCCCCCCCCCCCACCCCGGACGTCAAGAATCTGTGTGTCGACTCAAGCGACCGTGATGAAAAAGATACTAGTCTCCTTCATTATGCAACACCCCCCTACCAAGAATCCAAGTTATGTAATTGATTACTGAGATATGACATGCTCCAAAGTGCCGCAGGTTAGAGAAGTGGCCCACATGGGATGGAACGCGGGCTGAACGCAGACGAACGCTGCCAAAGTTATGACAGCTTTAAAGGCTCGTTCGCATTCCACCGCATCATAATGCAGTCAACAACACGGGCGAAATGTTGTGAGGGTTTTATGATCCGCTTCGCCCCGGAGCCGCGTCTGCCTGTTTGTTTCTGGCGATAAATCATTGCCTACTCACCTGATATTTTCATCATATAGCAGGAGGGGTTCAGATATCCGTCGGGAATAAGAGAGTGTCTCCCAACAAGTCACAGCATCTTCATTCCCTCCCGGAGCCACATTCCTGCTCCCTCTGAACACAGCATGCAGTTTGAAGTCGGATCCACAGCCCCGGCTTTCCTCCTTCCCCTCGCATTTGTCCCCAACCCCCATGTGCCTATCCCAACACTAAATCTCTCCTTTAACCCACCCCATTCTCCCTAAATGTTAACCCCCCCCTCCCCCCCTCCCCTTCCCTGTCTCCCCCCTCTCCCCCCTCTGGCTCCTAGTGCCCGGCCCTCCCGCCTGGCTCTGCCCATGACAACTCTTTTACACCCCGCTCAGCACATTTTTGGCAAAGGTCTTCCCAGCGCCCCCCCCCCACATAAGTCATGCGATCATGGAAGATCTGGCTTCCAAAGGATGAGGCGTTTAGCGTCTCTTTTGTTTGGGATCACTTCGGCCAAGTCACACAGCGTCTGCTTCAGAGGCATTAAAGACGGTGGGAAACGTTTAACTTAAACAAACAAGAAGGGGGAAAGTGCGGTTTCGCAGAATGCAGATGTTGTTCCAGCCAAGCGGCGGAATGGAAAAACGTAGGCAGCAGAAGTACGGGGGGGGGGGGCATGACATAAACTGTCAGCGATCAGCAGCAGCGATGAATCATGCAATCACAAGACACAGTGCTAACATTATCGGAGTGATGTATTCTTGCGTTTCGCCTCCGTCTGACCGTCTGAGGACAAAATCAATGAATGAGGCAAACTGTCATCCAGTCCTTGTGTCACTTGACACAAAACAAAGAGAAGGCTGTTTGAAAAAAACGGCCGAAAAAGGGCCAATTTTAACATTTTAAATGAATTAAATCAGGACTGCAAAAATGTTTGGCGCTATGTAAACCCATCATAACCCGCAAATGTCATCAGGACTGGCTATATTGATAAAAACATTCGGTTCTCCGCGTTTACCTTATTTGGCCAATCGGAGCACACCGACATGAAACTAAAGATAACTTCCAATCCACGACTTATTATTCCACTGGATTTTTGACATCAGCGCAAGGAAAAAGGACATATGAAGGATATCTGCTTAAGTCAGTATGTGGATCAAATTATTTTGAGGAGTCTATAGTTTCTGAAGGACATGAATGAAGGACTCTCCATCCATAATTCCATCATTTCCTACGGCCTCAAAGCAGAATTCCATATGTGAGAGCGGGCTGTCGCGTCGACCCTCTGCCATTTCCTCTTGTAAAACTCCTGTGACCGGCTGGAGCCAAGACGGGTTACAAACACAGACAGCATGACGTCAGTCCACCTTAACAAATGTAACAATATATATACACATAGCTGCACCCCCCCCCTCCCCGCACACGTACAGACTCACTCACACACACACACACACACACACACATACGCACACAAAAGGCACCCACGCGCCCACCGCCGCGGAGACGAATGAATGAATCAGGCAGATGAATGGAGCAATCAAAGGCAGAACTGACCTCGTCTGTATCGAAAAACACCTGGTGAAAAACAGCCAGTCTGAGTAATGAAAGAAAAAAACCTGAAAAAAAAAAAAATCACAGACTGGCTGGCAAATAGATGTCGTCACACAGGGGAGGGGGGGGGGGCGTGGAGGAGAGGCCCTTCTTCCTCCATTCTGATGCTAATTGTATACAGACACCCACTTACAGTGCAGTCAGCCTTACTGTAAAAGTACCTTCAGACAGACAGAGAGCCAGGGGGAAACACACACTACCCCCGCTTCTAGACTACTCAGAAACCACAAAACCTGATGTCTCATGCCCAAAATAGACTCAGATTTCCTTCTGCCCTCCAGCTGGCAACTGTACACAATCGAGAGAACGAAACCGGCCCAATTCCGCCTTCCTTTGAAACCGAACTGTCGGCTAAAACTCATTCCCGCCTGCTGCGTAAACAACGTGCAGCGATCGCCATCGGTCGGGCGGTTTATCCAAAGGTGTCGTTCGCGTGCGCTGATGAACTTAGTGAAGCCCTCGGTGGCGCACGCTGATGCCCAAACACGTCTGGCGTTGGGACAAAGGGACCAAAGCCATATTAAGAGATTAACTGTCTCCAAAGGTGAGTAACAGCACGTCACATCTGTGGACGTGAGGGTTCCTTACCTCCCTGAGGTGACTCACACGTGGACTGGCTGGCTGGGAGATAATTACAGAGGTGCCGCATTGAATCATCAGCCCCTTCATTCAGTCCCGTGCGGACCGCGCGGGGAACCCGTTTCCCTGCTGGCGACGTGAGACGCGGGGCGAAAACGAACGTCTGTGAATGAAAAACGTGTCCGAGCGGCTGTTTCTGGGACGACGAAACCCCCCCCTGCGAGCGCAGACGGGGGAAGCCAAATCCCGGCCTTGTGGTTCGCGCCGCGGTCCCGCCGTGACCTGTGGAGAGCAGCTATCTCCTGGAAATCCACGAGGCTTATTGATTCTCAGAGTAAACAGCCTGACTGTGTGAGCGAGGAAGCCGCCGTTGTTGACCGCTGCCAGAGTCGGTGGGGTCAGAGGTCATCGGAGCCGTGTTTTTCTCTCGACGTTCTGTATTGAATTTAAACAAGAACAGCACAGCTGTGGTAACACTCTCCTTCAACTCCGAAGGACACCCAGAGAGAGGGCTCTTTCATCTTCAGGAGTAATGGCCCATAAACTCTTTTTTCCTCCTCTCTGTCTGTCTCCCTAAGGTCTGATTACACCACGCACAGGCTTCATTCGTGCTACCAGCCATAACACTACAATGCGCCATTAAAACGCCAACAATGTTCATTTGTGTGTGCTGATTTCTGCGCCGTGCTGTTCTCCTCTCCTGGCTGAGAACATGAAATCATGACAGATGGCTGCTAAAATGTGGATTCCACAGTTAAAACCAAGAGGGGTCAGCAGGATGTTGTGGAAAATCAATTGCCTGTTTCCTAAGGCAGATATTACACTATTCCCATGTCGACAAACAACAGCCTGAGAGAGAGAGAGACTTTGGAAAGATTATCTGGAGTCTTATTGTCTCAACTCATCACAAATGGGCTTTCAGGGAATTATGAATCAGCCCAGGCCCAAACCTCTTGTTGGGTTTCACAACTGCCGCGTTGTTTCATGGACTTTAAAGGGCAGGATTCATCAGATTCACCACACATCCTCTCTGCTACTCACGGAGAACATCAAACTCTCACTTGAAAAACATTTTTTTTTTTTTCCCAGGGTCCTTTCTCTTGTTAAAAAGAAAATAAAAGAAAATCTAATCTTTTTTTTCGTCATGTTGATTCAATGATTATTTGCAAATTGAATTTAGCTGAAAATAGATTCACTCCATTTTACCATGTCCAGGAAGTCTTTAAAACGACTGTTGTTTTTCAACGCTCTCTTCCCTTTTGGACATGATGTCAAGTGAAGTGTCCTTGCAAAAGAATTTACAAAAGAAGCTGTTGACTTCCCATAAACGCATGGGACACACTCAAAAGACTTCCAGTAACCAGTTAGCGGAATTTTCTATAAATTGCACGCTGCAGTGATTTCTCTAGTTCAAACGTGCTCTAAACACATGGTTTTTTTTTTATTAAACATAATTATAAAGACATATTCCAAACACAAATTAAAGTAATAAAAATGGTTCAATTTCTGTTCCGCTAGGTGGCGCTGAGTCTCTACAGTTTGGTTTCTTGTACAAAGCTGGTTTTTAATACTAATGACAGACGTATCACTTGAGAAAGCATAAAAGAATTGACTGGATTTGAACCTCACTTCTAAAGTTTTTAAACAGGAGCACGATGAAAAACTCACTGTTGACCTTTTACATCTCCAACAGTCGTTTTTTTAAACCTATTGAACTAATAAGCTGCTACCAGGACTGAGTTTTTGTGTCTTTCTCTGTGAAAAAGTGTGGTAAGATGCCTCCCTTGCCATGTTATGCTGTTTCGTGACTCATAATATATGGTTATGTCGCTGTTATTCCCACATCCCTTTGATATCCTGTGTAAACACTGTAATTTGGTTTTCCGAGAGCTGTATAACGCGAGTAAAAAGAGTGGGTGGCTGTGAATTATTGACATGTGCTCCGAGCAGCTGATCTGAAATTTCTGCTCAAGGATGGAAAAACTGACTGGAAGTTAGCAACGCATCCACGTTCAGAAACAGATGTTAATAAAGACGCTGATGGAGTCTTCAACAAATCTGTTCATTAGGCCTTGGTGTCTGATGTGAGGATGGGACGGAGGGTAAAAGAGAATTTAAACATTGAAACCAAAACTCGTCTGAAGCCGAGTCCCGTGGAGCTCCGTTAGATCATCCCTCTTATTTGGACGGGATCCCAGAGGAGACTACTTGGGCGTCCCCTCTCCTCTGAAAATGGCCCATGAGAGTCAAAGGGTAGGGAGTGGGTCGATGTCACAGCAAAGGGCCCCGGGCCCCGAACCCCGGGCCCCCCCCATACCGTGAGAAAGCCCAAATTGGAGAGATTGGAGTCCTCATTAGCGGCACCAAAGTCGTCTCGGGGATCCGAAGGCATCGGTAACAGTGGCGCCGTGTGTTGTCGTCGGTGACGCCGTGAAAGAAAAAAAAAAACAAAAAAAAAACACACACACAAAGCCGCCACAGAACACGTCTTCGTGCTCTGGGCCTTCGGTCACTTTTTCCACCCGGACGCATGCGGCCGTGCATTTCTACCACAAGAGAGCAGCCATGTTCTGAACACTTCACAGGCGAAACGGACCCTCTCTGAACCGTGAAGGAAAGCATTAATCAGTAAAAACTGCTGATCAGTGTGGAGCCAATCGGTCTGCTGCTTCTGATCACTGCGCACTGAACTGATCCACAAATTAGACACAGCCTGAGCGTGAAAAAACTATTTATGGCTGGGGGGGGGGGGTGGACTCGGTGTACTGTTGCTGCTCGTGAAATAATAAGGGCCTTTTTTTGTGGGTGGGTGGGGGGCGAATGAGCACTGTCGAATGTACGGAATGTAAAAGCGTAACAGAAGTTTTCCACCGTCGCTTTGTTAATATGTGACCAGCCGTTCCTGTTACAGTGAAGTGGAGGCATTTCTCAAATCTCCTCTTAGTAAATGATTAGCCCTCGACATGCGGCAGCTGTCAGCCACACACACACACACACACACACACACGCGCGCACACACGGATGCCACCTGTAGGCAAACGTTGGGAAACTTGATAGCTTTATTCGTTCGATATCAGCGCAGCAGGAAACGAGCAATGGCTGCCAAACCACTATTGGGACGTTAAATACAGATCTAACTGACTCAGGGTTGACCTATAACAGGCCATTAGTGATGTATGATTAAGTTCTCACCGCAAAAAAAAAAAAAAAAAAACGTATTTGACTATAATGATAGATATTACCCACCTATGACACACATGTCCCCGCTGTATCATTAAATTAGCATTTGGATAATCATTCCAACGTATAATTACAGAGGCAGAACGTGGACTAGTGGCAAATCCATGCTGCATACCTATACAGTCTGTTCACTGACATAATTGTTGCCCATAAAAGGATGCTATTCCTATAAATGCAACATTTGGATTTGATCAATGCCTGCGCTGCTGTTCTTCGACTGAGCTATGCCCGAAAATAGAGAATATTTAATCTGCCTCATATAAGGGTTTATGCACGTTCGCGGTCTTGTTCTGGTGCCAAACTTCTGCATCATGTGAACACATACGTGGCAACTGTGCGTGAAACTCGACCCCGCGGGCCTCAGAGCAACGATAAAAGTCAGAGTCGTACCGAGATGAAGACTGGAGCTCCGCTAGCAACGTCCAACTCACTTCCAGCTCCCTGACAGTGTTATTTACAGCCCTCTGGAGGCAGCAAACAGAATCTGCATAATAATCACATCCGCGACAGGGTGGCTCATGAATAAAAGATAATCCGGCTTTGTGTGAACTAAGTTAACGATGTCGGGCTGCACCTTCGCTTATCATCAAACCGTCATTTGAATCACGGAGGGATCGTATTTGTTTCGCACACCAAAGATCTAAAGTGCCACATGTTTGTAGCGGACCGTCGATGAATTATTCAGGGCCTGCAGAAGAGCGGTTTGGAGTGGGAGAGGGCAAAGTCTAACTAGCTTCATCACTCTGAAGGGTTTAACTATGAGAATGTCTAAAAAATACAAAAGAAGAGAAAAGAAGAGAGCTTTTCCCTCTTGGCTGGGTGAAGTGCTCCTCTCCTCTTCGCATTTAAGCACATCATTATCGTGTTTCCCTTCCGTCCAACATTTTTTTTTTTTGTGTGTGCTGATTGTTTCGGCTTTGAGGAGGTGAACGCAAACAATTACAGCATATTTGCGAGGGAACACATCAGCGTATGAAGGGCTCCAAGCTAGGACGAACATAAAGGCTCAGCGGCGGAGCAACACTCACACTATTTAACTCAAATATGGCAGCTAATGCCTGTCCAAAGAGCGCTGCCTGCCAGCTGCACGCGGATCACGAAGGGCCATGGAGAGGGCAGCCTGGACAGAGCCTCTTATCCACATCACAACAACTCTTCAGCGAGGAGGGGAAAACGGCCAGGTCAGCGAGTGGGCTGTTAGTCACGGTGCAGCGTTCAGCTTCCAAATGGAAAGCCTGATAGTCTCTGTGACATGTGCAGGGCTGAACATTGCTGGGAAGAGATGCAAAATCAGATAAATATGCCTAAATGACCTATTCCTGATAGTATAAATTTGATTTGGGGTGTGTCTGTTCATCACAATCTATCACCTTTTAGTTTAACATGTGATTGTTCAATTATTACGTAATAGCTCACTTAATTTAACATATGTGTGAAACAAAATAACTATAAGATGAAGTTCCTTCATATGGTAGATCCTGTGGGATTATATACATATTTGACCAGGGAAAACCTTGGGAATTAAAGGGGAAAAAAAAAACGGTTGTGCTGGAACTACCTTATGACGTGAGGCTAAAGAGGAAAATGATGAATGGTTGGAGATTGTGAGTGGACAGCGACGTCAGCAAAGGTCGGCAGCTCTGACGCGGCGCGGCGGACTAAAGAAAATAATCTGAGGCGGTGACAAACCACGCCCTCATCAGAATTCTCTCCGCGGTCGACGACGTCACTACTGTAGGGACTTCCTCTGCCGACGCGTCTCCATTAGCGCGCGCGGTCAGACGCGGGAATAAGAATACGGGGGATCTGGGCTCCAGATGGGCTGAGCTGGGAGGAAAAAGCCCCAGCAGAGCTTCCAGGATGATGGAGTGTAGAAAGAGAGACATTCCTTCACAATAAAACCCATCGCAAATCCATGCCACTGTACAGTAGTCAGATGCTCCTTTCCATCTTTGGTCACACAGCTGTGCATTCGCTTCCATCAGCTCCGGCAGCTGGCGGGATAAACGACGAATTTTCAGACAGTAAGAACGTTTATTTCGCGTCATCGCCGCGGAATGAATGAGAATTCACACATTGTTTCAAAAAGAAAAAGAAAAAAAAAAATCCCACTGAATCAAATCCACCACGGTGGCAGTTTCCCGGAATCCGGGATGAAACAATACCGAATAACTTTGCTGAATGCCCCCACGCGGCCCCCACTCACTTTTTAACCAGCTAAGTCAACAAGGGCGAGCGGATGGAATGCACGAGTCATGGCAGAGCCGGGCCTGCAGCTCCGCTCGCTCTGAAATCAGTCCCTTAAAATACTCCGGGTCGTCTCTCACTTCATTTCAGCCCCGGCGAGGCGAGCGCGAGAGTCACCCGGGGGGGGCGAGATGCTGCCGAGCGCCGAGGAACAATGGCGCACTATAAAACTGTGCAAGTACACTATTTAGGGTTAGATGGAGTTTTCAACAGAAAAAAAAAAATGCAATTACCAAAATTAGGCATAATCACAGTGTTTAACGGCCAAAAATCACAGCCATGAGAAAGACTGTCTCGCGGTGCCTTGTTTTTGGCAGGGGGGGGTGTTTTTAATTTCATCGGCAGACACTTTGGAGACAATTTAAACAAGAGAGACGATTGGGGGGGGGGAGGGGGGGGCAAATAGTATACAAATTACCCAGATTACAGTGAAAGCAAAATGCATCTTGTCATGTCAACAACAGACCTGTCAGTTTCACTATTATAGGGCCCCAAAACATTCCTGAGGCCCACTTCACACACACACAAATATTCATAGATCCGTCAAATTATGGGTTTGCTGCCACGCTGTCCTATGTAATCTGGGATTACATGCCCAGTTACATGACAGCACATGCATGTCAACATCAGATCGTGACGATCTGTTGCCAGGAACCAGCAAACATAAACACAGCTCCAGGGTCCTCGTCATCGCCAATCGAACAACAGGCTTATTCTTTGAATCCCCAAACATGACTCAGTAATCTGTGGCGAATCAGACATGAGGGGGGGCGAGCTAAACGGACTTAGCTGCTGAAAGGAGATCTTCGTCTTGTTCTTGTCAGTGTTGGAGGTGCGGGGGGGGATCTCACACCTGCAGGACAAGCGCTTTGTCCTCTATTGTTACGCTGCCCTGCCCCCACTTCAGAGATGACCAGGTAACACAAGAGGTTACGCAATCTGCATGGGGATGAGCGAGAGGTCAGGCCACGCTGTCCTAAAGCTCCTCTATCGCTCTCCTGGTGCCATATAGCAATCCCCAGATGAGCCGAAGGCTTGTAAAGCTTTCGTGGACGATATCGCCTGTTTACAATATGGGCTGAACGTGTAAGAGAAGCCACAGCTTATCACCCAGCGCAGCTCATTAGTCAATACTAATGGTCTGCCACCTTTGCACCCATGCCTATGCTGAAGGTCAAGTTTCAATTTGTTCTTTTCCCCCCCGCATGTGGTAGAAGCATTCCCAGGCTCACAGTCATGAACAGATCACTTCAGAACTCCAGTCTTATTAAATAAACACACACCAAACTACCTTCTGCTCCCCATGCCATCGTATTACGGTTCACTCATGCCCTCCTCCTCCTCAAAGCCGGAGTTACATCTCCCCTGGAGCGTGGAAGGCTCTATTATCATCCGGATCGGACTGTCACTTCTCCTACCTCCAGCAATTTTCTTGAGTAGCTGCTGCCTGGCAATGATCCTGCCCAGCCTGTACCCAGAGCGTCTGCGGTGATCCATTCTCAGGTAGATATCCCGAGACTCTAGGGTCATAATCCTTAAACACCCGCCGGCTTTGAGCTCCCGAGCATAACTGAAGCGCTGTACCCCGGAGTAAGCCCCCGGAGCTGCTTTCCAACACCCACACGCTCTGCCAGCAACAACACACACCAAAAAAGAAAAAAAAAAAAAAAAAAAAAAAAAACTTCACATACAGGCGCAAAAATGTTTAAGTGAGCAGACAGGGCAGCAAAGTTGAGGGGGAGGAGTGCAAAAACATCCCCGTGGAGCATGTGACCGCCCGCAGCCAATGGTGAAGGAAGAGGTGGGAGCTCAGCCCACCTTGAGTAGAATCCAGTGTCTGTGTGAAAGCTCACGTGCTTGAAACACTTCCCCCTGCTATGGAGGGAAATATAAATACCAATGGAATGCCTTTGCCCTGACTAAGGCGAGGAGCAGAGGCAGAGAGCTGGGTGTGGGAGGGCTTACAAAAATAGTGGGTTTGGACCCGCCCTGCGCTACAACAACTCCTCTGCTGTTGCCGGTCACACAGGTGCCAAGTTTACTGGGAAAGAGTGAGCCGCCGGTGCAATTTTGGAGACGGGGGGAGAGAGAGAGAGAGAGAAAGAGGGAGCGAAGTTGTTTTCTTGGTTGGAGAATGCTAATTTGCAGCTACCCCACCCCCACCACGCAACCGCTTCCAGCCACAGGAAGGCCTCACAGCAGGCTTCCTCGGCGTCGGCTCCTCGGGAGAGTGGGGGGAAAAAAGGAAAAAAAAAGACATTTTAGCTCGAATACTTATAGAGTGACCTCTGTCCTCCAACGCAGCACAAAAGGGAGAGACGAGGCCCCCGGGGCGTCCCCCGGCGGCTGTTCATTAACGCCGTCGCTTCCTAGCAGTCTGTCCCAAAGCAAGCCTAACCTGCGTGCTCACGCCCCCCCCCTCAGCATTTTTAAATACATCAAATTGAACCTGCGAGTCCAAAGAATCTGCGTGGAAATGCTCCAGGAAAACTATTCTTAGAAATAGGAGGGGGTGTATTCCGTCTGCGAGGCACGAGGACGTTCGGAAAACGAAAGGAGCGAGAACAAAAGGGGAAAACCCACTCCACACCTGTGACGAATCTTCACAAGCCTCCCCTTTTCCCATGAAGCACACACATGTGGAAGAGGGGGGCCATAAAAGGATTAGACATTTTAATCAGACCGATCCCAGCATCAGCAACATTCGTACAACGAAGGGGGGGGGGCTGCGCTCGCAGGACGAGTGCAAGTAAGTTCAGATATGTTGCTTTCCCCGCTTACAACATGGAACAACAATCCACTCACACCTTACGTAAAGCCCACATCCGCGCATGCCGACCCGCCCAGCGCCAATTGGGGGGCGGGGGCTTGCGACTCGCTTTCTGACACGACCCGCCTGGATACAGGCTCGTTTGTGCGGCGAAAGCGTGGCGCCATACATTGGGACCCAGCACAAGCGGGCAGGCGACCAACTCAAACACAGCCCCTGTCTGTTCGGCGATCTCCACCCTCGCTCGGGCTCACAAAGACCACAATTCAGCGGCACCCTTCGGGGCCCAAAACGCGTTTCACGTAGACCTCTTCTGGGTTTAACGACCCTCTCCGCGCGCCTTGCAGGTGGGGCTACTTGAATATGCGATTGTTGCTTTCATAAAGGGGGTGCTGTCGGAGCGTTCTGGTGACTTCACCGGGCAGCCGCCCCGGGCTTTAAAGGCCAACACCTGCGTTCGTTCCCACCGAAGGATCACTTCGGGTGTGCGATGGGAAGGACGGCGCAATCGCCCCGGATCTGTTTCCCCCTCCTGTTTTCTTCCTCCTCCGTCTAGACGCAGAGGACGTCGCAAGGTATCGGGTTGCGGAATCAATCACCTGCCCGCCACGCAAACATCGTCGCGAATGAGATTAATGGCGTTTTTGTGGTTTGGGTGGTGGGGGGTGGGGGGTGTAGGGGGTGTCGCCGTGTTTGGCTTTGGCGCTGTGATGGAATGGATGTGGCGTGTCCACCGCGGGAGTCTTGTGTCAGGCGTAGTAACTCCAGCCCTGATCAGACGTGTTCCGACACGCTTCTGTCTGGGTTCCCGGGGCCCAGCCACGACGCAGCGCGCCAGCAGGGATCCGTCGCTCACGTTACAAAACGCTCCAGCGCAACGCTCCCGCTAATCCTCCGCTGTAGCCCAGGTGGGATGATCATCTAGCATATGTAATAAAACATGGTCGTATATTTAGACTCGAACCTGATGATGAGTAGGGAGGCAATTGGGTGGTTTTTTTCAAGTCAACTCTCATGTGGTTTAAGTCTGAGGGAGTCACATGTAATCTGCGCTGGCCAGTTCTGACTCCGCTGTGGCCATATTTCCTGTGGTTAAGGCTTAAGAATAGCAGCAGTATGACTGGAGGTTTCCACTTCGCCCAGCCACCAAATGTCTGAATGTTAAGCCCAAGTCTGGGAGTAAATCACACCTTAAGACTGTAAGAGCAATTGTGCCGCAGCAGACCTGAAGCATTTGATAACTTAATGGCGTGGTTGGTGGGTGCCGTCCTGGGGAAGGTGTGACTCCGCACGGGGAGGCTTGACTTCACTCATAAGTACTCCATCAGCGGGAGAAACCGATGCCTTTCTCTGCTTTATCTTCCGGCATCTTTAACCCACAAGTGTGCAGGCTCGTAGGAATATTTTCTTCTTAAATGGATTCTATTTTGACTAACTGATCACACTGGAGAAGCTGGAAGAACAATCTATTTCCTTTGATTTTTCTTCCATTATGCTCCAAATTGTTGGTGGTAGAACTGATACACAAAGTCCCAATGAATGAGGCCAAAGAAAAGAATTCAGTGTCTGGTTTTGTACAAATCATATAAGGAAAATAAGGATAACATAAGGAAATACATAGAGAAGGAAAACAAGAGATGGATTTTTCCTGTGGGTTCCTACAAATTCCACATTTGCCTGATGAAATTAGCCTAATCTCCAAAACTGCATGGAAAACTGGATTAATTAGAATCACAATAATTATAAATACGTACAATTATATCTCCACCAGCATCTCAAGAAGAGAGGACTCTGCCCTGTGCATGGCACGCATCCGAGACACTTGCAGCACATGGAAAAGAATGCAAGTTGAATATGTCGAGTATCCGGGCGACGCAGCAATCAGCTGCTGCATCAGGGACATGCCTCAGCAGGAGGCACAGCTGAGACCAACGTGATTCAAAGTTCATGAGGCAAAGATATGAAAATAATGCGTACTGCATGACATCCCGAAGTCAGGCTCGTTCCGTGCCCTCTGTGGCATTCCCACATGAGGAGCTGCAGCGGTCAATTCGCCTCACCTAGCGGTAGAACTGTGTTACTACACACGCGTGTCGCTCTCCAGTCCACAAAAGCGAAACGTAACTTCATTATGAAGTGAATAAATCATGTGTATTTTCAGAAACTTCCCTTTGATTTAAAAAAAAAATATCTAGTTCTTCTTTTTTCTTTCCCGACAAAAAGTACACTAAAAGAACAGCCAGACAGAACCGGTTCAGTGGGTTACAGCAAATGAATATATGAATAGTTTGCAGGAGCGGAATTACCAGATTTATTTGGAGCTAGATAGTCACATAAGCAAACAGTGTAACAAGAGGCAAACATGTGATCCTTCTATAATAATCAAACTATATTTAAAAACGCGAAATTGAAAAAAATAAAAGAGAAGTGAAAAGAGAAGCCTCTGCGATATTATAAGATAGATATATATCTGTCTATGATAGATAGATAGATAGATAGATAGATAGATAGATAGATAGATAGATAGATAGATAGATAGATAGATAGATAGGACCCTGTCATTATTCCGCAACGCAAATATTACTCACTAGCACCACCTTGTGGCCACTAATATTGCTAATAAAGTGTCGCCGGACAAAAGTTAAAATTTCAACACGTGCAAAATCCCGAATAAACATGATCGACGTCACATTTTGAGTAGTTTAAAGGAATTAGGTCACAGGGATATTTAGCAGCAAAAATGCCTGAGGATAATTGACTTTACTGTCTAGTTATTATTATTGGTGGAAACTACCCAAACGTACAGGAGAGACGGAATCTGTTCAATTAACGTCCCGAAGAAGTTGGAAGTTGACGCAACTTTCAGTGCAATGGATGTGCCTTCAGCGGACCACTGACCTGCCAGTCTCCGCTCCCTGACATTCCTCCAGAGTAAATCCCAAGCTTTGGATGTGGAGTTCCGCAGCTGCTCGCTGAAGGACCGCCGGAGCTTCAGTCTCACGGAGTTTCTTCTAGATGACATCGCAAATCCTCCACTCTTTCATAATCACGACGTCCGCTCAGTGCCGCAAAACAAGGCTGGGATTAATTCTCCGATGCGAAAAGCACTTTATCCCGGTTCTGTGACTTGTCCTTAATCACAACCGTGAGTTTGGCTCCCGGCGCAAACGTGCGCTTTTCAGCATTTTGAGAATAATAACAATTAAAAAAAAAAACATCAAATCAATTTCTCCATGTCACCGTTTCTCCAGTGACACCGTTAAAACTAAGAACAGTGACAATGAAGGTGAAGACAGAGTTTTACACTTCACGGCAGATGTGTGTGTACGTGTGTGTGTGTGTGAAGGGACCCGGGTGCGACGAGCGCAAGGATGTGATACCTTCAAGTGCCGCAGGAAAAACAAAGCTCACGGAAAGTTGAAACGTTATACGCTGACTAGTTAAACTTAAACATAAACACAGAGGTAGTGAAGAGTGAAAACAACGTTCCTGTGTAGAATAACAAGATTAGGAATATTAAATGAAAAATGATTGCCACCCTTCTTTTTTCAATGTACATTTTACAATTTAGATTAGTTGTAGACAGCGTGTAATTTTGTTGTAATGAGGTATAAACTTGTCTGGTTTCCTGTTAATGTCCGTTTCAATCAGTAGTCTGTTTCCTTATCAGTTTTACTTTAATGTTTACACTTTATACACATTTTATACACTGTGAAATAGAAGATTGAGCGCTCTACAGAAAGCACCTGAAGGCATCACAAGCTGCAGCCCCTGAACTCCTCACCACCACCACCACTACAAACACACACACTGGTTCTCAAATGACTTGAGCAATCACTTTCTCCTGTCAGTCTGTTAGAATCCCCAAAACAAAGGGAAAAAACCAATCTGCTTATGCAGAACTTTTCAGGACAATTAAAGTAAACACACAATGTGAACGCTTGATGAGCCTAAAACATATCAACAGCATTTTGACAGTTTGGACAATTTAATCCTAAAACATGATCAGATTTCTGCCACTTCTCCCTCGGTAGATCAACCTTTTAAAATCAAAAGCAGTAGTAAAAGGCTCAGCTCAGGAGCACGTTCATTTTGGCCGTTGAACGTGTGCGAATCTACCCAAGTCAATCACCATTATGAACAAGTCAAAGGAATGAAAAATATGCGAGAGAGCGTGGAGGCTTTTTTTGGTGCAGCGTAGGTCACAGGGATCAGCAAGTGGCTATTTCAGCCCCGCTTGGTCAGACCTCGGGCTAAAAAGCAACTTGTTGGAGATAATTCTCTGTCTGTCTCTCTCCCTCACGCTCCTCTATGACTGTCCAGGACGGTTCAGGGTTAGGTCGAACGGACCGGCGCGCCTTCCGGCCGGACCTACGAGGCAGGAAACCCGTAGACAAGAAAAAAAACCAAAAAACTCTGCAACAGCCTGTCAACTGAGCAGAAAAGAGGTCGCAGATTCTTCCTGACTTCGGGACAGCGTGGGCACTTCTTTCTCCAGCCCGTGGAGGTGCTGAGTAAAGGAGATGAGACAGGGCTGAAGGAGTGCTTCGTGACAGGGGCCCTCAAAAACATCCCGTGGACCTCGTCTGTCCGTCATCTCCCAAATCCTCTGCCTGATACAATTTGACGTGGGTTAAAAACGGGATAAAGGGTGAGTGGTCTCGCTGTCAGAGCTGCGAGCGGAGCATCAATCTCCGGGATGATTGACCGACACTACCTGTTCCTGTCAGCGCCTGACGGGGAAAAGAAGGTTTTAACGTCCCTCGGCGTAACTCACCGGCGGAGCGAACGCGGCCCGCTCTCGTTCTAAAAATAATGTTAGCATCACAAAGGAGCGCGCTATCGCAGTGAGTACTATTGTGGCTAGACGATGACTTTGCCTCTGGAGTGGTCCTTGGCAATGGAAGCAATAGCAGATGCAAAAGGGAGGAAGCATCAATCAGCCTGAGAATGTTTTCTCTTCGCTGACTCAACCTCTTGTTTGTTTTGGCTCGGGCGGCTCTTAGAAAGCCGTCGCTTTCCCGTTTCTCGAAAAGAAATTGGCGCGCTGTCGGGCCCACTTTTTCGTCTGCTCCCACCCGCTGCCTCGTTCCCCGTTGTCCATAAAGACGGACTCATAAACGCCAACAATTTCACATCGTTTGTGCACAAGTTGTCCAAACTCCAAAAGGTTGTGTTGACGTCCGCGGACTTTTTTTTTTGGACTCTGGAGCTAACAGCGGTGGATGAATCCTACATGTGAGAAAGCTGAGGAGGCCTAGAGGTCTTACGCCAGGCCTACTTAAATATTCTGGGAGCCTGTTCTTCCCAGTATAATGGAAACAGGGTCTGTGGAGTGGGGGAAGATCTCCCCTCCACCTCCACTTCCACCGCGGCCCCCGAGGGCTCGTCCCAGGCATGTGCTATAAATTTCCTGACCATATATTCCCCAGCCGAGTTCATTTTTCCAGAGCAGCCACACATGTGGTGTATATCTGGGTTTAGATGATGAGTTGGGTAAGGAGGAGCCGGCTTCGACCCTAATCCATCCAAGTGGCCACTAATTCTGTTTTCTTTTGTAACATCACAGTTTTTTTTCCGAAACACTGGTTCCGCTCCTTTTTATTATATTTTTTCCCCTTTCAGAATCAAACAGATCATCAATTTCCACAAGTGAAACCTTAAAGTGCTCATTTCCACATCACTCATCCCTCTTGTTTATCCCACATCTTCAGGTTATTGCGTAACTGCCATTAAAGTGCAACGGGAGGACTAAAAATAGAAAGGAGCCCTAAAGTTTATTTAATTATCATGACACCTGTGCAGACGTGAGAGCTCGCAGGGGTCAGGGTTTGTATAAAAAAGGCCCCGAGAACGTAAAGCTGTCATGACAAGCATTCATGCTTATTGTTTCATTGAATGACAAAGCATGTAATGCTGTCAGGTCGGGGGCTCCAATGCCCTCAAAATGCATGGGAAAACATTTGCACCACTGTCCGGCACCTGGTCCCGATTACAGCAGCGAGGATCTAATCACGGGGGCAGATTTCTCTCTCAATCACTTTCACCTTCTCCCGCCCTCTCAGAGGGAGCAGATGCGATATAAGTTCATGTTTTATCGATTGCGAGGCATTTCCACACGCAGCCGACGTGCTTCATGTCCCCTATTTTCTCCAAAAGGCCTTTTTAATTCCCATCTTGATTGCGCGCGTTGGACATTAGTGGAAGCGTTCCTTCAATGTCAGACGCAGGTGGGTAAGTCGGAATTGCGCCTCAAACTGCGGTTGTAGCACGATCATAGCCCCCGTGGAACAAATTCGTGAAGGGAAGCTGTTTATAGCAACATCCACGGTTGCTTTAGCAACACGGAGGGTTTTTCTTTTTTAACTCGACGGAAAATAGCGGTTTCATTCCTGAAATGTGCACTTTCTGAAGTCGGGTTTACGGTTGTTTTGATACATGTGTGGGCTTTTGAAACGGTGGCTCCACTGATCAGGCGCGATAAGCTGCTAATACAGTGCGCACATTGTCTCCAGACAGAACCACAAACCCCTCCTTTAACTTTTAAAGCTGATGGGTCAGAGGATGCAGGAAGTCTGGCCTGCCTCTGCTCGCTGTTGCGCTTTGATTGCCGAGCCAAATTGTTTAATCGGGTCTGAAACCACAAGAAAGCCGTAGTGCTACGCTGCCCCCGGACAGAGGCGCTTTTGATGGCAGCCCGCCGCGTTCTTTATCCGGCTACAGGTGGAAAGGCCGCAGCCATGTGAGTCCGCCGTGGCCCGGTGACCCAAAGTGGGACAAAGTGTTTGGTGCGAGTCCCGTCACATGTTGGACTAACCTGAGAGAGGAGAGGGCCCGACGTACGCGCCGCCTCCGAAACATCTGGAATCTCTGCGGTTTATGTGGGAAAACACTGACAATGTGGTTACTGTATCTAAGATGACCCTGTGAAAAGTCCTGTCCTGGATTCTGTGTGTGTGTGTGTGTGTGTGATGTGTGCATGCCATAGCAACTGAAAAAAACTGTTGGGAAAATATCATACAATGTATGACTGGGGTTTTTTCTTAACATGAAATAATTAAAGATTCACTTTTTAAGCACGTGAGGGAACATTTGCAGATAAGGACCAACTGACTAGCTTTTGTTTTACTGCACACACACACGCACACACACACACCTCAGCCAAAAACCCTGTCATAGTTTGCATAAGGAACCGTAATTGCAACAGAAATACTGAAACTGCAACACAAGCATTTAAATCTTTCAGAGCGAGTTAACAAAACAGCCTCTCTAATGTTTTCAGAGCTCTGACAAATTACTGTATATACAAAGAAAAGTCCAGAAATACAACTTCGGAGCATTTCCCCTCCCTCTCGTTCTCTGTCGGTTGGCCTCTGAGCTCAGGAAACCACAAGTCATTTTCCATCTTTCCATGTGTGGAATTTTTCATGTGCTCGTCATGCCAGCAGCACCCTTTATAGTCTGGGCTGGATCCACGGATGACGAATGGGTTATAAATTTAGCGCATGATGTCACTGATCTGGCACCTGTTCGACGACGCCGACGACGAGCGGCAAAGTGAACGGCGAACTCCCGGGAATGGATTTTCCCGCTGTCTTTAAAGTCAGCATTTGCTTGCAATTATAGCCTTTCACGTTGGTTTGTGTTGTGCTGCAAAGGAAAATGCTCTACGATGTTGAAACAGAACATAGTTCACCCTTTTCGTACACTACATTTAAATGCACAGTTAAATCCCTCATTTTCTGACGTGTTGGGTGGGTAGGAGTGAAGTGGTTGCCACCTCTGACACCTCCGCATGGCACTCCAGGTATATAGAAAACCATGCAAACTAAATCGCCTTTGAAAAATAAAAGTAACGGCATTCGACGGAAGAGCTGCTCTGGAATAACGAAACGAAACACGACCCCCTCACGTCTCAACTCTGATGCACGACGTAAACGTCTGCGGCTCCCCTCCGCGTGTTGTTAATACTTGTGGTACTTGCGGAGCTTGGGAACTCTCAACATCAACAGTCAAGCCCCGGCCATTGCTGCACACAACAGAGACGGGCTTTTCAAGAAAAATAAATACAAAAAACTACACACACACACACAAACGCATACTCATGGAGGCACACATTCTCATAATAAAAACAGAAGTGAGGTAAGAATCCCCCATGAGACCAGTGAACGAGAACAATCGTCGTGCTTACAAATGGAAACAGCATTTCGCGTGATTTCGATATTCTCCCTGCCAGCGCTCTCTCTGCACGCGCTCTGATTGCAGCAACGTGACGGCGACGGAGCGTTTCGTATGTCCCCCTTGTTTGAATAAACCGACGCGATGTGTATATTACGCTCCCTAACAGACCTCTGGAGAGACAAAGAGACAGCGCGGAGGGACTGCAGCTGTCTGGGGTCACGGTCCGCCTCCGCCAGCAGGCAGTGACCCCGGGGTAGGTCTGAATGCCAGGATTCGAACAACAGCTGAGGGACATCCGTGAAGGGAAACATAGAGGACAGCTATACGGCAGCAGCCTTTAACGTTATATAAGAGCCACCAGTGCCTCACACACAGCTGGACTGGTGACGAGTGCAGCAGCGCATGTAGGAACCCACAGGAACTGGCTGCGCGTACGTCGGTACATGACTGCAACTCTTGCCTGATTGATCCACGTCAGGGCCCTCGTTTTCCCGTTTCCAGGGTATACGTACGCCGTTGACATTTAACGGCTCCTTCCTTGCCTTGCCCCCCCCTTCCGCAAAATGCCATTAAAATATATCCAGATTCGAAACCAAACCGACCAACCAATCAAGGTTTTACTCCGCATCCCCATCAGAACATCAGATGGGAAAATTCCCCGAAGTGAGGCTTAAGTTACTGGAAGTAGCAGAAAGAGTGAACCAATGGCACATTAAAAAAAAAAAAAAAAAAAAAAATACAAACACACAGACACGCACACACACATGCACATGCACATGCATGCTGACGGAACCTCTAACTTCGTCAGTGGATAATTACAGGAAAAGCGCGAAAACACGCCGCTGACGACATCGAAGACATCGATCAATATCATCATATTCCAAAAGTGAATTAAAATTCAAATGTGAATTAAAACACTGCATTATTTTTCTTCCTCAGTGTATCAAGGGGCTTTTGGAAATCTCAGTCGTGACAGTTCCCCCCACTTTGGCCTTGTAAAGGTGTGTGTTTGTTATAAGTAAAAGTTCTGCATGACTGCTCCTCAGTGGACCGTTGCCTGTTTTCCAGTGAAATCTTTATTTCTCCTGTAAACAGAAGGCACATTAAGAGAGGCATCGCTTTTCCTCAAAGTTTGAACCATGGGACTCAGAATCCGCCCGCCGTTACAGAGGTTGCGTGTTTTACAGCCGACAGCTTTCTCCAAATCTGCACTGTATCTCTGACAAAGGTCGGCCTCGCTGCGGATTCATTAATCCCGTGATGGACGGCGTGAATGCGGGGTCCCTCCTCTCCACAAAGGAAGCCATTAATTTTCCACACTGCAATTAAAGAGGCTGCAGGGAGCGGATTTCAAAATCCAATTTACGTTGTGTCAGAGGGAATAAGTCACTTTTGGCCCATCATCGTCACGGGATTTGATAAATGCTCAGGAAAATCAATGAGCAATGCCTTCAAAAATAAACATTTGAGAGGGAGGATTAGTGGTGAGCATTTTTTTCCCCCCCTCTCTCCACAGAGCAACGGTTCTCTGAGCACATCCATCTGTGGTTTCAGGATGGAGTTCTGGGTTTTGTTTTTAGCCCCAGGAGGGAAAAAAAAAATCCCCTTGCATTCACATATAAATAAAAACAAGTAGGAAATTTCCAATTTCCAACACTATTTCTTAAACTTCTTTCCATTATCTCATTTGGGCTGAGGGGGGGGTGAAACCAGCTGCAGTGGCTCCTAGAGGCTTCTGTTTGCAACTGCATGATCAGAACGTTCTGTTAAATCAGCAAAACTAATGACAATAATTGTTTTAAAAAGTGGAAAATACTCATAGTAAATGGCAACAAGAATAAATGATGTTATAAAAGACGGACTGGTTGTAGATGAAGCAGCAATGTGAGCGTTATATAAAATCACCTCCATGGTAAAGAATTAAAAAAAAAAAAAAAACCCTCCTCTTCTCACTGCTGCTTTGCTATTTTGGACTGGGGCCCAAGGAATGTGCTTTGCTGTCCTGGACAGTGTCATTTTAATGAGGTGGACACTGTTGTTATGGTCGATACGAGGAGCCATCTGGCCACCTCGCATCCGTGTCATGACAGAGGTCTCCTCAGCCTGGCTGTAAAATACAAACAGGGAATATCACACCTCATGTGTCTGACTCTCTGCCAACTTTTTTTTCCCCCCTTTAATGCAAACAACAGATTTTTTTTTTTTTCTTTTAATGGCTACTTGAAGTGTCGCATTCTCCTGGAGGCTTTATTCCAGCCGCGGCAGCTCAATAGAAAAGGGCTGAATCTACATACTGCCGCGAAAGTCACATGGCGGGGAAAAACACGCAGGATAATAAATGTATTTGAGGAAAACTTTAAGGCCCTGTTGACAAACTTATTGATGTTATTCATGACGGCGAGGCGCTCAGGTTTCCAAAAGCTCCACCGAGGAGTGAAAGGTGATCAGTCACAGCGCATATCTGGGACATTCTTGGAGACCACACATTACTTAACTGCTGCGAAGAAGTGACGTGGAATTTTTCCGTGCCATCATGTCCACTTGTGCGGTACCATTGTCCACAATGGAGGTCATGTGAGAGCGCAACATGAGCCTGAGCAATGGCATCTACTAAAATCCTGCAGTTGCCCCCCCCCCCCAACTTCCCCAAAGGGCCACATCACACCGGGCTAAATATTCCTCCTCAGAAAAACACAATGGCGAGGAGCTTTATTTTTAATGACATCTCTTGAGGCGAACAAACTCCAAAAGGCCGTCGAGTAAGAAGCATGCACTTCTTCTGTATAAAGTTTTTAATTTTTCTCCAATCATGTGACTCACAGGAAGATCTAATTTTCTTTCAGCTAAACATCTGTAAAAGGAACTTGTTTTTCTACACAAGGGCTTCGCTGATTGGACATTCCTGCTCAATTCAAGGGAATGTAAATGTGATTATCGCTGCATTTAATTCAATGAAATATAAAAACGTAGGCAACGTGCGCCGCGGTCAGGCCATCTGTGCATAGTTCAGAAACGGCATCCCGGCATGCGCCGAGCAGGTGAAACACAGACGCAGACAACCTGGATACGACAAATATAAAGAATGTCTTACCTGCCCTTGTTGCACTGGTCATTTTATTCACCATCTAAGATAAAAAAAAAAAGAAATGAAAGTTAATATTTGAACTGCATTATCACCACTGAGTTTTTGTCACTCCGATGAGATTGACTTGTGTTCCCCGTTTCTAAGATTTTTCTCTGACAAAAGCAACAACAGCTTTAACCCCCCCCCCAGCATGGCTTCACTGTTGTGTCCAACAAATTAAAACATCTACAAAAGTGAGAACAACACTACTGGTATTGAAATACTGCCACATTGCTCTGAAAATAACAAAAAAAAAAATCAAATCAATTAATGGAATCTTTATTCAATGCACCGGGGGGGCTGAAGCTCAGGCAGACGGCAATCCGCAGGGGACAAAAATCACCAATGACCCAACAGAAGAGAAAGAAAACAGGCAAACAGATCAGCGAGTGACATGTACGTATGCTTTTCTACTTGTGTTTACATGAGGAAGCACAGAATGGGGCCTCTGAGAAGCTTGAGGTGGGACCACTGCTGTATCCCTCATTATTGACTGTGAGATTTGGCACAGTCTGGCAGAATTCCATCGCGCATTACAGTTCAAAGCCTGTGTTTAATGTTGTTAAAAACAGACAGCGGAGCATTATTCCCACCCCTCCGAACTGATAAGCCATGTCTTTGGAGAGGAGGCAACCTTCTGTTGGTGCAAAAAGGCCAATTAATTCGGTCTCTGAGCGCCAAATTTGTACCCAGTTTTGGATACAAAATCATGAAAATGAGTTCTCCGCACATCCAGATGATGGGCCCCAGCAGAGATGTGCCAGTTTGACTTCAGGCTTCAAAAGGCCCGAATGCATCATCCTCCTCTGACAGCCAGCTGAAAGTATTTCATCGGTGTGTATCCTGGGCTGTGACCCACTTTAAACACACACACACACACACACACACACACACTGCCCCAGTTCAGTCCATTCAGGGACGGCGAACACGAGGCGGAAGGCTGCAGGTCACACAGAAGCAGCGGTGTCTTTCTTGCGGTTGTTTGTCCGAGGGGAATCTTCCTTCTCTTATACCAACAGGGACATTCATGCAGAGTGACAGGCCTGTGTACGTGTGATTGATGGCTGCCGTCTGAGCACAAACGACACCCTGTCTGAGAGTCAACAGCACGGCCGCAGGAGCAGCCAGCCCCACTGTTCTTGCCCGTCTCTGTCAACACCAATTAAAAGAAGGAATCTTCAATCCAAATACATCTCAAACCCAGCCTACAGCCGGCCGCAAACAGCGGGGCCGACCAACTCGGACACACTCAGGCCGGCAAAAATCAATTTATCCAGTCACATTTTCAATATTTGCGCAAATATGCGCTGGTGTTTAGGAGCAGATGGGGGAGATTCTTCTCCAGAATATAAATAAAGGAAAGCCAGAGGTGCATGTGAGGTCAATGGCTCTTACAAAAGATGCATACCTCTTCTTTCAAACTTTCTGTGTGAGCGGCGATAAGAAGGATTGAAAAAATATATATGCCTATCACTCCAGTGGGGCAACGTCAACACATTCCAGATGAGATTATCTCAACCAGCATGATGCGCAGCAGACTGAGGGAGATACGGGGGTGCATTCCAGATGTTAAAGATCATTTAAAAAAAAAAACCCGCAAAAAAAAAACATAAAAACACGGCGGAGTCAAAGTTTGTCGAGAAGGTGCCAAAAAAACATTTAACAGATCTTTTCATAGAACATCATATCGCCCCCCCCCGCCCCCCGCCTTCGCACGTGGTGGGTCTGTTTACTGTGAGTCGGATCGTGGCTCGGTCTGAATCACGCTCTCCACCTCTGCAGCCGCACAGTTCAAACCGAGAGCCAGATCTCTTACGTAAGACGCGGAAGGGACGAAGATGCAAGCGCAGCACTGGCGGGGATGACATCTTGGCTGTGGCGTTTCTGTAAGCTTTACACGGACATGCAAAAAAGCTGCTGGCTTGGCGCAGTTCGTGTTTCTGATCTGTACGCTAAGCGAAGCGCCTTGACTCTAAGTCCTTGAGAATCCTGGATCTCCTGACTGGAGCTACAGTTTGGGACTGTGGTAATGGTATATAATCGCCAAGCTCCTCGAAACAAATGCCATTGAACAAGCTGTGATCACGCAACACCCATAGTTACACTGCAGTCAAAATACTCTTGTCTTTCACATGTGGTAACATTCCCAGCTGTTGGAAGGCCAAGTTTTACCCCACAATCCTGTCACATTCAAGGAGCATTTATGGGGTCCCCAAAACAACAGGTGGCACCTGCGGGAACTAAAACCATTTTCATACAATCTCTTGCCCTTCTCTCCATCCATGGTTCACCCTAGATGGGTCTCTGGTGTATCACAGCTCTCCTCTCCTGAGCATCACGGGGAAAAAAAAGGGCTGCCAAATTGGTTCTGACATCAGTGGAAGAAACCGCGGTTTGCGCTTCTAAGCATGTTGTTTGCCATCGTGTTGCAGGAGTGCCGTCACAAAGGCACAAAGCGCGAGCTGGAAGGCCTTTGAATTGAAACCTTCCCCTGATTCCGCAAGTCTCTCCGCTGTCTGCTTCCTTTAGGGCTGCTGAATGGTGAGATTTATATACTTTGTCCAGCAGGAGTGAGTCCTGCTTGTTTGAGAGCGTCTCGCTGACCTTATTCCCAACACCAAGCCCAAATATTTACAGATGTAGAGGGAAGAGCAGCAGCACAGAAGGGAGTGTCAGAATTTCACTCAACTGATGATGGATTTATTTGAGAGAAAAATTCCATAACTGGGGGAGAAAAAAAAAAATCCTCTGTCAAAAGAGCGATGATGACAGACTAAAATATGTGATTGGGCAATTTAGGCTTAGCAGAGTAGCCTGGTATTCACAACTGATAATCATGCTCGTAAAATGCGTTTTTATGTGGAATTAGTAGCAACTGAATATTTACAACCGTCAGGGCAAAAATAAATAAATAAATGAAGGGAAAAATGTCAAAATAATTAAATCAATGTTGCACCCATCAACACCCATTTCATAGTTGCAATCTTTAATCGGAATCAGACCCTAAGAGGCATGCCGAGCCCTGTCACTGCTCGATGTGAGGAGTTTATCCTGCAAATGTGGCAGCTGACATGTCAGTGAAACGCGATGCCGATCTCTGCATCGCTGATAAATAATGGTGTGGAGACAAAGGTGTTGACAGACAAGCTCATCAGAGCCAAAGACGCCAGGAAAATTGAATCCAATAACATGAGCGCGCTGCTCATTCGCCTTGACTGATGAGTAACCCCGATGCAGAGTAGATCATAAGAATAATACTTTTTTTTTCCAGCGAAATGGATGAAAGTTGGACATTGAACGCTGCACACGTATGTGGGAGGTTGGCATGCCCGTGGTGCAAACTGCGCAGGAAGCTGCCGCTTGCGGTGAAGCTTACCGTCCTCTTGGCCGCCGCGCTCGCTCCCTCCGACGCCCTGAGAGGGGCCGAAGCCTCGGGGGCGTTCCCCCCCTGGACGGCGGCGGTCCTGCGGGCTTTGGCTCGAGGCGGACTTCGAAACAGCGTCGCGCTGCAAAAACATCACAGAGGCGATCAAGCCTGCGGGTCCTGTCTGTGTGGCCGAAACGGGCTCGGACGGGACGGTCTCAGCGGTGGCCGGCGGGGGGGGGGCGGTGGGGGTGGGGGGAGAGAAAGAAAACAAGAGGCTGAGGTCAACTGCTGGGAAAGTGAAATCTCCACTCCAAATTCAGCTTGACAGTGGTACACAAAGCAGCCTGTATGTGTGGATCGTCTTTGGAGAGGACAGAGATTATGACCTTGTCAGATATCCCAGTAAAGATGTCTTGTCTTGCCCACTCGCCTGTCATTAGTTAAAGCAAGTAACAGTGGATGCCTGAGATGGTTATGCAGATGCCTGGGAGGCATGGGAGCCTCTCTGCACCATTCCTAATGGACCAAATCATACAAACTGCCTTCCAATACAAAAGCCCCTCTGTGCCGTACATACATATGGAACCCGAAAGAGCACTTTTGTTCCTGAGCGCGAAACTCTGGTGGGAGATTTCATGAAACATGCCACCATGAAGAGGAGCCCTTTTCAAGAACCGGGGGCCTGCGTGATCCTCGTCACAACATCAAAAGCACAATGGCGGCCTGTTCCCGCCACGGCCACCCTGACCCTGCCGAAGCACTGTACACGGCAACGCCACATCAAAAAAAAAAAAAAAACCCATCAGGCATACACCGTAAAACAGACTCGTATCGGAGAGAGGCCCACACGCCACCCCCCCACCCCCCCCTCCCACTCCGGCAGGTCGCGAAGAGCAGTCATTGAGTTACGAGTCGCATGGGATCGCAGCTCGTTGGAATCGAGAGCATCTGTCCAAATAATCCACCGGGTCTCTCTATCCCCAGAGCAAAGTAAATTGATTTGGGGAAATCTCCAAGCATGACCGAGTATGCAGCATATGCTTGACAGGAATGCGTACAGTACGGACCGTGGAGGCCGATCCGCATGCTGCCTGATGGCGTGCACAGCTTTATGCGGCGTGTCCGCGTGTGACGGGAGCCGTCGGCGCGCTCACCTGCGTCTTGCGCGTGGTGCCGGGTGTGCCGCAGGGGGAGGAGTTTTCGCTCAGAGCCTCCTCGATGTCGAGATTCAGCCGGTCCAGTTTCATCATCAGCTGGCTCATTGACTCTGACCAGGGAGAGTTAACCTGTGGAGAGTCCCGAGAGTCGTAAGGAAATCACTGAATCATACAGGGCTGCTATTTATACATTTTATTTTACACAGGAGATCAAATATACCCATATTAATTATCTACCTTTGCTATAGAATGTGATGTATGGGACTACATGATGGCTTAACAAGTTAATCAAGCAAGTTATTTGCCTCGGAGCTCCGCCAAGACAAAAAAAAAAAAAAAAAAAAAAAAGGGGGTTATCTTGTAAACTGCCGATGCTACTTCAGTGGAAAACAATGCAGCCACACATGGAAATATGATCTCCCTAGTTGTGTCTCAGGGTTAAAGGCCAAAGGCGCAGGGCTCCAGACATGTGTGCCATACGGAGCACGGTGGAATTCCCTGTGTTGTGCTTCCACTACACCACGCACACGCTGCGCGTATAAATAGGCCACGCCCTCGCGTCCCAGACAGGAACCTGGTCTGATCATCGAGCCCCATAAATCAGGATGATGCACATCCGTCACCAACGCATAAATTAACGGTGATGTTTTGCAATCTGAGCACACTGTCGGTCTGGATGTAATGAAATATGTGTGTGCGTGTGTGTGTGTGTGTGTGTTGCCTGGAGAGGGTCCAAAAGCAGACAGCGCTACCTTTGACCCTTTTCCACAAGTGCAGGGAGGAATCTCGGCTCTCGTACTTTTTTTTTTTTTTTTTTTTTTTTGGGTGTTTGCTATTTCTATGAATTCTAAAGTTGGTCAGGAACAACATGCAAATGAAACAGATAGCTGCGCCAGTGTCTTTGTACTCCGAACAAGTCTTTATTAGGGCTGGCTGCTCAATGCAACTCAATGTCACGTGACGCGTAAACAGCCACAATGGAGGATATTGAGGGGGACTCCCCTTTTGATTCGCCACAGCGGGAAGACTAACAGACTTTAGTCCCTCAGCCCACTTCCAACCTCGACTGGAGTGCTTCTAAAATACCAGATAGCAAATATTCCCAGTCGGATGAAAAGGTGAACACGCGTGCATGGCCTCTTGCTGTATTACCTCGGAATTGTGGAGGAATTAAGGGACCAGACACCAGACGGTCCATTCACACCACTGACCACCCAGTGTCAGCTGACTGGCCCAGCAGGAGAAAGTGCCTCTTTCCCCACAATCCCTGAGGAATGACCTAAATCTGGCCAATCCCCCGCTGACCTCTGAGGCCCTAGAAGGTCACCTGGGGTCGCGGAGATGAAAAACTAAAGATTCTAACCAGGTAATATAAAAGATGGGAAATGGGACCCATAATGCTTGACAGCTCAATTTCTTCCTGAGTAGCAACAGAAGAGCTTTGATTGATGCAATAACAATAATAATAATAAAAAAAAGGTAAAATCACATTACTGAGAGTCTATCGAAGTGCAATTTAACGACCAGATAAGCTTTTAGCGGACTCACAGACATAAAACTTTTAGAGGTGGGAACATTAATCTGATTAATGAGGCTGAGAATGAAGCACATTTTCTTTCCAGTCCCTTGCCCTGTCTATTAAACTGCAATGAAAAGTAAAAATGGGCTGAGGAGTGAGTTTCTCCTGATTATATTTAAGCTTTCAGCCATAATAGAAGTTGAAATGAAATGAAAAGAAATGAAAATTAAGTACGGAATATTGCCATTGATATTTCCTCACATTACTTAAATTCCCAGTGTGCACTTTGAGAATAGAATGCTCATTTTGTGCAGTGGGATTGTATATATCCAAGTTAACTATGACAGCTTTAAACAATAAAGCTACTACTAAAAGAGTTGGGGGTAAGAAGGGGATTTAAAATAAAACTCATAAGAGGATTAACTTATCTTCAAATCAAGACAAGAGGACTTTTCTTTGGCACGCATTAAAGAAAATATAGATTATTGATTTGAAAATAAAGAAGCGAAAGAAGCTTCCACGGAGTTCCTAATTATCCCCTGGAGTCACACAAACAGAAATGCATGAAACAGATGCCCCATTCTGACACATGCCGGAGCCAAATCTGGAACGCATTCACACTTGTCTCTTTTCAGTGACATCCCCAGAAGGTGCTGTTCAGGAATGCGGGCACTTCCACTCAGAATGAGACAAATTCCAGAGAGGGCCTGACGCTCAAGTGAGACACACTTGATTCATCTCCCGGTGTCTCTCCCCTCGATCTGGCCCCGGCAATTGTGCAAAGTCCTCACACCATGGCAACTGAGCTGGTATGAGTCAGTCCTCTAAATAAATGCATTAATGTTATCTTCTGGGGACAACAAAATGCGAGCTGACTATAACTTTATCAGCGCAAATTGGCCACATTGTGTAACCGAACACAGCGGCTTTGACATGGAAATGAGGAGTTAAGTATGTGAGGCTCTGGGCTTGGTGCCTAGTCTGCGCCACCCACAGAGACTGCCAGAGATCACCATGGAGGTGTCCAAATGTAGCAGCCGGTCATGCGAAAGGGCAACAGCTACCTGGCTGCTCGGAGGAATAAATTACGGACTTAATTTCCTGGGATGCAAAACAGTCGCGGAACTGAGCGGCGACCCGTGTTTGTCCAGCTCACTGAATCAGAGAAGAAATGTGTATTTTAGACACATTAGGGCTAAAAGATGAACCCATGAGGTGACTGACATAAATGCTTTGTATACAGTGCCCTCACATGGCTGATGTTGACTAATGCAGCTCCAATTTGTTCTAAATCTCCACATGTTGTGAAGTTAAATGTGTATAGTAGAAAGAACTAGATATATCATGATAATACAAACATACATATGCAAAAAGATTAAAAGATTTTTTTTTCATTTTTGGGGCATTCAAGCTCCAATGCGCCCTCGGCCACCTAGAAATAAAAACAGCCACTGATCCCCTCTCAGCCTTGCTTTGTTTACATGTGTGCTAAGATTTAAGAGACAGTTATGTCACCCATATGTATGTCCACGTGAGGCTTTAAAGGGTAATAAAATCAACAGGGATTAAGGGCTACACGACTGTTACAGCCGAGGTCAGCGTCAAGGCTGTGTGAAAAATGTGCCTCGACTTGTTCGAAGATGGCGGGTGCGAGGGCGGCCCGCGACCGCGCTCTGTCACGGCGACCGCGGCCGCGATGAGGGAGTGGAGCGAAGGCAGAGGGGGGGGTGTTTGCATTCTTTCTGACACCGGGCTCCAGCGCGAAGTCGGCGTACTCTGACATACGCTTGGACCGGGCCGTGCATTATCTCACGGCGTAACAATGTCGGCCGCCGAGATAACGCAGGCCAAAAAAAAAAAAGAAAAAAAAAGATAAAAATGCAGCGAAAACTACAGCTGAACATGTCTGTTTATGAATTTAGAGTGCTGTAGCCCTTTTCTTCATAATGTATTCTGGATGTTTGCGTATGATCATAATGCAGAGCAACAAACCTCCTCCTCTGCTGCACATCCACAGTTTCGGGACGCCTCCGGACTCCCGGAGCTTCTCATCTTCCTGTGGCTGCCCCCGTTGTTGGCGAGGAGCTCCCCTCTCACTGGGAGCTCAGCGAACACGTCGTCGTCGTCGGAGTCGCCGTTGTCATCGGCGCCGCGGACTCGGCCGCCGCCCTCCTCTCCGCCGCGGCCTCCATCGTCGGGGGGACTCACGCGATCCGAGAAGGCGATTGAGCTCGGTTTGTGCTTCACGATCCGTGGGACGGGCAGGAAATTCCGGGCCGCATCAGGACCGTTGGGATGAGCGGCGAGGGCCGGACTGGATTCCAGACTGCGTACATATCCTTTTGGCTCGCGGGGCGTCGTCTGACCGACGGTGCATTGGTCCACGTGGTCAGGCAGGCCTTCTGGAGCGGAGACGGAAGGCGCAGCATCCCTGCAGCGGCTGTCGCAGGACACCGGACCTTCATCGCGGGGTTCAGCCGAAGGCGGAGGTCTGACCTCCGCGGGCGCCTCGCCCGAACTGAGGGACGCGGGTTCGGTCTCTTGGGACCTCTCAGCGTTACCTTGACGGACAAGTTCCGTGAGCCCGTTCCGGATCTCCTCGTCGTTCCCCAAGGGCGACCTCTGCTCCTGTGGGGGGACATCGCGGTCACAGCGATCCTCTTTCTCTGACAGAGCAGGGATTTCTGGACTCAGCTCCCACAACGCAAATGTTTGTGCTCTTGAAGCCGAATGTACCGCGGAATCCACAACAGATGGAATCTCCATGGTTCTCCAATCCTACGCTTTCAGGTAATCAACGTAAATCCACAAATACTTGTGCTGGATACATCGGGCGGCCATTCTTTCCATCTAGGATGCTCGTTCGCGCCACCCAACCTAACCTAACCTGAAAAAAGAAAGGGAAGTAAATATGAACGGCACGCAGCCCATCTGAGAAACTCAAACAGAACGCATAATCTAAAAATAGGCGACGAGCTCTCCACATTCGGCTGCATTTCAACGTAAAGCCTTTAAGCGCTGAGAGTTGTTGGCTTTGAGATCCAACATCTGTCTCAGGCCGGACTGATCATGTCCGGATCTGTTTCACACACGATCGTGGTGACATCACCGCGCAGAGGAATCCGACTTCTGTTCCCCCACCAGGTAATTTACTAGGCGCTACACCATTCATCACGGCTGAGGATGTCCCTGGTCGACCGCAGTTAACATCCCCCTGATCATTGTGTCAAGCCATTCTTCAACACACACCTCTGGCAGCTTTAAAAAATTCAGAAGCGCAAAAGAATAAAGCAAGTCTCTATGAGGATTGTTTTAAATATGTTATTATTTTTTTTTTTTAAATATGAATTTAAGAACTAAAGCAGACAAAATGTCAAAAATTTAGACTAGAAATGCAAAAAAAATATCAAAAGAAAACTGTGTTGCTGGATGCAGCTGCCTGTGCGGGTTTCTGTGAGAAAGTTGCCAGCGTCTTCGCCGTGGCCTTGAGACACTTGACACACACGAAAATGCAAATGCGCTCTTTGAGAACGCAGACTGGAGGGAGAAATCCCGCGACAGTTTATGAATCTGATCTTTAATGCAGCACGCATAATGTCATCAACACCAGACTGAATTAGTGAATTAGGAGGGGAAATGTAAGCCCGTCCTCATAATGTGAGTGTGTGCCAAGTGTACAAGAGATTAGGGTCCCTTCCAAAAGACTACTCTTTTAAATAATGCTATTCACAGAGGGTCCCAAATGAATGCTGAGGAGATTTACACAGAGCAAAGGAGTCACTGAATGAATATGAACTGGTACTGAATGGCATGGGATGAACAAAGCTCAACTTTTCTTACTTTCAACAGACAACTGGAGACAACTTGTTTTTCCATTAAGGAACTTCAAATCAAATGCAGCCTTCAGCAAAACTTTGTTAACTTTGTCAAGAATGAATAAATCACTAAATGAGGTGGGGGGGAGAAAAGTAATGAAAAAGACTCACCTGCGGTGGGAAAAAGAAAAAGAAAAGAAAAAGAAGCCGCTCGTGTGTCCCAAACAGTGTCAGTGAGATCATGGCAAAACAGTGACAGCGAGGCTCGATCCTGTCTGAGCCCAGGGGGTGGGACAGCCTCTCGCTGTGCCGCACTTGTGTCCCTGTAGGACTGTTCCACGAAAAGGCGAGCTTGTCATTGCAGCTATTGCACCCCCCCCCTCCACCCTTCTCCGTCTAAGCCTGTGTTTCCCCGGGGGGGGGGCGCAGGAGCGCTCAGTGAGGAAGGACTTAACCATTCAGAATATGCATAAGAGTAGACAGAATGTGTTCTTGTTGTGAAATGGGAGAAGGAGGAGGAAGGAGAGGAAGAGGGAGCAGAGGGTGTTGGGGGGGTGGGGGGTGGATGATTGAGGGAGTTGGCACTGTAAAAGAACAAGGTAAAATAAGGTCTGGGGCCATCACAAACAGGCGGGGAGGAACGGCTAAGTTCTCCGTCCTGGAGATGAGCGCAGGAGCCGTGACCCGGGCTTCAAAACCACCCGCCGAGGAATGCTTTCATGTGAAAGAGGACAGATTTACTGACGATCATTTCACATCAATCACTTATGATGTCTGCGGGAGAGGATGAGACGATCAGCGAGAAACAAACTCGCTGCAACTGTTGTGCTTCAGCGTTTGCCTTCAATGATGAATTCCAAGTGGTGGAAGAAAGAAAGCACTCAACATGGGCATATCAGCGAGTCAGCTGGAATCTGAACCTCCTAGGGGTCTGAATCAACACCATCAAGTGCCCTTGACTTTATAATACAATTGCTACTGTCACCAGCATTAAAAATAACTATTTTTTAGCAATAAACACTTGGACTCCGTTTGACCTCTCGAGAAAATGAGTCCTGTCTGACCTCTTTCATTCATAAAACACTCACTGAATACCCTTTGCCTCTCGGCATGACTGCTGATTTTTCTTTTATGGTTTGCGCACAGGTTACCTTCTAGCATGTGAAAACATACGTTCTTTAACAAATGGAGATCCTTATCAACCATGCGCGGTCTCTCTATCTCTAAAGGTGCAATTTGTAAGATAGGCTCTCATTCCGGGGTCGTCAAATACTGACATTCTGAGTTAACGCCCAGCCTGAGGTTCAAACCTCCAGTATCGGTATTCAAGAAAGAATTAAGGACCCAACGAATGTAAAAGAAAAACGTATAAGCCGTAACTGAAAATGACCCGAGAGCTCGACCCAAAGTCGCTCGTATTCTGTAATACTCGAAGCCGTTCCGGGGACAGCGGTCCGCGCAACAACAGTAAAGTCCACAGTCTGGCCTGATAAGGCATTTGTGCAAACTTTAAATGTTTAGCCATCTTTCGTTCATAGCGAGTAGCATTCCTGATGTCCTTGTTGGATATCTGTGTTTGCATTTTTGCTACTGTCGGAATGGTTACGTGGAAGAGACAGAAAAGTCACTGAACAGACTCAACTTCCACCGGGAAATTAGGAACGTGTAAAAAAAAAAAAAAAAAAAAGAAACAGTCTAGGACACAGGCTAGGACAGTTTTTGATTTGTTTTTGATCCAATTATGGTGTGGATGATAGACATAATACATTACCCAGCCCTCTGCCCTAGTCGTATCCATCACAACTAACTCCCAAACCCTAACCCTAACCCTAACCCTAACCTATGACTTTAAAATCATGCCTTAACCCTCAGAGTCCTTTGAAGTTGTGGGGCCCAGCAAAACGCCTCAAACACGGCCCCACATTGGTAGTAGAATGAGGATTTTGGTAGTCAATACGAAGTAAATGTGAGTACACACACACACGCACACACACACACACACACACACACACAGACCAGTTACAGTAAAAACAGCAAATCAATGATTGGCTAAACTTTGTGAAATGCCTGTGTGGACTATCATGGCTGGAGGTGAACAAACAGTCCAAGGCCAGTGGGAGTGAGAAGACCTGGCCTCAAACACAGCTGGATGTTCTCACAAACTTGTGAGGCCCGGGTCTTATAAAAATAGACCAGGATCAGCCCCGTCTGTGGGATTGGAACGAAAACAATGATTTTGTTAATGGATGGAAGGCAGACCATGTCTCATTTTCTGCCCATTTAGACTGTCCAAACATGAGTCAGGCTCGATTAAATGTAACTGGGACTTGGCCAGGGTCTAAATTGTCAGTGTTATTGATTTGATTAGGGAGGAAATCTAATATGAGAGCTTAGTAAAGCCATGCCGTTGAGTCTGAACAGAATGTTGATGATCAGCTGTATAGTCTGCTGATGTTATCGAGGCGGTACAACAGCAAGCCCTCACCCTCTCCTCTGTCCTACCCGGATCATTCTGTAGTCTCTGCACCAATGTTTTTATTTTGTATTTTGGAATTCTGCCGATGCCTGCTTTTGGATTTATGTGCATTCCTGGCCAGATACTGTGGTTATAACTTTGGCTTATGAATCTGCTTTTGTTTTCACCGGAGCAGCACCACCTCCTTCCCAGACCTCGTCTCTCTCCGGGGTTTGTGCCTCAGATGAACAGCGAATTACCGCCCCCCACCACCTCCGCGATAAGGAGGCACGGTACAGTTAAGCAAAAAGGCGTCTTGTCTCCAACCGTGTCGGAAAAAGAGGAGCGGCGCGTGTGAAAACCAGCACCCTCATACCACCAGCCCCTCCAGAGAGGAGACTCTGAGAGGATATTACCGTTCCTGTCTGTTTGCAACAGAAACAACAGAAATCATTTCTCAAGCTCCAAGATTGAAACAGGCAGAGTTCACGACCCACTCAGAGAGGAATTGCAGCACCTGAGGGTGCAACAGCTTCTGCGGAGAACGGAGAATTTCAAACCAGACTAGAAACACAGATTTAATTACTCAAAAAACATGTTCTGGCAGTTTTATACGAGACTTTGGCTCGAGTGCGGTAACTTTTTTAGGTGAAATAATTAAGAGAAGTATTGTAGTAAAATACAATTAAATATCTGCGAGTCATGCAGGATCTTAAACAACAACCTTTTTGTTTTTACATTCAGATATGTGAAAAATGTTGATTTTGACTCTCAGCCGTATCTGTACCATCAGCCACCGTGTGGTTTATGACTCCAGATAGAGGTTTACAAAGTCCAAGGAGAAACACGGTGTATGTTTGTTGCTCCATGTCTCTCTTCTTTATCATCGACGACATTGGCGGGGAAAGTGTCCTTTTAGAGCTAAAGTTAGCGTGAAAGGTTGTGAAGTCAGCTCGGACATGTTCAACACGCGGCATTCTTGTGTTTTCCTGAACCGCAGCCAGCTGTGGACAACAGACGGGGATTATGGCAAACATAAACATCATTACAAAACATTCCAGTGATTCCACAGTCTGACTCAATATTTTTGCAGCGCTTTGACTCACCGACAGATTCCCGACATACCACAGATCATGAGAAGGGCTGCATTACCGCTTCCCGTTTTCCTGCATCCAACGAAACGCGCCCGCAATGAGAACAGCCGGAGAGGGGACAAATGCAGGATGACCCCCCCCCCACCCTCCCCTGCAAGTAGCAGGTTGTGAGACAACACAAGAACCAACTCAGCTGTCAATGTCACCCCGAGGGTCCCCCCCCGCCGCCGCGCTCCGAAGAGCGGCTGCAAATTAATTCGCTTCAGCGGCGGCTCCTGTTCTCGCCTGCCGCAACACGCTCCCCGCAAGAGCGGCAAAATTCCTCCCGCCGACGGAGGCTAGCCGAGCGTCGCGATTCGGAGATGGCGTAATTGGCGGGCGCGCTTCGGAAATCCGCCGGCGGAGGCGGGCCGTCGCGTCTTCCCGCTTCCCGAACTGAGGTCAGGTAACACGTGTCGCAATTAATGGCAGCGCTCGCCCACCTCGCGGCGCTGGTCCCCATTAGAGACGCAGAACGCGCGATCAAAGGCGAGCAGGGGCCGGCTTCTCCCGGTGACGGGGGCGAGCGGCGGAGGCGAGAGCAGACGCCGTGAAGGAGACTGCTTGATTCGCTCCCAGATGAACCCCCCCCCCGGTTCCGCCTTTCTCCCCCATTAGCGTCACACGTGAAGGGAACTCGATAGTGCCCCTTTGACCTCTTTTGGGCATCTTTAACATTTTGTTTTGGTTGCTCCTGCTTCCATTGATTTCTGATTTTTCAGGTTTCTGTGCATGGGGGTGGGGGTGGGGGGGTTATTGCTTGGTCCTTTTGTTGTTATTGTTAGACACTAATTCAGTTTAAATGTTTGTTCATTAGAATTTACATTAGAGCTGAAAACATGTAAGTGGTTTTACTATTAAACAATTTACTGATTATTATTATTATTATTATTATTATTATTGTTATTATTGTTATTATTGTTATTATTGTTATTATTATTATTCTGAGAGTGAGTAATTTGTTACACCTTCATGGAAAATCATTTTCAACAATGGAGTCTCTGAACAAGAGATGGAAATTTTGGCCAGGGAAGTAATGACTTCTAAATAAAAAGAGAATGATAAGAAAAATGCTGATACCCTTTCTTCTGTCCTGAAAATGTTGCTACAGCATTGTAATTGATTCTAGCTCCCACAAGTCTTTTATCTTTCATGAGGAGCTCTATCGTCTGCACCTCGGGCGCACAGTCCCTCCTCTTATCTGCCCGTGAGTGTCCCATCCCAGCCTAGTGGGGGCTGTTTTAATTCCCATCCATGACGCTCTTCAAAAAAAAAAAAAAAAGAAAAGAAAGAAAGAAAGAAAGAAAGAAAGAAAGAAAGAAAGAAAAAAAAAAAAAAAAAAAGCCCACAAGTCTCATGAGACAACCTACAGCCAACTGTATAACAGAGTGCCCGGAGCAGCCTGCAAGCACCAGCGCCAGATGGAGGGACAAGATCAAATAAAGGACTGCCTTCTAAAGCAAGAGTGCTCGTCTGAAAAAAGCAGAAAAATAATAAAAAAAAAAGAATAAAATAAAATATGCGCAGAAATAGAACAGTGCTGTGGAAGAAGCAGACTTCTTCTGCATCAGCTTTGCATCTCTCCGACTGCATGAGCCGCTGTGTGTGATGGTTTTCACTGGGACACCACTGGTTTGCTGCCACGGTGATTAGTCACTTCAGATGCTGCACGCTTCACTTGACAAGGGGAGCATTGACAACGGGGAGGAGGAGGGTGAAGCTCTGAATACAGATATTGACCAAAAAAAAAAAAAAAATCAGAGATAAAGCCTGCAGCTCACATTCAAATGAACAATACCACAAAGGATTTAGTCAATGGAGGAAGAGACCAAAATACAAGATGAGTCCCGATTTCCACTATCTCTTTCTAGAAGAGCAATGCATTGACAGCCCCAATGATGTAGCAATATCAATAACAATCGAATTATGCCATTTTATACAGACAACCAGCCGGATGAAGAAGCTACACTTATCTTCCAAGACACAAGGTGTCAGTAAAGGGCAGAGCCAGCCATACTCACGACTTCCGTCAACAACAAGGGGCCCAGCTCCGTGGATCAGGTTCGTGGATCAGGTTCGGGACGTTTCTTATGACAGAACTTAGATGTTGCATCTCAACAGGGGAGCGGCTGAGGAGAATGATCTGCATCAAACGCACGCTTGGGCGGCGATCTGCTCTCAAAGTCTGGCGGACGCTCGCCCCCTGCAGATGTTTCCACGCTGAACTGGTGACAACGTCTTTTGTTTTGTTTTCTTTTGTTTGTTTGTTCTTCCGCGACGCGCACTGGTGCGTTTTCGCCGAAGCCGCTTGCGCCCTGACCTCTCTCCTCCCCTCCTCTCCCCTCCCCTCCCCTCCTCTCCTCTCCTCTCCCCCGACAGGTGAGGCACGAATCCCGGGGACTTCCCATTGTCCACCACAGCAAGTACGTGTGCGACCTCCCGGCCACTCACAGATTCCCGATGGGCAAGTTCCCCAGGGTCCTGCACTTTCTCATCAAAGACCAAGTGATCGCAGAAAACCAGGTGGGTGTGCGCAATAAAAGTGACCGCGACGTGCACAAGGCTGCACGGTGCAATGCGGTGTTTCATGGAATCGTGTAATAGTGCAAGCGTTCCATGAGCTGAAGTGAGCAACGGAGCCCGCAGGTAGATGGATCGAGGATGAAAACGTTCTTTCTGTCTGGTGTTTGAATGTTTGAAGTGGAAGACCTTGCTGATGTGAAGGCCCCTCTCCACAGTAGGTGTGGGTCCCTGAGATTGCCTCTTCAGACTTGCTGAGCCGCGTGCACACAGAGGAATACTTGAGCAACTTCCTGAGCGGGAAAATAAGCGAGCGGGAACAAAGGAGGACGGGGTTCCCCTGGAGCGAAGGCATAGTGGCGCGCTGTCGTTACGAAACCGGTGAGGCGGCGAGCCCGCTGATGAGGTTTTTTTTTTGTTTTTTTTTTCCGGTTTTTGGCCCCCCTCATCCTCTCCCCTCTCTCCCGTTTGACAGGCGGGACTCTGCTCGCCGCCGAAATCGCCCTGCGGAGAGGCTTGGCCTGCAGCACGGCCGGGGGGACCCACCACGCCTTCCCGGCCTTTGGGTCGGGCTTTTGCCTGCTGAACGACTTGGCGGTCGCGGCCAAACACGTGAGCTCGTCGCTCGGAGGCAAGGTCCTGATCGTGGATCTGGACGTGCATCAGGTGGGGGCCGCGCGTTGGCGAAATCCCACGACGTGCGTTTAACCCGCCTTTCTTTCCGTTCAACCGCTCCGCCTGCCGTCTCGTCCGTCCATCAGGGGGACGGCACCGCTTTTATTTTCAAAGAGGAGCCCCGTGTGTTCACGTTCTCCGTGCACTGCGGGAAGAACTTCCCCCTCCGTAAACAACGGAGTGACCTCGACGTCAGCGTGGAAGACGGGCTGGAGGACGAGGAGTACCTCTCCACAGGCAGGTCGAAAGGTCGCGGGGGTTTTTGTCTTCCGAGGCCCTTGAACTAGCCGTCGCGTTGCTTGATCCACAGTGGAGGCGCACCTCCCCTGGCTGCTGGACACCTTCCGTCCGGACCTGGTTCTGTACGACGCCGGCGTCGACCCTCACCGGGAAGACGAGCTCGGGAGGCTCCGTCTGACCGACGAAGGCGGGTACCCCATCGTTGACGCGAACCCCGCCCCCGGTTCGGTTTCGGCGTGACTGAACTTTTGAACGTCTCCCGCGCGCCCCCAGGGCTGTACCGGAGAGACCTGTACGTGATGCAGGCCGTGGCGGGAAGAGGCGTTCCGGTCGCCACGGTAATTGGGGGAGGATACTCCAGGGACATCGACAAACTGGCCATCAGACACTCCATCGTCCACAGAGCGGCGGCGCGGGTAAAGCAACGCAACGGGAGAATGTTCAACACTGAAATCTGAAGGGAAAAAAAAATAAAACATCTCTATTTCAGGTTTGGAAGGAGCGCGGCATGTAGGTCCATGCTTATCTCCACCTGAAGATCCCGATAAGGTTTCAAATAAACAACGAGGCTTCTGTGATGCGTTCAATCGTTTATTGGAGAAACGGGATTCACATGACACGTGATTATCTGAGGGAACAATAAGTGACTGTTCTTCACGCGTACCGTAACCACGAGCGCTCTCCGCCTTTGGTGTTAAGATGGCGTATCGGCACCTCCAATGGGCTCAAACCGACCCACTTCCCTAAAATGATGACGGAGAATGACGCAAGCAAGTTTAATAAGTGAGTAAAAACAAAAGAACGCGCACACGCACACACACACACACACACACAACAGGTACCAGAAGGTCATCGGTCCACACGCGTAGCGACTGGGATGGAGAGTGTCCTTGGCACGACAGGCACGGTAACGACAGCAAGTTTCAAGTTTCGACGATGTTTTGCGTCATCCGCTGACATCGAGCAGCCACGTATTCGTGTTACAGTGCAATGTTACTTCACAGTATATGAGGCGGGGGTTTCCGCTGCCGCGCGCCAGCGGTCCGCTCGGCTTCAACCCGTTGCAAGACGGGACGCCGGCAGGGCGAGCGCGCGCACCGGGAACGACCTTCCAAACAGCGGGTAGACGCAACAATGGTTTCGGAAGATAACCTCTTCGTACTTCTCCGCGTTGGGCTTTTTCTTACTAAGACGATGACGTGAATAACCGCAATGAGGAGTGCTTGACAGGATGGGGTCCTCGTTAAACGCCCGCCGCGCGTTTAATTCGCCAAATAACAGTTTTCCCAGGAGACCGGCGAATCCCAGCCTCGCAGGCCTCTTGTTATCCAGCGTAAACAAACGGCGTTTCATGACACCCCCCCCCCCTTGTGGGAATCGGCATCGGCAGCTTGTACTCGTTTCTTAAGGATTTCACAATAAAAGAGGATGTTAGGTAATCTGAGTGCTGCTTGTTTGTGCAAAAAAAGAAAAAAAAAAATGTAAATATATAAGACATAAGCACTATTAAACACGACTCTGTGCATCTTCTGTTGCTTTAAAACCACTCATGAGGATCATTTACCGGATATGGACCAATTTTAAAAAACTTTTAAGACAATAAAATGCAGCAATCTCACGTCGCTCCTCACCAACCGTGTTTCAGTGCTAAAACCCGAGAGTTAATGCTTTAAAAAAATAAATGAAGGGTTAGATTTCCCACAGCTGAACCTTCTCCGCCACCACGCACCAGTTGGCGTGATCAAAGTAAGCGTGCTTGACGTGGAGCTCCCCGACGTGTTGCTGGATCAGCTGCGCCAGCTCGCCCTCCCTGAAGACGTGGTAGTACCTCAGGCAGGAGGCCCCCGCCCGCTCCTCCGCGCCCGCCGGGCTCTTTGTGCTTCCCCGCTCCTCGCCCCGCCCCCCGTCGCCCCCCTCTCCGGGCTGCGCGACGTTCTGGAGCGGGACCAGATCCGGGAGGGCCACGGAGCCGAGCCCCCGGGCGAAAGAGAGGGAGACGCTCTTGGTTTCTGTGCCGCCGCCGCCGCCGCCGCCATCGCTCTGGGCAGCGCCGCCGCCGCTGTACCCGGGGCCGTTGTGCGCCTTGTGCAGGTCCGGGTCCGACTCGAAGACGTCGTCCTCCGACCCGATCGCCGAGGAGGAGGGCGAGAAGAAGCTCGACACCTGCTTGATGAGGCCGCGCCTCCGCCCCGCCGGGGCCGATTTGCTCCCCTCGGCCTCCCCCGGGGAGAGGGCGCTCGCCTCTCGGGAGAAGGGGCGGGAGATGGCCAGGCTCCCGAAGTCGAGCACCGAGTCGAGGGACCGGGAGAAGAACCACAGCCTCTGCGTCCTCCGCTGCGGCGCGGCGCAGCCCAGGTCCTCCTCGTCCGCCACCGACGATGTGCTTCTGACCTTCCTGTGCTTGTCGCCGTTGTCGCCCGCCTCGCTCGCGCTCTGGGCCGCCGCCCTCCGCCGGGGCCTGCTGAAGCCGGAGAGGGACTCGGGGTTGGGGTTCCACGGGACGAAGATGTCCTGCTTCTCGAACTTCCGCCGCTTCTGCTCCATGGCCCACACGTAGATCATGATGCGTCCGCCCACTCGCAGGGTGCGGGCCATCTCCTTTATTGCTCGGATACGGCGCTCTTTGGTGGAGAAATGATGGATGACTGCGACAAAGGCATTTATTTAGTAAAGCGCTGATCCCGGCCAAGTTTATCGAGGATTTAGTGGACATTTTTGACAACGAGTGTTAAGGATGCACAAGAGATAGACTTAATGTAAACATGTAAACAGTTAAAGTACAAATTTGCTTCCAAAGTGGTAGTTTTGACCAGTTAAAAACATTGAAATATAAAGATATTTAAACGGTATTTCAGCATGTGAGCTGGAGTGTTTGTTTGCTCACTCTCGATTAGACTTTTGCTGGCACAGAATTGGCTGCTTTCCCGATGTTTTATCATCAGAGGCGTAATTAAGTGGCAGCTGCAGCAGTTTCATGCATCACAAATGAGTCATTTCTGCAAAGTGGGACGAGTCAACGGCACTAAAAGCCCCCCCCCTCATGTGTAGCGGCTGCGTCCATTACCTGCAATAGAGAGGACGGCGTCGAAGCAGCCGTCTCGGTAAGGCAAATGCAGCCCGTCACACACTTGAACCTCGTGCCCTTGGCTCCAGGCGAAGTCCACCAGGGGGCGACAGACGTCGCAGCCCAGCTTGAACACTTCCCTGTTGATGTGGAGGTACTTGCCATTGCCACAGCCTGTTGGAGGTGGGGAAACAACACTGGTGACTTCACTGAGGAGGGGGGGGGGGTTGAAATCCGAACGCTCACCGATGTCGGCGACGATGCTCCCGGGCTCCAGGTCCAGCAGGAACTGTCGGACCTTCGGCCAGGCTCTGTAGCGGCTGTCGTTGAAGTACGGGGCGATCCTGTCGTAGACGCTGTGGACGTGGTCTCTCTCGAGCTGACTGGCAGCCTCTTCCATCATGTTCGAGCCTCATGCAGGGACCTCAGAGTCGATCCTGCAGGGAAACGCACACACACGCGCACACACACTTAGACACACGTCTTCAAGCTGACATTCAAAGGATCAAGCTTTCGAATGGTTGCTCCATTTCATGGGGGGGGGGGTAGTGATGACCCCCTGACGGGAAGATCACAGTGGTGCTTGTGCACAAATTAAATTCAGCTGGAAGCCTTCGACAGCAGGTGGATTCTACTATCCCCCCCCACCAAAAAAAAAAAAAAAAAAGAGGCAATGAGCTTCACACTTCAGCATCAAGCTGATGCAGCGCAGCAGCCCATAAAAAACACTTTTACCACCAACAAGAGGAGAAACAAATCACAGCCATCACACCAGAGAGAAACTTCCTGTTGGAGAACATCGCCTCCTATTCTCAGGATGAGCGCACCGGTCTCCGCTTCATTTTATTCAATATACGCGATGAGGTTAATCGGATTCAACGCGCGATCCAGATCAAGGTGACGCTCACCTGTCGAGAGCGGCGCACGCGATGCGCGTGTGTGTGGCTTGTGGTCCATCAAAAAAGAAAAAAGAAAAGAAAAAAAGTCATCTCTGCATTTCAAACTACCAAATGGTTTCTGTTATTGCACGATTTCAGCCCAATTTCCCTCACCGCGTGTTCTCAAACTGTTGTGCCTGGCACCCGCAGCTCTCCACTGCAGCTCTCTGAGATGATTAGGATGCAGCCCACAGCCCCTGCAGTGCTGCTGCGGCTCCCTCGAGCGCGTGTACCCACAGAGACTTCGCACGTTGCAGCGGCGCCGCTATAAAACAACGCCGATGGCACGTGGATGTCGTCGCGCGTTCGCCGGCGGCGGCCGCGGCCCCTGCGTGGAAATCCGCTTCCCCCTCAACCTAAACTCCTCCTCGCCCGCTGACCACCGGGAGATGTTAAAAAAAAAAACCAGATGAAAGAGGGCGTCGAAGACAGCCTTCTTGGTGAAAATACGACTTCAAGGAGGTCGTTTCGAAAATGTCTTCGAGATAAGTTGGGCTGGGAACTGGAACGTTTGAACTTGTGTTCTCTCGTGTTTGAGCACAGAAGCTCTCATCTCCATCTCCATCTGCATTTGAAACTCTTCTCTGCATAAACAAGCGTTTGAAAACGGTCTCGTAAAAATAAACCTCTCTGACGAGGCCGCGCGACGCTGGTGTCATGGGTTCGGAGTCCCATGATGGGATGGAGGAGCCAGCGGCTGCAGGCCGGGGGCCCTCGTATGGATTCCATAGGCTGGTGTGCGAGCAGCATCAAGGAGGAAAGTTCCTCTGGGGTCGCGTTGCATAACGAGCCTCCCCCTCTCCCCCGCGCGTCCTCATCTTTCAACGGCCAATCTCCAGCCTGTCACAATCCGCCTCCTCTGGGAAGACAATCGCTGGGATTCGTCCTTGAAGGCAACGCGCTCGGCCGCGCGTCCAGACCGGCGCCAACGGCCGGCGTTTTCACGACAGGAAGGCGTTCACCGGACCAACCTTGGACGCGTGGCGTCCTTCTCTCTAAACCTCAACGGCCGCGGCGTCTCTGCCTCTCTCTGGCCAGACCTATTTCTGGACCTCATCCCAGCAGAGAGGCAGGAAAACACGGCTTATGTAACAATGCAAATTGGCCTCCCTCTGCTTTATTTGTGCACAATTTCACGCAAGTCCCCCCCCCTCTCTCTCTCTCGTCATGGCTTTTATGGCAGCCCTCCGCTGACGTTACGTAAGCTGCATCTGGGGAGGCCGGGAGATCTGTCTCTGACTGACAATGGGAACTAAAATAAAATCAGAGCTGACGACGTTCACCTGGAGAGAGAGAGGAAAAAAAAAAAAAAAAACCCCTTCAAAACCCCACAATAAAATCATTCATCAATGCTGAATATCAGCCAGTCACACAGATTAGAGGGAATAAACTGAGATGGATGTTCCTGGACCACAAGCCCTCCAGGTCACACCTCAGCGGCTTTAATCAGAGCATCGCAGTTTATTGTGAGGAGACAGGGGCGCTCAGTCATTCTTGCCTGCTGTCTGGAGTCTGGAAACCTCAGGTTTACCCATCAATGATGGTGCCTGCGGATAATCAATAGCAGCATTAGGCGAGAGAGACTCTGATAGACTCCCATCGCCGCTCCCCACCATTTAGTTTGCTCACAGGAGAATGTCAAGCACTGTCTTTAGACAGCCAAAGCAATGAAGCCATGCAACAAAATGGATGCATCTTCTGCTAAACTGATTTTAAGTCGTATTTTTTTTTTTTTTTAAGCAGGCATTGGCGAGTCCTGGAACTAGGCGCAGTTGGATTTATTGAAGTAGTTCTCCTAACTTGACCGCAGCGCTGTTTGGGCAGCACGGTTTGCGCGACATTGCGAAGCCCCTGACTTGCAGAACCCCCCCCCCTCACCGTTGCGATGTTCCGCCCGGTTCTGCCCTCAGGACGCCGGGAGGTGCAGCAAACTTCGCTCCACCGCACATGCGAGAGCCGGTCGGCTTTACATCACCGCGCTGCCGGCGGGACCGCGGCCGCCCAGTCGACACGGCGGCGGCCCGGCGGTGACCGGCGGCATCCCCGATGGCGGACGCGGCGAGCCGGAGGGAGGAAGGCGTCGAACCCAGGGCAGCTGCCCGCCGCTGGACGGTGTCAGAACCAGGAGCGTGGTAAACTCTCCACACCTGTCAACGCACCTGGGAGGCGGCGGGTACAACTTCCGGAAGAGTCTTTCAAAGTAAGCTGCGACATGGGCAAGGGGCAGCTACAGTGGAGGTGTTCTTGTTTTTTAAAAAGAGCGAACTGACGCCGACTTTAAATTGCTATATGGATAGAAGAACAGCGTGGCATGCGTCTGCATGTAGGGGATGGTTGACTTTGTCCTTACCTTCCATTTTAGCATTGCTTACTTGTTGATATTACAGAATCACAATCTTTCACTCTGAATTCAAATATTCTTCAATCAATGTTTTGGCCAATGTTTGGTTATAAAATACTGCGAACGCAGGCTGTGAAAGCCGCAGCTAAGGTGCTTTTATTTGTCGTGATGTTTGGCTTCCGGTCCATGCCTGACCACCGCTGACTTGATTTCCTCGGGTGGTCGTTTGTAAAACGACGACAGATGCGCGACTGGAGAGCCCGGCGGTGGTTGGCTACCACAAACCACGTGACAACCATAATAAACAATGCGAGGTGTCGAGAGGCGACGTCTGCACTCGCTTTTCATACAAAGTCTTTTTTTTTTTTTTTGGAGAAAATGTTCATACATTAAAATTCACTATGATATGTAAATATCACATTTTCTCCATTTGTTTCGTCAAAATGGCCTTTGATTGTCTAAATTGATGTTCTCAGACCCAGAGTAGAATCATACAGAATCATACATTCCCATCAGTTCTGGAAGAGTCTGTGCGTTTAAGCAGACGCACGGCGATGGCAAACATGATGAATTAAATGGCCTTAAGCAAAAGCAAAGGAATAACAAAGGCCAACGGTTTCCTGTTCATCTTGCTTTTCCACATCCGCAAGGGGAATAATAATTATATGAGTGAAGGGAGACATTACCTGGAAAATAAACGACATTGAGTTGTAGCCAGAGCTATAAAAGATCATATTAAACTTTAACATCCCCCTTGTTGGAAAATGGACTGAATTTAAAACCATGAAAAGAAAAAAAAATGTATACATTAACTCATGAATAGAAAATAATACATGTTCAAATGTAAGAGAAACTGTAAGTATAAACGTATCAGAGAGGAAAATGTATGAGGCAAAATTTAGTGCAACTTAGTGTGTTCTAAACACTTCTTTACTGTAAGTGAACATCATGACGCAAAAATCTGCAGGAATGAAATGTGAATGTAAGTCATTTGGTGAAATTAGGAACATTGATTGTGCATGCATGATGCAGTTTAAGGCAGCAAACAGAAAGCCATTTGCTATTCCCATATGATAATCAGCCTGCGAGCAGTCATACGGCTCTCCTCTGTGCACATGTATGATAATGTAACGTGAATTAAAACAGAGCAGCTCTCGGGTCCGCCATCAGTGTGTACTTTAGTGGTCCTCATCCTTCCGCGTTGGCGTCGGCTCTTATTTTGCCTGCCCTTTCTGTCTCCAACAAGGTTAATGGCGGTGATTTAATTGCGGCTCATCTCTGCTCTGCACCATCATTATCATCATCCTCATCATCGTCGACAACACATATGCTCTGCTCCTGCGCCCCATCACAATCACACACCCTGACACCAGAGAAAGCATCCCTACTGAACACACTCTTTCATCTATGTGTAACAGGTGCTGAGAACACATCTCCTCCAGGTTCTGTACATATTATTTGTGTTAACAACGGAAAGTGGAATGGAACACACCTCTGCCAGCCGCCTTAATAAACACCAGAGGGAATACACTCAGTCAGAATGTAATTTCCTGTGAGACACACTCATAATGAATGAACTCAGCCACAGAGGTGCACACCCTTGACCTTACTGTTCTTTGTATTCAGGCTTTTACCTTAAAAGTCAACCATTTTCTACAGTTAGTGCAGTATTGAGCTTTTTTAAACAAACCTTACGATAATGAGGCATCTCTATTTTCTGCAGAAATATATATGTTTTACGTAAAAAAAGCACTGTTTCCCTTTTTCTCCTCTGTAGAGATAAACTGGGGGATAAATTAACATTTGTTTTCATGTTGTTGTGTTTTGTAAAAAAAAAAAAAAGAAAAACATTTGATAAAGTCTGCATTTAATACAAAATTAGAAAGATTTCCATTGCTAATAAAAAATAATTTAAGACATCAATATTTAATCTGAAACGCTTTTTGAAAATGAATTTGTTCTCCTGTGATAGAAAAAATTTATCTACAAAATGTATCCGAAAAAATCCAGCAGCGGCTAACAATAATTGTCTTATTTTTTTCTTGAAGGCAAATTATTTGGCGCGGCCATTTGGCTGTATCAAGGAAACTAATGGAAAGCTTGTGTTTGCTTCAACCTTCTCTGGTTCACGTGGACAGGCTCCTGTGAACTCATGACGATGTCTATAGATATGGGATATGAGAAATGGTCCATCATCTGTGCGATCTTCTGATGCGGAACACCATGTTTGTTCCTCCTAGAAAGTGAAACAAAGCAGCTGTTGTTGCTGTTATTTTAGACCACTGGGTGCTCAAATGACTGAGTTCAACAAGTCTACAAGGCAGTATCACTATACATTTGAATAAAAATGGAGAAACATTCCACCATTTTAATAACTTTATCACTAATAATTAGAAAATTATACCTTTCCAGCTCGTACGGATCAAATTTCCATTTGGTGTTGGGCTCACAGAAGTCCACACTGTATCCCCACTCCAAAGCCTGCTCAGGAATCTGTGTTAGTGTGAAGGAAGTCTGATAAACCCTTGCGTAAATTCACTGACTCACCATGCTGACATATGGCTTCATCTCCCAGGCCTGGATGTTTGTGTTATCGATAATGATCGGCGATCGGCCTTCGTGCATGGCATATTTAGCTGAAAGAGGGAACGAAGCCGTTGAAATGGCGCGGTGGAAACGGCACGAACGCAGCTGCTACGACTCATCGGTCACGCCCGAAAAGCTCTCCGGCGTGAGGCGTCGAAATACCTCTACTCTGGTTCCATTCATGCGCTTCTCCAAGACGCCCTGGGTCATAATGGTAACCGTCTCTGTGAGCAAAGTAGTCATCCGTGCTGAGTATGAGCCCATTAGGACCGGTAAAAAGCAGCTCCCTGGTGGGGAAAAGGGCACACAAATTCCTCATGAAAAGACGCAATTTGGTCTTGGAAACGTAGACGTCTGTATATACTGAAAGCGTTAATTACCCAGAGTCAAGGTTACCTGGCCAGCGTTGATTTCCCAGATCCTGGAAGCCCCCTCATCAAGATCAGCACCAGTGTAGAATGGTATCCATGAACGGGATCAGGTGTTTGGCAGCGGTACTTCCACAGGTGATTTTCGTAATCTCGAGCCTCAAATCTGTCAAAGCCATCGTCGAAGTCGCGCCACTGTTGTCTCCTGTCTCTGGACAGTCCTGTGTTTACATCATGACCTGAGTGTGGAAGAAAGCTGCAGCCTTGCTCAGAGTCTCGAAAGGGATCCCGCGATGACCGGCAGCTTCCGTGTGGAGGTGGGAAGTGCTGCGGAGTTGGACGATGAGGATGTTGGGCTGCCATCGATGACTCGACCCTGCTCGGATCCTCGTGCCATGGTTGGTGTTGCGGATACGGGAATGCTGGTAGGTGATCAAGCGCTGGTCTGTGGTGTCTTAGGTTTGGTGACCTCGGTCTGTCGATCATTTCGGAACGATGCCAGCGACTCGGATTCGTAGAAGCCGCGGCGTCCATCGGGTCCTGTGGTCTTCTATGGAAATATGGCTCATTTTGATACCAGTGGGGCCAAGATGAGGGTCTCTCCCTACCCCTTTGCTGGTCATAGAATGGTGTTCCCACTTCAATCCATTTGTTTCTATCTGCGCAGTTTGTGCCGGGTGATGTTACAGGAGGTGGGCGCGGTTGATCAGGACCTACTTTTGAGTCATCTCCAGCAGCATTGGGTGCATCTATCTTCTCGATCTCCTTATAAAACTCATCCAGGGTGTCGTCTATGTTAGACTTGGCTGCTTTCGGAGGGAACTCTGGACCGATGAAGTTGGTGCTGGTGATCCCTACCTCCTTCAAAACCCGCTGAATCGCATTTTTATCGGGGCTGGCCCTCAGGAAGCTCGTTTCTTTGCTGGTCTCGTCATTTTGAACATCTTCTGGTTTCTGATGAGCACCCACCAACGACTCCTCAATGTCAGCCGTCGAATTGGAAACAGACATCTGTTGAAAACGAATCCGACATTAATGCACAGTGGAAGTCAAATCGGCGTCACTATTATTATTTATTTAGACTTTGGCAGTGAGAGTATTATGAAATCTCACTTTGGGTATATTTATCTTCACTAATGTAATGTAATGTTCACTTAACCAACATATGCCGTTAGCTAAAACACCCCCACACAAAGAAGCTGTAAAACAACTATAATTAATTAAACAAATGCAGAAAGTGGTTTGTAAAGACTTACTCTGGACACCTGATGTGTTTAATAAAGACTACGTCAATAAAAAACACAATTAGAAAATTCCATGTTCTGGTGCTTGTTGTTATGGCGTATTCTTCCTCAGTGATTAAAGAGGCAGCATGCAGCTCTGGCGCCCCCAGGCGGACAGGAGTCATCGACAGCAGATTACATGTACATCTATACCATAGGTGTCGACCGCTTTGTCCACCGGACAGAGAGCTCATGGGAGCTGTGGATCGAGAATCAGAACCACCCGGTCCATGGGAAGCAGGTCTACATCAGCCTGTCACTTGGCTCTTCCCCGCCGACTCGGCAAGTACCATTGGACAACGGTACTGCTAGAAACCCGACTGTGCCTCCATCGTGTCCCCAGAATATGACTGGGAGCACCCAGGGCCTGGAGCGGTGAGGAGTCGTGATGAACGTGTGATGTAGACATAAGCGATGACTGGTTCGGCATATCAAATCTCAACTTCATTGAGAACGGGGTGCAGAACTGGCTCTGGCACCGACGGCTCTCAGTTGATGACCGGAGCGCCTTCGTCCCCGATGCAATCTCGTATGAGCAAACAGAGCAGGCCAAAGATCAGGATTTATGTTTTAACTGTAGTGAAGTCATAACTTTTTTTAATGAGTAAGAAAAAAAAAAAAAGAAATAAAGAAAACTATACATAAGCAGTGTTTAACTTTACAGACTTAACCAACATGTAAAAGCTGAGTGTCGATCATAGCCAGTTCCTCATCTTTCACCCACTGGTCATCCACAGGTGCACTGGAAGGTTTTGGGGTTGGAGTCTTCACCGTTTTTAAAGCGCCAGGGGTTTCAGATCGGCGAGGAGGAATAAATGTCTTTTTTAAGCTGGGAGAAGGTAGCGAGCTCAGAAAGGAGAGAGGTGGTGGAGACGGGATGCGGGACAGATAGTCGAGAGCTTTCCTCTTCTTAACAGTGCTTGGGTTCCTCTCTGCTGAACTGCTAGCAGAAGAGTTCCTGGTTACCGGCGTGGAGAATCCAAGGTTTCTGCCTGGCTGCTGACATATGACCTGGAAAAGGGATTCATTTTAGTTTTATTTTATATTAGAGCTACAGATTCCAGAGTGAATTAGCTCTCATTCACCTTTGCGTCTCCTCTTCTGTCTACAGTAGAAAATGGAGGTTGCGCTTGTCCAGCTGGAGAAGCCATGGTGCTCAGGCCATCAGATTTGATCAACTGTGAAAGCTTCTCTTCAGCATGCACAAAAAAGTTCTCCTGGCCCTAAAATATTTTAGAATGATTGGTTTCCTGCATCGGAACAGACTGTGGGAAGCTTCGTAGGTTTGTTCCATCACTGTACCTGAACCAGGGCTCTGAGCTGGCTGAAGGATTCCTGCAGATGAACTTCTTTAGGGTTTGTGGAGAAGATGGTCAGATCTCCAGCATACACGACTGGAGTGGGTGAAGTCAGCTGACCTCTCAGCTGGAGGTTGCTTAGAGCCAAAAGGACACGTGGCTTTATTACGTCTTCCAAGCCAGATTGGGCGAAGCTGCTGAAACAGCGCACTTTTACAAAACTCTGTTTCCCATCAGCCAGGTAAAACGCAGGGGAGAAGCCTGTGATCAAGAACGTATGGATACTCACGTTAGGTAACAACACAGAGCGTTCAATTATCAGTCATTAAAAGAATTGCCAACCTTGTCCATCTATTATACTGATAACGTATCCAGTGAGATCAACCTCGCCACACAATGAATGGAATTCTGGATCTTGGAGATTCACAAAATTTGCAGAGACCCTCGGCTGAAAATAAGTTGATAGCCAGTCCTCAGATGCCTATATAATAAAAAAAAAAATATATATCATTCAACCAATACATCCTATAGTCTTGTACTAAAATAACATATATATATATAATCTATAATTACTATATATAAATTCCATTTAAATATTGAATGAGCCCATTATAGTTTCCTAACCTGGAGGTCCTCAAACTGTGTTTTTTTTGTTCCTGTTAGCTGAACGGTTGTTTTTCCAGCCAGCTTCTTTGAGTCTGAAGTGGTGAGATTATACACCTTATATCGACAGCCTTCCTTCAGTAAAGACTGGAGCTCTGAGGAAGGCCGCCAAAGGCTCAGCTGGTAAACTGCAACAAAAAAGGCATCATTTCAAATATCATTTCATCACACACATATACATACATATATAAATAATAAAGACTCACCACTGCCAGACTGGTCCATGGAGTCAGCAATGCAAAGCCTCCAGACAGGTGCTACATCTCGCTTGGGACAGCTCCCCGCACCTTCCTCCGCAGATTCTACAGCGCGCCGGTAGCGATCCTGCAGCTCCGCCTGCTTCTTCTCCATCAGCAGACGTTTGTAGTTCTGCAGAGCTTCCGCCTGCTGCTCAGTCAGATGGGCCTTGGAACACATTTACCACAGGCCTCGGGTTAAAACGCAACTCCAAATGTATTCTGCTTTCTGTAGATGGAAATTCACCTCAAGGTAAGCCGGGTCATCGCCCACTGCTTCGTACAGCTCCTCTCCATCTTGAAGGTTTGTCATATCTTGACCATTGATTGTCCGTCTTCTGCCCTGAGGTTTCCTTTGACCTGAATAGGACGGTTTGTCACAACAAATGCCATTCCAATCCTGTTTAAAGTCACTAGTCTCACACACACACATACCTCTTTCTTCCTTTTCAAATTCCGCTTGAATCTTGTCGAACAAGATCTCCATAGCTTTTTCTTTGTGGACGTTGTATCGTCTCGCCTCCTTTTCTTCAGCTCGACCTGAACGGAACACAGCGCCCCCTTCTGGTTTCCTCTCCATCCACTAAAATGTACAACAAGCACAAAAATAGAGTTTCAGGACAGGTGACACAGTATGCAAAGGCGCACGCACGACTGCACTCACCAAGATGGGATAGCTTCTCAGTATAATAATATCCACACATCCTACTGGTCCTCCGCTGCCGTACAAAGACGAGACGGGAAGCAGGAATGGCCGTGGGTCCCTGTGAAATCCCAGTTTAGAATCCCATCGCGCTGGTCTGGTGCTGTTGGCGCAAATCTAAACATATAAAAGACTGTCAGTGGAGTTCTTCGCGTACGTACCCTCGTGGTCTCTGTGTTAAAGTACCTTAAGCATGAGAGAATCTGGGGCCTCCAGAGGGGAACAAGCGTCCTGTGCTCCGACTAGCTGAGCGCCATGGACGATCAGCTTCCCACCAACCGGCAGTCGACCTCTGTGAAGCATGGAGGTCAACGGTCCATCCAGCTGCGCCTTAATGGGATACCATCCGTCGGTCAGCCAGACCACCGCACAGGTCTTTTCAACACTTGGGTCTGCTCCTAGAGTACTGACGCCCCCACAGCTCTTTTGTTGCAGGGAGCTGCCTCTTGTGACAACCCCACAGACACACAGGACCAGAGTTTTAGCTGCTGTGTCGTCTTTCTCCATTATTTTTCTGAGAGCTGGCCTGCGACTGTGGTCCACCTCTATGTCATATCTAAAAGGTGGAGAAACGTGCTTTTGTTAGCATTTCAAGCACAAAAGCACATTTACTAGCTCAAATCCTGGTATATACCTGTACTTAAGTTGTAGGAGGACCTGCTCTGGGGTGAGACAGAGGCTGCCCATCTGTTCTGGAAATGACCTTTCCGTGGAAGCTTGTTTCCATACAATCCAGCGGTAGTGATTATACACCCACTCTTCACTCATTAGCTTAGGATCCACCCCTGGGGTATCACACAAAGCTCTGTGGAAAATGTAGATTAAGATTGGGCTCAGGTTTCCCATTTATAAGATTAAACTATTGTACTTCAGTTTCACAATACCGGTAAAACTCTTCTTTTCCTGCCGTCCCGTCATTCCTGGGAATCAACCATCCTCCGTCGGCGAGCTGTATGCCACCTTTATCTCTGAGAGACTCCAGTTTAACAAACTGCAGTAAACTGAAGCGAAATGATTCCGCGGTCTCACTGGTGATCTCCGACACATTCAGAGGAACCCCGAGGCTGTACAGCTGGAAAAACAACGGTACAAACGCGTCAAAACCTCCTTGTTCCTCACACGTTCTGACTGAAACGGATCGGTGCTTGCCTGTTTAGGAGTGTAGCGCGCAGGGGGGTTTCCGTTTACTGCAACTTTAAGTGGAATCCTGGTCACTCCGGCCGTTTTGTTCAGAAACAAACTTCCCGGAAAGGGGCGAATGGTCTGGCGCTTCTTTTTCCTGATTCGCATATCCTGCATATCCCGTGCCAGCTCCACATAGTGAAGATGCTGTTCCAGGCCTGGAAACCACAAATACACCATTATGACACCTCTATTCTGTAAGGTGGGCTTTCATTTTGACTTTACAGAGCCCGTTTACCTCTGTCCTCCACACACTCTGCCTTTGAGTCCTCTGAACCACGGCCGACCTGATGATGTGGACTCATCACCAGATCATCTTCTGCAGTCTCCACAAAGGTCACCGGCAGAGTGTCATCTGCAGGTTTATTACCCGTCACACTGACTGAGCGTTTTTCAGTGGAAGGTGCAGAACAGCGGTTGGTGCTACAGGGCGCTACAGAGCGATGTTTGTCCTCCACCTCCTCTGTTTTCGAAGAATTCCTCATTTTTTTGAATGGAGGCACAAATGCAGACGGAGTTCTCATATCATCCTTCAGCGCCGTGCTCTTCGGGCTCTCCGACTGCGTGTTCTTTATAAATGGTGGAATGAAGGCGGATTTCTGAGAATGTGCCTCAGTGCTGACTTTCAGAGCTGACATATTTGTTGGTGTAGTATTTGGCAGTTGGGTTTCCATGTAATTTCCCCCACTACTACAAGGTATAAAGAGACAGCACATTGAGATAAAAGCATCAGCACCTGCATCTGAAAACATACTCCACAACAACCTTACCTGTGTGGTGTGGTGATGTTGGGGTGAAAAGACACACAGTACTTGAAAACCCTCCTGTCTCTCATTATGCCTTCATCAAAGACAATGAATCAACAATTACTTCAACAATAAACTATGCCAAATATCTTATCGTTTAAGAAATCTACCGTTGGGAGTGCATTTTTCTGGACTGAGAGTCGAACCTCTCAAGCCGTCGTCAGTTCTGTCAAATTCTTCTAGCAGACGTCTTTTCAGGGGAGGCTGGTCTGGAATGAAAACAGCAGCGCGTCGTCTTACAGGCAGATTCAATAAAAGAGTCAGGTGACGTCATCTGCGCAAATACTTACCGGTCACATGAGGGTCGTGGACCGACCTTTTTCCTTTTCTTTTCCTGTCATGAGCAGATCCGTGAGCGGGCTGAGCATCATCATCCAACAACAGACTTTCATCCTCCAACAAAGCTTTCGTGCAGTCCAGAGCTTCCTGGGCGAGGAACCTCTGTTGGGTCTCACTGCAGTCACTCATGTCAAACGACTGAAAGCAGAGAAACGACGCCTCATCTGCTTTTGTGACGTTAGATAGTTCGGTCCTCTTTAGCCTTGATGTTTCAGCACTAGAGCCGAAGGGAGAGTGGCTCACCCCGGATGAGGTGTTTTCTCCTTTCTGTTTATTCACAAGGGAAGAGGCAGACTTGACTCCATGAAGGGAATTTTTGTTACCAGCTGTTGGGAGATGTCTCGGCTTTAACAGGGTGTCAGTGTCCAACCGGCTTGTTGAACAGGAGTTTAAAAAAGCACTTTGCCCATCAGGAATGTCATTCAAAAGGCTTTTGGCTTTCAAAAGACTTTTTTGCGAGACGTGAACTTTGGCTCCCCCTGCAGTACTGAAACCGGAATGAATAATCCCTGTATTCTTGAGAGCGTCTTCACGTTCACCCGTGTTTGTGTCTGACAATTCTGCACTCAGCCTTACAGCCTGCACCTCCCGGGGGGTCTCAGGTGAAAAGGACATATTTTTCCCGCCGCCTGCGAGAAATCGCGTCTCGGAATGGTTTGTTTTATCCCCGACGTGTTCACTTTCACTAAAAAGACTCTTGGCCTTTCGCAGGGCTGCAGATGAAATGTTGTATCCTTTGCCGCTGGCTGTCTGAAATCCACAATTCTGCGCAGGGCAAGTGTCAGTTTGGGGTTTCTGGTGTTCCTTTAGATGCTCCACTGTCACGCTTTCATCCAGGAAAGACTTTGCTTTCATCATTGCTTCATCTGACACAGATACCTTTCTCCCACTGGCCGTGCTGAATCCACAGCCAGTGGGTGGGACATTGTTAAAAACCTTGCTGTGATCCATCTCCTTGTCACACCCACTCACAGCTGAAAGAGCTTCCCTCTGCCCGACTGAACAGTCATCCGCAATATCACAGCCTTTAAATGAATAATCCGATCCTTGGGCTTCTGTAGTTGGAACAGAAAACTCTCTTAAAAGGTTTTTGGCTTTTAAAATGCTTTTCTGTGAAATTTGAACTTTTGCTCCGCCTGCAGTCGAGAAACCACAATGGTTTTTCTGCTTATTTTCAGCGTTGTCCCCTTCTGGCTCATCGCGGGTTGCTCGCACAGTCTCAGCATCCGACGTGATGTCGCTAAAAAGAGCTTTGGCCTTCTGGAGGGCTTCAGATGAGCAGCCTGCTGCCTTGCCACTGGCTGTACGGAACCCAGAACTACTGGCGGGTGGATCAGCGACGGGCGCCATCGGCTGCATTTGCTCTTTGCCCGTTTTCACTTCGTCCTCACCACAATCCTGCAACAACGACTTTGCCTTTCTGAGGGCTGCATGTGAGATGGAAACCCCTTTACCGCTGGCTGTCTGAAAGCCAAAGGTTTCCAGCGGGGGCGCCGGTTTTTGACTGTTAGTACGCTGATTTGTGTCTTCTAATGTACTTATGTCATTGAAAAGACAATGGGGAGCTTTTTTAAGTGCCTCAGCAGATACAAGGACCTCGTCTCCACTGGCTCTACAGAATCCATTTCCGGGGTTTGTGACACGGGGGGAAGAGGGACCGACATGTTTCGATGACGCGCACATAAAAGGAGATGAAACTGCTGTTGTAGGTGAGGACAAGGTTGCGCAATTTCCATTTTCCAAATCCTTATGGCCTGTACTTGGACTGGCTTCCCTTTTTTCTAACTCAGAGTTTTCTGCTTTCAGACAGTTGAAGTTAAACCCTTGAACATTTTTACATTGCTGAAAGGCAGACTTACGATTGTCATTCCCAGATACAGGTTGCGTGTCCTCTTTGCGCCTCAATGATGTGTCACAGCTGTTCTCAACAGTGTCACAGTCACTAAAGAAAGCAGCTGCATCCTGGAGGGCTTTTTCTGAAACAGAAATTACTTTCCCGCTGGCCAACTGAAACCCATTCTGACACTTGCTCATGTGCATGTCGCTGTCTGTCCCTTTATCATTTGTCACATGTCTCTTTGAAATTACTGAATTACGGGACTCCTCATTAAAATTCAACAGTCTAGCACGACTGTCCGTACTGACATCAGGGTGCGTTTTAGAGTCCACTCTGTCACTTTGCTTGCTTTGAGATGTTCCACTGAGAAAATGCGGCTCCAGATCTGCAAACAAAGCTTTGGCTTTGCTCAGGCACTGCTTTGAAACTTTCAAAATATTTCCTCCTGCGGTTTTGAACCCAACATCGGGCATCAAATGATTGTCCTTGTCCAGAAGGTGTTCAGTACACAGAGCTGTACTCGTGCCTTGAGTGATCCTCGTCACATCTTTAGCTGATGCACCGTCCTCACACGTCCCATTGGACATTTTAAATGGAACTTCTGACTTTTCGTCTCGCGTCGGGCGTTTCTCAGCATCGGAATTGAAGCTGTCATCAAAATCTATACCCGTGAGGAAATCAGCGTCGAGGTCTTTGTCAGGTTTTTCAGGGCCGGTGGTATTTTCTCGACAAGGCTGCGCTGCCTCTGCAGTCCGGAATTGTGTAAACTCAAACTGACTGTCTGCGTCTTCCAGCAGCGTGCACAGCTCGGTCATGTCAGCTTTTTGTGAAGCTGTTAAACCCGTTGCTTGGGCGCCGTTTTCCACCTTTTTCCCGCTTAAAGATGCAGTCTGATTTGAATTAGAGGTGGTATGTTTTGCTGATTCATGACTCAATCCAAGTTCATCCTTAGAATTGTGGATGGATTTGTTGTTTGGATCGATAAAGGTCTCTTCAAAGACATGTTTGGCTCTCTCCAGGTTGGCAGACAAAACACATATTCCTTTATTAGACGCGGTCTTGAATCCTGATGCAACAATGTTAGGACACGTTTTCTCCTTGATGCCCGGATCTTTTTCACAAGGTGACATCCAATTAACAGGTCCTTTGGCACTCATGGACTGCTCCGCCTTAATGACTGGACAGATGCTCTTATTCCCCAAACAGTTATTTCCCGTTTCTTCACTTGAAGCGGTCTTGAGAGCATCAGTTTCACAAACGGATGACATGGTAATATGAGTGCCATTGCCAGCAGCAGACTGAAATCCGCTGTCACTCATTGTGCTCTCGTTGATACGACTGTTCTGGTTCGATGCGATAAGAGATTTAACAGTCACATCACACTCATGGGAAACATCTGCCTGCCTTTCCTTATTTGCTCGTTTTAAAGCTGACAGACAAGCTGATGGAGAGAAGCCATTCAGAGCAGCATCCTTAGCTAAACTTAACTCTGGTATTTGACTGAAGTCTTGCGCAAAATCTTTGGAAAGCTGTGATATGTCAAGGTCCTGGACCTTTGCTTTTACAGAGGGATGAAGGCTTGCTTCAGAAAGGTCTGCCTGACATTTTGTAGCATTCTCCTTCACACTGCATCCGCTAACTTGTTCTGGAGCTTTTGCCAACGGTGTCACATTCACATCTTGCTGAATTACTGGAAATGATTCCCCTTTCTGAGAATGGGTGTCTGCTAGACTTTGCCATTTAGGAGTCTCAACAGTATAAACAAATTTTCTCTTTTTCTTAGTCACACCAGTGTGCCTGGTGTTCACTCTTGGCCTCCCTTGCTCACCACAATTAAAGTCACGCTGCAGTTCTTCTGGAGCTCTTGAGTTATTCCCCACTTCTTTTGCAGGAATGTTATGATCATATGTAACTCCAGTGGAAAGTGGGATTTCAGATAAGCTCAATGGAGACCACTGGGTAATTCCAACATCTCTGGTTTTTGGAAGCGGGGGTGGTGGATGTATTTCAGTTTCCTGATGAGCTGCTTTCTGCTCACTAGATACAGTGGGGTCTGATGTTCTCAAGTCAGCAGAGATGGCTTCATCGTTTGTTTCCTGAGCCATTTGTTTCCTTTTGACTCTGTCAGTTTTGACTTTTCTCAGTGTTGAACTAGGGTTTGTGAAAAACACAGAAAGGACATCTTCTGCTCCTTCTAGAACACTTGCCACAGTGTTGCGAAGTTCTTGGTCCTCAATAGCATCTGGTAGTTTCTGCTTCCAAACAGAGTCGCTCTGATCACTCTGGGAGGGATTAGGACCTTCTGGATTATCATTGCCACCACAGTACACACCTGGTGACCACAGAACAGTAATCAGGTACTTACAGCATCACCCTGTATATTGCTAGAAAGTCAAAGAAATAACACAGTACCTTTGTGACCAGTGGTCAAGTCATTGTTTTTGAGTGATCCCGTGCTGACAGCTCTGGTGGCATTTGAAAGAGAAGGAAAAAGCTTCCGAACAAGCTGAGATAGAAACATCAAGCAAAAAAGAGAATTATAAAGTGGCAGCAAACTATTATAATATAATTTAATAGATATTTTTTATCCTTGGAAATAAAAACGAAAAATGTATCGTGTGGTATATTGTGGCTTAATTGTGTACTCACAACAAAATTTCTGTCTCCAGACAAGCTCACTGGGGAGGGACTCTCATCAGGTTTAGCTATAAGTTTGAGGAGACATATTCAATATAGGAAATTCCACAAAATGCATTATAAAATCATAATAGTAAAGACTTACATAAAATCAGGGTGGATGGGGGAGGGGTGTTCAAAGAACTGGTCCATGAAAAATCAGGATGAATCTCTGCACCAAGGCTTTCAGATATATGTTTGGCGTAACTGGACTGTTTCACAAAAGTGACGGAAAAAGGGAGTCTTTATTAGCGTCCGCTGAGGCACACGTAAAATAGACAATATCACATTATCACCATGGTGATATGCATGGTGATGCTTACTGGAATATTTTGTGATGCATCCAGGATGCCTTCATACATTGGAGACCGGATGCTAACAAAATAAAAACCAAAAAAAAAACAGTACAGAACACAAATACATCAGGAAACTGTTGCAGCAGATGCAATTATATTTGAACTCACCCATTTTTTGATATCTGCAACAGATATGGACTTTGTGTGGGCATCCACGGTAACTTGTCATTTTCTAGGTTGTTCCACAGAGAAATATTTTATAAGTACAATCACTGAATTGCATTATTTATCCCTGGGAGAGCATTATTTATTCCACACTTGTATGGCATGTGCTAAAATATCTGGTTTACATGACTGAAAATATACATTCACACAGAAGCTTTTCGTGAACTTTACCGTGTCCATCAGAGAACGACTGCTCCCCCTCAGTTTCTGGTGACACACCTCGACAGTGTCGGAACACTTTGGGAGTTGAAAACAACTGACTATCTGTGGTAGGTTTAAAATGGCCCTCTTGGTTGGGACAGAGATCATCCTGATTGGATATGTTTTCCTCACTGGTCAAAGTCTGAGACGTCAACACGTCAAACCACTCTGGGTCCAGTGGTCCCAAGTCTGGGGAGGAAATCAAAGAAAATCGCTGAGGAATTCAGCTCAAAGCATGTCATTGTTGTTCAGATTCCTAAAAACTAATGCCGCTGGCGTGCATGGCCACGATTTCAAAGAACATGACATCAAACATGGAGATATATTCCTTTTTGTTTGTGAACGAGTACCTTTCCAGATTTCATCCTTGAAAATCTCGTAAAGGTTCTTTGAGTGCAAGTCCATTCCAGTCGACGTAAACAATGTTTAAACTGCAATCTGATGTCCGTCTGGAAACACAAATTGCGATCACAATTCACATTAGAAACGTAATAAAAATGTTTGACTACTGTTGACAGTCTGAACAATCTACATCCAGCTTTAGCCACGTTGCTTCACATAACAAACTAGAAACTAAATGACACTCACTTACCATGTCGGTGTGTGGTGTTAACTTTCATTCCTCCATTGCCCTCTTAACAAAATTTGAGAGAAATAATAAAACTAAGAGAAAATATGAGTTAAATACAGCGTTAAAGAAGCTAGCCTAGCTTCTTTCTCCTTCGTACTAAACAAACCTCGCGCGCCGCATAGCCGACTCACCAGGACTTCAAAATAAAAGCTTTGTGGAAAATATTCCCTTCAAAACTTCCAATAATTTGATCTGATTAGTTCATTACTGATAAAGTGAATTTCCCTTTAGCAAAACCCAAGGCGGTTATATGCACACATGTGGCAATCAGCCAACAAACGCTTTCTTAAAATGTACAAATCACTTATTTGGAAGATTTAACCCGAGATTCCGAACTTCCCCTTCCGAAGTGTGTCCCCTTCGCTAGGGGAAATAGTCGAGCTCAGAGTTCCACTGTCACATTTTTTTTCATCTTCGAAAAAAAAAAAAATCTGATTTATGCCAGAAAAAAAACAAGACAAGACACACTTAACAAATAGAAGTTTAATTTTCTTCTTTGCACCTGTACGCAGAGCACGAAAATACAGCAAATTGCAAAGGCATTAGTATTTACAAGGCGAGAGGCTTGATCGAGATATCTTCACTCTACATTCAAACCAGTTCAGGTCATGAAATAAAAGATTCCCAGTAAAGCCTCCACAGCGCTATTTACACGGGTTTCTCTTCAAATTCAATTTCCAATATTCCCTCATAAACATTGCTATTTATAGCACGCAAAATCTGCAAAATTGGCAGGCATAACAAAGTCTGTTTTTACTTCCTACAAATCTAGTTGAATAAAAGCCTATTTAAATTTTTGCAAATATAAATAATTTAGTTATAATGGCTAAAAGCTGCACTGTTAAGGTCACCAACCCTGCAGCATGTAAGTCTAGGAGATATTACAGTAGTTTGCAGCATGTTGATGTAATTACAGTAAATTATTACGCTTTATATACATTATTGATCATTCCATCTGTGACAGTTGCCAGAGTCATTAACACCCCCCCCCCAAACAAACACACTCTCATAAAACAAATTATTCATACAAAGATGAAGCATCCCTTATCTTGACAATGTGTTTGGGAATTCTAACGCTGATGTTTAAATACATTCTTCATGGTACAGTAAAATACTTGCACTTCACTCACAAATTGCACATTTCCCTTGAAAACAATGAAAACAATATAACTGAAAGAATTATTTTTGCTTTGGTATATTTTTTATATGTGAAACCTGTTGACCTCAGTAGCAAATGGCCATTTTATGACTATTTGTAACAGTAGTGCAATAAAGTTTGCAAACTCATCGTCTCTCATATAAAAAAAAAACAAAAAAACAAAACATATATACGTATATATGTACGTATATATAAAATATATATAGTTGCACATCTGATAATTTGAAATTTGGATGTGCTTTTCCTGCATGTTAACCATTGAGATGATAGCAGCAACCCCAGACCGACAGTTGTCCGACATGGATATCAGAGAGTAGATCCTGAAACTCTGGAGTCTGGCAGGAAAGCAGTGATGGCTCTGTAGCCCTGGGCCCGCCGGATCATATCACGGATCTCTCCATTAAGTTCCATCAACTTGATGGATATTTCCGTCAGGTCCTGTTTTGGGCCCACCAGAGCAAACGTTCCCGTGTGACCTAAAGTTTGATGCCTGAAGTAGATGTGAAGTAAGGTCTGGACCTCGTCCTCAGAGCAACTGCCGAAGATGTCGTTAGGCCACGCTGTCCTGCAATCAAAAATAGGTTTGTTTGTTTTTTTTGTCTGTTACTGAAGATATTCAGTAGTGCTCAGATCTTTACCTGCACTCGCGAATGTAACGTATGGCCATCAGAAACCCATTGTTCTTCAGACACTCCAGGATGGCCTGAACAGCAGCCTCGGCAGTGGGGAAGGTGGGCTCGGGGCAGGAACCCCCGCGGGTACCAATGTCTTCATTTGTCAGTGAGGCTGCTACTAGCCTCAGGTTGCTCTTTAACTCACTTAGCTCTCTGGACATATTTGTCAGCTAAAGCAGGTAAGAGGCAGAAATAGTTAGATTGGCTTGGCCTGGATACGAGAAGAAAAAAAAAGATAATCAAGTACCCACCTCGGGAATAGAGCTTATTGCATAGATGTGTTCGATCAGTTTACAGTAGGACTGAAAAAGCAGGAGCAGTTGAAAGTGGAGTTTGTAGAGTCTTTGGCAAAGCTCCAATTGCTGAGAAAAAAAAAAGTAAAAAAAGAACATACATTATAGAAAGAATGATCAACAAACCAAAACATCAATATCTTTCTATTTCTGCACTTGGGGGCTAACTAAGTGACCTCACACAACTGCTGTGGAACAAGGGATACAGATGACAGACTACTTAAAGGAATGCACAAGACTTTATAGGGGTTGAAAACGCAGCTAGAAAAATACAACTTGTAAGATCTATTATGCAACAGGTCTTTCCAACTTACAGCCAGAGATTCCATTTGCTGCAAAGAAAGCATGTTACAGGGCAGAAAAGAGGCAAAGAAAGCAGATGATGAAAAGGTCATGCAGTCCCTCAATATTGACAAGTAAAGGGCATAAAAGTGAAGAAGTTGTTATTCTCATGCAGACGGGAAGTAATGTAAGGGTGGATATATATAAAATTTGATGTGTCAACCAGAAAAAATCAGGCTATAATTATCCATTAACTAATTAGGAAGTGAAGTGAAACAAGCCAAGCACGGTTTTGCCAGCTAGTTAGCAGGGACATGCTCGTTTTGGTGGGCATTGCTTAGATTTAGACCCCGAGCGTGCTTAGATTTAGACCCCGAGCGTGAACAGTAAGCCTATGCTTTTTTTTTTTGTTTTGTTTTGTCTTTCTTTTTTTAGTGTAGCGTGGGTGCAAGTGCAATTTAAAAACGAATGCCCAGCAATGCTTGAAATGGTCACGCAGCACATTCAAATGAGACCATTGACATGGCGTGCAGAAACCCACAACCTGCCACAGAGTGTGAGAGAACAAGAGGTAACACTCACAGAGCTACAGAACCACACAGAAACCGCAATGCATAAAATGCAGAGTGACAGGTCAGTCGGAGATCTTTTTTAAAGAAAGCGTACAACAGCGTTAATGCTCAGAGAGTAAACACATTTTGGGACACAACACATGTGATCGTTGTCTGTCTGCGCGTCGTCCGAGTCCGTTACGGAAGGCCTTACCTTTTCCTCCTGCTCTACGGAATGGCATGCCATCACGGCGCCTCCGGGACTCCTGCGGAACGTGGCCTTGCAGTTATTCAGCCACTGTAAATGACAAAGATCATTACGGCGACATCCGCAGAGGACTTTTGGCCGACATCGAGATTTTTCCAATCTTACAGAGAGAGCCGCGTCCTTTCTGTTGTTATAAGTGTCCAGGTACTCTTGAAGTTCCAGCACGCTGAACTTCATTTTTTCCAGGAGTCCATAAGACATAATCTGTGAACATAAGTGCTCGAGTCAGACGCTTGTGTTGAGATCTCTTGGGTTTGCTTATGGCTGGAAAATTCCGAAGCCTTCCCACCGTGTCTGCGTCGATAAAGAGCGTCGGGCATTCCGAGCATGACGCCAGCATTTGAGAAGAGCGCAGGAGCTTTGATCCCAACCCTCTCAGGCCGTCGCCGAGGTAACCCACAGCATCGCAAGTCAATGAGTAGAACTTGGTTTGAATCGACTGCAATGCAACAAAAAAAAAGAAAAAAAAAAAGAGGGAGAACATAATTTTTCCTCTTGTTCAGTTTAGTTACTCTTTTAGGAGCGGACACTGTGCTCGTACCTGAAATAGTGATGAAAACACGTGGAAAGTGTAGACGGCGCAGGAACCATCCGAGTCGGACACCAGCTGGTTGATGTGACTCCGCCAGGCCTCCTCCGCGTCGTCGCACGCCGTCGGTTGGAAGGCTGCCAGGATGGCGGAGAAAAAGGGCGAGGGCGGCGGCGAGGAGCGAGGCTCGAGCAGGTCGTCCCTCTCTTCCTCGGCCAGACTAAGCGGACACGGGACACCTTGTTACTAAACGTTTCCCGCGCGGTTCCGCCGCGGAGGGGGGGAGGGGGGCGGGGTTCGCCCGCCAGCCGACCTGGGCGCGCAGTTGTCGCCGTCCGAGTCCCCTCTGCAGTCGACGTGCACTAAATCCATGCTGAGGGCATCGCTACAGGGGAATTCAAGGGGCAGCTCGCTGATGGAGAGAGACAGATCGTCCTCATGGGTGCTGGTGTCTCCGTCGTCTTGGGACACCTCGTGCTAAAGTGAAGCAGAGTCTGGTCAGAGACTGGTAACATTCAGTGGTGTGAAATGGTGAGGCAGCATGCATTAAAGGCTGGTTATTGATAAAAAAAACATGTTACCTATGGTACAATTAATATATTACATGTAAAGTGTACACACTAACCTTGTTACAGGACCCTAACGGCACTCCTTGTGGACTTCTTTTATTTCCTTTCTTATCGTTTCATTAAATTTAGTGTGCACAGGTCAATTCCAATTTACATTAGATTTAAAAGCTCGATTTTCTGCACACGTGTTTCGGGACAGGCAATGTGTAAACCTTTAACAAGCTCCCGCATGCCAAGAGGGTTTTAGTTGCCGCGTGTAGCCAACCCACACAGACGCCATAGGTATACACATTGCCTTCGAGAGACAAAGAAGGAGAGTCTTTGTTTCTATGGCTAGCTATGACCTGCTAACATCACCAAGAAACCTCTGCCATGATGAAAAAAAAAAAAACCCACAGCCCAAAGCATTCCGAACTGCCTGCTTGCAAGTTTTAGCTCATTCCACAGCATGCAACTACTTAAAAAAAAAAACAAAAAAAACACACAAAACCCCCCCTGTCAATTCTAAGGGACAAACAGGCAGGAAACATATAAGACAGAACCACGTGAGACTAAACCCAGAACACATACATAAATACCCAAGGCGCTTTTTTTTAAGCAACAGAAAAGCTCCTATTTGGCAAAATTAGTAAAGAATTCCAGTATGGAATTGCGGTAAGCGTTAGTATTTTCCAAAATCTCAGATACTCTGAAGCCCTTATTCACCCGTTGCTTCGAGTTCTCTGGCAGTTGGACCTCGAAACTGGGATGTTTGGTGTTCAGAGGAGTGGAGTCAGCTGAAGTTGTGTCATAAAGAGAGGAGGGAGAGTCCGCGCTGATGTCTGCCGTCGGAGAAAGGCTGACAGTCTGCGGGGACACAGAAGCGAGACTTGTCGGAATCCTGTCGCTGGAAGCGGCACATGTCAGCTTTCAGTCAGCATCGACAGCTGGATGGACACGTGGGCTTCCCCATCTGCAAGCGCCCCTCGGGATCTCTAGCCGACACCGCATGGCAACCGCGAGCTGCGAATAACCGAACGATCTCAAGACAAAAGAGGACAAAATACACTCCCACGGGCAAGCCGTCTACAGCCGGAGAACTGTGCGACGCGCTAAATGCGAAATACTTTACTAACACTTGAGTGACAGCAGAAAAGCGAATCAACAGGAATCACTGTGGACCCCAACCCCCCCCAGAATTCCTAGCATTTTTTCAGGAAGGGAGGGTCACAGCCATTCAATAACAGAGCAGTGGGAGGGAATAGAAGACATTCCTGGATGTGTCTTTTTTACATTTCTTATAGGGTTGGAATTGGATGGATTTTTTATCCATCCATTAATAGAATGTAATATTCATGGCTGAAAATCCACGCTTGCTTCAGCCTCTAGGGGGCACAAGTGTGCAAATTATGAGCGTTCACAGTAACTAATTGCCACTCTGCACAGAAAATGTATTTAAACTAATTAGTGGCCTTGAACAAGTGATGAATTGTTACTTAAAACTGAGAGCTATCTGGATTTATTGCTTTCAAAGACCTACAAATGATGAAGCAATTAAAGTAAAGCTTTCTTAATATAGATTTCCAATTAAGAAATGTTATATAACTAGAGAATATTCACTAGGGTTGACGTGGCAGGAAAATATGTGACTTTCACACAGGCTTTTCACAGGTTGCAATAAAATAAAGGGGATATTATGCTTATGTGTTTCATGATCAAACCATTGGAATATGATAAAAGGTATATTTACAAGCTGCGAGTTGGAGAGTATCTGACTAGCAGACAGGGAATCCTCCTCAGATGACTCATCTGAGTCTTCATGGGTGATTTTGCTGAGAATCGGCAAGCTGCTGGAGAGCTGATTCTCCTCCAGAGGCAACAAGTCACTGCGATCCAGACTGTCAACAGAGTGTCTGCGCACTCCCCAGTTGAAATTGTCCATCGTCTCTCCCTGCAGAAAAGAAGAGACATGAATCAGAAGGCGAGTCAAGGACGGTCTCTTCTCTTTATACCAACACATGCACACTCACTTATACCACACAGCCATGCAGTGCACATTCAGAGAAAAAGACAGGCCTTCCTTTAATTAAACCTTGAACAAAGGCTTCAGTTTGTCAGAGTTCCCTTTTAATCAACATAAACTTTTCAAATGGACCTGAATAGAAATACCAACCAACATTAGAACAAACCTTCACATGAGCAAATTGAAGAACTGGAGGGCCTGTGGCATTGATAGTGAAGAATGGGGCACTGACTTTGGTCTGTATGTGTAGTTTAATGCTAATTTATATTTCTATTGGAAAATAAGACCTTTGATTGGAGAGATGAAGTAATACTTATGCCTTTTCTTACCATTAGTCAATATGAAACTGCCTGTTTTAAAGTACAGTCTCTCATACTTTAATGAGAAATACAGTTTAAGTGCTGTACACGTGGATAAAACCTAGCAAAATAAAAGATCAATTTGTGGGCTATAAAATGTGTACAAAAATATCTAAATAAAAGCTTTATAAAACATGATAAGTATGATCGCTGCAGTGCATCCTGAAATACACATTACACCCATATTTTCCATCAGTGTGCCTCGGTATAAAAGTGTGTGTTGACTAAATTATGCTCACAAGCAGTCACACTATTAAAGAACACAGCAAGTGTGGTGCAGCACAACTAAACGTACCTGCAACTCCTTCAAAGCACAGATGATGAAGACAGAAAAAAGAAAGTGCATTACAAAGAGCAGACAGACCCGACCCACACATGAGCAATTGTTCTCTTTCCAGGTGAAACACTCTCTGTCGGTCAGACTCACCTCCCCATCTTCAAGTTCCACATCCAGGAAGTCAAAGTCCCTGAAGACACGGAACTGCTGCTCAGAAGTGTTGTCGTCCATCGTGTCTGGATCCCGGGTCCCATCGTCAGAGGACACCAGGCTGGGCTGGTGTTCCATGAGGTCCAGCTCCCCACAACTGGAGAATATGACCTAAACAAATAAATCACAGGATTAGAAATGACAGGCTTCGTTTGGAGGGGGTGTTCACTGTGCTTTTAATTTGAAATGTATCTTACTGAAGGATTTTTTGTGAGTCCTATTTCCTGTCCACACAAAGACAAAACATTGACCAATTTTTCCCGTGTTCTCTTCTGCAGAGGGCATAAAAGAATGTAAAAGAAACAAAATTAATACAGCTAGAAATTCATCACCATGCAGATAAAATGCCTTTTTTTAAAAAAAAAAAAATCCTTATCTTGCTGGCATATGAAGATTCTTCACCTCTGTGATAGAACCTAAGGAAGAACTCACCTGTGAAGACTGAGGCCTCTTCCAGCTGACTGGTACCAGGACGTTGTTTGCGGTGGATCCAGAGGAGGTAGAGGAGGTGCTGCGGGTCACTTCTGTGGTCCTGCTCCTCACGTCTTGGCCCGCGGCGCGTTGCAGCTCATCGTAACGACGTCCAATCACGGGTGTCTATAAAAAAAAGGCACATCCAGTTTGACATCGATACAACTTCCAGAGCAGCGCTTATCAAGACTTTCAGTCACTTGGAGTATCTTAAGGAGCTGGAACTGCTTTTTACCTATAGTTTACGCATATTTCTTGAGCACAGTCTTAATAAAAAGTTCCCCCCTAAAAAATGTTGGTATTTAAAAACAGCATCAACCTTAACCTAAAATGTCTTGGTGCTTCCAGTTTGAAAACACAGTGTTCAGTCGCTGGTTCACATACAAATAGGCTGCAGTAAAGAACTGACATCATTTCCTGCCATTCATGAATTACACAAATAGCTCCCTGTTCAGTTCCCACACACACACACACACACACACATACACACACATGCACTCTCTCACTCTCTTACATCATTTTCCAGCTCTGCACTGCATGGCTACGTGTGTTTACTTTTTAAAGTTTAAAGCTAATCTGAAAGGGTTTGCCCAAAAACAAATATCACCATTAAGGAAAAGGAAGAAAGGTTTCCTTTCCAAAAGGCATAACAGGATTCCTTACAACCTCAATAAGCACCACACCCTGGAAAATACAGGAAAAATACTGGAGAAAACATACAAGCGCTGCTCTCTGCTCAGGCAGCAGAGACTTTCGATTCCAGAACTTTCACACAAGATAAAAAGGAAATCTGACTCTGACCTCAGATATGTCAAAGTGGAAATCGAGTGTTTTCCCAGGCAAGGCCTTCGAGGAGCGGTCCCAGACACGGCTGTTGTCCTCATAGGAAAGGTCACTCTGTGGAGACGATGGCTGCACCAGACTGGCCGATCGAGACACCACCAACTTCAGGATGTTGAGCGCTTCCCCCCAGTGGACAGTCTGCAGTCAGAGACGTCAACACAGAAACTCAGCCTGGCACGCGGACAAAAACCAGCGCAAGCGCACGTTTAGGAACAAGCAGCCGCACACGTCTTTCTGTGTGGTTTTAATGCAGTTCTATTTTTGGAGGTAAGAGTTCTGCCACTTGGCTCACAGTGGGAAGCTGGAGGAAAATGGATGCAGTATGAGAATAAGCAGAGGACTAGCCTGCAGCAGAATGGCAGACTGTTTATGGTTTGGGTGTGTCTACAAATTTACTGCGCTGACACAAGATGTTTTTTTTTTTTTTTTTCCATGAATGCTTGTGAAAAGAACAGGAAACATTTGTGCTCAGAGCTAAAGATTTCCAATGACCACATCTAATGTGGATGATTTGAATTTCATTGAAGAGAATATTAATAATAATATGCTAAACTACATTGTGGCGTACTCTACAAGGAAATCCCATTTAATCCAATAACTTCCTTAGATTCAATGTGATTGATATCAAACTCTGTGAAATTACATACGTGTAATGAGTCATTCACAAAGGTAGCATATGGCTCCTTCATATCTGCCCTAAATGAAATGTAGAGGAACACATCTTTTTACTCACTTGGACATATTTCTCTATTGTTTTGAGCACTTCCACGTTGAATGTTTTGACTTGAATCCCACTGAGGTCCATGTGACTCAAGAGGCTGTAGATGATTTGTAACAAGGTCTGCTGCATACTGGGGAGACCTTTGTCCAGGAGCTGGTACAGAAGGGGGGAAGTCATTTCGCACCATTAGAGAGATTAATTCGTAATTGATGACTAAACTATTCAATGAGGTGAATAAGATGCATCTGCACAAACCTCTGCCATGTATGTGACTAGGCTGAGGGTGATGTCTGAGAAGGCCTCGTGGAGATACCGACACACCACGTTGACCCAAGACGAGTAGTCCCGCGTGTAGGAATGGGTTTTATACAGTGTCATGACATGGGCGAGGTTGGAGAGCTTGGCATTCTTCTCCTCCAGGCAGACCTGCGCTCGGGAAAAGCTTGTGATGGAAGCGGAACGGATTTCTAGCCAGAACGAGGTTTGCAGACGCAAGCCGAGACAAACCTGAGCTATCCTCTCGGCAGCGTCCTGACAGAACTGCGACGGGCCGTCAAAGTTCTGCACCAGATGAGGGAGCAGGCAGAGAACGTTCAAGGGAAAACCTAAAGAAGAAGCAAATTCATATTCAAATCCACAACGTCCAAAACAAAATGAAACCAAACAAACAACGTTTACATCCAAGTAACATACCGATGGCTTGTGAAGTGTCCACTACAGGCACTCGTGACACGGGTGTGAGCTGGCAGAGGAGCTGCAGAGTCAAGTCGGTGGTGGACACCGAGGTGAAGCCTTTGAGCAGCATCTGCTGGAGCCCGGTGAAGCTGCTCCATTTCAGCTGGTTCTGGAGCTTCTCCAGCTTTTCCCTGTTCTCCGCTTTATCGAGCGTCATGTGACCCAGCAACTTATTCAAGAGTCTCAGAGACATCTGATACTCAAACTCAAAGTCCGACTCCATCAGGGACACGGCCACCCAGAAGATGGTCGCCAGCAGGTTGCTGGGGTGGTTGACACTGGCCGGGTCACTTATGTTGTCTTTAGAGGAGGAGGAGCTCCGCGATTTGGACTGCAAACCCTGCTGCTCGCCGACTTGGATACGGTCCAGCGTGGCGCTCCGAGGGGGATCGGACCCTCGGTCGGCCTGCCCGAACTTCTTCGGGACAGAGGAGCTCCTCTGATGTCCACCCCTGTCTTCTCTTCTCAGACTGAGCTGCCCCGTGCTCTTCCTGTTGGACAGCATCTTAATGCTGGTGAGAAAATCTGGAGAAGTTGCTCTGGAAGAACACAACGCGAAATTATACAATTCGCTGTCGCAAACAGAAACGTGCGCAAAAGTGTGTGTGCAGCGGAGGCGCCAACCTCGTCAACGCAGCCATTAGATCATTGTTCTTGAGGCATTCAGCCAAGTTGTCCACCACAAATTCTAGAGTTAGTAATAGTTCCATCACGTAGCCCTGCAACAACAATAGGCTTCATGTTCACCACAAGCTATTCTATGCGATTTGAAGCGAAAGTGAAACTGACCTGTACTTCTTCTCCGTGTTCCCCCACCACTTCGACGAGCCTCGACAGCAAGTCGGAGACGGCGTGGGCGCATATGGGCTGACGCAGGGCCCGGAACACCTGGAAGGAGCGTCCGGCGTAGTGGCGCGAAGAACTACACAGAGCCGTCTGCAGGGCCACGTTGCTGAGCTGCTGCTCCAGGCGGAAGTCTGGCCAATGGGAGGCAGGAATGAGCCGGCGAGACCGCGGAGAAGTGCAGCGGGGGGGCGTGTGTGTTACCTGACTTGGACTCTTTAAAAACGGACACGACGTGTCGCAGGAAATTTGTCAGCTGCCCCGTGCTCTTTGAGGTTTGGTTCTTTGGTGAAATGTCTTCATGGCACCACAGTGGCCCATATGTTCTACAACAAAGCACAAGATAAGATTTTTCCATCCATGAAGCACTACTAGGTGGTAATCCACACCAGAAATATGACATCAAGTGATACAGATGACATTTATTCATCCAGACATGCTCTCTCACGCAAATGGTTTTGTTTCAGTCACCATTTGTACCTTGTGGTTAAAAATTCAATGAGCTTGTTCGTCTTTTCATCCATGTTGTTGGGGCCCACCAGCTCGTCCGCCTCGTGCGCGATCTCGGGCAGGTTGTTGATGCTGCCTCCCAGACTCAGGCTGGATGATGTGGAGGAAGAGCTCAGACCAGAATCTGGCACGGGAGAAGCCTGACACTCCCGCAGGAAGTCAAAGGACCCGCCTAAGCGCAAAAAGAAAGAGGAGACTGGGGGTTCATTTGCACGCTTGGATTCAAATCAAACAATGGGAGGATGACACTATTCTGATCTAATTCCCAGCATTAATTTTGGCTGGGTGTATTATTGTGAGCAAGCACGATATTCAAATAATAATGCTCTGGCCATTAAGTGATGGCTTGACATTTGCAGGCGCAATTACTGGTAGGAGGGATTGTAACCAGACCAGCCTACGTCACCAGGAGCAGATGGCTCCAATTTAAGCAAGAGGTTAAAAATAGCACAATGGAATGCTTTAATCATGACTTTTGATGTCCTCTGCTCTCAGTGCTGTTTTTGGCTCAGTGGCAAAACTTGCTCCTTAGATAAGGAGCGCATCCACCCAAGCAGTATAATCCAATGTTTACGTTGGCGAGTGGAAAACAATCTGCTCTGTGCATGTGGATATTTTTACCTGAGGATAGGTAGTCCAGCTGAGGACCTGGCTTGCAGGTCAGGGCCTTCGTGCCATTGACTTCCCGCGTCTGCAGCAAGACCGAGGCGATGGCCTGGAAGTTGTTATTGCACGACAATGTGATGAGCAGATGGAGGAGAAGACGCTTGCTGTGTTCAAACACCTCTGGACGATAGTGATCCATGCCTGAAAAAGGAATCAAAGCTTTTTTTTTTTTTTTTTCAGCATAGCACAAACTCTCAGACAAACCTGGTGTTTATTATTCCTATCTGAGTTCCTTTTCTCGTGGCTGTACTTTTATCTTGTATCTCAGTATAATCTGGAGCAAATTAAAATACTACTGGGAACAGTCAGGCCAGGATACCTGGTAGGTTTTAACATTTGCACATCATTTAGTCAGATAAACTCACCCAAAAATAATGCATGTAACAGTAGAGGCAAATGCATGATCCAGTCCTCTCTCACACCATGGTCCACCACCATCTCTGTCATGAAGATGACCGCTATATTACATCTATAAAAAAGAGAGAAAGAAAGCCTAGTGTCAAGCATTAGAAACAAATGCTAAAATGAGGAGATAGAGCAGATTGGTTCGGTGTGAGAGGTAAATGTTGAGCTTCACTTCTTGTCGTGACATTTTAAATGAGATCTGTGTAACCTGTGCAGTGGTCCCCGGGGAGCAGCAGTCTCTGGCAAAAAGTCCACCAATGGAGCCCAGCATCCTCCATTCAGGGGCATGGGCAGGGCCTGAGGCTGGTTGGTCTCGAGCACAAGCATCAGCCAGTCAGCATACGGAGGGAGAGGCTCACCTGAGGGTGACACAAGACCAAGATAACGTGGCTATCCGTGGAGACCCAGAGAGATTAAATAATGAAACGATAAGTCAAGTGCTATCCCTGCGGAAAAGATGTTTTCAGGTCACTGGCAGGAGCTCAGAGCCCCTGAGCTTGACCGCGTTTATTCCATAGCCAGTTTCCACAGAAGCGCTCAAGGACCCAAGGCAACACTGCAGTGCTCATGCATTATCAATGGCTCTATATCGGTCACCATCTGACCCTCCAGCCTCGCCTCACCGAACTATGACTACCACGATTCCCACAAATGTACTCACTCTTTTCTTCATCGTACGATCCCCCTGAGCTGTTGCTGTAGCGTGACTCAAGGCGGTTGTGGGCTCGCATCATGTGGCTTAGCCTGGGGTTGGAAAAAATAATAAAAATGTCAGTGATGATAAGATGGGTTTTTATTCGACGAGGAGCTTCGAGATGTTTCTCACCTCTCCTCATTCTCCTTCACGATCTTGACATCGTCTGTGTCAGGAAAGTTCTCCTGACCTGCAACGACTGTGTTACTGCTGGATGTGGTACCTTAGATTCGCCCCCCCAAGAAAAAATGCATTTGTAATACATGCTTTTCTTCATGAAAAATGATGGTAGTGGTCTTGATTATGCTCACCAGAAGCCGCTATGGTGACCTTGTTTGTTGCTGTGAAGCGGTAGAAGGGAGGACTGTCACAGTGTTGCACCACTGGGTTGACCGGATCTGTTTGTTGTAGCTCAAATATCAACTCCTCCATAGTTTGCACGGTGTTGTTCCGGCACAGATAGATAACCACCTTTTTGATCTGAACAAATGCCACATATCTGAGACAAACTGGAAAGAGCTGAAATATATATATATGTGCGTACAAAACCACCTGACATTTGTCAGTTGACCTAAATGGCATATCTTACGTATGGTAGCAGGGTGGTGTCGCTGCTCACGCCGCATAAACTGATGAGAAATTGCAATGTGGTTCTCAAATTGTTGCTCCACTTGTGATTGCAGACTAAAGCGTTCCAGGCGTTTTCCATCTCTGGCCCCGGAAGGTCGTCTCCATACTGAGAAGAATGTGTAATTTTAGCAGCAGTGACATTAAAACAGCCCCGTTTCATTCTCCCGATGTGACTTTCACCTTGGCCGTCATGAACATGAGGTTATTGAGCACCAGAGACGTGGCCTGTAAAGAGCCCCAGCCGTTGCCCTTCAGTTGGTGGGATGAACCTGTACCGATCTTCTGGCAAGAGGAGTCGTAATCCGAGTGGGACGGCGTGAAAGCCGGCAGCAGCAGGCCACTTTCCACCAGCTCCATGTTGCCAAGCCAAGGCAGGAGGTAGGTCAGCATGATCTGCCTCCCGTTGGTGTGGGAGGTGGGGAACCGCTGGCTAATCTCTGGATTTAAAAAAAAAGAGGAATAAGGAAACTAATCTCAGAACTCTGAGCTCAATCCAGCTCAGTTCTTTCAATTTGCGTTAACTCTGATCCCTTAACTGATGTGAGATGTAGAACCATAAAACACAAACAACACACCTGAGAACAGTGGGAGTGTGAGTTCAGGGTACATTCTGGCCAGCTGGCTGGAAAGCTGAGGCAGAGACACACTGTACAGAGGAGGCAGGGGTCCATGGGTGCCGTAAAGGATGCAGCCTGGCTTCTGCTCTGCAATCCTCTTAGAGTGTGCAAACAGTTTAGCTTCAAGGACCTGTTAAAAGGAAGAAAGTGATGTCATATGTGTCACAGAATACCGAACGGAAGTATGGAAAGCTTTATCATGCTTACCTGCATAAGCTGCATTGAGATTTCATAGGTTTCCCTGTTGGTGTCTGATGCCTTGAAGAGGACCAGATTCAGCAGCGTTACTATGTCACTTGCAAAGTTTCTGCTGGCAAGAGAGAAAAAGCAAACAAACTTAGCAGTAGAAAAGAAATGGGGGGGAAAAAGAGAAATGAGCGGGAGAGTTGGCAGCGTTTATACCTGCTGCTGCAGACTGCTGCGATCGCTTTGAAGCAGCCCGAGGCGAGCTGTTTAGAGCCCGTGTAGCAGCGGTCCACGGCCCAGTTGAAAAGGTTGATCTGGTCGGCGTTGAGCTCCAGGAGGAGGACGACCACTTCACAGCCAAGCTGGTGAACCTGAATCGTGAACAGGCGGTGAGACACAATCTCCTGTCGCTCGCGATCAGCAGGATCCGAAGAGTTTGGACTTTTTGAGAGCTTTAAAGATTAAGAGTAAATGGATCTTTATACTGAAAAGGTAATGGAAACATAGCGTCAACAATGATTTTGAAGGGAGAAGAATGTTGAAGAATGATGTTCATCAAACTTCGAAATCGAGGACTACCTTTTTCAAAAGGCATGGTTCTGCAAGTTATTAGAGAGTCTCTAGATCAGGACATTAGAGAACATACCCGAACATCCTGGCAGGCTAATATATTATCCAGCCACTTATAGAGGTATCCATCTGGATTGAGGCCGACATTATCAAAGACAGGCCCGCAGCACAGCACAGCAGACATTGCCTGGAAGAGAGGTAAAAAAAAAAGAAAAAAAAAAAAAGAATCATGTCATACAGGCTTTAATATCTTGGAGAATCAAAGAGTCCCTTCATCATCCAGGGAAAGAGCAATCAATAAAACCCATAATCCCCACGTTGCCAATAAACACTTCGCTGCACATTCTGTCAGTCAGGCTTTGTGGATTTTCCTGCAATTTTACATTTGCAATTTGGCATCAACCTACTTATTTATGTCAGATATATATATATATATATATTAATATATATACGGGTGCTTATAGGTCAAGGACATATGGTATATATACGGGTGCTTATAGGTCAAGGAGATATGCTCCAGGTCATCATGCTCTCTTATGATGCTGAGACTTTTACCTTTAGGGCACAGTATTGATATCTGGTGATCTGGTGATTCCTGTCACTATAGCGATCCAGAGGGGTGAACATGATGCTGAAAGGGCCGGCCCATTGGCTGAAGAGGATGAAGAGGTGATGTCGCAGACTCTGCTGTGGAAACAGGAAGCGTCTCTGGTGCACTGTGGGTGAACCGGACAGATTTTTTTTTTTTTTAAGTTATATTTGTTATTTTTAAGTTGAGGATGATGACAGAGTGAAAAGTCAGCATACGTTTCAAGCATAAAAAATATACTTTACATTATGCCAGTAAATTGTTGATGTGAGTTATATGCAGTCATTCAATCGGATTTTTTTTTGGGTGACTATTTTTTTATTCCCTGCAGCCTTTGACAGATAGCTGTAGCCAAACAAGGATCAATGCCAAAAAGCTCCACAGGCTGTGCTATCTGGCTCCATATATCCTGTCAAAGCCTCACACTGATGGGGGGAGAAAAGTACCAACGTTTTTTCATCAAGAATGTTTTAAAGCTACCTGGAACGCATTGGATGAGATTTGCCACCATGGCACTGAAGTGAGCCCTTATATCCTTGAGGATTTCAGCATCTTTGTCATTTTCAACTTCCAAGTGCACCCGCGTCAGATCTATATATTCCAGGAATAGAGCGCCCATGGCGAGGCTGTCACGCTCCAGAGCTCCATTTGTGCTACATGGTGATGTGGAGAAGAGGTGGATTAATCCGTTTTATCAACATATGCCAACATGCAAATCCAAATCAATGGCATTTTATGATCCCATGATCCTCTCGGCCTAAAACATAATGTCTTACCTGTCACTGACGACGCCTGCATCAGCCAGCAGCTCAAAGATGCGAAGCAGCTGGAGCCTCAGCAGGTCTCGCCGCTCACGGCGCTTCTTGTTCTGTGAAACGTCATTACGAAAAATCATTAATAAGCCTCTCTGGAAATGTCATTACTGAATGCAACTAATGATATTACTCCTTAAAGTGACATTTGAGTCATAAATACAATTAACAAACCTCAGGCCTTCTTTCTAAAGCTTCTTTCATGAGGGGATGTAGCTCTTCCACAAGTTCCCTGTACAGATGGTGGATTAAAAGCTTTATTCATACTCAAATGTAGGCATCAGTCGTTACAAATATTACAGCAAACACCTGAAAATATACCTGAATACAAGGGAGTTGGCACAACCAAACCCCAGAACTAATGACTCTGTCAACTCGATGCTTTCTGCCCTCATCAGTGGAACCAGCTGCTTCAGAAGCCAAGCCACAGAAGGGCTCCCGATAACCTGAAACACCCGGCACAATCAAACACACACAGCTAATTACACAGCTCTGCACTGAGACGCAGTTAAGAAGAGATGGCTCAGCTTCCTGCTCCATTCATGTTAGGTAGGTGCCGCGTAATCTGACGCTTCCTGAACGTCAAAAAGCTCCACCTGATCCTGGAGCCACGGAGGGATTTAATAACGCTAAAGGCAGCTACCTTGTTATCGTAGCTGATGGAGCCGTCGGGTGTGCCCGAGATCTCAGGTGTCGATGCTCTCAGATGGCCAGGGCTCATGATACTTGGCTTTGCAACCCCAAAACAAAGGATTAGGTAGTTCCTCCACAAGGTTACGTAATTGTCTCCACTGCCTGAAGTGCCGGTCTTCTTAGCGTACAGTGGATTACTGTTGAGATATAAGTAATAGGGACCTTAGGGTTCAGGGTTCCTCCTGAGCTTAGTGTGGCGTTAAACAATCCTTACTTTGGGTCTACCAGGGGCAGGAGCATCTGCATGCGCGTGAAGGCGTAAGGCCAGGCGTAGCTGAGGGCTGTGCAGCAGTGTTTGGGCAGGTTGTCCTGTCGGAGGAGGCTGTACAGGCACAACACCCACGGGTCTTTCACAGACTGTGCAAAGATCCAGACATGCGAGGGGCTCCTGATGTCATATTGGCTGTTGACGAGCAGCGCGTTCCACTCCGCGAGCCACTGGAGGTCCACATGGTGGCCTACCGGCAGGGAAGCCTGCGGACCCGGGGGGAGGGAGGGGGTGGGTCAAGGGTCAGATTATTGCATAACTCGTTTAAACAGAGCGACAAAGTCAAACTTACTGCGTCAGAGATGGCAACATTGACGAAGCTTTCCAGGATGACAGGGCTGAGCTGGTCCATGACATCTATCATGGGTTTGTCGTCATCCTGCAATTCACAGAATCGGAGCCGGTCAACTCCTTCTGCCACTTTTTCACGTGGACTCGACACTTCAAAGTCCCGTCTTACCTCGGTCTGTTTAATGGCCGTGAACAGGCTTCGTATCTCTTTGAGAATGGAAATGGCGAGTCTGCGGGTGGTCAGCTGACAGGAGCAGAGCAGAACAAGCGCCAGGCCCTCCACAGCATGGAGCACAGTGGAGTGAGGACCGCGCTCAGCGGGTCCCCTGAGACTGGAGCTGGTCTGCAGCAACTGGGACGGAAACATCAGGATGGACAATTATTTAACGATTAGAATAATGAGCGTATCGATGAGTCGTGTTTGAAATGTGGAGTATCTCTCTCCGGACACACAGGAAGTATGTCAAAAACTGAGTTGCGTACCTCACAAGTGTGTACTTTAGCGCCGTCGTGCTTCTTCCCTGGGGCGGCCGCTGTTATTTTCCATTGTGTGAGCAGTTGCAGCAGTAACTTGAGGGATGTATCCAACAGTCCCTGGTGAGTGTCTTGGACCTCACGTAACAGGAAGTTCGTGAATCCAAACAGTACATCGTCACGCCAGTCAGAGAAATCCACCAACAGACTCTGCAGGGAATTCTGGGCTATGAGCCGCAGCTCGTCATCCATGTGGATCGTCAACCTGGGAAACAGGACCAGATGAGATTCGGCCCAATATTAACAGTGTAAAACTGACAAATGGTTGGTCCTTGAGGCACTGCTGCTTAACGGGAAGGCACCTCACCGAGACAGCAGGTCTATGAGTTCTGGTTTGGACATCCCATCAGGCAGAATGCGAGGAATGGCGGCAACACACGTCCTGAATAAATCGATTTTGGGCTTCCTTTCACCTCTAAAACACAGATTTGATGTTGAGCATCAAAACAGTGATAAAACAATGAGAAAACACACGTTGTGATTCTCTTGTTTTCGCTGGTGTTTGAGTGTGAACTTACGTAATCATATCCTCAGGCTCTTTGTTTAGCATCTGAGCATTAGTCATCATCATGCAGCGTCCCACCTCTTTGTCAAGGTGTCGGAGGATGTGGTCGATAGCTTTTCTCACGTGGAAATAATATTGTGACATTCCTGGAGGGAAAAACAAACCGCTTGCTGATTTCACCATTTCCTTCTGCCGATTGATTCCGAGCGTAATCTTTCTGACTAAATTCCACACCTCTGCCTATGGTTTCTTTTACTCACCGATGACTTTAGCCTCCTCGTCCGTCAGTGTTTTGCTCAGATACGTCTTCTTCACTCGGAGAGTGTGCCCGGAGGGTAAAGTGCAGCCAGTGTTAGGCATGGGGGGCTCACCGTCCTTCTGTTGGAGTTTATCGGCGATGACCAGGAATGCTCTCAGACCGATATTCATTCTCTGCACAGACCGCAACCAAACAATAACCAATCATGCATAACCAGCGCAGGAGCAGTAAAAGTCAACTGTAAAGTCACTGCTTTGATTATTGTTGTCATGCTTTTAAAAGTTATCTGTACCTCTGGATTAAGACTGAAGGCTTTAGCAGGTTTCCCAACGCAAAGAAGATCAAATATAATCTCTCTCATGGCATAATCAAGTCTTTCCTGTTAAAAAGAGAAAAGAAAAAAATGACATGTGTCAGGGCAGCAAATTACCATTAGTGTCACTGAATTAAACAAGATGCTGTAATCACCTGTGCAATAAACTGGATGATTTTGACAAAGATATTGAGAGGCATATCTCTGGGCACCACACTGCGAGATCCTTTGGGGAAAAGCGTTGTTACAATAGTGTTGAGGCGACTGTGGAAACAATAAAGGAGATGTTTTTCATTATTAGGATTCCTTTGACAGACACCTAAAAATTTACAAGACTTCACAAGATTAAGGTCTTGTAGAGGAGCACCATCAGTTAAGATAAGGTTTATTTATGCTTGACTCTTTTCCTAAGTCAACAAAGAATGATCGTTTGGAGAAAAATTTAGTAGATATTTCATGATTTTGCTCTTTTAAATCCCCTCCAGTTTAATCCCACTCATGATGATTTACCTCTGCGTTGCAGTGTTGCTCTCACACTTGATCCTGATCATGTAAACCCACAGCAGTCGATACAGAGATTCCAGTGCAACACGAGCCATTTTAGGGTCTCGACTCTGTGAAGAGATTACAGCACAAGACATCACTGCAATAAAAGATTACAATAAAAGAGCTACAATTTAGGGACAAGATTCTCTCTATACTGGCCATAACATTGTGAGAAAGCTCTACAAGTTGTTATCTTGCAGTAAAAATAAGCACATAACAACAGCGTCACGCACACAGCAGGCTTCCGTATTGCAGTACCTTCAGATTTGAGAGGCAATTGTTAAGGAAAACATGCCATCTGTTGAGGAAGAACTGTTTCTGGCTGACACACAGCAGGCAAGTCACCAGAGGATAAAACGCCTATAAGAAGAACACTTAACATTTAGATCTCTGATAATAACAACACTGTACTTAATTTTCTGATTCACACCTTTCAAACAACTAAAGACTATTTCTGAACTATATTCATCAAGTGAGTTTAAATGAGCATGTGTCAAATATAAACAGTGTTTGCAGTGAAGGGTTGATATATGCTTTTGTGCCTGGTATTATACTTGGCATTATACTTGGAAAAGGCAGTTTGCCTTCCCTATTCCTGGGTCTGAAAATGAGAAGGGCAGGAAAACACTGCGACCAGAGTGTCAAAGTGATGAGCGAAAAACACGAAGAATGCCAAACATCTGCTTGCGTAACTCACCAGTGAGTGTTTCTTCCTGGACGACAAGTCCAGAGTTGTGTCATATAAGCTGTCCACGAAGTTCCTCAGGCACGGCACATTTACCTCGTTCTTCACGGCCTGGGATGACACGACACAGTTTTTTTTAAATCACCTTCTCTTTTAAAATAAATGACGTGAATGATTAAATAGCAGGGGAAATGACATACTGCTGCAACAGGAACCAAAATCTCCACAAAGAGCCCAGCCAAAGCGTGCTTTATGTCCTTATCCTTGACTTCCAGGAAATATTGGGCACATTCCTGTTGAAAAGAATGCAGACAAGAGTACAGCATTCAGTATAATTGTAGTTTATATTGTATATGCATTTCTGAAACTACACTCTTCCCACTAAAGGCTTAAGAGCTCACATAGTATTGATCAAAAGAGCATTTAAAAGTGCATTATGCACCAATTACTGGCATTTAATAGATTTTTTTTCCCTTAGGGAGAAGGTGGAACACTGAGACTGGGACAATACATGGAAAAGCTCATTAGGTTACTATCCTTTATTCAATCATATTGAGCTGCAGGTGCATGCTGATAGAATTTCTAACCTATTCCAAGGGCACTTCTGTACCTGCATGAACTGGAAGGAAGCTTCGAAATCTTCGACGGGGTACATCTTGATTCGGAAAAACTTGAGCCCCATGATGAGGCTAATGGTGCTCTGGACCACAGCCGGACTCTGCTCTTTCTGCCGCAGCTCCTTTAGCTCGGTCAGGAACTTCTTTTTGACAGCAGGAAACCTGAAAGGATACACGGCTCTGCTGTGACTCTGTGCAACTCCAGTTCAGGGAGTGGGACTTCTAAAAATACCGTTCCCTCATTGTAATCTCAAAATGTAGATGTGAGCCCGTACTCTTCATCTAGATGCTGATCCCTCGGCCCAAATTGACCCAGTGATAGGATTCTTCAGCTGCTAAATTTAACTGCTAATTCATCACGGGGGCTCAAGCAAGCATCTCTTCACCTCTGTTTCAGTGCCTGAACAGAGCTTTTTCTGAGGCTCGGGAGATGAAACCGTGATTTAAAAAAAAGAAAGAACCTCAAACTAAAAATAAAGCAGTTTTGTTTGGAAAGGATGAACGCTTGCAGCGTGCTCAGCGACCATATCTCTGTGGTGGTGATCCGGTCCCTGCTAACATGATCTGAAACAGACATCAATTTCCAGTCCAAGTTTGGTGTGAGGGAAACCTGTCTGCAAGTTAGTCATCTGACACTTCCAGTCTCGCGAATGGGGAGGCGCGAGGAATGGTAATCACACCAAAACCCAACAGAGCAGAGCAGGGGACAGTGACCTAACAGCTTCAGAGCAAAAAAAAATATCCAAATATATGTCAGTATATTTGCTACTTACTTTGACTGAGCTAATACTCCAATGACTTCAGCATACAGGTCTGCTACAGTGTGCATGTTGCCAGTGTTTGGACCGTGATACCTACACAAATGCAAAGACATTTTTAAAGAATGATCAAGTTACACCAGAAGGAGCAGTGTAGAAACAAACACAGCTTACCCCTCTTTGTATCTAAAGTGCTTAAAGGCTAAAGTAATGACTTCATTGACCAGGCTATCCAGAACTGGGTGGAGAGGAATCTAGATAAGAGACCAGAGTCAGCCAAATAAACATCCCCAAATGAGCGTATTTTACCAAAAGTAGCAGATTTGTATCATTATTGTGTGACAAAATGTGCTGTGCTGTTTAGTTGCAGTTCGGCGTGTGCAGCGGTGCGGGGTTTAACGTGGACCTACGATCTCACCTGTTTTAAAACTTCAATGAGCACAAGAGAAAAGATGAAGTCGATGGCCAAATCCCTCCTTTCAAGTAAATAATCTCTCTGCTGTTCATCACTATTGGGGAAAAAAGATAACATTGAATTAGAAAAAAAAAAAACAAAGAAGATAAAAGTCCCTCTCCTCAGTATTATGAAACAACAAAAATGTTTGCTGGATGCCTGGTACAGCCATTCACAGGTTCCTGACTCCAGCTTAACCATTTACTCACCATATTTAAGATTCTGATTCTGATTTGGAACAACTGCATCGGAGACATCCTGGCTGATGCATTAAGCAAAGCCTCCTTCTTCCTTATTTAATTTACTTTCTTTGAAGCACGCAGTAAAAGCAGCCTCTCATCATCAACACTCCCACCTCCATGTTTGATGTTAGCTGTAGTGTTTTTGACACAAAATTGGCTCGGCTTACAGATTCTGTGTGTAGAGCAAATACTTAAAACAGATTGCCAGATTTAAGAAGCTTGTGAGTATTTACAGGTGGTTTTATTGAATATTTCTTTGGGGCTGATTCTGTGTCAGTTAGAAGTGAATCATGATGTAAAACTACTTTGGAGCTGCAGTGCGCCAATAACAGTTCAATTATTAGTATGCAAAATATTTAAAGAAGCAGAAACCTGCACTGTTACAGTACCAGACACTCCTTACGCAGATTAACACGTGTGTGACGAATTTCCTGACTCACTTTTTGGACTTGGTATTGGCTCTTGGCCTGTACTCGTGCACCTCCTCTTCCAGTCCATTCTGTCTTTTGTACCAGTCGAACAAAGTGCGCAGGATGGAGGGGAGACAGTACTCAGCCAAAGAGCTCATGGTGCTTATCAGCTGTGGGAGTCAGACGTACAGCACAGTTAACATACCAGAGCGAGAGATAACCATCGGTGCTTCCTGTGTTTATCTGAATGCTGATTTAAATCCAAAAATTGAATCGCTGAACTGAGCCTGCATTCACTTTTAACCATCTGTGTCCGCGTTTGAAGAATACGCATGATTGAATAGGGTAATTAATAGAAGCTCCAAAGCTGCTATAACGGATGGAGATGAGACTGAAGTGTGTACTGGTCCTAATGGGACTGTACTGATTGCTAATGGGGCAGTCTGCCTTGGTTTTGGGGGGAAAGAGAGGAAAAGGAAGGAATGGGTGGGATGGGTTGGGCACACAGGAAGGGTGGGGAGTCTGGCCGGACCAGGGGAACACAGCGGGCCCTTCATTCAGCACCGGGGCCGGAGAAGAATCCCGGCTCTGTGCGGCTGCTTGAATGGCCTCACGCAGCAGTACAAACACACCCCTGTGGCCGTGACAGGGCCTTCTGTGTGGAGCTGCAGACCTGCTGGACACACCTAACGCGGTGCTGGAGCCAGCGCTCAAGGTAAACACCCCCTTCACCGAAAGGCATTTCTGAGGATGCGAGGACGGCTTTTACTGCCTCCAGCTCTGTTCAGTGAAAACGCTGACAACCACAACCTGCCATCTCATCCCTCGACTGCAATTTGGAATAAAGATAGAAAATGTGGCCCCTGACTTTTTTTTTTTTTTTTTTCACTTACTTGATCAAAATGAGGATCTTCTCCCCTCTGAAGTGACTTTGTTAATGGCTTTTCCTGAAATCACACAGAAAAAAACCACGTTACACTCCCAAGACACTGTGGAGCTCGTAACTCTGTCAGATGAATGGGAGGGGTATTTCTGAAATTGGGGGGGGGGCGCACATCACTGCCCAGCTAATGAGAGAAACATCAGTCAGAACCACGGCAGGCAGGAACGGGCAGGGTCAGGATGCTCACGACAGCGGCTTTTATTCCAGCCTTCTATCATCTGGGACAAAAAAGGGGCCAACGGGAGGGGCTCGGATCCAGGACCCAGGCTGGCACACACAGTAGGAGGCAACTCAGTGTAACAAATGTGCGACTTTTATTTTCCAAATATAGCAACTCCACAGGGACCGCAGCAGTGCTGCTGTTTTTTTGTTTGTTTGTTTTTTTTTTCTCCAGCCTGACGAACGAACGAATGAATTAAAATCCCAAACAAGAAAATCCTGTTTGCACTTTTCATCGACTGCACCCCGCTCGTCATTCAACCGACCTCTCTGCAGATAAACACAGTCTTGTTTATGCAAGAAACGATTCTATCTGATGTGCAAACATGGCGTTTACAAGATGCCGGCCGCTGGAGCACGTCCAAAGAGGATATCAAACCTTTTTTTTTTTTTTTTTTTTTTTGATACGGGCTCTCGCTCTGTTTGCATAAACAACGATTCACACGACGCTTAATTCATCCAATTTGCTGTTTGTTTGGAAAAGATGGTGGATTGAGTTAAACAAGTTCACCTGAATAATGAGGATGACGGAGAGAAACAACTGTACGACAGTGGATACACAACAGGATGCAATTACTCAGCCAGCCTTCCACTTAGAGGAAAAACAAACACGCATCCTCCCTGCAGTCCTTGGGGGGGGGGGTGACGCTGAATCAGGGGGTTGCACACTCTCCCCGTGGTAATTAACACTTCCCCGCAGACCGGAGCTTCTCACTAACAGCTTCTTGTAAATCACAAGCCCTTAACTGGAGACGGTCAGCCTCTCCTAAATATGTCAGCAAATAATTAGATATAACATCTTGCGCGCATCCGCTACCGCAGGGAGAAATAAATATTTTCAGCAGCTGGGTATTATCACATATTTAGAGCGCGCGATTTTATTACAAGCAGGCACTTTCACTTGTAAGTTGCAGGCGCTCACACTGGCAGACCGTCTGACTGACTGTCTGAGTTATTTATGGCGGCTGCTGCTCGTGGTGCTGGCCGACACCGACCTCTCACTGCACAAGATGGTCTGTTTCTCCAAAAAGCTACACAATGTAAAGATTAGAAAACTGTACAGGGCAGTGTAGTAGATCCAGCTCTGAGAGAGCTCCCTGCAAATGAAAGAAAAAAAAAGTGTATTTCATAAATCTATGATCTTAAATTGTGATGAAATGTGAGTGTATAGAGAATATTGTGCTTATTTAAAGGGATGAGGTCCATAGCAGGCATCACATCAGCCGCTAATATGAGCTGAAGCATCCAGTAGGAAAAATAGGCCTCCTCCTCTGATAGAGATGCTGTTTTCGTGAAAAATTAATGAACTAAACATGACAAGGCTGACAACAACCAAACCTTATTAGCCAGAGAATCTCCCACAGTGAAAATATAAACAGCTTACGTGCCTTCATTCTTCTGCTTCCTGTCACTTTCAATGAGAATTTATCTATATGCTGCAGTTTAGGGATCGCTTCTATAGAGTAGGATGTGACATTACAGACACATCATTATTAATATATTAATTGATATTACTTAATCTTGTCACTTCTCAGTTCTAATATGTTACTGTGGGTTTAAATCCACTGGTAACCACTGGACTCCACATAAAACACAAACACTAAGCAACACAAACCAGTTACAGATGAAAATTATAAATATGTTTTAAACCTGATCGCTGCTGACAATGTGTCCTTTTGTTTAAGGAAGCTGTAAAAAACACATCATGCATGACTGCACCAACACACTGATATAAGCTATTTGGGCCGGTGACTTATAGTGGTTCACAACCTGAGGGACAGGACACACACTTTGGGTCACAGCACGGATAACAACAGCAGATAAGACAATCAGGGCCGTTCTGTTGTCTTAGCCGTGATAAGATAATCATGATAATGACATGTTCAGCCAGAATTTTAGTTCAACTGCATTTGACCGTGAGAGCCAATCAGCAAAGAGGAACACACCCCTCTCCGGACTCACCAGCGGTTCAGCCATGATGAAGCGGATCTTGCGCTCTGATGCTGTGGTGAAGTTGGCAAAAAGGCTCTTGAGGACGTACTCCCCGGGTTTGCTCTCCGGGTCAACGCTGATGGGCATCATGGCTGGGGGACCCTTCTCTCCCTGAGGACAGCAGACTGGAGGGACGGGGGGTTTGCTGTATCCGTTCCCCACGGGTGAGGCTACAGAAGCAGCATGCAAAAAAAAAAAAAAAAAAAAAAAGAGCAAGAGAGAAAGAAAAACAAGATGGAAAACAGCTCTGTTGAGTCAAACACTGACAAATCACACACGGGACAGTCTGAGCCACAGACAAATCAGCCAATACAGAATTACTGAGAAGTTTCCAAACATGGACATAAAGTTCCCAACATGTTGAACATTCCTGAGGGAGACTGTCCAAAGGGCACCGGCTTGCCCCGGGTCTGCTCTTTCTTTCCTACTGCAACACCAAACAGAGCGTGTAGAAATGAAAACACCACGGCCGCCAGCGGGTGCATTTGCCTTTTGTAGCAAAGATGTCATTAACCGTCGAGGGGAGCAAAGCTCTCGGGCCACCCTCCGCACCACGTGGACGGCATTCTCATCGGATGGCTGGACTGCAGTTAGAAGTTTACCCGCGCCGTGAATGCTCTGCTGCTTTCTGACACAAAGGTGCTAAATATAGTGCGGCACGGTAAACCCTAACCCTCACGGCTCATTAACACCGTCACATTTTTATTCAGGCTGCAACTCCACAAGCTCTGACTGCATGTCACCAAAACTGTTTGAGAACCTCGTGTTCTGCAGCTAGCTCTTAGTTGAGTGTGTGACTCTGTAAATAAATACTTAGAAAAGGGCTTTTTGATTGGGGAAACAACTTAACGATGCTGTAAATAAACCTGCATTTATCAGGGAGCCCAGATGATTATTTTTTTCTATGTTTTGATAAACTTGAATTTCAGATTTTGCACATTTTCTTAAAAATGAGAAAGCCGGAAATACTTATCTCAACCTTTGTATGCATCTATGTGAGTACACTGCAATTGGAAATGCTTGAAATCATGCTGTGAGAGCAGGAAGTCCAGAACGTGCTTTTCAGAACATGCCTCCCACACCTCTACGAACTAACTGCACCTACCGAGGCCCTTGATGAAGCTGATGACGCTGGCCTTACCCCAGCACACAGCCGTCCCGTCCATGGTGTCAAAGGAGGAAAACAGCTTTCCCGGTTTGTCCCGAATCGAGACAGGAGCTTGCTAGTGCGATCCACCACCCAAGTCCATGACTCCAGCCTCAGCTGGCTGTGTCCACCTGGCCATAGTTTCCATGGCGCACTGAGCCAAAGGCGGGTGTGTGTGTGTGTGTGTGTTTTAAAAAAAAAGTGGGAGTAGTGTTCGCCGGATCTCACACACACTTGCTTACTGTCTGCGCGGCGCCTGCTACGGCTTCCCTTGTGACCAGCCGGTGCCGTCCAAGACTGAAGGTCAGGCAGGAATTTTTAGCTGAGGCACGGCAGTGTGGTGAGGTCCAACATGCTATGGAGGCATAGTTGTGGGACTATTTTTATCCCTGGGGATCAGTCTATACTGACGAGGCAGTCCTTCCCTTTCCCTCAACCAGGGTGGCACGAGCCACGGTATAGCCACATATAATAAACATTATTTTGGACCAGGAAGTACCATTTTAGTTACACGATATCCACTTTTACACAGCTTCCTGAAGTCAACAACCAAAATTAAATCTATTTATTTTCTATAAATGAATTATTGAATTACTTATTCTGGAATTGGTTGGGGGGGGCGGTGAAGACAGGAACCCACACACATATTAAACTGTCTCTGTTGCTATGGGCGTTGTTCACAGACTCAGAAATGACATGTGACCCTGTAAACAAGGAGCTCGGGCACAGTGTGCATTACCTCATCACAATGCTGGAAACACCCTGAGCATGGTGGTGCTCTACAGAGGACAATGCGCACACACGCACACACACGTACACACACACACACACACAGATAGAGGAAGAAGAATGTCTTTCCCTCGGGTATCCACATAAGCCGCTGTAGCAGTTGTGTGATTTGTGAACAGGGTGGGTGGGTTTTCAGATCCCACTGACCTCCATAAATAGACCAGAAACTCCAGTATCACCGTTGCCAATTCCAACAGACCTTTAGGGGCATTGTGTCCAGCTGCTGTGAGAACCATTGACTCTGCATTTCTCAGAGGGGGTAACGCAGGCAGGAGCATTAACAGCACTGCACGTGAAAAACTGTAAAACGTTGCATGTTGAGCAGCTCAAACACGATGAGCCATGCAAATAAAATTTCCATATTCAATTTAAACACGATTATTATCTAGTGTGATCACTGGGCCTGCATAGCGCAAACTAGGAGCAGAAGTAGAAGTACATCCAAACATTTATAGAAAAAAAGAAATAATTCATGCATTTCTCTCACAGAACTTCTGTAATTATGTTCAAACTGCACACAGGCAAAAGCATAGCAGTGAGCTAAACTGCAGCCGGATAAAGTATGATTCAATTGATTTGATGGTCATATCTAATGTCTTAATAAATAAATGGCAAGAGAGGGCACATCAGAGTAAAGCTCACGTGCATGGCTTCCTGCTGTCCTGCTGCTGTGATTGGCTGACAGCAGACTGGCCTCCAGGCAAACACCCCGCTGCAGACAGCCACTGTTGCATTACAGCCGGGGCACATTGATTTATGAGACAGTGTCTGAGGGGCCTAGAGTCTGTTTACCCGGCACTTGCAGTGCAAACAGCACGAGAAACGTGGGGAAACGCACGGCCTTGCATCCACCCGATGGACTCCAGTCAATTCCTCAACCACGGTTAACTGTGACGAACGGCTGAGATGTTTTATTAACTGCAGTCTGCGCCATTGTTGTGACTCATTATGTAATGGTTGCTGTAAATGAGAGCACAGCCATGAGGTTAGGTCACGTATTTAATGAAAACGTCATATATGCATGGCCTTAGGCCGCTGTTGACACGGCAAAATGATAGCCTTTATCGGGCCTGAGATCTACTCTGAGGATTACGCAACATTATCAGGAGATGGCTCAATGGTGAGTGTGTGAAGAGGGACAGCATGTTCTACTGTACCAGTTTATATTTACATCCCACAACTGGTACTGACTCACTGGCTTCACTTCAGCTTTTACGGTGAGGGTGAATCCGTTCTGCAGGTGTTTCGTGGGTAACGATGCCATTTACTGCTCAGGAAGTGGCGTTCCTTTCTCTCTGCTTCCAAAGGAATCTCGTATCTTGCAGCGCGCAGACATCCTGAGCTGTCCTCGTGGGCCTCATGGAAGCTGGAGGAGCTCGGGACAGAATATGCAACAGAGCAGAACCCCCGCTAATCCTATTAGAGCTATTTAGACTCCATCACAGACTCACAGACTGCAGTAAAATAAGACTTTTGTACAAACATATGGGGCGCAACTTAATCTAAGCGATAATTCTGCAGTTTCCTGCGACAAAATGCACATCTTCAGTTGCTTGCGAGTCTCTGAGCGAGAGAGAGAGGCGACCCGTCAGAATAAAAGTGGGATGCTTCAAAGTTTGCGGCGGGGCCGTCTCTGCGACAGCGCGCTCTTATCGCAGTTTATGACAGGACAGCGAGGCTGCGACTTTGGGGCTCCCAGTGGGAGCTGCAGCCCCGGTCAGCTGAGCGCGGGATCCACAACAACAAGTCGAACTGTTACTCACAGCCGCTCCACGATTTCAGCAACGACTTGATGCTGATTTCAAAGAAGCCCGAGTCCTGCTGGCTGGCCATGGCTGCGGCTTCCTGCTTGTTGTCCCCACTTCGGCTGTGTTTCCCTCCAGCAGCAGCAGCAGCAGCAGCAGCAGCAGCAGCGGCGGCGGCAGCGGCGGCAGCAACAACAACAACAGCTGATCTGGGATCAGCAGGTAGCTCCTGCTGTCACCTCTCTGTGACTGTGACGCACACAGTGCTGCGCTGACGAGATCCTGTGAAAGCACGCTAGTGCTGCTATACCCCCTCCTCCGTGTCCTGTCCTTGGCTTGCAGCTCTCTCTCTCTCTCTCTATCTCCTCCTCTCTCTCTAAAGCTGTGGCAGGCAGCGGGCAGCATTGCAGGCTCCCTTTAAATAACTGCGTGGAGGCTGAGAGTGCAGAAGCAATCCTCTTACCCGAGTGCAGTTAATAATAACCACTGTTTGTCTGCATGCGAGACCCGATAATGACGAGAGCTCTGTGCGTGTGCGCCTTCCAGCACAGCAGCAGAGGAGATGAGGAGCCTCGCAAGTATGAAGCGCCGCACGTGGGGAGACAAGCAACCTCCTGGAAAGTAGTTCAACAACAACGAGGGCGAGCAGTTGAGATTAAGTGCGCACACAGGATGAGAGCTGCGGTTGACTTTTGGCATTTAACCAGAACCTGCAGTCAGCGTGCAGCAGCAATAACAAAAAACTAGGCTTTTTCCTCCCTTTTTTTTTGGTATCTGTGAATATTTCTTTCATTACTGAGCAGCTGTGTCACAAACATGTGCTAAATAAAGAGTCACCACTGCAACTGCATGGCAACGACTAAAAAAAAAGAACTTTGGGCAACGTGATATGCAAGTTGAGATTATCATCTGAACAAATGTAATAAAGGAGCTTATGTGTGCGCAGGTGTGATCGATCCAAAACCCACATCCAAATCAATTAAATGTTTATTAATCAATTAATCAGTATAGACGCGCTATATTTGATCCAAGTTTTTACGTTATAGTTGCTCTAATTTGGTCATTTCGAACGTAACCCCAATATCCCACACACGCCAGGGGTAAGCGCACATGCATGTGGTCAGCCATATGGCCAGCCATCTTTCAGCCCCCCGCTTCTTTGAGCTTTCAGTATAATCCTATCAGAAGTGTGTCTGTCCATCAAGTGGCGGCCACTTGACCTTCGTTACGCGGGACACGCCGCGGCGGAGGAGCTGCCGGTGGACTGGAAACATGCATTTCAGCAGTTCTGCGCGTTTTTGCGTGGCGCTCCTCGCCCGTCCCGGCGAAGCTGTGGCTTTTGCAAATTCGCTCCGGACATTTGGTTTTACGCACCATGACAGAAAACAGCTTGTTTGTGTGTGTTCCCACCCTCTTTTCCACAGCAGTCACTTTATTTTAGCGGCACTAAATAAACCACCTAACACAAAAGTGCTGTTGTGACGTGTGCCAACACACATACGCACACACACACACACACACACGCACACAGAGAAGAATAACTGTAATCTGGCAAACCTGATGTCAAAGCTTTGCTTTTAGTGATTTATTCTGTTTATCTTTGCAACATTTAGTCTACAAATACATATACACCATCTAAAAACATGTTTAAGTAATGATAATATACGTTATCTCCTCCCTGACAAATGAGACCACTAAAAAATGTAAACATAAGAGCTCATGATCACAGCAAATCGGGCTAATTGTGGACAATTGTTCAGACTGTTGTGGTTACAGGAAAAACCCTTGATTGCCGAAACATCCCAAAAGGATTTCTTTAGACTGAAAAGATTTGAATTACTTCCAACAGTTATCCATCCTTTATTATCCGGTCAATCTGACTTGACCGTGAGGCCTTCCGAGGGGCAATCGGTTATGTAATCCCCCCGCTGAAAGGTTCACATTTACGGGTGCCAAGGCTCCTAAACTGGAGAAACGTCAGAAACTGAGCAATGGAAAGGTGCCTCGTCATCCCAGTACGAGAATACTACGTCTGGGTATTTAATTAAGAACACAAAACCAAAAGCTTACGAGAAGCTTAAAGGCGTTAATAGCGCATTTACGACACGGAAGCCTTTCGCCCTAGCCTCGGAATCCTCTGCACATCTGCTGCCAGACGCTGAAGTGAAACCCCGGCAGTCCTCTGGTGGTCTGGACAGGATCCGTCCACTCCGGGAATACTCACATTATCATCAGCTCCGTTAATTAGGAACTGAATTTGCAGTATTTGAACAATTCCCGAATAGACAAGGGGAAGCTTGGGTTTCCTTTAATGACGTCTTGAATGGGTGAGGGGCTCTGACACATTAAGCACTTATTAAAGGCATTATCAGGCTCTGATGAAGGTCAGGAATGTGAGGCATGCCCGTCGACTTCAGCCATCTTTGTGATCATCACGCTCAAACACTTGACTCCCTCATACTCTCCCTCCCAGGCCCAGGCGCCCCAAAGTGTCTCATTAATTAATCTGCCCCCCCGCCCCCCCCCTACCCGCAACATTTGGCTCAAATATACCAAAACATTCGTGCAGCGTCCATCATTCGTGCACGAGGTGAAAACACAAATGGGAAAAGAATAGACGTGCTCTTTCAGGGGGGGGGACATTTAGGAAATGAAAAGAATTCCCGGGGGTGATCGCCGCGTGGAATCAAAGTGACACCTACTTTCGAGGATGGTGGGCCTCTTCTTGTGCCGCATCTTTTTGAACTTCCCTCTGAAGTCCCTGGGTGGGAAAGGTTCCAGGGGTAAGCTGGCAATGCGCCCCAGGACGACCTCGTCCAGAACCTCAGAGCAGTCCGTCTCGCTCTCGGTCATGTCTCTCGCAGCGCGCTCGTCTAAGGACGTGTCGGATGGCAGGGAGCCCACTGCTACTTCTATCATTCTTCCATCTGAAACTGTGCCAGTCTCCCCCTCTTTTTTTTTTCTTCTCTCTTTTAAATGTTTAATTTCTCTCTCCCCTCGGTGCTTCAGTAAAAGCTCTGTCTCTCCCCCTCGCAGGAGCAGAACGGTGCAGCGGTGCAGCCAGGGGCTGTCAGCTTCAGTCTGCTCATGTGCTTTAACCTCTGCACTTGTCAGGGCAGTTCAGCAAGTTACAGTAACATTCATGAATTGGGCAGGTATTGGATTACTAATTCAGCCCCTCCTCTTTCCAGCAAAAAAAAAAAAAAAAAAAAAGAAAAAAAGGCAAGAGGCAGAGAAGAGAGGGGCAAAGTCATAACTGTGGGAGGAGGAGGGAGGGCGAAAGAGGCCACTCTGACAGCAACAACATCCCCGCCTACTGTATGCCCACGAGGCATTCCTGAATAAATATCCTGTATTTGTCTTGGAGTCAACTCATCAAAGTCCAAACAGATATGACTGGCCTCTGGCATCACTAATGAGACACAGTCATTTGTATTAAAAAAAAAAAAAAAAAAAAAAAAAAAAGCTTTCAAAGCTTCCCGAGAATAGCTGCGATGGGACTGTCAGATAGCTTCAGCCCACATCTGAAGGTCTTTGCCGCTTCCATTCGTCCACTTCTGAGGCTCTTTTTCCCTTAAAGCGGTGACGGAAACGAGGGAGAGGTGTGAAATCAGTAGGAAATCCACAGAAACAGTCGCGGCAGCCTGCAGCTCATGCTCCATTTCATTCTTTTTTAACCACTGAAGCGAGCACTGACTGGACACACCTACCACATGAACCAGTTTTTCCTAGTCTGACCTACATCAGCAACACAAACACACTCTGCATGTAGATGAAATGAAGGCGTTTTCTGTTTTTAGGAGGAAACCATCGTTGGAGCACGGAGCCACCAGCATATATGGCCCTTTATTTTGAGGATTTGGAGAACGACGTTGCCAAAGTCCTTTTACAAAATGGATAAGAGAACGACCACATAACAGGGGCCCTCCGGCCACACATTTTTCTCGAAAGAGCAGAGTAGTAATTTCACTTTTCAGGCACGTGACAAAAGGGGGGGAAAAAGAAACTCAATGTGTAGCTTCTGGAGCAGCTAATAAGAGTGCCTAAAACAAAGAGCCACATGCCACTGTCAGTCTGGATAACAATTACTTAGGAACCAGTTCAACCTGAAAATATTACTCATCACGGTGGCGTTGAAAGTTGCAATAACAAACATTTAATAAGTTCCAAATTGACCATCAATCGTCAATGACTGCTTGATCTCCACAAACAAGCCCTGCGAGAAATATTTTCATGCCGTGATCCACCAACATCTGATCATTTCTGACAGATAAAACCCAAACAATTTTTTGGGAGTACGATGAATAACAAAAGTTGGCATTCCTATAAACAGCCAAATGGGAGAAAAAAATATCAATTTATTAATTGCAGCTATGAATCGAACCTTCTACTATATTCTGTCCCCACATGAATACGTTTTATTGCTAAATTTTAGCCTTTACCAGAAGTTATTATCCTTCTCTGCTGTTTTATTGAGGTGTGCTTCCTGGTTGCAAGAATGAAGTAATGGGGACATATAAATTCAAGTTTTCATTACTATAATGACCTCTGTTAGAGACCTTGTGAGAAGAGTTAGTAGTGACGGAGCTCCCTCTGGTGTTCAAGTAGAATAAATTCACATGATCAGTCGCTTACTGGTCAATTAGTCACCTGAATCTGAGAAATAAACTGCCATCCGCATACCTCAAACCACAGTAAATGGATGCACAGCTCTGTAAACTATTAATATTCTATTATAAACGTGTTTCCAACTTTGTTTTGGCATCATTTTTTTTAGCTTTTTCTTCAATTCCAAGGTATTTTGTATTTTTTTTTTTTTTTTTTGTAATTTGTAATATCTCGCCAACAGCCACTGACATGCAGGACATGGTCAGGTTTGGAGACACTGAAAGCAACACCCCTCGTGGAGACACCATGTTTCCACAGTGAGGCAGGTTTAGATTTGAAGAGGCAGAACAGGACATGATGAATAATTGAAGAAGCATCAGACACTAATGTCAGACAGCCGGACAGCTGACTCCACCCACATTCAACAGGTAGGCCACACACACACGCACACACACACACACAGACAGACACACACACACACACAGAGGAGCAGGAACAGATGCTATGTAGGCACAGGGACTTGTTATGTCACATGTGTGAACACACTCTTGAAACACATGTCAATAAGCAGTCATTTATGCACACACACACACACAGACACACGCACACACAGATAGAGGAAGAAGAATGTCTTTCCCTCCACATAAGCCGCTGTAGCAGTTGTGTGATTTGTGAACAGGGTGGGTGGGTTTTCAGATCCCACTGACCTCCATAAATAGACCAGAAACTCCAGTATCACCGTTGCCAATTCCAACAGACCTTTAGGGGCATTGTGTCCAGCTGCTGTGAGAACCATTGACTCTGCATTTCTCAGAGGGGGTAACGCAGGCAGGAGCATTAACAGCACTGCACGTGAAAAACTGTAAAACGTTGCATGTTGATCAGCTCAAACATGATGAGGCATGCAAATAAAATTTCCATATTCAATTTAAACATGATTATTATTATATCTATATTATATTATTATCTAGTGTGGACACTGGGCTTGGATACCTTAAACCAAGTAGCAGATGTAGAAGTACATCCAAACATCTACAGAAAACAGAAATAATTCATGCATTTCTCTTGAAGACCTGCAATTACGTTCAAACTGCAGAAGCAAAGCAAAGCAGAGGTCTAAGATGCAGCCTGATTATTTATGATTTCATTGATCTGACGGTGATATATAATGTCTTGAGAGATGCAAATGAAGGCACATCAGAATTAAAACTCACATTCGTGGCTTCCCGCTGTCCACCTGCTACTCATATTAACAGCCTGTTTTAAATCAAATTTCTTTTTCACCCTCTTTTTTAAAACATTTAAACAGGTTATTTTGTACTTTTTTTGGAACTTGTAATATCTCGCCAACAGCCACTGACATGCATGTCAGGTTTGGAGACACTGAAAGCAACACCCCTTGGTGGAGACGCCATGTTTCCATGGTGAGGCAGGTTTAGATTTGAAGAGGCAGAACAGGACATGATGAATAATTGAAGAAGCATCAGACACTAATGTCAGACAGCCGGACAGCTGATTCCACCCACACGCAACAGGTAGGCGAGACACACACACACACACGCGGAGGAGCAGGAACAGATGCTATGTAGGCGCAGGGATCTGTTATATCACACACTCCTGAAACACATGTCAATAAGGCGTTTCTGAGATGCAACGCTCCCTATTTGAATAAAATATTGCCTTCTTTTACATATTTTATACGACCAGCGTGATGGATGATTGCTCAGCAGGTCGCTGTTTCTCGCTGACCTTTACTGGCTGCCTCAGTGCACAGCAAGAGCACCGACGGGCCGCAAATGAGAGTCACCTGTGTCTGCTGGAGGTTCCACCAGCCCATTATCTACCTGGGGTGGGAGGAGGTCCATCCCGAACAGACACACGGATCCAGTTACAGCCAGGTGATTGTGTTCTGCTGGGAGTTCAGTTCATTAGATCTGACAGGAGCATTAAAGGGTTGGGGGGAATGACTGGCGGCTTTGTTCAGCCTGGAGTTTGCGAGACTTTTCAAAAAGCGTGCTCTGTTTATTCAGCATGGGGGAAAACAATACAAGGAACAAGTCTATGGAAATGAGGGTGACGGGTGTTTCAATTTTATGACATATTCTGAATAAAAGTAAAAATGCATAGCTGTATTTCAACTTATTTTAAGGCTAGACAGGGGTTTTCTCCTTGTCACTAAATTATTATAATTGATAAATACAGTGGAATCATTCAGAAGTAAAATGCAAAAACTACCATTGAGGCCACATTGTTTCCTATTTAAGACTTTGAATTAATTGAATATGAAACAAATGACAGACTTAACCCACTTTCTTTAACTATTACTCATATAATTTGGCTAAAAAAAAAAGAGGACATTTCTGTGCTGGCGGCCTCCTGTTTCATCGTATTTCTTTGCTGTAATCGGGAATTTCAACCGTGGCACCATTTTAAAACCTTCCTTTAGTTTTAGTCATTAAACCTCCAACGCACACCCGAAAAACGTTCACAACCAGCAAGAATCTGTTTGCTTTTCCCTTCAAAAGCGCGCTGCCATCGCGCATGAATCCGACTTGCTGACTCGGATCTTTGTTGAAAACTTTGGTGCGGTTTCCTGGCTTTTCTTTGGAGACGCGCACGGGTGCGGGTGTCAGGGTCTCTGCGCGCGGTTGTGAGTGTAAATACCTTGGACGGGAGCTGCAGGTGCGCCTTCACTCCGGCTTCTCCATCTTGTGAAGTCGGTCCAACTTTCAGCTCCAGCGTCACTCCAGGCGATCCACTTGTTCACACGCACTTTCTTTCGGCTCTCCATCAGCCCTGCAGGGACAGACTCCGCCTCTGTCACCTCCTCCTCCTCCTCCTCCTCCTCCTCCTCCTCCTTCATCATCACCACCACCAGCGCCTCCAACGTCCTCCTGAATAATGAAAAACATGGCGAGGAGCTCTGTCCGTCTGCAGACTGCCCGAGGAGCTGCTTCAGGGAACGCACACACGCACGCACGCACGCACGCACACGCGCACAAACACACGCACAGACACTTGCTGCATTGGGGTTAGTTCTACAAACTGAATTACAATGTAGGAATGACAACAACACACATAAAATAATAATATTTATAATATTAATAATCATATTTCTAAACATAAAGATATGTCCTAATGACCCACAGGCCCAAGATTATGGTTTCTATTGACAACTCATAGTAGTAGTAGTAGTAGTAGTACTACTACTACTACTACTACTAATAATAATAATAATAATAATAATAATAATACTCAGGAACGTGTGCTATGAAAGTATACTTCCGGTGAAGTAAACTTCAGAAAGTTCATGAAGCTCCAGCAGATGGAGTAAGAGAACACCACTTCATGTACAATGTACACGAAAAGTCAAACGACAGTTACGCTGAACAACCGGTAAAACACACGTACACACACACACACGCACGCACGCACGCACGCACACACACACACACACACGCACACATATTTAACTCTGACTCTAGACTCTGAGTCTGAGAGTTTAGAGTCTCTAGACTCTGAGACTCTCAACTTATTTCCATCAACAAATATAAGGAATGATAGTACTATATTTTCTTCACTAGGTCCCTGTTTCCTGTTCGGCTGCCACACATTATTCCGACCAATATCTTGGTGCACGTTGAAGAAATATGATATAATTTCAGACAGCTTTATCTGCAGTGCAGTAATCAGTGCTGGTCAGCACCAAACTCCAAGCTGAGTGATTCATATTTCATAAAGCTTAGGGGAAGAAAAAAAAAAAAGAAAGAGGTGGAAAGAAAGTTGATTCAAGAAAACAAAAACAAAATAGATGAACGCTCGCTGAGCCGGTGTGGAAACAAGAATTTATGAGGGATGTGACAGTCTGATGGTTGTTATAGAAGAGCTTAAAGCACCAGGAGGACGCCGCCGTGGCTGCTGTGAGCAGATACCCTGACAGAGATGGATGGAATCCACCGGCCAGCCATCAACCCTTCTGTACGGTGACTCTGCAGCGAGGGAAAGAGAGAGAGAGAGAGAGGGAGAGAGAGAGAGAGAGAGAGAGAGAGAGAGAGCGCCTCTGATTCCAGATGATGGAACGCCCAGGAGCTCTGTCCATCACGCAACAACAGAATTACAGACATCAGGATGACAGCAGAGAGACCCAGTGGTTTTAGGGCACCTGTCCCAGAACACCAAAGAAAATCAAGCTCTCACGCCGAATTTAAACCGAGCCACAGACATATTTCCCGGCAGTGCTCGCGCTTTCGGCTCCTGCTATGACAGGAGCCATTAACAAAGACTTGAACAGCTTAGCGCTGGTCTGTTAACGTGGAGACGGCGGCCACTTTTCACGGCTTCCACTGTTTCCTCTCAACTGGGGATAAAGGAGGATGCAGGCGGCTGTGAGAGCACGACGCCCCAATGCACTTGCAGGTACTTATCTGCTCAGAAAAGGCCACAAACCAATTAAAAAGCGATTGCACAGACCACTCCTGAAAGCCGTGACCCACGCAGACATATGAGAAATCACATTAGCCGTGTCTCCTTCAAAGGAAGCCTCTCTCTCTCTATTTGTGTGTGTGTTGAGTGTGTGTGTTTGTTGGTTCCGCAGTATTTTGACATTTTCTATGGCCATTCGCTGGAATCTGAGGCTCCAGGATTTTGGCAATGTTGTGCTATAATATAAAAGAACTCAAAAAACATGGCCAACAGCTTGTCTTTGACCGAATTCGGCTGATTTGCACTTCAGAACCCAGAGAATTTAAACCCCCACTATCCTCAGTGCAACAAAGAGATCAAAACTGTTGATGGGTCCAGCGGTCCTGCCAGCACCGTTGATGAGGACTGAAAGGATTTGAAGAACGAGGGGCTAAAAGTTTGGCAAGTCGATGAATGAACTGCCACGTTTGTTTGTATTTCAGATGTCATCAATTAAACAGAGCCATAAAAGCACATAATGAGGCAGAATATGAATAAGCTGTCTCGTCCGGATAATCGCAGACGGTGTCGTGAATTGCGCGAGGATACGATTGTGGCGGATATAAAGGAGAAAGGTCAAGGTCCCAGAGATTTATGTTTGGTTTTATGTCTGGAAAAACAGCTGGACTCCCTGATTAATGCCTGCCGGGTGATTCCAAAGTGCCGGTGATTGCACACATTTCGTATAAAACCTCGGCGGTGTAATGACGGCGTTCTCCAATCTCTGAAGCCTCTTGAAAGCCCCGCTTAGCAAGCTGACAGCTCTGAGTGGCAGCAGGAAATTATAGGTTCTAGCCAGAATTTATGTAAGACTGCATAAAGCATGCTAATGCTCGCTAGGTTAGGATAGTGTACAAAGGATGCAGGGAAGATGATTGGCTTATTTTCACAGCGTTAATAACTGCTCCTGGTGTTTTACTGGGGTGGAAGCCCTTTATTAATATAAGAATCTTGGTTTTTTTTCCCCTTTTTTTCTAGTCTATTCATTACGGGCACCACTATGGAGGCAGATGTGTTGTGTGCATTTGCACATCAGAAGCGAAAACCTCAGAATTATAATGGAATTCAGAAAAGCAGCATATGCCTTCCATATTCATTTACTTCTCCTCCACATCTGCGGTCAGGGGTTAAAATCTCATTGGCCGGAAATTTACATAGATCGGGTCGAGGACCCAGAAAAGGCGCGGAACTGAGAGAATATGCGCTTTATTATTCAGACAGAACGGGCCGAGGTGCAGACCAGGAGTCGAGACAAAGCCACAATTTTGTTTTTTATGCACAGCTGCTCACATTCCACGCTGCTCACAAGGCGCTCAGCACAGCCGAGGAGGCTTTAATGGGTTTCTCTTTCCACTTTCGCTTTGGCGAGGAGGCCTACGGACACACCAGTGGAGTGTGACCCGATGTGTTCGGGTGCATTTCTGTGGTTGGCAATTCAAATGGCACCTTGTGGCGCTACGCCCTGATCTTTGCTTGCTCTTATTACATCATCCCTATGTTACCATGATGGATCATGCCATTACCGTGGATTCGCAGTTTTTTTCTACTGGAAACTGTGGACGTTATCATATTTTTCTGTTAGAGATATTAGCCAGGGGCCTCAAAATGTTAGCGTAATCTAGTTTAGTGAGTGATTAGAAGCATTAAAAAGGCATTCCAGGCTAATTGGTTCCCTATATTTTAAACCTGAACAACAAACACAAGAGATGACAAAATACTGCATCCTCACTGCTGTCAGGCTCACAGGATTACTTTAAATTCAAATATGGCCCTTTGTCCATTGGGGATTTAATTGCTCCGTCTGTGAGTCTTGTTGTTGCGCTGCTGTAATTCTTGTTTTGCTCACGGCGCCGCATGGATTTATAGAGAGGAGACCGTAGAAGAGGCTCGCGTCTGTGGATATGAAAAGCATCAATCTCCCAAGGAAAAGTGTATCATTTCCGCGGAACTGATGCTTCAATTTATCATCCCGTTTGCGCCCGATATCAATCCGTCCTCCTGTGTTAGGAACCCAAAAAAGAAAAGGCAACAATCTGCAGAAAAATGCCAGGAAGGCTGCTGGATTCCATTCAATTGGGTGCTGCATCAAAAAAAACAGTTTAGTGCCTTTGCCTCCGTAATGAAAAAAAGGGAAACTAATAACTTTTTAACCATTCAGAGGCCAACCACTTACCTTATATGTGCAAAAACCTTTTCTGCACCTCATTTTATCCGGCGCTTGTCCACGTCTCATCTGCTGTAACGTCCCTCTGGAGACCACTCTAGTGGATCCGAAGCTCTCCTACACTCTCTGTGGGCGCCGGCCTAGATCGAGCGCCCTCGCTTACAAATTGAAAGCGTGAAGGGCAACGACATCAAATCATTTAATATCGCCCTTTTGTGTTTTACAGCAATCTGTCTCGCGTAACCACATCGGACAGCCGCAATTAAAACTTCTCTGGGAGACAATAAATCTTTAACAGAGGGCTAATTAAATGCAATAATCTGAGGGAGATATTTGCCCAGAAACACATTATACCAATTAGGCCCGCTGATTCCAAAATATTCTAAATGTTGCAGGGGTTGAAACGATTCTGTCATGGTCGTCATGGTGGCAGCGCTGCGAGTTTCACTTCTCATCCTGGGTTTCCTCCACGTGTGGGTGTGATAGTGTGAGTGTGTCACATGGAATTAGATGCAGATATAGATTTTTTTTTTTTTCCTCCCTGTACGTGTAATCTGTTTATGTGAAGTTCCCCCGCAGCGGCGCGATAATAAGAGACGCCTTAATATTAGTAGCACAAATAGAAATCCAAATCCAAATCAGTCAACTGCAACCAGACAACGTTCCAGATGTGGGAGAGCGATCTGGTTTACTTCCCTCGTCGGACTCTATCATGCAGCCGCTGCTGGAAGGAATCCTTCCACGAAATCAGACTTTGATTTCCGTTAGAGAAAAGTAAGATGTTCCATATCGTCTTTAACGGCCTCTTCTCCTGAGTTATTTCTTAAGACTTAACTGCAGTGCAGCAATTTGTGTGCACCGGAGTGAGGAAGACGAGGGCAAATTTATTTCATGATTATCAAAATGTCAAATATGATCCTGTATAATGTTGTTAAAGTCTGTGGTATATTTGTCTGGGCTGTCCGCTGTGAAGAAATGACCGGTGGTGGTGTTAAATTTAAACTAGGCACACCAGCATCAAGCCGCATTAGCAGGAAATACTTCAGAAGGACTGTTAACCATTCCAGACGTGTTCTGTGGCTGTGACTGCAGCCGACGTGCCTCTGACCTGCCCACGCCTCTCAGAATAATTCCACCTCACACAAAGCTGGCGGGGAACAGGTGGCTATTCTTTTGTTGCTTCCTGGGTCTCGGAGATAAATGAGGGTTCACAAGTGTGGGAGGCTTCATCGCGGAGTCGCTCGGCGAACGGAAGGCTGGGCGCTTGAGAGGGAGGCCGCTTCATCAGCGCGCGGCCGCCGTTCGCCGGGCTCTTTGCTGAACGACGGCGCGAAGGGCGCCGTCCTCTAATCCTGCGGCCGTATCACACCTCCGCACATGTGCTCTGACTCCTTTCTCTGTTATTGTGAGCTCGTGAAGTCAATACGCCTCTGTCAGCCCGGGCCGGCGTTGGCCATGAAAACATCCAACGTCTCCAAATCGCCCCGTTTTCTCGTCTTTGCAATCACGGGAGGAGCTCGACGACCTGGGCGCTCCGGTCGGGCTGCGTCTCCCACCTCACGCTTCAAGTATTGACGAAGGCATTAGGGGACCAGGAGAACCGGTGAGGAAGAATAAAGACAAGGCCGACCGCTGCTGCACCGCTGTGCCACTTTCATTTGCGCTAAATCAGGTGAAATTGATTCACAATCACTTGTGTTATCAGATGGCTGGATTCACATCTCCAACGCCTTGGATGACTTTTTGTTAGGATGGAAGTCCTGGAGCCACAGCACGGGCGCTTGTCTAATTTATTATTCTTCCTGTCTTGGCGTGAAGCTAATGGTGAATCATTATTGTACCAATCCAATCTGGGCGCAGCTTGTGCTGCTAATACTGTCGGTTGAGCTCCTGCCAATAAAAATGATCGCCTGTGTCTCTAATGCAGCATTGCATTTCTGTCCTCAGTCCTTTAGTTTTACACTATTTGTTAACAATTGTCTGTTTTCCCACGCTGCTGGGGTCTCTACACCCAAGACTGATTTCCCTGTAACGCGTTGCTGGATGGGATCCAATCTCCTGGATTAAGCACATGAAAGAGGGAAATGATTCCGACCTATCTGATATTCACCAACCCTGACCCGACACTGAAATAAAATGCTATTTATTTTTCCATCACACGTGCTGTTGCAGCAGGTTGTCCTTGGCCTGGCTGGCGCTAACGGTTTATTTCCCACCCAGCTACACGCTTAACAGTTCATTCTGGATGGGCTGAATCATATTCCAGGACGCAACTGGAAATTAATGAATTCAACAGCCTCGCTCTCATCTTATTGCCAACTGGGCCAAGGATGGAAATGACCAGCAGAAAAAACATTTGCCATCCTTATTAAGATGCAACTCAAGCGCGCCGTAATTGCAGCAGCAGGAATTTTATCATCTTTAACATGGAATTGGTTGTTTTTTCCTTTTTTTTTTCTTTCCTTTTTTTTTTTTAACTGGGAGGGTAACGGTGGGGGTAATTAATTGATTGCAGTTGCCGTTGTTTCCTGAGGGTGAGGCAAGCAGATGAGGAAACATCCATGATGAAAGCGTTGAGCTGACTGCGACGGAGATTGGAGTGTGACAGACTGCTGCTCTTCCCCTCTGCCTCGTTTCCCCCGAGTCCTGATGAGAATTTGGAGAGCTCTCCGAGGGACCATTCAAACAAAACCCCTCCACCTGCTCTGCAGCCATCGCTCATCCGGGCTCACGTGCGCCCGTACGTACGCAGGGATGTAAAAGCGCACGTTTCATTGCAAAGCTTGTTTGAAAAGGTTGTTTCCTAAAAATAAGGAAACAACCTTCTAAAAATAGCAACAAAAAAGCTCAAATCCAATGTAATAGCCTGCACAACCAAACAGTTCATAGGGCAGTAAATAACTAAATTAATGTAATGTACTGTAGATGTCTTCATGATTCAAACTCGCTTCAGTGACTTAAATCAAAGCTGTGTTCAGAGTAACGCTGTCATCAAAGTGCACCAATCTTAGTAATCATATTCCAAAATAGCAGCTCTTTGTAGTGAGGGAGTAATGGAGAATTGTTTTCCCCGCATGTCAAGAGTAGTAAGAAACAAAAGCAATTTTTTTTCATTAACTGTCTGCATCAGATTTACTTTAGGTTCAGCTTAAACAAAAAAAAAGAAAAGAAGTCAAGACAGTAAAACGATTAAATATAGCGAACATGGTGAGAAAAACGATTTACAGAGAGGGGTTGGTCACGAGCAAACACATTTCCTGGCGCCTGGTCGAAGCAGATTTCGACAGAAGCGAATATTTGCACTGCTTCACACACACCTTGAACCCAGAGCGGCGCAGCGCAATCAGCACATTTTCAAGGCGGGTGTCCGAGATTAATGCCGCCGATCCCGGAGCCGACCAGACGTTAAATATGGCCACAATGTCCACTTCAATTTTAAAGTTATGGCGTTGAATAACGGCCAAAACGGCTTTTTTTTTTCTTTTGCACATCATTATCAAGGTAACCTTTCAGCTGTAAAATCTCCTCGTCAACGTTTTGCCCGATATATAAAACCCTGTCAGAATCAGCATATCAATGTTAGCAAAGGTCACAGCAGGTTTGACCTTTGAAAACCGAAAGTCACGTGACGTGGTCCGACCATGGGTTCCAGGGAGGCGCGGGGCCATTAGAAGCACCAGAAATCTCCTTTATTCCTGAAAAAAAGGTTAGAACTCAAAGGTGTGTGTGTGTGTGTGAGTGTGTGTGTGAGTGTGACGTCTGCCCTGCCTCGCACGCCTGAGGCGGCAGACTTGTGCTGACCTTCTGTCTGGCCCAGTCTGCCATCAGGACCGGATGAATTCAGCACCGCCACGTCCGAACCTGACAGAAGGACGCATTACAGAAGCTTTTCACGGCCCGTAATGAGTTTTCCCCACCATAAAGTCTCAGTTTTTAATTAGTTCCAAGTAATTTCCTGAATAATCAAAAAGGCCATTGAATTTAGTTATTTATTTATTTATTCAGTCAGGGAAAAAAAAGGCATTAAAAAAATGAAAGAAAACGTTCCACTGCAGGTTAATTTTGGCCCAGGGTCGGAAATGATTATAGTGAACTTTGTAAAAGGGAAAAAAATCTATTGGAAATTGGTACTTATTATGTCCAATTCATATTTGGTTAGATGTTCTATAAGAGCTGTGAAATGATGCTTTGCTCCTGTGACGTTGGAATCAAAAGTATCTATGAGGGTTTTTTTTTAACCTTTACCCATTTCCTATATCAGTGTCTGCTCTCATTGACATGCATCCCATGAAAGTCAGCCAAATGAAAGAGAAAAGCATTGTTTTCTTTCAAATACACATACTTTTATGTCAAAATAGAGCACAATGTACAGCATCAGTGATATTTTCTGAGTCATCTCTCAGAGATTCTGCAGTTCATATCAATGATATAAATATACACACACGCACATCCACATCCTGGAAATGACAGTCGAGAAAAGACTCACTTATGACGTCATGGGCACACTCTCACACACACCTCCCCCACACACACACACACGCACGCACACACACGACTGTATTCAAGCAATCTAGTGCAAGTATGACTCCTATAGCTCCGTCTTGGCCTCCCTCTCGGTCGCTCTCGTCACCAAGTCGTCCTTGAGCCATTTGTTGAAAACAGCAATGGGGTCGATGTTCCAGTGTTTATGGAAGGAGATAGGCACCTGGTGAGCGAGCAAGTCCCGAGCGTAGTCCTCCGGGCGTGCCTGAAACAAATAAGAAATAAAAAGGAGAGTAAGTCCAGTCATTTAAATTTGGAAACCGCCTCCAGAGAGACATGAAAATGCACATTTTCAAAGAAACGGACCCCATACATCAAGTTAATTGTTGCAGTATTTTTGCAGTGTAGGCTGGTTTCAGTGGTTTGTTCTTTACTGAGAGAAAAACAAACAAACAAACAAAAAAGCGAATTCGTTTTTCTATTTAAATCTAAGCTCAGATGATTTAAAAGTACCAAAGGAACAAACAAGAAATTCAATTTTGAAGAAAAAAAAAGAAACATCTGTGAATGTATTGTGTTTAATTGCACTTACACTTTCAAGAATCCAATTCTGAGACCATCTGGAGTCCTACTTTAGCTAGCTATACCCATGATGATCTCTGCACTCTTATCCGCTCACATCCATCCCATATGGCGAGAACGCGACAAGGGAAAAAAAAAACCCGGAAACACGGCAAATGAAGGCCGGCTTCGTTCACTTGAATGACTTTTGATGAATGGGAGACACTCGGCCTGATATATGTCCCCTGCTAACAGCCTTATGGCCCTAACCAGGGTTGCAGAGGAGGGGAGGAGCCTGTCCCAGCGGTCACTGGGCAGGAGGAGTGCAAATATATGTCACTCTCAACTACAAGAACACAGATTGATGGGATTTTTATCTTTGGCTGCCTGAAAGCCTCTGTGATGGCCTCTAAATAGCCACGATGAGGGATGTTACTACCTCTGGGTGTTTGGGAAACGGTCGCATCCAGGCGCTTTTTCAATTTATAGCGTTCTTTTTGAGATAAGACAAAACTGTTATCACTTCGTGTGTTTCAGATGCTCTCCAGCAGAAAATAAATGAATAATAAATAGAATTTCCAAAACAAATAAGTAAATTTAGAAAGACGTCCGGAGGTTTCTCTTAATACAACCTGGTGGAAAAGCGGGCTGTGCGTGACAGGAAGTCCAAGAGCGTTCAGGCACATTCCCAGCACCATGTCGTCCGGCGCATCATTACTGTAGCACCTGCAGCCGCTGTCGAGGAGCCGCGTCACAGCCTCCCTGCTGAACACCATGCTGCAGCACCGGGGAAGGGCGCCACAGATACACAAACACACACACACAGACACACACACACACACACACACACACAAACACACAGACACACGGTTGGCAGAGATAAAGAACATAAAAGTCGTAATGATGAAAAAATAATATCTGTTACACGTCACCGTCAGCGTCGACCCGCTTTATTGTGACAGACAGGGAAAAAAAACAACAACAACAACAACAACAACAAAAAAAACCCAAAACGCCGAACCGAGCTGGAAGGCAGATGATGTCTGAATGAGCACAACACTGCGCAATCGCTTTGAAAGGGGAGACAATTACGGATGGGAAAACAAATCACGGGTTGCCAGATACTGACACGCAAAAGTGGGGTTTTTAAAGACGACTGGCACGCTACACTTCAGAAGTCAGAAGAAATGTAGCTTCCCCCTGGACTCGTTTCATTCATTTGTGTCTGACATCTTAGACTAATGCGTGGATTACCACATCATCTGGCCTGTTTTTTTCTTTTGACCATTGGTTATTTTGTCTGCTTCCCTTTTTAATGCGCCTCTTAAACCCAACTGCCCTTGAAATGGTTGATCTGCGAATAACAGATTACAGACTTTTCCATTACTGCTTTCACGTTATGATGCTGCATCAATGTCGTTGGTTATCGCCCCCCCGAGCGTGTGGGACTCACCCTCCGCCTCCCGTGATGTAGCTGTAACCGCCCTGGCTCAGGCCGTAGCCGTACCTCTCCCCGAGGCACACCGGTTCAGAGGGGTCGTAACAGCTCAGCAGCGCTCGCAGTCTGGGGAGGCTGCGGAGAATCGGAGATCATCGCACCCTCATCATCATCACCACGCACGTACAAAACTGTCCAGTTAAGAGGATGAAATAGCTGCTTTCCCTCAGGCACTACTACACAGCCAGAAGTTCCCCCACGCTGGGCTGACACAACCGATATGAGCAGAATCCAGCTGGATTCATTGGGGGGAAAAAAAAAAAAAGACTTTTATCTGCAGCACTCCTCAGAATTTATTCTTATTCTCCTCTACCGCTCAGGCCCAGGAACGAAGAAAGATCTAGAGATTGGACTTAATGGATGGCCTTTGAGGAAAATATCAACGCACCTGATGAGCGTGTCGTCGTCCACGACCACGAGCCACTGGGTCTTTGGCGCAGAGCCGCTGAGGAATCTTTGGAGGATTGCAAATGTTTTGCCACAGTGTCCTGCAAACAGAGACATGTCTGTCGGATGCAATCTTCTAATGGATGAATAGGTGCTCTATTCCTGTTTACAGAGATAAATTAGCACGGCTAACAGGCACTCAGCACAAGTAGGTACACACACACACACAAACATACACACACACACACACCTGCTGGTGCATAAATAAGAGCCTAACCACTCAAAACAGCATAACAGTCATAAATATTACTCACACAAACAGCCGTAAATGGTGAGGAATGACTATTAAAGTCTTATATTTTGGAGGGAGCTTTGGGTAAAAACAAAAAATGAAGACTTCATCCTCATTAGACTGACATTGTATCGCATGAGGACTCTACGGCATTAATACAGTTGCTCTCCATTATATCACCTATTATAGCTGCACCTATTCACATGTGTGGCATCAGCAGAACTAAAGGTTAGCCACTATTTCCTCCGAGGACTTGGAGTAGCAGTCCATACAATAATTCAGCAATTTATCAGAATCTTTAGAAATGCAACATGCAGCCGCAAAGGCATGAAAAAGTCTTCTCTAAATCGAGCTATTACTAACGTACAGGACGCTTTGGACAAGCCACTGCTTTGTTCGGCCTTCAAGGACACCAGGAAATAAAAAAGAATCCTTGCTGCTTATAGTGAGATCTTTTTCTTAAGAGCAAAAGAGTCCATAAATACAGAAATCTACAGCCCTGGAGTCACAGGAGGATGAAAGGTTTCTATATCCTGATATCTCTGACACATACAGGACTGCGTGTTTGATATGATGTGACATCTCCTTGGCGTGTCTGACACGGCTGCCACGGGGAACAAACTGTTCTGCCAAACTCGCGAGGCACCATAACCAGCGAATACGAGGTAAACCCATCAAATTCCAAATATCTGCATGCCACCGGGTCTGCGATCTAAGATATGGAAATCCCGGTGGTAGGCAGCGCAAAGAATACTGAGGGCCTGTTGTTTTATTTATAAGGCACCTACTTTTTCCTCCATGGAGCACGTGAATACAGAATAAGTGAGGACACCTTGAACTGCTGAGAGGAATAAAGCCCAGACACACTCTGAGATGGGCCATCTGACGAGGTTTTAGTGCTGCTGCGAGATCCTGGAAGCTTCCATCCGATGTCCTGTGGTGTGCATCTTTAAAGATTCCTTTATTTCAAGCCCAAAATAAGAATAGGAATTTTTTTTTTCTCCGCCGTACCTACACACAGCAGCATTCCAGTGGCTGCTAAGGTAAAAAAAGAAAAACATTCGCAGGCTTTCTTCACAATTATAAATATGTTAGGAAGGAAACACAATGATATTCACAAGAAGATCCAGAATCACGTGGAACCGAATGGCACTTGCATTTCGGGGCAGGTCAGGATTTACTGGATCCTTTTATGTGTGAAAATGACGGGTCTAAGATGATATACTGGATTCCCAGGCTTAACGGGGTCCAGGCCTCGGAGCGCCGTGAGGTGAGAGGCTCCACGTGGAGAGAGAAAAAAAAAAAAAAAAAAGAAGATTGACAGGAAGAGGAAGCGAAATCCCACCTAACCTTTCGGTGGCACGCGCGTTTAACTGTTGAGGAAGAGTGTTTATGCGTTAATGATGCGCCGCCGCTCTTGAACTTTTGAACTTTTCTGGGCTCTGACTGGACGGAGAGTCAAGTGAATCTGAAAGCGCCGTTCATTCACAAGAGAATCTTAGTTCCGAACAAAAGTCCTGCTGAAATATATAAATAAAGACGAGACTACTTTCGATAGTTGGCTGCTGACCAGAGCAGAGAAAGACCATTAATGATGCACTGTGAATCACTGCCAGTGTTGTTCCCCAAAGGTAAAAAGAAAAAAGGAAGAAAAAAGAAATTGGCATGCAGCAGAAGGCAAATTGAAGGGTCGGAGACACTTATTTACCATATGATTGATGAATAGTCTTTATCAAACTTTAATTTGAACAAGATTTACTGCCTGATTAGCTGCTCTTTTTCATTTTTTTTTTTTTTTTTTTTACCCAGATAACTACACCTGTGACAACACACAGATGGACAGCTAGCTTTAATTACATTTTCTCTGAGCTTTCTTCTCATATTAACCCATTGAGTTTGTATATCAGGCACAAATACCGAACGCCAGGAGTTCAACATTGTCAGATTTTAACTGTTTGATTTAGCTTCTAACACGTCTGCATTCGACAGTGTCAACAGTTAAAAAAAAAAAGAAAGAAAGAAAAAAAAAAAAGGCAGTAAACACAGCAAAGAGACAGATGGCGTCTTTTAGATCAACATCTTGTCACAGTGTGAAAGTCCTCCATCGCTGTGGACTCTCGTTGCTGCCCGCAGCTTATCCGGCAGGATTAGCTCGTGACACCGACGTTTGCTTCTCATTAAACCCTCTGTAATTATTTGTGACTGGATTTGAACGGCTGGGCTTCAGAAACGAGACAATAAAATCCCTTTAATCTGATCGCCCATCGACCTTCTATTAACTGCTGTTTACTCCTACTCGGGTTTGCTGAGGGGCGTTGGAGGAGGGACTGGAATACGCCCACGCCGGTTCATCGCAGTCTCAAATACACACACACACACACACACACACACAGTGTGTGCACAGAGGGTCATATCAGTTTGATATTCATGACTTTGGACTGTGCTAAGAAGCGGGCTTTCTCCAGTGAGTAGCCAGTGGTAGCTTATATCCTTGACTGACACAACAAGAGACATCCCAGTTAGAGATCATTGTTGCCTGGAGTCGGTTACCGAGGGAGGGCTGCTGTAAAATCCAGACTCTTTTTAACACCCACAACCCGCTGCCCAGATGCAGCTGACACATTAGGCCATTAATGTGCTACGTGAGAGGTCATAGGTGCCTCGTACTAACAGCCATTAAAATGTAACACAATTTGCAGCCAAATGGCCTCGGGCGAATGGTGGAACGTTGAAACGGAGAGAGCTGCTGTCTTTTCCAAACTATCCTGGGATGCTGTTAGTGGTCTCATGTTTTTTTTTTTTTTTTTTTTTGTACATGTCCTGCGTGTGTTCTGGTCGTCATGCATTATGCATCGCCGTTCTGCCTGCAGCTGGAGGGTGTTGTTCAAGGATCTCCACTGTGATCAGCAGGCTCTCCAACCAACTCAGAGAATTAGTGCGGAGTTTATTAGGCTCGGCAGCATTTTCTTCGACTGACATAGCAATATCTTTGAGAACCGCCTGGGATCTTATCGCAATATTTTTAATTGATGTTTTAGAGGTGCGAGGATTACGGGCTTTCTTGAAGGCGGTTAGCTGTGAAAAATACTGTCACATCTGCGCATCGTATCTAAAAGTGGAGGACTTCAGAGACCGATTTGGTTCAACAGCACGGCGAATGAAAATAAGTGAGGAAAAAAAAAAAAAGAACTTTGGCCACTTTTCCTACTCTTAAGATCTGCAACTTCAAATTTGAGAGGCAGATTTAAATATTGGCTGGAAGGAAGATGTGATGCCACTTATGGTAAAACCCAACCAGGGACAGAACTCAGCCATTCTTATTTACGCCATCAAACAGCTAAACCATATCAAAACCTGGCTCCCTCCTCCTCTGCAGCCCCATCATAAGTGGGCGACAGAGGTGCTTTGGACAACTTGTAGGGAAGTCTTTTGTCAAGCATAATTTTTTACGGCCTATATGTATCTATATTTCTATTTATTTAAGTGGTATCCTTATTTTTAACATCTAAATGTAGAGAAGAAGTCCAAATCCTGATTAAGAAGTCCGTGAAAATGAAACTGACAGTTAGGCAAATACAGTCTGTGCAGAAAAGTGTTTCTGTCATTTGTTAAATAGTGAGGAGAAATCAATACTTTGTGTTGTGTTGTGTTTCTGGTGAGTCGATGGCCAAACAAAGCTGCTCAGAATACAGGCAATCTTTGTATAATAATGCGAAGATCGATGAAAAATGACAGAAGAAAAGGATTTATTTTTCATTTTTTTGATGCAAGTCGTTCCCGTATGCACAAACACTCTCCGCAGGGTGACATTTCTGCTACTATTACAGCATCTGTCGTTGGATTTCTCATGCAAGTGAATTTATAGATGCAGCTGAACCCGGAGTGGTCCATGAAGCAGCCTCTTACCTCTCTCCGTGTTTGGTACACCGATATCGAAGGTTGGTATTGACGGGTCAGCGTGGTCGCTATAGTACTCTAAAAATAATGCATCCTTTTCCCAAGTCTTCTTTATCACAGGAACTTGAGAAAAGGACAGAAAACAAAAATCAATACAGCATTAACCAAGCGCTGCTCTCAAAGAATGTACATCTATTTCCTGTTTGTTTTTGATTAAATAATCAAGAAACGCCTCTAACTGCATCATCAAATTAAACAGATGGAAGAGGAATTCGAGAGGATAGCGAATACCGTAACCTATTTTATTATAAAGTCAACTGTAATTTCGGAACAGAAAATTTTAAAAGCCCTAACTCTAGGATGATTAAATGAAACCTGAGGCTCTTTCTTATGGAAGACCCACGTTAGATGTAGATGTATTAATCTAATATTCATTTTAATCCTCTGCGCACTGGAAACCCGTGGTGGCAGCTTGGCAGAGAAAACCGTAATTAAGGCAATTATGGCGGAATATCTTCAGAGCGATACAGTGAGGGTGTGGAGCACAAGTGTCACATTCTTGTGAGATGAATCTTCTATTTGATCTGCCGACTGCAGCTCCTGAATTTTTCATTAGGTTCAAAGAGAGGCAGATTAAGTATAGATCACTCCTTCTAACCATCTGCTGTTGCACCATTTTCCGTTTTTCGCCACCAAGGGAAGTTCATTCATCCTTTTAGGCTCGCTGTGGTGTAATATTATTTATTAGACAGGAATGACAAATAAAAACCATCCATTACCCAGCAAAACAAGAGGACAAAATCACATCAAGAGCATTCTGCACACAGAATGTTTGTGGTGCGCACCTCTTTCACTGTGAAACTTCTTACAGGTTTTCACGGCAACAAATAGATCTTCTTTCTTCACAGGCTCCCCCTTAAAACATTAGAAAAATAGATAAACAGGTCATGAGATTCTGAACCTGGTTCCTGTTAATTAGCAACTTGGTAATATTAAAATGTATCCGGTATATAAATGATTAAAGGTACATTGGCATCTGATCTGAGAAATATATAAAGGCATACACATGTGATGGAGAAGGTAATTTATGCCGTATTCACATAAAAGGAGAAGAGGGAGGACTTTTCACACCTCCTTTCCCTTCAGAAGGTAGTTGTGTGTAACATTAGTGTAAAAACCCGTTCATCATTGAGCACATTTACTGAAATAACAGGCTTTTGCTTTCAAAGGAACCGTAAAAGTCTTAAGATTTTAATAGTGTGCCACGCTAACGACACGCTGCTTGCTGGTGCCAAAATAGACAGGTGGGATGCAACATATCATATGCAATGTCACTTATCTTCAAATAGGACAATATTGGACAATATTGCATATGATATGCAACATATCATATGCAATGTCACTTATCTTCAAATAGGACAATATTGGACAATATTATGTTTAAAATGGCATCCTCTGCTGGACAGTCAGCCAGACAGAAACAACCCATCCAACTTTTAAAGGCTAATGGCTGTCATGGCCTCAGACATAAAAGAGAGAAATGATTTATGAGTGCTGCAAAATTGAAGCCTTTGTCCTCAAATGCCTGACACAAATCATTAAAAATAGTACATGTTTGGATGCTGATCTCCGTCCTCGGTCTCCTTGAACGTGCCTCTGGAGGACTGCGAGTCTCTGTTGAAATGCGGCAATGTTTTGACCATGGCAGATAATAATACATTCGCTGTTGTTTCCGGCGCGGAAACCCCTCCCTGAATACTTATTAAAAGGTTTGACCTTCATATTTCTCTGCTGGCCACTTCGGTCATCATCCTGACTGCCAGTCACGTGAACACAGTTCGAGGAGAGGCCAAAATAACAGGATTCCGAACCTGATGGCAGCGAACTAATAGCAGTAGCGAAACCTGATAGCAGGCGGTCAAACATGCATGAGTAGGGATGTGAACCTGAGTCATGAATAAAAAGATTGGACTGGAGTTTTCTTGTCAAAACTAAGTGAGGAGGCAGGACGTGACACTTCTGGCAGCTCAGCTTCGTCCCACATCACCGAGATTGAGCAAAACTTTACACAATCGCTTCTCTCAGGCATTATTGATTGCTTGGAGACACGGCGAGGGCTAAAGGTCAGCTGACTTCTCAGTTAAAGTCGCAGATTTTCTCCAGCCACGGAAACACGAGACTGCCTCAGGTGTACATAGGGCAGCGTAATCACAATCCAGGATGAGGATATCCAAAGTTTGGAGTATTATCTGACCCAATAATGTTTTTCATTATATTATAACCTGGTTGGAATTGATTCTTTTGGATTTTAAGGGACAAATTAGTTCAAATGTGGAGTAATACTAATTATTTAACATGTCACAGAAGGAGATCATGGGAGGTTCCGGTTTTTATATTTGTGGGGCAGCATCATTTCCCTGCTACATCGGTGCTTTTCTTCAGCAGAAAGATATGAGACAGCAACTGTAAAGCTCTTCTTTCTAAATGTTTTCCCAAATATGTGGGTTAGATAAATATGTCTGTCTCATACAAGCAAATTCATAGAATTCTGATGAGCGTGCAAATATGGCTTACATGAGATATATGAAGGTATAAAGGAGGCGATATCTGCTGAAAGCTGGTGAGTCACTGGTGGCTCGAGACGATTTGCATGTAATTTCTGGTTTGCCTGGTGGAGCTATGAACCAGAAAGCAGAGCGGACCCAACGCAAGCATCCCCCCCTTATGTGCTGATTGAGACTGGGTGCTAGATGAATAAACCACTGCATAAACTGTGCTGACAGGATGGCGCTTAATGGAAGAGTTTTTCTTTTCATGCTGGAAATTTACACATTTTCCTTTGCAGAAACCCAAGACTTGAGTCACTTTAGGTTAAGGTCCACTTGACACATAAAGAGGAGGCTATGGACTGCTTTGCTTTCTGTGGCAGGCTTCTGATTTGTGCCGCTGTTCAACTCGGTCGCCGTAACATGGAAATCAAGGATACTCAAGACCGCCACACGCAGCAGACACTCACGCACGCCGGAAGCTCCCTGCTCAGAGTGGTGGCGCAGCGCTCGACGGTCTGGGGGGAATCCTCCTCCTCGCTGCACAGCTCGGGGACGGCGGTGAGTGTCGGACCGTTGCCGTCGTCCCAGATGTACAAAGCCACCTGCAATCACATAAGTGAGCACATCAAAGCGCAATCTCTCCGACACTAATTTCAATTATGAACACACCGATTGGGATTCAGCACACTTTGCTTTGTTGTTGTGGGCTTGACAGGACTGCAGCCAGCACAGTTAATATTTAAGATACCAAATAAAGGAGGAAAGTGAGAGAGGGGAGTGCTGTTTTAACTACTTATGAAGTAGTTAAATCACCTACTGTGTTCTTTAACCTTTTAAAAGTACTTAAAATGAATATATGAACTTATTTTCCTTCTAAACTCTAAATGATCAACCTCTTGCAGGCTGAAGCTGATATATCTGACTGTTCCCTTTAAATTCTGCAGCACAACAATCCTGCAGAGGAATAAGATTTTACTTTTAAGGTTAGATGAATTGCTCCACCTGTTCCATGACTTATGTGGCTTTACGGGGATACGACAAGCAGGAAGTAAGGCAGCGAAGGTACGTGCATCATCGCTCTTACACAAAATAGATCTGAGTGAAAGTGTGCGGCGCACCTCGTGCTTCAGGTCAATGGTGAAGTCGGATTTAAGCGGCTCATCCCTCACTTTGCTGGCAAGGCTGAAAAAGAAATGACAGCGCTTTGGCAGGAGCGAATACAGGGAACGCCGCAGCCACATCGGCCGCCAAATGAATCCCGAAACAGATATGCATTTACCGAGCGACAAGGGGGGCGCTGAGGGCCCAGGCAGCAGAAAAGTCTGGGTATTTAAAGGTGGAGGGGTTCTCTGCAAAGGCGTAGTGATGGATGATGGTCGACTCCTCATCATGGAGTGGCTTACCGAGGAACCACTCCTGATAAATAAGAAACATGTGACAGGATGACTGGAGGTTATTCTTCACCTTTCAATTCATTTCAGTGTCTACATATTGATGTAAAAGCAATTAAAGCTGTTTCATTTCTTTCTTAAAGCTTCAACTTAGAAGGCAGTACCATCTGTGGATGCTTTATTGGATATGTTGTATGTCTGAAGGCCAGAATATTCGATTATATTAATCAATGCAACTTTTTTCCCTCAGTATTTTCTATAAGAAATGAACACGTATACACCTGAATATTATGTTGTAAAATAAACCCACAGAGGGGCTGGAATGTTGCTCTGCGCTATTGCGAAAGTAGCGGAAAATGGATAGAAGAATGATGTTAGAGCCATGCTCTTCCACTTTCCTAGTATAAAGTCTCAATTTCAAATACATCTACATTTGAAATATATCTATGAATCCCTGGAAATACTTGTGGGCGAGGTGCTGAAAAACATCCATGAGACATTTTGCTGAGAAGGCTTTAAGAAGTGGGTCACCATTGGAGTGCAACTTATACCCCATTTATATCCTATTATAAGGATTATTAGATTAAATTATATAATTCTCCTTAGAATAAAAACAATCATTAAAAGCCCTTTCCCCACATGCCTTTGTATGATATTCCAGCTGCGTTGCTTATCCAATATTTATATTCAACCTGTCCGTGACCCATATACAAGAAGAGTGATTTTACGAGAGAGATGGACCTTACATAAAAACCGCAGAATGACAGGACAGATAGATTACAGCGTGAGCTGGCAGAGCCGAGTGCGGCTGGAGCCAAAACAGTGCTTTATTGTCCATCTGAGGCAATGATTGGGCGAGACAGGGTGAGAGAGTGAGAGAGAGGGGAAGGCAAATGGGGAGCGAGGGAGGAATGTGCACACTCACTTTGTTCCTATCATACTTTCCGAGGACTTGACCGAGCTTCTTCATCCTCACGTTTGTTTGCTCCTCGAGGAACACAAACCAGGAGGAATTCTTTCCAAAGGAGTGCGATAAGCTGAGCAAGAGAGGACGAGAGGTCAAACAACAACAAGCGGCATCCACAAAACTTTCCAAACCTGATTTTATTTTAGATATATCTGTAAAAAAATCCTCTCAGAGACTAACCAAGCCTCCTGACCCAGTCAGATTAAGGTGGCACAGACTTTTCTTTTTTCTGCCCCCCAAAGGGAAAAAGCACAAAAACACGAGCGCTTTTGTCTCTAAGAAAACAACAAAACTAACCAGGATGATATCAAAAATCGCCATTAAAACTGCAGCAGTTAACCGCGGTTTCGGCTGCTGCGGGACGTAAAACAGTGCGTTGGGACAATCCTCAGAGTCGATGGCTACTTACTGAGGCAGCAGGGGGAGGATGCTCCAGTCTCCCTCGTTTTCTGATAAGGTGTGAAGGAGCAACACCAGCGGGGGGTTCTGAAAGAAACACCCACAAGCTCAGCGATGACGTCAGATGCCACAACACTAAAGGCAGCGTAGGCAATGCTCCAAATGGATGATAAAGGTCATTTCTGCTCAAGTCTGTGGTCACACTTGTGTATCACGCAGCAGCATTAATACATCTGTAAAAGACCTGCCTTTTCCAATTTGCCCCCAGGGCGTGACTCATGTCCTGCATTAAAGCATATTCATTTCTTGCGTCGGTCCTGAGCATCAACGCTGTGCGAATAAATACGGTTGTCATGACAGCGCTCCATTAGTCCAGCTTTTCCTGGCAGCGAGACTGGCGAGTTCGAACCACCGGAGCACAGAGGCAGCGCTGGTCCCCTCTCGGTAATGGCTTTGTTTTTGTACAGTGAGAGGAGGACGAGGAGCCGTGCATCATGTCGTTACTCATGAACAGATGGTGACATTTAAATGGTAACTTGGCTTTTTCTACTCGGAGAGCTACCGGGGAGCCACACCGACGGATGGCTCCTCCAACGGTAATTCAGACCTTCTGCTTTGAACCCCATTTGGCATTCTTGTGATGGGCGGAGCCAGGAGATCCTGTTAAGGGGAACCGGCGGCGGGCCGCTATTCGCAGCATGAGCGCAATTCCTCGACCTGTTTTGGGCTGAACGGGACGCCGATTGCTCGGGGGGGCTGCGGAGAAGACGGGGGGGGGGTCGTCGGGACCTATTTTTTTCACGGAAGGACAAGAAGCCACCGGTTCACCAGGGGACAGGCTGGAAGGGGGCGCCCGGCGCTCAGAGCAGCCACCTGTCAAAGCCGATTCAGAGAGGAGCCGCAGTAAACGCTGAGGCTTTTAATGGTCAATTAAGTCAGAGCGAAGCCTCTAACTGGAAAGAAGGTCTGGAGGTGTTTGACACCAGAATGTAAATAAAAACTGATGGAAGCTTCGGGGTTGGGTCTTATTCTAATTCATTAATTCTTCCCAGAGGAAATGTTGCTAGACAGCAGGAACGTCGGCGCTGTGCGTGTCACGAAATCTTCTAGAAGGATAAAACGGCATCATCTACCGAGGTCAATCAAGGGTCAGATATATAAATACCGATCTGATTGTTACCCATGAGGTAGTTTCACGGATATTTCCCCACATAATACTTTTATTGGCAGGAAATAAACATAGGTTCAAAATCTGAATTACAAAAATGACACGCGGGGCTGAATTCAGAAGCTATCTGTTGAACAAGTCAGAGGTATGTATGTGAGCAAGAACAAACTGAAATGTGGGAAAAAAAAAATAAGGAAATGACTCTGGAAAAATTGAAAAGCAACAAGGAAATACATGTAAAACTTGTGAATGTGCTCCAAGTGTTGATGCGCTTTGTTGAATTTTACAAACTGGAAAAAAAAAAAAAGAGTTGGAGTCCCAGAAGAAAACATTGGTTCATCTTCCTTTTCTTTAGCTCTTTTTTTTTGCGGAATAATTGAATTCTAACTAGAAGCTACAGTTTTCATTAATATGAATATCTGCCTTTGGATGATCAACACAGAAACGAGGCGAGATATTAAAAAAAATAATGAAAAGATTTGTCATTTGAACTTTAAAGCTGCGCAAGTGTCTTTATTCAATATATGCACGCGGTCGAAAAAGCCAATGTATGATTGGCTTTAGGACTGCACTGTCAGATTACAGATTGGTTGGTTTTCAAAAGGCTTCATTTGGAGGAAACCATGAATAATTCCTCATACTACAGAATCACTGAATATTTAAAACCACGAGAATCCAGCAAGTTCTACTTCCCATCTGTGTCTACATACTCCCAAACGCATTTCCGTGCATATTTTTTTGACTCTTCATTTCAGAAATCAGTGTCAGTGCCCCGCTGTTCCACAGTTTTGATGGACGCCTCCCGGAACCGTACCTCCGTGATAGCGCGCGCCTGCGTCAACAGATCCGCCTTCTGCCGCTCGGCCTGCTTCACGTGGTGGGAGTTGCTCTGACTCTGGAGGACGAACACTATCTCCCGCAGGTCTGGAGGAGCACAAAGGACAGAGATGAAAGACTTCTCACGACCCCTGAAACAGGATTATGTGATGGTGTTTAAAGTGTGCGTTTGGAAGCTTTTTTTTTTTTTTTTTTTTTCCTCCATGACCGGACCCAGAAGCAGCACAGTTAGTGGAGCAAACAGTTTTATTGGACAAGGCGTCGTGGGTGAGACCGGCCGACCGAAGTGATTGGAAAACCCTGAGAACGTCGGGCTGCGTTCAGAGCCAGTCAGGTTTACCGGGAGGCCGGCAGAGTCTCAGAGTCAGGAGCGAAAAGCGAGCGGATTGTTCGGCACACGGACGAATCGAGCAGGCCGGAGTCAGGCAGGGTCGTACCGGGCAGACAGGCAGGAAGGAAGGTGTCGCATCACACAAAGACGATCTGACAAGGAGCGGGTGTCAGACAGAGGTTTAAGTAAGGGCGTCGATTTCTCGGATCGGGTGCGGGTGTGTCTGGATGGGAAGGTGATGGAAGGTGATTTAAAGGTGTGGGCAGTCCCTGGCTTCCAATCATTGTGACAATTAGGAGCCTAATTGGCTTCAAAAGTCATTATTGTTAATCTGTTAAAAAGAAGAATAATTTTCTGTATGCTGAAGGACATTTCACTTATGAAAGCATCTGTGAACATCTTCGACTGTGCCCGAGTCTAATTGCGTTGGCCTTTGCATGAAATCAGGTGACAGGGTGACATTAGCTTCAGAAATAAACCCACAGCTCTGGCTACCATTACAATTAACTCTAAGTAAAAGGGTTGAAGTATTCATTTACCACAAAAAAAAAAAAAAAATTAAAAAATGTCTGCACTGTGCAATCACTCCAGAGTGCTGTGAGATGTCTGTCACACCTGGCTGGAGAGACAACAAAATCGTTGACATCAAGCTGAGAAGTGAAGAGGGGAGTCGATACTCCAGCAGAAAGTGCAGCTCTTAGAGTACTTTAACCAAGACAACAGCTAAAAAAAAAAAAAAAAAAAACCCACACATTTCTACTCGCAGCTTCCTGGATTTGCAATAACCGCTGTCCTAAAGTCACGCAGTCGATTTTTATTACAAAAGGAGCATCTCCAGCGAAGTGTGACATTTTCTGCCATAATAAAGTACCAGCCACAGCTGACAGGTCAATAATGTGACCAAAGGAGGAGCCGCGCAAAGGCAATCAGTCATCACCGCGGTTCATGCGGAAGCAGCGCGGTCGTGGCAGGCACTCAGTCAGAATACGAGTAGCCCTGGATCTTTTTAATAAAGTGTTGCTGGGTGCTCCAGCCCATAATAAAGTTCCCGTTGATGCTTGGGTCCAGCCGAGTGGAGGATCTACTGATTAAATCGCAGCGCTGTCTATCCAACCTCGGCCGAGAGCTCGCAAAGGTAGAGCGGCTCGCGCACCTCTACATGACCTTCTGCTGAGTTTGCTCGAGGAACAACTTGGCGCGTGCATCTAACTTCCCATGAAGATGTGCTTTCTGGAGCCTCAGGTGAGGTACTGGTGGCGCAGAGCGGCAATACTGCACGATGCAGCAATAACAGCAGCAGCCTGAGTTTAACGGTGGAAATAGATAAGCGCTTTTCTGATCCGCGGTGGTGCAGATAATGTGTAACCCGTGCTAAAGCAAAGGACAATGACGTGATATAAAAAGAAACTAATTAAGACTGAATTCAGGGGCCTTGTCTTCACATTAATGAGTTTCGATTAATCATCAGACAACAGGAAAAAAAAAAAAAAGAAAGGCGGACATGGAAAAAGTCCTGCCACAGCACTGTCTTTCGCTTACCTCTATTACTGTCTGAGCTGCCTGCCAAAAACACACACTGCCTCGCGCTCGTGACAGTTTACAAATACGAGGCCAAAGCCGAGGTTTAGAAACTACACCAGCAACACCAACAGGGCGTCAAATCCTCATCCAGTGGCCTCCAGCAACAGTGGTGCCTTCTCAAGCGTGAATGTGTGCAAAATGTAAAAAAAAAAAAAAAAAAAAAAAAAAAAAGTGTAGTTTTGTAACCACACACACACACAGAAATCACCGGCTTTGTCTGGTGTACTATACTGAAATGTTCTTCAAAAGTTCAATATGAAAAGTAAACTATCAGACAAAATATATATAGAATGGGGCTGGTTCAAAGTGACCTCAAATACTGCACCTGCAAGCTGATGTTTCCTCAGAATGTAGGCCACAAAAATGCTTAAGAACTGGATTTCAGAGGTGAGAATATCATAGGAAAATTCCTTACACTGATTTTAAATTTTCATGGCAAATGTTAACCGGCATAAAATATATCATATATTATTATAAATATATAATTAAAGGGGTGCATCTCTATCGCCCCTCGCGGAAGGCATCGGAATAGGTCCGTAACCCCTCCTGCATTATGTTTAGATTGGATTCCGTTCCAGTCCTGTGTAAATACAGGCTGCAGGTGGGGTTTTACAGCAATCTCTGCCTTCCTCCAGCTGTCTTACTCTAGTTGAGCAAATGCCAGTCGCCCTGGAAGTCGGAGTATGCAATCAAGTCAGATTTTTAATGGCTGAATAGAACTTGGAGCGCCGCGGCGCTCCTCACGCCCTGTGTTTTTTTTTTTTTGTTGTTTTCTTTCCCCCTCCTTCATTCGCTGTGGTTAAGTTAAACTACAAAGGTTGCCTTTTGACTGCTAATAAAAGGACTCGAGAGCGGAGAGATTTTCAGGGTCCTGGGGAGATGAGGCAAAAGCTGCGGTCACCTCGGAACAGATTTATTTTGCCGGCTGAGCGACCAGAAAGCAAGAGTCTGGTGTTTATCTTCCCCACACTCATTCAGCATTCCATGGAGGTCACCCCATAGAGAGAAAGAAAAGACTGTGGCAGTCCAGAAATATATTGGATAAAAGGAGACACAGGAGAATAGTCCTTCCCTCCCTCTGATCTGATACTTTTTCCAATACTCGGTGCCACTGTTATGGGGAAGAATGTAGATAATGAGGCTGATTGAAGAGTGGAAGATTAAACGTGCAATCATAAATCCTTGCCGTCACACCCCGTCCAACAGGTTTTGGTTATTATCTGCTCTTGGATGTACAGAGATGGTGTTCCGAAGCGGTTCGGCCCCGCGGCGGCGTCACCTCGCTGGCACAAATCGGCCGTGACACTTCCTCGGAGCTTGGACGGCCGACGTGGCCAAGTGGCAGCGCGCGCGCGCGCGACCTCTAGGCGCTCCCGCGGCTCTGTCATCGCCATCAGTGTCACGGAGCAGGTGTGCGCAGTCACCGGAACCGTCGCGGGGAGAATCTCATCCCCAGCCGAGGCTTCCTTAAAATAAACGCGCGGCGGAGATGAATGTGCTGATGCCTTTTGGAGGGGGGCGGGCGGGCGGGCGGAGCTTTAAACACAGCACGGAGAAAGAAAGAAAAAAAAAAAAAAAAAAAAAAGGGGGAGAACACGGATGGAGAGAGGATCAATAGTGCAATCTCAGTGATGAATGTCTGCATGAGACCAGAGAGATAAGAGTCTCTAAGTGGGGCCATTAGGCTGCTGCAGGAACAATGAAACTGTCATGACAGATCCAGTCCTCTTCATCTTCAGCACATATTCAGAGATGACTGATGATGTCAATAGCTCATTTCCATATCTGCAAAACCCTGCGTCCCATCGAGCAGCTGATTATATTGCTGCAAAAGCCGCTGCACTCTAATTCCTCACATCATTGGAGTCGTGGACTCATCCCATCTAAAATCTCCTCTCTTTCTCTCTCTCACACACACACACACATCCAGATACTTGACTCAAGAGAACTGGGATAGGAGAACCCAAGCATGACCGTCACACTACGCAGCCTGCAGATTTTAATAGCTGATCCACAGGCGTCCAATGATTTTTAATCTGGAAGTGCAAATTTAATGGCGCCAACTTTCTTAAACCTGTTGGGAGTTTGATTTGATGGCGTAAAAGCAATTCGCAGTCTCGACATCTTGCGTGGCGGAGGCCCGGATACCACCCCGGTGCACATCTGTGATCAGCTTTCTTCTCATATTACCACCAGTCTTTTTTATTACATCTAAGTCCTGCGCTTCTGAAAATGCCACTCTCCTAAATGCCACCCCGTAAAACTTGGAAGCAAATATCAACAAGGGACAGAGAGCAAGGGAGAGGCAGGACAAGTGATGAGAAAGGTTGCGCTATGATAATCGCGGCCATTAGTTCTCTGGAGTTCATGACTCTGTAGACAACTCTGCCGAAGACTAATGAGATCTGAACTGCAGCCTTAAACCTCACTTAGCATCAATAATTCAGGAAGCAGAGGCAATTAATAGAGAACAGATTCCAGGTTTTTCTTATTAAACCCGTTCATTTTCTATGATAATGGATAATAAAGCAGTTGAAAGTTAATTTTCCTCCTCAATTTCTTAAAAGTGGAACTCCCCTTTATAATATGTACTTTATACTCCTAAATCAAAACACCTTAGCACTGTTGATGGCACCTCTGAGGATTAAGGCCTTTTAAAAATCATCAATCGCGTTCAGAATAATGAAATAATAATGAAATGGAACAAAGACGTTGAGATAAAACAGAAGTTGGAGTTAGCTTTTCATGAGAGGATGGCAGAGTTCATAAACTTTTTGCAGAGTAACGCAGGTTGGGAGGTGACTTAATGCAGTGGAATAACAAGGTTATTGGCAACGACAGCAACGTTGAGGCCAAAGAGGTCGCCATTAAGGTAATAAATAAATAACTAATGCATGCTCACTGGTGTGTGTAGGTCTTGTGTTCTAAACATTGCCAAACTGAGAGGGCAACATGTTACCGTCTCCCTGAAAATGGAGGCATGAACTGTAGAAGCCACAGTTTTTCTGCAAACCCTCTTAAAAAAAAAAAAAAAAAAAAAAGCTGTATTCTCCTCCCAAATCCAACTGCACAGGCATTAGTATTCATAAGTGACACGCTTCCACTGTTACATTCCGCATATTAAACATCAGACTCCTGCTTTATAATTTTGTTTTAATCAGTTTTTGATTATAATTCTGGGGTGGAGGTGAGTAAACTGAAGCTGAGGTAAAAGCACAACAGGGAGGCAAACAGTGGCATTTATGATATATCTCAAAACATGTAAATCGGGTGCCGGGAACCGCTGAGCGCAGTGGTTCTGTGGCAAATCGCAAGCCATCTTTTTGAGAAGGAAAAATTTTACTTTGGCCTCGAACAATTGCTCCATGAAAGGTGGCTTTCACTGGGGATTGCCGACCCTGAGCTCCATTTTTGTTTTTTTTTTATTTTGGTGCAACACTTAACCACAGCTGACATGCCGAATGTTTCACTTATGTCTCCTGTTCCACTTATGTCTCCTGAACGTTACCGCCGCACGCGCCGTTTAAAAAAAACACGTAGCGCTACATCCCAAGGACACGCTTTGCCTTTGGCTTGACTGACAGATATAGCACTGTCCTCTTTTAATGATTTAATAGAGATGTCCATATTGCCTTGGAAAACACAGCTTAAATATTTCATACTAATACCTTCTTTTCATGCTTGCTGTTTTAATAAAACAACAGAAAGTCAGCTTCCTGTGCTCGTCTCTTGAATTCCTGCCCAAACGCGATGTGCTCTGCACACAGGGGCAGCTTTGCTGCCATGACAAAGGGAGTTACTCTGTTTGTGCCAGATAGTGCGGCTCCATTTTTCAGATAGCTGTCTGTATATGTTTCCCCTCTGTGTTGAGGTGCCAAATGAGAGCGTTATGAAGTTGCTTTTGTGGGCTTTTGTGTCTGCGGTGACCCAGTTGAATGAACAACAGGCAGAGGTCCAGAAAACTGGCTGGAAACGCCGCAGCAGCCTGAAAAACACTCTCTGACTGTGATTGTATTGGCGCCCTGAAGCATAAAAGGCATGCATGGGGTCCTTTTTTTTTTTTTTTATTTGCTCCCTTTATGAAATTCCTCGTCGGTATCCCATCCGAAAAGCAGACGGGGAGCATATTAAAGAGAAAATCAGAGCCACGGCATCAGACAAGAGCCTGCTCATTATTTGCATGTCATATCTTTGCCATGTGAACTTCACACGCGCCAAAGGAAATTTACAATTCATGATTGCGTGCTATGATAATGCCTTGGCGATGTTTGAAGCCCGAGTTCACCCCTCTGAATGTCACCCAGCTGTAAATAAGTCACGCTGATACGGACTGATTTAAATATCAAACAATGTCGCCGGTGGTATCACATCCAGCAACATTTAATGAAGACAGCAAAGCTAATTAGATTAAGACACGATAATTATAGATTTAACTTTAAGGTTGTGGAAAACTTAGAACTCTGTTGTTTTATTCAGGTTGGTGTTCCTGACGTGCGGCACGCTTGGGGGTCATTAGGCCTACGCACCCTGGTAATGAGGACACCTTTGCTGAGCCGTCACGTGCCCGTGCATGCCGAGGGAATATATTTCCAAACTCACCCAGCTGACTGTTGTAGATCTCGTGCGTGTCATCTCGGCTCTGCAAAGACAGAGAGGTTTCTCATTATTGCTCAAACACCCAACTGCACATCCAATCGTTTCGGAAATGCAGAAACGGCCTTTTTTTCTGCTTCCCCGAAGATGCTGAGTTTTGACTAAACACGCTGTTTTCCACTCAATTAAGACAGCGATCCTCAATATGGGGAGACCTGCGGGTTATTTAGAGTAATAATGGGCAATGCCCGACTTTATGAGCACTTCCTAATTGCGCGAATTTGGTGCCTGCAGGATTCTTACGCTGCACATTCGACTCGGTTAAGGCTTTGGATGCAACTTTGGAGCTGTCAGTGCACTAGGGGATGTGTAAACCAATGAAACTTTGAAAAGCGGCATGTTTCTACCATCTTTCAGAAGAAGTTGGGAAAGTGCGAGAGTCCTGTACGCTGCCAGAGCAGCAGCTTATTAATAGGTAACGATAAACCCAGGCGTTTTGATTTAGGACTTCCTCCACACTAACAATCTTTTTGTTGTTTTTTTTTTTTCTCTCCCCAGAAAGCCATTGCAGCCTACCGAGAGCTTAACAAAGTCGTAAATTCGCCGTCTGCCGGCGCGCGGCAACATTTGGGTGGCGGTTGGGGAAGGAACCAGACCGCACAGTATGCGCCTCTCATCGTGTGAACAAATGAGTTCATTCCACATGAAGGGGTTTTTGCAGCTGTCGGACGGGATATCCTTATCATCATTAGTATTATTTTGGTTCTTTCCTGCACCCTGGTTTTCCAGTTCAGCAAACGTCCGACTGGAGCGTTTCTGACAAGTATCGCGCGGCTGCGTTTCCAGACGGAGAAACAAAAACAGAAAAGAAAAAAAAAGTTTACACAGGGCTGCACAATAATGATATGTGGATGGCTGGGCCGATCAGAGGGAGAAGCAAATATATGCACAGACAAGCAAAATCATATCAGGGTGACTTAATTCAGTGGGTACGAGACATCAGCTTAATTGGACTCGGTAGAACATTAGTCATGCCAAAAAATGTTTCCATCTCATCTCATCTTATCACACGCTGCTCTTCTGAAATTGTTTCCTTAACCGACCGGAGAAGACACCTCGAGGAAAATATGCATCTCCTAAATCAGCAGAATTTGACATGTTATCAGATAAAAATAAATTACATAACAGGGGGGGGGGTGATGTCGAGGAGAGGCTATGTATTAAAAAAAAGGGCTGGTTCCGTGTGTGTGGGAGCCTTCAAGGTTTTTCACTCTCACTTGAGCAGATGGGAATCTGACAGTAAATCAGCACTCTGTCAATATCAGATAAATCAAACTCACAACACAAAGGACTCAGTACAAAGCTCCCAATTACCCTGACGATGTGCCAGCATTTGCACATTGGTGTTTCCTGAAAATAGAGGGCATGCTAATGTCATGTGACATGCTTCAACTTGGCTTTGGGGATTTATTCCTGAACCCAGCACCTCTCCTGAAGTGAATCAGGATCCGCTTTGCGACGAGCGAGACTTCAGAAACCCTGTTATGATCAATCTGTTATAGACAAAACACATTCTTTGTATGGCTTCAGTGATGCATGGCTGCCTGCAGAGTGCGGTCTCTGTCTCAGACGACTGCAGTGTTTGTTGTTAAGAGTTAAAAAAGAATGGAATCGTTCATCTGCCAGCACTTCTGTAGCTTATTTCTGCAACAATGTGCTTCAGTGACATTTTGAATTAAATGGCTCTTGAGAGAATTTGGATATTAGGCATGTTTTGGAGGTAAAAGATGATTTGATGTGGCACTAAGCTTCATATGAAAGTGTTCTGAAGTGTCATTCTACTCAGATTCTGGCTGCATAAACTGGGATTCAAACCATCTAGAACAAAGGAACTGTTCTTGCTGCCATACATATATATATATATATATATATATATATATATATCAAAGATAGAGAGAGAGAGAGAGAGAGAGAGAGAGAGAGAGAGAGAAATATATATTACTAATGTTGTTACATAATGCACATGCACAGTTTTATATATTTTACACACTTCTGTACTGGAATTTGAAAAGTTCTTTTTTAATACTCTGGCCTGCTGCCACTATTCTAGTTTAATGCTATAAAGGTTCATTTTTTTTTCTGCTCAGTGATCTATTATCCTGCAGGCGATTGAACTCATTATTCTCATCTCAATAGAACTTGTCACTTTTTGACCTCCAATGTTTCAGCATGCAGGTAATGCTCCTAATCCCACCTGACGGCCGGCTGTCAGCCACTCGCAATCGGAATCAGGCTACCATAGGGGTTAAAAATAAGTCTGCAATAAATCTACACTGTCCATGTGAAGGGCTTAGTTCCATCCCGCCCCCAAGCGCTTTTGATCAGTGACACCACATCACTGGTGCAGGCAGACACAAAGATTGGGGCTGTTGCACAAGAATAACGGCAAGAACCGCGACGCGGCCCATCCAGACGGGGATGCGCACGTGCTGCCTCCTTTGGGACGACGCCGAACCCGTTTAATGAGATTGTTACGCCATCAAGGACAACTACAAAGACAATCCTTTGATATCTGCCTTTAATCTGGAAGCCTCGCACATGCACACATGATGCCTTCCCCCCGACGATACCTCGCAATCCCCGAAAGCGCGCGCTCTCTCCGCTCAAGTGAGGGCCCCGTCAGCTCGCATTAGCCCTGCTCTCACTGATGGCAAGAATGATTCAAGGTTGCAGGAGTTCTGACATGAGGGAGAGAGATGTTTTTCTTTATGTTTACCGCCGTGTAAAGAGACTCACCAAAAACACACCGTGGGGTTTTACTTAACCAAGTGAACCCACGTCGCGTTTTATTTAACTACGCGCTTCGTTAGGATAGAAAGTTAGTAAGAAAGTAAAGTTCAGTAAGAGCAACATTGACACATCCCTCCCTGATGTCGTTCATTAAATGGGAATCAGCAGACTTTTTGTAATCCTGAGGATCACTACAGTTGACAGTTTTATTTATTCTTCCCCTGAATTTGTTCAATTTGCAAGTGGAAATTCTCATTTCCGACTTGTCAGTTGAAACCGGAAGCCGGCTTCCTCTCGTGAAAGCAGACAATTCCGGGGAGACGTGAGCTCCAAATGCCATTTCTTTAAAAATAAATCAGTATTTCGTGACCTAGAGCGCAGCAGACGACATCTTTCACTTATTGCAGCTTTAAATGTTTTTCTCCTCAGCCACACGAGTCATCATAAATCCAGCAGTCAGAGTCGGGAGAAAGACTATTATCATTCCTCAAATGGCTGTTCTCTGTATTTACGGTGATGATGCATCTTCAACAAAACACATCAAATGATTGAAGTTCTTTCAGCAGAACTATGGAATGACTAAAGGGAGGCCTGATAGTCTCATATTTTACTCATGTTAAGCCATGTTAGCACATAAAGGATCTATGGTGGGTTGACTCTACGTTTTCTTCCAAACATATGAAAGATTAAAATAAAAAATGTATGTGAAGTGGATGTCAAGAGGTGGGAATACTATTTGCGGCAACATCCGATTTCCGATCTTTATCCCACAACCATGACCAGACCAACTGCTCCCAGTGTCAAATCAATTTCAGGTTAATTTACATCAGAATATTCTCTTGTGGGTTCTCGTGGAGTGAGAACCTGAGAGCTAAGCTTCCCGTGATCGGCACCACGGTACGTAGGCAACCCATTGAAAGAGAGCGGTGTCATGTGGGCGCGAGGTACAGAAAGTAGGCCCTCTTGATCACGGCAAAAGCCCCCCCCACCCCCCTTACCCACCCCCCACTTCTATTACCGCTGATCCAAAGATGTAGAAATTTCTGCTTGTTTCTCATTTTCTCGTACATCTGCGGAGCTCCGGAGGGATAGACTCAATTATTTCACACACAGGGGTCGTTTTTCTGGCACAGGAAAAGGAAAAAAAAAAAACAAAAAAAAACTTTTGCCGCTGGAGTTGATCTGACTGTGGAAAACGGTTGACGGCGGGCCAAATGCGGCCGCCTCAGGCGGTGCAGCAACTTCCATCTACAGCCGGGTGCGGCTTATATAGGATAGCTGAACGCTCGCAGCCGTGTGTATACACTGATGCGCAGGATCTCGGGATGTTTTTGGGGGTATTCCGCTCAACACACACACACACACACACACACACACACACACACACACACACACACAAAAAATCAGTGTCCCAAACTGTGGTACCCAAACTGTGGTTTCTGGCCCTGTGAGATCCTCGGTAGCAAATTTCCAGCCTAAAGAGTTCTCGTGCACTCTCTTCCTATTCTAAAATCTCAACATGATTGAGATGAAGGCAGTTAGACCTTAATTAAAGCCCCCCCACCCCGCCCCCCGCCCCACGCAGAATTCTTTGATTGTGTGGTCCCACCGTTGCAGACGTCCAAAGTACCTCAAATCCAAACTCACGCCAGCCGTCCGGGGCCGCGGCCCATCCGCTTGCGAGCGTGGCGTGCGACAACGCCGAGCAGCCGGCTCACGCAACAGCAATATGTTGCTGGAAAGCCGAGACGAATCCGCTCTCGCGAGGCTACGGCCATCGGGTTGGGCGTCGCTTTACTGAGATCCGAGGCTGCGGCCCCTGCAGATTTCGCCCGAATGTGTGGAGCCGGGGGGGGGGGGGGGTGTTGAGCCGGGCCGGTTCAAAGCTACTGGAGTCCGCCGCAAGATCGTCCATGTTGATCACGGACGGAGCCATCACATTAAATAAGCTCTGGATCAAAGGATTAGACTGCTGGTTTTACTGCATTCAAATCTAAAAGATGTGAAATGCAGCGCGCGTCACTGTCAACAGTTTAGCATTCGAGGCCTTCTGAGTCTTCTTAATCCATTTTTTAGAGCGTCTCTGAAGTCAGATACGCCACATGGCTATTAATGGCTCGGGCGATCGCAGCATTCCGCTCTCAGTCATTTTGCACGGCAATAAGCAAATTAAACGGCGCTCGACTCTGGTGAACCTGCCAAGATTCCCAGAGTTCATTCTCAGCGTGACACCAGGGCCGATCACGCGACGGCGATGAGAAGGAAGTTGGAAGGGGGAAAAGATTAAAACAGGATTTAAAAACACTAAATGCCGCTGCCAGCAACAACGACAAAGTGATCAGGCAACCAGGATCACGTGTGTTCCCGAATACGCGTGTTTGCGGACCGAAAAATGTTTACTTTTCCATTGCTTTAGCAGTAACGGAGGCAACGACCTGGGCTCCGTGTTGCATTTGAGGGGGGAAAAAAAAGGATGAAATTGATGGTGCAATGGTTGCAAGCAGCTGCATCTTTTGTAAACACTCCCTTTTTTTTTTTTTTTTTTATTAACTTCAAATGTGCCTCCTGCTAATTTAGTTTGGGGCTATATTGCTCTGCCCCTACTTGCTCTCTGGAATCAGGGGAAAAAAAAAGGACTTTAAATGAGTGTTCATTCTTCCAAAGACAATAATGCACCGCAGTTGCACATCAAGGTTTTGTTAGTGTAACCTTTCTTCTCTCTGGCTCCAGCAAATGGCTTTTTTTTCCCCTTTTTGCTGAAATTAGAGGCTCAGAAGTGGCTGACATCAGTAACAACGGCGGTGTTCCTTTCCCATTCATGTGATTGTAAGCATCTGTGCCAGGAGGCAACTGTCAACGTCTTCTCACACCAAGACGAAGGGGAGCAATGGGGCACGTTAATCTTTTAGCAGGCAACCGCAGCTGCGGCGGAAGGGGCGTGCACTCGAGGAAGGAGCGAATGGGGCTCGTGATGAAGATCAAATTAGACGTCATCAATTCCTGAACTCAGCAAGCGTTTAGTTAGTGTAAGGGAACAAGAGAATTGAATGTTTAACACTGTGTATCCAGGTTATCATCAATATTCTTAGATTAAGCTTACTTCTTGGGTCGGGGTTAGGGTTAGGTGTGCTGTGCATCGGTAAAATAGAGCCCACATTGTCGGGAAATGTAGATTTTCATGCAGAATGAAAAGTCTACTTTCTTACCTGCGCGTCTTTTCCCGAGTTTCCAGCAGAAAAGTTGATATAAACTGTGAAAACAAGTAAGAAGCAAATATTAACTTTCGCAAATAAAGTTCAGTTATTTCTGTTCGTCCTCAGGTAGAGACAAAAATTCTCTCTGCGTGAGGGTTATACAAGCAGACTGCTTTATTGTGAAGGGCTTCCAAAAGTTGAGCACTGAAATATTTAAAAGATAAACCTGGACCAAACTCTTTCATGCTGTGTCTATATTGGATTTCTCAGAGCGCTATTCATCCTTCCAAGTTTTTAATTAGAGTCAGGAGACCCTTCTCTCCAATCACGTTTCCATTGATTCCGAGGCAAGAAAGTCTTTGCAGAGATTCCCGCTTATTTCAGATCAATACGCAAAGAACAGAACAATGTCATTGGGCCTATTTATGAAAGTTTAGATCACATCAGAGCACCATCAATCAGCTGAATGGGTAGTGAATGGCTATTAAAGCAATAATTATTATTCTAATAAAAAAGGTTCAATACGTTTTTATTGGACACCAGCAATAAAATGACAGCTGATCTAAAAAAATATGATAGAAAGAATATAAAAAGTGAGACTGATTGTCTGAGGGATATAAAGGGTACCGAAAAATAAGCACTTTTCTCTTTTTTTTTCAACCAAAATGAAAAATGGACAGATACGGGGTTCTTTTCACGTATTTTCAACTTTGATGCTGGGTCCAGACCCAAATAAAGACCCAAGAATCAGGTTTATTTAAACCACTGAACCGGAGTCAACATGTTTCTGCATGTGCGATTTCATCTAAATGAAACAGGTCAGCTATAACACGCACGCTTTAGCCGGGTTTTATGCTGATTAGGATGCGCATTATTATTGCTGTGAAGGTCAGATTAATCTGCATGAGTAAACTATAGCCTCACATTCTCCCATGCAGACACTCACCCCCCCAATTATGATCGTGTACATAAGGATCCTGAGCTTCCAAAACTTCCAAAAATAAGTCCTGACTGCCTTTCTTTTTTCTTCTCCTTCTGCTCCACAAACACTCAGAATAATCCTCTTCCGCCCGTTTTAACAGTGACACATCAAACTCAGAAATGAACATGCGGTTTGGTGACATATTCATTTTTAATCAGCGACAAAAAGTGAGTTAAATTTTTGCCGCAGTTGCATGAATTCCGACTGCTCTCAGGCATTCATTCATGTCACAAACATCTAAACTGACCCTGTGAGAGAAGCTCCGTGGAGGAAGTGTTGCGTGGCTCTTTCTGTCGCTATTAATGATGCAACATTAGGCTTCGGCGTGAAGCTTCCTGCATATAATACCTTCGAGTTCTTGACACATTTCCCCACATCTGCTCCACTTGAAAGGGGAAGGAGGGCGGAGGGTGTCGCTGATGGGAGGGCCGCTGTCTTACCACCTGCTCAGCCTCCGCAATCAGCCGAGCCCTCTCCAAGCCTGATTTCGCTTGAGCTCTACCCAAGCAACTGGTTGTAGCAGCGGAAAGCTCCCAGTGACACGCACGACACACACAACGAGCCCTTAATTCACGCCGTCGACGTCTGAAGCCGAGCGCGCGGTCTGCTTCAATCAGCCGGAACGGAGACGGCATCGGGGAGGGCTAGTGGACGCTGCAAAAATGCACAAATATGCTCACTAATGAATGTCTGTCTTATCTCAAATTAACCATGAATCGCCTGCAGTTTCCAAGGTAACCTTTAGCATTATTTCCCAGCGATCATCACACCTCCATCCCAGCATCGGTCACTAGGAAGTGGTGGATGTTCAGCTCGTTCTATGCCTTTCTGAACTGGATGCGAGAAGAATATGCTTTGTAAAGCGCGGTGCTCTTTGTAGGACGAGGGTCGTTCAATAAATGCGGAGCTGCCTCAATTTTGGTTTCACTGTAATTTCATTTAAGTGGAAGAACAGATTGCTTTTGTTTTTGTTTTTGTTTTTTCTCACTTGCAACAATGCACCTTGATGGAAACACGCCACTGCAATTAAGATGCCCGGACTTGTTTTACCATTTCATCCCCGGTTTAAAAGCCAGACGGGGACTGGAGGTGAAGGAAGACAACACATAAAAGGAGTTTGAAGAAAGGTTTTAAAAATGACAGCTGTGCAGCTTTATTACTTTAGCTCATTAGAGTCTGTTTTTGGAGGTCCGCTAATCACTCTACTCACTCTGCACGCGTGTGAGCATTCAAAGGCGTCAACCAAAAGATTATTGAAGAGACGGGAGTGCAGACGTGGCCACAATGCATGTTACTTCATGAAAAAACCAAGACGGGCTGGTAAAGTTACTTGTACAATTCTAATGTGGCACTTCCAAAAGAAACAGCCAGCAGCAAGATTGTCATGTAGCCGAGCCGCTGCCATTAAGGATTGTTAAAATTTAACACGGAGGTCATTTGGGTTTGTTCATGCATATTAGATGAGGCTTTTTTTTTCTTTTTTGCAGGCTGCACCTACAAAAGTATAAAGATCAGATTGTACACAGCTTGGCGAACCGCTGCTACAAGACTGTCGGTGTGTGTGTGTGTGTGTGTGTGTGTGTGTGTGTGTGTGTCTGTGTGTGTGTGTGTCTACAACCAAACGTGGAGGTAAGGTTAATGTGGATGGGGTCGTCACGACGACGCCATAGTGTTTTCAATGTCCTTTCTCTTTCTCAAACTAAGATCTCAAAATAATGCAGACGTGCACGATGGAGATTCAGGGACAAATTCCACTTTTCATGTCGAATAATAAGCAGCCTGTGTTTGACTGTGTTTGTGAGAAGAAAAAAAAAAATCAATCCTTAACAAGGCCTGCTGGATTACTCTATAATTGAAAGAAATGAAAAATATAAAACATTACATGGGCAGATGCAGTAAACAGCATCATAAATAAAGAAGTTCCTCAAAGAAGAGGCACAGATGGCACACTCTCCTCCTGGCACGGCTGTAATAATGCATCTCATTTGTATTTTTATAAAAACGTCCCCATATAAAGCCCGAGCATTGCATCATTTAACCTTCTCATTCCTGCCACCAGCAGCCATCTAGGGGCTTTTTATGGCATATTCAAACTCAATTAAAGACAAGTGCCTGCTTAATAAAATAAAAAAGGCTTCCAATAACTTGCAAATTACATACAAACATATTTACATTTCTATTGCACATGATTGAAAAAAATAAAATAAACTTGAAAACAGGCCGCTGGGGGGCGCCCACCGACAACCATTTCCTCCATGGAGGTACCGTGGAGGCTCTCCAACAACCTCAACTTGAGCAGATAAAAGTCGGCATGAGTTTTAATTATATACTGCTAAGCATTAAGTACAGAAGAAGCACTTAACTCCATCCATGGATGGAGAATTAGAGCTCCCCGAAGTGGCTGTAATTGTCTTCAGGAGCTCTGCGAAAGAATCACGGACCATAAACTTATCTCCCACCGTCCAGAAGCTCGCACTGCTTACTTGTATTTTCTCGCCATCTGAACACAGCGGGGAGAGGAGGAAGGAGGGCCAATAGCTCTGGGAACTACGAAGAACCTCTAAAACAGTCTTACATTAAAAAAAAAAAAAAGAAAAAGAAAATACAATCAACATGTCAAAAACTGATGGCCAAGCTGAAATGAGAGGGCCTTGCAGCCACAGGCCTGAGCCTGGATCTGCTGCTTGTCATCCCTCACGCCGCTCCTCAAACCTCCATGTACGATTCCACCCCCCCCAACCACCCCCACCACCACCACCACCACCTCCCCTGAGCTTTGGAGTTCATTTGAAGGAGTCTCGCAGACATCTCCGCTGAAAGCCGGCGGCTGCCTGTCTCCACCTATGCGAGCGCGCTCTGGACCTCAGTGTCGCCTTCGATGCCAGGCCCATGAATATTGCATAAAGGAGCCTCGGACGAGCTGTCACGCCGGCCTCCGAGGCTAAACGCGGCGTGGACATCGGCGCCAAATACCACAACTTGTTCGCGCGTCAGAGAGCGGCGGGCGTCGGACTCCGACTCTCGCTGACAGACTCCGGGCTTCGGGGGGAGGGGATTGGCTCTGAGGGAACAGAATTTATTAATTCGCAACCGACCAGCTCGGTTTAATCGAGCAACGCTCAAACGCTTCTGGGGTCAGATCAATTAACATACAAATCGGGGGACTGTGGGTAATTTAGTGCAGCATAAAGGTTCAAAGATAACCTCTGACCTGTAATTTGCCCGAGGCCTTAAAGGCGATTGAGGCACATTCCACTCTTTTATGCAGCAGGAATAACAATCTGGGTCTGACTAACGTTTGTGTTTCTTGCACAGTTTAAGTCACGTGCGTTATATCTTTCTTGCAAACATCTGCAACAGATCGACGCGAAATGTGTGAATATTTGGATGTTTTTGCCCCCCCCGCTTCCTCCCTCATCCTTTTGTTTTATTGTCAAATTCTCAGTGCAGGTGTAAAAGAATCGGGGGGGGGTCTCCTGACTTTTGCAAAGCTTCCAGTAGCTGCAGCCCGAGGGCGCGTTCCCCTCCGGCAGCCTGCGGTGCGTTCACCCCCGGGTGGTGGCGGTGGCGGTGGCGGTGGTGGTGGTGGTGGCGGTGGCGGTGGTGGGGGGGGCGGCGCACCAAACGCAACCTTGACGTGCAAGACGGACCCCCCTCCCCGAGCACCACCGCCACCGCCGCCGTTCTTCCAGGGGGTGGAACAAACCCACCCGCACCAATGTCGCCGCAAGCTCGGAAGCCGGGGAGCGTTCCAACTCCCTTACTGTCACGCAAAAGTTGCGTTTAAAAAGAAAGAAAGAAAGAAAAAAAAAACAACCCCGCACAAATCCACACGTCAGCAACGGATCCCGCACGCGTCGCGCTTGCAACTTCCTGAGGAGTTGGAAGCGAATCGGAGGCTCCGCACTTCTGCAGCACTTTTCTTTTTTTTTTTGGAGGGGGGGGGGGTGGTAGTGAAACAGCTCGCCTTTCTGTGCTTGGACCGGCTCCCCCCCCCAACCCCCAGCGCTTTTCCTTGCCACAGAAGCGAGCGCAGTTAAGCGGCACAAACTGTTTACTGTTGGGCTTTTGCGCGCAGCTGCCCCCCTCGCAGGAAGATCCAAGTCGGGCGCGTACTCACCCAGCGAGAGCGCGATCCAGACCCACCAGCGCGCCGCTTTGGCGCCGGGGAGAGCTCCGTCCGACAGCATCCCGAGACTCCAGCCGAGCGGTCAGGGCGGTGCGGAGAGCTTGCAGAGCATGAGCTTTCTGACAGTGTTGGGAAAATAAACAACAGGGCTCGTCCCCCCCCTCTTCCCTCAGTTTGTCAGAGAGCGGGGAGTGGGTTCCAGGCAGACCGCAGCTGGGAGGCCCGCGGACGCCCTCTGCTGACGGGATCGGGTGGTGGCGGAACTGAAACCCAAGTTTGGAGCTTTCTCTTTTTTTTTTTTTTTAAGTAAAAAAAACGACTTTTTGAACATTTTTTTTGGGTGGGTGGGGTGAAACTTTGTTCTCGGTTGAAACTTGCATAAAGAAACCCTGCAGCCAATATCTAAGAATGAAGCTACTTCAGATATGGGTTTCTTTCTTCTTTTTTTAATATGCTGTTGACTTTGCATGTGGCATCATAAAAAGAAATTACAATTAGTAAAGATGCACTCATACTGCCAGATATTCCCAAGATTGAATATAAAAATAAATAAACTACACAAGAGGGAGTAAGTGGTAAAGCTTAGAAGTGATATAAGAAACCCTTGAGGTGTTTTACCCGCTACAGTGACACCAATAGTAGTATATCAACAGTCCCACAGAAACAAGAATAAGGGGGAAAAAAAGCAATATCCAATCACTATGTATAAAGACACAACCCAATTGTCATTTGCAATAAACGCCTCTGCAATAAATAAGTTAGAGAAGATGAAAGAAACTAAATGTGCGAATTTGTGATCCCCTAAATGTCACAGCCGCAGGCGCCGACTGATGCCTGACATCATCCCTGCCAATGACATCCCTCTTTCCAAACGTAGAAATCAAGAAGGTACATATACATATATATATATATATATCTTCCTGGAATGATGGTGGTGAGAAGATTTGTGTGTGAAGCCACATGAAAGGACACACTGGGGTTTACTGACTGACTCCAGGCTGCTGGCATGTGTCTGCCACCTCGCTGGCAGCCTCTGCTCTGTGGTTTTAACATCCCCGCGTCGATTTCCATTTGAACAAGCCGCTAGGTGTTTGTTTATCTAGCTTATCGGAATGAACCCAGTTTTGTGGCATTGTAAAATGTCTTGCTTCCGCCTTTACTCATTTTGCTGAAGGTGCGTGTGAATAATTTACATGTGCTGCTCTTACAATCGGCGTGGATAATTATCCTGGATAAGGTGCTAATAGCTGCAGAAAGCTGCTGAAATGTGTGTATTTTATTGTGTTTATCTGCTCCTTGGGGGGGGTCTGTAAAAGTATTCACTACGTCTTCCTTCACAGGTCGCTCTCACACGTGCATATTATCCTTCCACTCAGAGTCACACATGTCTTCTTATGACCAAAGCGGGCTGCGTTTAATGTGGTGGTTCTGAGACGTAAAGATGTAAAGAGCGCGTGGAGCAGAATGCAAATCAGAGCAATTTTGTGATCCTGCTTCGCAAAGCAGGTTACTCAGCTTCTTTATGTTGTCTGTGAGCAGATGCAGATCCTGGAAAAACAAAAGCAAAACAAAACAACAAAAAAAAAAATCTTCCAGGCTGCTGCTGAAGTCTTAATAAGAAATCTGTGCTGGTCCATTGCATTAGCTGATGTCTGTTATTAAAAAAAGGCCGGGCGCAGATGCGGTTGCCTCCATGTTTGTCATTTTCCCAGTGCTTCATCATACTGGGCGCTGGATTGACCCAGTTCCCCCAGCAGTGATCAATACAGTTTCATCTTCCTCAGTTGACTTCAGTTCCTCGGCGTTGCTGGGATGAATCGATACGGGCGTGCTGGAGGACGGGACTTCTGCTGTTTGGTGAATCCCAAGTATCCAAATCCCTTTGGAGCAGGTCGATATCTTGTTAGCCTGGAAGAGCCTCGAATGCACGCGGACAGATTCAGGCCCTAAATATGAGTCTGCCGTGTTCACGGCCTGGTCTTACACTTTGGATCTGTCTTCTGGGGGATCTCGCTCACCTTCTGGTCGTGTAGTTGGAGGACGTCAACATTAACTGTGCTTCTCTGACTGACAAACACACCACCAGAACAGCTCAGTTCAGCACCAGGAAACCCAAAGGCATCCCGCTCAGGCTCTCACGCCGCTAACCTTGTCGGAATCCTTCGCATGAATTCCCATATTCAAAACTCCAGGATTCGCCATGCTCAGAGGATCGACCAGGACTTCGTAGGGGACGGCCGGGTGCTCCCAGGAAGAGGACACGCGGGCGCTCCAGATCCCCGTCTGCCCAAAGGTCCCTGCCAACCGAGACCAAATTCTCCGTTTTAATCTTTTGCCAAATTGCGCTGAGGGGATGTGACACCGCGTCTTATTAAAATGTCACAACGTCGGAATCCATTGGAAGTCACTTCTCTGCAGCGGCGCCGCGGCAGGCTTCCTGCAGAGCCACAGAGGAATTTCATCTTTATTGCAGAATATATGAGGAATCGGAGGCGAAGCGGCACTCATTTTGTTGGTTTAATGATGTATATTCCTTTTTTTTTTTTCTTTTTTTTTAAAAAACACTGTAGGTGTGCGCACACGTGTAGGTGTGCACTTTTTTTTTTCTTTTTTTTTATGTTTCCTCTCTCAAAAGCACGAGCCGGATGAAAAATAGACAGCATATTTGTATTCATCTGTAAGGGCGGGCAGGACTATTTATTGACTGAACTCACCGTCTTCTCGGGGCCGCAGACTCACCGCGCGCCGCGCTTCATAACGACATGCTTATGGTGATAAATGTGGTTGACATATTGCGCAATTAGATGATGGTGGAGCGACAGACCGGGGTGTTTAATGAGTCTGAATCCGACGCCACGAGGGGAGTCCCGGCAGAGAAAGAACATCCCTGCTATCATTAGGGCGCCCTGGAATGCTGCGCAGGATTATTTCCAGAACGCGTTACGCTCGGCTGCTCGACAGGTGACGGCGAGGCAAACGGCGGCTAATGTTGATTTCGCAAAGATCAAGGGGCGAAAGTGACGTTTACCTATAAATTCCCCGCGCGCGCTCCAAAGGCGAACGCTGCAGTCAGTAGATGAGGTGAGCACCGCTTGATCATTGTCAACAACCTGCAGGCTGGATGGGGAATGAAGAGAGACGGAATGAAGGACGGCGTTCCTGCCAGGACGCTCTCAATCATCGGAGCAGCCCAGCCCCCAGCATTTCACCTCTCCTGATCTATCTTTTTAAGGCCACACACACACACACACACACAGACTCACAGACACACTCACACACACACAGGCACACACACACTGTTTCTAGTGATAGCACAGTCACTACAGCAGCTCAGACTCCACTGAGGGTAAAAATAAATAAGAAAAGAAAAATCCTGCTTTTGTCTGGTGTGATGTCTGTGCGCGTACGTGTGTGTGTGTGTGTGACACATACCCCGTTACCCTGCTGGTGTGAGCACGCCAGAATCTTTCAGCTGAGTCAATAATAAGGATAAGAATCAAACATGAGCCTTCGCGCAAAAAACACACTTCTCTCTGCTAACAATGGATCACTTTGAAAAAAAGATGAACCTGAGGAATTCAACAAACTTACCTCTCAGTGACCTTTGCTCGGGGGCAAACTTCTTAATGTCATAAATGTAGATGTATCCGATCTGATCGGCAGCGTACAACAGGGTGGTCTTCTCTGTTTTAGCCAGTTTTGTAATCTTTTCTTGAAACCTGGACTGTTAAAAAAAGAAAGAAAACAAGCCAGACACCTTCACATAATCAGCTCATCACACAAACACGGGGGGGTTTGACACTAATGCTGCGGCCGTTGGGTATCTTCGCTTTACGACACAATTCGTCCATTCATGTGCGAGACAACAATCATGGAAACTTTTAACAAGCCTAAAAGGCGCGATGGTATTAAAAAGGAAGCAGCAACGAGCAGCGCAAAGGCCACCGGGAGCAGGTGTCGCGATTGAGAAGGCAAAATAATTAGAAAGAACAAAACGTTGCATCAATCCAAGCACGGAACTCGGATTGTTTCCAGACGTCGTAGGTCAACTGTGGTAAACAGAGGGAGATGATAATAGTCTTCTTTATCTTACGGTTTTGAGAGTGCCCATGTGTTCTCCTCCACAGTGCACGCTCCACAGATCAGTGCACCCTTTAAGAGAGAGGACCCCCAATTACCAGAGCCCTGTTGAATCCTCCATGAGGACGATAGAAAGCGTCGACGGCACACCCACCCGCCGCCCCGGATGTCACCAGAGCCGTCGCCATGGGGAACCGCCGGAACTCGCTGTTCCTCAAGAACGCCATGCTGGTCACGCTCGCCAGCCCTGTCCGAGTCGAGAAGACGCAGCCGTCTCATCGCGACCGCAAGGGAAGCGTCCGCCGCGGGCTCCCGGGGTTCGACCTCACCGTCAGCGCGTCGCCGCCCGTCGGGAGAGGGGCTGGCGAAGCGACACTGCACGCGCCCGGACGCCACGTCCCACACGATGACCTCGCCGCCGTAGCTGCCGGTGGCCAGGAGGGACGGGGGGCAGTGAGCCGCGCAAAGGATTTCCTCCTTATGTCCCTTCTTCTGAGGAAAAAGACCGATTGAAACGGTCACATTTAATAACTGTTAACTTAAAAAAAAAATAAAAAAAAGAAAAGTCCAATCTTAACATTCGCCTGTCAGACAGAACCCATTAAAAAGAAAACTCATTAGAACACCATTTTGCTTGCTCTGTTCCTGAAGGGTGAAGCACTTTCCCCCCCCCCCAGCAAATATTGACATCAACCCCTGAGTAAGCAGCCAGGCCAAAAATTACTGCTGCCATGGTGCTTCACACAAATACAAAGCAATTCATCTTGTTTATTGTGCTCAGCAGCGATTTTGCTCAGAGCGCCGCTGCCAGCGCGAAACCAAGCGCGCCCTGAAGGGGGAAAAAAAAAATGGCTCGGAGCGACGTGCGAGAAAGCGCATCTGGCCGTTTTTCAAACGCCTTGCGAGCCCCAGAAGCGTCCACGAGGAGAGGAACAACAAAGAATCGGAGAGAAGCCGAGGCTCGGGGAGCACCGCGACGTCCACCCCCCCCACCACCACCACCACCACCATCCCCACCTTTAAAAAAAAAAAAAAAAAAAAAAGAAGTTCCAAGAAGGGCCTGTGGAGATAATCAAAGGAGTAATTTTCGTACAGGTCGCTGTGCTGCAATCTTCCCGCTCCGTTAATGGGCCTCTTTAGCGAGCCGGACCAGCGGTCGTGATGAAATACATGAAAGGAAAGGCCGCGGCGCCGTTTACGCCGGCGGACTGGAATCCATCGGGCAGTGGATGCAGCGAGGAGTCCGCGGCGTTGTCTGGTGATCGATTTTCACAGATAAGGTCGCATGCTGAAAGCGCAATACCGGACCGGGCGTGGGGGCGCATTAATTACCGCGGCGGGAAATTTGATCTTGCGACGGCGGCGGGACGTGAAATGAGGCGCGTCGCAACAGGCCCCTTGCGAGTTCCGCCGACCTTTGACCTTTCGACTCAAGCGGACGGCCGCTTTGAACGCGCCGAAAGGCACGCGCCGCGTTCTGAAAGAGACTTCCAGGCGGACGAGGGCAAACAACAGCCGAGGGAAGAGGCGCGCTGGAGGACTCGAGGCCCGCAGGAGATGCTGCTGCAGCAGCAGGTCAAGGGTCACGCGGCACTTTTCTGCCATTTTCCGCCGCGCTTCAAAAGCCTCAGCAACGAAAACCCAAGCCTGAAGGACCGGAGCGCGTCTGCATGTGAAACGAAGGCGCGAGCGGCAAAGCCCGCGTGCACCATCGACCCAGGCGGGTTGGCGGAAAAAACCGGGCAGATAACCCTCGTGCATAATGCACCCCACTCCACGCGTTCTTGTGATTTCCATTTATTTGACAAGCGTTTCAAAATAAAGGTGGCAGCTAACAGACTTTAAAGGGCTGCCTGCTTCTACCGGTGCAGGCGGGATTGACTTCTGAGGGGATTTAAGCTTTCAGGTCAGTGACATTCCGGTGGATTCTTCGCGGCAGTTTGTTTTATCCGTTCCAGGCTCACCTGATCATCCTGCCATGAAGGCTGCGGCTTCTGGACATGATGGAAGTCTGCAGGGACGTCCTGAGGATTCAAAGCATAAAATTGAAGCCGTATTATAAATAATAACTCCATAAGCGCACTGCATGATGCAAGCCCACGCACGTCTATCTCAGTATTTCATACGCTGTTTGTGGGGCTGAAACCAGTTTCTTTTCGGTTCGACAACAAAAAAACGGACACGACAGGGCGAAGCCTTTGAAGCTCAACTCCCAAAGAACATTTTAAGCCCTCTTTCTCGCGTTTGTGCTCACCGGATAAATGCTGATATTCCGGTCCTGTCCGACTGACATCACGTAGCTTCGGGGGAGAAAAAAAAAAAATCAAAACGTTAATGTGGGTTTGAAACTTAAGCCCTGTAGAGGGGGGAAAAAAACCTCCCAAAAAAACCCTCTTCATCATTACTCACAAGTTACTGTGAATTCTCAGAAAGACGCAGTCAAAGACGGCACGGCATCCACCATCTACAGGAAGAATTATGTAACATCAAGTCCGGGTCTCACGTTTCTGTAATTAAACAGGGAAGCTCACCTTTCTTCAACGTCTTCAGACACTGGCCGTTGTTGTAGTTCCAGATCTTTAAACAGCCGTCTTTCCCACCAGTGATGAGTCTGTGAGGGTGAGCCTTTAATCACTGGATGTTTAAATAGGAGCTAAAAAAAAAATATAAAAGCCCGCGCGCTGCGCCTCTACCTTCTCCCCGTGAGGTCAAAGGTCATGCATGTGACGGCGTGCGCGCTCCCAAACTCGAAAACCAGGCGCCCGGTGTCAAAGTCCCAGACTCGGACGACCTGAGATCATTTGCAGGTAATCGAACAGCCGACGGGCGAAAGTCACAGGTATTTGGGGTGACGGGAGGGGGTGTGTGTGTGTGTGTGTGGGGGGGGGGTTTACGCACAGATCCCCCGCTGCAGCTGACCACCTGACGGAATTCCGCGCAGAAGCCGCAGCACGTCACGGGCTCCTCGTGAGACGCGACGAGCCGACCGCGAGGGCGCCGCCTTTTCGGGAGGGAAGCAGGAACGGACAGACCGATCTGAAAGTCACTGCTGCGACAAGGTTCTTATCAAAATAATCACGTCAGAATAAGAAGGCAAAAAGGAAAGGCAGAGATCTGCTCAGATGTGCTCAGAGAACAAGAGAGGGGGGGCCCTTTCACGAACAGAGCGCAGAGACGCAGACGCCGACCTTATCTTCAGGGAGAGCGCAGCCATGCCGTCGGCGGCGACATAAAGGGATTTCGTGGCGGGGGAGTACGAGCACGCAGTTATGTCACCATGGATCCGGCTTTCCTCCGGGTCCACTGTGAGCAAGCAATGCTGCTCTTGAATGTCCCAGATCTGAAGCAAGGGCAGGTGAACCACAACAGAACTCCTCTCTGAATCGACAACTAAGTGGGTATAAAGAGTGGGAAAAGGGATGAATAGTCACTTTGACGGCGTTGTCTGCGGAGACGGAGAAGATCTGACTGTCCTCGGAGGAGATGATGAGATAGCTGATGGGAGCGCGGTGGCCTTTCAAAATACCGCCTGGTTTCCTGGAGGAAAAAAAAAAAAAAAGGGAAGGGGAAGATCAAGTACCCGACATTCCGAGGAGATCCGGGCAAGGCTGGGGAATGTTGTCGCGGCTCCTCACCCTGAAAAGTGCGGGTTCCACACGCGCACGAGCCTGTCGAGGCCCCCGGTGACCAGCACGCCGCGCTTCCCGCAAAGGTCAAACGTCTTGACGCCCTTGTTAACGCTGAACGCCGTCCGGTCGCGCGGCGCCCGGAGCTGCGGCGTCCAGCTCAGGCGAGCCTTCCTCGCCTTGCCTTCGCGGCGGGCCTCGCGGATCTCAGTCAGCCGCTGCTCGGCGTCGGTCAGGGGCAGCATGCGACCTTCGGGAGGAACCGCGGGAGAGTCAAGGCCAGGCCAACGGCCAGAGGGATGGAAGGAAGGGGAGGCTACCGAGGACGACGGAGGAAGACTCCTCGCTGGATGAAGAGACGACCGCCTGAAAGTCTTCATAGTATTTGACCTACGGAGACACGGGTTGGAGCTGTGGATAACGTCGGGAATGTCGAACCCCCCCCACGCCGAAGGCAGAAACAGGTCACTTCCCACCTCAGTCACCCAGTCCTGATGAACCTTCCACCTGACGAAGGTCACGTTCGGAGACGTCGCCGCTCTGTCCATCGAAATGCTGGGTATGTTTCCAACCTTTGGGAGCTTATTCCATAACCTGCGGGGGAGGGGGGGGCTAATGTCAGACGGGGAAAGAGGCCCTGCGGTCAGAGCGGCGGGAGCACAAAGGTGCATCCGCGCCTTTCGCCAGATCTACTTCAGCTTTCCTCAGCGCAAACCCGCGCGTCAAAGCTTTGATAGCATCCTCCCGGGGCTGCCGCTTCTTATCATAATCTACAAAAGAAAAGTAGGAAGCAGAAGCGTACCTGAGGGTGTCTCCAAAGCAAGAAATTAAAATGACAGTCACGCATCCCTGAAAGGTAGAAGAAAAAAAAGCTATATTAAAAAACTTCTCCGGCGGGATTCATTAGGCTGCATTTTATGGATGATTTTGTTTGATTTTTTACCTCGGCGTCGCCATACAGGATACAGTATTTATCAAGGCTGAGGCAGCTGAGAGAAAACACACAGACCATCAGCTGCCGGCTTCTTCGTTTGCAGCTTAAATAACAAATAACAAAAGCAAAAGAACTTTGAAACCGACCTGTGATTTAAAGCCAGCGGTATTGTTTCCAGCGCATTGATCTGGCAGTAAGGGCTCAGGGTGGAGAGATCATGAAACTGGATCTCCCGGTCCCTGCAAAAACACGAACCTTTCAGGCACTTTAGTGCGCGTCACCTTATTACACACTTTCCTTTTTACCCTGTTCCCATCATCAGTTTGCTGCACTCCGTCATCAGAGTGAAGCCGCTCGCCCACTTTGACTTCCTGATTGAGGGCCCTCCGTCCTGCAGAGACATCAGTGGGAATTCAATATCTGGTTAAAAACAAATCAAAACTCAAATTTCAACTAAAAGTTCAAAGACAACCCCCCCCTCCCCCCGAACCATGTTTATGCATGAGAGAATCCAAAAAGCCAACTTTTTCTTTTTTTCTTCTGTCTTTCTGCCGGTTTTGATTTTCTTTCTTTTCTTGGACTTTAAATAAACCCACAAACGCGTCTTTGGTCTTCTGCGGCCTCAGCTCGGGGCTCCAACAGCAGATGACCCCGTCCTCCCCCACCGTGACCGCGGTGCCGTCGCGGCAGGGATGGACGCCGACGACCGGAGCGGCGTGACCCGGCGCGCTCGCCACGGCGGGCAGAGCCAAGGCCGCCTGCTTCCTGCGGCGCGCCGCCTCTTCCCCGGCCTTGGACTCCTGCAGCATGTACGCGCACAGGTCGCCCTTCGGCACAAAGAGACCCGGATTAGCCCGAGAAGAGCCCGGAACGATGTCCTTTCCAGACGTTACGCCGCTCCATCGGAAACACCGGGGGAAGCGCAGCTCACCCATGATATCCTCCCTTTGTCCAAACAATCGATCTTCTTAAATAAACCTTGAATTTGTGAACCAGACTGTGAAGTTCAAAGGAGAATAAGAATAAGAGAATGTCTGGTGAGTGCAGGTATTTCTAAAACAAATCAAGGCAGGCAAAATGAAATTGAAAAAGTGCGTAATTGTAAGCCGCTGTCTCACTATTTTAGGCAGTGCCAGACACTTCCTGAGTATTTGTCCAAATTCTGTCTCATTAATGGGTCTCGAGCTTTGCGATGCCTTTAAAAAAAACAACAACAACACAGTCACGTCTGCTGAAATGAATAATCATCCTGTCCGTGCTCTCTCGTACGGCACCTCGAAGGCTGATTTGAGCTTCTGCAGGCTGTCAAGTGATACCGTCTCCTCGGTCTGACGGGGGGGGGAAAGAAACGGCGGCTTTGAGCGCTTATCGGCCGAAAATAAAGCAGCTGAAGTGGCAGATTTTATTTTCCAAAGTCCAGTCAAACGCACTCACCAGAAAGCTGCCGATGGCGTCCGACTGCTGAAAAAAAAAAACACACACAAAGTGAGGTGAGAGACAGGCGGGCTCAGCTATTCATGCACAGGTGAGGGGTCGCCACCAGCGGCCATGCTGCTTACAGGTCAGATCCAACATATTTCAGTGGTTTTCCTGGCAATGGGGAGCCTGCTACGTTAATGAAGTTTGAAGTTTGTTGAAGCTTAATTGCTTGAAGACGCAACCGGAGGCGGAGGCCTCTTAATGCTGAGGCCCTTTTGAATAAGGCGAGATGATGGACGTTCAGTGGGTGCTCTCGATATTAGGCCTGCTGCCAGGAGTCTGCTCTGCCCGATCAATCCATCAATCCTGACAGCCGGATTGGAGAGGGTTTGTATGTGAATCAGATGTTGCCACAGAGACCACATCCATACAAACACCTACAGGGCTGCAGCTATATTGGAAAAATAGTAAAGCCCTGCTTTAAAACTGTTGGCTCATCAACCGTGTTGGCTCTCCTTTGGCCGGGGCGACCGTCCCCGGGACACATTGTTCTGCACTTCTTGGTCACAAGTAAATCGATCATCGCGTTAATTTATGGGAGGCATTTTAAGACGACAGTAGATGTATTCAGTCTATAGAGTCGATTAAATGGAAATTATGGCGCTCTAGTGACCCCTTGTGGAAATAAGCGGTGTGACGTTTCAAACCCTGCACCTGGACGCTGCAGATGGACTCTGCAACGTGTTGCCTTTGTTGCCGTTGTTGCCTGATGACTTGAGGCTGATCTCCGAGCGTGATCGAATGCCTTCTCTTGTCCCATCGAAGTGACTCTCGGACCAGCCATTCGGGCGCGACCTTCTGACCTCGGCCTCCTGCAGCAGGACGGCGCCCCAGTTCAGAGAGGATGCTGCAGGGACGGAGGTGAATTTAAATTGGGTTCACGCTCTGTGTCCTTGGCAAAAAAGGTCAGATGAAAACACAAACGTCTGCTTCATCCAGCCCAAAGACAGCAACTCGATCAACGTGACAACAGGAAGCTATGACTATAATAAAACGAGGATTAATCAAGGCTTCACCTTCTCCCTGACTGCTGTTCCAATCGCCCCGAAGCTGAGGAAGAGCGATTCTTCTTCCCCGAAGGCATGCCGGTGCTGGATGACCTCGTCGGCTGAGCTATGAATCAGATTTCAGTGTGCCTGGCCACCGACGCTCCACCCGACACCAAGGCTCCACCAACAGCACACCTGAGTGGGGCAGGCGCTCCCACGGCAACCAAACCAACAGGCTGGTAAAACAATAGAAGACGGCTTTTATCCTTTTAGAGTGAAGCAGATAGCTGCAGTTTTAATGTGATTACCTTTTTTTTATCATGTGATAATTTTATGATATTACCCCAGGTTTCCGCAACACAGTGACAGAATTAATAAAATTACATCTGCATAAGAGATGGGATAATAAAGGCAAAGAAAAAATAAAACTAGACTAAAAAAAAAAAACAAACATTAAAAATAAAGGCATCTTTTCACAAAATAATACCCAGGTTGCTCATAAAAATGACACATGAAGATTAATCATGTGAGAGTTTACAGCGTGCTCACAATGTACTTTACTTTATGATGTTGCCACAAATCATAAATTGTGGTTACAGTCATTAAACCAGGTTTCTGGCAGAGAGCATTTTCTGCCTTTTGTCTGCATAAACGCACCATAAATACTAATGTGAGCAGCTAGAAGCAGCCTGCTCCTCTGTGCAGAAACAGTTAGTGTTCGTTCTTCCTCTGCTGGTACGGCCTCCTCGCACCAGCAGGCCTACATTTCCAGGCTTGTTGAGGCAGTCGGAGTTTTTTTTAAAATTTTCCCCGCACTAGGCGGCCATCCCATCGCGCCAGATGTGGGAGGAAGTGGTTTTGACTGTGAGATCACGCACGTTTGCAGCCGGCGGGGTTGAGCAGAGCGGGGACGTAAATGTAAGGTGGCACACATGGAAACATGACAGGGATCAGGCTTGGACATCAAAAAGCTTGATTAGAGACAGGTAGAAGCAGTGGGAGACCCTTCTGGTGAACCCACTGATGTTCAGTTTCTACAATATGATAATATAATAGATAGTGACCTCAGAGGAAATGACTGTCTCAGGCCAGGGTGGTTGAGTACATTTCTTATCTATGAACTCTTTTGTACCTACACCTACTGATTCCAGGTTTGTCCTTGGTCGCTGGCGAACTCTTCTGATTATTGATTGACTCATCTGTCTGAAATCTCGTAAAACAAAATGCAACATATGATCTAGTTCTGTTATCCTTTCAATGACTCTTTGGCTGCAATCTTCTGAGAGAATGCCACATCAATCTGGCACATTTGAAAACATCACAGCAGGAAAGTGTAGAATTGCTTTTCCCTTTCAGCCATACGTTACTTTATTTCAGTTTTATCATTCGTGAAATATTTGTGGACGACTGAAGAAGAGCTTCAAAGATGGAGGAAGAAGCAAACCCTGAACAAAAGAACAAGAGAAGGAGGAATTTGTTCATCAAGGTGTTCCAAAGAATAAAGTCAGTGAAAGAAAACAGGATGATAGGCTGCCTCAATCCACCGCATCTGCCTCACTGATTCTGTTCCCCAGTTTAATAAATATGCATACTTTTAAAGGAGGATTTTAAAAGGATTAATTATTTCTGTCCCTGTCCTCCTGAACTGATGATGATGGTGATGATGATGATGAAGCTCTGCATTCTACCATTTCAAGTCTAATATATTCCCGCATGCAAGCCTGATGCTGGATTCAGTCGCAATTAATGCTGAGGGCCATCCCTGCAAACTCAATCCAGTGATCAAACAGAGAAAGGAACACTTTCATTCCAAAGGCAGCTTTATTTACTTTCTCCCCCCTCGTCCATAAGACATTATGTTCCGGTCTTTCTTCTTCTGTGGTATGACTACCCACCAAGCGCCCCCTCCTGGATGAAATATAACACTGACGATTTTTTTCCCTGACTCTTGAAAATCCTTTATATTCCCATTCATATAAATCTAAAAGTTAGATCAGATTTTTTTTTTTTTTAAATGTAAACTGATAAATGATTTAACCCCCAGAATCCAGTATACAAACAGCTATTATGTGTGACACTTGAAAGCAATCGCACACAAAACGCCGTTATTTCCAATCGCCTGGTTTCGGTTTAATTAATACACGCTGATTCTAATAAAATCTCGCACATGTGCGGATAATTTCCCCCCTTCCCGTCACCCTGTTCCAGCCCCAACCCTGCAGTCTTTTTTTTTTCCCCTTCCCTTTATTTCCTCCCTCTCTCCAAACTCATCCTCTCTCCCCTCCATTCAATTTTAGCGCCATCGCCCATCGCAACTCTTCCTTTTTTTTTTTTTTTTTTTTTTTTTTTCTTTCCCTCTCCCTCCTTCGGACGGCCGACTGTGCAAGCCGGCGTGACTGAGGCCCGGAATATCCAATTAGATCCTCCAAGGAGCCGCCGGCAGCCAATGTCCGCCAGCCGGAGCCCACCGCTGGGGTAAACACGGAGGGGACCCCCCTCACAGCCGAAAGAGCGCGCACCGACGGCGCTCCTCGTCCCCATTGTTTGAGACGCAGCGACGTACGACCGGCCCTTTTTTTTTTGTAGCCTTGTAGAGGTAAGCAGCCACCACAGCGGCGGGCTCCGCCGACCGAACGCCGCTTCGTCGCCCTTTTTTTTTTTTTTTTTTTTTTTTTTTTCTCCTCCTTTCCTCGCCTTTCCTTCCCCGAGAAGGGGGCGGGTTATGTGCGCGTTTATGCGGGTTTCGTCGCACCGGCGGCGGGGGCGCTTTAGCGGCGGCCGTCGGTGCGCCGCTAGCTCCGGTACGTGACTCCCCGAGCGCCCGGGGGTGGAGGTGTGCGGGGCGGGGGGGGAGAGAGGGACGAGCGGCAGCGGCCTGCCGTCGAACACGGGCTGCGGAGCCGTCTCTTTAAAAAGGAGAAAAAAAATGAGGGGAAGGAAAAAAAAAAAAAAACAATAAAAACATCGCCTCCTTGCGCTCGAGCCTCCACCGGCCATGTTGCTGTCGTCGACGCTGACGTTTAGCCGGCCGGGAGGCGAAGGCTGGGGCCGCCGCGGAGGTCGCGGCTCCCGCGGAGGAGCGACCTCCGCGGCGCTTCGCAGCCAGTCACGCCGGGCAGAGGCCGGCCCCGGGCGGCCTTCGCACGGCGAACGCGAGGCCGCGAGTGGCGTGCGGCCGCACGACCTCCCTCCCTCCCCACCCACCATCACCACCACCCCCCCCTCCTTTCCCTCTTTTGTTAGCGCGTCTAAAATCAGCCATTTTAATCAGCGCCGCCACGAAAAGACCACCGTGGCGCTGCCGGCTAGCCCGCCTCGGCTAAGTGAAGGCAACACAAAGCAAAAGAGGGGCCATGCTGGCTGGCTGGTGGCGGACTATCAGTGGCGGCGGAAGCACACGCTGATATGTATGTGGCGTTAAAAGCCTACAATCCGAACCCTTTATGCACTGTTTGGAGGCAAATGTCATCGGGATATATTGCGGTTCATTTTGTTTCTGTCATTATTCTGCTGTCCCTCCGTGAATAAGTGGAAGTGCGGATTCATGAGGGTGATCTGCTGGGCTGTATTATACAAGAGCATCATATTGCTTTGTACATACAGAGAATTATCAATCACCAGAGCCCTCCCCTCTTCCTTCCCTCCCACCACCCCATTTTAAACAATAGATGCAACTGACAAAGCTCGGATGTCTAAAAATTATTGCTTTTGAGCAACCTGAATGCAAAGCATTCGCCTGAGCTCACACGTTTGCCTTTCTCTTGTTTTAGTAATAGAAGATGGGTAAGGATCCAAAGAAGCCACGAGGCAAAATGTCCTCATATGCCTACTTTGTGCAAACATGCCGAGAGGAGCATAAGAAGAAGCACCCAGATGCTTCTGTGAACTTCGCAGAGTTTTCCAAGAAATGCTCAGAGCGCTGGAAGGTAAACTCTCGTTCTCTGTCAGTGCATGTTTACGCACATTTACAAATAATGTTGTGTGACCCCCCCTCTGTTTATTGTTTTTCCTCACAAGACAATGTCACCAAAAGAGAAAGGCAAATTTGAAGACATGGCAAAGCAAGACAAGGTGCGCTATGAGAGGGAAATGAAGAATTACGTTCCCCCCAAGGGCCACAAGAAGAAGCGGTTCAAGGACCCCAATGCCCCGAAGAGACCACCGTATGTCTTGACTAATGGCCCTAAAATATGCTTTTGCAACACGGTTACCTCACAGCGTAAAATTCCTGACACGTTGTCCCTCGCAGGTCTGCATTCTTCCTTTTCTGCGCTGAATTCCGCCCCAAGGTGAAGAGTGAGAATCCTGGACTCACAATTGGAGACACGGCTAAAAAACTGGGTGAGATGTGGAACAGCAAAACTGCAGAGGACAAGCAGCCGTACGAGAAGAAGGCCGCCAAGCTGAAGGAGAAGTACGACAAGGTAACGGCTCAACCTCCAAACACCAGGAAAACGGGGGGAAAAAAAACAAAAAAAAAAAACTAACGTTTTCTTTGTTTGCACCAAATAAAAAAATCCTCATCTGTCGTCCTCAGGACATCGTCGCATACCGCACGAAGGGCAAAGTGGACTCTGAATCAGCTGCCACGGCAGACGACGATGAGGAGGAGGAGGACGAGGAAGAAGGAGAAGAGGAAGAAGATGACGATGAAGAAGATGACGAGTAAATTGTAAAGGGGTCGGGACCGGAAGTTTTGTTTATGCCATATAACCCTAATATACTCAATTCACCATCTTGAAACCGAAGTAAGACTAAACGAGAACATGTGTATATTTAATGTTTTTAAGATGTACAGTGTTATTTTCTTTTTTTGTAAAGTTAACACTACATATCTTAAGTTTGAGATTTTTCTAGTGGTAGTTCTTTATCCTCGCCATATTATTATGTTACAATTTAGGACTGAAAATCAGTATGGAGTAATTAGTCTATAGGTGTTACAACTCAAAAATGAGATTTCTGGGTTGGTAGTGTATTTTGTTTCTATTATTTTGAAAAATATTTTTTTATGTGACGTCCCAATGTCTTTTTATTCTTTGAATACCACTCTAATATCAAATGCAGCTGTCGACATTCAAGAATGTCTTCAATAAAGGTCGTTTTTCTTACAAAAGTGTTTTCGTCCTTCATAATAGCTTAATGTCTCTGCAGAAGTGCCTGAAATCTAAAAATGAAACCACTTTGCTGTGAAAAAATGTTAGGTTTGCAGGTATATTTAGGCACAGACTGGTGTCTGCTTCTGGATGGGAAGAATTACCGGTAAGTGGTGATCTTCATGGAGCTCCTCGATATCAGGCTGTTTAAGTTGGCCACCAGGTGGCGATGCGGTGTACACAATGGTGGTCATTGTAACGTATAGTCACTAAAACAAACTTTAAAGATAAAACTGATCAGTGCAGGCTAAGTGCTACCCTGCATTCCAGAATGTTTTCTTTTTCTTTTTCTCTTTCATTTGTTTAATGTCTCTAAATCTGATACACTACAAAAAAAAGTGTCCTTTATGCTGTCTTGCTTCAGGCAAAGCTTCAATTTCATCTGTCCACCTAGGCCTCTCAAACCAGCTGATGTATAGAAAACCTGCTGATAAAACCTATTCTTAATGTATGCCTTTTTGATATCTTGTATATCTTTTTGAAGTGTGGGCATTCCAACAACTATTCAAATTATTGTAATCTTGTAATCTTGTTTTGTTTTTTGCTTTTTAAACTATCAAAATGCATTAAACCCTCATCATTTTGTATGAAAGACCAGAGACTACCCATTTTGCTACCTATTTGTCTGGACTCTGGAGTGAAGTCAAAGAGGCGTGTCGGGCAGGATTACAAACTGAGAGCGCTCAGTAATCACTATGGATACAGCTCTTAGAGTTGCTCTCTTGTTGCTTTTGTGTGGATCTAATTCTATGTCATTCCCAGGACTTTATTTTCTGTTTTTCTGAGTAAAGACACATTACAATGAACTCTAGTCAGCACTGGACAAAATGCATGCTGCTGTCGTTCACATTTCTGGTAAGTTTTATTATGTGCTGCTGTAGGGAGATGGGTAGAGTTATAATTTGATTGATTATTGATTGTGAAAATGAATGTGATGTAATGTTTGTTATGCTTCACATAGAGTATTTTCTCTTTCTGATTTCTTAGTTGTTTAAAAGTGCATCATCTCACGAAGCTTCATCTGTACATAGTATGAAAGTGAGCGACAAAAGGCACTTTAAAGATGCTGTCTCAGGGCAGCATGTGCTCCCCTTTTGGTATTATGCATCCACTCATGCTGCACCCCAACATGCTACAGTTAACTCTGGTGACAGATGGCGAACACGGATGGCCTTCTCCAAAGCTGTTTATTCATTTGAAGTCAGAGAAGACACAGCGCCAGGTCAGAAAGTGCAGCAAAACCTTTACAACGTCTCCCTCTTTCTTATATTAATATTGTTATTTTGCACTGTCGACAGGAACAAGCGTGGGAAAAGTGGACACAGGGCTGAATCCTCCCACGCCTATCACATACTCGGTGCAGGAGGATGATGGGGAGGGCCTGTTCCTCCTGAGCCCCCTCTCGGGGGAGTTCCTATTATCCCGCCGCCTGGATTTCGAAGCACAAAGCTTGTACATACTCACTGTGACGGCGCGGCAGGGGGATTCCCAGGTGTCCGGTGTCAGGGTGTACTTCAACGTCCTGGATGTGAACGACAACCCCCCCGTTTTCAGCCATGGTACCTTTTCTGCGTTTCTGCTGGAGGACACAAGGGTTGGCACTTGCTTCCTGACCTTGAATGTGTCAGATAAAGATGACGGTAAGAACCGAAACAGTAGTCCTAAAATGAGTAAAAATATTGACCATGGTACAGAAGCATTAAGAGTATTTTAATATATAATTAATTATATTATCATGACATCAATTGTGTGTTTTCCCCTAAATGCCAGGAGAAAATGGAGACGTCAGACTGACTGTGGCTGGTGAGAGTGAAGATAAAGTCTTCTTCATAAACGCGTCTGGCAGTTTATGCTTAAAGGCGGAGTTAGACAGAGAGATTCAGAACTTCTACAATCTGAGTGTGACCGCCGGCGACCGCGCCCAGCCCGCGGCGCTGCGGCTCACCAGCACAGCGCAGGTCCACGTGGAGGTCGGCGACGTCAACGACAACGCTCCGCGGTTTGCGTCGGCCGAGGCGGTCAGAGTCCCGGAGGACGCCGCCCACCGCTCGGTCATAATGACCGCACGCGCCGAGGACGAAGACGATGGAGCCAACGGCCTGGTTCGGTATGACTTGCATCCCACCGCCTTTGGTGCCTTCAGCATTGACAGCAGAAGTGGAGAAATACGCCTGGAGGAGACTTTGGACAGAGAGCTGCACGACAGCCTGATCCTGACGGTCACGGCCGTGGATCAAGGCTCGCCCAGGATGACCGCCAGTTCCAGCCTCACTCTTCTTATCGACGACGTGAATGACCACGAGCCCGAGTTCCCAACGAACCTCTATGACGTGACGGTCAGAGAGGATGCCCGCAGGGGAACGAGCCTCCTCCGGGTTACGGCTGTGGACCGAGACGTCGGGGTGAACGGAGACGTGCGGTACGTGCTGGCCCAGGCCGGCCCTTTCGCTGTGGACGCACTTCGGGGGGTTGTTGAGGTCATGGAGCGACTGGACAGGGAGAGGGAGGCTGGCTACACCTTAACTGTAACGGCTGTGGATTTGGGGGAACCGCCCCGATCCACTACAGCTGTTATCAACGTCACGGTGATGGATGTCAATGACTTTGTTCCTGTCTTTGTTCCTGAAAGCCTGACTTTACATGTCATGGAGAATGAGGAGGACCTCTCTGAGCTCACATATCAGGTGCTTTTTTTTTTCCCCTCCAAAAGTTCACGGATGCTCAGTTTCACCGCTTAAACATGAATTTATATAACCCCGTTTTCATGTTTTTGCCCAGGTTTCAGCTTCAGATAAAGATTTTGGCATCAACAGCGAGCTTCAGTATTTTATTCTCAGTGGAAGTAATGGTTTGTTCTCCATCACTCTCAATGGGACCTTTCAGATTTTACACAGCCTGGACAGAGAAGCACAAGCAGAGTATTTTGTTACCATTATTGCCATTGATTCAGGTGACTTAAACCAAGTAAAACATACAATGAAGATGACAGTATTCTGTTCTGTGAAGGTTTTGCTGTTAGTGTCACTTCAAGCTATTTGATCATTTGGCTCAATTTGTCATTTTAAGGATCGCCTCCTCTAACGGGGACACAGACTGTTCAGATCGTCGTGGGTGACGTCAATGATAATCATCCAGCTTTTACTGAAGAAGCCTACAATACTATAGTACCTGAGGACAGCCCTGCAGGCACTGTCTTCGCCATGGTAACAGCATCTGATATTGACGAGGGTGTGAATGGAGAGTTGAGGTACAACTTTTAAAGGTGATCTGTCACCCTTGAAGGTCTACTGCGAGGTTAATTCACCTCCTCGCTCTCCTTTAGGTATCGTTTGGAGAGCCTTGACATGCCGTTTGCCATTGACGAAACATCTGGTGAGCTGCTCACAACCGATGTCTTGGACAGGGAGACGGTAGCCGTTTACCGGCTGCTGGTGATTGGCAGCGACCAGCATCCGACGTGGCCTCTGTCCAGCTCGGTGATCGTTACTGTGCTCATTGGAGACGTTAATGACCACTGGCCACAGTTTTTGAACGGCCCTTACGTGGCTTACGTGCCCACAGGGATGGTTCCAGGTGAGTAGGTTTAACTGCCACTTTATTGTTCCAAAGCTTCCCAATTTCATGCCGTTTATATTCATTGCATTTAATTCCTGCAGGTTCAGTCGTTTGTGCAGTTGGAGCCGTAGACGAAGATGCAGAGATGAACGCAGAACTGCATTATTCATTATACGGACATGGTTCTGATTTGTTCTCCATCGACCCACGCGGGGGCGCCGTGTACACAACCGGGGCCCTCCAATGGACAGAAGACCTTGTTGTGAATGTGCACGTGGAGGATGCAGGAGAGACTCCCAAGTCTGACACCAGCACCATCAGCGTCAGGTTTCAGAACGCCACCGAGTTTCCAGAGATGAGCGTAGACATTCTGAATGGTTCCCTTTCCGAGGACGTGCCGGTTGGAACGACAGTGGCGGTGGTCTCGGCGGCGAGCCTCAGAGCCGAACCCGTTTCTTTTTATCTCGCTTCAGGGAACTTGGAAGACACGTTTCACGTAGATCAGCTGAGCGGTGCTCTGACAGTGGACAGCCATCTGGATTATGAGGACAAAAAGGAGTTTGCTTTACTGATAGAAGCGCGAGACTCTGCGTCGCCCCCTTTCTCATCGTTTCAAGAAATTCACATAAGCATCAGTGATGTAAATGACAATTACCCTCAGTTTACCCAAGCTGAGTACAGATGTGAGATCTTTGAAAACCACCCACCCTCTTGGATCTGCGACATTCTCGCTGTTGATGCCGACTCTGACAGTTTTGGTCTGGTTCAGTACAGCATCGCAGATGGAAACATCAACGATTATTTCATAATTGACCATGAAACTGGCTTGCTGAGCACCACTGCAGCTTTGGACAGGGAAGCTATCTCTGTGTTCAATCTGACAGTTGAAGCTGCAGAGTTGAACGACCCCTCTCACAGAGCCAGGGCGACTGTCGTAGTTTTTGTGTTGGACAGAAACGACAATCCACCTCGTTTTTCTCAGATTTTCTTCACAGAGGTACCAGAGGATTCCCCTGTTGGACACTCGGTTATTCAAATCACTTCCTTTGATGACGACTTGGGTGCTAATGCAGTAATGAATTACTTTATAATTGACCAACTCAGTGATATTCCATTTGCCATCAACTTCACCACTGGTTTCATCACTGTTAAAAGAACTCTGGACAGGGAAACTCAAGATCAATACATCTTAAAAGTGAGTGCAAATGATTCCGCGTGGACTGTAAGCACAGATGTTACTGTTGTTATTACAGATACCAATGATAACAGTCCTATATTTTCCGACAAGGTTTACTCCACCGTCTTCTCTGAAACAAAAGATAAGGATGTGTTTGTTGTGCAGCTTGTTGCCTCAGATGCAGATGTGGGACACAATAGCGAGATTTTCTATGCTATTGATCCTTCAAATGAGGAGTTTTGGGTGGACTCTTCCTCTGGTGAAATCTTTACAAAGAAGCCACTCATATTACAGAATTCACCCTTTGAACTATACCGGTTTACCGTCTTTGCTTTTGACTGTGGCCCTGATCCCCGTTACAGCAATACCAGTGTGGCAGTGAGACTACAGCCAGTTAACTTTTACCCACCATCTTTTTTATCTCATCAGCATCTAATTCCAATACCATATCACATGGCTGTTGGAAGCGAGGTGCTCAGGTTTACAGCTATTGATCAGGACACAAACAACAGCAGTGCTGGTATTACATACATTCTGAACGGGGGAAATGCCTCTAGTTTCTTCTGGCTCCAGGAAGACAGTGGTAAAGTAACATTAGAGCAAAGTGTGGAGGGCAATATCAATTCCTTACTCACGTTGTCAGTCCAGGCAGTCGATCAGGGTTCCCCCTCTTTATCGTCACAGACTGAAGTCACATTTGAAATTACTGGAAGGAATCAATTTCCCCCAGTCTTCCCAGAGCCAGATGTGACTTTCACTGTCCCTGAGGACTTGGTGGTAGGATCGCTAATTGGGAGAATACACGCAGAAGATAGGGATTATGGTACCAACGGTGCCATAGTATACCGTGTTACCCCGGAAAATAAAGATTCACCAGTGTCTGTGGGAGAGCGTTCTGGGCTCCTTAGACTGATCAAAAAGCTTGACTTTGAAAAAGATGGCGTTTACCATCTCCAAGTGGAAGCTACGGACGGTGCCTGGTTTTCTAAAAGCAGCACTTTAAATACCACAGTGATAGTTCTGGATGTGAATGACAACCCCCCAGTGTTTTTGTCCTCCGTATACACAACCTCAGTGCCTGAAAATTCAGAAATCGGAACAGCCGTCCTAGACGTGAAGGCTGTTGATGCTGATTCGGCAACAAATGCACAGACACACTACTCCATCATTTCTGACAGCGAGGGTAAATTTGAAATCAACCCGGTGAGTGGTGCGATCACCACCTTGGACATGTTTGATTATGAGCATGAGCAGGTGTTTGATGTGATGGTCAAAGCTACCAACACTGGCGCTCATCCGTTGTTCAGTGTGGCACGTGTTGTGATTCAAATCACGGATGTCAATGAGTTCACGCCAACATTTGGGAAAAAGCAATACGACTTTTCTGTGTTCCAAAACGTGGTGATCGGAACTCGGGTCGGAAGAGTAACCGCTACAGATCGCGACGGTGGCCCTGCAGGTCGGGTGTTTTATGTGATGTTTGGCCCAAACAAAAACAAGGGCTTTGAAATAGATGAAATCTCTGGTGAAATATACACCAGCGCTAGCTTGACAAAAAAAGCCAACAGTCATATCGTTTTAAAGGTTCTGGCCAAAAACCCGGGTATTGTCACCAGTGCGAATGTGGATGAAACTTTAGTTCACATTAGTGTGACTGAAGCAAAGGCGAATGTTTTTACTTCTTCCATTTATGCTGCACGTGTTACAGAAAACAGTCCTGCTGGGTCATCTGTCATCACCGTGAGGGTTCTGGAGCAGGACTCTGCTCGTTTCATCTTCAGTATTGAGAATGGAAACACAGACAATGCTTTTGTTATCGATCCATCCAGGGGTGTTATTTCACTAAACTCTGAACTGGACAGAGAACTGCTGTCTTTTTATAATCTGACTGTCAAAGCTGTCCCTAACAGTTCTCCACCGGCCTCTGGGACCGCTAATGTCATTGTGACTGTTGTTGACGTTAACGACAATCCTCCTCAACTCGTGTTCACCGAGGCTCAAGTGAGAGAAAATCAACCTACAGGCACCGAGGTTGCTGAATTAAAGGCATCCGATCCTGATTTACCACCAAACCAGGGACCTTTTACCTACTGGCTAGTCAATCCCTCCGCGGAATTCTCTCTAACATCCAATGGAAGGTTGTCCACCACCCGCACCCTTGATCGAGAAGACACCTCTACATATCAGGTCTTGGTGGTTGTCAGGGATGCAGGGATGCCTCCGTTGTCATCGACAGCAATGCTTTACATCAGGATTGTGGATGAAAACGATAACCCCCCGCTGTCCAGAAATATCGCCATAGAGGTGAAATATTTCGGTGCTTCCTTTCCTGGAGGCATGATAGGCGATGTCCATCCAGAAGATCTGGACGAGTCAGATACTTTCAGTTGCGCAATCAAAAGTGGGCCTCTAAACTTGTTTACCATAGCTAACGGCACCTGCAAGCTGTGGTCAGCCCCATTTGAAGGTGAAGCTGCGTTCAACCTCACAGTCGAAGCCACAGACCAGTTCCATCTCCCGGTGAACAGCAGTGTGTATGTCAACTACAAAGGTTTCACGAACGCTTCAGTAGAAAGCTGCATTTTCTTCTACGTGCCATCACCCTCCATGGAGGAGTTCCTCTCTTACAAGTATCTGCGATTTGTAAAAGCTCTGGACAGTCTGTTTAACCTGCGGGCCTCTAAGACACACGTGTTTGGAATCAAACACCTGGGCAGTGAAATCCTCCTGTTGGCGGCTGTCAAGAGCTACAACGGTCAATATATGAGCAGAGAGGTGGCCGCCGGCATCTCTGCAGCCCACAGGAAATTACTGGAGACTCAGAGCAACGTGACAATTTCTCACATCAGCGGCGATTCGTGTCTGACCGGCCCCTGTCAAAACGGGGCAACGTGCAGCCAAAACCTTCTCGTCGCCCGCGGTTTTGCTGTCCTGGAAAGCGAATCTGTCGTTTTCGTGTCGCCGCAGACACGGGTTTTCAGCTGCGGCTGCCCCGCAGCTTTCACCGGGACGCTGTGTGAAGATGACGTCAACGAATGTGATGTAAACCCGTGTGGCAATGGAGGAACATGTGTGAACACTCTAGGGGGTTTCTCTTGTCAGTGCCATGGAAATGCCACGGGCTCAGCTCCGCTCTGCTCCATGGACGAATGCGCAAACCTGGAGTGCCAAAATGGAGGAACTTGCATGCCAAGTCCAGGTGGACACCAGTGTGAGTGTTCAACTGGATTTGAAGGTACATCTCTGCATATTAAGAAATGTTACTCTTAGATACTTTATGCTGAAATCTGCTTTGTTTTCTTCAGGAGAACTGTGTGAGCAGGTCATAGACCACTGTAGGTCGTCCCCCTGCATCCAGGGTAGCTGCATCAGTTCACAAGCAGGATTTTATTGTGATTGTCCTTTCGGTAAGATGACCAACATTTTAGACACATTTTATATTTCATTCTTGCCAGGAGATTAGAGTAGAATTATGCTAAGTAAATCTAGGCTTAGCTAAGATAACATTTCACATGTTCATGTGTCACTTCAGGAGTCAACGGAGTCCGCTGCGAGGAGCTCAGCTACGGCTTTCAAGAGCTGTCCTTCATCGAATTCCCCCCGCTGGACCGCGGGATAAATCTAATCTCCCTGGAGTTTGCGACATTGCAGAAGAACTCTCTCCTTTTGTACAATCCTGGAGAGACAACCAGCAGGGAGTTCTTGGCACTGGAGATCCTGGACGGGGCTGTACATTTTTCTTATGACCTGGGCTCAGGGCCCGAGAGGCTGCAGACAAAGAAGCAGGTGGCAGATGGAGACTTTCATACTGTCACTGTCAGAAGGATTGGTCATGTGAGTTTAAAACCGTGGTCCCAGATGGAATTTAGATTATGTATTAGAATATATTCTGATTATAATAACATATGCACTCCATAGATGGGATCCCTGCATGTGGACAACTGCAAAGACACGGACAACAATGGATTTTGTTTTGCAGAACTCAGAAGCTTGAAGGGGTATAGCGTTTGTGTGGGTGATGTGTGTGCTTAACCATCTTTGTAATTAATGTTTAATTAATGCTTTTCCTTCTTTCTCCAACTTTCAGGACATTAGAAGTTGGGGGTAACGTGACAATTGGAGGCCTGAGCAATTTTGAATCAGCCTTATTGCCTCCGGTTCGAATAAAAACTCATGACTTTGTTGGGTGCATGCGAAACCTTCATGTGAATGGCATTCCTCTGAGACCTTCGATGGCCCTCGCCACATATAACATAATTGATGGGTAAGTCTTAAACAACGCAAACTCCGGAGGCAAATTCTGAATAATCCTGTGATATGCCTTTCAAATGACACATGTTTTCAAATCCTCTCTGCACCAATGGCATCGAGCTGCCCTCGGGCACCCTCACCGTGTCTCCACAACCCGTGTAAGAATGGCGGTACTTGCCACGACCTTTGGTTTCACTCTATCTGCGAATGCAAAACCCCTTTTGCAGGAGAAACATGTTCTCGAGGTAACAGAGCCTATAAAAGCCCTGGACTTTGCGGTGCTTTTATAACCTGTGTTCCTTTACATTTCTTTTTTTTTTAATAGAAATGGCAGAAGAGCTTGTTTTGCATTTCATTGGTGACGACTATATGGAGTATATTGTGAAGGAGCGGGCCAGAAGAGACTACTTGTTGAAAAACCCGCCGGATGGTAAAAATGAAAGCAACCACAGAGACCAAACAGGGATTAGCATCAAGTTTAAGACGCAAAACAATGGCACTTTGATCTCTGTCGTTGGACAAACAAAACGTCATCTGCTCAAGGTTGGTACCTTTTGCTCGTGTCCTGACACGTGTTCATAGTCACATTCAGCCCTTATTTTGTTTTCATTTTAGATAAATGATGGGAAACTTGTGTACATGACCAAATCTGCAGCTTCTGACTACTGGTCAGAGATAAGTGTGGACACTCTTGTTGCTGATGGAGAATGGCATGCGCTGGACTTGTCCAGCAATGGACGTGACACCTACCTGACTGTCGATGATAAAATGGCCCTGAACGTCACCGGCGAAAGTCTGGATCTCACCCCCGCTGATGTCAAAAAGATTGTTTTTGGGGCACATCAGACAGATGACCCACTGTTCCAGCATTCAGGTGAATACACAGACTGAACAGTACCAGACGATGATAAGTAAATATGCACGAATACTATCAAATTTAAGAATTACCGACTAAGTCGATCTACCTTTGACAGGATTTACTGGATGTCTGCAGTATTTCAACATATCCAGCTACGCTCTGCCTGTTGGTGGATACAGCGCGATTGCGGACATCTGGCTGAGTCCTACGCTCGTCCAGTCGAGCTGCATCTCTCCAGATGTCTGGATGTGTGACGCCGCTGTACAGAACAGTTCCTGCCTCTGTTTCCTTAACATCTCTGGCAACACATGCGACATTTGCATTTCCGCTACAGACAGCCGCGGTCGATGCTCTGAGTCTCCAGGGGGCACGCCTCTGTGGCTCCTAGCTGTGATACTTCCTCTTACCTCCGTCTTTATGATAACAGGAATGTTTGTTGCCTTTTACAGAATAAAGAGACAGAATTTAAAGTCCCAGAGCGAAGGCTCCCCGCCGAAGGAGCCAGGGACAGACAATGTAGGCTTTTTCTTTGATGAGGAGGAGGAAAAAGGGACGCAGTATGACCCAGCAGGAGTTGATCAACAGAGAGCAAGTGTGGAGTTCTATTGTGATGCCAGTCCATCAAATGCTCAGCCTGTAACTAGCAGCGAGCTGGAGTACTTTGAAATCGGCAGCATCTCAAGTGGGTCTCTTTCAGACGTTGCCTCGGTGCAGCTCAGTTGGCAAGCCACAAAGCTCATTAACGCTACACCTAAGCAAAGCTGCGGAGACTTAAGTGTGCCTTTGGCGGGACTGGAAAAAGAATGTTGGAGTGAAGATGCAGCAAAAGGACACGTGCAGTCTCGGTTCCAGTCAGACTTCCTGGGACCTGCACAGCCCCTCAGTTTTGAAGAAATTTGCAAACTCAACTCTCCCCCGGGATGTGCCGAGCATTCCACCGGATCGCCATTCAACAGGGACACGTTGACCAGCACGGAGACTCAACTGTTTATGATCAGGGACAGGGACGGGAAATCCAAACACGATGAGCTCTCTTCCCTGTCAGGGTTCACACAAATTCAGACTGTGGGCTTGTTTTCAGAACACACCTTTCTCTCAGGTCAGGAGCACTGCTGGGACAGTATTCTAAAGACGCACCTGCCATCTAAAAGTTATCTCCCTGTTTTTGAGGAAATTGCATGTTTACCTGCGGAAACTAGTCCCAGCTGTGAGGTACCAAATGACGTAGAAGAGATTATTTAATAGTTATTATTTGGATAAAACTATTGAGTTGTATGAGAAAAACACAACTACTTTTTTTGGTACATAAATTCATTAGTTTCTTAAGACACAAAAGATGATCAGTTCATGTTATACAACAATAATATTATTTATCTAGCTTTTTCTATATCTTAATGTCTTTATTATAAAAACTCAACCAGCACTTTTATCAAGGTACTAACTGACAAATTTATATTCCTTGTGTCACTTTTCATTTGCCTGCTTTCAATTGCAATATTAAAAACACTTACTATAAACAGAACTATAACTATTTTTAATCAATTGCAGTGAGTTTCAATGCATGGTGATAGTAAATTCAATAAATAGTCTTACCTATAAAGGTATTCAGGACACATTGAAATATGTTATAATCTTAAAATCTCAAATGTTCAGTTTGCTGATTAGTGGTAAATAGATTGATCGATGAGATTTAAAAATGTATCTGAGCACAACGTCAGACTCAAACGTGTTACACGAAAAGGTCCGCATATTTTAGAAAGAGACATCGTATATATTTTATTTTTGAGTAACAATTACATTGATTTTACGTAAAATTGATTGAACTTAAAGCTACATTTTCAAAACCAGATTTCCAAACATGCGTCATGGAATACAAATGAAATGCATCATTTCAGAGCATTTATTTTCCCAATTCTGAATCTCTTCATCAATGTTTCTTTGATGTCCTTCGTCTTGAAACAGTATATGAGTGGATCGAGCATCGCAGGGATGAGGCTGTACATCATGGTGATGACGGTGCGGGCCTCGTTGCTCAGCTCAAAGCCTATGTTATAAGCAATATAAACAAAACACCTTGGAATGTAATAAAGGCAAGTGATCGTGATCTGCGGACCGCATGTGGACAGAAATTTATGGCACCTGTTCTTCTGTGAGATTTTCAGCAAAGCCCCGATTATGGAGGAGTACGCAAAAAAGATAAAGGACAAAGGAACCAAGAGGGTGACTAAAGAATTCCCGAATGCAACCCTTTTGACATAATTGACGTTTTCGCCGCATGCCAGCTGCATCAGCGAAACATGATCGCAGTAGCACTGCGGGATGATGTTCAGGTTACAGTAGGGCAGGGTCAAGGCGTGCAGCACGATCCCCATCATGCGTATGAAGGTAAAAATCCAGCACAGGTTACACGTCACAGTGATTGTTCCGTTTGTGATCACAACGGGGTATCTGAAAGGGAACCATATGGCAACAAAACAATCCAGAGACATAACGAGCAATATCAGCGAATGAATGGCCCCCAGAGAGTGCACAAAATACATCTGAGCAAAGCAGGCCGCAAAGGGAATGATCACGTCCTTCCACCAGTATACAGCAATTACCTTTGGAAGGGTCACAAGGCCAAACAGGAGGTCTGTCATGGCCAGGTGAAACATAATCCAGTACGCCGGTTTTCGGAGAGTTTCCTCGTATATGATTATAGCTAGCATTAAAGCGTTGCCCAGCAGAATGGCGAGGAAGAGGAGGAAGAGAAGAGCTGATACTAGTGCATGATGCTCAGGCTGGAGACCTGGAAATCCGGTAATGATGAAATATTTCACGGCTGTGACGGTGGTGTTCAGCATCGCAGATGCTGGAATACTCCGGGATAAATCAGAAAACCCTTCAACCTGGAAGAGGAATCAGAGAGGAAAACGTGTCATAACAGCAGTAAAGACAGATGAAAACCCCAGGAGTCACTCCACATCTCTAAATGACGCTGGCGCAGACCGTCAACATGTCTCCCCCTCCACGAAGATGTGGCTCCACAGGCTTGTCTTGCACTTATATTGTAAACCAGCAGGATCAGGCAGGAAGTTGCATTTGAAATTCAGCCCCTAGAGAAGATCCAGGTGGAATTAAAGCCCCTGATCTCCACTCATTAATAAGCATGTTATCTATACAGACCTAATGAGTGAGACGATGAATATCACTGAATCTAAGATATGAAATTTAAAATTGACGACATATTGAATCAGCCTAATGACTATGAATTTACCATTAGACATCCTATTTAATGTCTAAAAAACACTACCACTTTAATAAATCTGCATAAAAAAGACAGTCAACTCTTGCACTGAAGTGTAAAGGGGCGTGCTTTTTCTTCCCAGCAACTTTGTCTTTTGTTATGCACATTTATTGAAGCAGTAGAGTTTTCTTTTTCTTTTAAGTCAGGCAGGAGTTCCAATGTCTTCTTTTTTAGTTCAATTGTATTATATGGTAAAATAAGTTTTAAATAAATAATCATTCACAAATAATAATTAAGCTTATGACTTAAAACTATTATTCATTAATTTATGTTAAGTGGATCTTCCTTTGACAGGATGAGTTACATTGAGTATAAAATATACAATGAAACATAGAGTGCATTATTGGGTTGAATATCATAATATACAGTCAATTTTGCCTCTTTATAAAATAACATTGATTCAGCGGCTCACCTGGAGAAAGTAAAGATAAATGTGTATATTTGCTTCTTTCTATAGGACTATTTTAAACAGAGGGAATGAAATTGTGATTTCAGTATTGTGTTGTGTGTGGGGGGGGCTGAATGGGGATTCTGGGAAGTTTTTCCAAGTCCCACTGGGCCATAACAAGAAGTGATGAAGTCATGCTTATCACAGTGTCTTATGCTCTGACACTGGGTGGTATACAAATTAGATTAGATACCAAAATTATGACTTTTATATATTTTATACTGTTTTAATGAAATGTTTTTGAAAGAATGACAGAAAGAAAGAGGAGCAGTAATTTTCATGCACACCTAAAAGCCCGACATTGATCACAGTAAAATGCAATGTTTTTCTTGAACTACATTAATGTTGAGATTAAAGCTTAATTTCTCTGTCCTGTGGAGCAGCGGGGGATCATGGTTCAGGGGTGGATTTCAGGTCTGTCAGGATTACATGTCTGTGTGCATTTTCTTTCCACCCATCCAGGATGTCATCCTGCCTCTCTCCCAGTGACTGCTGGAATAGATCCCAGGAAGATGAATGACTTCATACACAGTCACAATGATAAAACCATCACAGAGTAATGTCTGATAAAATAACTGTGTATCAAGTAAAATAAGGAATTTCTTAAATATTTACTGCCTTCACAATAATTCATCAGGTCCAGCAGAATGATGGAAATATTATATATTATACATACTTCTCCATCACCATTTTATTTCTTTTTTTAGTTTAGATTAATAAAAAATGCTCACACATGTACATGAAACAATAAAAACAGTTATTTGTGTCCTATCCAGTTTTCAGGTTTACATTAATCCTGTTGAAAATCCTCTTTTTCAGGCTCTCTTTGATGTCCTTGGTTTTGAAGCAGTATATAAGTGGGTTGATGGCGGCGGGTAAAAGACTGTACATCATGACAACAACGATGCGGATGGGGATGCTGAAGGTGAAGCCGACGTTGTTCGCCAGGTACACGAAGCATCGGGGTACGTAGTACAGACCCGTGATCAGAAGCTGCGGCGTGCACGTGGACAGAGTCTTGAGGCGGCCGCTGGACATTCGGATGACGACGGCAATGATGATCAGGTAAGACAGAAAGATGAAGCTCAGGGGTACCAGCAAACTGAACATGGCCAGGCCGAAGGCAACCAACTGGACGCTCCGCACGTTCTGGCATCCAAGTGAGGTTATAGCTATGTGGTCGCAGTAGCACTGTACAATGACGTTAGAACTGCAGTACGGGAGGGTGAGAGCGTGGAGGACGATACCCACCATCCACGACATCGGCACAACCCAAGATATCCCGCACAGCCCCGAAACAGTGGTGCTGCTGATGAAAACGGCGTACCGCAGCGGCGTGCAGACGGCGACGTAGCGATCCAGCGCCATCACCATCAGGATGAAGGAGTGCGTCGCTCCTAGGAAGTGAACGAAATACATCTGCACAAAGCATCCGCTGAACGAGATAACGCTGTCGCCGAACCAGTATTTTGAGATGATTTTGGGCAGGGTCACGAGCCCGAACAGCAAGTCCGTCGACGCCAAGTGGCAGAAGATCAGGTAGGTGGGCTTGTGGAGAGACTGCTCGCATTTGACAAAGATCAAAATGAAGACGTTTCCCACCACGATAGCCGACAACAGTACAAAAAGCACAGCAGAAACGTGCGCAGCATAGTCAGGTAGCAGTCCTGGAAATCCGACGATGTAGAAATAGCTTATCCTGGTCACGTTTGTGAACAGCATAACTGCCTAGATTCAAGCTAGCGCACGGGCAGACGTGACTGCTCAGAGCTCAAAGAAAGCTGAGCGAGGCGGCGCTTCGGACACCAATCAAATGCCGTGACCGTCGCGCCTCCTCTTGTGAGCTCAGCATCTTCAGCTTATATGTTTATCGGTAAATCCCTGATGCTTCTAGTCCCAAATGAGGCCAACTTCTGCTCACAGCATCAACACACACATATCAGCTTAAAGTAAATTTATTACTCTTTTACTTTATAGCAGTTTTTTTATGAATCCAAAATGGGCCTTTTTTTCTCTATAAAGTTTTGTTTTCAACATGCCTGTGAAAAAAAAAGAAAACGCGAGCGTGTGTGTGTGTGTGTGCATGCATGTGTATTAAACCTTGTCTATTCAACCTTGCATAGGTGCAAAAGAACGTGTAGGTGTCAAGTCATTTTCACCTTGACCTTTGACCCCTCAAATCATAGTATGTTCACTTCAATAGAGACATTTGAAACAACAGTTTATCGTGTATTATTGGACACGAATAATATTCAGGAGGAGCAGTGCACTTTATTATAATTAGAAAGGACAAAATACATTCAACAAGAGCTGTGAGCTTTATGATAGAGCGGCTATGACAGTGTTTCACTGAACTACTACATGGCTAATGGATATTACATTTTACATCTTGCATAAGTTAAAAAAGAAACTGTTTAAAACAGATTACACATGAGCTCAAAACCACATAATGAAAGATCTAACAGCATCTGCCTATCTAAGAGCATCTGCATATCATGGATAAAATTGACAGTTAAACCTTGAAATCAGACTTGGAACTATGATAATACACTCGGTTCTGTGCATTCATCACTTCATTTAAGTCGCAGTAGAGACAGGTCACGTTACGTTTAGGAAACCACTCAGCAGCAGATGACTCCAGACTGGACTCACCCTAGAATGAAATGCTAGAATGAAATGCTCACCGCTATGCCAATTCCAGTGCTTCTCAGCTTTTTCAGCAGATTCTGCTTGATGTCCTGAGTCTTGAAGCAATAAATGAAGGGATTGACGGCCGGAGGGATCAGACTGTACAGCACTATCAGAAGAATGCGAACGTCGACGCTGAAGTAGAAGCCCACCGTGTTCGCCACGTAAACGAAGCACCTGGGCAGGTAGAAGAGGCAGGTGATGAACAATTGCGGCGTGCAGGTGGACAAGGTCTTCCTGCGTCCTCCGGCGGGGGTCATCTTCACGATGACCGCGATGATGGAGGCGTAAGAGAACACGATGAACGCGAGCGGGAGCAGGAGACAGAGGAGGGCGATGCAGAGAGCGGTGACCCGCACGCTTTGAACGCCCTCGCCGCACGCCTGACTTGTGAGGGAAATGTGGTCGCAGAAGCACTGAGCGACGAGGTTTGACTTGCAGAAAGGCAGAGCGAGGGCTTGGACGATAATAGTCACCAGCAGAGACACGGGGATGAACCAGGCGATGCCGCAGAGCACCGATATGACTTTTTTGGAGACCAGGGTCGTGTACCGCAGTGGAAAACAGATCGAAACGAATCGATCCACGGCCATTACAAGCAGGATGAAAGAGGTCACCGATCCTAAATAATGAACAAAGAACATCTGAGTAAAACACCCATAAAAGGAAATGTCGCCGCCGCCGAACCAATATTTCGTTATGATCTTCGGGAGGGTGACGGTGCCAAATGTCAGGTCGATGAGAGCCAGGTGGCAGAAGACCAGATACATGGGCTTCTGGAGGGACTTCTGACACATCACAAAGCTTAAAATGAAAACATTGCCAAACACAATAGCAAGGTAGATGATCAGGAACAGAGCTGATACGGGCCCGTAGTACTGGGAGGGGAGCCCGGGGAACCCGAGGATAAAAAAGCTTTTTGTCCCCGTGACATTGTTGATCATCATGTTTCAGGCAAAATCCGCCACAGTAGGAGCGAAAAGCAACGGCTGCAAGAAGGATTAGATAAATAGTGACTTCAAAGCCTTGGATTAAGCAGATTCGTTCATTTCAGTGTATCGGTTGCTCGTTTCGCGAGATACAACTAGAAACCCGGTAAGGTAAAGCGCCGAAGACAAACGAAAGACGGTAGCTGAAGCCGAGGAGTTCGGATTTGCGCGCTGTGCGCAGCAGCTCTTAAAATCAGCTACAGAGGCACACTTGACCATGGGTGACCTCATGGGAGCTTCTCCAATGAGGGGCAAACATGTCACATCACTGCTACAACCCAGCCTGGATACACGTCTGATTACAGATTTATACATCTTGACCTAATAAAAGACTTTTAACAAGGGAGTCAAGGAATAGCAAGTCAATACAAAAAAAAAAGGGACACCCTTCCCAATAACTGGGGGCCCTCGTTCTGCACCCTGTTTCTAGTGATAATGATAATGCGTATATTCTACGGCTGCGTAAAGAACAACAAATGAGGATCGAATAATTTAATAATGCTAATACATTATAAACCTTCTGGGAGGAAACAGCACTCATGAACAACAAATCCCCTAAAGTGTAAAACTGATACTCAGGACGATGTGTTAATATCCCTGGTGTTTAATAATGCGCGGTTGGGCTTCATGAATGCGAGTGCATGCCAAGATTTGGAAATGGAAGCACTGTTTGCAGCATTTTTAACACTGCATATTTTCCTTTTTTTTCTTTTTAGAGTTTCTATGTGTCTTAAAAGGTGTGGCAGGATTAGTATTTGTAATTAGGATTATTTGCTGGATTTCCATGATGAAACATACTGATAAATATTAAAATATTTTGATCAAATATCAAATATTAGATCACCTGGTATTTCCAAAAAGATTGTTTTTTAACGCTGTATTGATCTGTATTTACTTTTTGTATGTAGATAAGTATGTAACATTTTGCAATAAACACACTTGTACAAAACTTATTTATGGTACCAATTCACAGAGGAGCACAGGGATGTTTTCCTCACCTGCGTATCTTAATCATACATTGGAGAATGCTATTAACATGAGACTCTAACTCTCAACCTCTTGGAACTCATTAGTGCTGTTGCTGCCGAGTTGCTTCAGTCAATGCTGAAAGCAAACATAGACCTTTGTCTCTAGCGTAAAACTTTATAATTGTTGTTTTGTCTCCACTGATAACTGTTGTCTTCAGCAAATGAAATGGGCAAAAAGAAGTCCAATTCCAATTCCAATTAGATATCTTTTTTTGTTTTTCTTCAGATGAGTGGTATTTTTCAGCTTTATATTTACTCTGCTGCCACCTACTGGCTAAATTATGAGTTTAACTCATTACTTCACACCAAAGAAGTAGAAGAAAGAAAAAAGTTACACAAAATTACACATTACTACATCATCCTACAGTTTAAACGGTATCACAACAGTGTCATCACATCATATGCCATAAAAATGTAGTGTAGCTGATATGATGCACTTACATGTGGATGAAGTAACACTCATTTTTATTTGCTGTACCAAATTTGACTCTCAATCTTATAAGTGGGTTTGACAACCAAATTCCTTCATGAACGCTTGGTATAGGCAAAATAAACAATCTGATGAAATCTTGCAGGATCTTCAGCTTTATTATAGGTGATGTTTGAAGGCAAATGCCTTTTTATGTTTTACCTTCATCACAAATGAAGTTCTAACCTTCTTAAGATCTAGTTGGCTTGAATCAGTCTTCCCCTGTGCAAAATGTCTGACCACCACAGTGATGAGTCCTCAGGATGTTCAGGCCTCTCAGACCTACAGCCAGTCCTCAGGCCCACATGAAGAGGACTATACGTGCCTTGACCTGACACACACACACACACACACACACACACACACACACACACACACACACACACACACACACACACACACAGAGGCTATAGAGCATATTTCAAGCACAGGCCTGGATCTTCTGATTGACACGTTTGAAGATGATGGTGTGTCAAACTTTAGCCCTTGACTCGGGTGACCAGACCCTTCTTTTACTGAGAACTATTTTCTTTTATTCAAGTCATGTGATTGTATGTTTGTTTGTTTTTTGTCTCTTCCTGACCCTTTCAATTATTTCATTCCAACACCTGCAAATCATTGATGTATTTAAATGATTTAATTTATGCTCCATTGTGGAGAGAATCATTTTCTTTTTAACTTTTTGACAATGTCACCTTGCAAAAAGGTTAATAACAACAGTCGACATCACCAAGGAGAAACTTTTTGAATGGCTGATGACTTAAATGTTTCAAAAGCTCCCGTTCTCCTTTAATGGCGGCAAATGTTGCGAAAGAAAATGGCCGCATTGTTGTTTACTGCCTTACTCGTCAAACCCTGTGAGGTTCATTACAGGAGCCGACGCTGAGGAGAGGTCGCTCCAGGGAAATGAGGACGGCACATCACTCACTCCACACACTCGGCAAACAAACAAGTCGTTAAACTAATGAGCGAAACAGTAACCAAACGTTTCTGATATAATGAATGACAACAGTGACTCGTCATCCCTTGGATAATGCGGCGGGGCTCGGTGGGAGAATCGGCCCTGGTGACACGAACGTTTCGGTCTTACATCATTGACACAGTCCTGTCAAAACAACAGACACGACAACAGCACCGATATGAGCAAAGATTTACTTAAAATGACGTGCTCGAATGTTAATAATCATCACGCCAAAATCACTTCCATGAAGTTAATGAGGGGTGCAGCTCTAATAAACTTTAGTGTCAGAAGGTTTAGTGCTGGAGCTGAACAATTAAGTGCTGGACAAATATTTCCTCAGCTTTGGATTTAGTCATTTTATATTGAAATAGTAAAAAAAAAAAGTTCTCAAAAGAGTGAGGCGGAGATACCAGGAGACAGGCCAGTACGAACAGGAAAGGTTGAAGGGGGCATTGGAGGACAACAGACCAGCAGCTACCTGCTCCTACAAAAATCCCTTCCAGCAGGTGTCTGTTTCTGTCACAACTGTCTCCTGCAGACTAAACAGCTCTTGCGTGTGTTCACAGCTCAGCAGCGTGCAGCCGAAATGTGCCAGAGAACCCCGGAAAATGACAGATTGATTTTTCTGCTGTCTGCACCCCCCCCCCAGCATGACCAGTTTGAGGAGGCGGATCCCCAGAGGGCCACACAGTTCTCCTTGTGCTCTCCAGATAGGATCCATAGATCCATTTTTGGACAGTATGCTTGTGGGCGGAGTGGGTCAGCAGTTCCCGGATAACAAAGACATAGCAGCTATTGACTGGCCCACCCGTTCCCCAGACCTAAAACCATTTGTGTACCACTGATACATCATGTATCGCTGCACCCCAGGAGACGTGTGTGGAGGCCAGACATCCACTGAGCCACATGACGAGTTTGGGCCCACCTGTAATATCATTTTTCCAATTTTTACTTTGAGTACAATTCTAAATCCAGTCTAAATCCATTATTTTGTTCTGAACACACTATATACTCAGATTTTCAACCACAATGTTTCATTCGTTAAGATTGAAGCTCGCCAGTTTTGAACACAGGAAACGTGCTGTCTGACTTCATTTATTGAGGCACAAGGGAATCTTTTTAATGTAAATGTGTCCTATCCAGTACATATAAAATTAAATATGGACAGTATAAATGCGAGTCGTAGTACCAAGCACAAAATTACAGTTCAAATAAAAACTGCATTACCCTTTATAGTTTACGACAGAAAAAAATACCTAAATATATAGCTGCAGCATACATAAATAAAAATAAGCAGACATAAATATTTCACCCCAGACATTGTCATTTAAGATATTAGTATTTGCACCATGTGCGATAATATCCACTTATGGTGGACAGCCACTAGATGGAACTGAACTACACGATATTTTTTACGAACGTGTTGAGTAAACAGGTAATTTCTTTCCTTTGTCGAAGGTTGTTTAATTGGGTCCTGAAAGCTCCCTCTGCTGCCTTTTTACTGCGGATACAGGAAGGAATCGAGGAAAAACAATTACATTTTCAGTTGTGATAGTTTAAATCATGTAACAAATGTTTACAACAAACTTTGATGACATATGTAATTTTAATGTTACCCTTCAAAAAGTACAATGTTTAAATAAATCTGTCATTTGCAAACTCTAAATCAACAGTGAAGGACAGATTTATTCAAAGACTGTAGAAAATAGCAATGACTTGATCTTCATGCCCAGTATGTCACAAAACGGGGGAAGCAATTATTGGATTGTTCAAAAATGTCTGCCTATACTGACATTTCATACACATTACAAGATTATTACAGGAAAACTGTGGGAACAAATGAAACCATAGAACAAAAATCTACTATTTACTAGACATTGATGGAAAGCATTTGTTTCTACAAAAGTCCTCAAGTTTGTATCTGATTTCTTTCGTTTTCAGACCATAAATGATTGGATTCAGCGTTGGGGGGAAAATTAACGTCGACATCCCCATGAACTTTCCCAGATGAGGAGAGATGTCCTTCAACCTGTACGATATGATGGTGAAAAGGCCAAGGCACTCCAGGAGGAGGAACACCATCAGATGCGTGGCACAGGTCTGCAGAGCTTTGGATTTCGTGTCTGGCTGCCTGGATCGGAAACAGGCGACCAGGATCCGCAGATAGGTGTACAAGATGATGCCGTTGGCTAAGACCTGCGTGAGGGCGACCGTGAAAAGGCCGTAAACGTTGTTCGCGGTCGTGTCGGCGCAGACGAGGGCCAGCAAGCTCGGGTGGTCGCAGTAGGAGTTTGTCATCTTAGACCGACAGCGAGGCAAACGCAGCAGCAGGAAGAAGAGCACGCTCAGCATGGCAATGTTACTCAGCCACAGACATGTGATTATTCTAAAAATATGGGCGTGAGTCATGATTGCGTTGTATTTCAAAGGGTTACATATGGCAATATATCTGTCGTAGGCCATGGCAGTCAAAATAAAGACCGTCCCGCCTGCATAGATGTGAATAAAAAAAGCCTGAGTGACGCAAGACGAGTACTGCATGGCTCGGCTCTTGGTCAGGATCTCCTTAATGACCTGCAGGAAGAGCGCTGAGGAGCCTATCAGGTCGTTGATGGGGAGGTTCAGCAGTATCAAGTACATGGGCTGATGCAGCGACTTGTTCAGAACAATCACAGAAATGAGGACGAGGTTGCAGAAGAGGATGATCATGTAGCTCAGGGTGGCAAACAGAAATGCAGGAAAGACGGCTCCGTGGGGCAAATCAAAGCCTGTGAGTTCTAAATCGGATGAGATGTTGTACAGGTTGTCCATTTTTTTTTTTTTTTTTTTTTGCTCTTCAATACTGAAATGTTGAAAAATTGTCAAAGCTCAGCTTCAAAGAGTCATCATTATATCGTCACCGGTGAAGCGCCCATTAGATCTTCACAGCTGCCTGACAGAACTCACCAATTTAAAGCATGCCAGATATAAATACATGCATTTCTATTAAAGAAGGCACAAAAAAAAAAAGAAAAGAACTGAGTCAATATTGCAAAACATCAATCATCATCATTACATGGTAACAAATCGACATCTGAACGACCAGCTGGTGAGCGGTGGAGAAGGACTGGGTAATTTATACCAGAGATATCTTGCAGACGTTCTCCCTGCGGTCTTATCAAAAGTTCACAGTGGGCTCTTGGGGGACTTTGGGAAAATACTGTAGCACCCTCCCGTTAGCATTTGCATTAATCATTCAACACACTAAGGAATTAAGATGAAAGTCAATCTCTAAAACGCACAAAAATGATTGAACCTGATTTTGGTGCGCTGCCTGTGGTACTAGCGAGGGCACAGTGTTGGAAGATTTGTGCAAAAGTCAGCAGATATTCACATGTTTCAGTTCCCAGCTGGAGGGATGAAGCCTGCTCCCATTTGGTTACAGTCTGAGGATCGTCTGGCGAGTTCATGTTGGGCTTTTAAAAAAAAAAAAAAAAAAAAAAAAAATCTCAAGTGATAAAGGGATTGTTTAGAAAGAGCCACATTTTCAGCAGCCACATCGTACGCTGGTTAATGCAAACATCATCCAATCGCATGGCAGCATGATCACGGACCAGTGACCTGCTGACCTTTGAACTGAGCTTCAGGAAAAAAAAAAGACTTTGAATGTGGCATGGTTGTTTGTAGCGTGCGTATTGGATTTAGAAACTGCGAGGTAATACCACCAATGCACACACGATACTGGCAGATGGGGGAGAGCAGCCGAGGACCCCACCAGGTGCTGCTCTGAGGAAACATCCCAGCACCTTGTGTCTATGCCACAAAAACAATAAACTGAGATAAGAAGTGAAATGTATCGCCTGCATTCGTGTGGATTCAGGGGTTAAGGGCCTTGCTCAAATTTCCCCATGGGTATGAAACCCTCAACCCGTGTTGGAGCTTGCTTCTTTAGTCTCTAGGCCACCGCAAAATTAATACAAATTGACTATGTGCATCTGGATTCTATATGTTTTAATGCAATTGGGAAAATTATATGTAAGGAAGATGTCATACATACTTATTTTTTTATGTGAACACTGAGAGTGAAATGACATTAAAATGTTCTCAGTCTACACAGATTTGTGATTTCCAGCTCATGCGCATTCTCTGTCATCATTCGCTGATTCTCTCATTATCAAGGACAGAAAGAAACAAAGGAGAGCAAAATGTTACATAGCAACAGTTGCCACGGATCTAATATAAGCAACAATTATGCCATTTATGCCATCACACCCATATAAATATGTGAGGTATCCTTACTAATGCTACTACTATGTTATTTATTGAATTCAAAGAAGGCACATATTTGAGAGATACAGAACATTAAGAGTAAATCACAGTTGAGCTTTAAAGCAAACCCCGTCCACAACAGACCCCTACTTAATATAGAAATTTCTTTTTAGAACCATTTTCAAGCCCAATTTGAGTTTCCTGAGTTTAAGTCCGTATATAATCGGGTCCAAGAGTGGTGGGAAAAATAAAATTGACATGCCAAGAGCCCTTCTAATAGAAGGGTGCATTTTGCTGTTGCGGTGAGCCAGCAGTGTAATTAATGTATTGATTTGCAGGAGTAAGTAAACGATCAAGTGTGAGCTGCAGGTTTGAAGGGCTTTTTGCCGTGCGTCACTGTTGTTGGTCATAATACATACATACAAGATATTTGCATAGGTGAATAGCATCAATGCCAGAGGTAATCCTTGGATCAGGAATATGAACACTAATCCGTAGTAGCTGCTCACGGTGGTTTCCCCACACATCAGTTTCAGCAACGATGGATTGTTACAGTAAAAATCCACAATGTTTGTCCTGCATATTTTGTATTGTCTATGCAATAAAAATATTGTAACCATGATTGACAGAGTTATCATCCATACAGAAATAATCATTTTAACCAAGGTTAAAGGGCTCATAATTTCATTGTACCTCAACGGAAAACAGATGGCAATATATCTGTCATACGCCATGACACTCAAGATCATCAGGTTTCCTGTTCCGTAGATGTGAATGAGGAAAGCCTGAGTGACACATGCAGCATAAGGGATGCTCCTGTTCTGTGTCCCGATGCTCCAAATGAACTGTGGGAAAAAGGCCGTGGTGCCCATCATGTCGCTGATGGGCAGGCTGAACAGTAGGATGAACATGGGCTGGTGCAGGTCCTTACACCAGGCAATAGCTAACAAAACCATTGCGTTGCAGAAAATCATCACCACATATAACAGAGTCACGACAACGATTGTCGGGTAGATGTAGATCTGCGCGATGTCCAGCTTTTCCAGTTGCAGCACGGTAATGGGAAAAGAGATGTTTTCATACATCACTGCTCAGTACTGCACATTACAATAGTACACAGCATGTTTTGGATCCTCCGTTCAGTAATATGCCGGTGATTGTCATCCAAGGAGGAGTGAGTCACAGCTGAAAAAAAACAAAAAACAACAAACAACCAACACAATTCATTAGAAAATGAAATCATGTCTTCAATCGATCATCAGTGTCGCTCATATCTCACCTCAACGACGGTGACACTGCATATTAGTCCCAATGCAAATGGCTCTGCCTTATATAGGGACCAAGGTAACTTGTGGCATTGCCCAAGAGTGCACTAACATTCAGTATGATGTCATGGAAGAGCCCTTAAGGCCTAGAAGAGCGAACAGATCAATGTGTATTTCTTATCATTCATTCATTCAACATTTAAGATGGCCTCCATATCAAACAATCAATCCAAAAAATGTGTATCATTATTAAAGTGGAAGCTCCTGTAAGACTCATGAAATCATCTTAGAGTCCATCTTTATTTCTTATTTTCTTTTATTTTTTTTAATCACCAATTGGGAGCATACGAGGCAATGGCAGGCTGTGAAAATACAGCACAAACAAAATAAATGAAATAAAATAAAGGCTGAGGCATCAAAACCGCACTTTTTTATCCGGAGAAATCTTCACTGTTAAATTGATATGTGAACTGAATGATCCATTTTCAGTCAATTAATATTTCTATCAGCCTCTTGTCTTTAATAATATAACAAATGTCTGCTTTATTAATATAAATATAACTCCAGTTTATTCCGTTTGAGTTAAAGGTTCAGTTCAAACATCACATAATGATGGCTTGAGCCATTCATTCAAAATTTGAAAGAAAAGGATATATTGATAATTTTGCAGATTTACTGAAATTCCTGTTTCTCTCCTTTGTATGATTGAGCTGAGCTCAGTTTAGATCAAAACAGTATAAAATAATCAAACAAAGATCTGTTTTGACATTCATTGTCCTTTAATGAACTGGTTCTAACACACACAAACATCAGACACTGATCATTTGGAATCATTTTCATATAAACCTTTAATTCTCATTCTTGCAGCTAGTGTATAACATCAGGATAACATCAGCTTTGTAGAATGTTCTTTGTAGAATGACACACACACACACACACACACACACACACACACACACACACACACACACACACACACAAGTCGATACCAGAAGATATATAAAGACATATTTCAAATGTAAACATGTAATATCACACCATAGTAATGAAAACAGAAATCTACAGAAAATGAGATGGTTATGTTTGTGTTAGGGACCATAGATCTTGAAAGCTGCAGAGAGATCTCACAAGCGAGAGTAGGGAAAAAAAACACAACATATGTTCAGTCCCTCCCACACGCTTTTGTGCATAAGTTTAAAAATTAAAAAGAAAAATACAGAAAAAGTAACAAGAGTGCTTTTTTTTTCTTTGAATCTTTAACTGTTTTCTAGATGTAATATACATTTGTGTTAGTCTGATTAATTGGTGACATTTGATAGATTACACACGATGAGAACAAATCATCACAGAAAAATGTCAAAGAAGAATTCACACACGCTATGTGACAGAAGACTGCAAAAGGAGGAGAGCTGTGCTCGGCGTGTTTGTGCCTCGTGATGTGAGGAGTGAGGATGTGCTACAACGGCTGGAGTCAGAGGTTTTTGACACAACAAATCTCAAATATCGGCTTAAAGGAGACGCGCAAAAGAAGAAACAGGCTTCCGACAGACACAACGTTCGCGGTGATGGACATAATTGTTCAGATCACTCCTGTTTGTCTGCTGTGAAAGACACAATTGCGCACTGACGCGCTGGGGAGGGCGAGGAGCGGCGGGCTGCGAACGATTCAGGCAGAAATGCGGCACTTTTTGAAGATCCTCAGGAGGGTGTTTCGGATCTCACTCGTGTACAGCCCATAAACGATGGGATTCAGCAGCGGCGGTATGAGAAATATGAGCGTGCCCATGATCTTCTGCAGGTCAGGCGAGACGTTGTTGAACCTGTGGGACAGTATAGTGAAGGTGGCGACGAACTCAAAGATGCCCAAGATCACCAGCTGGGCGACGCACGTGTTGACGGCCTTCATCTTGGCCTCCGACCGGCGCGTGATCATGCACGCGATCAGTATCTTCACGTAGGAAAAGGCCTGCACGGACAGGCTGATGACCTGGATGAGGGTCGTGTTGAACAGCCCCACGACGTTGTTGACGCTCGTGCTGCCGCACGTGAGCTTCAGCAGCGCCGGGTTGTCACAGAAGACGTTCATAATGACAGATTTGCACCTGGGGAGCCTCAACTGCAAAACGAACAGTAACAGGATCAGGCTGAAATCCACGCCCCAGACCAGAGAGATGAGGCAGACAACGGCTCTGGGTACCATGACGGAGTTGTAGCGCAACGGCATGCAGATGGCAACGTAGCGATCGAACGACATCGCTGCGAGGATAAAGAGAATCCCCCCTCCGTACATGTGGAGCAGGAACGCTTGGAAGACACAGAGTCCGTAGTGGACCCTGTTTGTCCCGGTAGCGATGTCCGACAGCATTTTAGGCAGCACGGCGGTGATGCCGATCAGGTCATTGAGAGGCAGACTGAACAGGATGAAATACATGGGCTTGTGGAGGTTCCTCTGCAGAACGATCAGGGTCAGCAAGGTCATGTTGCAAAAAACTCCGAAACAATAAATGGCGACGCCCAGGAAAAGGATGGGATACTTCCCTCGAGGTGGGATTCGAAACATGTCCAGCGTTAACTCAGCGCTCAAGCCAAATGACCCGTTTTCCATTCTGGCTCATGTCAGAGGGGGCGGGAGGGTGAGGCATAACTGATGGAAGGTCAGAGACGATCTGAAACGCACAAACGACAACCCAGAGAGGGTGGAGTGGCAAGCGGCCATCGTGCTCTATTTATTGTCATCATAACCACAACGATAACCTGGTGATGTCACCTTTCGCCCCCTGGGTCTGACGCTGGTTCCACGAAGTTTAGTCAGAGCTGATGGTTCAGGTCAGTTGAAAATTTGACCTGTTATGACCAATTTAGCTTTTATTATCAATGAATGAAAAAAGACCTGGTGAGACTCAAAAGAGCGAAGAGAACGTTAGAAAGAACAAAATTAAAATAATGAAAATGAAGCTGAAAAGTCTTGGTGTCACCCTAATTTATAGTAACAGAGATTGGGATTATTTTTGGTAGCAATGATTTAAAACATTCAATCAAAGTACATTTGATCTTCACATTTCAATAGAATTTATTATACTTGACCTTAGCCTTATGACCACCACAGTGAGACAAAATGTCGGCAAATGCAGATATGAAGACAAAGTGTATGAAAGAATATGCAACCAATTTAACTTATTAACCATTTTTAACTTTTAGATATCAAGTTAACTGCTTCTTGCTTTGTCATTTTGATCATATTTGTGTTTATGTACCCCAGTTATTGAATGAATCCTGACGTTTATCACTGTGAAAGAATTGACTGAAAGCGGTTGAATTTTTATTTCAAAGTTTTATAGATGCCTTCAATCAAAATTGGTTTATTCTTAACTCTATGATTTATTTTGTGCTTTTTCCCAACAGTGGAGGTAAACTCCCAGCAAATGAAATGGAATATATGGACATAATACATGCAAAAATATAGCATACAGAGCAGTAAGCTGTAATCAGGTATACCTTGAACTCAATTCAGTTCTAATTTGACATACCTATTATGTGATACTAAGGCTGTATTGATACTGATGATAAAAGATTAATCAAACAATGTTTCTTCACATCTACAGGATGGATTGCAGAGTTGCATCACGCTTCAATACTTTGTCAAAACACATTTATTAATGAGGCCCATTGAGATGTGAGAGAATGTTATTGACTGTGTCACACTGTAATTAATCCCCGATGATCTGTGAACCTCCAGGTGATAATCAGATTGTGCCTCATTTGTACTAATGTTTAATAACACCCAAGAGAGTGTAAAATGTGACCTTGCATGTAAACAGTTAATTCAACATTTATATTAAGAATGTAACACTGGGTTTACCATTACATTCAACATTTCAATAATATTAAATAATTAGTACTAAATAAGTTCTAGTTATATTAATAATCAGATGTTCTTTGCATTTGACTTTTTAATGCCATTTAAGCCATTTGTGATCATATTTTGATCAAATTAAGAAACATTAATAGTAGAAATGCTCTTCCATGCTTGTTTTAGAGTCCCTGTAGAAAAATATTAATTAAAACTAATGAAATAATGAAGTGGTCACAGTGAACCGTTGGGAACAGAGACCTTTTTCGTGCACACTAAAGGGCCGTCAGGACATTAGGACATCAGCAAGGACTAATCTCACCCAAGAGAAATGGACACCATGGACCCTTCAGTTGGCCTGATAATTGATTTCAGCCTTTGTTTTCCCCCTGGAGTAAGTGGCAATAATGCCTTTAACGTTCTGATCACAAGCCAAACCCAGTAAAAGTGTGCTGCAGTATTTGAGGTCAGCAGCAGATACCTTATGTCTTGTTAGTTGGGGCCTCCATGAAGCAGAATACAGCACATCTTGTCAGGTGTGTCACATCACTCAGGCCAACAACCCCCCCCCCACAACCCACAACCATCAGTAAGCCTCAGCCACCCGTGACCCCGTGTTCACCACTGTGGGAACACTCTTGATACTGGCAGTCTGCGTGAATGAATGTCATCAGAAAAGAAATAGACAGGTATGTGGTGATGTAAGGCTCAGGAGTAACTGAACATTTTACTGATCTTTTATTGCTGTCGTGCATCACAATACAAGAGACAAATAACAGAATTTTAAAATGAACTTCTCTGGACACAATATCTTCATGAGAAGTCTTTATTATCACTTTATTCATGAGAAATTCCAGGAAGACATTGCTCAACTATGAATGTTCAGAATAAATAATCAAAATAAAAGCATTTTGTTCTTCTGGTTCCAGATTAAGATACATTTTCCACACTCCTCTGCAGTACCACCTCTATCTTTAGTGCAGTTTCCTCCTATGTATATTATTCTATTATTCCTCCTTCAACTTTGTTTCCTCCTCTTTTTTTCCTCATGTTCTCTGAATATCGGTGCCTACTTTGTTTAACAGTTTTGTTTCTTTATTTGAATTTATATCCCCGGTCACTACCAATAATAACATGTTTTTACACATTGATTGGGACATTTTGCTTTTTGTTTCGGACCCACATTTACTGCATGTTCACTGCTTCACACATCCAGTCACCAGTCTTGCTTCACATTTAAATTGTGTTCAGTGTATTCATTGAAAAAGGTGCAAAATGGTTCGTAATACTAGCAGTTATATGGCTTTTCCCATGATGAGCAGACTCATGAAGAACACCATAATGAAAAACATCCACATGAAGAATCGGTCTAAGACTTTGGCCACTTTCTTCCACTCTCCGGTCCTTTTCTGCGTGGCCCTCTGCTCCCTGTAACAGTTGGCGATGTACTCGATGTTGTGGAGCAGCTGCCTCTCATCGCCCTGGCTGCTGCGCGGCAGGCCGTCCACCCTCTCGCCGTCGCTCACCCCCCCCTTCCTGCGCCTCCTCTGATCCGCCGCGTCCCCGCCGTCCGCGCTCGCGAACGCGCCGTTCCTCCACGCGCCGCCGCCGCTCGCCGGGTTCCCCCCCGCCGAGCCCAGCGGGCTCAGCGCCTGATCCGTTTCGTCCCTCTCCTCCGCCGCCGAGGAGGGGCCCGCCGGCTCGTGACCTTTCTCCGCCCAGAGGTCGTCCCTGCACGCTCCCGCCTGGCCGTTCATGTTGCAGTTGCTGCTCTTCGCGAAGGGAGGCTCGGCTTTCTCTGCCTGCGGGGACATGCAGTTCTCTCCAACCTCGTAAACGAAGCACATTCTGGCCATGTACTGCAGGATGACTGTTTTGGCCCACTTGGGAACAGGTTTCGCGTCTGGGCCGCAGTGGTGTATGTTCATGATGAAGATGGTCAGGGCCGTGGAGGCAGTGATCATGGTCATAGTTGCGATGTAGTACTTTCCTGCGGCAGGGAAAAAAAAAAAAAAAAACGAGATAAGGGGTAAACATTGCGCAATATGCGCCGAGATAACACTGTGCTGCTGCCTTTACCGATAAGCGGGACATTTTCAGAGGGCGGCATGATCTCTGCAACCAGCAGCTGGAAGACGGTGAGCGCCAGCATCACAGTGACGCCCAGTGACACCTTCTCTCCGGAGTCAGCCGGCAGGTAGAAGCCCAGCGGCGCCAGGAAGGAGATCATCACGCACGGTATGAGCAGGTTGAAGACGTAAAAGGACGCCCTTCTCTTCAGCTTCAGCGTGTAGGTCACGTCGGGGTAAGGGTCGGCGCAGCAGCCATACTGGATGACGTTCTTCTTCGCAGGCATGCCCAGGATCTCCCACTCCACGTTTTCCACCAGGTCGGCGAGGTCGGCGCTCTCCAAGGCGTTCAGGATGTCCAGCTGGTTGCCGTTGTAGGTCCAGGAGCCGTACGTGAACCTGCATTGTTGGGCGTCAAAGGGGAAGAAAGACACATCCACCCTGCAGGAGCTCTTGGTGATGGCCGGGGAGTCCCAGGTGATCTGGCCATCGTGTCGAATCACCACGTTGGTGTCCATGGGGCCGGTGAAATGGTCATCAGCGCTAAATTATGAAATGATATTAGAGCAGCTGCAGACATGTACGCAAGAATAAAGATGGAGGGGGAGAAACATGGTCAGAATATAAAGGCACAGGTACACCAAATGAAGCAAGAGCTTACTCCTCCTTCTCTCTTCTGTCTCCATTTCATATCTTTCTACAAATAATTCAGATTAAGGCAATTTCATTTGGTCTAGATTGATAGAACTGCTATATGAAATGCAGACGGTGGTCTGGACACTCCCATGAATAATGGTATCCGGGAGTGTTCAGCTTGTGCCTTTAACACTGACCACCAGGTGCCACCCACTCAATACCAATCCGACCTACTTGTTATATAGGACTATATCGGGTCTCCATACATAACTACTAGGTATGCGGATGGTATCGAGTCCATCATACTCATCTTTATTCCATTTTAAGTATGCATCAACCCACACTTGCCGTATCCATAAATATGCAGTCAAAATTTGGTTTCTCTCATCCTGAAACAAAGTTGGAAATTACAGAGAATAACTAGCAGTCATACAGACACCTTCAATGACAAAAAATATACATAAATTTTGTGTTGTTGTAATATCGGTGTTGACCACTAGGAGTCGTGGCGAATTACTGGCACAATTTGGAAGAAATATTAGATTTTCTTCAAAGTTTTGAAATGTCTAAACATACTGCACTGTCAATATGTGGTGAACATGTTGACTACAAATGTCTTTTGACCTGTGCCAAGCTCTTGTTAGCATTAAATGAAGAAAACAACAGTCCCAACTAACAAATAAGTTTATAATAATATAATAATAAATAATAATTCACCACATTTGATGGTGATTTTTTTCTTTAATTGTGATGTTAATGAATACCACTGTGTGGGTAAACACGACTTTGCATTGTTTTACCATGTCGATTATTTGCGACAGCGTAACCTGCAGGGTCACGTTCAGAATGTTGTTTGTGTCTTCCACAGGCCTCAGCGCGCTCGTGTAGTTGGCGAACAAGTCAGCGAGCAGCTTCTGAGCATATTTCCCACGGGCACTCCAACAAGCTAAAACAGAGAGGGGGCATTTTGAGGTGTGTTTATATTTTCATTCAGTAACACATCTCGAGCAGTCCTGCTTGATCAAGAACTGGGTGTTCTTATATAACTACATAAGTGAGAGGGAATCAGACGGAAACCTCTCTTGTGACATGTGAAAGCATGACAGATGGCAGAGAAGGACAGAGTCAGGCCTAGATTCCCTTTCTATGTAAAGAGATCAGCTAAATCTTCCGTAATGTACCAGTGATTCTCTGTTCAGACTGTGCGTGTACAGTACGGGGAAAGATTAATCCCGGAACAAACAACATTATACAACATAACAAATTCTCAAAACATTCATTTAAGAACAGGATTCACTCATTCATTCCTTTCAGTCGCATGTACTTTCTCACCATAATTGTGCCACTCGTAAAGTTGCACAAAAAACAAATAAAACAAAATGCAACAATGTAATCTTCTTGTTTCTGGTGTCAGCAATGGATTTGGACAGAAGTTATCCCTCAAGCTGTTTCACAATCACTAAAGCCTCGGATGCAGAGGAAGGTAGGATTATAATGGGAGCAAATCCCTCTACGACAAATGTTCAGATTCTGGTAAACAGCTTGAAAAATAATTGATCACCGATGTTATATGAAACGCTGAATAATCACAGAATGATTAAAGTGAACAGGTAAGCCTATAATATATAATGTTGACTGATTGGATTATTTCATGTAATCCTTAAAAAAGTAAGAATGGACAGCTTTCATTGCATCATTATTTTTTGACCATATCAGGCAAACAAACGAATGCAAATTAAAGGGAAAAAATAAACAAAACTTACGTGGTAAAATACTGAGACACAAAGTCAAGAGAAACACACTTTCAGGTGTCCATGGTTTCATTTTGCCCCAAATGTTATGTAGATCCGAAGAGCATTGATGCAAAGGACCAACAAACTAGTTTAATTCGTGGGGGGGAAGTAAAATAACGAAAATAAATGCAAATAAAATAAAATAAAATAGAAGAGTGTTCCTGTGACAGCAGCTGGCATGAGCCAGAGAGATGCACAAAATAACCCGTGACGCAATGGAGGCGGAGCAGGCGCGTCAGGCTGCAATTACGCATTTGACAGAAGGTATTTGATGGAAGCCTAGGCGACGGGATAGGAAACCTAAACTAAAATAATAATAATAAAAAAAGAAATAACCCCACGGGGAGCTGCAACTCCCTCCATACAATTCCACGCGTAGCTCCACATTAACCATCATTCATGCGCGCACGTTTCTCTTCCGGGTGCTGATGCCTCCTCCGCTTGCAGCCCCCCCCCCGTGTCTGTCTGCACGCTGCAGCGATGTTTCCGCAGAGCATTATTCTCTGATCTTCATCGGAATCTCCCAGGATTAAAAAAAAAAAATGACTGAGCGTATGACTCGCAGGATTCTAAGATTCCGGGATACTCCCCAGCATTGTGCGCGAAAATTCCGTTATTACTGAGCCAAACGCGCATCATTTCAGCTTGGTGGGAAAACATGGGCGTTTAGACCCTTTTTTTTTTTTTAAATTAATGATTTTTTAAAAGCCTGTTTTACACGAAGATGCTGCAGAATTCCAACATCTTCAGCCATGAGAGACCGTTTCACATCAGGGCGTCCTTCTCCACCTACATCCTGGGGACTCTCTCTCTGCCTCTCTTTGGACTGGTCACGTGTGTCTTCACCTCTTTTGTTTTTCACTTTGAAGACTCCACCGGCACTCACTGCCAGGTAATGCGACGCACTTGAAATAGACCCCACGCATGTGCGAGCGCGTCCTCTCCTGTCCCCAGGTCCCCAACTACCTGCCATCCATCAGCGCCTCCATCGGCCTGAGCCCCGAGTCGCACATCTGGAGGTTCTGCATCGGCCTGCACTCGGCTCCCAGGTTCCTGGTGGCCTTCACCTACTTCCGGTTTTACAAGGCGTGTTTCCCTTCGAGGCTTCCCCAGAGCCTGCTCAGCTACGTGAACCTGGCCTTCTCCGTCTGCGAGAACCTCGGCCTGCTGCTCCTCACATACGTGTCCTCCAGCGAGACATACTGTGGGTTGGTTTCCAGCTGTTTCGAAGCTGTTTTTCGAGGCCGTGTCCCCTCTTGACGTTTGCTTCCTGTTCCCGTGTCCTCTTCAGTTCTTCATAAGGGAGGTTTTGTCCTTTTCATTATCAGCTCTTTCATCCACATGCTGACGACCTGCTGGCTGTGGAAGAGCATTAAAAAGTATTCTCTGAATCCAAAGGTGAGAAATATTGAAACCAGGCGTTTTAATAATGCCGCCGTAATAATGATTGACTCCACTTTTGACAGGATGCCAAGTCTTACCGCTGGAAAGTACGCTTCTTACTTCTGAATGTGTCATTCTGTCTGTTAGCTGCATTATTTTACTGGAAACACAACATGTACTGTGAGTCAGGGAGTAAGTATTATACCATGAATATCTCTATTTTCGTTGTCCAAACGGCACTTTCTGCTGCATTGTTCATCAGTCTCCCTTCTTCTCCTCACAGATTACACGTTTTTCGCTCTGTTTGAGTACCTTGTGGTCTTCTCCAACATGGCCTTCCACCTCACATCTGTGTGGGATTTTCAGAGCCAAGAGATGATGGTCACTTCAGCCTATGAAGAAAAGAACTTCTGACTCCCAGCATCAAATAAAATAATCAGTTGTGACAGCCCTCATTCTATTCTGGGATGATATTTATTTATTTGAATGTATATATTTGTTACTGCTGCAAGATTGGCGTCTGTCTGAGCAAATGTATACATGAAATGATAAAACATTGACAGACATTTAAAACATTTTCGTTTCTATTTTAAAGCCTTTTTGGTCTTTTCAAAATAAAGCACTCCTGCGGTTAAAATAAAGCCCTACAGGTTAAGGCTCTAACTTCCCAAACAACTCTGTATTTCCAATATCACCTAACCTCAACCTTAAGACTGCTCAACATTTTGTACAACCTCAATCAAATGTTCTTGTCCAAGCTGTTTGGGCAAGAAAATTTTGAAAAAAACCCACATTGGCCTTGTTAACGTATTCTGAATGGGGCTTTACCAATTTCCAAAGGGGAATTCCACTGACTCTTGACAAACTGTTTTTTGTGTTTTTTTTTATTTATAACATGTTTTATAGTTCCAAAACTCCTGAATATCGCCCAAGTGGTTTGAATTGTATGTTTTGCAAATATTCAGATATTGCAAGATATTGCATTACATTTATTAAGAGTATGTATGAGGTGCTCCGACATACAAATTTCAATATTGGCCTCTTTTCTTCATATATTATTTGACACAATTTTTGCATCGCAAACTCATTTTGGTGCAAATAATAATAAAATATAAAGTCATAATTTCATGTAAAATCCCAAATAATGCCCAACTAAACCATCAGGAGCTTGCTCATTATTGTTTGTTGGCGATTTTCTGTCATTTAAATAGATTTTATGTATTTATTCGTTTTTCCAAGGAGACCCGAACTCTTTTTTGATATACATTTTTAATGTCTCTTTATTTAAGATCATATTTTCACAATATTTTGAAACGAGTGGCAAGGTGGTGTAGCAGTGTTGTAACACCTCACAGCAAGAAGGTCTCAGGTTCAAATCCTTTTTAGGTCTTTCTGTGTGGAGTTTGCATGTTCTCCCTGTGCCTGCGTGGGTTCTCTCTGGGTACCCCAGCTTCCTCCCAGAGTCCAAAGGCATGCACATTTGGGGAATAGGCGAATTGGATGGAAAATGTTTGAGGGTCCTTGGCATTTGACCCCATCCTGAGCAGAATTAGCCGCGACATATCACAGGTGCCGCAAAAGGTCTTAGGACAGGTGCAGTGGCCAACAACGACCACTAGATGTCAGCCTCCAGTTACGCATACGCAGCGACAAAAATTTAAGCTACCTTCCAGCCGCTAGAGGGCGCTGCGCAGACACGACACAGCGACCATTGGCGAAGAGGAAGATTCACACCCGCTAGCCCGTCCACATTCTGCGGTTTTTCCTTTTTTCCTTTTTCATTTTCTTTTTTTTTTTTTTTTTTTTTCTCGTCGGGTTCAGTCGGTCGAGGGGCAGACCGAGGAGACTCCACCGGAGCCAGGAGCCCGCTCCTCTGACACTCCCGGGGAGAGAGAGAGAGAGAGAGACAGAGAGAGAGAGTGAGAGAGAGAGAGAGAGAGAGACGTCCGCTGCGATGACAACGCAGAGTTGAAGCTCCGATTCATGACAGGTACAGTTTATTGCATTGAATTTCATATATATTTTTTTTCCTACAGCCTTTTCGTTTGCAGTTGCCCGACGCGGTAACGTTTAACGTTTTAACAATAGCGCACGCCCCGTTTCTGTTCCGTCGTATTGCTCACTAAAAGTCACACACAAAAAAAGGACCTGAAACACGGAAGCGTTAGCGTTGGAGGCTGAAATGTTGGCGTATTTCACTTCATTTCCGAGTTAGCTGGGGGGGTTTAGCCTGCTAATCGGGGTCTGTCAGCTTTAAAGGGACAAGACGCGCCGCTACAGCAGGTATTAGTTAATCTTATTATATTTCTCCCGTAAGACACATGAGCTTGTGTGCATGCTGTAAAGAGTATCAAATCACAGCTAACACACCCCTAATAAGGCTTTAAAAGCCTCCTGTAGCTAAAGCCAGCTAACGAAAGTGTCCCTTCATTCATTCAGGGGGAGAAAAGAGACACACAAGAAGGATTGTGTGGTTTAACAAGTTACCATGGGTTGGGTTTTGTTTTTATGTAACTTAATTATTTCTAAGTATTCCCCAAACCCTTCCATTTCCTCACCTTGGTAACGTGTCATGCGATCTAAAAGTGTTAGTAGTTGCCTTGTCAATGTTTGCACGGTGATTATGGAAGTGGTGTTGAGGGTTTTGGGCTTTTTTGTCTTCCTTCCAGTACACACCAGACATGGAGCTGAACAAATTCGTGACCTTGTGGATATTTTCCTTGTGCCTCGTTGAGAAAAGTTGGACTGACAGGGCAAATTCATCCAGCTCCGACATCCAGGTTGTGGCCAACTTGTCAGGTGAGGGTTTTTTTTTTTTGACCATTCTGGATAAACTCGGGACAAAACTATTGGATTTTTGTCTGTCCACCTGTTTCGTTTAGCAGGGAATGTATTAATGTTCATGCCACGTCCCTGTGATGGTGCAGACACTATATGTAGCCCTGCTGAGAATAGTCCAGCTGCCCCCCCTCACCCCCAAGCACCATTCTTGCAAATTCACCTCAACTTCACCATTAAACTATCAAATTTGCTGTAGATGAATATTCATTTGTGTTATGGTAACTGTCACAGCTTGCGGCTTGGCAAACCTCTTGATTTTCTTTGCAGCAAAATGTGTAGAGTTGTGACTCTTAAGGTAATATAGGCCTTTTTAACCTGTCTTTTTTAGACTACCTTAATCTTTAGGCATCCAAAATCTGATTAAAATATATATATTTATTTGAAAATATTTTCAATTCCAACATGCAATAACTTTTACTGACTGTGACTTTACAAAGTGTTTTCGTTCGAACAAAGGCAGCAGGCTTTATACAATCACGTGGTGAACCTCGACCCACCCAGGCATGTTAACTACTGACTATTTCTATAACACCTTTTACTGTGTCGATTTATGATACCATTAATAGTCACCTGTCGAATACCAGAAACAGAATTTTTTTTTGTCATTCCCCCACTTTCCCCGTCTTGTTCATCCATTACCTTTAATTATATTGTAATGTAGTTGAACAAATGCATACACTCATCATGACATTGTAATAGTTTTTTAATGGCTTAAAGAAAATCTGAATTATGTACCAGAGCGTCTTCTGACATTAAAATGCTTTAAAATGCTGAGATATGAGTTATGTTGTCAAACTTTCAGTTTGTTTTATGTTTGTTATTTTAAGAATTGTCCACATTATAATCTCACTTGTCTTCTTATGCTTTATACATATTAGCATTGTGGTTTGAGTGAATGTTGCAAATTAGCACATACACACTTTCCTGGAAAGCACCTGGGTTTTCTCAACAGTGTCACGAATTGGGGGGATGGGGTTTGCTATTGACAGTGGTTTCCAAAGCATAACAGGTAGTCTTAATAGCTGCTCTACTTACAAAGTAACAAAGGTATGTTCATGTACATGCAGCAACAGAGAAGGACTTGTGTAACACAAGCTCTAAAAAAAAAAGCTCGCCTGACTGGTATGTAAATATCTTATCTGGCATCTCTGGAGGTTTGCAATCCAAATGAGAAAGAGGGTCAGGCTGGGCATATGAGAACATTGCAGGTGGTGGGATTTTGCCACACTGAGGTTTTATCGGGTGCAGCAGAGGCAACAGTTGCTTTGTGGGTTGTCTAATGTGAAACGCTGTAATTCCTGAGAGCAATAAATTATGTCATTCGGGTCATCAAGGATTCCAGGCTACGTTGTTTCATATATGTGGAACGATTTCTAAACAACAGTACCAGTGATAACATTGTATATACAGAGACAACGATTTATAGTCAACATACTTTCCTTTATGCTCATTCTGTCTGTATATCATTACAAGTTGCAGACCCAGCAATTCTTTTTTTAAATATATATTTTTTTCTCTCACAGTAGTTTGGAAGTTAGTTGTAGTTTCAACACACACAGGCATTACCTGGAAACCTGAAACCTCAGCAGAGAAAAAGCTTTGGAATGATGAATTTGAAAATAGCAAGTGCTGAATATCTCAGCATTTTACATGTCTTAGGTGCAATTAAAATAGTTTTCATATAATTATCACTATAGTGCTTTTAAGCAAGTACCTTTGCAGGTTCTCTAAAGGCAGCTGCATGCTGACTGTGGTTAATAAATGATTTTGCACTCTGCAAATGCTCTGAAAATTTCTGCAGTAGAAGTCAAATGGGGTTTCCTCTTTGAGGGGGTGGTGGTTTTATCTCTGATCTCTGGCTGAAGAATTCTGATCCCTCAGAAAGCAGAGGAAGCAGAGGGTCGTAGACTTTCTTAGTTGCATAATCATTGGCCAAGGAAACGTGCATGTCTGAAATATATACACTGCAACACTCAGGTCTGAGTAGTCGGAAAAGTACTGGATAGTAAAACATAAGAGTAGTCATAATGATATACATATTCTATGAAATGTAGATTCATCTATGACCTGGTTTTAGTCAGTGTAAAGTGTCTGGTGTCTGTTAGCATCCCTAGGTTCTGTGAAAGACATTATGTAAGTTGAGTGTAGAAGAGAATGGGTTATGTCATGTGACTTTAGATTCTAGCCTTTCTCAAGTACACCAAGTATAAATGGTTAAAACTGAACAACAAACTTGTGATCTTTGTATGCATAAGTGCGGCCTGACTAACTGCAATTACTCAAGTTAATTTCTGAAATTCAAGGCTTCATCTTTTTACTCCGTGCAGTAGCTGTGATTTATAATTTAGTCATTCCGACTTTCAAAGTTGTGGCTTTACATCATCTTCACATGATTCTCTTTCTCTGCCAGAGTTCTGCCGCATCGATGAGCTGCTGTGCAAGGATGAGAATGCCAATCTCACCTTTGAAGCCATCCGTAGTATCCATAAGCAGATGGATGATGATGCAAATGGCAACGTGGACGTGGTTGAGACAGATGGGGTGAGTAGAAGCAAAAGAACAGTCATTAACAGTGGTTTGACTCATCCTTTTTCGATTGATTTCTCTTAAACATGACTCTTTTTGAAGCCTCTCTGTGGCATTGTTTGTGGTTTAAATAAAAGAGGATCTGTTGCTTTTTTGAAATGGGGCATTTTCAAACCACAGTTAATGCCACCACAGAATGCTCGGGGATCTTTGAAGCAAGTACAAGGTTTAGGTTCAGTTGTTGTAAACAACCTCATCAAAACTCTCAATATTTCTCATCATAATGAAACCACATGAATTACAGCACAATATGTAACAATTTATAATGCAGAAAACTCCACAAATCCCTTGACTTTGTGCACTTCCCTAGACGAATTGTGGCTACGCTAAAAAAATCGTTTGACAGTAGAGTGAAACAAATAAGGAACAGCCGTTTAAACATGCAACATTTCACATCAGCTGACTGAAGCGAGTGTGTGGAGCTTTGTTTAGTGGACAGTAGCATGAGCAAGTGTGCACGCATGCTACGACAAGCGAATTTCAGATAAACGTGTTGTATTCTTAGGGAATATTTCTATGGTTTTTGTAGTATTGTATTGTTTTTGTATCCAGTATCATCTGCTTTTTTAACCTTTTGGTCTTTACTAATGTGAGAAATTCGGCTTTTATCCTGAGCTCTTATCCACGCTACACGCTGTGCCCTTAAAATCTTTTGGTTTGATTCAGTCTGTCGTCAGACCAACAGTTTTTCCTTTAAAGAGCATATTGCAAACTGACACTTAAAGGCAAAGAGGTCATTGCAATTCAATAAATACTCACGTCACAACTGTTGTGGCTCCATACCAGTAAATAGAGATTGTAACAATAAATAACATTTTAAAGTAGCAGCCTGGACTCCTGTCCTTTCCAGGACTATCCTGCACTTCTTTCTTTACTTGTGTAAACTTAAACCAAGCAAACCTGTCAAAAACAGAGCCACTGTGATCCTCTCACTCATCTTGTCTCATCAGAGTAAGTTTATAGTGTTTATAGGTGGATGCTATTATGTTGCTGTACTTTTGATAGTGTCAAAAGTAAACAGCTTTATTTTTTACAATTATTTTACAGGTTTTAAGGCCGTAAAATCCCTAACCACACACTTTTATACACTTTTCTCACAGGATTTAACATTTTCTCACAATCAAACGCTTTCAAAGTTCAAACTTCTTCCTCCACCTTTTGGTTGCGACCACAGTTGCCTTTTCCCCTGCAGTTCTCCAATCTGGATTCAGAGCACAATGCACTGGAAAAAAAATCCGCGAAGCAGCGAAGCCGCAAAAAGTGAACCGCGTTATAGCGTGGGTACACTGTATTTAGATCTACAAGTGTCTGTTTTCACCTTATAGGGAAGCACTTCTTTGTACTGAGTCCTTTACACAACAAGCTGAAGCAACTCTGATCAAATACAGTGGAATTTTTCAAGTTGTTGCATAAAAGTCACCCATTATTTCAGACAGTCAGTAGAAGTGGTTGTTTCATCACAGTAGGGATATTGCACTTTCAGAGAGTCTGCAGTTCTGTCACAGATTTTCATCTGTATTTTGTGTTCATTTTTAAAAACTGTTGTCTACTGATTAATGATTTTGGAATCAACATGTGTGAGTGGAACTCTCTGTGTCGCTCTTGCCCTTTAAATGCTGAAGAAGTGATTTTTTTTTTTTTTTTTTAGGTCTGTATGGTTGAGTGTTTAATGTTCCTTTCACCATGAGTGATGCAACCACACACCAGCCACATGAACTGCATTTTCTTCCTTTATTGGGATCATAAAACTTAAAGAGAACATGGTCTTAGGATTTGTCGTAAACAAGCACCCCTTAATGGCAGAAACACCAGAGGGTTGGTTTGTCCAGCTGCTGTTTAGACATTTAATTTAATCACGTGTGCTTTGACTCTCTGTTGTTTAATGTCCTGTTATTTGAAAATAATCCCTTGAAACCACTGTCTGACTAAGCAAAGATTCAGATAAGGTTAGTTGTAACATTAAATCACTAGGTTAACACGTGGGCATAATTGATTCTTAACTGTCAAATAAACAAAAAACCCTTTTTGTTCTTCAGTTTCTTCGAGAAGACCTAAATTACCACGATCCCAAGGCCAAGCACAACAGCTTCCATGGAGACGACCAGTTCATCAGTGTGGAGGACCTGTGGAATGCATGGAAGGGTTCTGAAGGTACACCACTGAGGCATACGGTTTATTAATCTAGCTCAATACACTGCAGCTCACATTGTTTTGCATGACACGTAAGTATTATAAGTAATAAACCATTCCCTGTGACGTTGTAACCAGCTTCAGTGTGCACTCCACTCACCACTTACTCACTGAACATTAGATCAGTTGACCTGGCTTGCCGTGCTTGTTGTGCTCCCAGTTATCAGCTCTATTCACTGACATTGTCGAGTCTGTCAACACTAAATGAACCTCCACAGCCTCACCTTCTCTGGGTCTTTCTTGCTCTTGTGTAATCTGAGAGCACTCTTAATGTGCTGTGTTGTGCTGGCACATAGGCCTTTTCACACCCTTTCCTGCGATTTTCTTTTTAAGCTTATCCTGTAGCTTTGAGAAAGGAAGTAAGCCTTTATTTAACCAAAACTGTGCTGGAAGCAGGAGTTGGTACTATTAAAACATTCATAGGTTATTCAGGGTTAAAAGCTTCTCGATAGTTTAAAATTGTTACGATGGTGACATGCATTTTTTTTCTATAGTCAATCCAAATGTATTGTAATTGTTTTATTTTATGTATTTAAAATCTAATTGTACATTGTCAATTCCTTCCTTCCTTTAGTGTATAACTGGACGGTGGATGAGGTGGTGGAATGGCTCATCACTTATGTGGAACTGCCACAATATGCAGAGGCATTTCGCAAAATGAATTTTAATGGAAGTCTCATGCCGAGGTACGGGATCCAGTAACTAGGAAATGAGCATATGTAAAAGGGGTTTGTGCAGAGTAACATCACATATATTTAAAACACTAATTCCATCAAGTCGTATCGTGTTAGCTAAGTGAGATTTACTTAGAATTGTATTTTTGTTTTTTAGTTCCAACTTTTTAGCTTGAAAGTGATCACTTAATGAAAATTAAGTGTGTCATTTTATATGAGGTGAAATACAACCATTTTAATAGCTGTCCCCTTTTTCTTCCTTTTTCTTTCAAAACGACTGTGTCTGCTCTTTCTCAGGCTGGCTGTGAAGAACACTACTCTGACGCTCTCTATTCTGAAGATTATGGATCGCAGCCACGTGCAGAAGTTGCAGCTCAAGGCTTTGGACACTGTTCTGTTCGGAGCACCTCTCAGTATGTTACTTTTCTTTCTAAAAATATGTGTAATTTAAGTCAAAATTGACTAATGGACAATGTGAAATCAAGCAGGAGGCAGGTTTACAGTATAATGATGTCAAATATACATGAAAAAGTAGTTTGTACCCATCAAATGATTATATTAAGTATGTCAGAACAGAAAGAATGCGAAAGTTCCAAGAAAAGCTGACACAGAACAAAACTGTGGGATATTTCCCCTCACCAATGAGGGGTCAGTCGAAACCTCCGGTGAATGGGTGAGGCTGAGCTCACAGAAGTAGACAATAGAGGTTCAGGGGTTAAGTCTCTGATGTGAAGTTGTTACCCATGTGTATCTCTTTTAGAGATTGAGGTGTGCTGAGGTTTGACAACAGTGTTTTGTATTCTAGAGTGCACGACACACCCCTTTGTGCATGGGGTGGAAACTTCCTGGTCAAGTGTCACCACTCCAGATCTGAAACTGCAGACTCTGTTAGATTATTCTGATCCTTGAGATATCCTGTCCTTGTGAGCTCAGGAACACCGAGATAAAGTCAAGCTAGTGTTCGCTTCCACTGAGAACTGTGTCATTGTCAAGTCGCCAGTCAAGGACTTGCCTGCATAAATATAAATATAATATAAATAAATAATATAAATAATATAAATATAAATAATTATTTACAATAAGGTGCAGCACTGGTACCATTAAATGGCCAAATGAGTCTCCACAAGCAGAGCAGCTGCTTAGTTACTGAACATAAAAAGTAAAGACCCACAAACATGCAATTGAATGTGCACAGACTTCGAAACCCGATATTTGATACCCTGGACTCCAAATTTCCCACAGTTATTTTCAACCAAATGTGAAAGATCTTTTTAACCTCCACAGAAGGCATTGGTGTGGAGGTCTGTGTCTGGCATGTGTCATCATGGATGTGTTTTGTTAAAGTCACACCCAAAGGAAGTGAGTGCTGTCTGGTTTTGACAGCCTCTCAAAGCCATAGCAGCAGGTCACAGTCAGGCTGAAACGTAGCAGCAGCATTTGAAGACACATTTCAGCTGACAGCCGTGTAATAATTAACCCAGGGACAATTGGGTTCATTCATTTCCAGCTTGGATGTTAATTAAATGTCACTTTATGCTGTTATGATGTGTGACTGTGTAGTGTTCTTTTTTTATGTTTTATTGACCAGAACCAGAAGGACAGGTCTGTTTGAGACAGATAAATTTACAAGATTAAGATCCCCTCAGAGGTCATCAGCTTTATTTGAAATAACTGTTTGAACTCAGACTATGTTTTCATTGAAATGTAAGATTTCCTATGTCAACCTGTTGTTGACATAGGAGCAGGACCCGTTAATTTTCAAAAATATTCACAGCCATTTCAATGCATAATTTAACACAAGTTATACTCAGTTATCTATTACTCGTAAAATCCATTTGTGTTCTAATGGCAGGTGTAATTTCTTGAGTTAGTAAACACTGAATTTCTTGTCCTTGCTCTGAAACTTTTTGAACTTTTCATTCTCTTTTCTCACTTTCTCTCCAGGAAGTAAGTCATGTTTTTGACATGCTTAACTGCAGGATTTGCAAGATGAATGTTTCACAATAGCAGTTGCAAGGCAGACATTTACTTCATCCCTGCACTGCATACAAAAACACTTTTAGACTGTATGATTCCAAACATGGACTCCTCGAGATGTCTTGAATAGTTTTTCCCTCCTTGAAAGTGAATCTAAACTAAGGCTGAACTACTGTGACCTTTACCCTTGAATCAATGACAAGCGTTATTCCCTGAAATATATGCTGGGATTGACACCCCTGTAGTAATATGTTCTAACCTGTTATTACCCGTGTTCTGTGTGCTGTGCTCCTCCTCACAGTGAACCGTCATAACCACTTGAAAGACTTCATGCTGGTCGTGTCCATAGTTATTGGCATGGGTGGCTGCTGGTTTGCCTACATCCAGAACCGCTACTCCAAGGACCACATGAAGAAGATGATGAAGGACCTGGAGGGCCTGCAGAAAGCTGAGCAGAGTCTACACGACTTACAACAAAAGTGAGGGATATTACCAACACCCACTGGAATAGTTTGGTTGCACCTGCATAGCTGCATAGCTCTTTCCCTTCAGGTCAAACTCTGTCTTCATGCAGGCTAGAACAAATAAAGCCTTCAAGAAACCGTACAACTTGCTAATGTAATAACTGTCAGCAACTTTATACAAATTATTGCAGAGCATTTACAAGTAAAGTAAATCAGCCATCAAATTAAAACTGCCATATAATAATTATATAATATCTATGTACACTTGCTGAGTTTAGTCATTTCTGCTGAGTTTAGTCATTTCTGTGGCTAGAACAGCTGAAATGATATTTAAACCAGTTTTATGTTTCCCGTTCATCTACTGATTTCACGTGATATAAAAACTGGAACACAACAAAAATGACCATGAAATTTGGCACTATGCTGCATCCACCATGAATTTTCCAGACACATTTGAGTGACAGCTGTAGACATTTCCTGGTTAGCTTGATGGAAGCACCCATTGTCCTAAGACCCAAAAAACAAAGACCAGAGTGAGAAACTGAAGAGCTTGGAAATGATTTGAAAGACTACATTCTTTGCTCAATCGACCAGAAAGGCCACTCAGAGGCTATTAAAATGTTGACTGCTGTTACTGCATCGGACACTTTGACACTCTGTCCCTCATACAGCTAAAACAAAGGCAAGAAAAATCAGTGTGTGTTGCCTCCCTGCCTTTCTGCCCTACCTGAACTTGTTGGCCTCCCTGTTTCAGTTGAGAGCTTATAGCAGATAAGAAAGACCCCAACAGTCAAAGATTACAGTTGTCATTAATTACCACTGTAAACAAGCAAAAATTGGGGGAATGAGAGTCTGGCAAATAACTATCAGTTTTCTTGTTCAACTAAAACAAAAGTTTTTTTTTAAAGGACCTTAAATAGACTAATCTATTTCGAGACGGTATCAAAAGAAGTAAGCTGTAAGGAAAAATCTATTTTGGTTGGGTTAATACCTTCAAGAATGCTCAGAATGTGCTTTTTAAACAGGGACAGACTTGTATCCTTTAAAGGATTCTGAAATCATCTTCTTCACATCAGCTTTATAGAACAGTTTCAACAGTTTATTCACAGCCATAGTAAAGGTGATGCTTTTAGTCTTCAATTTGGATGAATTTATTCAGAATTCATGCACGTCGTTCAATTCGACTCCAGGCTGGTGGTAAAAGAAGACCAAGGGGAATGTTTAGAGTGGAAAGTGTTTTGCCTCAGAGGACAGAGTGTTTTGTTTGGCAACCAGGGCCCGACTCAGCCCCATTCACCGGCCAGAACACACAGCAGTGACAGGCGCTGACACATGACCGCCTGTCATTCCTGCCTTGATGCTCAGGGACATCAGCCAAGGGGAGATGAGCTGTTTGTCGAAGAGGGAGTCAACTTTAATGCCAACATTACCTACACCAGGTTTCTCCTTTTAACAGCTGGCTGTTGCGGAGTCACATATTTAAAACATGAGAAAAATTTTGATTACAATTGTTTCTCTCAGTCATGTGGTCTTTTTGTCTCTACCGTAGCGTAGATTATCTCTGCAGATAGATTTTATATGTGGGGATCATCTCTCTGACTGATGAGCTGAATAGTCGATAATTGGACTTCTTGATTGATTGAAATGGTGCTTCTTACACACCACATTCTTCATACATACTGACTGTAGGTTAGTATTTGGCATTTGTAGGTCAGTGTGACCAGGCCGAGACTTGTACAGTGCATGTTTTTGCATTCAGTCAGGGCGGAGGGAGTATGTCCTCTCTCTTTAGCTGTTCTGTTTCTTCCTGATCTCCAAAGCCAGCTGCTCTTTTTCCATACCTTTGAGCAGATCCTGCACTGGTATCAAGTATCTGGCCTCAGCCGTGGCTTCCTTTTTCGGGGGCGGTGGGAGGAGGCTTCGACTGTATCAGGATTTCCGGAGAACCTTTTTTAACAGCGCCGTTTGAAGCAGCTTCTTCCTCACTGGTTGGGGGGTGGTGTAAAGCATGACTGATTAACATGTCGGCCCTGGTGTTAATTCAGCCACATTTAGACTGGACTGCAGTGTGCAGACACTCTGGAAGGGCCTGGAGAGGAATGATGACATTATGGTATCAACATGTGATAGCCTTCTATCCATATACATTTATATTATTTAGTGTAGGTAAACAAGATAAATATGACTAATATAATACATAGTATTATACTACTTAGTAGTATACTAGTATTCCATTCTAACAAAGTAAAGTCTTTTTAGATTCTCATTGTCTCTTGCAGAGACGTGTCTGTGTCCTGTCTGCCCTACAGTGTAGGTCAGTGTTTGGCGTCATCTTCCTGGGAATTCTTGCTCTGCAAGTGCTATGGAATCGAACCGAAAGTCTGGTAGAGGTCAGGGTTGAAAGCATTAGCAGGACTTCCCACCACCCACATTTTCCATTGCTAACATTTTGGATCACCCTTTATTTCTCTGCTGCTTCTGTTGTGTTTAACCTGACAGCATATCATGACAGGGCTTCCTTCCAATAACTCAGGCAAGATGCTTATGGATGTGCTACTTTATACTTTTATTGCTTTATAATTTATATTGCAGTATCTTAAAGGGGAGCATGTCTTAGCACAAATAGTTATGTCAGTGGTGCCAAGCTTCTATTTTAGAAGTAGACTTTGTGTAAAGGGCTGTTCTAAAAATATGCACATACAAACATGACACGTGTGTTCTGGACACTACAGAAACATTGACTTTACTGTTCTGAAGCTTCACTCTGGCAGCTGCTCTTATTCCTGACTGCTCCCCAGTTTGTGAGCTCTAGCAGCTGACTGCAGCTCATGGGCCTCTACGTGTTAGCCATTGTTTCCTGTCATGCTCATGTAATGCACATAAACCAAAGTCACAGGGGTCCAGCTCATGCCTGCCCGAGTACCGGTGCCCCCATTTGATGATGATATTGAGCTGATGCTGATGTAAAATACCTGTTGCTTCGTGTTTGCAGGCTCCAAATCGCCCAGGAGGAGCACCGCACAGTTGAAGTGGAGAAGGTGAACCTCGAGCAAAAGCTGAGAGACGAAATCAACACGGCCAAGCAGGAAGCTCAGCGGCTGAGGGAACTTCGTGAAGGCACGGAGAACGAACTAAGTCGACAGAAGTATGCTGAAGAAGAGCTCGAACAGGTGATTTAAATATTTATTTTATAAAATCAGTTGAACGATTTTTGAGTGAGTGAAGATATTCCCATCGTTGTTAATTTATTTGTCTGGCAACATTTAGGACACCCTATAAAGAAATAAATGACCTAATAAAGTATGACGTGGTAATAAACCAGCCACAGACGTCCCGCTGTGTAACCACTGTAAGAAAATAGTCTGATACACCACAGTTGGCGCAAGCAGTGAACATCTATAGTTTCAGCTCTCTGGTTATAATTTATTGTGCGTTTGAGGAAAATACTTGGAGGACTGACAAAGTTGATGCCATGTTGAAACAATGCACTTCAATGTGAGCTCTTGCTGCTGTCTAGAGGCCAAAATCAGCCACTACATCACCCGTTATATTGATAATCAATGCAAATCGCATTAAGATGCAACATCTATCTATCTATAACATCTTGTATTTGTGAAACCGATTTTATTGCTACCCCTTTCTTAAAGTTATGCACAGCTTTCAGTTGCAACCACAGGAGTGTAAATAATTCTCACATAACAGAACTATTTTTAATACTCCAGCATGTTCTCCTGCTCAGCAGTATGAACCTTTGCAGAACAGGCTTACTAATTACCATAGTGTCCCTTCAGGGGTGGAAGTAAGTGCTGCAACAGTGTCAGCACCAAATTTGGGTAAGAAACCAACTGACGTGAAAGATTTGAATTTGAAAATGGAGAGTTTACAACATCTTTACATCTCTAAAAGGGCAAAATAAATTAAAAGACTTAAGGAAGTGAGATCATTTATGGTCAAACACATTAAAAACGAGCAAAACTAGTTCTCTGAAACTATTGCTTCACAACTTAAATATATGTGTGTGCCATTTAAATTAACTTCTCTCTGAATGTTTGACATTTGTTACAGGTGCGGATGGCATTAAAGAAAGCCGAGAAGGAGCTAGAATCACGAAGTAGCTGGTCACCTCCTGAGTCTCTGCAGAAATGGCTGCAGCTCACCCATGAGGTGGAAGTGCAGTATTACAACATCAAGAAGCAGAACGCTGAACGCCAGCTCCTGGTGGCTAAAGAAGGGGTGCGTGTGTGTGAAAACCTTTGGAGGAAACCGTTGTGCCAGATTTATGTAAACTGTTTCAGCTTAGGAATTATTTCGGGTCATCCTAATTCCACGAACAGACTCTCACCCTCGTAGCAACAAGAAATTGTTTGGTGTTTCCAGGCAGAGAAGATAAAGAAAAAAAGAAACACTCTGTTTGGGACTTTCCACGTGGCTCACAGTTCTTCCTTGGATGATGTGGACCACAAAATACTGGCCGCCAAGTAAGTCAGACGTAGTAATTGTCACTATATTCTCTGTCATTTTGAGTCAAGGTACCAAAGCACCAGGGATATAAATAGCAAGCTAATTGCAGTTTTTGATCTAGTGGTCGAAAATGGCTCGTGCTTTTTTGTGTTCTAATCTAGTTACCCCTGTCGTGGTGGATTAATAAACTCCTCTTTGACAGACAAGCCCTTGGCGAGGTGACAGCAGCCTTACGGGAGAGGCTGAATCGCTGGCAGCAGATAGAGCTGCTCACAGGTTTTACCATCGTCAATAATCCAGGCCTGCCCTCCTTGGCCTCCTCCCTCAACCTGGACCCCGCCTTCATGGGCGGCAGAGCGACGCCTCAGCATTTCATCATGTCCGACGACATGGATGACATGGACGAGGATATCGTGCCCGGAACTCTGCAATGTAAGACTTCCTCCGAGTCGGTTGGCCAGTCTGTTGGGAATAGCAAACGACCCTCTAAAAACACCAAGGCCCTCCCGGGAAAATCCAAAAATCCGCCCTCGTGAGAATTGGGACCATTTATGCTCCATTTACAGAAGCGTCTTTGTGTCCTCGTGGTGTTGTTGGTAGCGTTGGTCATGACTGTGATTAATTGTCTACATTTGTATACTGTAATTCTTGTCATACTACACAATTGTTGTGTTCTCCATCCAGTTCCAGTTCAATGCATTTTCTTAATTTGGACATAGTTTTTTTTTTTTTTTTTTTGAGATTGAAGACTTGTGTTTCCTCTGAACTGTCAAGAAAATATACTTTTCAAAGAGAAGACATTCTTGTGCTGACCTGTTTATAGTGGTTGTGTCCGTTTCCATGCTTTGGAGCCAATTTTTCACAACAAGGTTGTAGGTAAATGCATCTCATCTAAAACAAGACTAACACCGTTCTGATGACCATAATGCTCTGCAGCCATGTTTTTTATAGGTTCTGTACTTGACCTGTTATTCATGGCTAAACTTGACTCATGTTAAGTTCAGGTTTGACTCACTGAAGGCCGCTTCAGTCCCTTTCCGGCTGCAATAGTGAGTAATCCTCGTAACATTAATTACACTCCCCCATCTCACTTTCTCTCTCCCCCACCTACCAACACCACCTCTCTGGTATTTGGCTTTCCACTGCTGCCTCACTGCAGACGGCTTGCGGCTGTTGGAGCGGCGAGCCAGCGACCTGTGGTCCGTCGGTTCCGACTGTCAGCCCCTGCGGAAATACCCTGGTTGGCCATTTATCATTGCCCCCCAGTTCAGCCCTCAGTTTGGCCTCCCTGTGTTTCCCTTTGACTCGAGGCTTCACAGAGCTAAAATATCAGATGGCGTGCTGCAGATTAACCAGCTAAAAAAACCAGCTGCGTTCATCCGAAAATCGTTGTGGCTGCTTGCTTGTCACATTTCCGTCTCACCACCCACTGCTTTTTTTTTTTCCACAGTGATTTTTTTTTATAATTTTTTTTTAACTTTCACTTTTACTGGCAGTGATGACTGCATCTTGGTATCATATGTGATAAAAAACAATCATTGTCCTGTGTGATTACATATTTTTCCTTCTGCAGAAAGATAAAACTTGTTGGGATCATCTCAATCTGGAATCGTGAAATCCACGGGCTTGATTTGGTCATTTAATTGTTAAACTCCCAAATGACTCCCAGCACTTGATTATCTTTCTACCAACCCTCCCAGTTGGTCTCCTTCTGTCTGTCCCTCTCGGGAATGATCGGTTATAACCTTATCCCTCTGTGTCCACAGCTCCCAGTATGATGTCCCTGCGCCAACGCCACATTGACCCCCAGCTGGCCATCGGCTCCCAGAGGTTGGTAGAGAGCTGCCTGCTGGCTGGGCAGCAGGGAGAGGGGACCCCGCACCCGCCCAGGTCGAGGGCTGCCTTCAGGCCGACGCGCAGCCAGTCCTTCGGGCATCTCGACTGTCTTCCCCTGCCTCCTCTTTCCTCAGCTGTATCTCATCCCGCCATGATCTGTCCCTCCAACCCAAACCCTCTGCCCGTCTCCCATTTGTCGTACTCCTCCTCCTGCCTGCCCAGCTCCGTGGGTGGTGCTCTAGGCCCTCATTCTTCACATATGCATCATCTTTCTTTCCAGCCCATGGACCCCATTCCTGATTTTTCCTTGTCAGATGTCTCCCAACTCTCACACAGCGACAGTTTTGGGTATCCATTTTCTTTTCAGTTCCTCGCACACATCACGTGTGGAGTGTGTTTTTGGCATCCATTTCATATCACTATTTGTGTGTATGACCCTAACCCCCCCCACACACACACACACACACACACACACACATTTTTTTTTTAAACCATAATGCATTCTTTTTTTCACCATTTTCTTTGGATTTTTTTGACACTAGAGCTAAGGTAGTTGCTTAGTAGTCCAAAGTAGTCCATAAATAGAAATAATTAGGCCCTAAAATATAAGAGAGATACTTCCTGCTTTGGCTTTCTAATATGCTCTGCCTGTTCAACTAACCAGTGTGTGTTCTTTGGCATGAGGGCTTGTGGTTTTGGTGCAGATAAACCTTTGCATGCACTGCTTGAGCCTGAATCTGATGTTTCAAGAGTTAGAGGTCTAGTCTGACTTCTGTTTTGGGTGTCTTTCCAACACAGGGACCTAAACCGATCTGATTCTGACTCTTCGCTATCGCTCTCTCAAGTGGGCGACCGCCTGTCCGCCTACAGCTCCAAAGGCCACCTGATCAAGCCCACCTCTCTGGTGCACGGCCTCCCCGGGCGCGGCGATGACACCATGTCGCTGCACAGTCACACCCCCAACGGAGGGAACCGCGTTCACGAGTCCAGTCCCATGGAGCTGATGGACGAAAGCCCCATTCTCATGAAGAACATGCAGAGTCTGCAGAAGTCACCCAGCCTGGGAGAGATAAACAGCCTGACGGAATCCTCGCGCTCAGTCAGCCTCAATTCCACTGAACCGGACACGCCTTCACCTACGGGAGGAGGGCATCCGGGGGGGAAGGGCAGCCGCATCCCGCAGCTGTCGTACAAGAAGAGCCCCCTGGAGGAGGACAGCGGCTCTACGGGGGATGACACAGATTCCACTGCCAGCCGCAAGAAACACACCTTCAAGATCTTCAAGAAACAGAAGAAATAAGGACTCAGAACTGCAGGCTGTCCCAGCTCTTTGACTTTACTGCTCCTAAGGAAGAAAAAGGTTTCTGCAAAAACGGCGTCACAAGTCGTTCCCAGTGCATCTTTTTTTAGGCACAAAATCTGAGCAACTGGAGTTTTGGGAGCAACTTTCCTTTTGGTTTCATCTGCTTATATGGTCAACCATGAATATGTGGGGAAAAGGGTCAGATTGTACATTTGGATTGTAAAGTATTATTTATTCTGCAGGATTTTGTGCCGATCTCCCTGTAGTTTACTTTTCTTTGTTGTACAAGATAGCGTTTTGCATGTCTTCACTTTCATTTTGACTGTTACCTGAATGCTCTTAGTGTTTGCTCGGTTCCTGTTGTTAACCTTCTCTGACAACACTTGATTCTTTAATCACCACCCAACCACCAACCCCACAAGTACAAAGCGAATGCTCACTTCCTTTTTCACTCACTATATTCCATTTGTAGGAAGGTTTTACAAATTTGACAAAGTAAACAAAGAGTAGGACTAGAAATATGGGACCGCCTCACTTCGGCTGTAGAAGATTTTGATTTCTATTTTGCGTAGTTTCTTTTCAAAGGCCAAAGAAAATCAGCTAAATCTCACACACAATATTTTACATGGCTTGATTTAGCAATTTATGAATAAGAATCGAAGACAAATCGTAATTTTAAAAAGTTACCAAAAAGAGTTTTATAATTGGTAATGATCTGTTTTAACTTTTGAAACATGTTTACATGCAAAATGTCAAAGACAAATGCACAAAATCTGCACGTTGCGTTTAATTTGAATTTGGCTCCCGATGTCCCCGATCTTGTTTGTGTTTTAACGGTTAGTTAGTGGCGAGTAGATGGAAGACATTTTTTCCAGTGTTAGATGGGTAAGGGCTATATCTGCAGCAGAATCAGCTGTCTATATAAGACAAAAATGTTCACGTTCTAACCCCTGAAGCAGAAGATTCATTATATCAAAGTGCCAATTTCCTGCTTCTGCCAGAGGCCTTTGTATTTGTAGCATGTCTGATCTTTCCACAGGACATAAATCCCAGATATCTGCAGTGTAAACACAGAACGTCCAAAGATCTGGATCCAGTAACAGAACCTTCAGTATGTTTACATGTGTTATAGGTGATTCTCACCCTCTAATTACCACGACAAAGGACAATGTCCCGTTTTTTTTTAAATGTATTTTGGAAGCTTCCTGTGAGCTACAATCTATGCATCAGTAGTTGTAGGCAATTAAAGTCGTGGGAACACAAAGTTCAGGCGGTGAACAACCAAAAAAAAAAAAAAAAAAAGAGAAAACAGTGCTGCAACAGAGACAGTCGGCCTCTTCCAGCCTCACGATATTACAGGTGGTTTGGATCAAGAAGAAACGTTTCACGTAGAACACAAGTTTTAAAGAAAGCTGAGGATTTCCTACTTGTTTTTAAGTGTCATTTGTACTTCTTTTGCACGACGCAGTTGTAAATGGACTGTGCCATCTGAGCGCGCGCGTGAGTGAGCGTTTGCGACGCCGTGTGTCCATGTAATGCACTGTAACATTGATGCATGTCAACTGCTCTGATGAAACCTACATTGGGTTAAGATCTTTACTCCTTTTTTCTTTTTTTTTTTGACTTTATGACCTAATTTGGGCTTCTGATCTATACACATATAGTATATTTGTACGGAGAAAGTGATACTTTTGCATCTTCTGTGATGGTCTAAAATTTTATGGCACTCCTGCATGATAGCAATAAAGTATTTTGAATGAAAAATAAGCTGATTTGACAGCTTTTACTGCATGTTGAATTCCACTTTCTGCCAGTTGTTGAATTGAAAGAAGAGACATCCTTTACAATAAAATCCTGCTCCTTCTTAAAACAAGCACACTCTAAGTTGTGTGTGAAATAGCCAGTTTGTAGCCCCACCCTGACAGACGTTTGCGCTGTCACTGGGTGGAGTCTGCAGGCCTTTAAATATTTACCTGCATCGCCCTGAGGCGGAGCAGGATGATGTCCGGGTCACTCGGCGTCTCCCTTCCAGCCTGTACGTCTTTGTGATGGAGCTGTCGCTGAGAACTCTCTCGCTCCTGCATTTCCTGAGCGCGCAGGTAGGACCGCGCGTCCGCTCCTCGCCCATCCCGTCCGATCCCTCGCGCGTAATGTCCTCTGCCTCGCCGCAGGTCATCCTCGGCCTGGACCAGGTGACCCTCCTGAACCCGCCGGAGGCGCCGGTGCCCCGTCACCTTCTGAAAGTGCTTTACTCTTGCGACGAGCCCGCCTCGGTGCAGCTGGACTGTTTGGTGACCTTTGACACCGGCGTCACCTCCGCCTACACGTTAAAGCGATGGTGGTGTCTCCCCGGCGACCCTCAAATCCAGACTTTGGAGCTGAAGCTCCCCGATTGGTTGGTGTATCGAGCCGACGGGATCGTTCCGGCCTCCCAGGAGGTGCTCAGTTGCATCCTGCTGGCATCGATCAGACACGGCGGGTCGGAGGAGGCCATCGCTGCTAAGAACGCGGCGAGTTTGCAGCCTCGGCCTTACTTCGATCGACCTGTGAAAGACCATCAGCTGTGCTTTTCCTGGAGCACCCGGATGCTTCGATTAACTCAACGGTTTTCCATTAAGCTTTGTCCCTTGGAGAGAGGTAAGGGCCGAGACGCGCGCGCGCACAAAGCATCCTGAAAGCAGAGATCGTTTAAGCAGAGCCGTGGGAGGCCTGGAAAGCAAATAAGACTTTAAAGTCTGTCTTAAATCCCCAACTCTGTCGCCCAGAAACGGTGCATTTGCTGTCGTCGGTATATGCGTCAACTGGAGAAAGCTTTGGAATCGCAAAGACGCTTGAGCCCTTCGCCAGCCGCTATCTGGAGCACGCGCGAGCCAAAGCTGTCACTTATCCATGGTAAAGCCAGCCGGACGTGCTGGATTTGTTCGGGGTTTAGTCGCTCGGCTGCGGTGTTGAAGCTGCGTGGTGCATGCGTTGCGTGTCCGCAGGTGCGCGTTCTCCATGTGGGTGTTGGTGACCAGACACTGCCAGAATCGACTGTGCGGCCTGTTTCACCACATAGATTCAGAAGACAACTATGCCACGCCAACGCTCTTCCTCGCGGCCTCAGGTGGGCTCATGGTTCAAATGCCACCGATTCTTGTGACCAAAAGGTCAAAAGGTCACACGCGACCCCCCCCTACGTGTGCAGGTCATATACACGTCCAGATGAAAGGGGAATCTGGTGAATCAGCTTTTACCTCAACCTTCTGGGTTCCTTTGAGCCGGTGGTGCCAGATCAGTGTAACGATACAGGGCGCAACGGTGAGTGACGAGCGGTCCCCGGGATCCTCACGGGTTGTAAATAAAGCCGTCGTTCTCGCCGCGTCTCAGGTGGCCATCGCCATGTCGTGCGTGGAAGAGGAGCAGACGACTTTTCACTCTATGGAACACACGTAAGCGAGAACAACAACGTAATGGCGTCAGCATGAGGGATGAAGCTGCACCTTAAGGGGTTTGTGACTTTCAGGTTCGACCACGTTGTGCTGGATGACACAGAGGGATACTTTGTGATTGGTGGGGGGAAATATATAAAGGGCGTGGAAGGCTTTTTTGGACCGTTTGTTTACCAGCGCAACAGAATCCCCCCCCACAGCATGGTACTTTACTGCACTTCCGCATGATTTATTCAGGTTATTAATATCTGACTCAAAATTGCCGATTGTAGTAAATTGTTTAATGCACGAGGTCTTGTGTGTCTTTACACTCCCGCATGTGCAGTCTGAGGCTGTGATTCCAGATGTGATCAAGACCGTGAACCTGACAGGATGGATGCAGGCCTGTCAAGCATTCCAGCTGGAGATGACTGAGAAAATCGATGGCTATTCCTTCAGGGCCGAACAGGAGGCCGGTAGTAAGTTCAAACCACCGCCAGGTGGCGCCAAAGGCCCAGCGTCAGCACCCCTGCAGGGGCGCTACGGGAGGAACACTCAAACCTCGTTATGTCGACGCTTTCAGACACTTGCCTGGATGTTTTCCGTGAGTGGATGGCGAAAAACAGGCAGACGTTCAACTCTCAGTGCGACCTATGGGAGGAAACTGCATCCCGGAGGAAACAAGCTGCAAAACTGGCCAAGATGTTGGCTCATAAGCACGGTAAAGTCCAATCTTTTGGGAAGTACAAAATTAATGGAGTTGCGTTCAACTGCCATTTCTGGAATCTGAGCAGAATTTCAGAAAATAATAGAAGCACTTATCACCGACGATCCTTTATTTGACATTGTGACTTGCAGGTAGACGGATCAGCCTGAAAGCTGTGGGGAGGGCATTGTACTCCTTATCGTGCCAGAAGCTGGAGGAAGCAGGCGTTATCGCCAGCATCAGCAGAACATTACCGCTGCTGCGACAGGCGGGCTGCTTAGGTGAAAGCAGAGCTCTGTACATGTCATCAGTACTCTACAGCACAGGCCTGGGGGTCAGGAAACAGCCCCGGAAGGTACAGCCTATACGTCCGTGTCAGCTATAGTAAAACTGTATGCAACATTTCTCAGTGTTTTCTTGCCCCCCCCCACACACACACACACACACTGTCTTTGATGTCATTGCGGGTGACCCAGGTTTGGCTTCTTGCCCTGCTGGCAGCCCAGAGGGATGATCGATTAGCTCTCCTGCAACTTGGACACATGCACCACCGCGGCGTCCACGGCCTCCCGGCAGATCCAGACCTGGCCTACGCGTATTATGCAAACATCGCCCAGCAGACGACGTTAGATCGATACGATTCCACCCCAGAGCAGGTACTGCGTGCACGTCCGCGACGCGCTTGCGCCTGAATTGGCTCCGTTGCCACAGTTGTAGACCATCGTAGTCCCATCCGAGAGCGCGCGTCCCAAGAGCACGTCTTTCTTTGCCCGCACAAGGCGTTCGTGGAGGCCATTTACCTCAACGACGAGGAGACGCTGAGCCAGCAGACCAACGAGAAGCACCACATCTTCCAGTGGCTCAGGCTGCAGGCGCGGCGGGGCGCGGCCGAAGCCGAGGTACCCGGGGAGACGCGGGCGGGAGACGAGAAGAGGTGTAAGGCTAACTGAGAAGTGACGCGCGCCCAAAGGAAAAAACCAAAAACCCCTCCTATCTTCGCAGCAAGCGCTCGGCCGCATGCTCTTCTGGGGCCAGCAGGGCGTGGCTCCCAACATCCGGAAAGCCGTCAGACACTACGAGAGGGGAGCCGTCCGCCTGGGGGACCCGGCGTCCATGTATGACTACGGCATCGTCCTCCTGCAGGTGCGAGCTCCGCCCACCTCGCCTGGAAGCGGTTCTAGTGATCCAGGTTCACGGCCCTCTAACCCCCCCCCACGCTCTGCAGGGACAAGGAGTGGAGAAGGACATCCCAAAAGCGCTCAAGTTCCTGGAGAAAGCCATGGATCAGGTTATGGGAGCGACGCGTAACGCCTCCTCGGCCGATCAACCGCCGCTCTGGAACTTTCCTTCCCCCCCCCCCCACAGGGTTTCGTCCCCGCCATCAACGCGCTGGCGTGGTACTACGAGCAGTTCGAGCGGGACTACCGGCGCGCGGTGGAGCTGTGGGAGCGGGCCGACCTCCTCCTGTGCCCGGAGGCCGCTCTGAACCTGGGCGTCGTGCACTCGCAGGGCCTGTACCCGGGGAGAGCCGCCGACCAGGTACGACCCCGCTCGCCCCCCCCGACGTGACCTCGCCCCGGGGGGAGAAACCACGTCGTCTCTGTTGACAGCGCGCGGCCTACGCGTACTACCTGAAGGCGGCGGAGAGGGGCCACATCAGGGGAGCGGTCAACGTGGCCGAGGCGTGGGCCACGGGCGTACCCGGGTTCGTCGCGAGACGCCCGGCGGACGCCGTTTTGTGAGTCGAGCTTCGGGAAAAAAAAAGACTCCCCCTGGCGTCTTGGCTGAAGCGCGCCTCCTCCCGCCCGCAGGTGGGCGAAGTGGGCAGCGGAGCACAACGGCTACCTCGGCGGCGTCCTGCGCAGGGCCCTGAACTCGTATCTCGAGCGCAACGCGTAATTTACCTCTCTCTCTTTTTCTTTTTTCTTCAAATCACGACTTCGCCGTCTAACCACTCGCCCCCCCCCGACAGGTTGGCGTCGCTGCTGAGCTACGCCATGGCCGCTGAGTCGGGGTACGCGGCCGCCCAGTTCAACGCGGCCTACCTGTGCGAGCGACACGCGGTGAGTCGGCCGCGCGCGCGGCCGCGGGCGGCCCTCGGGTCCCCAGGGGGTTTCACTCCTGCGTCCGCCCGTCTGTCCGTCCGTCTCTCCAGGGAGGACTCCTGGACCAGGCCTCTGCGTCCAGCTGCATGCGGAGATATTACAACCTGACCGTCCAGGGTCAGGACCCCGACACTTACGGTACCAAAAAGAAGGAAAAAAAAAAAAAAAAAGCCTCCTCCCAGAGCCAGAGTGGGAATATTCACATATTCCCACCTGATATCTCTTCTCCAGCCCTGATCCGGATGGGCGACCTCCTGCATGAGGGCCACGGAGACCCTTTTACTGCTGCGGAGATGTACACGAAGGCGGCACTCAGGAACGATCCACAGGTCGGCGACGTTGTTTTTTTTTTTTTTTTCCGCTTTTTTTTTTTTTTTTTTTCAGCCCGGGCTCTTCCGCGGCCCGCTCCCAGACCCGTCTCGTTCTCCCTCAGGGTTGGTACAGCCTCGGCCTCCTCGCGGAGGGGGGCTTCAGGCTTCCGCTGTCGGTGCTGGTGGAGCTGGACCTCTCCGCGCTGTACCTGGCCGACGGGAGTTCGCTCGCGAGCGCCTTGTACTCCAGGTGCGTTCCTTTCTTGCGAGTCGCGCTTCCGGTGATTCCGGAAATGCGGATTTCCTGTCGCCGGCAGATGCAGGGACTCGGACAACACGGACTCCTACTTGCCCTGCAGCCTCGCCCTCGCCAGCGTGCACCTCCGGTCCTTCCAGAAGGAGTACGGCGCTGCCGTGAAGGTCAGTGCGGGAGCGGCAGGGAAAACCCGACGGCGCGACATAGCCTTGTTGACGCGATTGTCTCCGTCATCTCCCGCAGATCTTTACTGCCGTCGCCGTGGTTACAGTTTTATGCAGCTTCGGTGTCTTCAGGAGACCCCTCCTGTCCCTCAGCTACCTGCAGCACTGAGCGTAAAACAAATATCTGCGCTTGTTTTCATTGTGAATGTAATTTATAGACAATAATGGGGGGGGGCGCACAACCTTTCAGTGTCGTCTTGTGGAATGTATTTTGTAGCAGTTCTAATAAATGAATCCACTAATAGAGCTGTTGTTTATCACATATGTCTATCTCTAATGTGAGAGAAGGATTAAAGTTGAAGGTAAAGCGGGTTTCCAAGATGGCTGCCGTCACTCTTCACTGTGCTGGAGCTTCTTTGTAATCCCCTGAAAATCATCAGGGAAGAGCGACATCCACCCCGCGTCCTCTCATTTCTGCAGGTAAAAGTTACATTTTCTTTCATTTCCTGGGATAGTTTCTTTTTTTTTTTTTTTTTAATTATGCGGATTGGGATCAGGGGCATTATGAAGGGGCCTGGGAGCACACGCTCACAGGAGGTGACCACAGGTGAGCGCTGAGACCCCCGAACTGTCTCATTTCCCTTCCTTTTGTATGCGGGTAACAGGCGCTTTGGGAAGAGGACCTCCGGCAGTCTGGGAGCGTGTGAAGAAGCCGAGGCAGCTGGACTCATCTGTGATAACAGGCAGACCGCGGGTATGTTTGGTGTTATTTAATATGTTCTTGAATTTAGCTCCTTTAAAATATTAAAAAAACAAAAACACTACCTAGAAGCACAGCAGCTGTACTACAGTAGAACGTTAGGCAGCACTAACCCCCAAGAATCAGAGCGTTTAAAAGAAAATGATAAACATAGAAGCAATAAACAGCTTCTTTATCAAACAGAAGGAAAGTGATGAGAAATCCCCCCAAAAACTGGCAGCCGATCAGAAAAGGAAGCGCCGAGAGAGACGAAGAAACCAAAGAAGATAAAGAAAAAGGTCAAAGACCCAGATGGAGGAGGAGGAGGAGGAAATGAAACTGCAGAAAAATCAGTGTCTGAAATGTCCGACAGCCTGACTCTGACAGCGGGAGGACGGATTCTGTCCAACGGAAACTTTGTGTTGGTGGACCGGAGAGAAAAGTCCCGACTGCGCTTGAATCCTCATTTCCCATGGATACGGGACCGGAGCGTGCCCTCTGCTGTCAGAGCACCGCTGGCTCCCATCCCTGTCTGGGACCACCTTTATTTATAGCATGCAGGTAACTAACAAGTGACAGGGTCTCACACACACACACACACACACATACACACCCAGCGCACGTGCCAAGCTCCAAAGGTGGCGGGGGGCAGCTCCAAGGTTAATGCAGGAGAAGTGAGCGTGTGTGTTTGGCCTCTGCTCTGATGAATGAGCCTCGGCTTCGGCAGATGGCCCGTGCCACGCGAGGACGAGTTACAGATGTTACCGATGCCCTCGGAAACAGCAAACATTTGCCCGACATCAGCTGCGTTTTCGGGTTAAACAGCGAACCCAAAAGTCCACTATTTGGACTCGGCAAACCATCTCGGGCCTGGTGAGGGTGAGATTAATAATTCAACCGTTACAGCGTCTAAAGTAAATTATTTAACTCTTTCCCCGGATATTCCCACAGGAGTCTGCGTTTAATGACCCTTCGCCGGCAGCTTTTTAAGGTTTCTCTCCTCCCCCGGATCATGCGACTCGTTCAGGTTTAGAAACAGCAGCATAAAATTGCATTAAACGGCGCCGTTGAGGGCCTTCGCCGCGCGGCGCGCGCCTCACATTAAGCTGTCACGCACGTGTTTACGGCCTGCGCGCCAGCGGGCGGCTCTCCGAGCAAACAATCAACGTGAATGATGGCCGTGTAATTTGCGCGCGAGTCTGACGACGGCGGCGGCGGCGGCGGGGACGGTGACGTGCCAAAAGACGGCTCTGCTTCATCAGCGGCGGTGGAAGGCTGCCAGCCACCGTCCACATTTATTACCCAGATAGATGGAGATTGAATCGGCGAGCGGCAGAGTGACCTGGCAATCAAGATGAGCGCGGGCTCTGGGTTGAGTGTGGGAAAGTACAGTCTGACACTGCAGGCTGATTCTATTAGGGGGGCCAATAAACACAACACAGGGTTTTCCTACCCTGATAACAGCCCATGTCATCGTTTCTCTCCAGCTCAACTTCAATATTAAAACGTCTTGTCGAGCATTCCCACTCATTCTTGCCATAATTCCTGACATTTCACCCTGGTGTAATCATCCATAACATCTCTGAATATGATGTGGATTTGCACTGCCGCCCTGCTGTATATAGATCTAGAGCAGAGGAGCAGAACCTGGGAGCTGAAGGCGTTATATTGTTGTATTGTTGAACTGAAGAACAGAAGAATCCAGATTGTTCAGAGTTGAATGGAGATATAGACTTATCTTGTAGGTAGATGCAATCATTTCTCTCTATATGTGTATCGATAATGAAATCAAGGAGGTAGATTGGTGGTTATGTTTCTTTAAAGCCCAAACTGTGATATGGTTATGCATATGTTCAGTTTTGTCCGCTAGGTGGCAGTGTTGCTGTGTTTTAGACGGTGGAACGTTGAAAAGGCGGATTTCAATAATTTAACGCGCAGTTTAAAGAAGGATTTAATTCATATGTGATCTAATCTGGGCTTTGTTTGTATGTAAATCTGGGTCACATTTGAGCTTGATAGTTGTTTTTTTATTTATTTTATTTTTTTCTAAATAATAATTGATGAACCAATCCTTCATTTCCTTCTTTGCTGCTTCTTTAGTCCCATTTTTTTTCTTCTTCCATTTCAGGCTTTGCTTCTTTCTCCATCTTTGAAGATTTGCTGCAGAAAATCAAGGGGAAACACTCCTTCCTCCTCTTCTTCAGTCGTGCACAAATATCCCCCGGTTGGCTCCGTTGCTGCTGCAGCAGCGGGTGAAGTTGCGCTCGCACCCTCTGTTCTTTGTCTGTGATCTTTTGTAACGGTTGCAGCAGATCTTCGCGCTTTGTGACTGAACTCTACATTTGTTCAGTCAGTCCAGGCAGCAGCTGAACATTTGTCCCAGAGTTGTTGTTTTCCTCTTCTTCTTTTACTGTGGTCTGCTTGGATCTCGGCTATCTCTGAACTGTCCCCCCTCCCTTAGACTGTCTTCGCTGGCCCGGGTTTGTGTTGACATCCATCTCGGATCTCGTTGGTCCAGAGTCCAGAGGACTCCGGGGTTTGTCCAGAGTCCACAGGTTCGTCCCCAAAACTAAATCTTTTGTCCGTGTCAGAAACAACTGGTTATAGTTACGGTTACTTCATGAATTCCTTCTCATTCCTCATGTGACTACTAGTTGAGGTTCCTTACTCCCTCCATAGTCTTTCTCAGCCATCACAGGACCATCATAGTACCAGTATATGTCCTCAAAGTTGTGTAGACAGAATGTAGACCAAAGAAGGTTCTTCGGTTCAGTCCGACCCCACCAATATGGTCTGTGTGAGAAAAAGCCTTGCTGTCGAAAATAACAATAATAAAGCTGAAATAAAATAATAATGTTTATGTGGCTGACACTATTAAGGAGGGTAAAGCAATTCCAACACTTTCCTGCTGTGATATTTTCAAATATGCTGCATCAATCTGCCGTCCAGCAAATCCTTCAGCGTTAATCCCTGACCAACTCACAGGGTCATCAAAGCTTTGAAATAAGGCCAATCTGTCAGAGAATTACAGCCAAAGAATCGTTCGAAGGGTTAGAGAACAAGATTATATGTTGTAGTTTGTTTGTTTTACAATCATAACAAGACTTATTCCTGTTTGGAGGAGGAGGGTGTTTTTATGTCTTCCGCAGAGGCTCCTCTCGCTCCATTTTTAATGGAGGTGGGGAGAAAAACTCATTTAAGATTCATTAGCTTAGGAAGGGAAGGGTATTTTCTCATTGCAATACTGATTAAGATAATCTATAATGTTTCAATTGCTTCGATCAACTTGCTGAGCGCATACATCATCGTGGGAAGTTTTTTTTGGTTTTTTTTTTCTCCACATTTAAACAAAGACTTGCATACTTACTTTACACGTTTAGGGCCTTCATCAAATTCCCTTCGAATGGCCGATATACAGTAAGACACACATGCCATTAACTGTTATAGGGCCATAAAAGCCATTACACACCCCAGTACATGCGTCACCCAGGACAGAACCGATAATCTGTCACATTTACAGCTTCCGACTTTTCATTCAAGAAGGAGCATTAAGTCTCTTTCCTGCCCGACTGCTGATTGTCATAATTGCAAGCTCCTCCACGGTGGTTTTAAATGCATATTTCTTTGTCTCTCTCCCAATGATTTCATTCACAAGGGGGGGAAAAAAAAAACAACAGATCCGGAGCAGAGATTCCATTAGCCTCATCACCTGACACTCCGGAGCCCACAATACGGACGCCATGCTGGGAGAAATTAGCGTAAAGAGATCATAATATGAATTATAGCCGCAATCTCGCTGGCAACAAGCGTTCCCACGTAACCCACGATGCAGTCAAGCACTTGTTTAATTTGAAGCTTGAGAGATTAACGGAAGTCGCTACAATGGTGCGTGCTGGTGTGAGGTGACCTGCCCTGAAGGGGGTGTGGGTGGGGGGTACTTGTCCAGGCCGGCACCCTCCGCCCTCCCCACCTTTCACTGTAGCCTCGATAATGCTCGTTTCCCCTGGAGAGGAGCCCGGCGGCCGTCCTTTCATCACCGGCCTGCAGACTCTGATTGGATTCAGGCGCCTCGCTGCACACCCTTGGAGTGACAATCATTAAAGGTTGTTTTATTTATTTTTTTTAAACATTTTTTCTTTTTTTTTGTAATGAGGGCCTGTGCTTCCGCCGGGGCGATGCTGACAGTGCAGGTGAGGGTTTTTTTTTTTCCCCCCTCTGCTGGTGTGATTATAGATGCAGCCGTGCTGATGGAGTGGGACGGGTGCCCTTGGAGTGTTTGTCCTCTGAGCCCGATGATGCTGCTCCGAAGGGGGCGTGGCCGAGTCGCTGGGCCCGGAGCTCTGGCCGTAGCTTTGACACTGTTCTTCAAAGTGACATGCCGGGGTGGAGCCCGCCCCCCCCCCCTCGTGCGTGTGTGGCAGACTCATCAAGTGTTGTAGCCTGCCCAGATTAATGGGGCAGATAGCTCATTATGCAGGGCTGTACATCATGTCTAACTGCCTGCTGCTCTCCCTGCCTGCCAATGATGCCGCCCTCCTATATATGAACCTGGTCCTATGAAGGAAAACTAAGATTTGAACTGTCTCCCTGCAGCTGGGGGGGTTGGAAGTGAGCAGTTAAGTCTACAACTCTACCCTCGCTTGCTCGTGAAAGTGAGAACACGCCGTCCATCTTGGGGACATATACACAAAAAAAAAGAGGTTTTGTAAGTACTTCTAGTCAATAAGTTTCCCACCCTCACCTGCAAACAGAAACAAATGAGCCTTTTAAATTCGAAGCTCGGTTCAGTTCAGTTCAAGGTCTTGTTTTTGCTCCTGTCCTGGCGTTTTTCTGTCTCATCGTCCACGCTGCTGCTGTAACTCTCCTCTGTGTTGTACCCTCTGATGTGAAAGTGGCCCCTGGAAGGTCTCAGGGTTTGTGTGTGTGTGTGTGTTTCTGTGTGTGTGTGTGTGTGGGCCGACCAACTTGGTTTCGAGCAGTGCACGGGCTCGCCTGCCTGCTCCACCGATCCAGGCGGCGAGCCCGGCAGCCTCGCTGCTAACAACACTATTAGCCCACCCTGCTGTAATCAATGATTCCGGCAGATGAGAGTACAGTGACAGCGGTTGGCAGGCGCCGTACATTCAAATTATAGTCCTATTTTCACAAATTGCACTTCAAAGTGCAAATCATTTGATTGGAACTGCTACCATAGACATATTTTACTGTGTTGGAACACCCAAACTGCAGCCTAACTCTAGTGTGGGGAATGGATTCATCTGCCAGCACATTACTGAATGTGTCACCTTGCATTTGGGACATATTTTGATACATGCACACAGTACATAACCATATTTATATATCTGATATAAAGATCTGATTACCCTGTTCAGCAATGAAAGATCTGCCACTGCTTCACTCTGTTAATCTTCGCCTTTTTGTGCGATTACTGTCGTCTAACTAAACATCGGAGCACATTCGTTCAATTAAATCAGCCACAGCTATTGAGTGTACAGCTTTTTTTGACTCTCAGAAATGCTGCACTTTTGTCAAATCAATGTTAAATTGATCCAACATTTGCTGCAAGTCCATTATTTCTGGAACGTGTGAATGTCTCTCCTTCTAGTCGACCACTAGGGGGCGCTTGCACACCTGCCATCTCCTTTCGCTCCTTTCGGTCCTCCATCATCCATCTGCATCCTGCTTCTGATACATTTCCTTTTACCCCTCTCCTCAAAAGGTCATGTGCCCGTGCATATTCGCCCAGCTCCGCTTGGTTTTTCACATTAGCCGCGGCTGTTTACGCCGCGCACGCGTCAGTGATTTATTGGCTCAATGAAAGTGTAGCTTCTCCTGAACAAGACCACTGACAGCAGTTAAATTAAGTTCATTACATCCACTGCTTCATCGTCACTCTCGTCACTCCTGTCTCTTTGTTTTGCATTCCCGCACTTCCTGCCCTGTCTTTGCATTCCCAGCCGAACAGCCCCCGCCTTCCCCTCCCCACCCTGTGGTTGGGTCCCCAGAGGTGAAGAGCAGACTCCTATAATTACCCAAGTGTCTGTGAAATGAATCATTGGGTGGCTGATTGAGCTGCTTGATGGGAAACATCCATCCTGAGTGGTACCACTGAGTGTGCTCAGGCTTTTCCCTCGTCTCTCTCTGCTGACGCCCGGGTGCTGGCACGCCACTGCTGAAGAAGAAAGGGTGTGGTCTGCAGCCTGTGTGCGCTGTGGCAAACACCATGTGACGGAGACATGTGCTCATCAAGCGCACCAGTGCAGGAATGTGCTGGAAGTAAAACGCTTGATGCAATGTTGCTTGACGAGACCCGACCTGAGGCTCTTCTGTCTTCTATACAATCATCCGTCACTCAAGGAAAACTATACAAGCTGTGCATGAGGAACTCTAGTCAGTTACTAATTATGTAGGTACAAATATCTTGGAGTTGGAAGCAAATATTAATAGTAAATCATTTCATTTTTCTTGAATGTCACCCACTGACACTTGTATGTGCCGGTGCTTTTTAGCGGCCTCTAGCGGTGATGACGCGGATTGCAACGGTCCTCAACCGCCTCAAGTGTGTAGATGCTCTCATCATCCACGCAAAAACGTTTATCTTAATTGAATGTAATTAATTGCCGTCTACCATGCTAATGCTATTACACTAGGAAAAAAAAACATGCTGGCATTAAATGTATTTGGACAGTTTCTTACAAAATGGCATGAACAATAAGTAGAAAAAGAGGTGTGTTTGAGTTTCCACTTTACACTGATCGAAATGCTTCACTGAGGGTTGGACTTACAGCCCGCTGTCCTCAAGAGTATCCTTGGAACAGTAAATTTGTGACTTTTACTGCAAGCGAAAGTCCTCTGGAGAAACTTTTGTTTTTTTGAGAAGCCAGCTTCACCAGTCCAGCTTCAGTCGTATTTGTGCTCAGCAGTTTAGCTCCGACTAAACTCTCAGAGCTTTGGTTTTTGTCTCTCAGAACTCAGCACGCTGGCTGCTTTGATGCCGCCTTGTGTGCTCACAGAAATGAAGGGAGAGATGAGGAACAAACGGCCTGTGACGGCGGTTCCCCCCTTCTCCCCGGCTGCTTTCAGACACGGGAGTTGATACTGGAGAGAGGATGAGTGCCGTGACCACGGCGGTGAGGCGCTGAGGGGGGAGGGGGAGCGGGGCTGCATTAGTTTGATTGTTTAATTAGACTTTATTTCATGGTCTGCCAAGCCAAATACAAAAAGGGGAAGGGGATTGAAAGGAAAATAGCTCGACATTTTTGCCAAGAACTCATTGTCACAGATTCTGATTGGCTCATGTGATTCTGTGGAGTTGCTGATAGTGATGTGTTTGAGGAGTGTGCACTTCTCTTCCAAAGCCATACACACACACACACACACACACACACACATACACACATACAAAACAATACATGTGCAATTGAAAAGTTTGTCCCAGTTATACATTTATTCTGTGTAGTTTAGTCATTTGCATGTATAATGAGAAAGAGCCCTGCAGTTCTGTGTGATCATTTTGACCACATGGTATCATTTTGCACCTCCATCTGAACTCTAAATGCCAGATATGGTTTGTGACTCAAATATACAGACAGCTGACCACAGCGTGTTCTCTTAAGTCTGCTCCCACAACTGGAATTATTGGCTCCGTAAAGCCAGAATAACCTCAACGACTTAACACTACAGGGTCGTCTGGGATCTCAGGTTGCTACGTTACTTATGTGAGTGTTGTGAAATATATTTGGTTTTTGATTGCTGATTATTATTCCATTTAACATCAATGTGGAGAAAAAACACTTTTACGTCCTGCATCACAATGCGTCCTGCAACTGACTCTTACACAAGCATCAAATGTGGATGTTTAGTTCGGGAGGTGTCTCCCTGTGTGGAATTATAATATTCACCATTTAATGCAAACTACTGTAGTTTTTTTCTTTTTTACTGCAGTCTCTTTAACATCAACACCCATTATCGACTCAGCCATATTGAGTACACATCAATTCCTTTTTGTCAATAGCGTTGACACTAATGACGCACGGCTGAAACCACCCAGTTTTCTCTCCTGTCTCGTTGGCAGTGCAGAGCTTTCATGCTTTAAGACTCCTAATGTACAGAAACGGGGGTCTGGACTATATTTCAGTCACATCTCGTACCAGCGCGATGTGTCCAGTTGAGCCGAGGATCCAGCGGAAAGCTCTCCCCAGCCTTGTCTCCGCACATTTCTACCTGTCTTGAGAAGTAGTCGGTGCAGCGTTCTGTGACATCTGTTTGCTGTTGCCGGGTACACTCCAGTAATCCAGTGCATGCCGAGCAGTATTCTGACAACTGCAGTGGCTCCCAGCAGTGTGAGAGGGATTATGACTGTAGCTGCAGCTGATACACCTGACTGTTGTCGGAGATGCGCCTCCACCCACACAGCCTTGCCACACAGTGTCAGCCAGCCATCACATCAGGTTAAAAGAGGATTAAACACTCAAAAGTCCTTCTTGTAACCTTCCTTATGCCACATTTTGTCATTTATGGCCTCCTTTCACCATTTTACCCAACCAATAGTCTGCAGCGAAAGAGCTTCCTTCTAAAACATGCGAAAAGAGAAAATAGTGATGGAAGCTGTTGTCGTCTGCTTCCATTTGAATTAATTTGTCGGCGGGCGTACACGATATTTGCGCCCTTGTGGCGTCGAGCATATTACATTTTTCATATGGATTCTGCTCGGAAACAAACAGAAGATATTAGTTCTTGTTTTTGGTCCTAAATTTAATGCATTATTTCTTCACGTAAGTGCTTTTGAGGCCTGATAAGGTGGCCGATGTACGCAATATCACCGCCCGTTCCCACCACCTGACTAGCCGGCGGCTGCGCGGCTAAGCTGATAACGGCTGTTTGAAGTGTGACGGCGTGAGAGCGTCAGCGCAGACCTTATTGAAATTTTCAATATGAATAAATGTACAAAATATAAACGATGGGCACCATGCTTCTCCTATAGCATTCGTAACTCATGGCCCCAATAAGAAGCCTGAGTCACAGGTTTATGGGTTTGTCTGAGGGCTGTGTTGTAATTAGCGACCTCCGCCACCTCAGTTAAAGAGGCCGGAAAGGCGTGTTGCTCTTGACAGTCTGACTGTTATAGTCACTCATCTTTCCCCCTTCTATATCATTTGCATATGGTGCGATTGGGGAAAAAGGGAAATCTGAAGCGAAGCGAGAAATAAAAATGTAATTGTTTCTAATGTGCATGCTGGCTACCAGGAAACCGCATTCTAAGGCTTTGTAATTTGGGCTGAAACCATAATCCAGCACATGGAATTTACACAATCCAATTTTCCTATTATATTTATGAATTCAGATGGTTAAATCACCGGCAAAAGGCCCTGGATACACTTTATCACTCCCTGAAGAGTTGGAGCCTGAGCATATTTTAGCCAAACCTTGAAAACGTCTGCTCCCGACTCCACATAACGGGTCCAAATGCAGCATGACAGGCAGAATTTTGGTGCTGCAGATAACAGGACACATCAGGCAGATCACGGCTGCAGCTATTAAAAGATCTGTGGGGATATTTTTACAGCGAGCGGCAGCATCTCTTCCTGCCGTTCTGCAGGGAGACTGTCATATTAAAACCTGCGATGGCGAAAACAAAAAAGCTCAATTTGCATCACAAACCCGCTTTGATGTGTTGCAGCCTTGCTCCTTCTGCTCCTCCTGCCGCTCGTCCAAATCTGAAATATTGGACATCTCGTCCAAAAGGGCATCGGCAGTCAAACTTTGGGTCAAGGCCCGACACAGTTCAGTTGTCCAGCTCATACTTTCTGCTTTTATTGTTGAATTGTTCGCAGTAGAACCATATCCAAAGATTTTTTTTTTTTAACTAAATAACATAAGCTATTTTACCATTCTAGCATCACCATGCTGCTGCTCGTCGATCTACCAGATGTTGCGTTTAGCAAAGTAAACAGATTTGTTGGAGTGGCAGGAAAACGTGACTCCGGATGTGCAGTCTCCGGTGAAGAGGCATCACCAGGAGGTGGGTTCTCTCTCTCTCTCGCTCTCTCTATCATCGCTGCATCTTCTCGTTCACTTGTGAAACTTAATTATTTACGACTCCTGACATGCATGACATCAGCCCAGCAGTCAGACGACTTGCTTCACCTCCCCGCTGCTGCTCTGAGCCCGTTCACTGTAAATGCGGCCCTCGACGACGGCTCGCATTCAGTAAGGGAATCTTAGCACCGCCTAATCGCTCAGAGAATCATCCATTTTCATTGCTCATTAATTACCTAATTACTTCCTGGCTGTCTGTGCTTTCTGATGGTGGCTGACTGACCAAGAGGGCACATCTCCACCTGCTCTCTGAAAACAATCGATTCATCATTTCCGTCTAGGAGCTAATATTAGTTCTCGGTACAGTTCAGTTTGTGAACTTTTAAAATCAGTTGGAGATAAGACCATCACCACCGGATGCCGCTGATAAAGTGAAGTTGCATTGTAGCACAAGTGTTTCATTTTTCCAAATGATTTAATATCAACATCCTCGCTCTCTGTTGTAGCTGGTTCTCCAAGTTCAAAGGTCACATGGATCTCTCAGGTGATCTCTCAGACAACCTTCACTAACTGGTAGTGCTGGTGGCTGCAGGATGCTCTCGTAGCAGAACAAACAGCCACCAGATTAATTTATGGGAGATGCAACCAACCATGCGATTTGTTCATTGGAACATCGTTTGTGTCTAATTGCGGACGACTCCAAAACCCAGGGTCTCCGTTTGAAGCTCTTGGGCTCTCCCAACCTCCTGTTTGCGCTGCTGAGGTGAAGAAAAGCCCTGCTGACATTTGCACACTAACCCGAACGGACGTTTCAAACGGACAATGGTCCCTTCACCTCGGAGAAGCCGGGCGGGAGGCGGGCTTTCAAACACCGGAGGTGGCGGGTAAAATTCCGATGTGCCCCAAATCATGCGGCCTGACACCGTCTGATCTGAGCGACTCTGAAACGGAGCATTGAAGATTTAAGCCCAGTATATTTTTAAAAAAATCAAGCCTCCAAATGTCAAACATGCCTTTAAATCTGCGGCTCCGTTAATTGGAATTGCGCGCCGGTTGGAAGTGGCCCTTGTCAAAAATGATTCACCTTGGAGTCGCGCACGCCTCTCGAACATTAACACGCGCCCGGCGATAATCACCCCCGCATCCTCGCGCCCCCTCGGTTCGTGTCGCGCGTTGCTCATTAGAGCCACTCGGCGTGGAGCCACGGACGCAGCTGCGCGCCGGCGACTGTACGCGGGGATCCTCTTGTCCTTTCCCCTGTTTGACACATAAGCTCTGCTGGTGCCAGATGAGTTCTCGCTGACAGCTGGATGTAGGCCGGTCAATCCTCACGGGTTCACCTGTCAGCCCCGCTTTCTGTTCGCCTTCCAAAGCGGTGCTGACACTTCCTCCGTCCCTCTCCACCGCTGTCACTCCTTCGACTTTTTTCCCTTCTCGATTACTTCCAGGCCTACGTCACCAGACCCAGCCAGCCGCCGCCGTGCTAATATGTCAATCACGCGTCTTGGCGAGCCTGCTGTTGGGGCTGGAGATGCCGCGAATGCCTGAGAAATCTGTCATTAATTGTCACATTTCTGTTCTCTGAGCTTCCAGATCCAGGTTGTAGGGAGAAACCTGTAAAATTTCCGCAGTCTCAAGTAAATAAAGATATAATGATTTCACGATGCTCTTAATGTTCCTCAATTATTCATTGCAAAGAGATTAGTAATCTCTTCTGTGAAAACCCGCCACATCAGCTTCACCTGCCTATAAGTCAAGGTGGGATGTAAAATAAAACCCTGCTAATAAAACATTAATGTGTAAGCAAACACACCCTTTCTTATAAATGTGAAGCTGCAGCATTGATGTGTGAGGCCAAATTGATCTGCCGCTGTTTACTCTTGCCACACATCTGCCCAGAGGACAAACAAATGCCGATTAACAAATCCGCCATCTTTATCTTCTTCAAATATCCTCTCAAGCGCAACAGAAGGCCAGATTTGATCTCGGTCAAGTCGGCAGCTGTGCTGAATTCGACAGCACGGATTTCGCCGCCGCAATCAGATTTTGAACTGAAAAGACCGAAATGGAGGAAAAAAAATAAATACAAGATGAACAGTGCGACGAGAACTTCCTGGACATATGACGTGCTTGCCAAATAAAATATTCTGCCTCCCCCTTCCATATCTGCTGTATCCGGACTCCTCAGCTCATCTTCGATCCCTGAGCTTGTAGTTGTTAATGCTAATTGCGCACCATACCCGCCGAGGCTGTAAAGGTGATGGCTAGCCCGAGTGGACTTCTGTCCCGTATAAAACCCCTGCTAGAGACGGGCCGAGGGAGATTTAGTGATAAGCGAAGCGGTCTTTTAAATGATTGAATGCTGGGAATGTGGCGCCGCGTCTCCACGCCCACCCATTTGGACCGCAGTGTGGGAGAGGTGTGCACTGACGTCCTGTCCATTTAGAAGACTGACAGCACAATCAAAGTGTCTTAATCACATCTGGTTGCCTTGTTAATCAAAGGAAGTACTATTGTTTAAAGTTATGCTTCTGTCCATCGATGGGCCAGTATAGTTCCATTAATAATTTGGCTAACCTTCAGGGAAAGTTCTTTCAGCTACCAAAGCTTCTTATCCATATCCCCTCCTCAACTTCTGGGTTTCTTTTTTTTTTTTAACTTTTTATTTAGATTTTTTCAATTAAACATTAAACAATATCTGAGACAAGGTCAGTTATGTAAAAAGGTGCAAATGTATATCAAATATATCTTACACAATGTAATAATAATAAAAAACAAACAGAATAGATGAACAAACATACAAAAATAAATAAACAGACAATTAGATAAATTAATGAATAAATGATAGGATTAGCAACAGGATTCATTTCCATTACTTAAAGAACAGCCTCCACAACGTAAATAGTTCACATTAATAGATATTATCTGACCATGCTCCACCTCCGATCAAAGAGGTCCATTTTCAACTGTAATCATGTGGTCATCCTTTCCATGAGATAAACCTGTCTCAATCTCTGCTTCCATTCAGCCACAGTCGGTGATTTAACATTCTTCCAGTTTGCCGTTATATTTTTCTTGGCAACCAGTAATAAAATATGCAAAATATATCTTTGGCCATCAGTGAAAAGATCGGCCGGTATAGCACCAAGCAAGTAAAGCAGCACGTTTGACGGAATTTCTCTTTTAATAATTTTCTCAATTTCATCTTTAATATTTTTATAATACTCAAAAATAACTGGACAGTCCCAAAATATGTGTGTATGATCACCTACTTTATCGCATTGTCTCCAGCATAAAGTTGCTAATGGGTCTTTAACAAAATTTGAAACAGCCAAAGGTTGCGAAAAAATCTGATTTTAAGTTTCCAGTCGAATTCCCTCCACTGCTGACTGCTGATACCTTTATGACTACTATTAGAGAGTTTATCCCAAAGTTCGTCTTATATTGTATTAGATTCCAGTTCCCATTTTCCCTTAATATTATAACTTCCGGGTTTCTAATGTATAATATTTATACATACACACTTTTTTGAGTGCATTGTGATGTGGAGTTTGTTCAAAGCTGGATATTTTTCCCATGAACTCCAGGTTCCTCCAGAGGACTTTGTGAATTGTTCTGATCTGTGAGTAAATGCTGTGAGAATGCCATTGTGATAGTTTATTTTGTGTCGTTTGTCATTTTTCCTTCCTTTTCCCACAACAATGAACAGGTGAGACTGCCACATTTTTGAATTGTCACAAAGAACTCCTGACAAATGACTTGGAACCGGCTGTGATAGTAACTTACATCAATTTCGGCCCAAAATATTCATGTTCAGCCCGGAGGTCAAGTTGGAGATGAGTTTCAACTTCTGACGACCTTCAGGCCGACCTCATATAAACTGACAGTCTGACTGGTGGCACTGAGGCAACATTTGGAATGAGTCCTGAGGTAGACTGGCTGAGTGCCTGTCACACTTTCTCATAGTGAAGTAGATTTATTGTCCAACCCCCCAGGAGCAGTTCACTTCACATTTCAAGTCCTCTGTGATGTGGACCATGATCACGCCCCTCAGACCTCCTATAGGTCGCCAGTTTGACCCCTCTGGTCCTTCCTAAAGGCTTCTGGAATTTGTTTTTTCATGGACGGCCCCTTGGTCCCAGACAGCATCAGCTTTGAACGTTCTGGTGCGAGAATGGAAAGAAGAAGAAATTCACCTTTTGTTCACCTTTTGATCTCTGGCTGAGTTCACATTATTGTGAGATTTGGAATCACGCACTTATAATTGTGAGATTTGGAAGGAAGACCCTCAGATGATGTAACACCAACTGGAGTGAAACATAGTTTGAGCAACAAGTTTAATCTTTGCCTTCTAAACAAAGCAGGATTAAATTCCTGAATGTTTTCAGCATAAGTCATTGAATTACACTTGTAGTAGGGAGTTGCAGGATCAATTGCAAGTCTGTATATATCAGACAGAGATTTCCTTGAGTGTGAGGGAGAAGCCTTTTTAAATTTACCCCCTGCATGTGTGAATAATGAAGAGTAAACGGCTCCATTTGCTCCCCAAATGAAAAGCGATTCCATTTCCTGGATGGGAGCAAATTGTGCCCATGCTAAAGATCATTACAAGGAGGAAAAAAAAATGCACCATTTGTGATGTTATTTCTGCATTGCAGTTCCTCTCAACCACGAGCAGGGGGGTAGATTTGATGCTCGGACTCTATGGCCATTCGACGCCGTGACAGAAATGAAAAGCTTGTCTCTGACTGGGCCGGCAGCGGCGTAAAAGCCCTGGCCGGTCTCAAGACTACCTGGAAATGTCTGGAGGTTGATGTGATTGTTGCCCATGATGTGAGATAATGGAAGCGTATAGCTTTCACTCGACCGGCACTCTGCAACGCAGCAGCCTGAGATCTCATTTTCGAAAAGCCTCTTTAAGTCTCAGATGTTCTGAGTCTTCCTCGTGTGACTGCGTGAATTCTGCAGATTTCAAACCAGATTTTAACATTCAAGTGCAAATGGAAATGTATTTGCTGATAAAGACAAGCCAGTTTGAGTCGACATATTTACCAAGGTCATCGCAAGGCTCTGCTGTTGTCATGACACCAAGCCTGCAGAGTGAAAATACAGTAGATATGGTTGTATCTAGGATTCTGATGCAAAGGCCATTTAGTTATTCAATAATGATAATGCAGTTTAATTTATTTACATTTATACAGCATTATGGCTGATTTAATAAGCATGACTGTGAAATGAACCCCAGACAGAGGTAAGGGGTCCTAAAAGTTCTCTGTTGCAGGAGAATCAGGTTGCTGCAGCAACAAAGCCAGTAATTGTACCTGCGCGATCAGACAGATCTGAAGGTTTGCAGCTGTATTTCATTTTACTTTCACATTTCTACTACCAGATTTTATACAAATCCACGTGCATCCAAAAGAAAATATTTCATCTTGCACATTTATGGCCCTTTGGAAGGACAATTGCTTGAGCTGTGAAAATACTAAATGCTAAGTGACCCACCAGTCTGGATGAAGCTCCATTGATATAACAAAACTCCAGTGCTGTCTGGATCCTGAATTGGCTTGTTTTGGGAGTCTTTCTCAACACTCTGGTGTGCTTTTCAGCATTGATGTATCATGTTGACGGTAATTTGTGGCCGTTCTGTGGGCACAGACTGAACCTGGACGCTTGGAACGCGACAGTTTAAATTTAGTCGCAATTATTCTGCGGTGCTGGAGCCTTCCTGGAAATGACTCAAGCATGTCGCAGGCAACTGTGTTGATGTGATGAGATTGGGAACATTGTGCTTGTTTATGAAAACAACAAATGCATGTGTCATGGATCGGCATGAAAAGCTTTTTCACTGCCCTTCCAGACCACTGTGCATAAATCTAGAGATTAAACTGAATAATAAGAATGCGACTGGAAAAAAAAAAGTCAGAATACTTCCAGTTCTTCAGTGTTAAACATTAAAAGCTCAACATATGGTCGGGTGTGTCTCCGAGACGGATGGAAGCTGCAGGCTGGAGTCACAAAAACATCACAAAAGCATGACACCGATTTCCTGTTTGTGATGCTCTATTAGACAAAATGTCCATCTGCCAATATATTCAGATTGCACTATGGAGGTTATTAACATGCCCTTGGCGGGGGGAAAAAAAAAGGGTTTAGCTCTGTGGGGCGAGCGTCGCCATAAATCCTGGCACAGGCAGGTTTATTACAGGTTGTAAATAGAAGCTCCTGCTGTATTTTATAACAGCCATCGCTAACTCATTCTGACTCCTATCACCTCTCTGCTCTATACGCATTCGGTGTTTGCGTGTGCGTGTGTTTGGCCGCTATCGGCTGCATTTTAATGCTATTTCTTCCTAATGTAACTCCACCTTTTTGTGCCTGCGAGTTCAACCGGTGATGTCGATCCAACAGTCACGCAAAAATACGCGCGGGTGAAGTTTATTTAAACAAGTATTTTACATGATTCGAACACCTTCGCACATGTATTGAGAATTTATTGGCACATTTTGGGATCCCACTTCCCCCAAAATATCCATTTTTGTGTGTGTGAATGCTTTACCCAAGGCAAGCCATTAAGGGACCCGGTGCAGTATGATCTTTTCCCAAGTGGGAATGACCACACCCACTTCAAATTTCTGGCCAATCACACAAGCTGCAATAACTCAACTAATCACAAGGTTCTTAGGCTAACACTTTGTTTAATGTCACATAGTCACAAAATCTTGTTTTGTCTTACTTTAATGGACTGGCAGAGGGTGATAATGTGATTGTGATGTGCAATATGACTTACATATACATACTTACCTTATTGTTATATGTAATAATTAAAAACAAATATATATATATATAACAACACTGCTGATGTTAATGCTACATCGCACTGCTAATGAAGGCAATATTCGACCGCTGTTCTCATTCTTCTGATTCTGGTAAATTATTGCTCGAATGTTAATCATTACCCAGAGATTAGCATAACGGGAGACATAATCATTTCACAGGCACACAACGCTCATTTCCAGAGACACAAACAACCGAATCTATTCCATTATGGACTTCCAAAGTGCGGCCCAGTTCTGCGTAGGGCCACTTCTGGGTGGAGTGAATGGGGATGGATGGCTGGATTAGGAATGCTGGGAGCGTGTAGATTATCCAGTATCTGGGCAGGCAGATGCGCGGAGGAGAAAACGACTACACAAAGAGCCAGATCTCCATCAGGGGATCAATTCATGGTGCTCGCTCTGTCACTTTCTGTGAAAAAGCAAATTTCATGGTGTGTTTTCAAGAGGCCAGCGTCGCAGAGACATCAAGAGGAGATTTTCTCCCTCTGTCTCTCCCTCTACTTCCTTTTTTTTTGTCGTCCGCGGAGCAGTTTCCTTGCCACAGACGTACCAACGGACATGCCACTCACATGTGCACGGTGGCTCTTAAGACGTACAAATATACACGCGCTGTAACCTATATTTGCTGAGTGTGGTGAATGCCTACGTGTAAATTTTTTAAGAGGTTTAGCCAGTAAGAGCTGGAAAGAGCGTTGCTGTTGGCGGAGTTTCTCAGCCTGGGGCCCCACTGCCTCGCTCCCCCATTTTGCCCAGGCGAGCTTCATTCTTATCGCCGTCCTGCACCCCATCGCTGCTGAAGCTGGCTCCTCTGCTGCTTGACCACATTTATCCGAGGGGCTGTTGTCTGGGGGTGATAAGCTGTCAGACTAGCCCGTATGGATGTAGGGGTTCCCACATCCCCTCCACTTCCCTCCACTGCACTTGCCTTTCCTCTTTGCACAATAGCGGCGTCTGTTTTGGGGACAACACTTAGGTGGGCGTTTCATTCAAATCCTCTTGACTTCATAACACACACCCCTCGACACATATTTCTCACTTTTTTTTGGAGTTGGAAAGTGTTTTCAAATGATTTGTGTGAACTAGTTTTCCACCAAAGGTAGCAACGATCAAAGTCTGCCTTTTTGGGACATCTTGTTAACATGTTGTTAATTGGCGGCGTAATACAGAAATCCCATTTTCGATCGGCCTTATTTAGTAAACATAAAACAGTCTAAGGTCTTTGATTGTATTACTCACTTTGGGAGTCTAAATTTCTCTTCTTGGCATGTATTGTAAACGAACGCAACCGTAATTATAGCAGCCTATGTTATTTTCAAGGTTTCCTGCTCTCCATTCATTCGGTTGGTGCAAGACACATCCTGACAGATGCTCTGCGGATTCTCTACTTATTCTCATCTAACTGCCTGTGTCTGCGCCTTTCACCACCCATCCTTGCCAGCACGGTTTCGTTGTTGAGGACAGGGTACCAAGAATCATTTTACACTCTGAATGAATATCTGGAGTGTTGCTGTTGAGCTCAACAGGCTCCAGGCTGATTGAAAATGGTGGACACTTGCAGATGACATGATATTGCTGTATTAGCCCTTTTGTCTTGTGCATTTCCCTTGTACTTTTATAAATCAAGTGAAAAAGGGGCTGTCAGACCTCAGATCCGTGTACTTTAGTCAGAGTGTAGCCTGGGGAGAAGTAAACAGCATCACCAACAGATGTTTCTAAAACACGTTGTGCAAAAGCTCGATGAAGATTCCCGGTGACATTGCTGGTCGTCATCGGGAAAACGTGAGATAGCTTGAGGAGATGCGAAGACAGTGCTGGGTGAGGCAGGTAGGAAATGAGTGATTATGTGGTATTGCACTCTTTTCTAAAAAATATGGGCTTGGTCATGGGTTTCTTTGAAAGCTGTAATTGGGTGTAAAAATAATGTTGAGCAGAAATACCTCTTCAGTCTCGTAGCTGGTGAAGCAGCTAGTTTATAACCCTGGGGGCAGAAAGACGTCAGGGCTGCATGTGAAATGACAATAATGTTATTATTTGACAGTCATGGTTGTTTCAGCTGCACGGCTGCTTATGATGTAAAGGTTTCATAATCTACCGCCGCACCGATGATTATATCATCATGGCAGCTATCTGCAACGTATCTGATAAACAAGGTATTGATTAATTACTTAAATATGCATTTCGGATGCCACATGAGGGAATAGTACCAAACTAACCATTTAATGACATTAGTCATTCTCCTGTTTGGGAACCAAATACACGAATACAATAGGGACCTACATGGAACCTAAAAGATGGAGACACTGGAGCACTTTATTCTGTTGATTGAACAAGAGGTCTTTAGTCCTTGCAACAACAACGAGGCAACTGCAAGAGCTTATTCCTGTCATCACTGCTTAAGTGTTATCAGTTTCAACATGTAATATGACACGAGCGTCAGGCATTCATCATTTTTTGCCTGAAAAATACAGGAGTGATGACCATATAAAAAACAGAAAATTGTCCAAAAAAACTGCACACTTTAGACTTACAGCCTGTTGATCCACCTCTAACTCCCCCACATGTGCATCTCTCTCTCTGCTTCAATATTAACCCAACGCAGCACCTTCCTCTCACAAAAGCAATGTCATCTTGGTGCATCATGGCGATAAAATGTGCGATAAAGAGCTGATGTGGAGCGCTTAAACAAATCTGACCTTGCCTTTGTCCACAGTCTTTACCTCCGCCCACTATCCATCATCCTTCCTTGATATCAGATACCCTCGATTCGATATCAGCCCTGAAGTGCGCTTTCAGGAGCCGGACTGTGCTTAAACCTCTTGTCTCCTTTGCAATAGGGAGCTCCTTGAGCGGGAGACAGAGTGTGAGGGAATGAATTCCCTTTGAAACCCAGAGCGAGGGAGGAAATAATTCAGCAGCAGCTCCACGGCGGCATCAGCACCAACAGCGGTGGCGGCAGCAGCGAGAGTGAGAGGGAGAGAGGGAGAGACGGCAGAGGAGGAGAGTTTTCTCAGTGTGTGAGTGTGTGTGAGTGTGTGTGTGTGTGTGTGTGTGTGAGCGTGTGTGTGAGTGCGAGAGAGCGAGTTCCTATGCACTGCGCTGAGCGTCGCTGAGCCGTGCCGTCGCGTGGCGAGCTTGTGCGCTGCCGCTCGGTTCCCGCGCGCTCCGGTGAGGCAGAGCTTCCAGAGGTGGCAGAAAGGGGGGGAAGAGATGTGGCTTCACCCGGAGCTCCTGCAGCAGTGAGACGAGCCAGCACCCAGCCGGGGCTTTCAGCGCAGCAGCATGGTGGGACCAGAGACCCACGGCTGACAGCAGCGTGACTGATAATGACAGCCCACGCGTGGGTTACCGTGCGCCGCAGCCGCGCCGCTCTCGCAGGGAACACGGTCATGTGAAATCGACTTGGCCGCCAGCAACTCTTGGACATGTTTTCCAGGGCAAAGTCTGGATACCTTTCTGTGTTTGAACTAGTTTTATTTCTCTCGGTGCTGTCGGGTTGTCCCACACTCACCAGTCAGGCGAGGAGTAAAGGCAGATGGAACAAGGGGGGTAAGTGATGATGGGCAGCCATGACTAATGGTTGTCATTTTTGATTTGACAGGTCACACTGAATTCCGTCTGTTTTTCCAGAAATTGATATTTTCAGGCGATCGTTGGGTAAACCCTTCCTGATTTGGGAGTTTTGCGACAACTATATGATGTTCAGCCTCTGATATCTTCAGTGTCACTGCTGAGGTGTGCACAAACGAATCCCACCTCCTAACTTTTCACCTGTACTCTCCCAATTCCCATGCAACGCACCAGACAGATTGTCGTTTTCGAGGTTTTCATCACACTTTCACCATGCTGCTGCTGCTGAACCGTGGTGTGAAACCAACCTTTCTCTGTCTGGCTGCATGTAATCACAATTATTTGTGCTCCCTGGAATGTTTGGCTGTGAGTGTGCACCACCAGTGTCTCAGAGCCCATATACGCTTTAAAGACTTAGATCACCAGACTTGAGGAGAGGTGTTAATAATTCATCTTAGCCCCTCCGTGGGAGCGGACTTCTCGCCTCTCTTGTAACATTTAATCCCCTTTGTCGGATTAAAGGAACCTCTAATCTTGGTGCTGGTGCTCAGTGAGAAGGTTGAGAGATGCTCTTCGCAGGGTGTCGGCATTGTTTAGCACTGGAGGCTCATGCGTAGCGGGACGCGCCTCTTCAAAGAAGCAGTGTCACCAGTGTGATCCATTTAATGATTCCTTGCCACTTTGATTTTTTTTTTTTTTTTTTTTTTTTTTTTGGTCTTATGCTGCGTTACCCCTGTCTTAGAAGCTTGCACATTTCTCTTTCACACCCACATTCAATGGAGCCCAAACACTTCTACTTGCTCTACAGAAAATCTTCTCTGTATAGAAGTTCTAATTTAACAAGAAGCTCACTTTCATTTTGCTGCATTATGATTTTTTTTTCTTTGATGTGTATATCTCATCTTGCTTGAATCGCTGCAAATCTGCACAACTGCAGTTCCCTGCACATTCACATCCTTTTAATTACCATTTTTTTTTTTTTTTTGCTGTCAGTGTAACGACAAAACACGGCAGAAGGGCAGCTCCTCGGAAAAACAAAGATATGAAAGTTTAATTCTACCAGAGCTTCCAGAGAAGGACTGCACTCTTGGCTCAAACAATATCTCTTGATGTGGTGAATAAAATCTGTTCAAGGTTCTCATTTGGGGTGTTTATATAATACACATTTTGCTAAATATGCAGATCCAGGGAAACCTATGAGACTGAATTAATCAGAGCAGGTTTGAATCTTGTGTTTGCAATGAAAAGACGCTGTTCACTTGACCTCAAAAATGACCTTGGAGAGGGGCCAGGGTCTCTCTGTAAAAGGCCCAGCCTGTGGGATGCTGCAAGCCCAATTTAGTTTCAAAAACAGAATTAAAGTTTTATTCCAAGTTGCTCCATTCTAAAATATGTCTGTACCAGACTGACGCCAGCATGACAACAATCACATCCTGAGGTAAAAGCAAGGATAAGGTGTTGGAAGATGAAGGAGAAGAAGATAAGATCTCTATCCCCCTTATACAGTACACACTTTGAGTTCCTGCCTTGCCCATGGCTAGTCTACTCTAGCAGAAAGGTTGATTTCCCCATCAAATTAGTCTTTTCTAAAATGCGTAGTTGTGCAACCAGTGAGGCAGCAAGGAAAGCTCACCACTGAGACTGATTATAAAACTGTGGAGCACTGTGAGTTGATAGGCTTAATCAATTGTTCTGTTTCCTCTGGCAAAGGCTGGAAGGTAACAGATGTTTCTTTGTGTTATAAAAGTCCCATACTCCAGCGGGCTCAGTTATTAAATGAGGTACCGTATTCTTAGATTGAATAATGACGTTGTTGGATGGACTTTAAAACGTATCATTTTCAGGAGGATGATGTTGCATTTCCAGTATGAACTGTTAATGGAACGATGATCGGTTGCTAAGCTAGATAGCATTACATCCACAAACAGATGCAATGCCTGTGACTGCAATAAAGTTGTTCCTCCACAACATTAAAGTGCTAACAGGGGCTGTGGTTTATCAGGAGGAGCACAGATCAAGTGGAATCTTGTTTCATTATTCACAAGAAAAGACCGAAGGGTGGCTGATAGCTCCAGGAAAAACACATGTTGAGCTATAAAATAATTAGTAAACTGAAGAATTAATAAAATGGGCTTAATTTATTGAATACACGATACATTCAATAGACCTTGCGACACAGATATGCACATACTCTAAACACATCTATGGTAGGCAGTCGTAGAATCTTCTAACTCCTGACAAAAGTTCTGCTAAAATGAGAATTGGGATCTCCATGGTGCTGTCTGACTCACTCATTTAGGATATTAAATATGATCATTTGGATTTAGAGACTAAGACTTAGGTCACATTTCATTAACCCACAGTGTTACCATGCTACGCAAGCGCTCTGGGACCTCTTTCCAGAGTCTTCACAATTCTACAGATATGTTCTCAATGTATTCATAATTCATCGCCAGCGTGTCCTGAAGACCAGGAATGACCGTAGAATGTTAGCGTGACAGTTGCAACCGCCACAGGGCCTCGAGAAGAGAAATGAACAAAAAACTTGACCAGACTCCTCCTGTGTGTCAGACCCTTTGAGAAGAAAGTGAGCGTGAATTAAATTTATAGTTGGAGGAGAGGAGGGAAGGAATTACTATCCCCACTCCCTGTTCACGCTGTAATTGTGTTGTCCACTACAGAGCAACAGTCCAAATTGCTTACTTCATCACTGCGTCGGCACATACTCCATTACTTTGCAATTAGTAAGCGCTATTTGAGACTCCTCGGACCACAAAGTACAATAAGCCAGACATTTACACAGCACTTAAAATGTTCTTTAACGCCCTTAACTTCATCACATTTATTGAGATAGCTTGAATTGTATTGAATTTTGCATGTCTAACGTCTTCTTTATTTACATCGACGGGCCAGTTTAATGCAGCCCTCATTGTCTAGATGGAGGCTGTAACAGACACAGAACAATTCTTTAAATTGTTGGCATTGTAATCAGTATGACTTCAGCAGTGAGTCAAACTTATTTAAATTATTTGACTTATATATTTATATTCTATTCACACCATAGTTCCCGAAGCAGTCAGTTTTTGTCTGCCCCCCCCCCCCACACACACGCACATGCCCTGGCTCTTCCAGAAAGGCAGATGTAGCTGTAGGGACAGAGAGATTACACAAAATAATGGGAGCCTAATTAGGAACAGCCTGAATGAAAAATTAAATCACTGTCATTACTTCCAGTTAATATGTTTTGACTTGTATCTCCAGGCAGGAAACACAGGGGCGGCTGTCATAAACAAGTTGGGGCAGGGTGGGTGGGAGCGGGGATCCGTCTCTGTCTCTTCCTGTAACCTTTTGCTGACATACAGTGACTCAGATCGACGACATCAGTGAGAATACGCCCGTCGCCTGTTAACGTCTACAACCCTGAATCGAAGGGCCCCTGACTGTCGATTCTGCCAAACTCTCGACGAGACAAAATGTTTACAAGGCGGTGGATACATTTATAATTGAGCTGACTTTGCTTCCCCATAATTATTTTATCATCTCAGGGAAAAAAAAAAGAAAAAAAGAAAAAGGTTGGTAAGACGGAGCCTGCTGCTCCTTATCCAGCCCAATTAGATTATCGCGCTGTTGCAAGTTGAGAAAAATCGTTTTCTCCAATTTAATTGACTTTTTTTTTTTTTTTTTTTTTTTTGTGGCTGAGAATGCCTTGTTAGAAGCAGATGCCACGTCTTCGGACTAGAAAGAGTGTGCATGATGCTAATGTGGATTTGTCCGGATACAGTTCTGATAATGTAACAACTTTCTATCAACCAGCACAAGTGTTTTGCGTTAATGGTTCAGTCTGTGGATGGAGATGGTGGTGTCCCAGGAAAGGATTCCACCTGCCGGGTCGGCACCAGTGCCACCAGTGTGCAGCGAGTGTTGCTGAATGGAATGTGGTGCATTCCAGCACCCACGGAGGAGGGAGGAGCCATAATATCTATAATGACTTGACACTGTCCCATACTGACTCGCTGAAACCTGCATGTCACATGACCCTCTCGCCCTGTCATCCTCTGGCTTGGCTCGAGTTGCAGCTCGCATGGGAAGGCGGTGCACATGTAATCATGTATGCATGGTTGCTTTATGCCGCGCCGTAGTTTGCCCCGCTCTGGTTTTCTGCCCGTTGCCTGACAGAATGACGGCAGCTGCTCGTAGCGATTAGGAAGAAACAGAAGAAAAGCTGCCTTTTATATATTTTTTTAAAAAAGCTTTATTTCTCTATTTGAAGTGATAGAATGTGATGGAAGATATCTGCAATGGTGGCTGGGAAAGTTTGAAGCAATGTTTAAAGGTATACATATATATATATATACATATGCTATTGTGTGGTATTTGACGTTAGTGTCTCAAGTGATGTGACAATCTGTCCTGATTGCTTGCAAGAGGACAATGACATATTCAGAGGCAGAAATCAAGAATCTCAAGTAGAACTAGAACAGTTTTTTTTATTTAAAAAAAAAAAAAAAAAAAAAGCTTTTCTGCAACTCTCTCTCACTCTAACTCGCTTTTCTTTCCGCATACCTCCTTACCTCCCTTTGCTCCCGCCAATAAAACTTTAAAGAGATAAGAAGCTTTTTTCTATTTCAGGGTCACCATTAGCCTGAATAATGCATTGACAAGAGAGGAGCGGTTTGAGTTCTGCAGAGGATAGAAGCATAACCTTCAATTAAATTATACATCATTATCACAGCTGGCAGGCCTACTGCGACGGTACCCTCTCCATCCTTGTCTAAATGCTCCATGTTGCTGTCTTGTCCAATATTGTGTCTCGGGCAACAGCCCGTTCCTCAGCTGCAGACCGCCTGGGCTGGAGGTGCATATATATTTTTTTAAAAATGATGTTTTCCCAACTCATCAAGGGAAGGGTTGAATCATTTATTTTTACAGTTAATCTCTGTTAATTTAGAAAGGAGATGCCTTTAAATGAACGACTCTGCAGGAAGCTGCTTACGGTCCAAACTGTCGTAATAAAGTGAAGAAAAAGCTGGACTCAAGAATGATATTCTCAAGTGTGTTATTACCTGCCCTATATTAGTGCTGCATTATTAACACTGTCCTTAGACCACTGCTTAATTAACCCCAAAGACCTTAATTTACTGACGAATAATGCATAACAATGGATTAACTTCCTGCTCTCATTACCGGGATTGATTGATTAAAATCACCGTCGTTATCGGTCACATTTAAATATGGACGTATTATCAGCGATTGAGTTACCAGCAGCAGTTAAATACAGCAGCATCTGCGTTTGGCTTCCTCAAGTGTCCCTGCTGAAGGAGCAGAAATATGAGGAGGAGTTACTTCGCTGCAGACTGGAAGACAAACAAGACTGTGGGAATTACAGAGCAAAACTAGTGATGGCGGGGTTGCATCAGATGATGTTTGGACACCAAAACAATGAAACAAAAAAGAGGCAAGATACTGTAAAAACCGAAGCTATAAAAGAACCATTTGGTGCTGACAGAGGCTGAGAGTTCTTTTATTACCCACGCTGCCCGAAGGGAGAATGTGAGGGAAGTGCATCTCTGTGTGGCTTCAAACCAACTTTGGAACTTTGGAAAATTGACTTCAGATCCAAAGTTTAAACATCAGAATCTCTGAAGCGTCTTTCCTTTGAACGAAATCTCTGAACCAATCCATGTTATGGACCCCCGAGAACATCCTGACACCTGATAGTGAGGCTGATGTCACAGCAACGGGCCCCACGGTCAGAGCACCAGGTACCAGTTACTCCATTTCTATTAAAGGCTTTTGCTGTTTGCAGAGATAGCCGCATGCAAGAACTTGTTTTCGCGTTGTTGTTAATTGCTTTCAGCGGCGTCCCGTTCGCATTATTCAGAGCGACAGAAGGGCGAATTTATCAGAGTCATAGAGTCTACTCTGTTTGAGGACATCGCTGTCTCTTATTAACAACAAATGCTTGCCATTTGTCAACCTAATGTGTCTGTCTTCCTCTTAGCTGACGTGGGTGTGAGAGGATAACAGTTTAGCGCACACGTGCAGGTTATTACAGCCCCTTTCATTAAGATCTGCCCCTTATGTGTGCTGCTCCTGTTTTATTAGACATGAATAAAACAAGGGTATAGCTATGCTGTTACTATGATCGTCAGAAAAAAAAAATCCAACACAACCACACAGAGAGATCATTTGTGTGTTTGTTTTCAGTAAGAAAAGGTTCAGCTGTTGCATCGTATAAATTTCCATTATACAAACGGAGAGCCCATAATAAACATCTTGATGGATGCTGCATTCCGATGTGGTGATGTGCACGGTTGAGTTGCCTCAGAGGTATTTGTGGGTGCGGTCGCGGTATGCTGGATTAGCACGTATTGTCCAATTTATCATTTTCACTTCCATCAAATCTACCCCCCCCCCGTCTCCGAAGACATAACAGCTCTGGTTTGCAAATACAGAACGAGGGGATATTAACAAGTCATCTCTTGGATCCTCCAGTTGATGCCCCGTGCAGGTACAAGATCACGATTTCCCACCAAGGCTACAGTAAAGAGAGACGCTGAGTAATATCGTTTCTTTACCGTCCAATGATGATTTCCTCTGTTTAAACCCGACAGATGAGTAAAATGAGAGTGCTGGATCACATGAAACCTCAATCTCTGAGTCATAACTCTAGCAGAGGTTTATCACCTTCGCTTCCAGTCGTCATGGGTGAGATAATGATGCACTGGCAGCGTGCAGAAATGGAAGGCGGGGGGGAATTCTTTGAAAGATGAGCTGAAGTCTGCGCGCTGAAGCCGGATTAAGAGTTTAATGACTGGTAAAATTGTGGCGTTTCTTCCAAGGTGACCCCTGCAGTCAGATGATCAGCTGCGAGCTGGACGGAACGTGAGAGCAATCGTTTATTCCTCATTTCCCGATACAATATCTGTCACCCGCATTGGACTTTGTGACAGAGGCTCGTGGCATGTAATTACGCTTTTACTGGCGTCGAGGAGACCGCATCACTCATTTAAGGAACGGTCCAACTTGTGCTCGCGCCCTATAGGACGCACATAGATCAAACTCGCTTAAAGCCCTCCTGCTCCCTGCGTGTTAATGGATTTCTATAATCTAGCCTTGATGTATTGTTGATGGGGTGTAAATATGATCCAGAATTCACAACCTTTCTGTTTCGGGAATTGAAGAGCGATGTGGTGTGATCGCACCAGCAGCAGCAGCAGCAGCAGCAGCAGCAGCATGTGTCTGGCTCCGCTGCCAACCAGTGTTAACACCATTAGCTTTGGTGACACATTAAGGTTCTTTTTGCCTTGTAATTTGTTTTGTCTGTCAATTTGATGGATGTCTTGTTTGCCAGCACTTCCTCACACATTAGAAAACGCTAGCTTGAGGACATTGTTAAAGGAACTTCGGGAAAGGAGGCAGAAGGCATTTGTTTTCTGCAAACAGTTTTGGTTGTGCGCATGTGAGTTTGTGTTTGTGTGTATGTGTGTGTGTGTATTGAAAGCTTTGCCATGTCAGTCATTGGATAATTAAATATGAGGTGCTAATTTGAGAAGAAAGTCAGCGCCAGTCCTGAAATGTCATTTTTCCGACCTTTCTCCACTGTGGGAATGCTGGGACTCATTCTGAAATTCCCAGTGTATCCGGCGCTAATCCCTTTGAAGGTTCTTTCCTCACACTGTTCACCGTCGTTACTGTAGTAATGCCCATATAAAGTATCTACTTAGCACATGCGAGGAAGAATATGGGAATGACAAAAAATTGATTGTTTGTGCTTAAACGAGAGGTCAGGCCACTGGGAACGTCTCCTCCTTAGGCTGTGTCGTAATGGGATCCATCAGACCCCTCTACCCAAACTATTAGCTGAGTTGTGAACGACGCCGGCTCGACTTAATGACCTGCCTCATTATTACCTACTTGTAATGCTCTAAATGGTGCGAGAATGAATATGAGTCTCGTGCCATAGCTTGGTGCTCAAGCTTTAGGATCTCTCTTTTAGCTCCACTTGTTTATTGTGGAATATTCTTGTCATTGACTTGAAGTCATAAGTCAATCTGCTTAATATTTGGATAAGAACTAGCAGAGCCTCATAGCTCTTGTTAAAAATATGACGCACTGTCTATAACTGTGCACACACATTTGGATTCTGACTGCAGAGGTAAGTGGGGGTTACCATACTTTAGAAGTTCAGTTTCTAGTGCAAAACACTGGATACAGGGGTTAGGGATCCTTTTGCCAATCATTATATGAACACTCTGACCTCTGGAGTCAAAGGTCGTCCCAGACATTGCATGAGTAAAGGACATTAAAGAGAGTCTTTTCAGGCAAATTAAAACCTGTTCAAGCAGTAGCCTTGAGAAAAGGAGGAGAGAAGGTTTGGAGACACAATTGTTGCAAAGCAGACAACGTAGGAGGGTTGAAAATTTTGGAGAAAATGCGCACATTGTGTACATTACACATTCAGGAATGTAACATCGTAGGAAATCGAGCACCACAATACATTTTTTCTCTGTTAGAACCTCGCGCCGTGACTGATTTTAGGCAGTCCTGTGTGTTATTACACTTGACTCATCCCCCACCGTTTCATTTGGTACAACAGACCTTGAAATTCGAGAGCCCACGTGAAGAGCGGCGCTAAGACGCTAACAGACATATCGCCGTCTCAGAGTGATTCCTCTCCATTTTTTTAACACATGGAGCAGATAATATGTTACAGCTGAGTCCTTTCACTCTAATCCACGGAGCCAGGGATGAAATCTTATTTAGGGATCAGCACCAGTGCATCACTCCCATGATAGCAACAACATGCAACTCTGCAAGCTCCTTTTAAGAGCATTAGAGCCTGAGGATGAATCAGTCAGCAAAAACACCTCTTGGCAGAATTTTATTTTAATTACACCAGAAACTTAAAAAGGCTGCAAATGTGATACCACAATGGCCACATCTTAATCTCATCACAGATTCACAGAATCAACATGACCAGCCAATAAATAATTCTTTACATTAAACGCCCCCGTAGCATAGGAAAAAAAAAAAATTGAAACAGAGAGCCTGGGATTATTCAAATACAAACACTCTGTGAATGAGCTTTTCCTTTGTATTTGTTTGTTTCTTTTTCCGTCCTTTTGAATCTGGAGCCAAGCCCGTCTCAGTAGGATATGCAAATTCTGAGGAAGAATGGCTGTCTGGCTCCACGAGAAGCTCTCATCCTTTAGTGTAGCATCAATTCTGAAAAGAGGAAGAAGATTTCGGTGCACTACAAGGTGTTGTTTGGACAAAACTCGCACTAAAATACAACAACAAAAAAATGTTTGCTGTCTGTGGACTATAACTGGGTACCTTGGTGGAGATTAAAGTGGCTATGTTTTCTATGTTGGTATGACCTGAAATACTTTGTTGTCTATAAATAGTCATTTGTTATCGCTCTGTCAACCGCATTATTGTCGTCTGCGTTTTAAGTCCTGCCAAACTCAGCCACTTGTGTGAAAAAAAAAGGGGGGGCACCACACTTCATCGGAGGCTGAACTTGCTGCTCCACTAGCCTTGCATTAGAAGCACGGCTCTCCGAGGAGCAATGAGAAGCTGGCAGAAAGTGCTACTGCATGTAAACGGGAGCTCGGGAGCAGCAGTGAGAAGTAAAACTGCAGAATTTGCAAAAAAATTGACAAGCAGGTTCAAGCCCCATTTTGCAGTTTGGCCACCCCAAAAGTTTTGCACCCCCCCATCTCCACCCACCCCACCCTCAAATGTTGTCAAATAAGCTTCTTGAGCTGCGGCTGTTGACTTAGTTGACACAGACAAAATCTCTCTGCAGTCAACATGCGTTCGTAATTATGAGGCGCCATTAGCATATTGGAGCACTGTTCCAATTAATGAAGATAATTCCATCCGTGCCCACACATGCCCTAAATCTGTGCTCGGTGGCAGCCCGCGGTGCAGCTCAGAGGATAGAGTTTGACTCTAACAGATGAATTAGCAGATGCGAGCTGACAGTCTGCTACCACAGGTGAATGCAACGATGGAGAAATGATGCGGGAAACAACCCACTTGCACCCCAAAATTCATATGGGCTTTATTTTGCAGCGATTAAATGCTGTTGTTTGATTGTGTTACATGAATGCTACTTGTGCCAGTCTGGCATGTACACATCTGTGATTGGTTGATGTTCCTCTTCTGCAGTGTTTTTTATGGAAAAAAATAAGAAGCAGGTTTATATGTCTAGTAATATATGTAATGTTTAATGTTAAATTATTAGAGTGGTACCAAGCAGTTTTACAGAAATTACTCTCCACTTTAACTGTTTTCTTTTCAATTGTGAGCCCACTTTATTTGAAACTCATTTAAACAGATTACAGTCAACCTGCAATGTCGTTATGTCAGACACAGATTCATTTGTTGGGCAAAAGCTGTTATAATATTCAATTTGCAAGCGCTTGCATCATTACATTCCTCCCCTGCCCTCTGGACTTGGCAGACTTTAGCCACCAAAAGGATTTTTTATACTTCCCCACCTTTGTGTGCATTGATGTCTCAGTTCTGTGGATGCTGTTGTGCTTGAGTGCAGAAGTTACTGGCATTTTATTTATTCTCCTTATAAGAAAATAGAATATGAATGAAGAGAAAATTTGGACTTCACTGCATGGGCATCTATCCCCATGCATGCATGTTTGGCTGAAACTCCTAACTCAGGGAGAGCAGACAAGAGGCAGAGCAGGTTGTTTTATCCTCATCCACACCCCAGTGGGATGACTAGCTGTCTTTGTTATCTTGCACCCGACATCAAACTCATGATCCCAATCGCAGCTCCTTTTTTTTTTTTTTTTTTAATCTGCCCATGCTCTGAGAGCAGGTTATGTACTCCCACTTGTCACCCCGACGGTGCCGACATTCTCAGATTAGAAAACGTGCCGGCTCTGAGCTTTATCTACCACCGTCCCTATAAGAGAGCTGGCTCCTGAGGGGAGTGAGGAGAAGTCGGGACTAGTTTTATCTTAATCAGCAGAGGACGTTAAAAAGTTAAATGAATTAGTTTTTCCTGCTGCTCTTTGACTTGGGCCATTAAGGTTAACACCGCAAAGAAGACGGGTGTCAGGGGGTGTGGGGGGGTAGGGAAATGATGATCTCTGTCGGTGCAGTCTGACCTGGAGCACAGCGCTTCAAGGACAGCTGTGAAATGACTTAACCTGGTAAAACCTGGTGAGAATGCATAAAACAATTTGTTTTATCAAAACTGAAGAACAAACCTGATTTGCTTATATCCTGGTAGAAATTATGAAGGTGAATGAGGACCCATGTTAGCACCTTTAACCTTCTTTCTTATGCAGAAGAACAGGACGAGTTATTTATTTTTTTTGTTCCTCACTGTTGCATAAAGCCATTCAAATTCACTGTAGCCAAGAGCAAAAGTCAGGAAACGGAGCCTGGGGCTTTGTCAAGCCTGTTTAACAATGTCAGGGTGTTATTAATTAAATTCTGTCCTGTTCAGAAACGCTACCAAACTGAATGTTCTTGAATCTGTGAGAGGTAGGAAGGGAAGGGTTCTTTGCTATAAAACAAATAGCATAGTTTTGGTGCCCTTGAACACTACATGGATGGGTTTCTCGTGCTTAATGTTCCTTTTGAGATTCTGATCATCGCGCAGGTAGAAATGCAATATCACGGATCCTCATTAGTGCCAGGATCCACGTACAGACTGATGTCATTATCAAGATAAAGCACCAGTACGGGCCGCATTTGTAACACAGATACAGTTTAATACCACGTGCAAACAGCGGCCCTTCCTCAATATGCATGTTTTCCAGTCAGCTATTTACATAGTGAGGAAATGAGGACACTGTATTGAAAACCAGACTGCTAAAGATGTTAAATTGGCTCTTATATTTGCAATCACTAAAGACAAAAGGCAGCAGGCACTGCTGATGTAAATGTGATGTAAAAATCTACGTCGCTGTCGTACTCGCAGCCAGAAGACGGGCTTCAGTCATGACAGCCAAGGGCAGAGGTTATGGACAGTACCACGTCCCTCATCAAAATTTTGAGTGAAACCATAAGACAGTGACAGATTCAGCATGACCTTGACCCATGCTGACATGTCTGGCTCGAGCTGGTCAGAGTGGCTCACCCAGGGCGCGCTCACGGCGCCCTCGAAGAGCTGACCCGCCCGGCGCATTTCGCCTCATCCCTCGGCGGGACACGCCCTTACTGTATCTCTTTTGGCCATCCTCCCGTCAGTCACTTCTCTCTAACCCTTCACATCAGGCCTCCCATTTGGCCTAATTTTCCCATGAGCCGCATGTTTTAATCAAGCCCAGGGCGTGATTGACAGCGGTTATCACGGTGGATCAGTTCTCTGCTTCCTATCTGGGCCTCTCCCTCTGACTGGAAGGCTATCAGAGCTCCCGCTATCTCCCGCGCCTGCAGCCAGCATCTACCATGAGGAAGAGCTGCTACGTTAGCGGCTCTCTCTTATCTCTTCCATTTTTAACCCCCCCTCCACCCCTACCCCCACAATCAAAGAGCCACGAGCATTTTCTGGCTAATTGCCAGAGGATAACAAATTGCAAAAATCCCTCTGCTTCCTGCCCCCCCCCAACCCTCCCTACCTCCACCTCTGCTTCCAGTTGCTCGTTTGCAGCAGGTTGCTAATCACCCACTTCATTGCCACCTCTCTGTGAGCATACCCAGGACTCACTTGTGCGCTAGGTGACCCACTTTGATGGAAACTGCACCTGAACATCTGCAACACATCAAACAAATGGGTAATTACACCAAGCATAGTTAGGCTATCTGTGGCACCCTGTCAAGATGCATCTATCCTGGATTGTCTTTTTGGTTTGTTTGTTTGTTGTTTTTTAAATATTTATCTGAAGATAGCGGTCTGATATTGGCCCAATTTGCGGGATTACCGTCCTTTTATTTAAAACTACTAGATTAAGTCTGTTTAAACAGATGGCTAACGATGATGTCAGTTCTGCATGACGGGATTAGGCTCATTTCGAGGCTTGGGCGTCTTCTGCAAAGCAGTGAGAATATTAAAACATGGGCGCATTAGTCAGGAGGCTTTCATGCAGTCTTGCTGAGTGTTCCACTGAAGGCTGATAATTACTGGGGATACACCCTTGGCCCTAATAACATCAGGCTTAATTATTCTTTGAGAAAGAAATGTTGCCTTTGGGCGACTGCTGATCTCGCCTCTTTCATCTGAGGCCGTATCCAGATTCATACAGTCTTTAACAGCTGTAATTCAGCATATTCAGGATATTAAACAACCGCTGAGATTCATCAGCATCACAGTCTTCTCTCTGATTATCATGTTAACACAAGTGCGGCAGTTTATTGACTCGTACATAAAAAAAATCTGGGCTCATGCACATTAAATCAGGACCAAAATCAAGGTTTTTCACTCTAGTCTTTGCAGCTTTGAACAAGATTATTGTGGTCATTTGGATTAAACATGTGTGATTTGGATGAAGTTCAGGATAATGTACATTGTTACTGGTCACTGTCTCCTATTTTGGATTATTAAACTTTCACTTTGGCTACTGGACTTGGAGTCTAATTATCATTTATTTTGATGCAACCTTTTGCAAAGAGCATAAAGTCAACATGAACTTGCCTTAACAAACTAGACTGTGTCTTTGTGGATATATGGATTGTAAACATTAGTTACTGTAAATTTGCAGCGATACTGTAAATTAAAAAGATACCATAAGAAGCATCAGAAAGAATCTGAACTGCTGAAGAAAATGCTGAAATATTGGCTCCAACATCCATGTTTATGTTTGAACCAAAGCAACAAATGACAAATCCTAATCCTGACATTACACAGAGGAAATTCACTAAACCTAATGCTCTACTTAGTTTTAATAATGTCCTATTATTTGTGGTATAAGTATCATATCACGGGTGTTGCAGTGCTTTATGAGTATTATAAAATACCAGCTTGGTGACATAAAACACATGATGTGAGCTGTAAAGCTGTAAAAACCAAATGAAAAAGGCTTTTTTGATGACTGCCTTAAGCAGTATTTGTGTCGTCCAATGCACAGCAAGTAATTGTAAATGTATCTTTTAATCACTATTTATATGTTGCCTATGATGATTGCTTGTGTTTACTAACTTTTGTTCACTTATATATGACAATTAAGCAACTTAAAATTGAAATTAATTGATCAAAATTTCTATTTTGCTAATATCCATAAAATATTAGCACTGAATGTCTCTCAGAGCTGATCAGCTGGTGAGTTTATTCAATTCAGCACTCATAAAAACATGTCTGTCAATGCTCAGGTCATGGTTGTGTATAAACTCACACAGATCCCATGATTCCTTTAAAACTTCAGAACAGCAGCAGGAACAATACCACTTTTTTTTAAAAAAAAAGCAGGAGCCTATTTTTTGGCTATGTTTTCCTCCAGAGTACCTACAGTCATACCTGTCATTAGGAGTTCTCTTTCCCCCCCCACACCCTCCTTGCCATCCCTCTGTCCCAGTTCCCCTCTCGGCTTTTTTCCTCTGGGTACTAATTATTGTGCGGAAGAGGTTTGAGACATTATAGCATCTTTGCATCTCCGTGGCTCCTCCCAGGACTGACGACAAGGCTTCTCAATCCGCATCAGATCTTGCAACTTTAGACCTCCTTATAATGTTATTTTTACACATATACAGACACCGATCCCGTATGAATCATTTAAGTTGTAGTTTTCCCGACTTACAAGTCTCCTACATCAACATGTGCAAGCATGGAGGACCAAACAGTGTGTTATCCACAAAAAAAAATTGTATAGATTGGGATAATTAAAACATAAGGAACACAGCTACTTAAAGGAAGTTATTTATTAATGGTTGCACATACTGGAAGTACTGGATGTATGTTTTTGTTTTACCTCCCTGAGTGTAATAAATCCTCTGGACTCCTATTATTCATTGCATAATGGCCCCCATTCATCACTGAAAACATGAAGTAAATTAACTGCTGGAACCAAGTATTTGGCTTCCAGACTTCACTAGGAAAAAAAAAAATCTATCAAAGCCGTGTCCATTTATTCATTTCTCTGGGAAAACACAAACTTGTGTCACCTATTGATTCTGCGTTTGCACTTCAGGATATCTCCATACAATGATGCATTGTTTCTGTTTGAATGGGAAACTTTCTCCAGACCTCACGGGCATTACTCACGGGATAATCCTCACATTTCCTCACCAACGCTCTATTATTCAGATCATCAAACTGCTCAAATGAAAAAAAGCCTCTGTCTTCTTCTATTACGCTCAACCCTTCCCCCAAAATGATAATTAAACGAAGAATGCGTCAGAAATCCTGGAATTAAAGTGCTTAATTATGCATCCGTCACACATTAATCTTTCATGATTTGGGAATCATCAGTCTTAATTATTCACAACAGCAAAATGTATGAAAAGTTGAATGTGGAAAAGGCGGACCAGATCAAGAAACAACAAAATACACATGGAGGAGGTAAAGTAAGTTTAGGATTAGGAGAGTATGAACTAATATTTCTCTTATTTAAACTCCAGTCCGTAAAACATGCATTTGTATTAGTTTTGGGTATGGAATGTTTTTCATTTCTGTGTAGCCAATCATCATATTGGAATATTTGGATTCTACTGTCTCACTCTCAAGTATCTGATTGTTCTGCATTAAAGGCTGCAGGAGATAAAGGCCAGATGGAAGGTTATAGTTTGCCCCATCCACATTTCAACAGAAGAAAAAAAACCCTGTTGTGTTGATAACAAGGCCTTTCTTGTGGTAATGTGCTAATTTTTGTTTAAATGTTGTATCTATTCCTCCTCTGTCTCATACATGAATATGCAATTAATGCATTCTGGAAGTTGAGCTAAAACTGACCTTTGGCGTGGTGAGCAATCTGGTTTTGTGACCTTGAAGAGTCTTTCTTTTATAACATGAGGCCTCCCAGCACGTTTTCTGTCTCCTCTATCGTAGTCCACCACAGCATAGACTGTTTCCTGGGCCAACGGCTGGCTTCCTCCTCTGGCCCCTGGAGGTGCTCACCACCACGTGCCCACCCGTATATATTCCGCAGGTCCAAACACACACAAGTGTGTCGCAGCTGACCGAAGTCCCCCACGAGGGTCTTGGCCCACCATCTGACAAAGGCTAACAATAGCAGGAGAGGAGAGCGAGTTCCAGGGCCGAACAGATGGACGAACCGAGCGGCTGTGGATTAAAACCACCCTCCCCGCCCATGAAGGTGGCCCGCGCTTCTGGCTGCCAGGCCACCGTGTTTTTCGATTAGGTGCAAAAACTCAGAGGAAGTCGGGCATCAAAGAGAGGGCTGCTCGGGGTTCAGGATGCTTGCTCTAAATCCCTATGCCTGCCTCTGAAGGCCAGAAGGCAGGGCCGCTGCCTCTCCATGAGGGGATGAAATATTAAAGCAGTTATAAAACATGGCCATGGTTGACAGGCAGTCCTGAAATTGCTGCTCGATTTATGGTGCCGCAGATCGTGTGACAATTAAACTGCACATCACAGGGCAGGGCAGCTGATTAAAAAGGAGCCCGTTCTTGTTGTTTGCTGCCTTTCCAACTCCCACTTTTCCCTGTTTCTTCATCACATGCTGTTTTTATTCTTTTGGACTGCTTCCAATTAAGCGATATCCTCCCCATTAGGGATTCGCTCCGTTTGCAATGCTGCATTTCCATGTCTCTGTCACAACCTGTCGACAGGTAGCCTCGGCTCCAGGAAGGGCAGCTGTCGGCTGCTTGACCTCACACAGCACACACACACACACACACACACACACACACACACACACACACCGCTGGAGCGTTCAGAGAGAGAGGGTCGGCTGCTGTAATGGGAGGGAGCGGAATGAGAGATGGTGCTCAGCCAGTTTAATTCAGGGGTGAGGAATGTCGATGGAATTCGGGCAGAGAAGAGGTTCTTCCGGGAAGTCGTGATTATACAGGAGGGCTCTCTCGTGACTTGACTTCAGGAAGAGAGGGTAGAAGAGGGAAACACACCCTGTGACATCATCAAAAGGGGTAAAAGGTGCTGAGTGCAGAGTTTCTGAATTCCCACAATGATGTCCTGGTAAAGCCCTCGTGGCCTGCCAATTATGCTCTTCGGTGAAATGTAAGTGGGTCACCAGGTCGTTAAAAACGTCCCCGTGGTCTGCAAAGTCCAGTAGTGGGTTGATCCGGGAAGTTAAAGACTCAGCAGCAGGACATGATTACTGACCATCACAAGAACTAAAGAAAGGGATACTGTAAGTCATAAAGTAAAGTAGCCCTCAGGTCAAAAGGACACTGTTGATGAGGTGATGACACAATGAACTTGTGGAAACTCACTACAGGCAGTCTGACAGCAGGATGCAGCCAACCCATCAGGCCAAGTAATGAATACACAACACCTGCAGTCATTGAGCCCCCTGGCTCTTATTTATCTGAAGGTAGTGCATAAATGGAAAACTGCAAATAGCGTTTGAGCACCTTCACGCCGCCCATGTCAGTTTGGACATTAGGTGTAATGAAAGCCACACGTCTCCTGTCTGGACGGTTTGGAAATGACGCGGCCCAAATGAAGCTGCCTCCCAGTTAAATGTCTTCACACTTCACACTTCATTATGGCGCCGGCTCCAGGTGAGCGGCGGGGACGAGGGGACCGTCATTGCGAGGGGAGCTGCGGTGTGGGAGTGGGAGGACGGCATGGGGAATGGAGCCACAGCTCATTGGGAACATCAGCGCGCCGTCGCGACGACAGCGAACATGACTCATTAGGTATGGCCCTCTACACCTTCAACACCAGGCTGCATGTTAATGTACCGAACTGGGACCGGTCCCAGCTAGATGATGACGCTGGAGCATCGCTGAAATATTTTAGTGGTTTTTAAATATAGCGTGGGATAGATGTAGAGTCACGGGTTTAAACAGGCTGCCAGTTGTACTGTAATCATCAGTATCCTAATAATCCAGCCATGAACCATTAGCATTTTAATTGCTTTAATCTGAGATTTACTCAGAACATTTGCAGAAAAGAGCAGATGATATACTTGAAGAGCTAATGAGGGGGGAAAAAAAAGTCATCCTAAATTCCAGTTAGTAAAGTGCAACTGGAGAGGAAAAGCTTTTATTATAGTAATAAGGATATTACATCAATATTTCCTTTCTGAAATAATGCACATTTTAATATTTTTGAAGAGTTGAGTGTGAAAAAAGTTGGAAATGTACAATTGTTCTCTGTTTGAGATGCAAATAAAACATCTGTTACAGAAGGCAGTACTGCTATTTAATGGTTTAAGAAGCTGGGCAATTTCAGTCAAATATCTGAAGATAATGAGCTGTGTTTGAACACCGGAAAACAAACCTGTTCACACAACAGTTTATTTCCTTTTCTCAGCACCAATTAATTAGATGCTTGGGGAAACGTTGAACTGATTGAACAAGAATCCACTCTTTTGTTTAAATGTCAGATGCAGTTAAAGGGAAACACATTTACACGCGACTCGCTGTTGTGCTGCGTGTTCAGAGATTGTGAAACCTGCCTGATTATTGATCAAGGTGACCGATGATTCCTTTGAGCTTGGTTCACCACTACCTGTTTTAGCCTGCCGATCCATCTAACATCATGTCCTGTTTTTGTCAGTCTCCCTCTCCCTCACGTACAGGAGCGGCACTCCTCTTTTCCCTGGTGTGCCCGCTGAACCCCTTCCCGCCCTGTGTTTTGGATACGGTTGCCCTCTGATTGATTACACGCGCATCGCTCGGATCACAGATCTGAACTCTTCCCCTGGCTCTGCGTCTACTTTGGGGAATATTTGTGTCTCTGTGCCTGTAAGATGCAGCTGAAATGTGCTTTTTTCCCCCCCTAAACAAATTCCACAAAACACCCAGGAGTTATTTTCTCTGTGTTTTTTTTTAACCGCCCCATGTAATGTCTGGTTAAATAAGAAAAAAAAAAAATCTTTAAAGTTGAAGAACCCTGCTCACACCTAAAAGTCCGGAAGACTTTATTTAATTTAGGGAAACTTCAGCGGAATGCTTCAGATGCACGGGCAGCACATTTCCAGTGTTGATTTTGTTGCATCTGATTTTGTTGACTACATAAACACACAGTTTGCGAGTCTCCGCACAAGCCCGTACTTTTGAGAGAATGCTTTATTTGTTGCTGATGATCGTATATTTCAAAAAGAGGTGTCCCAGTTTTAAGACGTATGTGAGACTTGCGGTTCCTAACTGAGGGAGAAGGCATTCCCTCCAGATAAAACTCCCACTCAGGAAAAGAAAAAAAAAAAAGATCCTTCTCAGTCAGACCAGAAGTGAACAACAACAACTCGAAGTGTGGTCCCTTCCCAGGTTGCCTGAAGCCTCTTAAGATTCCAGCTATACCTTGTTGTTGTGTTGTGTTTGTTGCTCCCCTACAGTGATTTATGCCTTTACCCGGTTGGGTTCTTGCTAACATATTTTACCTTTATTCTCAGGGCAGTTTCGAATGTAACCATCCTTTTCCTGCAAACTTTAGCGCCGCGAGCAGCCAGAAGAACGCTGCAGCCAAACTTATTTGTCATTTCCAAAGAGTTGCGCGTCTGGGGGTGTTTCAGATTTTCATTCAAATGAGGTGACCCTTTTTCTCTCAGTTGGTCTCATTAGATCCTCGCCTGGTGCAATCATTCACCTGTTCTCTTTTTTTTTCTTTTGTGCGTGGGTTTTGTGTAGTGTTCTTCCCCAGTGCTACCGTATCAGTGTAAGGGGGCGTTTTCCCCAGTGTAATCCCGACTGACTCCTCTTCCGACAGCTCCCTCTCTCCCTTCACATTACCCCACCCATATTACATGCTCCTCATCTGTTTCCAGAGGTGAGATTTAGAATCAGGTGGGAGTGTGTCCAATGGCATTAAAGCCGCAGCGAGGCTTGAATCGCAGATTAGAGCTGTGGTGGGACTGCGCGGAGCGGGGTTTTTGGTGGGAGGTGATACGGCGGTGGGATGGTGCTCCAGGCGCCTGGGGAGGGTGGACAGCTCTCATCGGGGGCCGTAAGGGATATAGGAATAAAGCAGAGATGTGGGGGTTGAAATCTAAAAAGGGGATAGGCTTAAATCTTCTGCTATTGAGCCCAAGCTTTGGCGGTAATAGAAAATTCCCTTGAAGGAGTAGAAAGAGCTCAGGAGCCTTTAGCAGCTAATTTATCACATTTTCACTTATTTGCATCAACAGTTACTTTATAACTCCTCCCGTTCATCCATCAGTTGAAACAAAACCCCAAATTGTCCTTATCTCGTGTCTTTAATGTCAGCCAGGAAGAAAAACAGCCATTCAGACATTATTTACATTTGGCTGAACTTAAAAGTGACAGTTACATAAATCTTGTACGTTCTACACTTTCACTCAGGACGAGTCTATCGGTCTTCTCAGCATCCATTAGTCGGGCTCATGAATAACAGGACCAAGGGTGGGGGGGTGTTGAGGGTCAGAAGTCACATCCCTAGAGACATATATATTGTTCGCTTCTCACACCACCTGGATATTATGAACTCTAACTCCTGAAGGAGCCTAACCTGAACAAAAAATAGGACGAGTTTCCCACAACAGGGTGATATTTACACTGCAGCAAAGCCAAGCAGTCATTATTATTCTAATTCATTCCATTTCAAAAGTGGGGGGAGAGAATGGTCTCGAGAAGATGAGGAATTGCGGATAATTAATGTGAAGGCATTTTTGTTTGAACGCAGCCCCTTCGCGATGGGAAGCTGCTAAGGTTGGGTGATAAACAAGTCCTGCAAAAGCACAAGGGGGAAGAAAAAAAAAGGCAGGAGAAGAAGCGCTTTCATCTAAACCCGCATAGAGCGATAAGTCTGGGGGAGAGCAACTGTTGTGTTGCCGGCAGACAGCTGTGGAATTAGCCATCTCCAATCTGATTGTCTCCGGCGCTTTAATCCCTAATGCAGATAAATTCGGCTGTGAAGTCTCTGGGAGAGAGTGACTGCCGCAGCCCCCGAGTCTGGCCATCCGGCGGCTTCTGTCGGAATGGCTTTGACTGTCGATGAAAAGAGGCTGTGGCAGCCGTGCTGATGTGATGTTAGCTCGCACCATCTGTACGTCTGTCTGTCTGCTGGCTTGTTGCTAGCTATAGGTGTCATTGTTTCCATCCCATTTCACAGCAATCGGCCTTGGTGAGGTGGGGGGAAAGTGCTTTTTTATCCTTCAGATGCATCTTTTGTCAAATGAAGCCCTGTAGCATGAACTGCACATTCTTTATGGGCCCAATGATGTGTGTATGTGTTTACTTACAACATCTGAATATGGCACAGTTTAACTTTAGGCTACTTTTTTCAAAAAATGTGCGCTAGTGTGTGTTTGTGTGTGTCTCCACTGAATCTTCTGAGAATGCAGAATTATCTGTCCGAGTTTAAAGAGCCTGTCAAGAAATTGTATTAGTATGACAACAGGCATTCAAGGTGCTTGTTGAAAGCGCCGTCAACAGAAGGAAAAATCTTTTATCAACTCCAAGCGAACGCTTTCCTTTACAAATTGATTTGGACTCTTTTATCTTTTGAAATAATAAAAAAAGCTATTTTTGCAACTGTGTGAATTGTCTGTATTCTCATGTGCAGTCAGACTCTGACAGCATTTGTATTAGCTCTCTGCAGCCATTTCTAATGGATTTTTGCATCTGCGCATCTCTGACAGTGTTTTGGGGCTGATTGATTGATTTCCAATTCTAATTGCATCCGGATAACCAGCGTTGGATTTTTGCAAGATGCAATTAATCACGCACCCTTTTTATGAGTACATTCATAACACAAACACACACGTGTGTGTTAGTGTGACCAGGGTGATCAATCAAACTGCTGCGAGGTTCCAAAGACACCATCATTCAGGCCACGGTTCCTTTGCTTAACAGGCTAATTTATCTCCTGGCACATTCAGACCCAAACCTTTGCTTTGTACCTTCCTACCCTCCACTTAATGCAACAGTTATTCCGTAGCTTCCTATTAGCTCCCACGGTCCCAGGTTAGTTGCCACAATCATGTGTCGTAACACGAGTCTCAGCATGAAAGCTGAAGCTGCCCCAGCTCTGTTATTCTCCCTCCTTTCAACTTGCAAAACATCCTGCTGATGTTATTATTTCTCCTGTGATGTCCTCATCAATCTTCCTGCTCATATCGAGGCTCAATGACTTGATAAAGCAATTAGCACTACAGTGACATTAAGTGGGTAAACGTATTACCGCCGTGGCTGCTCTTTCCTTCCCCCGCCCTCTCCCGTTCCTTCATATTTGCCCACACCTTGTCTCTGTTTGGCTCCGTGTCTCCCTCTCCTCTGCTGCGTCCCCTCTGCTCTTGCTCGCTTCTCCCCGCTTTTGTGCACTCGGCTGCTTTTGTTCCGCCCTCACCCTCACAATCTTTCATGTTGATTTCAAAAACTGGCAAGTCCGCGGATGAAAAGCGGAATCGAGTCGGTTGAAAAGAGCCAATTTCCTCGTCTCTTGTGAAGATTAGCCGAAGCTCGTTGGAACGTATGCTCTGTGTTAAGGAACCTGCCAAATGACAGAACACGGTTGGGGGATTCATAATTATCTTTTCATTATACTGCATGTATAATGACTGCCCCCATTATAAAACTCCAAATGATGCACACAGTTACATTACCCCAGACAGCAAAGACAAAGGTGCGTCTACACTTGACGTTGCTTGCATAAATATTCCATTTTCTTTTTTTTTTCCTCCAAGCTTAAAAAAAATGTTGTCCAATTATTTAACTATTGATTTCCAGATGTTATATTATACAAATAAGATACTGCAAGCACTACAGGGTGGCATTTACTTGTCATTGTGCTTGCGACCTCACGCTGCGCTAGAGCCGAATGGAAATGGATCTTCTTCTCTCATAGCCTGTAGGCACAGCTACAGATCAGCAGATAAGACTTTATATATGATAAAGTACACACACTTCTGGGTTATATGCCCCTTTTATAGCCGGAGGTTTTCAGGTATTGAAGATACAATGCAAAGGTCATCTGCTGTTGCTACCTGATTTTAGTGAGCATGCTGAGAAAATCATTTGGACTTAATGCTAAGCCACACTTCCACTGCAAAATGTGGACACACACACACCCACACCCACACCCACACAAACACACACACACACACACACACACACACACACACACACACATATACAGAGCTGAATGGTAGAGAGGCGTGCAAGGACTGGTTTTATGGGTGTTTGAATGAGGATGGGATAGAGCCAGTGGGCTGTTTGGCTGTAGTATTTCTGTCATCTCACAACAAACAGAAAAACACCAGGACTTCAGGCTTGTGAATAGACTCTGTTATTAACCCCATAAATCACCGGACCACCAGTGGTTTTCATATATGAGACGATTCATCAGATTTCGCTCCCTATCTTTCTCATTCGCAGACATAGCTCCAGACAAACACACACATACACACACATATATATACACACACAGGCGTGAAAAATGGGGAAATACTGAAAACCTCACGAAACAATAGCGTGAGCATGTATCTCGGCCACCATCATGGGCTTTGTTCTGTTTCATTTGCTGCATGGAGAAGGAGAGTTGCTTTCACAAATCCATCACATCTGGGCTGGTTCTAGCTAATGGTGTTAGACAAGGCATTTGCCGCTTGGGGTACTTGGCTACTAAGATAAAAGATCCTCTCCTCACCAAGATTCTAGGGGTTCCTCTAAAAATATAGAAGCTAGATAAGATTATAGGTAATGAAGAGGAATGGAAGCAGATGGAAGTGTGGTGGGGGGGTCTTCATTCCATGACCAGCAGCTTTGTGATAGTGATTTAAGAGGTCAGAGGAAAGAAGATAAAGGCTTGTGCATTATTAATGCTGGGGAGATCTAACCTGATGTGATTGGAAGTTTCTGCCGGTGTTCCCGCCGAGAAAAACGGGAATTTATCAAAGTGTCAGCGTGTGCATATGCATGCGTGTGCATATGCATGTTCTCACATGGATGCCTCCTGAAATGATACAATATTTGAATCTTTATTTGGGTCCCGCATGGTGCTGCATGCTGTAAAAATAGCGCACATCTTTCCTTTTGTTCCTGCTGGATGAAAGTGTTCATAAAATGATCTAAATGCATCAAGATGAATTTTTAAACCACTGTTTCTGCTGCAGTGGCTTGAGAAAGGAAAATTTGTGAATTAAAAAAAAAAAAGCTGCTGCTGAAAACGCCCTTCAGCCTGCACACGGGCTGATGCCATGTGTGCGTGTGCACACTACATATCTATACATGTGTTTGCATGTGAGACTTAGCTGCCCTGGTGCAGGTTGATGCTTTACAGACATGTGATTTATGACCTTTCCTTTGCTGGCTGCATCCGTGGTGACATGCGACTTCCCTGTAGATAAATAAACGCTGCCCTGCCCGCATCACCGCTCCCATACACGTTTCAAAAAGAACAGCTTCAGAAACTGCTCCATCTTGTCCATCACAACATTCCCCCTTTATATCCACACCTCTATTTTGATGGTGTGTGCCTCCCTCCTTTTTTCCAGCAGTAAACTTATAAAACTTTGGTATTCCAAACACAATTTTTCGCAAACATGGTGTGAAATTGATTTCACAGAGAAGCCGGCTGCAACGTAGCTTTCAGAGGGAGGGTCACAGATTAAATTCCAGGTGTTCCTGGGTTGTAATACATGGCCTGTCTAAAACACAGGGACCGTGTTAGGTGTGAAATGTTATTGTAATTTACCGTGTTACTAAAATCCCTGCTGCACAGACACACGTTTCTGAGTCAGAGGTTTATGGAGGCCGAGACGGTTTCATCTCAGCTGAAATAAACATCAAATTGTGGTCCAACTCAATCAATCCCCTCGCCCGTCCGAGTAATTCCTCCCCAGAGGAGGCAGCAGTGCAGGAAGTGAAATACCGGAGAGTGGAAGAGATGCATGAGCAGAACTTGACTGATGGATGGGGAAGTTATTACGCCACTGGGAGGACGTGTCATTTACTGCCAGCTGCACGTCTCCCGCCGCCTCTTGTTTCATTTTATGGCCGTGATTACGGGGCCGATGCATGGACAAACAGTGCTCATGAAGTTCCCCATCAGTGATAAAAGGCATACGTGTACAGAGGCACACGGCCTGATTTGAGCCTGTCGCAGCAAAGTTGGCGTAGCAGAAGGGGCAACTGGGAAATGCTGCACGCAGCAGAGGAAATAACTGTGTAACGTTACATTCAGGATGTGATGAAGTCCCTGATGTGTCCCGCACCGAGGTGATGTAATAATAAGTCAATTCATAGCTCCTCTGTCTCATCCGCTAAAGAGTCTGTCAACAATAACACAACCTGGTCAACATCATGATTGCCTAATCAGCTTTAACATTAGCAATGAGCTTATTGACTTTAACCCCCCCCCCCCACCAAAAAAAAAAAAAGTCACAGGCAGCGACATGATATCAATAAATCCTTCCTCCTGCTGTTGCACAACAATAAAAACTGCATGGCGCAGTGGTCATGCAGAATCAATATGAACCACAATACATATTGTTGCATCATTATTGGGACTCGGGGTTGTGTCATGGGTCTGTGAGAAATGCTCTGGCTCTCACCAAGTGTCCCTCAGCGGGACGAGTAAGTGACGGTAAAAGGTTGTGGCTGCAAACCAGAGATGCTCCTGACAGCCCGATCGAGTCCAGACCTCATATTCCGTCCAAGGACAATAACAATTTAGCGGCGGCTGTTTTCCAACACCGTGCCAAGCCGCGCCATTCTTTGTTGTCCTATTTTTCATAATAACACTTTCTTGCAGGGCTAAACAATAACAGAAGGCAGGGACTTTAATAAGGCTCCATCTCAGCCCAGTGCAGCTCAGGGGCTCGTGGCAACAGTAACTGTGTATTTATTATTGATGGCTAGCACCTTGTCCCCGAGTTTGCAGTGGAGGAATGGAAGGGGAGAGAAACCAGGTCATCGGCTGCATAGCGCCAGGAGCCCAGCTGACTCACCCAAACAGCTTTATTGCAATTATTATTGCATTTCTTTCATTACTGCTATCACCTGCCTTTTCCATACCTCTAGCCTGGAGTCACAGTACCCAAAGAGGTTACCTTATGACTTCACAGAGAGCCACTTGTCACACGTGCACAAAGACACACACATAGAGAAGGGTGCTCTCGGCCTCAATACCCTCTCATCTTCTTTTCTTTCTCCACTTCTATAAAGTTATTTTTGTTCTCTTTGAAGAATGTCGATAAGGATTTTACCTTGGACAGAGACGGCTCATTCTGACTTCTGTTAAGTTACTCAGAGGTATTAAGTCTGAATCAAAAAGGGATGGTTTGCTTCTTTAAAACAAAGACTTTGCACACATTAGCTTTTCTTGCTGGACTTTTATTACACAACATTTAACATTAAATATTAATCATAATATTATCGTGGATTGTGGAATGAACTGAAAGCTGCCGAATTTTAAGGAACTGCTATACAGATATGTTTTTTTCAGGTATATGTTGGCTCTTGTTATTGTACTGAAGCGCCCCTCCAGTAGGGGGCAATGTATGTGTCACTGGGCTGTGACTCACATGCACCCAAACCTGTATAGTCCTCTAAAATCAGCACCCACTGTGGTAAAACTCAACTTTTGGAAATATTTTGCCTCCAGCCCCGAGTACTGATGTAATTAAACACATGATTCCTGAAATGCGTCAGTGAATTTTCAATGTGATGATACCACTACTTCATTATAAATATCCTTCACGATCTCTGACTGTCCCCAAGATTGGCCAGAGGTCACTCCACTGTATAATGAGATCTATCTACCTGTAGTTTACAGGATGTTATGCTGATTTTGATTCCATACTTGCTCTCAGACTGAGCTAAAATGTAACTGCCCTCATTCAGTTTATAGCATCTGTCCCTGCCCATTCTTTCTTATTCTATTTCATCCTGTATATGTCTCATAAACCGTTCTGTCTCGGCCTTGTTTAATGGAAGACGGAGGGCCACTGGAGGCCATTCAAGGCCAGAGGTGACTACCAGCCACACGTTCAGTGGGTCAGTCATAATTAGCCAGACTGATGCCCAGGGGGGCTCCATAAAACTGATATAGGTCATCTTAATCTCTGCTTGTCTCAGTCAGGGTCTTTTTTTCCCCTCCTCTCCTTGCACTGCTTTTAATGCGTTCAGTGACCCCAAACTAAGTGCTTCCATAAAGCACTGTGCATCATCTGTGGGCACCAGGAGTCAGTCATGTTGTCTCTTTTCCTCCCTGAATGTTTCCAAAAGTAGCTGATGCATGAAGCTGCATGAAGAGCATTAATGTAATATTGTCTCTGCTTCCGCTCCTTTAAACTTTATGGGTTGTCCCTAAATATGGATCACATAAGTACCCGCACTCTCCTCGTTAAGCAAAATATATAATTATTGAAAACTTTCAAGGTCCAAAAGTTTAACTTCTTTGCAAGTTTTATGGGGTTGCCTTGGTTCCTAACAGCGTGTGTGTGTGTGTGTGTGTGTGTGTGTGTGTGTGTGTGTGTGTGTGTGAGCGTGAACATAAAGTACTCTCTCTTTTAAATGCAAGATTTCAAATTTACAACATTCTGACTGAAGGATTGTGGGTGTTTCCACCATAAATGACCTCAACAAACAGCTCCAAAGGCTAACAAAAAGTCCGACCTTTATGTATTTGCATAAAACTGAGATTAGATTGTATGTCAGTGTAACATAACGTCATTATAGCTTTGTTTAACTGTTCCCCAAACATTCTAAAATATTCCCCCCACCGTCCCAGAAATGATGCATAAAATCGTAGACGATTTTCTGCCCATCTATCATCGTCTCTCTCCTCGCCGCTCTCGCTTCGTGCCAGCCTTCACTTGTCTTGCTGAGCTCATCATTTATCTTTGGGCTCCCATAATATTCAGACGTTGATGTCTTCGGCAGCTATTATTAGAAACAGTGTCTGTCTTCAGAAGCGGACACAAAAGCGTGAGAGGTCCCCTGGGCACCATTTCATATCAAGGTTAACGTGCCGCGATCAGGATAAGGAGACGGGCGGTTGCCGGTGGGATTATGGAACGACATTGACGTTCCTGATAATCTGTTCGACAACAAAGCTAATCTGAATGCTGATCATTCCATGCTGTCTTTCTAGCGGTTAGTTAGGAGTCTGTAAGATGGGACTTTGTCCTTGTTGGCGTTGACAGAATTTACGCCGCCATAATTCAGAGAACAACAGAGAATGTTAAACAGGCAGACTCAAGATTAATTGTGAATTTACAGCTGCCTAGATGGATTATTTAAAATTATCCTAATCTGTTTTTATTTTTCATTCGTTGATGAGTTTTGGTGGGCCAAATGATCCCTCGCTGTGGGACTTCTGCCATCTGTCATTGAGGGATGTTTTGGGAAACACTTGTCATTATGTCTCCTTGTAAACATTGTAATATTGTCCAAATGTAGTTTTCTAATGTATTCTTTGAAAACTGTAGGTGTTGTAATCCCAGCCATCAACATCATTTTCAAAGCTGTTTTAAAGCACATGTTTATGAGAATCACTATTCTGCGGCTAATTTTTGTGGGTATTAAAGGATCTTTATAATAAATCCCTATTAAATCATAATCCAAAATTATGTAAAAACCCCCATCTCAATCTGTTACTATCATCTGGGTCATCTTAATTCCTAAAAACACACATTTAGCCAGTAGTTAGTTCAGAATGACATCATATTTTTAAAAAATTCTGACCATTTTCTTGTCAGCATGTCAGTGAGGCTTTCACAGAGTTGATGGAAAATCCTTCCCACTGTACTTTCCTGTGGCGGGGGGCTTGAACACTGTATGGATAATCCTTGGAGGAGCGTGCTAATGCCCCCAGATTGCCCCCGTGAGAGTTGCTATCCTCTCATCCCTGCGGCAGAGCTCGCTCTCCTCCCTGGCAACACAATAATTAATGAGCTGAGCCGGCCTATCGGTGCAGAGGCCTGCTTCCCCGATCTCCATCATCCACATCGGGCGCTCATCGCTCGCTGTCTGTAGGTGCTCGTTTCATATAAGTTAGGAGACAATTATGAAAATGTGTCCTTCTGACAGGCGGGGGGGATTAAGGCTAAGCTGCGATGCCACCAGTCTTAAGAAGGTACAAAAGTGCCCCCCCCTTCTCCTGGCAACACCCATTATCGGTCATCACTTTAATAACCCCATATTTCACATCTCCCTTGATGTGCCACATTTAATTAAAGTGCGAGGTTGTGTGACAAATTAGTGGCTAATTGCAGAGCACCTTTTGTACGTTTACTTTGACGTTAACGCCTCGTGCAGTTGGAAGTCGCCATGTTTCTTTTCTCAACCAGTTCATATCCCTGCACCGTTAAAGAAATGACCAATTGCTTGCCCAAAACATATAAAATGTGCATTTTCTCCTCATTAATGCTGCATTAAATTGTGTTTAGCGGACAAATAGATCCGGCCTATGTGCCTGTTGAATGGAGCTCGGAGCCAGGTTGGTCTTACATGTTATTTAAAACGCGAACTACTGGCCTCCAGCTCCCATTCGGAGACTCAAACATCTGTTATTCCAGATTAATTTAAAGCTCATAAAAATGTAAATCTACCACAAAGAGGTAGGGTATGTGCTGTGAAAGGGGAACTATTTTCCTCCTGCATTTCTCTCTTTGATGGCGGATCAGAGCTAATCTGACTCCTCATAAATATCCCAGTATTTAGGTAGATTTTTGAAGATAGACGTGTTATTTTCCCTCCTGCAATCGTGCAGTCGGGGGAATTATCGACGCGGATTTGGGGAGAAGTGGTGCTAACGAGTTTACTCGCACCGTCGAGAGGCGCAAACGCAATTTTAACCCCAGCAATAACCTTACGCTCTGAGAAACGAGGCGCTCTGGAGAGCCCCGGAGTCGTAAATACGCCTGATGTGGTTTGTTTCTTTGATGCTTTCGTTTGCTCTTTAAGTTTATTCCAAATCCAATTAGTGTGCAGAGCAGACCACTCCATTCGGGTCACTCACATTGTACCTGAGCTGTGTGACAGACAGGTTCGGAGTGGAGCTCCATTCAATGCTCCCCTTCATCATTTGTACCCGACACCATGTAGTGATCACTCAGTGGAACTTGATGAATGCAGCTATTGATTTAACTATTAAATGCGAAATTAGCTGCATGGACTTCAGCACTATCCATCAAACTGGCCTGACATGTAATTAAAATGTTTATATTTAATGTCTGAGTGCATTTATTAAACATGAATCTCCTTTGGGTTTTATTTTGAGCCCAGAATGATGATGCGGAGAGTCAGTGGATGGATTACGGTTTGGATTCAGAGGTCAAGAATTGTTCTGTAATGCAGATTTTGATGCAAAATGATGTGACAGTAAAAACTGGTTTACAGATGGACCCATGTTTGATGTAACAGCCATGCTGGCCACACATCCAACTGCACAATAATACAGCAAAAATAGAAATGAAATTATAGACTCAACTCTTGGGAACATCGAGCCACATTAGTCACGTGATCACGTGATGGTTCTCCACTGAAGATGCGTTTTTTTCCCTCGTCCATCATTTCCGCCGTGGCTATAAAAAAACCCCCCTCACACCCTCCCCACCGGCACTCGTACCATTTCTGGGTGTAGAGATTATGGGCCGTATCCCAGTGCATCCATATTTTAAAGTCTCTTCTCTCGTGTCATCCTACATCTCGTCTGTGGCAACAACATGGAGGATGTAGCTTACACATATTTACGTTGCTGACCCACTTACATTCTCACGCGGGTGGGCAGACGAGGTGGAGCCGCATCCTTGGTTATTTTAAAGAGCGCGTCCTCCCGTGGAGGTCGACGCTACGTGATTGTAGCACACCCAGGCTCACGATTGATGGATAATTAAAGACCAGAACAGAGGAGAGGAACCGGTTGGATAGCTAGGGAAAGCTGGAACCGCGAGTAGAGTTTGAGTGTTTCTTCAATAATGTAGAGGGCCTTTTGAAAGCTCGGCCCACAGCTCGAGCGCTGAGGTCATTGACAATGGTGGGAAAGCTAAAAGTGCAGGTTGTACTGAGTGGCGTGTGGGGGGGGGGGTGTTTGGAGGCCTTGAAAATACCGCTATTGTGTCAGCATGGTTGTTCACTATATATACAGCATTAGAAAAAATAGTACGACAACCTTCAAATCACTCACTTTTCTATCCTGTTTTATGACTCATGACATATGATGTCACACGGTCATCTCCGCCTGAATCATCTCTCAGGGCTTCGCTGTTCATTCATGCATCCGGATGCCTGTTTTGGAGTCATCATTAATACAACAGTCAAAGCTCCAGGTCCCTGTGATTTCTGTGAACTCTGCCGTGCAGTGAATCATCCGTTATTTATTCATATTTTTATAGTTAGGTATGATCGTGGCACAGCTTTTCCAGCCATTTTAGCATTTTGTTTGGGTAAAATTCCGAATAACTGCCTTGAGCCCATCCGGATCTCATTGTCACTGACAGCACGTCCGTCCGTCCACTTGCCCTCCATAAATTTGCACATTTGAGAAGCGGCCACAGCCACTTGTCCTTGTCGAGCTGCCTGTTCCACTCACGCTATTGTGAGACCGATGCTTTTGCAGACCTGTTGTGATGTCTTCCGAGCGCACCCCCATTAAATGGCGCGGCTCCCTCTGCACATGGTAACCAGGTTAAGGGGAAACACTTCCGCGTATCGTGTTTCCAGGCTGCGTCGAGGATGCTGCTGGTGTCTGAGTCAACAGCCATCTCGTCCTCACTCTGAATGTGAGCTCGAAAGCTGATATCACTGAGCATCTCACTCAGTCTCAACCATTCCAATCTCTCTTTTCCACTGAGTGCATCAAATGATGAAGAGCGTTAGCCAGCTTGTTTGGCAGTAACAGAAGAAATGCACTTCTTCTCTTCTTACAAACATTAGATTCCTAAATGAACTCAATTAATCTTTGCATGGATGGAGCCAGATGAGGAGGAGGACAATCTTCTGCAGCTCTCCAAGAACATCTCTGTGTTAACTTCCTGGACTCTTCTACTTAGCATGCAGGATCCAAACTTTGCAGAGGTTAATCAGACTGACTGCCATGAATCCCCCCTCGCTCTCCTCCTGTATCAGTGGGCTGCGGCCTGTCTGCCGGTTACACGGCGACCCATCGATTAAGCCGCTGGCCTCTCTCTCTTTGTATCAAAAGGACGATTAACAACTCAGCTGAACGACGCTTTGAAGTCGGCGAACGCGTCGATCGGTTTTGGAGTCTCGATTTGTTTCTGCGCAGTTCAAAAGGCTCGCCAGCGCTTCAGAAGCTCACTTTGTGCTGCCGTGAATTGATTCACGCACGTTTGAAATGCCTGAAAGAAAATCTGTTACCATATACGTCAGAGGTATGAAAGCGGGGGTAATAGTTTGCTAATGGGATCGGCTGCGGGTAAAACTGGAGCTTCGGAGAAGCTGATTTACGGAAAAGTTAATCATGAACAGATGAGGTGGGAAGTTTGATTCATGGTCTTCACATGTGTCTCTGTACCCACTGTGAGTACAGTAGACACGTGCTCTTCTTCGGGGTTTTGCTCGACGTGCTTGCAAGTGCAACACTTTAACATTGCCTATACTTACACTGAGATATGTTGTGTTTATAAACTGACATCTAAATATGTGTTCAACAGGAATTAACAGGAATGTGCTCCCAGGGTCACAGATATTGTAAAATGCAAGCTTTATGGGTAAACATTGACTTCCCATTTATTAATGAAATGACCTAAGCTGCTCTTAATTTAACTTAACGTAATTACAAAAATACTGTGCTGGATTCATGCTACATTATCAAACAAGCATTTTCTTATTCTGGTGCCTGGTGAAAAATATTCTAGCCAGGGTTGCGAATTCAGCACATGCGGTCAGGTTTAATAACCCACACACAAATGACTGAATACCAGTGTTATGTGAAAAAAAAATATTTGAATGATATTACTCACCACCCCGCATAAGCTATCTTATTCTTTAAACTAAGATATTCACTGCATTTTCTATAGCAAAGGCAATATTTTCAGTGCGCCCCAGGATAGGGCTGTCACTGCAAAGATTCTGTTCCCTCCTAATGTCAGCTTTTATTAGATATTTACAGAACATGGTTGATGGGAACCTGATTATGAGTACAACTCTTATGAGTTCAGATCAACAGTAAAATAATTATTAAAGTATTACAATTAAGAGTCCCTTCATGTTTATGACCGTAATTAAAACTGTTATTGCTACAATAGATGAACTCTTAATGTTACCAATGAAATACTGAGTTCCTTTTTTTTTTTCTCACCAATAAAACAAAAAGAAGCAAAATAAAAAATCCAGAGGCTGGTCTGTTAATGAAAAAGCACTCAGTGAACTTGTGCTGGCCTGCTGTTAATCAGCTGTGTAAATTCGCATCAGCAGCTGTATCGTTTGTTTTGCCGCAGCTGAAACAGTCTCTAGCTTTACTTTAGCGATGGTACAGAGCGTGTCCTCACCACAGGACCCGGCGGAACGCTGACCATCTTCTGTGGCATCATCCACTTTATCAGCAACATCGGGCGCGCCGCTGCTTTCACCGCCGAGTCGTGTCGGCGGGGGCGAGGGGATTGTTTTCCTTTTTTCACTTCATGCTTTGGTAGCTACGGCTTTGTTGACCAGGGTCGGCCCATGTGTGTACTTTGGGGCTCGACACCAGGACAGTGACGGAGTCGCTGGGAGAGAGGCTGACAGGAGAACACTGAGGTCCCCTCTGGAAGAGCTTAGACAGACAGGGGAAACACTTTATTGGCGGATTTTTTTTTTCTTTTTTTGACTTTTTGTTTTTTTGTCGTCCTCTTGTACATCTTCTGTGTACATCTCTGCTTCACTGCTGTGGAAATAGAGCTATTGACAGCAGATGTCCTGTTCAAGGCCGGAGAAAATTCATCGACCTCTTTTCCACTGCTGAGATAATCAAATCTGGAGTGCCGGACTTTACTCATACATAAACGTCGCAGCTTTATCTTCAAGCATTTGCCTGAAGTGTGGGCTGATGAAGCCACAGGCAGACAATTTGTCAGGCCGAGGATATCCTCGCTGCAGCAACGTGCTTTAGCGAAACAGCCTTCTAAAATAAAAGCAGCATTAAGCTACAGCCACGGGCAACAAGTTTCAGAGTGTGTAGCCGTGCGTAGCCGGTTCGTTTTTCATCATTGCAGATACAAACACTCGTTCTCTGTTGTCTGGTCGAACCAATAACCTTGTTTTCCTCTGCAGGGCTGCAAGAACATCTTCTGCAAGCCTTCAATTCTGGCCAGTTTGGGCCTATTGCAGCTTTCATCCTCTAACAAGCAGATGCTGCATATTAATTGCACCAACAAAAGCATATTTAGCAGCCACCAAAGCCCAGTTTAGAAAGGTGGACAACAAAAGTAGGCATTGACCTGATGTTTTTCCTCTCATATCCTGGCTTTGAAAGTAAACTTCAAATAACGAAACCAGCCCAAATGAGTCGAGCAGTATATGTAGGATGATACTTGCATTGATCCAAATCTGGAAACAAGGTCTTTGGAGATCTTTTTCCGTGATGCTATAAAAAGAAGCATGTCTCTCTCTCTGTTCTTATTATGGGATTGTGTGTCACACTGTCTGTCTTTGTCTGAGCAAACAGGATGATTACAAGTGTCCCATTCGAATGTTAATCACCTCTTCAAAGTTTACCTACGTGCTCCGACTGCAGAAACACCCGCGTGTGTAAATATGATCTGCTCCGTGAGCCCGTGTTTGTCACTTGGCTGCAGGATTCCGTGCGTGGCTGGCTGTGCCACCGCGTGTGATCGCTGGAGTTGATTATGGCTCATCTGCCTGCCAGAGCACTCAATCAACAACCACGAAAAAAAAAAAAAAAAAAAAGAGCGAGGAAGAAGAGGCTGTTTATTCGGGTCCCGTAAACACCAGCGGAGACATTCAAACCCTACATTTCTGAGCTCAGCTGCCACTGCTTCCTGTCTTCAGGGCTCTTTCTCCCTCCCTGTCAGCCTTCCTCTCCTCTTCCCCATCTTCCTCGCAATCATGGGTGGGTGGGGGGGTGGGGGTGTGTTTATGATCCGAGCTGGAGACGGCGACCCAGGCCGCCTCGTCCCGCGCCTCCGTCACCTGGCGCGTTTTCCTCCAACCTCCTGTCTGTCTGCCGGAGTAAAATTGGCCAACCCTTTAACATCTCCCCCGGCCCCACCAGACAGCCTCCTCCCTCCTTGGCCCAGCCTGGCTCAACCCGGGCTGCCAGTCCGCCGCGCCGCTCTGCGCTCTGCACGCTCCAGTGCGCTGTCGACTGGTGACAGGCTATTTGGGATTTACCCGCCGCCGCTGTGCCTGTCTCTTCATCTGCAGCCTTTTTTCATGGCAGTAAAAAGCAGTTTCTCCTCCCCCTTATCCCCCCCTCATCCTTCAGCTCAACTCATTCCGCCATCCTCCCACTGCCCCCCCCCACCTCCCTGTTCCCTCCCCTCCCCCGCCATGTCTGCCCCTAATCCCATCCTGCTAAAGACTGTAATTGAGCAGTGCTGCATGCTGGGATTAGGGCCGTTATTTGGGAAATTTGGGTGAGAGTGTGGGCGCCCGACACTCAAATCCACGCAGATGTTTATGGAAATGGACGGGGTGGGGTTGGGTGGGGGTGGTGGGGGGGGTGAGGGCAGGTATTTACAGACAGGTCCGCAACGAGAACTGCTGTCACCCCCGTTCTGACAAGGTCAGTCTCTGGGTCACTGCTGATATCCAACAAGCTGACAGAAAATCCATAAAGCCATAACATTTAAACAATAAAACACGGGCTCCTACAGCCCAATATGACATCAGATCACAGAACAATGATGGACACATCATATTCTCCGTGCAGTGTCCAACATTCCAAATTACATTTAATCAGAGCTGTGAGGCTATTTTAGTGATGGATTACATTAAATGGAGGTGTGTACACATTCAGAGTGCACCCTCGATCCTGAAAGGTCTTAAAGGTCCAGTGAGGAAGAGGTTTGATCATCTATAAGAAATGGTAAAAAAACATGAACAAGCTTTTGCGTATTTGTTCCCTCAGCCTTAAAATAGCTATATAAATATCTGACGTAGGTGCCCCTCCATGAATGTGAGGCAGCTCCACCATGTTTATGGTGAGAGACTTCAAGTTCTTGGTCACTCTTGTGAATTTGAACTTATTAAGATATTAGGATTTAAGGTATTCAAGTCTTGTAATGTTTTTTTTGTCAGCACTAGGTTCTGCCAAATCTCACACGCTTAATCTTCAATTCAGCTTACCTGGGTCTTTGGTAGCGGTTCACTAGTTGCCTTTGTCACATTCAATTTGAGTTTTACCAAAGAGAAAGAAAACTACAGCTTCTCCCTGCAGGTTATTGATGATTTATCTGGCAACCTCAAGTTGATCCCATAGTCAATTAAAGCTAAGGATGGCAAAAGGTGCCCATGATGGTTCATAATGGTTTGACATCTGTGTTGAGAAGTGTTAAGCATGCATCAGCCAGGTTGTCATGTGGCCAGCGTGAGGTGGGATGTGCGTTTAAATTCTTTAGGATTTAAAAGTCTTGCAAACTGCTGCGGAATCATCAAGTTTATTTCCCTGCACTTTGTAAGCTGCTTAACTCCTGTGCCAGCTTAGCATTGCCATATTAACATCACCCAGCGCGACAGCTCTGACAAGCTCCCTTCCTCCACAGTCGCTCCGCGCTCCTACTGGCTGACTGGCACGAGGGGGGGGATAAGCCTTATAAACTGACACACCGCCACATGAAAGTACACGGGAACCCGACTTTTTTTTTTTTTTTCCACCCATACACACCCTTAAATGCATTTTAAGTGGACGTGGTGTCCTGTACTTCACATCTGAGCTTTGCATTTCGATATCAAGTGCTTGTACCAGCGTTAACATTTGCCAAGAGTTTTTTTTTCCCACATTTTTCCTTCAAACGGTAAAAAAAAACCCCAAAAAACATGCATCTGCGGCGGCGTGTGGAGACGTGATGATTGAAAAAGCTTAATGTCATGTTACCAGATGATCAACGCCATTTGCCTGCCCACGTGTCCCTGGCGGAGTTCCCTGTCTCCTCACAGCAGAGTTTCTTCGCCGGTGGAGGTGTCGGGATGTGGAGAAAGGAGGATTATGAAGTTAGCGCTGAGCAAACACACAACAGTTTAATGCATGAGGCGATTAATTAGCGACATGTCATGTAAGTAGTCCGCGGTACATGATCTTGTGTGATGAAACCTTTGACTCATTGACTTTCACTTTCTAACATTAGCTTGTACCCTGCACGCTAGGAATGGTGGGTAATTCTGGGTATCAATATGGTTTGTTTTTGAAAAATGAGGGTAAAAAAAATGGCAGTAATGAACTTCCTGCAACACTTTTTTTTTTCCTAAATATGCCAAAGACAAACATCTGAGACTGTCACATTGAGCCTTCCCCCGAACCATGCGTCAATCTCAGCAGAGCGGAATCAACGAAACGTCAGATTTTGCTTGGGAAGTCCTAAGCCATTCTGCTGCTTAGATGTTCAGATAAAATAAAAAGTGGGTTTGACTGCGCAGCGAGTGTCAGCCTGTGGAATGATGAGGTGAAATACTCTAACAATTCTGCTGTTGTGTTTCTTTTTCCCAACTACGCTGCGAGCAAGGTGCCCAGAGGTGCTTGAAATCCTGGAAAATTAGCTCATTTGTGGAAATTCCAAATCTTAAAAGAAAGGAGAGAGCGTGTTTATATTTTATGTGCAAAAATAATGTGTCATTTTTCAATATTCATAAAAGGGCTTGGGGTACTTTTATGAAAATTCTCTGAATTAACCTTCCACCATTTCTCTAAGTATCCCATTTAGGTCCTTGAATTTTATGTGCAAAGACATGTGGAAACCTTGAGGAAGAATCTTTTTTAATGTTTTATGGTTTTAGCTCGCATGGACTTTTAAATTCAATCTCCTCACTCCTTTTCATGATAATGTGTCTGAGTAATTCTATTCGTCTCCAAAAGTATTTGCAAATATGGGATGAGTCTTAGTTTCTGACAGGTTTGTTTCCTCCCGGCGACTACATTTAACACGTATAAGCCTCTTACTAACACAATGCCAAACAGGATGGACTTTTATTTGTCCTTTAAAAAAACAAAGGTATAATTATTGCGGCTTGAAGGTATTTGTTGGCGGGAAAACATGTCAGCCTGTCAGACTGCGTGGCAATGCACATGATTCAGAAAGTTAAATTATAATTCTATTTATGTCACTCTATATTCCCTCATATTAAAATAAGGGGCTGCGGTTCCTCCAGAGGCCCTCTCGTCTCAAAGCCACTGTTTCATAAACACGTAATGCCATAAAGAGTTCTTTACATTTTCATAATGCCTCCCGCCAGCTTTAAGCCATTGCTGTTGCACATATTTGAGCATAAACTCAAATATTTATGACAGGTTTGGTTTTTATGAGTAATGAAAATAAAACTGTTTTGTGAATTTTTCCACCCTCTGCATGCTGATGGTGTGAGGACTTTCTTAGACAACTCCTTTAATTCATGCTGGAGCATTAACCTTGGTGCATTATCATACAATATTTATGTGATAAAGTTAAACACACACACACACACACACACACACACACACACACACACACACACACACACACACACCGATCCTTTTACTACTATCTTTGTGAGGACTAGATAAGAGAAGAGACAATGTATTACCCAGCCCCCCCGACCCTAAATGTGACCCTAACACCAATTTACACCCAATCCTAACCTCCACCTTCATTTTTGAGCCTCCAAAAGTCCTTTGGAGTTGTGAGGAGCAGCCAAAATGTTCTCACTTCCCAAAAATGTCCTCACTTTGCAAGTAGAAATGCAGACTTTGGTACTCAGGATGTAGCAAGTACAAGAAAACACACCCATGCGCCCGCGCACACACACACAGATACACACACCACACACACACACACACACACACACACACACACACACACACACACACACACACACACACACACACTGTGGGTGGACATTCCAGCACATGTTCCTCCATCTTTGTCTCCCTCCCTGTTCTTTGCCTGCCTTCCTTTCTGACTGAGAGCATATCAGAGGCAGACCACAGGGTGGGGTAGGAGGACACACAACCAGCCATATGTCTTCAATCTGCAACACAGCAGCCATTGGGAGGATGGGAATTCTGCCTCATCTACTGTGTACAAATGGACAGATTGAACTCATTTGCTCTAAAATGTATTGTTTCTTATTTTACTGCCATGAATCATGCAATATTTTATTTAGGTTGCTCTTCAATCGTAAAAAGTGTAGCTTTACATTTATGTGATTTATATTTCCCAGAAAAGATGCATTAAGAGAACAAGAATTAATGGTGCGCATTATGAAACCCATGCATTAATATGTAAGAGCCATTGATATCTGTGTGTTTGTTTTAGCAGCACGCCATTGTGTGGGCAGTGGGCGCTATATAATATCTGCCCCCGAGGCTTGTGTTGTGGGTGAGTAATGGGGGGGCAAATGTAAACAGGGCATTTTTGGTCGCAGTTCAGTCACGGGCTCCTGCCGCTCCGATCTTTTATATTCCAATGATATTTCGGTTCTCCTCAAAAATGACAAATAAAACGTCCTTCCAACAGAGACCGGTAGTGGCACAGACAGTCACACAAAAGCACACAAACCAGACATGAAGACAAACAGTTTCCCCCCCAGGCCAACGTGCCACATTAACGCAATTTAGTGATGACTAAAAGCGAGAAGTCGACAGCGTATTATCAACTAATGGCTTTGGTTTTGCAATCCATCTAACAGCAAACGTGTGCGGCTCATATAAATAGCATTATTAGCTGCAGTGGACCTCCATGCACCCTGACACCGGTTGGATTGATCAATCAACTACGCGTTTTTGTTTCAAACCAAACGACGGCCTTGGGGTCAAAAGGTCAAATTACAACTTCTACTTTTGTGTCGGTGCTCTGGATTCCAGCCGAACTGGCTCTAACTGTCTCTAAATGTGTTATTATCGTGTCCGTCATCCTCCCAGGACATGCGCTCATGGCGGGAGCGAGCAGCACTGGAAGTGTGGAAAAACAGGATTAACAACTCCATCCCCCCACTCATCTACTTCGGCCCTCATGTGTGCATATAAGAGGCCATTTCTATGGTAATGCAATGTTTACATGAACGGGGGAGAGAAAAAAATCTGTCTATTATTACTCATTTTAGCAATAACAGTGCAAATGATGTGGTTTTTCTTCTCACCTGCTCAAGCGGATTCAGCCTCGTTTCCGCCGCAGGCTTTCAGAATTGAGAACAAATTGGTGTTTATGTTCTTGATAAAACACCGCAGATCTGAATCTGGCGAATATGTGCCATGCAGTCTGGTTCCCCTCTCACGAAGCCTGGCCTTGAAGAGCGATTTGTTTTATTTACACGTTGCCATGCACGTACTTTCTGCTTCCATCCCTGTTTTTATAGCAGTAATGTTCACGGGATTCAGCTTCATAGAGCTGGAGAAACAACTGCTAGCATAAAAAAAAATAAAATAATGAAAACTCAGCTCCAGACGTGTAATATACCTGTGGAATCCTAAAAGTTATTTGGTGGTGTCACAGAGAAACATACCGGCAGGGTGCACAGGTTGTATTTATTTTTGTCATGGAAGCTCTTACACACCTGCAGGTAAAAATGTTTTATAGATTTTAATAGTTCAGAGAAGGTTTCTGACATCTAAATAGCTTTTATAATATGGTTTGTTGGTGGTATGACAGTTTCAAGGAAGTGAACATACTGATTTTTTAGCCCTCTGTAGGATTTCGATGAAGTGCGGGGGGGTGCGGGGTTGCGAAGGGGTTTCGAGGTACTCGGCAAAGCAGCTAAAATTGCACCCTGCGTGTTTGCAAAAAGAAGCCGCTCTCTGGGAGTAAATGCAAAGGCAATTTCAAACAAACATTAAAATTGCATGATGCTGCGATCTACATAAACCCGTCCTACCTCGGCTGTGGCACTCCATCCATCATGGCAACCTTTCGGAGCCGGAGCGTTGCAAATAAAACCCGCCTTTTTATGCATTTGGCTAAAGAAATGACAAAACTGGTTAAAACAGGCTTTATACCAGTAATATCTTTATCCAAGAGTTTGAATCTGTAACGAAACCCGAGAAAACAAACTCAATCTGGTAATGTGAGAGTCTCTAGAGCTTAAAAGGAATGACATTTTAAATTTACTCTGCAGAAAAGCGTTGGCAGAGTTACTGTTTGAAGTCTCTGCATGTTGGTTAAACAACCCAGAGGGTTTAACTGGTTTGGCATTGCTCCATATGGAGGGCAGACTGGTGAGTTGGCTGCTGTCACGTCTGGTAATGAAGACATCACTTCCAGCGGGCACGTGTGCTCATGTCATTGGTTGGCATGACGAATAAAACCATTAACCCTCTCATAGCAGCCATTTTGATTGACTCATGAACAGCGAAGGGGGGTCGGAACCGGTTGCTGGCTGTGTGTATACAAACTGACCCCCATCTTTATTGCCGTGACCTTTCTAATCCCCCGTGCAGCTGATCAGAGTTACAATTAAAAAAAAATGGAAATGTCGTGCGAGATAACAGTGGCGTCAGCGTGCGGATCGGGTGACTTGCAGAGCATCTCTGTGACTGCACGCGCATGGGCTGCCTGTGATTCATCAGCAGGTGGCAGCATTTATGTACCGAATAAACACGAGCTGATGTTCTCTGGCTTCCCGCCCTCCGGTCTGTGAAATCCTGCAGCTTAGCAGAGAACTAAGGCGGATCATTTTGTGACATTTTGTGGCAGAAATGCAAAATCTAATTTGTGCAGAGGAGACTTCTAATCAAATGAAAATGGGGGACGTTTAATGTGCATAAAATATTTAATACTTCATTCATAATTTAGAACAACAGATGGGCTTTCTGGCATATGGGGTAGGATAGATGGGAGTTTCTATCAATTTCCCGTGGACACTGTGTGCTTTGTATTATCATAAATTGACAAAAGATTTTGTCTTTATTTACTGTTGAAATTATTTGAAATTTGATTGTATTCTTTTTTCCCCCCCATAAATATACTGACATTTTTAACTTGATGTCGGCCCGTCAACAGTCACACTTTTGTGGCTGTCATTTAATACAACAATTGCGCTGTTTCATTTTTTTTTTTCTCTTGTGCTGGCACAGATGAGCTGTTATTTACGGCTGTGAGTTAAAGTGCGATTGTCAGCAGCGTCGTTGATTGAAGAGCTTTCACAGATCTCAGCGTCAGCGTCGTTAGCTCATTTTTAGCTGCATCCCTAATGACAGCCTGAAAGATGCGCTCGCATTTATTGTCCCTGCTGCACTTGCGGCTGTGTCACCATTACAAGTGCCATTAAGCATGTTGCCAGTTGCTTGCTTGCCCCCCCCCCCTTCCACCAGCAACCATTCCCCCGGTAAATGCGGCACAGGCCTGGATGTGCGTCCGACTGTTTTACCAAAGGAAATTGCACTCAGAAGACTGGCCCCAAATTGGATTTCACTGATGATCATTTGACTTTGTTAAAATATGCCGAAAAGTCTGCTCTGAACGTGCACCAGGACGAGCACACGTATATGTGATCCATGGAGCTGATTGCATTAGGTGCTAGGAGTCGGTCCCTGTGGAGGAGCCACGTGCTCATTGTACCACAGCTGTAGCCGAGATTTAATATTCCTCCACTAGAACCATTATGTTCTTGATGAGCTAAACCCAGTCTTATTCTTCCTCGTGCCTGCGCGACAGGATGGAGAAGTGAGTGAAAAAGTGGTCTGTGGGAGTAAATGTATGCAGTATTCATCTCTTATGAAGTAGACTCACAATTCTGACTGTGCTAATTTCTTTCATGTGTTTGTATCTGAGAAGAAAGAAAGGTCAAAGACCTGTCTGAGGGGCAGATTAGACCCTTTGTTTGAGTCGCCTTACTTCACCAGTGCTGTGGTAAATGTAGAAGAACTGCCAGCTGGTGTCTTTATTGCATATTTGTCCAAGTTCAGATGATCGGGTGCATTTATGTAGTTTCACTGCACAGTTGGTGATGGTTGGCATACACACAAAAAAACACCATGCAGACCCAGGATGAGGATTTTTTTTTTTTGCACAAGGAGCTCCAGTCCAAATTGAAATGATGAAGTGAATAAAAATCATTTTCCTTCCAGTGAAAACTCACTTTAATTTGGCGCACCCTGCGAGATGTGGCACATTCTTCATTTAGGATTAATTCTAGAGTACTTACAGTTGTTTAGGATGTAATGTGTAAGAGGCGCAGCCCTTCCTGACACTCTTTCTGTGTGTAATCTCTCTCTGCATGTGTTGATTTCCATTACTGCCGTCGGTGTTTGACTGACAGCAGCGAGTGGGGGAGCAATTAACACAAACAGCCATTTAAAGGGGACGAAAACATTGTTGAAACAAACATGTCTTTCTGGATATTGATACTTGTTTTGTGTTATCGCTCGACATTTGGCTGAAACACAGAGCGACAGTGCTTGCTGCATGAAATCTCACATCATGCTGCTGGAGACATTATGATTAGCTTTTATCGTCATATAAAGTTTGGGTTTATTGGTTTTAGTCTTTGCCTTTGACAGGAAAATGTACATTTTTATTCCCAGCTTATTTGAATAAAGCCCATTACAGTATAAATACATAAAATAATGACAAACTCATGAAAATACATGTTCTTTTTATTGATTGTGGAAGTGATTCCTACTTTGTTGCCATGGCAACGCCTCATTCTGGCACTCCAGCTCAGGCTATTGAAGATTAATAGCCCATTTGCCACATGTTGGCTCTTTAACCATATGTGCTCGTTGCTGGCACCGGATTTATGTGTTCATATGAGCAACGACTGAGACACCAGTCCTTCATGCCCAGATTAATCTCTCCGCTGACCTGCTTATTTACCATCAGCCACTTATAATTAACCTCCCACAGCTCGGGCGTGCGGAGGAGCTGCTGAAAAAGACTAGCAGGTGTTGTTTCCCCAGTCCAGGATACCAACCAGATGTCCAGCAGGTGACCGCCTGAACCTCTGGACGCAGAGCGAGATCGATCCCTCTAATAACGCCGCAGAATGTTAATGGAGGTGGTGATTCCAAATGTGATTGGACGCCTCAAATAAACAGCAGGCCTAATCTAGGCGAGCGTCTCCCACCGGGTCACTTAGAGTCTGCCTGTTCCAAACACCAGTTGTTCCATCAAAGGTTCATGTCTACAGCCAAGAGCTTTATAACCCCTTTAATAGTTATGTCATTAGCACAGCTGGGCCACAAAATTTGTATTTATGACAAATCTTTAAACTGTTTATTGTAGAATAATCCAACTTGTGTTATAAAAGCTCGAAACACCCGATATCTCATAATGCAGATTACAGTTAGATGGAATGACAAATAGCCTCTGGCTTCCAATCATGAAATATTAGATTGAAAGTGTAAATTGATTATTGAGACATTATACCATTCTCAATATCCACTCTTTGCGCCAGAATCAAATTAAAATGCTTCATTGATATGGCTGAAGCCCCACCTGGATGTTTTGATGACTGCTTGAGGACACAGATGAACTTGTGCTGATTATGAGAGGAAAAAGGCGATAAGGATAAAAACGTGCGGGCCAACCTTTGAAGGGGATCGTCTTTGTCACCCCTCTTTCCCACCGGCGGCGGTTTGAGTAAAGCCATGGCTAATTTCATTAAGATATGGGGGATGGGTTTGGTTCAGCTCCTAGTCGGTCCTGTGTTAGATCATTACAGGTCCTGGAGATGAGATCAGTGTTCGGGATGATAAACGCCGGCTTCTGTGGGCGCCGGCCTGTGATTCAACCACTAAAACCACAAAGCATGAGAGCATCTCTGGTTCAAGCTGTTTTGCGATGTTCTTCCTACCTCACACTGCACTCGGGAGCAGTGAAAGGTGGAAAGGAAACATCTCACATCGTGTTTCTTATCTCCGTCCAGCAGCTGCTCTCTGCTCCCATCTATAGAGAGGAGCTGGAAACACACTGCAGCCGTGCCAGTTTGAAATAAGCCCTGAACAGCCTGAAAATATGAGTCACACCAGCACTGAAGACTCCTATGGAAACTTGGAGGTGGGAGGGAGAGGCGTTTACAACAGCACTGTAATCATGCATTACCTCCCCAGTGCACTCCAACATGCCAGTCAGCTTGTAACATAACCTGCATGCCAGGATATGATAATGCAGTCATCATTTTTATGTTTATCTCACTGTACTAACGATGATAATTACAGGACTGAAGGTTTACATATTCATCTGGAGCTCACAAACACTCTATATGCTACACAATACAAAAAAAAAGAGTCCTGCATAGAAAATTATTCCTGAATGCTACATAACTTAAATCTCATTTAAATTAAAACCTGATTCTGTTTGTGTGTGTATGTATGTGTGTGTGTGTGCACATGCACGTGTATATGCTACTTATTGAGTACCAAAATGCTCATTTTACTAACAAAGTGAGGACATTGTTACATTTTTTTAAAAAAAAAAAGTTGGAATTAGGTTTAGATCAGAGTTAGGGTTAGGGGTGTTTTGGGATGGTTAGGAAGGATTGGTGCAGGGAGATGGATGTGTGCGTGAGTGCTTGTATGTGTGTGTGTGTGTGTGTGGGGGGGGGGGTTGCGTGTGCGTGTGTGAGTGTGTGAGTGTGTGAGAGAGATATAAGCCTGAACAGACAGTGGGTTGGTGGCCTTTGCTATCCCGAGTCAACATGTTAATTAAAGAATTATTAGCACCATTCCTGCATGTAGTCTGTCAGACATCAGTGATTAGAATGAAAAACTGCTCAGACTTTTTTCTTTGTTGTTCTAATCTAACTGAGCCTCTGAAATGTAATTAACTGTGGAATCACCTTGATGAAAAAGAAAAAAAAACAAAAAACAACAAAAGAGAAACAGAACAGAAATCTCATATCAGGAATTCTCGTAAACATCTTTGCTTGCCATTCACAAAATAGATCCCCTCATCCTCACACAGGACAGTCTTACTGGAATTGCGATTTCTGAACTGAGTTATTTGGTTAAACTGCGTAATCTCACTTTTGCACATTTAGACACTAAATGTTGGATGTTGGCCATGCTGGGCAGCTACTGGTACATGGCTGGCTCAGTCTGTGTGAGTTATGGACCATACGCCTCCCCGGGCTTTTCATCTTTCATGGGTTACACTTTTTCATTTCTGAAACCAAAGCAAATTGAAAGAAGCATAACCAGACATGGAACTTGTTTTTTTTTTTTTTTTTTTGTCAAAAGTTCCATGTCTGCTTATGATGGAGATGGTTGTGAGATTGGAAATAAAGTGAATATCAAACAGATGCCACAGTTTGATTCTGTAACATCCCAGATGTGTCGTATAGCCACCTCTGCAGCACCCCCGGTCCAGCTGTGCTGATCCTGTGAGCTGATAGTGGGAGGTCTGATGCCGCTGACATAATTATGTGTCAGTAATAGACTGTACATTTCAGTAAACAGCACACTTGGACACACACAGATCTGTGGTTTCCGTGTCAATTAGGTACATTTTCCATCACAGAAAAGTCCAGTTGTGGGTGTGTCAGTGCATGAGTTTCCTCTAATTAAACATTATTCTAAGCATAATGTTTAATTAATCTCAATAGATGTGGCAGGATCACAGCTGTTGGATTCTTCCCAGCACATCTGTTTCTTTAGGAAAAAGTAATACTATACGTTTAGTAAAATAAAATATATTCAAACAGGCAACAGGTTTGTCAGATTAGGACGTTGAAGGCTCATTCATGATCATATACTTTTTACACAGCAGCAGCAAATATTTGCAATAAAAGGAACAAAAAGGCATGTGGAATGGATGTATGGAATGGATGTATTTGTATATATATTGCCTGCTTCATTGTTGTTAATGAAGCTGTGGGATTTGGCCTCAATAAGCTGGCTTTATTGTTATATTATGTTTGGAGTTCGTGTGCCGGAGGTTATTCAAACAAACCCCCTCAGAGCAAACACGGGCCTCTGTTGTCTGTTTACCAGAGTTAATGCGGTGTTATTTAGTGTCACAGGCCCACAGGGAGCCCGCTGTGCGCACGCTGCATATTCATTTGGGAGCGACACCTGAGACTCTGGAGCTCCTCACGGAGCACATCCTCATCCTTCATTAGAGTTGTGATGGAGACACCAATTGACTGTAAAGCTTGAATTAAATGGCACTTTCACTGTTTACTTTCTTTTGTGGTTACAAAAAAAATTACAAAAAAGATTTATTTATATATATATATATATATATATATGTATATATATATATATATAGATATATATATATATATATATATATATATATATATATATATATATATATATATATATATAGATATATATATAGATATAGATAGATAGATGTGTGTGTGTAGGATTAATCAAACTAAATCATGACATTATGATAAAATGTGCACAAGTATGTGAAGGATGTTGCACAACAGTGTGTTATTGTGCAAAACATTGATTATAACAATGTCAATTCTGCAGCATCCACACTTTCGGCTCCCTTCATCTCTCCATTGTGTGAGATATAATGAAGGCATTGAGTGCTTCATGAAATCCATTTCCCTCCAGATCAATCTGGTCTAATGTCATCTGTCTCATTCACATCTAACTGTCTCTGACTGTATTAATAATTGCGCCGGCTATATTGATTCCTATTGACCATCGGGGCGGCCCGTGCGAAACACTGTAACATTCGAGCGGCCTGACCCTAAATCAAGTGACATCTCATTAGAGCAGACAGCACCTCTCAAAAGCAAATCTTTCTGGCTTTAGAAATGGAAATTGGAAATTGGCTGTAATAAGAACAAGAACATCTGACGTGCCAAGAAGAAGACGAACACATGATGTTCTCATCAATGTTCCGAAAACGTTAGTGATTTGTTCTTCACTTACCAGAAGATGGAGTAATTACTTTGTTTACTATCTCTACCTTTTTCCATATAAAGAAAACAGCGAAATTTGCTATTTTGAACACACTCCCTGTTTTCACTTCAGCTTCATTCTGTTAAAAATCTTGCTTTATTCTGTTATAAACAGGTAATGGACAAAATGTAACACTTCATATCAAATGAAATATCTTTTGCTCTTGTTGGCGTGTGTGAGTGCCAATTATTGACTTCCAAACCTTCCTTTTCTCTCTCTCTATTTGTTTTTTCTTTCCTCCTATTGACCTTACCCCAACCAGGTAGGTGGTCAAACTCAATTTCAAACCTCACTTACGTTACCAGTACTGTGGTACTGCTCCAGTGGTACTGTTGATCTGGACAGTGTAACAAAGCTGCAGAGACTCGTGCAATAATCAATTGATCAAACATGAAACCGAAATGGGGTCAGGACCTGCGGTTGTGGGGGCTGATTTCTCACTTCTCGGTTTAATGGCTCGCTGCCGACTAGCCGCCACACACATTTAAAATATCACTGCACAATAAAGGTGCAGAATGTTTCATTCATATCGTTCTCTGGGCGAATATTCTCTCCATCGTCAGGAACCGTCCGTTTAAAGTTAATTGTGCTGACGTCAACACGGAATAAACTTAAGCACCAAACACAAGTTGAAGCCACGTCAAACCAATATTTGATCTAAATGAGCAGAGCGGCTTTTCCTTTTCCGTCTTTTTCCTTATGGTGAAGTCGCAGCTAATATGAAGGCTAATCCTCAGCAGGATCTGCCACTAAATGAGCACTTTATGATTCAGAGCTGCATTCTCATTCCCGTGCTGCATTCAGTAATGAGGCGGTAATGAAATTTGGGGAGGTGGATGTTGGGTAATATGGCTAAGCAATGCACCTGGCGTATGCTCACTTGCTTGTCGGGCCCAGGGCTCTGAAAAAAAAACCCCTTCCGTGGTTTTAATATCGCCACAGCAGCTAGCATTTGTGCTTCTGTGCTCACATGGAACAGCATTGATCAAAGTCAGTTTTTTTCCCCATGTCTCAACTAATGTTGCATATTACATGTTACATATGTAATAGTTCAGTCTAATTAGATAAATAACTGGTATAATTTCTTTAATAAGTGTCTTTAATTAAACAAAATGGCCTTTTGTTGCCCTCTCCCACCTTCCCTTTCTGCTGTAGTTCCTCCGTGAGGGTGTTCTGCTGAAAGTGGCAAAATAGGAGCACTCAATTTCCGGTTTAATAGTCATTAGATTTGCAACAGAGTGGCAGTTTTATGTATCCGGGAAGCTTCTTTTGGTTAGTATGTTCAAGCTTGTAAATTTCTTTGTGACTCTTCAAATTTAAAGCGTCAATTACACGCTCGAGTCGAGATCCGTGATAAATCTGCGGGGACGTCGGCAGGCATCGACTGAAATTACTGCGGGCTGGAGCGTCCACGAGCTGGAACGCACCCTGTTGTCAGCATGTAAATGCACTTGTATTCGTGCAACTATGTGTTTTCATGATTGATTAAGTGTAAAATAGAAATGTGCACACTCAGACAGTTTGTCCTCGGCACTAATTAAAGCGTTTGACGCAGTTTCGCCAGTTTGATAGCATGTGGGTCTTTATGTTAAACATTGTTTTAGTAAACAAGCCATCAGATTTAAAACATTTTTTTTTTTGTAATGAATCTCTTGGTTTACATGTATAGCTTGTTCTTGCTGCAGAGGTCAAGTCAATACACATGTAGCTGCTGCAGCCTGTGCAATAACAACAGAGGCTGATTTCACTCAGTGCAGAGTCAAGCCCTCCTAATCCACTGCGTGTTTGCCTGCCTCATTCGTGCAGAGCCTCAGCAGCAGCAGCATCAGCCGCAGCATCAGCCGCAGCAGCAGCAGCTACATCTTACCAGTTCACCACAGGGCCGAATAAAGGCCACGTCCACCTGAGAGGAAAAGGAGCCCCTGTAATGAGCAGTTTGAGCAGACTGGATGAAAGGAACGCAGCAGAGACCAGAGACGGGAGAGAAGAGCCCGGTCGACCCCGGGGATCGCGCTCTGCCAAGGCCCCTCGGGGTTTCAGATCACAACCAATCGCAGGAGCCCCGGCCTACAGAGTGTGTTCTGAGCAGAGCCATTCACAGCCCCGCTGCTACCCTCCTACAGCAGCACATCTTCACATCTACAGGGATGCTTTATTAAGGAGAATTAGAGCCTGGACTTGGACTGCCCCAGGTGATAATAGCGTTAAAATCGACCTTGTGTCATTGTCATATCTTCAGACTCTACCTTACTTTTACTGTACTGCAGTAAAAAAAAAGTATTTTTACTTTGACTCTTTTAATATGCAACACGCTGCCAAAGCATGAGCCTCTGTAGCCTCCAACAGCTTTCTGTGAAGCTCATTTAAATGGAAATTGTACAATTATAACCCCTGTGAAACTCTAACACTGTGATGAGCGAACTGAGACCTGTTTTATGTCTAACTTGCATTTGTGGTAATGCAATTATGGATGGTGACACTGTGTGTGTGTGTGTGTGTGTGTGTGTGTGTATGTGTGTCAGGGGGGCTTTGTGTGTATGTGTGTGTTGCATGTGTGTTTTGCTTATATATTCACTGTGGTGAAGATAACCGTAGCTATCCTTTTTTTTATTTATTTTTGCCACTAGGGCTGCACACAGGGGGTAACCAGTCATTTTTTACCTGCCTGGCTTCCACGTTTAACTCCTGCTGGTGCAATGGCTTCACTGCTCGTGACCACCTGCTAAGTACCTGGAATACACGATTCTCTCCTCAGACTGGAAAATTTCTGCATACCATATTATTGTATTGCCTCCATGCTGGCGGTCGTGTACACATGATGGGAAATGTTTTTTTTCTATTCAAAGCACCCAGAGCATCTCTGAGCCAAATTTTGCATCTTTGCACTCATCTGCAACGGGCGCATCATGACTTTGTAGCGAATAGAGACAATTAAGCTGCTGGGGTGTGAAAAACTGTGACTGTCCGATTCAAATAGCTTTGAAGACCCACGTTTTTCCCAGCATGACTACATCTGAGAAGTGTTCACATAAATACAAGGCTCTTCAACTGGAAGGATTAACAGTGTGGAGAAGGGAGGTTTTCCAAAGAGGATGGGAGTGGAAAGGGGTTTTTTCCGTTTTTTCGGTGGGGTGTTTAAAGCAGCTGTTTGAAGACCATATAACCTCCATGATGTAGGATCTGTGTACTTGATAATGATGACCCTGGATCCCATTACTCCAGCACCAGGGAGTCCACATTCATGCCCTGCAATTAAGAAGCAGTATTCCAGGCTGTAATGAGAGGCCTTCTAGTCTGGGAAGCTTTGGATCACCACGTGACACAGGAAGTCACCTCCATCTCCATCTCCAGAACACACAACAAACAGACTGACATCAGTGTGACTTCTACAGCTTCCCACCCACGAACATACAGTCAACACAAACACCAGCCGTCAGGCTGCAAATTACAAAATGTGGCTGCATTGGTATTTATATATTAAAATAATATTTGGGGATCACTAAGGCAACCATCATCTTTGTGCCATACATGAAAAATAATAACAATAATCATACTGATCAGCTTCCTCCCATGATCTGACTGAAGGACATTCACTATGCTGAATTTTACGTCCAGTTGAATTTGTTACCTTTTTCGCCCATTTTTGACAGTTCTGAATGTGGCAATTCTGCGTTGCTCCCCACAGACACAACAAATAAAATGCGGGAGGTTTACCGCTGGGCTGCTTAGACTGAATTAACGCCACCTTCTTCATAATTGGGCCAGGATAGCTTTCAGCTCAATACATCCAACCGCCTTATGCACGCAGATCCACACAGGTCCCTGGCCTCCTGCTGCTGTAATTCACATCAGGATTAGATTCTCCCCCTGTGCTCCCTCCATTTTTATTCCTATTTTTTTTTTTATACATATATATATGAAGCTCCATCGAGGTGTAGGCTGCATCCCCTCTGTTGATAATAGAGTTTATTAAAAAAAAACGCCACGGTGAGTCTGTTGGAATAGAGGTCATATAGGAGACTCTAACCCATATCATCTATAATTCATTGTCAGAATATGCTCTTCTTAGTGGGATTAAAGTTTAATAACTTGACAGGCTCTGTAAATACCCCTTTGTATAGACTTGGAGTCTTGCCTTGTGTACAGACCAGTGCTGGAGCTAGATCTTGTGTCTAGAAGGTACGGGGAGTATCTGTTTGCAGAGTGGAGATGCTGTAAGTCCAGGTTAAGCCCTGAGATCCAACCGTCAGCAGACATAAAGACAAGCTCCTGCTGAAATGTGTTTTCCTGCAGATAAGGTCCAACCCAGAATGAGGCCATGGATGAGATGTGGCCTCTATCTGCTCCAGTTCTTATTGTGTGGACGAGCGATTAGTTTGGGGGGAAATGTAATACCTCAGCGCAGCAGTTCTGCCATGCATGTATCTTCTCTGGTAACTAGGGTGAGGTTAGCCAAGGTTGAAGACACCCCTGCAGCTGCCGGTCTGCAGTCATGCAAACTGCAAAACATGCTTTTAGGTTTTTGTAGCTTGTAAATGTTCTCATGAATCTGGTTTAGAAGCCGGATGCCCAATTGTCTTTGGCTGGCCCCGTCATCATTATTAAGTCTGCCTTGTTTATGGCCACATTTAGCCTACGATCTAGGTGGGGTCACGGAAAGTAAACAGCCTCCACTCAGCCATTCTTCAAGTCTTTCTTTTAAATAGCAGCTCTGCCTTAGCGCTGAATGTCTCTCTTCCGCAGTGCAGTGGTGCTTTGTCATCAATAAGTGAGTTAAGTGCAACATACTTGCGATGTATTCAGGGATGGTAGAGAACGTACGTCTTCTGATCAGGAGGGCTTGAGCATCTGATTCTGGAGCAGCAGTGTGCTCACATTCCTGCACCAGTTGGTGTCTGACAGCTCAGGCTCCGAATCGGGTTCCGTTGGATGCTTTTATTGGCACCAGACCAACCAATTAACCTCCACGAAAGCCAGTCGGGATTATTCAAAATCCTTTTTGTCACATTTAGACCCCCTGTGGTTTCTATCAGGGAACTCTGTTGATTACTGCACTTGAGTGAGTGTGTGTGTGCAGTTCCGCTACTCCTGTGGCCGAGGCACGGCCCAGTAATTTTATCTGCTCTTTAATACAGCCTGAACTCCCCAAACTACCACGAGCATGTAAATGTATTTATGCCGTTTCCCCTTCGATGGGCCTCTCGTTCTCGGGTTTACGGCCTGCATTACGACCTAATTGCTTTGATTCGTATCCCGCTTGTAAAGCCAAACCCAACCTGCAGTTGTGCTCTTCAGACCATGATCCAAGTTCAGAAGAAAACAACATCTCTCCCTCCCCGAGCCTCTGTTTTAGTGCCGTGGCCGGGCGAGTGGGAAGGAGCACTTTACAGTCATCATCAAACACATTTCCTCCTTTATTCTCTATCCTGACTGTTCCCGTGCACGTGTTGTGCAGTTCTTGAGGTGGTCTTCTTATATCATAACATAAAATAGCTGCAGAATTCTCTTGGGAACTGATCTCTTGACAGAAAAATAGATTACAGATGGTGTGTTTGTGTGCTGTGCTGAGCAACACTACACGATGGTATGAACTTGGTGCTTGTATCACTGCTATGCAGTTGGAATTCCAGTCACTGAAAAAGGAAAGATTAAAGTGAACTTGACACAGAGCAGATCAGACCATCTGTGCCAGATCTGTGTCAGTGGGAAGTTTTGAAAAGGTCATATTGGGACTTTTGTTGTTTTTAAACTCTCTAATCACTAATGATTTGAAATTAGAGGAAACAGAAGGGGTTAAATCAGGATTAAAGAGTTAAACTGATGTGTTTATCTCCAGATGTACAAATTGTCATCTGTGCTGAACCCACATTTAACTTTTAATAAGAGGAGCTTTGCCATAGCCTTGACAATATTTCAGAATTTATGTCCTCCATTATATAAAGAAAAACAACACAGTGTTTCTAAGACCTTCAACAGACCATGTATCTGGTTTGGAGTCCTTTACTTTTCAGGGAAGCTAAATGTGACACAGAGTTCATGGCACTCGTAGTTCACAGCACCCATTAAAGGAGATTCAGTAGTCTTTTAAAATGTTCTTTGTGTGGGCTGCATCTCTGACAGGAACAGTTGCTTGGGTTAAATAGCATACCATGTTTTATTTTTGGCTCCTGGCATGGATGTATAAGTTGATTTTCCACCCTCTCGTCAATCAGGTGTGTCATAAGAATGTTCTGTAATTAATGTTAACATGTTGTGGAAAATGGAAAAAGCCCCAGCATGTATACATGAAATACCAGCCTCCTCTTTAGCAAGCGTCACAGAGGCAGCAGGCAGCAGGCAGCAGTTTCTCACATAGGCTCCAAAATATCCAGTTTATTTCCAAAATAAACCTGTTAAAACCTGCATTCTGCCCCTTTGTAAGTAAACATGTAGCTGTCCCTTCCATGTCTGATTTGAATTGGGACACTTTTTTTTAATTGTTGAACCAAAATAACATTCCTCCATCGAGGCACATTTAACCATCTGTGAAATTGCAAAATGACTCTCAGAGCATGAACCCCCACCCCTCACCTACAGCCCTGCTCAGATGTTTCTTATTATTGACTATTATTAGTATTAAAGTCCATAATCACACTTTTCAGAGAAATATGTACCACATCACACGATTACATCCCCGCTGCCCCCATCACAATGGCGATAATGTCACTTTTTAGTGCTTGATTATATCCTTAGGACAGATCAGACAGTAACCACCTTCCTGCTGCAAACTAATCAGCTCCAAAAAATTACTTATTGATCCCAGGCAACACCAAGAAGGGGATTTATTGGCGGGGTCAGTGGGAGGGCCCCTTGCTGCCTGATTGCCAGCCAGCGTTTGTGAATCATGTCAGCATACACACACACACACACACACACACACACACACACACACACACACACACACACACTCACGCTGTGCCTTTTAATTGTTTTCCAAAATAAATCGATGGCAGCCAAAATATGTCCTCCTTCCAGGCTTTTGCATCCCAAAAACTTTTATGTATCCATGATGGAAACTGAGTCTGGTTCAGTAAGTAAATGCATAAATGGGAAATAGATTTTTGTCTATTTATAAATATATATATATATACTGCATTAGGTGCATGACATTGACTATAAAAAGTAATAGGCAGGAAATAGGTTCTCCAACACTGCTTGCAGCGTAATTCTGTAAAATTTGTTCAAACCTTGTGATTTTTTTCCAGTTTTTCCTCCGTTACCCTGTCTACATTACCAGAGTGATTAATATAATTTGATGTAAGTTGCAATGAGCCAATATTTATATACATTAGTGATAATTATTTCATTTTTAATTCCAGTTCCATCCTCAAGGACACAGTGCCAAAATTTTCCCAGCAGCGATTGCCTGGCATGGCAGCTCTCATTCCAGACAACATTGATCGGATCTTTTTAGAGATGAATGGATTAATTACAGGCAGTGAGAGGAGACGAAATACAGCCTGGCGTGGGGACGAATCAAATGGAGGGCCGGATTGAGAAAGCCATTAAGGCAAATTGAGGGCATTAATGACTGTAACATTGCCAGGGGGCCCCAGTGGCCCATCCTTCTCCCTGGCACCGTGGCTGTGTAATGGCTTCCTCGGCTGCTCTTTTCAGGCATTGGTGGAGGCGCTGCAGTTTAGCTGACAAGTTGTTCTTTTCCACACCCCCCGAGACTTTACGAGGTCTCGAACAGACTGCTGTTCCAAAACCACAAGAACCACCTGCGTCGCATCAGATACACACGATGGCTGAGGCACACCGGAGACGCTGTAAACACCAATGTTTGCTTTTGTTTTTCTGGAAAAAAAGGGTACAAATGCTACACTTCAAAAGGGATACATGAATAATCGGTGGATGGTGAACACATATTTTTTATTTAACGTTGTTAATGAAAGTATAATAAAAAACAATATGTTGACATTCATGACTTCAGTGGGTAAAACACTGCTGCATAAACAACTAGTTTATATTAGTTACAATTTGAGAGTGAATATTTAAAATCCATTTGACTACAGATTTGCGAAACGACCTCTTAAACTAGCGAGATAAAACGTGGATAATCATAAATCTGTCCATCAGCACAACAACAGAACTCTTTATGTGTTAGCATACACCCTGCACATTTGCGAAGAGCAGAAAATGATATAAACCACCCAGAACATGTCTAAATAATCAAAATTAGACCCTTAAAGAGCTGTTTTATATTTAACACGATTGAATTGCAGTTAGACTAAAAATTAGAGACAAAAATCAAAAGTGATGAAAATATGGACCAAAGGTCAATCAAAGAAATGCAGTTTTAGTAATAATGATACTGATAATTGCTGCTTTCCTATTTTCCTACTTTAGCCCTCTCAGTGTCCAGGCTGTTTAAATCTAATCATGGTGAACACATTTCCCCGCTCACACAGCCCCCAGCTGAACGTAACAAGTCATAAAAGCCCAATATTTCAGCCATATTGATTCCTCTGGTAAAATTGGTTTGAGCTATGAATGTTGTGCACCCGTGTACTCTCAAATGTTTTGCAGCCGCGGGTGGGGGGTGGGGGTGGGGGGGGGGTGACCTTGAATGTGTTTTCCTCCCTCTCACTTTTATATCACTTTTTCTCATTTGGCCTTTGAGCGCTGCTTTCGCGGTCTTCTTGATGTCCTCGTGCGCTGACCTTTGACATCGTGCCTCTCTTTGCCTAAATGAAGCACTACATTCGCAGCTCCTTAAAAGAGAACTGGTTGGATTTACAGGCAGTGTCGAAAGGACACCAAACTGTTCTCTGTTCTCCACTTCAGCCATTCAGCCCATTTTTTCTTCTCCATGATGGAAAGCCAACTGTGCACATTTGAGAGTGGATATAATGTCTGCATGTAGGTTATGCTGTCCCTTCAATTCCGATAAACATGGAACCTTTAAACCAGAACCGGGAAATGGTTAACGACAAAGAACACACTCTACTTTATGTAGTGGATGCAGCACAACTGGCTTTTTTAATGCCAATTTTATGAGCTTCTGTGGTTTTCATGATGTTTGGCAGGTAAATCTGTTCAAAATGTAATTAGATTAAAGAGTCGGGCCCATTGCTGCTTGGCAACAGTCCTTCAGAGTGACGCAAAATGTTCGAGACCCAAACTGAGTAGAGACTGATGGAAGTAGGAAATTGCATGCCAGGACCATCAGCAGCGGGGCCATTGTGTTGAAATTCTGCAGCTGCCTCCCAAAAAAATAAGGTTCCACCTGACGGAAACAAATTGGCTGCAGGAGTCAGTGGTGAGTGTGAGTCTCTAAAGGCAAACCCGGCTTCTAAATGGCTCAATTTAGCTTTTGTGGAAGCCGAGAACTCGGGCTGGTCATCGGCCCACGACCAGCCGCGGTGAAAATCAATAGGTAGTTTCAGAACAAGGGGCCTTATTAAAACGGGAGCTTTTTCTCTGCCATGGTTGGACCACACTGTCCAGTAGAAATCTTTAAGCTCTGCTCAAACTGCTTGCCATGTTCAAATGATAGCGATCCCTTTTGACCCACACATTGTCTCCTGTATCTTTGTTTGATGGTGGAGATAGTGGAAGGGCCACTCCAATCTACTGCAACTGGAGGAGATGTTTCCAGTTTATAGTAGGCTGTGTGGTAGAAATGGTCACGGTAGATATCAAGTAAATAGAGAATGAAAAGAACTGATAGAGATCACTTTACAGCTCCAAATGTTTGTTTTGTAACTCGTCTAACAAATTGCCTCCTTTTCTCTGACACCATTTCATTAAAAATCTTACCTATCACCTCCGTCGTCACTGGAAAGGTAAGCTCCTGACACGTTTGGAACAGAGATGACCTTTTCAGTTTTATGTGTTGGGCCATAATAGCCTGCTGTAAAGTCTCAAGGCCAGCAGCTCTGCACAGCAGCATTGTAAAACCGGAATAATGTTGTTGACCCAAGGCCTCGTGCCCACACACTCCATCGGTGTGTGTGTGTGTGTGTGTGTGTGTGTGTGTGTTTTAGGAGCGACAAATTATGTTTGACTGATTTTACCAACCCCGTTCTTTCTTCTGAGACACGGACGGGTCGCCAGTGCGTCAGAGTGCAAACACACCAATAACACACCCGCACCTGGGGGACAGTTTAGTCTGTGGTCAAACTAGAGGGCATATGTTTTAGACCTGGAATCCTCTTGGTCTGACTGATTGTGTAACCCATACAAACAGCACAACAGGAAAGGGAGTCAACCCTCACTTCAGGAGGTTATTAATAACTCCACTGGGGTGAAATGCTTTTTTTTTCTTCTTCATGACACCCCGCACTACTGATTTCCTTCTTATAATTTAGTTAGTTCTGAGTTCGTGCTGAACTCCATTAACAGAACCTGTGAAGGAATGTCAGCTCAGTAATGGAAAAGCTGGCATACAAACAGTAAAATTGCTCCCCTGTGTCAGAGGAAATTCTCAACAACTCAAATAAAGTATTCAGGGAGAAAATGATTAAGACTGTGTATCACATGCATGTACATGTATTGTCACATTTATTGTTTAGGGGGATTTAAGGGGTGGTTTGTTGAGCAAAGTGGTAAGAAAAGTCATAAAAAAAGCAATTTGACATGAAAAATCAACTATTTCTGTACATCTAACAATACTGTAAATATAGAAATATGGCAGAAGATTGGTTTCAGTCACTGTCGTACACAAGGATGAACGTTTGAGGCATTTTTACTTGAATAAACAATAGTTACTCCCTTTGTTGTTGGAGCTTAGAACTGCAGAAAAGGCTATTTTTGTGGGATGACAGTACGGTTCAGCGTGAGCTGAAAGAAAGCCAAATTAGACAACAAAGGCACCAGAAAAAACTGTAATTTAGAGCTGCGTTGATGCAGATTATGAATGTGCAGAAAATTCTTTTTGATGACTGCTGAAAACTTTGATGTTTAACCAGCTTTAGCTAAATGCGCAATGCGTGGCGCTTTGGTAAAAAATAACATTGTTGTTGGATGTTCGATTTGAGCGGACGCACACTCTCGCTAAGCTTCCCATTGTTTGGCCTCATTCTATCATTTTCCGCTGCGCTCAGCCTTGCGAGCAAATTAGAAGAAAACACAGATTTGCCTCTTCTTTCTGCCATTCTAGCATGTAAATGAGGAGTTTGATTAATGTTCACTTTTTTCCAATTAGGCGTCCTGCGTGCTGGAATCCTGTTCCTAGTCAGTGTGCACAGTATATCACAGGCAGACGTGCTAAAAGTGCTTAAAATGGACAAAAAGCATATGAAAAGTGAAAAATTAATTAAAGAGCTGTATAACAAAAGTATCACATGGCAGCTTTTTGTTGCAATTGATGACTTCTCAGGATTTATTGGCTGCAGAAATACGCGGCGTCGTGCAAAAACCCGGCTCCTTCGGTGCTCGCCCCAGCACCATAATGGCTCTGCTGGGACGGCGTGAAAGTGCTTCTTCAGCTCTCATTAATGGAGCAAATTGAACAGGTCTCCCGGCCTTACCTCTGTAATGAGGGCTCCCCCTCAGCCCCCACCGCGGCCAGCGCCCTGCGCGCCATTGTCCGCCTCCAGCCGGGGTCAAAGCGGCTCGGCAGTAATTGTATCCCTCTGACCCTCCTTTAGGTTTCATTTTGTCACAGGGAACTGCGTGTTTTGTTTTGTTTTTTTTTTTTTTCTTTATCGGGCACGGGCCATCCCTGAGGTTGTAAAAACTGCGGTGCCCCCGCTTCCCCCACATTGGGACAGGGGTGCTGCCTGACTGTCTGCCAGTGATCAATATGCCACTGTCGTTAACTGAATTTGTTGCTGGGGCGCTTGCTTATGAGGCAGCAATTAGAGTGTGAAGTGGCAAGGCCAGGCTACGAGGCAGCAGCGAGGCGAGGCGAGGCCCTGGGGCTGTCCGTGCGTGTGTGTGTGTGTGTGTGTGAGAGTGTGTGTGTGTAAATGTCAGGGGCACAAGCCCAGGTTTCATTAAGGCCTGAGGACACCCTAGCAATCTATACTGTCTGTGTAATTCATTTGGCCAAAGGGGGGGTTGAATTATTTGCGCGAGAAGGGCCAGCAAACACGGTGAGGGGCCACAGGTTAGCGTTAGCTGTGAAAACTTGCTGGCTGTGAAATCCACTTACACCCTGTGGAATCCACTTACATGCCTCCATTGTTTCATTACTCGATCAGTGGTTTGAGGGGAGCTTAGCCCGAATGATACAGTTGAGCTGCCGCCGCTCGCCGTCTGAGAACTGTCATTTGCAAGTGAAATTGATCTCTCCTTTGACGCCCCCGGCCGCTATTTGGAGGCATTTGTTGCATCCCTGCCACTAGATGTGTCTGAATATTTCCAGAACAAAACGGGCTCCTGGAATGCGCGGCTGTCGCTCAGCCCAGGTGTGCGCCGCAGAGGCATTTGTGGCATTAGAGGTGACCCCTTCAGTTCCCCCTCCGAAAGGTCGTGGTATGACAGGGGTTGCCCTAATGTGCCGTTTGGGACTGATGCGGGCTTTAAATCACTTTCTATTTGTGGGAAGGGGGGGGATAATCTATTTTGTGGCTCTTCCACTGCCTTCAATTGATTCGATAGCACTCCACATTCAAGGGCGGAGCTTTAAGTGAATACCCTTCAGTCATATAGACAATGTGTGTTAGTCCATTCAGGACATGGACAGTCCCACACAAGTCCATCAATTAGAGGCCATCAATCCACTGATTAGTCATTTTAAAATTATACTTTTTCTAATTATACTTGATTAAATTGATGTTATTTGTCCTACACAGCGATGCAATGACGTTTAAACACGTCACGCATTACTTTCAGGCACAGGGCTAAAGGTAGCAAATCAGGCTAATGGGATGAAGGTTCTTCCAGACGTGTCTGAAGGAGAGAACCAAAGGGAGTGGGAGGCGAAGCATAAAACATCCGAGGTTCCGTCAGTTCTCCAAAACTGAAACGCTGATGAATTTAGTGACGGATGTCTGAGGGTCGCAGTTGTTTGGTAACAAAGGTCAGACCTTGTTTTCCATTACTGATTACTGAAGGGAGGACAGAGCAGAGGCGTACTTGGACAACACAATGACGGGTTACTGAATGATACGTGGTATTTACCGAGAAAGGCGGAGACGGAATGATTGTCCTTGTGAATGTTGCAAGGGTAATGTGGATTTTTAGACTTGTTCTCTGCGGAATAAAGAAGCCACCCTAGCTTTTGTTTTGCTGTGTTTGCCAAAAGTGTTAACTATACAACAGTCCATTTCGGCGGTGCTTAAATATCTCAAGCGTGGGTTTAGTCAGTAATAAACTCCTTTGCTCAGTTCATTATTAATGTGACCACACATCTCCCACGTTTAAAAGCTGCGTGCATGCAGTCTGGTAAAAGTCTGATTCCTCCCTTCTAACAATAAATTCCAGGCGCCTTGATTAAAGATGCTCACACTTAAGTGTCCGGGAGACTTTGAGAGTCTCTCTTAATGTCAAGGAAAGGCATTACTGTGGAAAAATGATACCAGTGTCTTCAGTAAATTTTGTAGTTTGGCTCTTGACTGGATAAATTTTAGATGTCCATGCAGGAGTCTGCTTATTCTCTATCGTGTGACCACAGGAAGAACCCGCTCATAGCCTTGAGAATAATGTTCATGAGTGTGAGGGGGAGTAGAGAGAGGAAGAACATTGTCTTAAGCGATAAGGAGGTTACTGAGGTACTTGAGAAGCTCGCGTCCTCCCTCCCTTTGGCTCCCTCCCTTCTGACTCGTCACAGCTCAAGTATTTACTTCTCACTCATTAGAGGCTGCTGCCCATCGTTGACTCCAGCAAAGTGTTTACTCTGCCCTGTCATGATAATCACTAGCATCCTGTTATCAAGGTCTGCTCTAGGTGTGGGGGGGTGACTGTTGAGATAAGTGTTCACGGCTCTAGAAAAAGGAGGATGTGTTCTGGAAAGCAAAAGAAAAAACAAAAGCAAAAAAAAGCAGGTACACTAATAACCTTGAGGGTTCATTAAGTGAGGGAACTGTAGACAGAAGTAGAAAGACTAAATATTCAAGTGGGAAAAAAGGTAAAAAGAAAAATGAGGGTGAGGAGGGGGACCACTTTGGCTTTGTGTGCTGTGATTCATTAAAAAGCCTGTGGAGGAGAAGGCCTTCAGAGTTGTGGCACACAGACACGATGACAAACAGGAAGTGGGTCTGAAGGCTGGATGTCATAGTATCTTCACTGTCAGCTAACCTTTGTCTCTGGATTTTGTTTAGAATGTAAAACAGTGACAACATGAGTGGAGCAAATGTCAAAAATGTCAGGTTGGTGTACACCAGTGGTATGTTAGACCTGATTAGTATTATTTGTGATGATATGTCTCTGTAACTGTGATCAAAATGGTGAAAGAAAAGCATTTGAGGCCAAAGACCTTCAAAATAAAACAGGAGATGACCACAAATTAAATATATAGCATTGATAAACTCAAGCAGCAAAAACGTTTCCTCCAAGTGCTTTGGAGTTTCGTCTGCATGAATTTAAGACCGAGAAATGTCAGACCTGAACTCACCATGAAAAAGCAGAACTTCCTACGCAGTAATCTGCCGTTTTGCAACATTTGATATGGCACCCGTATCTCACGTCCTGTGCACTCAGAGGAGGACGGGCTGTGCATTCCGACCAGCTTCTTTGTACTGCTGATGGAAGCCTCTCTCCAGTCTGGGCTCAGGTGTCGTCTCCCTCGCGGCTTCTCGTTCAGTCCACCCTTGTCCTCTGTGAGGCTGCGACGGTAAAGCTAACACACTTACACACTTTGCAAAAGAAAGATCTGCTGTTACATCTCAAAAAAAAAAAACCTCATTTGCTGTAACTTCCTCCCCTTTCCCATAAAGCCAAATTTCACTGAGCAGTGGCATATAACCTTTTGAAGCATGAATAGAAAGATTTGCATTTTTCGACAATGCATCACATGGAAAGATTTGTCATTCTTTCAGCATAATGTAATATTGGGTTCTGTATATTAAAGACTGGAAGGCTAGAAGGGAGAGAGAGACGTCTCATAGATCTATGGACTTTGTGTCAGACTGGAAATGAATGCTAAATAAAAAAGTAATACTTCAGCCAATGTTAATGCGTACGCAGTTATGAGTTATGGCTCCGCTGCGCTCCATGTGTGCCTGTGTGTGTGTAGGTATGTATGTGTGAGATTGTGTCGCGATGCATTGTGCGCAGGACTGATTGTGTCAGCGTGCGTGCGCGGCAACGCTATGTGGGTGTTATTGCGCGGGGCCGAGCGCGGCTTAATATCTGTGTTTGACACGGAGGGCCATTAATAAGGGTCTGATCCGCGCAAAGTGACAGGACTGCTGACAGAGGAGGATCATGGGGAAGAATCATGCCCAGCTGAGGGAGCCTGGGCTGCAGGTAGGCCCGCTCTGCCTTCCCCAGGTGTTATTATGGATGCTGCGATGGCTGCGCAAGAGGGAGGGACATCACTGACATCTACATTAATCACCCCTCTGCATGTTCCCCCACTCCACACGGCGCCACCAACCCCTCCCCAACCTCCAGCTCCTAATCATCCCAACACAGAGACCCAGACCCAGTAAGGGGATACTCAGCCGTGAAAGATATCCAGCTAAGAGCTCCCTAAATACCACTCTGAACCGATCGTGAGTGATGCTGCTACCTGAACCCCTGACCCAGCTCACAATTAAAAACACTTTCCTCTGTCCTCCCTCAGACGCGCACACACACACACACTCACGCGTGCATGCAGACACACACTCACACGCGCACACACACCGTCTGACTTTGTGGTGGCTGCAGTGAAAATCCAGCCTGGGCCTTGTGCAGGCGACTCTTTGTCGCCTCCTCACACTGAAACTCGCAAAATCGCACACACGCACAAACACACGCACGCACACGCGCGTCACTCAGCAGATGCTCCGAGGACAATAATGGGAAATTATCTGATTGATTATTAGTTTTGATTCGGTTAAAAGCACCACAAAGCAGCCAAAAAAAAGGAGCGTGACAGTGATTATTCTGTGTTCAGTTGAGGTCAAAACAAATAGAACATTTCAGTAGGAGTGAAAGTCAAATTGCTTTTAGAGGCAGTGAAATAAAAGAAATGCCTGTAATTGCACACAAGTATCTTTTTTTTAACTATTAGTTTTGGCTGGGGCGGCCTCTTTGAGCCAACAACCTGCAAAGCCACATTTCTTCCCCCTGTTTTAACAATGAGAGTAAGCTAATCAGCAAATAGACGATGGGCCTTTTTGATGCCAACAGTGGAGGCAGAAGCTCCTAATTTTATAGTGTCCATGAGTTATCACCGTTGCCATCCCATCTCCTGTGCGTCACGCCTTGCCCTGAGTAAACACCTCCCCCAGTTTAATTAAAATAAATCCACTTCCTGCTGGAAACCTGCAGACTACCACAGCCTTGGCCCCAGATCCAGTGATTGAAAGTGAGGAATAAAAGGCCAGGCTTGAGGAAGAATTATAGTCTATTTTTTTTTTCCATCAATAAAGCATTACACTCCTTTGTTTATGTTTGAGGACTGTAATTCCTTTTAGTAAATAACCTCTAATTCTTCTTTTTTTTTTCTCTTTTATTTGGATTAACCCTTCAGCACTGATGACACAATAAATTTGTGTTTGAATGCATGTGTGCGACTGGGTGTGAGCATGGATGTATGTGTGTGTTTGTGCCGGCGGACAGAATCTGGGACACTACAGAGGCCTGGTGATGGAGTATTTGCATGCAGCTCGCAAACATATTAAAATATGAAGACAAATCACCGCGTCTGGCCGGCTGACAGCACCGCCTGTGCTGCGAGCGAGCTAACAAACTTACAACATGTCGCACTTCAACAGTGGGGCCTTCATGGGGCAAGTTGGAACGCGCCACCTCGCAGACAAACGGAACAAGAAGACGTGGGGGAAAAAAAAAAGCAGTCAAAGGTACAATTAAAGGCAATTGAAGTGGTTCCCCTTTTCAAAGCCATCCTGTCAGGGTGTTAGACTGTTTATTTATTTCTTTTATTAGTGGAATATGGTTTTCAAAGACACCTTCGGGGCACACAGTGGGAGTTTGGATAGCTTTGTTCCAGGCTCGACTTTCATGTGAATCAAAAGTGTGACGTCGAGGACTTTTTTAAGCTGTGTTCCTGCTTGTTTTATGCGCCCTGACACAAACCTGTTAAAATGTATGCAAGCTTTCTTTTCCTGCCTGCTCACACACATCATATATTTGATGTTCTGTGTGGGTGCATTATAAAATGAGCTGTATGAGACATAGACACAGTTGCTGTGATATGAAAGTATTTTATTTTACATCTGCGCCTACTTTCTCCTCTTTCTGTGGTTTTACCACTTGTTTAAAAAGAAGTCCTGATGTCGTGAAACGCTTCCACGCGTCACCAGTAGGGGGAGCTCACAGCTCATAACTCACTGAAGAAGCGCTTGACGTCTGGGTGTCAGTGCAGACTATTTCCAAGACCCCTCACGGCCTCTAGACTCCAGCAAATGTTTGGCCCTCATTGCTCTCTGAATCATTCTTTATATTCATCAGATTTGATGCCTTTTTGGCGGGGTTTGTTTGCGGGGACGCATGAATTGAAGCCATTTACTCGTACGTCTTAAGTGTTCATGGTGCGTAAAGAGAGCCACCTCTCCCCTAAATCATGGCGCAGGGCAGGTCAGTCACTTATTGATTCCTGACAAAAATCGTCTATACAATTACGTTCCAATATCTTGATAACCCAATTCGTGTTCCAGAATTTTAATGTTGCGTTTGCGGGGTTTTTTTTTCTCCTTTTTCTAATACGCACAATAAGGCTTTCTATAGATGATCGCTGTTGTATATTTATGCAATATATCAGTAATATAACAATATAATCGATTACTAAAACGACTAAAATCACAGAGTTCATGCTTCCTCGGAAGTTTACCCTCTGACAAATCTGTCTCAGCGACACATCTGGGTCACTGGAGACGTGGGTCCTCCACACATCTGGGCTGGGACACAACCTCTTCCCGACTTTTCCTTCCTCCCGCCGGTCCTTTTTTTCTTCTCCCACCGCTGGTGCGCGTTTCCTGCAGTCTGTCAGGCTCCAGTGCGGTGGAGTGCGCTCTGCGCCGGGCAGGCAAAGACCGTGCGTGCGCTCCTAGCGGCTGCGCTGTTTCACGCAAAGAAAAAAAAAAATTGAGCTGAGCTGGAGAAGGAAGATGTGGAAGTGTCCTGTACTATGACTGTACATTTGCAACGCTTTATCCCACGCAAACCACATGGGTCGTTTGGAGGCTGCCTTCCGTTTGAATGAAACTACTTTGCGGGAATGCCCGATAGTTGGAGGCTGGTTTCCAGGCGCGGAGTCGGCGGACCCATGTGTTGAAGCGTGGAGACATCGCTGAAGATTAGTCAGAGACGCGTCCTCAGGAGCCGAGACCTCGCGGAGGAGGACGCGTGTTCTCACTGTGGACTTGTCTCACACGCGTACCGGACCAACTTGGGGGAAATAAAAGACTTGAAGAGTTTGGTTTTCGGGGGGGGTTTGGTGGATATGAATGCCCCGAGAAGATCCCGGTGACGCGCTGCGGAATGGATCCTATCAGATTTTGGACATTGGAACTGGCTTTTCTGAGTCAGTAGGACCTGAACCAAACTCCGGCAGACGCGGAATAGACTCATTCTGTCATATTGGACATAATTTTTTTTTTTTTTTTTTTTTGGTTTTCATTCAGTTTCAGGATTCCCTGTGTCCTCTCTGGATGTTTAATATGCTAGAATGGGTCCACTAGCGTTCATCCTTGTTGGTGGATTACTGTATTTTCAAGTTGATGGTAAGTTGTTTTACATGCGTTTTCGTGCCAAGCCTCTTAAAGGCTTTTTATTGAAAATCCCGTGCTTCCCATGGACCACGGTTATATGCGTTTTATTTCACGTTGTTTTCGATCAATAAAAGTAAATTATAGATCGTAAGAAGTGCTACTACTTTTAATTAATGAATTATGTCAGATGGCGTTCTGAACGGAACAGCGATAAAAGAGGACTGTTTTATAACATATGACATATAGTTGTGCGCAGGCTTTAAAAAAAATTGTTTAATTGAGCAAAAAGTGGTTTGACGCGTTTACGGGCGACTGACTTGCGTGCAGGTGTTGGGTGAAAACGCCTCTGCACTGTTGTAAACTGCACCGCTGTTTGGGGTTTTTAGGATTTCTCTGCCGTGATTGCGCATTGTAAGCCGGCTTAAATCCAGGCTGGGACGGTGCTCCACTTTATTATTCCCATTTGTTTGATTAAACTTTAATATTGATGGGAAGGACAGACACACTGCATAATTTCTGCAGCCTGCAGCTTTGTTTAATCTGCCTCCCACTGCAAAATCAGCATTTTTCCCCCCCTTGTTTGCTGGGATTCACTGGGCTTCACTGGAACAGCCACAGATGCTTTTTTTCCCCCCTCTGTCTGGATTTACGGAAGTCATTAAAAAGGTTGGGTGATGTGGATCACTCACACCCACATCTGCTGTAATGGTGGGAGGATTACAGCACAGTGGTTTTCAAATGCCCCAATCTGCCTGTTTTCAGAGTTCAAGTTGCAGTTTTTGGTTGTCTGACACACCTTTCCCCAGATTTGGCTCCTGTGAAATACTGCAGACACAAACCTGGGATCATGATCACAGTGTGAGAACAACAGTGTTGACCAGTCACAGAGTGACACAACACATCAGCGTCGTGTGAGTGATGATTCACACGCGCTCGCTGCCTGTTGTTTTTACAACTTAGCGGCATGTAAAGCCGAGTGGTTGTTGATGTCACTCCGAAAGCCTCCGAGGCCCCGTTTTCCTTTTCTTTCACCTGTCAGCTCACGCTTTTGTCCCTCACAGCTGTGAGTTTGGGGGCTGAATCTGTCTTTCTGTCTTCCGTATTTCCTGCTCCCGATTTGGGACCCCCCCTTAATGCTTTCTTGTTCTTTTAGTGCATCTTTCATTATGTTGAGCCAATCCCACTGGTTGCTAAGCAGTAGCTGATGGCATTGAGAGCTGTCCAGAGGGAGAGGGTGCACCGCTCCCCAGGAGCAGTGGATCTTCCCAATCCTTCTCCCCACCAGGCACCTCGGTTGCTACAGAAGACACACATCACCCAGCCCTTTCTTTTAGAGGTAATCTGTGTGTCCTCGGATAGGGAGGGGCTTCCTCTAAGAGTCCACTTAGGCAGACAAAAAAGGTCTGGAGTTGCATTCAGCGGGCAGCGTTGCCAACAAAGCCCAGTCTTGTGAATGGCGTCAGTGGCTGTTTAGTGTGCTGTGATTAATGTAGCCTGTGCGGAGGAGAGAGGAGAATCGTTGGAGAGGAAGAGGCTGGAGGAAAACAGGCTGATGTGGGTGTTGGTGCCAGGAGGAGAGGGCATTGAACCGAGACCTGGGAGAAATCTAAAAATAGGTCGCCACACTTTATAAAACCTAATAATAAAAAATGGTTTCCGAGAACCCACCAGTCAGCAGCTGTGTGTTTATCTCTTAAACTTCGGCTTTCCGAGCAGGATTATAACCCACTTTGCATAGTAGACATGCACTCCTGACCCGGGTGCCATTCTGAGTTGTTCTGGGTGCTTTTTACGTGATGAAGGGGGCGCCTGGACTCAAATCACCCCGAGATACCCTGGGGATCATCACTTGTGTTCTCCAATGACCTCGATGGCATGGGGCTTGCTGCCTGTTAGCGGCGTCGTTGTGAGAAAAGTACACCCCGAGATGACCAGGTCTGTTCTTTGTCATGATGGAGCGAAAGCCCAGATTAAAACGGTCTAGGTGAGGGATGAGGCAGACTCAGGTCAGGCCATCAAAACTGTGGCAGTGCCTCTCCTAAAGCAGGATTGTTAGGCAGTGTTATTGTGTCTGATCACCATCAGATATGAGTGGAGGGTAAGAACAGAGAGGATGATTGTGAGTGGAAGAGAATGAGGCACAGAATGAAAGGAGCACTCGCCCAGAGAACGATGGCATATCGATGTGTGTGTGTGAGGGAGGGACAGAGAGAGAGAGATGTGTTCTTACTGTACTGGTGAGGTGGGCTTGTCAGCTCTTGTGATATTTTAACAGGCAGGTCTGGCTAGTGTGTAGCTCATATTTCAGCAGGCATCTACTGTGAGCACTTATGCCGGAATAGAAGAGATTTTAATCTCTGCATATTTCATTTTAAAAGCAAAGGCCTGACCTGCGATCACACAAATATAAAAGGATGGGCTGCTGCTTTATATTCTGCAATGGCGCTGGTTAATACTGTGCTAACGCAGGAGCAAGGCAGAAAATGTCAGGCGATGCACCAGGCTGATTTTGTTAGAGGGCTGGGAGAATGCTGTGGCAGTGGTACCACTTATTCCTGCATTACCTCCACTTTATTAAGGCCCAGCCAAGCATACCCCTGACATTTACGGAGCGGGAAACACAGTAATGCCTTCAATGTTTTCACCTAGAGGACCAAAATCCTACAAAGGGATGTAGTCCGGGAGAGAGGTTTGGGGGCTAAAATGTTAAGGACAAATCGCTTTCCTCGCGTGAGTTCTAACATCCCCCCCGGAGCTCGCCGCGTTCCCAGCCCTCCTTTAATTTACAAACGCTCAACTGTCCGCCGTTGACACTGTCCATGGGGGTGGAATTCAAACAGCGGTTGGTTGTGGCGCACCTGCGACGGCAGGATAGTCGGTGCCTCTGTGTGCAGGTACGGAGTGGGAGGAGGAGTGAGGCAAATGAAGCGGTCCGGGCCTTCACCTGTCTCACACACCTGTGCTTGCAGAATACACACCTGCGCTCACCCGGCTGGGCCCCTCGACACATATACAGTAATCCCGCCTCTAGAGCCCGAGTTACTCTGTTTGCCAACGGCAGATTAAAGGTGTTAGACCTACTGACAGTTGTGTGTAATATAATCCCTAATGATTAGATGATAATGGATGGACCCTTATTGATCAATGGGCGATAACAGCGTGCAGATACAAACTTGCCCTGTGCAGGATGGGCTAGTTATTCGCGGCTGTAATCAGCGGGGCGTGATCCAGCAGGGCTGCACACGAAGAGGCAACGCGCTTCGTCAGCATCAGCATCTTTAAGTGGCGATGCCATGTTTGAGGAAGCATCTGCTAACCTTCCCACAAACTCAGTGATTTTTAGGTCACTGGCAGGCATGCCCGTGTGTGCGTGTGTGTGTGTGTGTGTTTGCGTGTGCGAGACGGTTGCACCTGAACTCCACATCTCTCCGGCGTCTTAAAGACGAGGTCAGGCCCGTTGTTAAAAAATGCATGAGCTGTCTCTCTGCGCGGAGACGGACAGGGCGAGCGTGACAGCCGTGCGTACATCCGTCACAATGAGCGGCAGCCCAGCACCGATCACTGCGGAGGAGCCAGTGAATTAACTGCCCCGTTCCGCCATCTGCATCCGTGGCCCCTGCCTCTGATCCCACAGCCATGACAGCTTGGAGCGGGTTTCATTGAAAATAAGAAAGAAGTGTTAACCCGTGTTATTTAACCCCCCCCCCCCCACACACACACACACACACACACCTCATGGAACACAGCTTCAGCAGGTTCTGTAGAGACTTTTTAACCATCATTTGCTCAAAGCTTGAGTAACGTTGGAATTTAAATCTCCTTGCCTGCTGGAAACCCACTGAACCTGAATCCTACACAAGTCGAGCGTCACGGCCGTTGCTGCAACTAGGAAGAAAGTCTAAATAGCATCGAGGACCAGTCTGGTAGTTTTTCAGGAGAGAGGCTCACAGCCATTTGTCATTTAGCGGGTCAGGCAATGCACGTGTGTGGAGGTATCTGTATCATTTATAACCCTCAGGTCAATTGTTTTCTGATTTTGAGTGAATTTATGGAGCCAGGATGAGTGAGTAAGTCCTCCATCCACTTGCATTGATCACCTTTAATCTTGTTGCCCTAGCCAGAACAGAGCAGGTGTCACATGGGATAGAATTGTAATATATCTCTTGACTTGGTGTTTTGGACCTTAAACACAAACAGAGAGCGGTGAGGGCCATTTCATTACCTGGCTCTGCTTTCTGAGCCTGTCAGTTACTTTTTGGTAACACTTCCTATTCTTTGTGTGGGGCCAAGAGACCACAGAGGTGGCTGGAAGTGTCGGGGGGGGGCTTTCTTTTGCTGATACGCAACACACCGGTTATCCACTCATCCCTCAACAGTGCGCCATGGTAACCAGATGGCCTTCTCCTTGTGTATTTATTTTGGTTTGTTCAATCTACTGTGGTGGGTAATGATGTAAGTTAAAAATAAAAACAAAAAAAAAACATCCTAATGCTTGAGGGAGAAGCAGCTGATGCCATTTGAGGAAGCGTGATGGTGCTGTTAAATGTTCCACATCTGGAGGAAAAACTGAATTTCTGCTGTTACTACAACTGAACTGAACTGGAAGGCAGACAGAAGAAGACGAAGGATCTTGATGGAAATCACAGGAGGCTGAAGAAGGTGGGGGGTGTGCAGAGAGCTACATGCATGAAGGCGCTGGCATTGGAAATCATTTTATCTGCATTATATGCAGTTTAATAGCTCAAATAGTCTCCCAGCAGCTTGGAATGGTGGTTGTTGCATTATTCAGTAAAAACCCAGAAGCTCCTTTATATTCATCTCCAACTCCAGACTCATCCATAGCTATGGATACCAATAGAACAATTAAGAGTTTATAACTTAGAAATATAGATTAAAAGTTAATTGGAATGCAATATTGTAATGTGTTCTGTTACATAAATGAGCCATCTGTAATATTCTGTTTCCCACGGTCTATTTATGTATTCCAAGTGCATGCAAGGGAGAGGGCAAATACACAGATGCAGAGTCAATACGACCCCGTCACACCACTGCCTGAAATACACCGACTGGAATACTATCTGATGTTGGAGGCAAGCAGAGATTCAGTGAAATGTTGAGAGTGGCCCCTAAAATTACCCCTGTGTTTGCTTTCAGAATATAGATTGTAACCTGAGAAAGGATGGGGTGGGTGGGGGTTAGGTGGCAGAGTGTCACTGAGGTGGAACGGAGCTCATCGTATTTGCTCGCTAGCCAGCTTGGGCTGCTTCACTTGTAACTCATGGTGCAATTGAGGAATAGATTTACCATTAAACACGCCTTTAATTCTAAACCATCAAAACCAACAGCAGTAACCATAACAACTGATAAGATTAAAATTTAAAAAAAAAGGGCACACCCCATTGAGGTCTAGAGGAGGTTATGAGTCTTTTGTATTAGTCAACTGAACAGATCATGAACTTATTACACCAGAGTCATGACGATCAGGGGACTCTATGTGTGGTAGTCTGCAAACAGCAGGAATCAACCCTGGGAATAGACCAGCAGAGCCCAGTCTGGCCACAAGGGACAGAGTACAGAAGTGAGAATTAATTTAAAGTTATGACCCCTGGGTAGCTGCTGGGGTAACAGCAGCTATGGCTCAGCACTGAGCTGTCACACAGCTGGGCTCTTACCAGCACATGTGAGGGGGAACGGGGAGCATTTCTCTAGCTGTTGTCTCCCCACTTCACCGCATCCTCCGGGCTGAATGTCTGGTGTTGGGGTATAGGGGGGCTCATGTGCTGTGAAGTCACTGACAGCCCACTGTAAAGAAGATGAATCTTGTGTGCCGAGTGGGCCGCTTGCAAGTGTCACAGCAGGTCATTGCAAAGGCAAGGATGGCTGGTAACGCCGGTCTACCGCCCCCCCCACCACCATCCCCCTCCAGCCCTCGCTGCTGCCTCCCATTTCCCTTTTGATGACATGACGGATATAACTCTGTCATCCTTGCAGCGAGGGCAGGATGTAACAGGACGGGGAGCAAGTGAAGGAGACAGGGAGACGGGAGATGGAGTGGGAGGTCGAGGGGAAGCCAAAAAAGCATTTGGAAATATAGATTTCAGGACTGCACTGTGAATTGAATTCATAATTTATTCCTTCTGAAATTTCTTTGAAGTTTGAGCTTTTATTTTCTTTACTTATTCACTTTGTAGCAAGGTGCCTCTCCAAAGCTTCCTAAAGACAACACCCACCTTTAACACTCCACCGCGGCAAATGAAAGATACTCTTAGTTTCTTTTCCCTGACTTTTTGACTGAAACTTTTGACTGCCTTGTTCTCTGGTTGCCACTGGTTACCTTTGATAAGCACACATCTGTTTGCGGGATAATGAATTTCTCTTTGGAGACCCCCCCCCTCCCTTCATGGTGTGGATATTGATTTGGTTGGGAGGGTGGGATTTCTCCAGGGAGCAAATAAAAATAATTACCAAAAAAAAAATCATCAAACGTCTGACCTTCTGTTGCACAGATGAACACATATGTGACAAAGATAAGAGACAAGACCCCCATCTATGTGTGGGGGCCACGGTGTAATGTCGGACCGATTGCACAGAAAGCTGAAATTAAATTTGACCCAGCGAATTAGGTTTGTCTTTCTTTTGTTACAGACTAAAAATGGGGAAAGGGTTAATAAAAAGGCCACATAAAGAAGTAGACGAAAAGGAAAAGAATCAACTTTGCTCCCATTGATCCCTTTTTGATTTCCTTATTTGTCTCTGAGCTTGTTTATTTGTTCCTGGTTTTTCTCCAGGAGCAGATGACTAGTAGTGAAAAGTAATGGTGGCGTTATTGCAAACTGGGGGAAGGAGTGACGGTTGTGGGGGTATCGCATTTTGATTGGAGCACGTGCCCTGAGACCTGGTGAAGTGCACTCGCCTCAGTTCGGAGAGCACTTGATTGCACACCACCAATGATCGCATTAAAAGGGCACCAGAAAGCCTATTTGTTGGAACAAGACTGAAAGAGGGGGTCCAACTGAAACCTGAAAATGGGCTCGGGGCTTGTTCTGTTTATTGCGCAGCAGAGATGTAGAGACGAGGTACCAACACGTCATACGGGCGGGTCTTTCTCTGGCAGAGAAAGGTCAATTCTGAAGGCATCTGCTGTTTGGAGCAGATGGAGACTCGAGGTTTAAGTCATTAAACGGCAGTAGATTGGAATACAAATTGGATTTAAAGAAATTAGATTGATATAAATCGAATGTCCCAGTGGTTTAACTCTGCTCATGCGCAATGGCCTCGTCCATAAGCCACTGGTGGGGTCTGTGGATTACGAAGGGAAACAGATGCTCCAGTGAGATAAGAATAAATGTGGGTTTGACACTGAGATGGGAGTTTGTCTTTTATCTTGCCTTCCATTTGTCAGTGCCAGAGTGTTAATTACTGCTTCATTTATTTAGTACGAATGGGTGACAAATGTGACGCTCCTCCAAAATGCTGAAAGGAAATTTATTTATTTATTTTATTTTCCCTAGGTGAATTTTACCTTCCACAAATGCCTCCGGCCACATGCTGTGGTTCCATTGCACATACAGTTGCTCTTTAATTTCCAGAGTCAGTGTGATTAGATCTTGTACTCCCAGGAGCAGCTTGTAGCTGCCCCCCCTCTACAACAAACCCCTGATTGTGGCCCCATTTAGACCAAGACACCAGGCCTGATCACTAATCAATGACAAGGAAATGGAAGGAATTATCCCAAATTAGGATGAGGAGAGAACAGGCTGCCTCCTGTTCATGGGTCAATATGCTTCTGTCTGATGCCTGATCCCCTAGAAGACAAATGGTGGTGCCAAGTGCGCGTGTACGTGTGCTTCCCTTGACGCTGCTCAGAGCCTTTGAAGTGTAGTTTGTGCTGATCAGGGGGTTTCTAAATGTGTTCGTCCTGTGGTTGCACAATTATTCGATGGAAAGGACCGATGCATGTGGTTTGCCATGGGAGACAAAGAATTAAACGCTAGTGGAACATATGTAAATGTGGCTGTACTTAAAGATGGACCATCGCCTATGTTTCCTTTAAGTTTTCCATAATCACCTGTGTCTATACGGCCTTAGGGAAGAGCACAGTCTTACATGCAACCTTCATATTACTGATTTTGATAGTTCATAAGGATGATCAAAAGGGCCACACAAAAACTGTCCTAGTCCTCATTCCTGCAGCATTTTCTCTTATCTGCTAGTACTAAATAGATTATCAATGACACCATGTCACTTGTCATGCTCCTGTTCTTTAATGAGGAACTCCATGTCCTTTGTTTCCTCCAGGATCCCGTCTGCGCCAGGAGGACTTCCCACCCCGGATTGTGGAGCATCCCTCCGACCTGATCGTCTCCAAAGGCGAGCCTGCCACTCTCAACTGTAAAGCAGAGGGGCGGCCGACCCCGACGGTGGAGTGGTACAAAGATGGAGAGCGGGTGGAGACCGACCGGGACAACCCTCGCTCGCAACGCATGCTGTTACCCAGCGGCTCGCTTTTCTTCCTCCGGATCGTTCACGGGAGGCGGAGCAAACCGGACGATGGGGCGTATGTCTGCGTGGCCCGAAACTACCTGGGAGAAGCCATCAGCCGTAACGCATCCTTACAAGTAGCCTGTAAGTCTTTTTATTTCATTTCTCATTCTCTTGATTTTCTCTTGCAGAAGGGATGGAAAGACTGGATTTACATTCCTCAAAATACGCTCGAGACACAAAATTGTAACAGTATAGTCCCACATTTCAACACGCGTCTACGCATTTGGTGATCTCAAGAGAGAGGTTTGTGGAATTGGAGTAAGTTTTGTCAGTGTGTGGGAGAGTCACACGATGGCATGGCAGAAACGGGCGTCTTTCGGGCGGGTGCGGGTTGATCAAAGTCCTGATGGACACTTGACACATGCTATCCGAGCCCAACCTGAGCAGAAGATCGTGTTACCTTTGAAGATGAGATGCCTCCCCAACAGGATCAAGCTGGGCTTCCTGTAGAGCACCTCCTACACAGATAGGTTGGAGTTGAAAGCCTCCATCTGCTTCTGTTTTCTTTCCTGGTGGGACTGTGAGGAGGACCTAAGCCCACCATAATGTGGGCTGTAATGTTGTTTATGTTTCATCTGATCTCTGGGATTTGACAGAATGATTCTTGATAGTTTTGAATGGACTGTAAATATTTTCTTCTCCCCCTTATCATAATTCTAAACATAATTCTTAATTTATTAGTAAGTTATCTTAAGTTACTACAATTAATGATTTGATTACATATTATAAGGTCAGATTAAAAATATTATATATTGATTTCAGTGAGAGCTGATCTGGGTCTGCCTCATCATCCTGTGTCCACTGGCAGCCCTCAGGTGCCAACTGCAGTGACAACAGCTTCATCTATTGATTATTGTAAGAGGTTCTCTCCAGTCTGAATGAAATATCATAAAACATTGATGACGTCTCGGCTATATTAGTTTTTTTTTTTCCTCAACCATAAATCTGCCTGAGCAGCAGATGTATCTTACCATTTAGCCTGGTTTTCTGTACCACAGCACATGTGAAATGTTTGTATTCACACTTCCCATCTGTGTTGTCACACTACCCAGCCAATTACCTCTGGGATATTATTTTTAGATCAGATTATAGATCCTTAGCACATTTCAGGTGTGAGAAAATGATTCAGAGAAACCTAGAATGCACTGTGTATGCATTATTTGAACACATTAATGATGTGTTGCAATGTTAATGAGAGGTAATCAGACAGGCAGAGAAGGAAGGTCTCACTGGTGTTTTGCAGGATTGTGCCTGGCCTAATAATGTGATTGGCCATGAGCACCTCAATGGAGTTTGATCATGTTTTGCATTGTGTTTGCATGTCTGTTACTCTCTTTATTTCAGTCTGTCATTTACATCATTGGCCCCTCATAAGTTATCATATAAAAAAATAGGTGGCGTAAAAATGAGAAGAGCCAGAGCATTTTACGCCTCTCCACTTTTCCCAATCTGATGCTCCAAAAGAGAAAGGGGGTTGCACCATTCTCTGCTCCACGGCGAGCTTTCTCGGCTTTCTTTTTCCAGCTGGATCTTCTCGATGAGGAGGGGGAGCAGACGGGGGTTGGGGTGTTAAATCCCCTGCATTGGCTTACAGCAGTGATTAGCTTTATCAGGTCCTGACATCCGTCCAGTGATTGTAAAGCTGGAGCTAATCGCAGAAGAAAAAGCAGCATTTAAATCTATAGCCATGTTGAACTCCGTTTGCGTTTATGATATGGTTCACCACCTCCCCCAACCCCCCCAACCCCCCATATTGAACACCCTGCCACCACCTCTATTCACGAATGGTTGAGCAGGACCCTGGTGAGATAATTGAATTGCGTCTCTGAAACAAATTGGACTCGGTGCAGAACTGAGTAGTGCTGGACATCAAGCTGGGCTGGAAAGGTGGAGTGGAGAGGAAGAGTGGGAAGAGGCCTCTGAGGGGTGCATCTGCATTATTAATGAGGGCCAGACTGCAGGACTTGTGTGCTTTTGGGACTTAGTCTTCCAAATGTGTCACCGCAAAGTGTTGCATGGTCAAAACACATTGTTCACAAATGAGCAGATAAGACAGGGTCATTTCCTGTTGTTCAAAACTTCTGTTCTGTTGCCCCTGTGATCTCGCTCCACCTCTCGTGCTGCCAGCCACTTCCACTGGATAAATAAGCTGCATGGAAGACGTGCCCCCTTTCCTCTTTATAGAATAAACTAGGTCAATGAGCAGCTTCATAAATCATTGTGAAGCTCATGTCAGAAATGTTAGCTGCGTTCAGCGCTGAATAAATTGCCCGTACTGCACATCCTTACGTGCAAGTGTGACAGGGCACCCTTGGTTCTAGCATTGCGAGGAAAATGTTAATTAGCACCATCTTTTGTGGGTCTATGGGTGACACACTTACAAAAGCCCATTGTGCTCTCCATTCATATGGACTTACACATTAAAGGGACAGTTAAACTCTGAGAAAGTGGAGTTATGGATAGGGCTCTCTTGAATCTATCAAAATATTTAGCTGTTAGTGTGGACATGCAGAGGCTCCCAGATCTATTGTCTTCTCCAAGTTATATTTGTATTCCTCCAAGGTGCTTGGTTGTAGAAATGTATAATTTGCTGATTTGCTCTGTGTGTAACCTTTAAAAATGCTAAACAGATGTCTTTGGTTCCCTCTAAATGCTGCTCGGACTCGGATTGGATGACTTTTAAAAAGGTCCTTTGATATTATCTAATGTACCGCTTATGCAATTAAGTGAATCGTTAGGTAGCATTTGGTGCTCGTACAACATGGTAATTAGCAGGAAAATAGAGTTGGGAAAGGTGTGAGGGGGTGAAGAGAGGAGGAGGGTACCAAGCTGTTCCTGTTGTGTCCGGCATGAAGAGAAACTAATAAAGGGACTGCCAGGAGGAGCTGGCCAGGTGGGAAGTCAGGTGAGCTGCCCTGAGGAGGGCTTCACAAGCTCATCTGGGCTCGTTGTTACGTACCAGAAATGAGGAATCAGAGGGGAAGTGCATTTATCCAGACAGACATGCACATCAGCCCACAAACATCTGCCCTTGCACTCATCAGATCTCTGATGTTCAGGTTTAATCTGTGCTGAAGTCCTTGAGAAATAATGAAGGGTAATGAAACAAGCTGCAACAAAGCAGCCATTTGGGCCCATTATTGAAGCGCGGAACAGTTAAGAATTGGATCACAATATCAACAATTGAGCATGTGAGAGGTTCATACCACAGAGGAGAGTAGAGTAAAATCTTACCTTTTCTGTTCTGGTCTAGTTTTGTCCCTATTATGTTTTATCTGTTATTTAAACAGCATGTTTTCATTTCAAATGGGGGGATTAATGATGGAGTTAATGTTAACAAACACAGAAACAGTTCCGTAATCTACCAGGTGATGCAATGACCATATCTTTCTGAGAAATCATGATTTGTTTAGAAGCCTGGAAGTGGCGCACAATCTACATGTAATAACCCTCATGAGTCACCACCATTGTACCACTGTTGCCATGGAGAAAAAGCTGCAGCCAAGAGGTGTTTTTCAAAACACTTTGTCGTTAGGTTTTGGAACAAAGTGTCTTCTAATTCCTATATATAATAGCTGACAATAACATATCTAATGTCTCTCATGCAATTCAAAACGGAATTCTTACATCTTGCGTGCTTTCGTCACAGCTGTGGTTGCATCTGTGTTGTGTTTTTCATGAAGCTTGGATCATTAGCCAGTGATGTGATCGTGTTTCAGGAGAAAAATAAATAAGCGGACCTAAGATACAAGAACCCACACGCTGTGATATGTGAAAATTAACCCGCTTCAACATTCACTAAAATCTGAAATTGTCAGATGGCCCAGGCAAATTCGAACCTATCCTGTGAAAAGAGAAATGGTGAGAGAATAAAGGTGTGAGAAATACATTTACCCGATAAACTGTGATAGAGGAAAGCCCTCGTGATTAAATGTGTTGGCTCTGTTTGTGCTGGCGGAGTTCCTGACCTTGCTAAAGAAGTGTTATTTATTTGTATTGACCCCCCCCCCACACACACACACACATACACACACATGCATTCACAGTCCTCACCAGCCAGGTACAGCTGTATGAAGATGGTTCTCTCATTCATCAACCTCAAATGGGCACATTAAATGAGCAGCTCCTGCCACAACCCGGCTCCTTTACCATGCACGGAGAGAAAATGGCAAGGTACAGAAATTTGGAAAACTCTCTCAGGGATATAAATCATTGAGTAGCGGCAGTGACCTTTCAGTGTCACACACACACAAACTGTTCCCACATCCGTGATATGTACTGAGGCTGCACTTTTACCGTCCCCAGCGGCTCGTGTGTTCCAGCTTTGACCTCCCAGCTTCCAGGGGAAAAAGATCGCCTGTGTTACCTTCAGGCCTACAAAGGAAGCGCATACAGCGCTGAAAATGAGAAATACAACACGCATTGACCACTTAAAACATGTGGCTGTATGGTAAAAAATGACAGCATTGGGCTTGGTGAAAGAAGGAGCAGGGAAGAAAGTTTTGAATGACCTTTTATCAGCTTTCTTGGTCCTTTTTTCCAGCTTTTTTTCCCCATTTCCCCCCCTCATGCCACTTTATCACCCTTCAGTTCATAAACCGGCTTAAACAAGTGCGTTGCCATCCGTCACCGACGCCATGGCCCGTCACCTCGGGAGTGAGCCATCAAGCGGAGGACACCGAAGCAATCACTTCTTACGCCCATTAGCGCTCACCAAGATGGAGCACCCGCCGCGCCAGGTTTTGTTGTGTTTCCTTCATAGGCCCGACTCTCACTCCTATGCTTGCTGCCTCTGTCACCCTCGGTGGCGACACCGTTATTGATGGCCTCGCCGCTCTGACGGTGCAGGGCTGTGGCGGTTAGGGCTCCACACCTTCTTCTCTCTCACCAAATCTCTGCATTGGCAGTCAAAGAAGCAATTTCAACCTGTTTTATAAATCCACTGATGCTTCTTTGTCTTTCATTACACAAATGTGGAAGACAGCCAGCTGTAAATTATTAAAACCTGACTGAAGGCTTATTATTGATCTGCCTTAAAACAGAGAAAGGCTTCGGGGCTCCTGCATTTTGGTGCAATTGCACTCTGATCTGTCTTTAAATATTGACTTGTGGTTGTAATTTGAGTTGCACTTTTTATTTGGCTGCTGATCAAAGTATCCCCGACAACATAGCATTATTTATCATTCCATTAATCAGGTGTGTTGACAGTGTCTAGATCGCTCGCAGATGGGGGGGGGGGGTTCCACTTTAATTCTCTGTTAAGTTGTTGTGCAAGTGTGATGTCATTTAGATAAATTCTGGATGTCTGATACCACTCTATTTGCTGTCACCACCACATCCAACTGGGCGATGGGACAAGTGAGTGATAATAATATTAATCGATCAGCTTGGCCCTGACTGAAATCCCCTAAGACTGTTGGGTTTCAAGAGGGTGGGAGGGTCTTACCATTGAGTCCAGTTGGGATTGGATCCCCTGACCCCTGGAGAACCTTTGGCTGTCTCCTATCCACCCCAGATCTCCGTCAAACCATAATTCTTTAACCCAGTGCTCCCCTCTGATGACTATGTCCCTGTAGCGAGTGACCTTCCCCTCCCACCTTCCTCTACCTCTCTCTCTTTCACACTCTCTCCTTCCCTTTGAGACTGGCTGTGATGGTAATCCATCATATAGAGGTTGGGCGGAGGGTGACACAGTGGACGCCTGAAGTTCATGCGCTAGCTGATATGGGTTTGAATCGAATGTCGCTGAAATTGATTCACCCTCTGGTGTGTGGAATGGTGTGTTATTTCTGCACTGCTGTTCCTGGTTCAAACGCCTATTATTTCCTTGGTTGCTCTCGCACACACCCTTAAACACACATTCATTCGCGCTTTTGTGCAGCAGGGTGCATAATGCTGTTGGGGATTGATCTCGTGTTTGGGTCAAGACTGGCCAGACCGGTGATTCAGTCTGTTTGTTCTGGGTTATGACTGTCACGTCGCAGCCTTGATGGATATGTAACGCCGGGCGCAGTTATGCATACTTACGCAGGATACATGCTTGCACAAGTGTGCGAGTGCACACAAAACCGCTTAAGGTAAACGCTTTTCAGGCCTGTTTTTGTGCTTGTGCAAACACTGAGGTACACTGGGGACATCCAGGTTCAGCGTCATTAGATTCAAGACAGAACTGGGATGTAAAATGGGACACAAGTTCCAAAAGGGCCTCATAGGAATTTAAGACGATATTATAATAAGAACTATACACACCTCTGTTGTTTTGTCTTCATATCCTTAAATTGTCATCATTCAGCTTGGCTACAGGCCATGCCTGAATTATTGTGGGTCCGGATGTGTTATGACTTAGTGATTTCTTGATGGCGTAGACAGATATTGTGTTTGGCTTGGATTCCATTTGCTGTAAGGGACACCTATTAGCCACCAGAGCCCTCAACAGCTGCGGACTGAAGTTGAAACTCGATCACCCGGTCCCTGCTGCCTCTCCCACCCTCCGTCACTCTCTATCCTCGTTTCGACTCCCTTTTTTTTCTTTTCTTTTTTTTCATTTCCTGCTGTTTGAAAATGATACTCATGTGCTTTGGTCACTTTCAAAAGTGAGCGAGGACAATATCGGATGTTGGAGAGCATGTTTTCCGACCCAGCTGAGGTTCCGATCCATTTTACAATCTGACCTTTGCACAAGCGCGCCACATCAGCGGAGGAAGTTGGGTGGCTGCTGCGACCGACTCAAGATGACCTTGTGTGTCGCGGAGTTAATGGCTTCCGATTTCAACTTGTGCCTGCGCGCCATTAGACTGCAGTGGGAACAGTCCCGGGGTGGGTCGGGGGTGAAGGTGGGGACAGGGAGGTTCGATGTTTTTCAATCAGCAGCCGCCACTTCGCGACAGGGGCTGTCACATCCACTCTGTTGTGATGGAAGCATTGCTGGTCCTCGGCCCCAGGACCCCACAAAGACGTGCAATGTCGTAGAAGAAAACCGGCAGCCTCAGTAATGCGTAATGCAGCGTGACCAGGTGCAGTGAAATGACATCACATGGCGATTGAGACTGGGAGCTGTGGTATGTGAGGCCACCTGCTTCTGCAGCTGAGAGGATGATTAGCAGCCAGCCGGGCCGATTGTTAACCAGCCAGACATCCATCCAGCCAAGAGGACAGACAGACAAGATACTGACAGACAGTGCCAGATATGAGCCTCCACGTTTGTTGGCACTGGAGCATCCAGACAGGCTCGGCCAGACCACTTAAGCACTAGAATGGCCAAAGGCCAACGGAATAGAAATCAGAACATCCCATTCAAATGCTAAACAGAGCCTTTAGCTCATGTAGCTGCTCACCATTGTGCTCAATCAGTAAAATGTTTAAAAAATTGGTGCTTTACCTGTAGAAGCAGCATTATTAACCACAGTTAATGCCTTACACATTATCAGTGTTGATACACGAGTTGAAGTCCAATAATGCCACAATAATACTTTAACAACGTCTGCCAAATGCAATATGGAATCATATACGGCATGGCAGTAATTGCTGTGATTTGTTCTGGATCTCAAAAACATCTTCCTGTTCCACAAGGAGCAAAATCTAACAATGCTGAATGAGCGCTGGGGGGGAGACTAATGAATGCGCTCGTTTGAGTCCGCTGATCTTTAAAATCCATTAATGCTCTCTTGTTTCGTGCACAAATTAGGTGTCCACACAAAGGCGCACAGGCACAGAAGCGCATAGATATTTGGAAACCGTGCTCAAGATGGGCACATATGTCCATGCTAATAACCCCACTACTACACACACACACACACACACACACACACACAAACACACACACACACACACACACACACACACACACACACACACACACACATACACACATACACCAAATCTCCAAACTTGTTCTCTGTTGCCCAAGTTGAGTGATGAATGTTTTCCCATTTACAGCCTAAATGGCACAGCCAGGAGGAAAAAAAAAATTAACCCCATGGTACCGTGCTGAAACGTAGCTGAAAAGAACAGCTTAATTGGCCAGCATAAGCCAAGGCCAGACCTTAGCTGTGAAATTTGCATGTTCGGGTTTTTTCCATCTTTCTTTCTAAATGTCCCTGTGGTCTTCACATGGTGCCGATACATGAATTAAATCTCTGACATGTCATAAATGGCCATTTCTCTTCTGTTGCTGTGCAGCAGATAATGAAAGCACACTGAGCAGAATTTATGTGTCATTAGTCACTTGTTTCAGCGAATTCATTACTACTTTGATTGCCTGCTTTTGGCAGTTAAATTTCCTCTCTCTCACATCACACTCTAATGTTTACCATAATTTCCAGATAGACACTGTTAATCATTAGATATCTGGATTTAGTCTGGGTAAGATTTTATTTTCAAAATGTTAAGTTTCCTCATGAGGATCATAATCCAGACCCGTTTATTACTGTACATGATATTGATAGTCTGACCTTTTGCCACCTTCGGATGTGACCTCTGACTGACCAGCAATCGACCATCGTGTGACCCTGTGCTCTTCCAAACAGAGCTCAGAATGGCCTGTCTGAAGAGCAAGGCTAACGTAGTTACCCTTGTGTTATTGGTAGATATATGAAAGCAGGAGGAGCACAGGAAGGCTGTGTCCGAGGACGGCAGGCAGAGGTAATTTGGTTATACGCAAAAGGATATGAGCATCTGCAGTCTCATTCATACTTGTAGTGCTCAGGCTCTGTTGTTGTAGGACTTGAAATCGAGTCCAGATTTTGATCTTGCCCACTCCCTGACACAGTTAACCCGGACTTGTGCTGACTGTAAACAGCCTTTCCTGATATCTTTTATCACTTTGTACTACAAAAAGGCTTTTCCTGCTTTAGGACACTAAACCTCGCACAATCCGTCTGCATTTGCTGAGAGCTAAACCTGATTTGTGTTTCTCCTCCTCAACATCTTGCAGCTCTTCAAGCTCCGTCCCTCCTCCCATCCTCCCTAGATTGCTTCTTCCAACTGCCTGTAGATGATAACAATTTCAGCCCGGAAGCCACAACGCCCAACCCCCCCCACACCCCCCAGTGAGAAATCAAATACCAGCTTTATGACAGACTGCTGATGGCATTAGTAGCATTTCTCATAAAGCCTAATAAGTAACTTGACTTAATAAAAGATGCTCATGAGGGCAGAAGACAGCAAAGCAATTAAAAGAAGAAAAATGTATAATTGATGTATAATTTATATCAGAATCACGTCATCGGCCCAATGTAGATTGTCATAAATATTCTTGGACCTTCAGTTTCCACCCCCACCTCCCGACACCTCTCATGGCTGCATTCGCGTGTCAGCGGTACCACCCTCAGCTCTCTCTCCTCTCACGCACAGCAGGGGGACGGTTGGCCCAAGACTGTGGCATCATTAACTTTCCTGAGTGGCAGACGTTAGACGTGTGCCGAGCTGTCCTTTCCCACCCCCTGCTGGGTGTCCCTCAACCCCCATCACTCCTTACTGTCAACCTCTGTCTCCTGCGTCTTCCCTCCCGAGCAGCGACCCACAGATTTCGTACACTTGATGCTCAGTCAAGGGTGAATGACAGGACGCATTAAAGGACGCATACCCAATTTCACCATCATGGGTGTGCCGTGGGGTTGTTAATATTCATGTGTGCAATTTGTATAATATTATTGTATTAGTGTGAGTGTGTGTTGGTAAAAGAAGATGGTGTTTATTAAAGATGTCAGAAGTATTTGTTGTTACCACTGGTGTGGCACGTGCTGCTGAGCTCCCCGTGGTGCTTAAGGGTCTGTCTCATTAATCACGAGCCTCGTGTCGGAGCCCTGACAAGCCACAACCTGGTGGCCTACCACCTCCTCTCGTGGATAACTCCGCACCATTATCTCCTCACGGGAACAAAGCAACATGGCAGTAACAGCTGCCGGTGGTCACTTTAACCCCCCGCCCACCCCAACCCATCCTCCGCTGAGCTCTTTTGGCTTTCTTCTGTCTTGGGTTCAGAAGTTTTGATCCGCCGGGGCAAAGGTCACTGGATTTGCCAGGTTGACAACATCAGATGTCAGGAGAGTTAGCCATCCGTGACGGGTGGGGGGGGCAGGAGGGGAACACGGCATGTTTCTTTTTGGAACGGGGAAGTGCAATGGAAGGAAGAATGTATGGTGGTCAGTAGGTGTTTATATTTGGCTGTCATAGAGGCGTATTTGATCTTCTGTGGGTGGAGTGTAGAGGGTCTTTTGGGGTCCAAATCAGGATTGTACTGAGGGGTGCTGGGGCTCAGAGCGATGCCATGGTCTAGATGTGTCATGAGCATGTAGCTGAGCTGTCACTTGTCCCTAATTGGCTTAGATCAGCCTGGGAGAGGCTCAAAGCTCACTGACCCACCCTCTTCCTCTCTTTTTTTTTTTTCTCACTCAACACTGCTCTTATTATCATTTATTCTTCTGCTAAGCTAAGACAACGGTCACTACTTAGATTTGATCCCAAATCTTACATATCTTTTCTCTCTTTTCTGCATGCTTGTCAGTTCACAGTTGAGAGTCCACCAAGGGTCTCTTAGAATGTGACAAAAGATGCAGCAGGCAGCTTGATCTAATCCTCATCGTAGACCTGATTGATCTGGGGTCATGCTCAGGTCAATACGTGGACCGATGATGACACAGTTCATCTTAAGGGAATAAATGTGCCCCCGCGCTTTCACGTGCCACCGCACGCCATATTAGTCTGAACAATTCGTATTAGTCGTCTCCACCATCGCCATAGCACACGCATCTTTTACCACCGTGGCAATCAGTCAGCTTGTCTGAAACCTGACAGGGGTTCAGAGACTGACCCCTCCCGTGTGCATCCCTGATGATGTTCTAATTGGATGGGGTGACCTTTCTTCACTGTAATTTTGAGGCATACTTGGTCCACGGGGGTGAGCACTGATTAAAAAGCGCCATGGGTGGGCTGATTGATGCGTGCTCCTGTTGGCGTGGCCGCGGACAGACAGTGACAGGTAGGGGGCAATAACATATGCGTCTGCAGCTGTGGAATGGGACTGGACACACAGACTGATAAATGGGGTGTGGGCACGGCTGCGCTGACTGGTTACCACCTTCTGGAGTGTGACACATTTTTGTGGTTTATATTTACAAAATAGAACAAACATTTGTGGCATAAATGCAGTAAACAACCTGTGTATGTATTGCTGATTTCAGCTGTTATTTTGCTTTGACCAGTACTTTTTTATTATTCATGTATTTATCTGTTTCAATATAGCATTTAGTTTGGTTTTCCTTGCAGCCAGAGAGGATTAAAGTGTGGTGAATGGGTTGTTTTTGGTGCATTGACTGGCGGATCCTATTTTGACAGCGTATGAAGCTGGAACAAATTCCTGCATATTTATTTGGCCTGATCCAAGCAAGCCAAGCACTATCCCTACTTAATATTCCAGGGCATGCTAACAGGAAAAGCCTTTCGGTGATGGCAAAAGAACCTCACAGGGCCATTGCAAGATTGCAACTGGAGAAAAATTCAGTAGCCACACGAGTAATTTATTCCCTTGCAAATGAACATGAATGGATTCATTAATTTGAGGTCCTAGGATTTTTTTTTCTAGCTGTATTTTAGTTATTACCAAGATATTGTGGAATGTTTTATTAAAACACAGAAAATCCAAATTCAGCAAGATATTTTTCCACATTGGTGGATTCACTGTACTCGTTACCCCGTCTTTTTGTCAAACCTGTTGAAGTCTGTATCGGAAAATATCAACACCCAGCGTAAAGCTTTGTGTTACTGCGCACCTTATGGTAGAACAGGGGCTTTATTTCTAGCACAGCACTTGTCCTTTGATTCCTAAAGCTCTGCAGCCCAGGATGGTGTGTGTCTGTGTTCCACTGTAGCGATGAGCCGGGTAGGACCGCAGTCAACCGTGCCGCGCGAGAGCTGTGGGGAGCAGGCTAACGAGGTGTCCGGGCAGATGATGGCTTTGTCCTGCTGTCCGCGATGGCACAAAGAGCATCCTGCAGAGTTCTGTCTGTTCTTTGTGTCTGTCCCGCACTTTCGGCTACAAAAGGAAGCCTTGCAAGGCAACACTGTGGCATCAGGTGGATGAGGCCCCTGCCTCCCGCAGCCGCGCCCCCTCCTCCCCACTCTGCTCGGCAGAGAACCCTGGGCTCCAGCCTTGGAGAGCTGTGAATTTGTTTGAGCGCTTAGTTGGCTCGTGTCCTGTTTTCAGAGCTTTACAAATAAATGCCATTTTATTAGATTCCCTCTCTGCTTTTTTCTACTCCAGCCTTGCTTTTCTCTTTCTTCTTTTTGTGTCTCATTATACTGAAGTGAATAATGATCCAGGAGGCAGCTCTCCGTCATGCTTTTTGCTGCTTGTGTTTGTATTTTCCTCTCACCCATCCATCCTGCTTTGTTCTTCGCTGTAATTTATGAACTTCTACACTCGAGTGGACTCAGTGCCCATTAAAGGCAGCACAGTCCCTTAGTTTGTCCTGGACTTTCTGGCTCCGCAGGAGCCTCCGCTAAAGCCCCTGCTAGTTAATGCCTCTGTAGGGGGTGAACAGGAAACACGGACACCTCTGTGGATCCGCTACTCACTGGTGGGAGATGTTTGACACTTCTTTTTAAAAGGCCAAACTCATTTGTCTTTGTTGTTTTGCGTCTCAAAGGGGGAAGCTGGGGGGGAGACAAAGAGTGAAAAGAAAGCAGGAAAAAACAGCTTTCTTTTAGGAATCTTAACACGGTGTGATCATCTGGACAGAGGCCTTCTTGTTGTGTTGTGTCTCGTGATACAGATTTTTCAGTTTGGGATTGCAAAGGGCAAATGCCAATAAACTTGAAAGAGATCTTCAAATATGAACTTTACTCCAACGCAGTTTGTTTGCTTGTCAGTATGTTGTAGTTAAAAAAAAAAAAAAGCAGAGCAGCATCTCGGTTGCTCTGGAGAGTCAGCGTGACGGGCTGGAGATCCACATGGAACATACACGGGCTCCAGTCATCTATCAACAGACACCAGATCTGAAAGTAATCCACGCTGTTGGCATCAAACATGCTTCCATATTGTTGCAATAATCAGATTTAAAATAGAGGAAGATCTGGCCAGACAACCAAGAGAGACCCACAAAAAAAGCACAGAAAGGTTCAAGGACAGAATCCCAGCGGACAACAAATCCCCTTCTCTGAAATCTCATTGTTTGGAAACCATGAAACCGGATCCCTGTAACAAGTCCCTGATCAGTGGAGACTCGACCCAAAGGACTCAATTAGACCAGAACGGCCTTTTTTGACCGGGCCTTTATTTCGCCTCCTTGTTTCCCCCCAGCATGCTGCTACCAGTGCAGTGGAGCTGTCTAATGCCCCAGACTGGGATCTGGGAAATGCGGCACTTACGGTTCGACATTAGCTGCTTTCATTAAGGACTGACAATATAAAGCCCCCATCAGGTTGTGCACATGCATATGTTGCTTTTCTGTAAACCTGCGGCACTCCCCCTCAACTCGTTTTTTTATTTTAATTGGCACCAAAGCAGAGTCACCAGCAGAAAATAACCATCCAAACATCCCAAACAGCCCCGCAGTCAGAGGCAGTAATCCAGAATTTAATTCCAGTCATTTCATCCTCCCTCAGTTATGATTAGAGTGAACGATGATAATTTCTTGATTATGTGTTTTTTGTTTTTTTGCCTCAGCTTTTGAGCTTCTCAGTTTGGCTCAACAGAAGGTGGCATCGGGAGCTTGTGCAGCCCACTAGCCGCACAAGTGTTTTGGCAATTTATGCCCTTGTAACTGCTCTTGCACATTGGGATTCACAAAGGAACAGCTTAGCCGGTATTACAGGAGCATTAAGTGTTTATTAAGCATTTCCACATACATGTGGCAGAGAGCCGCATCAGCAGTCTGGTCCATGGCTTTCATAACTTGTCTTCTATTGTCAGGAAATCCAATATCACATCAGTCTCACATTCAGCCTGTGATTAAATCAATGGTTTGGATAATCTGCATTGCTTTCTTCACATCAAAGTCAATTAGACGTTCCTTTAAGAGGTGGAATTACTTGTTATAGATTTAATAAGTGACCTGGGCGGCTGCAGACTGGGCACAGTGTGGTCCAACATCCGTAGGGAAATGAGCAGCAACTCATTGGTAATGACTTCTCCTTACACTTGATAATGTTTATTAATTAGTTAATGAAAAAAAAAAAAAAAACAGCAGTGACCTTCTTTGTATACCTCCCAGTTTAACAGGTTCTGTGTGCATCAGTGAACCCTGAAAATCCTTTTTCGCTCTAATCTGTGGCGGACACACATGCTTGGGTTTAGTATATGATTTCAGTGGGATGTACAACATATTAATTTGATGAATTTGTGTTTCTGGGTGCGTAGATGTAAGGAATCTGCTTGTGCTCAGTGGCATGAAACACGTACATTGCTAATGGGGGGGGATCCCAAAAGGCAACACATTTCATAGTACCCGAGGTTGGCACTCATCAGAAGGTCAATAGAAAGGCCCTCTGGGCTAGACAGCCTGGAAAAACACAACATTGACAATGTGTCTCAGTGCCTCTTGGAGCTGACATCATTGAGTGAGTAATACTCTGTTTCCTCCATAATTAATTAGTAAGCTTTCATCAACAGGGCCATTCGTTATTTCGGTATGTCAGGGATGAGGCGTGGTACGGCGGTTGCCGCTGGGATGGCCGCATCACCTGGCGCTGCACTCCAAAGCTCTCCCAATAGTGCCTCTAAACCGACACGACCGTTTTTGTCTGATCCGCAGCCACGCGAGCGCCCCTCTGTACGGCCAAGCCAACATTGCTTTGTTGTTCCACAGCCGTACGAGTAAGCTTTATTTAACCGTGCGACTCATTCATGTTTTAACCGCTTTTAACTGAGCATAACACCCCTCATCGGGACCGCCAAGAGTGCAGTTAAGTGAAAGCAACCTTTTCCTGACTCTCTTAAGTTTGAAGTGCCAATACGCCCCTAACATATTCCAATTACTCCGGTTGCTCACAGCCCTTGTGAATATTACAGAAGCTTGCTGCACTGCAAATCATTAATGTAAAACAGATGTTAGCTGCAGTCCCCGGTGCACCAGCAGTCATCTGCTGAAGTCTTTACCCCTGTAGCAACAGCTTAACCGCTGTAGCTTAGGCTGCTGCGCCACTTGTTTGGAGATGCGCGCACTTTCAACATGCAAGCCCTGATTAGTGATGCCCACAGCGTCGCATAGACATTTCTGTCTGCGTAATGGTTCGTGCGATAGAAATATGATGAGCGGCAGACGGATTAAACGGGTGAAATATTGAATGGCTCGAGATGACGGATGAGAGCTGTTTGGAGATCAATTGAACAACAGATTAATTCAGGCCAGCACAGGGACTTGGTGAAAGGAAATTGGAAGGAATAAATATGTCACCGTTGTCTTGCTTTGCTTTTTATATTTCCAGACAGAGAATATAGACGCCCATGAGCATAAAAACCTTAGCAGAGGTCATTATTCTTTATGTATACTCACAATGGCGCACTGATTGACTTCTAGAATATGTTTGAATGTGTTTTTGGTTGCCACAGCTTTAGCACACCTCCCGCCGGCCTCTATGCATTGCTGTCCTCGGCTCAATTTGGTCGAGCGCAGAAAACGGCGGAAAGTCAACAAATTAGGAGCGCGGCTCGTATCAAAGGGCCGCTGAGCGGTGCAGATTCGGGAGCCAACAGATGTGAGTAACAGCTGCCATGTTGAGTGTCAACCTTCTCGCCGCTGTCAGTTTCCATTTGCCCCGCTCGTGCGTAAATAACGTGTTGTCTTAATTCGTTTGCCCGCGCTCGCAACAGCCGGCGTGTAATGGATTCTAATATTAAACATGATCCGGTTCCAGTGTGCAATTAGTGCACAGCTCCACCTATTAACACTTACATATTAATGGCGTCTCCCCTAGTTTGCTGAGTTATTGTTGTGGGCTTAATCATCGTTGGAGTGGCAGACACCAATTGGCAGGCACCTGCGGTTGAGGATCCATCACTCCGGCTGCCAATGGAGGCAGCGTGGAACTTCTGTGGGACCGTGGCAGAGGCTCGATCTCCATCCGCGGAGCAGCCCATCCTGATGCGCTGGCTCACGGGGGTGAGCACACAGACGGTCAGGCGGGGCTCGCTGCCAGACTGGTCCTTGGCCCTCTCAGTGTGCAGTCTGTCTGTGCGCGCTTATGTCCGCCTGGGGAGCGTGGGGGTGCGTGTGGAGGGACTGCTAAGTGGAAGTAGAGAGGATGTCGTAGGGGTGTGGCCGCAGAGTGTGAATGGCCGAGGGGTCGCTCTGTCCAGATGGGGGATGTAACGTTTGCTTGCTAAACAGATGTTTTAGGGGTATATGTTTGTCTAGGGGGGCGTGACGTGGCCGGTGAAGGGCAATCTTGGGAATACAGAGAGGACATTTGTTGTGAGGTCGTCTGACTCATGTCATTAAAATGTTTAAAAATGGCTGCAGCTGGAAACTTGAGCCCCGGATATGCGTTGTGCAAGTCTGGCAGATAAAGCTAACCTTTTGTTTTGAGTCATGATGGATTAGGTGAGTTATCCAAACGGTTGTAGACACGGGGTGCACAGGGACAAGATGTGTGGGGGCGCGTGACGAAATGTTTGGACGTGACAACAAAACGGGCTGAGATTGCGTGAAGCTGACTTGAAGCTGTTGTTGTCTGTCTAACTGCTGTTTTGTTCTGTTCTCTGTTGCCGTGCAGCGAGACAGAGAGAACTTTTACTCTTTTATAAAGACTGGAAATATCTGTCAGACCCTGTCAGCTTTTGATCTGGACTCTGAGCGCTTGGAGACACCAGAGCAAGACTGAAAATCTCTCCTTCACTCATTAGCCTTCACCCTGCCACACTTTCTAATGCTTTACTTATAGTCACAGAGAGATATTTTGGTGTTTACTTGGAGCCCTTTTTCAGATTTGCTGGGGTCTGGGAGCATGGATCTTGGTTCTGTAATGACTCTCTTTGTGCACAGAGGTGCGTGTGTGTGTGTGTGTGTGTGTGTGTGTGTGCGTGGAGAGTGCAGACCAGGCCTGAATGGGAATGAGATGAATGTTGGGTGGAAATGAATTTCTAAAGGCCATGGTGCTTCATCATGGGCCCGGCACTGCCCATCCCACTCTCGCCTGAACAACACCAGAATTATCACTCAGAGGGAGGAGAGAGAAGGATGGATACCTCCAGCTACTACACCCTTGGGACTCGGGGTACCCCCCAGCTCCTCCCTGTCTCTTTCTCTTCTACACACATACACATAGATGCATGGCACACTCACACAGGTAGAGACCAGGAATGTATGTGTGTGTGTTTTGGGGGTACTAATGGTGTGCTCCATTAATCATTAAATGATGAAGGCCATTTCCTTTATTTAATTGGCTGGCTCAATCTCCAGTGTCTTTGTTGCATGTCATTTTAGACTGTCAGTATGCTTCTGTGCGTGCTCCACTCTCTTTGTGGGGAGAGTGCACTACGTCCGAGAGCTCCCGACACATCAGACACATCAAACAAGTGTCTTTGTGTCTGCTGGCCTCCAACAGACTGAACAAACATGCAGGAAAGGCAGCTCTTTCCATCACAGCAGCACTGAATCGCATCAGCCATTGTATAACCAGGGCTATTATTGATGCCAATAAAATGTGGAAACAGAATTCTCTGCCCGAAAACAGCTGGTTCACCCACCCTGAATGCTGCTTTTATCTGAATTTCAATGGCCTGTTTTAGTTTTTCACACATGTTGATAGAAAAATATTTTCAACTAAAGCAGTTTCACTCCAATGCATGACCTGCGAGACAAGGTGGCGCAGTTTGCATTCATTTCTAATGTATTTGCTGTTCTCATTGTCCTTTCTGTCGCTCCTAATTGAACCAGAGAGCTGTCATATTGCAGTGATATTAAAAGAAAAAAAAAGGATGTGTAATTATGTATACTTCCAAAGGCTTATTTCACTTTGTACACATGCCTGTCTGTTATTATAATGCACACTGCCTGTTCAGTGTGTAGCATGAATGCTGCAGTTGGCTTGTTTTTCTCTTTGAAGGCTGACGGAGGGCATGGCAATATTTACTGTGTGTGCTCCCCCCACCCTCGTTCTCTTTCTGCTTCTTCTCTCTCTCTCTCTGTCTCTCTTACTGAGTCCCACCCTGCTAGGCTGGCGTTTGAGCTTCTCAGCCGGGGGATGTGTTTTGCACCAGTACATCTTTTCTCTTTCCCCCTTCTCCTCGATACCCCTCCCACTCCCGAGCCCTCTACGGACACGCTGCGCAGGGACACCCACTTCCTCATTAAAAAACCAACAGCCATTAATGTTAGATGAGGGCAAGAGGAGCTCAGAGAAGGGAGAGCGGGGAGAAAGAGGGAGGTGTTTTCCCCTTGATCGACTCCTAAGGATGCATGATGAATCCTCACAGACACACAGGCCAACATGCTGAGAAAAAGGGAGGAGATGAGAAGCAGTAGACACCCCCCCCCCTCAAAGACAGACATTCAGAACTGGGGTGAAAGAAAATGGCTGCGACATCTCAGACACACAATCGCTGGCACTGAAAGGGTAACAGACTGAGGAGGATTTTTTTGCAGTTAAGACGAAGAAAAATTTTATGACAGATTTGTTTAGAAAGGGGGCTTGCCTCCTTCCTGGCCGACTCCCTCACGCATGATGAATACGGAGGCCACTAGTGCCCTCTGTAGATTGCCCGTTAATACTCAATATGGCCCCGCTGCGAGGCCCTTAAATTGGTACGCTCCCTGGAGGGGAAGAAAAGTGATGGCAAGAGGAGGGGGGGGGGGGGGTGACACCCTCTTGGCCATTAATCTAAGGTCAGAATGATGGGACAGGTTTGGGGCAAGCAAACACACATGCACTTCAATGAAATAAACATTTTTTTTTTCATCATGCGTTGCGAAGGGCTCTTCACCCTCAGAAGGACTCAGGAGATGGGAAGACAGGACCCACTGTCCAGGTCTGCACCCACCTTTCTGATCATGAGAGACAGCTGAATGAAGCCCGTCAGTTTTGGGGATTGACCCCCCCCCCTCCCCAGCCTAGCAGTGACTGGCTGTAGTCTGGAGCAGACTTGGGCTCAAAGGCGCCGAGCTTCATCTGTCACACTTGTTTAGACATTAACGTGCTTTTTAGTTTATGTATGTCACTGAGCTTTTCCCTTTCTGTTGCCGTGAAGATTACCATTGAGGGCGTCTTGAGCGTTTGTGTGTGTGTGTGGGAGGAAATTGGGGTCATTGTTATTCCTCTCCTTCTGTGGAGAACCTCGAGGAAGAGGCTGAGATTACAGCCCAAAGCATCGTGGGTGGATGTTTCAAAAGTGTGTGTGTTGTGTAGATTATGTTGTATTGATGTGTGCCTGCTCTACATATGTGTGCAAGCACCTTTTCTTTGCACACATTCATCCAGTGTCTTTGTGGTTTGCATAAAGAATTCCTTATGAGAATGTAGGGCTTTGGCTGCTGAGCTCTTTCAGCCTATAGCGGTGGCTGGTCTGTTGGGAGCTCCCAGTGTGCTTGCATGTCTGTAGGCCCTGTCTGCGCGCATCGAGTCGGGGTAGACAAAGACCGAGAGAGCACGGGCAAATGGAGCTAGCAGGCTGGATAATGAATTTACTCCTGCGGCACTCTTTAAAGCATAATTACACTCATCCAGACCAGGAAGGCCCGTCTCGCCCACTGACTTCGAGCTAAGACAAAAGCCGCACAAAAACACACAGCGGCTTAATTCTCCTACCAGAGTACCGTCCCACAACAACCCCAACAAACCGCACAATCATCTTTTATGTCTTTTTCTGTCGTTAGCTAGAGTGCAAACCATATGTCAATTTTTTTTTTTATACAGAAATTACTGACTGAAAAAAAAACTTGTAAATACACCGAGTTAAGTTTAAACGCTCTGTTTATCTTCTCCGACTTTGTTCTCAGACACGTGGTAGCCTACGGCCCTCTTTGACTCTTAAATTCAACCTCACGTTCCTTTCACAATTCGCGCACCCCACCACCTAGAGATTGAACGGGTAAAAGGTCAAGGTTATGTGATCAAACGTGCTTCTCTGAAGTCTGCAGAACATGGAGGATATGCGACCAGCAGAATCACGCAGGTACCTCATGTAACCAACATGAAGTAACTTGAGAGTCTCGATCTTCTGCTCTGATTCTGATCTATTTGAGGAGAGTCGACCTTGAGTAAGTGTGAGAAAACAGGAGTTGCAAAGTGATGGCATGTGTTTACACACACCCCCCCCCCCCCCCCTTTGCCCCATCTTTATAGAGTAAAAGCAGCAAATTTATTCAGTGCTTGTGCGGAATGTGTTTAGCCTAATTACTGCAACCCTCACTGAAGTGATTTACACATTGTTTTCCTCCAGTGCATTTTTTTTTTGTAAATGTAAAAAGTCTCTCTCTCACACTCTTATTCTCTCTCTCTCTGTCTTTCTCCCCCATCCGTCTATCTCGTTCTTCCTCCCAGCAACTCCACATAATGAACACTTTCAGTGTTTTGTTTCCCTCCACATGGCCTTGGTGTCTCTTGAGGATTTCTCATCTGGCTACTGTATTTTGGGGGCCCTAATCTACCATTATTTGATTACTACCTGCTAATTCAGCATAGCTACAGCCAAGCAGGGAACAGAAGGGTGGTGCAGCCATGTACCACCAGTACCCTCCACTCCACTCATCTTAAATTACTCTTTTTACTAACTCTGTACTTTATCCTTCATATTGAAGATCTTAGTTGTGTTTAGAGCCAAGTTCTTTTTATTTTTTGCTAAATAGGCCTAGTTTTTGTTTTGCTTTGTCCTGGCTACGCAGACTTCCTGGAGGCGAGTGAGAGGGAGGAGTGGTAAGGCTCACATCTCTGCAGCTCAGCAAAAGAAACCACTGGAATTAGGATCAGAATCAAGAAAACAGAGGCTAACAATCAGGGAAAATAATTCCTTTTATTTTCCTGATGTACATGCATTTCCCCCCATTTGAATTTTGAGCAGGAGGTGCAAATCCGTGGACAAGCGTCGATTTGCCGCGACACCTTGCCAGCCAAGGGTTCGTTTGAAACACGGGATGGGAATGATGGCATGCAGATATATTGGCGACAATGACAAATGTCACAGATGACAATGAGTTCGCCGCAGCGGAGAGGTGCCCTTTCCCTCGGTCCCTCAGCACAGATCCTCTCCTCACAGGTCCCGGTCCCTTGTCAAGTGGTTAAACCTGCCCATCCATATGCATGCCTCTGCACATGAATCGGCGCGCATCTGGTCTCCGCTGCTGCCTGTGCGGACGTGCAGACAGAAAGTCCTCGGCCCAGAGCACAGAGTTGCTGACTGGGGGAAAGGGGGCACCAAGAACCTGAGGGCAGACTGGGTCGCTGTTATGTGTGTGGAGGAACAACTGCATGTATGCGTCAGCGTATCACGAGACTGATTTCAAAAGTAACCCCACCCATACTGCAGAATATTACTTGTGATAATTAAGACACAACTTGTTATGCTTAATGGAGTCAGTGTTTGTCACATTAAAAAAAAAAAAGACAACAACTTGACACTCTTAGTTTGTTTTCATGTGCATTCATTTACATTTTTTAACACATATCTACCAGAACAAACCCTGCTTCTATTTGCTGGGAGTGAACATTGGAAAGTTGTCACATCAACACAGACAGACAGCACAGTGTCGATTTTTAATACTGAAATACATTTTAAGTATTAAACTGAGAAAAAAATGCTTTGTTTAATGATGCACTTTAGTGATAATAAAAGGCACTATCTCAAATATGAAGTGCCACCGGCAGCACCTAATTAATCTTAATTGCTTTGTAACAGGCCTGCTTGCAGAATCATCTCATTTTTCCAAACGAGTCTTCCCTCAGTGGCATTGCACGCAGACATTTTTTCCCCGCTGTCCTTCCTGGCATGATGAAATGCGCTTTTCACGGCTATCTATCCCTTATCCGCTCTGTTCCGCCACACACTCTCCTCTCCGGCTGAGGAAAGGCTTTTCGGAGGCTGCCAGAGCAGACCCATCACGCACTGGCAGTCTATTTGCTGTTGTTGGTCGGGGATGAGTAATGGCATAACCACTGTCCTTATCACCAGTCCGCACACCTGCACCCCTCCCTGCGCCACATACTTAATTGCACCTCGGCGACTCCACCCCTGTAACAGACCCCGATATCTGCTTATGCCTCACTTTCCTCGACATGGGATGTCCATTACCGCCTTTGTTGGTTGAGATTTATGCCTTTGCCTTGTAAGCTCGGTGGCAACATTTTTGGGAAAGGGAGTGCTGCCCGTCATAACGGGAGGAGGGGGTCTTGAATTTGAGCAAAGAAACATTGTAACAGGAGCCGGGTTGTTCTCTTCTGCATCGGGCTGGACCTGTGACACAAGGTTGTGGACATAATTATAGTCTTGTGACACTAACTCTGTAAGAGGGCTGTGCTCCGCTTTATTTGACTTACTGTTTTCTACAAAAAAAAAATAGAGCAGCGGCTATGGAAGCAGTTTAAAAGCAAAGGAAAGCTAATTTATTCACGCTCTCACAGAATACAGTAGACAACATGGTTTTCATTGCGCACATTTTTTTTTTTTTGCTACTGTTGGCATAACATCCTACTCCAGTGATAAATATCGAATAGCTCACTCGATGACACCAAATTTCTCATCATTAATCCAGGCCATTATGAGACTGTTTTGCTCGCATTGATCCCCGGCCCTGTCCAGCTGACACAGCCCTTCTGTAGTGGAAAAAGGAGGGGGGTGTGGTCACTGGGGGAACTGGGAAGCAGCCAGACTAGCCTAGTCAAGTGCATGTTGGTGAAGCGAGGATAAACACAGATGTGGAGCGTTGCTAATGCTAACCACCCAGTCCCATTTGTGTAAACATGCGCACACGTAAACATAGTTAAATACATCCATGCACGTCCAAATATAAACACCAAATGGATGAAACGGCAGTCGGTGTGTACTAGGATGTTGACAATTACAGGCAGATGTCCAGGTGTTTGCTGATGGTACAGCCTAAATTATAGCCACATGTTCAGAGACGGTTGCTCTGCGTTACATTTTATATACAGTCACGCTTCAATGGGTGGAGGCCCGACCTGTTCTAAATCTACACTCCTTTACCATCCTGGATGGAGACTGACCTGCTGCTGCACTCCCACTATCCCATGTGGTATAGAGTGTGTGTCAGTGCACACGGTGGGGGGGCATGCAAATTAAAATGATTTGTCTACTCTTCTCTAAATTATATCAGAGAAGAAAGTCCCTCAGCTGTAAACTGGTTGCAGCCAGAGTTACAGGGGCAGTGTTGCAGATCTCTTTTAGCCACATCTGCTGTTTTCTGTTTCTCTCCAGACTAATAATGGGGATAGCATTTGCTCGAATGCAGACACAACATTCTGTCTGTATGGGAAATGGTGCAGCTGGTAGCCCCGTAAGCGATTGAAAAATTTGGCAACCCTACCAAACAAATAAGATAAAAATAGATAAAATGCTTCTCTCTCTCTGGCAGAGTTCATCCCAACCTTTTCCTAAAGTTATTAAGGGGCCAACTTATTTCACTCCGCCGTGCACGGCTAGCAAAAGAGGAAAGGGCGCAGCATGGAGCAACTGCTACGTCGAGCATCACTATAATTTCTCTTTGAATGCGAAATTAACCTTTACGTCTCACGGTGAGAGAGTAGATAATGAAAGGTATGAAGGCATTCAGTTCAGCATGTGTTCCCTATCACACCCTTTTTTCTGCATCTCGTAGAGGCTGTTTTTTTTCTTTTTTTGTCTCTTTTGATGAAGCTAGACATAAATGTCATTATGATTTGCCACACGAGACCTTACCTCCAGGCTAACACCAAGGTCTGCCGGGGATCACTGAGGTCACCTTAAAGGTCTAGATTTCCCTGTTATTATGTAGATAACGAGCCCTCGCCTTTATACATATACACAGAGGTGCTGCAGAAGCTTGTGGAAGTTGTCCATAGATGCACTGGTGTTGCAACAGCCCGCTCGGTCAGAGTGGCACAATGGTGGCTGAAATGCACCTAGAGGGGAGGCGGGGGGGTCAGATGGACGAGGTAATTACCCGGATCAGTGAGCATGAAGGTGGGGCCATACACTGCTGTCATCACCGGGCTAACAGCTGGAGGCTAAAGCCCCTTCAACAGCTGGGTGATTACACACACACACACACACACACACACACACACACACACACACACACACACACACACACGCATACGCACACGCACACACACACACACAGAGTCCATAAGAATTACCCTCACCTGTACCGAAAAGAGACAAGTGGTCTCTGCTGTGATAATCAATGGCGCAGCAAGGAAACTCCCTCTCTGTTTCTTTTCAATCTTGTGTACTCCTCCAACCTGACAGTGACCAGAGATGATCACACAGTTATTAAGGCTGTATGAGAACGTGACCTCCCCTGTTTCCTCCTGTCTTCCTGTGCGGCTTTGAGCCTTTGACGTCCCCGTCTCGCCGCTTCAAGCAACCGCATGTGGAGAATAGAGACATTAATGGAGCTGGCAGTCCTACAGCGTGAGTTATTACTATGCTCTTTCCCTAATGGAGAAAAATTTAATTATCAGCTAATTTGCTGTGTTGTCTCTGGTGACATGAAGTTCCCCGTAGTGTCGACTTCCATTAAATGCCTGGCTTCGACTCAGTTATTCAGACACAGTGAGCAAAGAACACAGGTGGACACAAGGAAACTCTCATCATATTTGTCTTACAGACATATAACACAATATCTTCATATTCGCCCTTCATATATCCAAAATGTAAATGTTCACCGGTAATTTATATTTATTTGGCTCAGAAGAAATATATTGATTTGTATGTCCCCTCGCATTACATTTGCCTGAAACTGCAAAATGAATAACCCTGACAGAACTGTGAACCCATCATGCATCTGTGTTCTCCCATCCACAAAATGTGTGGATGCCATCCACCGGGACCATTAAAACAATATGTTATGATTGGGTGTCTTAAAGAGTAAAGGGGATTGATTTCCATTTACCCTCCTCCCTTTAATTCCTGAGACATCTGGCACGCCATTCCTGGTTTTTGTGTTCTTCTAAAATATTCAAGCTCGCTGCATCTGTGCTCTTGCCAGATCCCTGTCAAAATACGTTTGGTTGAATTTATTTACTCATTTCAGTCAAAGAATATGCACGCATTGGTGCTAACTCACTCGTTTTTAGCCAGCCCGAACAAAATAAGCCAATATTATTCAAAGGTTGTCTCGCTGCTTGTGTGGTTTGTAGTGCGTGTATGTGTGTGTGTGTGAGTGTGAGCCTCTGCAGATGAGTGCGTTGTGTTGTGCTGCATGGTGGACCTGCAGGCCAAGCGTAAAGTGGGAAGGGGCGCATAAAAAATACATGATGATGATCTCGCCACAGTGCACACAAACGCTTAATTGGGAAGAACACTCCTTACTCTTGACTTTGCTTATTTTCCTCGGCATAAGACTGAACATCCCTGTGACTGTTGAGTTTAGCTCTGTCAGAAGGTGTAAATAGTAAATATGGGTCAGGAGTATGAAGTGTTCTGCCATCCCCCATTTCTGCTCCCTCAGCCATAGAATAAACAGCACTGCTCACCCATGCATACACCCCCTGCAACACAATATCCTATAAACTGAGAAGCTGCACTGGCTGAATCAATTAGAGCCTGTAAATATCTATAGATCTGGAGTGTGAAAGCATCAACATGCCTCCAGCTTCTCTTGAGAACAGCCAAATTAATAATTCTTGAGTGGATAATGCCCTTGGCCCTCTCAACATTGAAATTGAATTCCTGCAGATCCAGTATAGCCAGGGCATGTTGCTCTGTGGTAGTCAGCACTGAAACCCAGGCATTTGCTTTGATAGTTGGGTATCCTAAGGTCCTGCTCGGCAAGTTAAAATTCAAAATGCAAATTCCTGACAGTTATGGGGTGGTTTAATACCCGTGCGCTCCTGGCGCTACAGCGTTTCCCTCCTGATTCCCAGTTCAGTCCGGGTTCTGCACAGACTAGCTTTGTTGAAGAAAGACTACAAACAGTGAGCTACATGTCCAGCAAACGTCGGAGTCAGGTCCACGGGCTAGCTGAGAAACCAAAGGAACGGAAACACCAGCGTCAGCAGAGCTCTGCCCTCTGTGTTTAAATACCTTCAAATTTACACCAACAACCCTAATTCACACACAAGCGCTATCCTCATTCCATTCCCCCTGTTTTCTCAATAAATCTCAAGGTCACACACATCCAGGTTAATGTCCTGACTCATTTTTCTCTCCTCCATCTTTATCTGTCTTGATGTCCCCATCGTCCTCCTTCACTCACTTTATTATTTCACTCTTCTTCATTATGAGCATCAGGCTAAGTACTTCTTGTCTTTGCACACTGTTCAGTATGTGACCCACAATGGCCCTTGAAACCGTGAAGAAAGAAAACAGAAAAAAAAACAATGATAAAATAGAATAAATGCAATTAAATACTGCAATGCTGTACATTGGTCATATTTGGGTGCAGATGTTTGGAAAAAAAAGGATAAAATAAAAATATATAGATTTAAATTCAAAATTATAGAAAGTGAGGCAAGCTTGGCTGCATTGAATTCATATGCTGAGAGGGGGCTGCTTGTCCTTTTCTTTGTCCATCTCATACAGAAATGGTATTTGAAGTTACTGGCATTCACCGTGAGCTGATAGGAAGGGAGATGGGGGTCAGGTAATCTACTGGCCTTCCTGCAAACGTGCTTCCATGCAAGACCGCCTTCTGATAAATAAGAAATGCTGCGTCCCCCACCGATATGATATTAACCTGCTCGCGTCCACGGAGAGTAGGGGGAAAACCTCCTGGGTTAGGGGCTGTGGAAAGGCCTCCAGGCCACACTGCTAATGGATACACACGTACACAGTGTTTGAGGATTAGACAAAAGCCCATCTAGTGGGAATATAGCAGAGAACACAGAGGGGTGGGGGCGTGGAAAGTAAAGAGCATGATACAATTCTGAGGTTTACCAACATAAAAACCATGTCTTGTTAGTATGTTCCATCCGGTGTGTTCAAAGTCAGTGGCAAAAACCAGTTCCCCTCATTCGGCTGATTCAAATCATTAGGACTGTTATACAAGATAAAATATTACACCGGGGACACAAAGAATAATTGCTAATGGCGGCTTTAGAATGGCCTCGTTCTAGAAATGAGAATGAGAGTGACAGAGAATATTTCACGTCTTTATCTCCCGCTTTCATTAATGCCCGTTTAATGGAAAGGATGCAGAGGCAGGAATGTTAATTATTGCCATTCATTTTTCACGAGAGTGGCTCCACCAGAACAAAAGTTAATTCAGACCTCCCGTTTAAATAACCTGCGATCGCGCTGAGCCGAGTGGATCCGAGATAATGCAGCAAATCCTTGCTCTTAGTGGAAAACACTTAAATGGCCCTAATGCCGCCGTGATGGCGTATTGATCCACAAAATATTGGTTTTTGATAGAAGATCCGTCCGGAAGGATGAATTTCTGTCTGCAGTGGAATGCAGATGTCGCGCAAAGGCAGGGCTGCAGGGTGGATAAACCATTGTTCAAAGTGTGGAATTCGTCTATAATTTACAGGTTCTCCACCCCTCCCTGTCGCTAATGGATGGGGGGTTCTGCAGTGAGATCGAGCGGGGGCGTTGACTCAGGCAAGAGGTATGCCTCTTGAAGAGCCCCCCACACACACACACACACACCACCCTCACAAAGAAAAAGAAAACCTACTTCGATTCTCCGATCATCTCTGGGGGTTAGGAAAGATATGAAGAAAGGAAGAGTGGTCTCGAATATGGCGCAAAGGATTTTGAGGTGGGACATAGCTCGCCAGGTTTCAGAGTGGGTGCTGGCGATAGAGGGAGTGAGGGGGGAGTTAGAATGTAGATCATTACCATCCTCTATAGCTGCAGGGTCCGTCACGTTGAAGGCAGCCAGATTGAAAGGGCTAATGGGAGCCAAAGCGATGCCGTGTGGAGTAATTTAGTGTCAGAGGCGTGGCAGCTGAGAGAAAGGCAGGAGGGGGAGAAGGAGCTCTTAATCCGCGTCATAAAAAAAAGAGATATACCATTTCACCTCAGCGTCGGGGGGTTGGGGCGCACCTTCAATGCATGGAGGACAGGTGCTCAGCTGAGAGAATTATAGTGGTAGCCGTGGCCTCAAGGCCATATTGAAATGGCTGTACCCTGAAAGCCGCCTGTCCTCCTCTGTGTAGTGTCATCTGAAAAGAGGACGGCCTTTTTCTCTTTTTTTTTTTTTGTGGGCCCATTCTCAGCCTTGACACCAGATGTAAGTGTCACGAGAGGAAGAACAGCTGTCGTTGGGTTAGCCTGGTGCGGCCTGGGTAAAAATACCCCTCGTACGGGCCCTTTTGAGTTCAGTGGCCGCGGTGACGCGGCTGATTTGGGCTGGGTCGGACTGCAGCCAGGGCCCAGCTATCTGAAACACTCTTTAAGTCATGCTTAACGGGGTTTACTTTTCTGTTTGACTTGTTTGTTTTGCTTTTAAATGGACTAACCCGGCTCTTGACTTCATATACAGAGCATCTGACACCATCTCTCTCCTTCCAGCAGAGGAAGGATCAAGAAACGGGGGCTCCATCCAGACAGCTCTAGGCAGCACTGCGTGATGAGAGCCTGATGAAATCATTGTTTGAATCTGAAGGACACAGCGGAAGCTGTCTGGAACCGTTAAAATCAATTTAATTTCAGCTCGGGGATCAAAGGCAGGCCTCTGGGCCGCCTCGTATTTTTAGTGCTGCCTTTAAAGCCATCAGTCATTTTCAATTCTGATTAACTTATGGAAATCACGGGCTATTTTTGAGGTGTTAATTCTCATTAGGTTGCTGATGGGTAGATGATGACTGACACATAAGTGTGGTGATGCTGACTGAAACTCAATGGAGTTCTGCATTGATTTTCTTTTTTTTTTTTTTTTACACAGCACAGGCTGTGATTTTTGCCACGGCTGCAGAACTATAAATCTTACATGGTGTACGCCTATGTGGTTTTATGTTTATTAATGCTGCTGGTGTGAAAAAGCCCATAAAGTTGTTGCTCAGTGACTCATGAGATAACTCAAGCCCTTACATACACGATGCAAAAGTCTTTCTTGTATATATAATGGTCTTGGTATTGCATGTGGAGCTTCTGAAAGGTTTGATGTAGTGTCTGACCTATTAAGAGTTGGCCCCGGGGGCAGATTGCTACACGGCCATGTGTAAAGCCGTTGATAGAATTGTTGCCTCTTTTAAGAAGAACAGCATCATTGGGACACTGGTGTATATTAGTATTTATAAAAGCAAGAGAGAGAGAACACACTCCACTGCACAGGGGTTAGCTCGTGGGGCTCTAGTGGGCAGCTCACTGTTTTCTGCCTCATTTCCAGCCCGGGTGTTTTCAGAGGAAGATTAGGACAAGGCCATATTGTGAAGTAATTTGTGGAAAGGGGCCACAGCGCCATGTGATCCCATCACACTCTTCACACCTCACTGGTATCCCCCGGAGATCTGCGTCATGTAGATTGGAGGTGGACCTATACGTTTGCATGGATGTAAGTATGTATTTGCATTTACATGAGAACCACAAGGGTCAGTGCAAGTAAATGCAACATAAATTGGCTCTGATAAAAGATTGTTTGTCGCTCATTAGGGTTTTTAAATTCTTTGTGTAGACCAACATCAAGTGTCTGGTGGTTTTGGAAGTCTATTGACCTGTGTGCCCATCCTGGGGTTCACGCCTGGATATGCAATCTCTCCTCAAGCTAGCCCCCATTGGCTTCTTTTCTTACCACCTTTTGATCTCAGACAGATAAATTCTGCTTGACTGCCCCTCCTTTAGAGGAAAAACCCACGTTGTGGGTTGGACAAGGTCATGTGGAGAGAGGAACAGGGAGCTTAAGAGACGCGGCTACAGAGCACAGAAATAGAAGTAGGGTAGCACATGAGACAGTTTCATATACCATTTTAACGTCACACCATTGAGTAAACTGGGTTTCATCAAAAAATGCTGACGCAGTTCAGGCAGATTTGGCACAATCTGTTAATTAAATCACACCCGTTTTGTCAGTGCACAGTCCAGTCAATTACCTTTGTTTTATGATTTTACCTCCTGCCAGAGAGGAAAATTGTACTGTCAGGTCCAAAGTTTTTTGTGTTTGTTTTTGTGGCCAACATGCCAGAGTTCCCTGTAAGATTAATAGATCCTAGTAATTACAGACATAATTCTACTTACAGGCTAAGTCAATATGCCGTCTGATACTATCTCCTCCATTTTCTTCATCTGGTCACTATCTTAGATGATAGTGCATGTTGCCTGGCCTTATGTATATTTACTCAGTATTTAAAAAGACACAAAGAACACTGTCCTATTATCATCCAGCAGGGCTCTTTATTTACCATTGGGATTCTGGTCATGTTTTCCCTTTGTCCCTGACTCATTTCCTTTGAAGTAGGTAATTTTATATGGGGAAAGGTCGTTCTGTCGCGCTACCTTCTGTAGCGACTCTGTCTGGCATAGTAAACAACTTGTTTGAGTAAGCGAAGGGAAAGGAGATACGGGAAATATCATTGGAGAGCAATGCTAATATGCCGATAACAGAGTTATGGTGCAGTACTACTGGTGCTCTAATAAATGGCTGTCAAGGCTGCTCCGCTGTAACAGGCCCGTTGACAGTATCTGTCCACGTTTACCCGTGAGTGTGCATGTACAGCGTGTATGTGTGTTAAAATAACTCTCTCAGCACCTGGTCGACAGAATGGACACATTGCCACATGACTGCAATTAGCAGTAAACCAGAACAACGTGTCCTTTTTGGTCCCCTGTATAGATCGTTGCACACATGAACCGACCATGCAAGTTCAAAGGTCTGCATTTCTCAATGAAAGTTATTTATTTGTTCTTATTTTTAGAGTTTATTTATACTTTTGCTTCTTTTAGACCTTTCTGCTAACACACAAGGATGTCTCTTTGTGTCTGGTAGTCTCTTTGCAAAGCTACAGGCATACAGGAAGACAGGTGTGAGGTTAAAGGTTTGATTTATCCTCAACCCCCCACCCCTCTGCACAGTCCTCGTCCGTGCTGACTGGCATCCCTCTGCGGGCCTGTACTCCCAGCAGCTATGGTCAATAAATCCCTGCCTGATCCAACGCTTCAAAAACAACCGGCCCCAGTTCCGTCTCAGGCCGACAGCATCATGAATAACAATTAAAACCATCCAAAAACAGCAGTAACCTCTGAAAACTCCAGTCTATCTGGCTTCTGGGGAGCATTAGCATTAATGATTTTGTTGTCTCTCAGCCTTATCCCCTCGGCACCTTTTCTCTGCATATCTTTTTATTTCCACACACACACTCGTTATCTCCAGTTATCTGTTATTTCTTTTTTTTTTTTTTTTTTTTTTTTTTTTTTTTTTTAATAAAAGTGCATCAGAAAATTACCACTTTAATGCAGCCACAGAATGCTCATGATGAATTTGTTCCCTCATATCTGGGAAGTCTGGGGTATTTTGGGAGATGACTAAATCCAGTCTGTTCCACTGCAATGGTTGAGAGATATGATGTCACTGAAAGGGAATATAAAGTGCTTATTCATATATGCCTCCTAATATTCTTCTCCTGTGTCTTTTCTCCCTCATGTCATTCCTGTGTGATGATGAATCGCAACATTTAGGTGAGTTATTCATATTTCTTTATGTTCTGTACTGTTTAGTCCAAAATCTGAACATATTTTGGGCCAATGCATTCACACTTGCAGACATTCTGCTGTCTGGATAGACTGATGGGTATGAGAATAATCCCGAGGGGGTCTGGCTAGAATAACTGTGATATCAGGTTACACAAAATCTCTTTACAGTTCAGAGTAATAAACATTCCCCATGAGTAGCCTATAGTTTGTGAAATTGTCATGCAGTGATGGAAAAACTGGGGGTTTAAATGGGTTTCTGTGGAGTCCCCCCCTCCCCCGTATACACACTTTTTTTTTTCTCTACACCATATTTTCTTCTTTTTTCATAACCGACAGTTTACCTCAGGTATCATTCTTGTTCCAATGTTTCTCCCCCCTTATCCAACTCCATTGCCCCCCCACCCCCCCGTGCCTGGGCTCGTTTACATGGCTCGAGGAGAGTAAAATAAAGTAAAGGAGAGGGCTAGTCTGAATTATACATGGAGGCAGCACAGTTGCTCCAGTCCTGTCGGGACCGAGCAGATGCTTGCCCTCCAGAATCATGCTATTGTGTCTCTCTTTTACTTTTCCAGCCTTTGGCTTTTCTGTCCTCTGTGCTATACATATATAATTTTAAATAATCTCAAATTATAATCCATTATGGTGTGTAATGGCATGCATCTTGTAATATTTCTATTATAGAACTGCACCTTTGTACTGTTTCTTTGGTGAATGTGATTAGAATCCCCCACTGCCTGTGTGTGTGTGTGTGTGTGTGTGTGTGTGTGTGCATACGCATACCTGTTTGTGTGACAGGGAGATTTACATGCTCTAATGATGAAGGATCAGGGTGAGGACAGGGCCTGTCAGCACCCCTAATGAGAGAGGGCCTGTAGCCTGGGGCCAGGTTAAAGAATTGGAGAATAATATAGATTTGAGCCGGGGGTTGCATTTAGCAGGTGGGGTTCCAAGGTGACAGAGGGTGGCATCTGTCTGTGGAAACGCTGCCCCCACGACTGATTCAAAGCACTCAGTCGGAATTCCACCATACAGAAGCGATGTACTGTAGAAACAGGACAGAGGGGTTGTGTTTTGGAGGGCTGATGATGAGGGCTGTTAGACTGGAGGAGGGAAGGTTTTAAACCCACCCTGCTGGCTCCGCTCTGATAAATTATGCTGCTTATTGATTCAGAATTCAGCAGGAACAACCCCATGCTGGATAACAGCTCGGGTCAAAATGGAAAATGAATAAAACCAACAATCTGGTTTGAATTCTAATCTTTTGTAATTCACTGGTGCTTAGTAGTGGGTGTTTATTGATTTTCAGAGTTTTGTGGTATTCATCCAAATATTTGCTCCAAAGAATGCAGAATCCCCCAGATTAGCTGAGTTTTGCGCTAAGCCTGAAAAGATGCTCTGTAAACCTGAGTCACTTCCTGACACTCACACCAGAGAGACTTGCTTCTCAGTTCTCCTGGGTGTTGGGAGTAGGTGTGACATCACACCTGTTTCTCTTGACCTCCGGCACACCGACTGTGATCATATCAGAGTTGCTAGGAGTAACCTCCCCAGTGGCTCTACGTAAGCTTACACACTTCCAGAGTACACTGACAAAGCACAACACCACTCAGGTAGCAGTAATCGCATCAAATATTCTGAATTATACTGTTTTTTTTTGTTTGTTTGTTTGTTTTCTCAGCAATACAAACTGCAGGCTCATAGAAATCTCCCTAATAACTCAGTGCATTACGACAGACCATTGACTTGACCTTTTGACACCAGCAACATCCTCAGGGCATGCCCTGACTATTGAGAGGTCTCCCATGATACACTGATACTACCACTCACTGTTCCCACATGTTGCAGGATGGCTTTGCTGAAAGTCATTGATAATTCAGGTAATGAGTGTGGTTGGGTGGCCGGGATTAACCCTCTTTAACATCTAACAGTCAATCTCCCTGTCTGGCTGAGCTTCTACAAGAATACGATCAATAGACCTGAGATATGTCCCCATGATCTACTAAAAGATACATTCAGAGACAAAGAAAACAGTGGTCTGATCTGGAGTGGGATTAATAAAAGAGAGTAAATGAGCATTAGGGATCCTATACAGGGAACAGCCCGTGAAGTATTTCCATGCGCAGCAGGCATGGCCCTGTGTTCACCACATCAGTAGAAGAGGCCTCATCCACCAGCCCTGCCTCTTAGCTCGTCTCTTTCCCGTTAGCCCAGAGACCCAGCCCAGGCTGTGCCTCTGCCGCTATAATTAGAACAGGAGCTCCACGATCTGTAATTTATAAGTCTAAAACCCTGTAATTAACTGCAGCTTTTATAGGAGTCATAAATAATGCCAGGCCCTTTTTATAAAGCTAACCTCTTTGCTCCGGTCCTTCCTCGCCCGCCCTGCATTTGTTTCGAGGTGGCACGGGGAGACCTTGAGTCATCATTTAAGCAACCCACCTTGTCTGACTCGTCGGAACAGGCTATTCGTGAGGGACCTTTTTTTTTTTGTTTTTGGGTTTAACCAACCACATTATCAAAACATCTGATCAAGTCCTGCCAGTTTGGGGATGTGACTCCACATGTGGCAGATGTGGGGGATGACGTTTGAAGCTTTGGAGTTACTTGAAACGTTAAGGAAGGCATCCCCAGGAATGATCCTGATATACTTTTCTTTAGAGTGATGTAATTAATGACTGTAACAGAGAAACTGTTACCACATGGTTGGAGTAAAGATGCTGAGAAAAAAAATATATAGGACACAGTGATGACAGACACAGGATCAGGTTAACATTAAAGAGGAAGCTGCTGCAGTCCTGCCCCCTTCTATGTCTGTTCCTGCCCTTTACTCCTGCAGCAGCAGATTTTTCCAGATATGTCAGGAACGTGGTGTGCATGGGAGATGGTTCTGCCTCTAATCAGCCTTATTGTCTGATGGTTGTTTTCCTCGCTGCCTGTTTTTACGTGTCTGGTGATTTATTTGGCTTTACATTTAGTCCTCAGGGAGGGACGGCCACTGAACAGGCTGGGACAGCTCGATGCAGCATTCTTCTCCTGTCACAAGCAGCTTTCCGACTCGTTCCTCAGACAACACAGAACAACCCGTAGATACATTGTGGGTGGAAAAAAAAAAAAAAAAAAAACTGTTTTGTATGAGAAAAGGTTAACAAAATGAGATACATCTCGGGACACAAAACAACACCAAACAAAATAGAGCGTTACAAAAGCCAGGGTTGAGGAGAGACAGAGAGGTGAAGTATGAGATAAAGAACGGGCCACCCCGGGCACAAGGAAAACTCTCAGCACCCACTCCCTAGGACTCCATGGACAATAGTCCATCTGCTCCAGAGACACAGGCCCTTTCACTCCACAGAATAGCCCGTATCGTTTGGATTCAGCCTCCTTGTATCTCTCTCTCCTCCATGTTCGACCACCCAGACGCTCCTGCCGCCCATCTCCCCTCTTCTGCTCATCACACATATGCAGGGAATGATTATAGTCCTCGCCATCTCATGGCCCTCCCTCCGGTGTGTGTGTGTGTGTTTTTAGTATCCACCGGAGACAGATTCTACTGATAGTCCGAGGCAGACAGGGGCTCTGTTCTGTTAAGCTCTTTTCTTTAGTGGACTATTCAACTTGGAATCAATTAATCTCAAGCCTGCCTTGCAAAATGCCCGCAGGAGGGATTTCACTTGAAACCAGCATTTTGGGTTTTTTCCAAGAAAATACGCAGCCCAAAATCAGTTTTAGGTGTAAAGCTGATCCCTTCCACTGTCTGTCTGAAGAGATAAAAAGCACCCCCCCCCCCCCCGCCTCACTTTTGAAGATGCGTATAATGAATGTGCACACATATGTCTGTCTGCCTGGCAGTCTGTCTTTCCGCTTGTTTGTTTGCGCCTTTGTGTGAGCAGTGCTGTGCCTGGGACTAAGTGCAGTCCTCAGCAGAACGGCCGGGGCCCCCTTGAGATGGGGCTCTGGGCTTTCCTGCGCTCCCTCGCTGTGTCACGCTCTTTAATGACAATATGGTGGCCCAGGCAGTGGCAGCTCCTCTGAGAGAAGCAGCGACGAAGGTGGGGTAGGGCGAGAGCTGATTAGCAGAAAGACCAAAGATGTTTACCGGGCTTTATCGCACTGTTTTAACCCCTATCAGGCACTCAGCGGAGATTATTCCTTCATTTGAACTCTAAACTACATGCGGCTTATCTTGGCATAGCTTTTAGGGAGCTCGGACGTGACATCAAATAATTTTGTTGATGAAAATTCTAAATTTGATTTTGAAGCTTACGTCATGTTCCATGCCAGACTCAGTAGGGGTCTGGGATGTTGTGGCCTACATTCTGAAGACTTACATGCTCTCAGTCCACATATGCATATAGGTAAAGGCATGCACGCGCGTGCATTCGTGCCTGTTTATGTACTTGTGTGAGAGCTCTTCATGTGAAGTAGATGTTAATCCTCCCTTTAACTAAGCTGCCAGCTCTTGGGTATAATTTGAACCCATCCAATCTAAATCTCAGCGTGCCTTCTCCCTAAGTGGTAGGCCGCGGACTGCAGTTCCCGTCTGTGCATGTCAGCATTTCTCCCTCTCGTGTTCCATGCACTAGGCCCGCTGGTTGTAAAGTCGCATAATCTGGAAATAAGTGAGTGGCAGGGTGTGGGGATGTTCTCCTTAAAGCTTAGCGGTGATGAGAGGGTTCGGTCCTGAGGACGAGAGGAGCTCAACACACCCTTGTGGTCTAAATCATGCTATAGTATAAGTAAGTATAAGTGTAGACTTAATTATGTGATGAAAAGACTGTTCATGCATGAGAGCAAGGGCCTGATTGGTATTGCTAGCACAGCAAATGTCTTTTGTCTTTCCAGTTTGTTTAATACCTTCCACAGACAGTAATCAAATCTACCCCAGTAAATATGTCTTGACAGTAAGAAGCATAAGGCACCAGATGATTTATTTGCTGAGGAAATCGCTGCCACAGCAGCTCAGCTCTCGGCTTTTTCCCCGGCGCCCAGAGGGCCAATTAGAGTAGCCTCTAATCCGAGGTACAACACCTAACTATGCCACTGGAGAGTTTCCCAACACGGACCGGCTGCTGTCACACACCTTTCAGTCAAAGGAAGTCTCCTATTTTCATTTCGCATTCTAATCAACCATCCCTCTGTCTTGGTGCCTCTCCCCTCCCTCCTTCCTGGCCTCCGTAGCACCTGCGGGCCTGTCAGACAGTGTGTTTGTGCCGCCGTTGCCGTGCAGTCACCGCCATGCTCAGGTGATTAGGCCTCATCATGAAGACATTTGTGCTACACTAATTAACGAGCCCGTTGCGTTGCCTCCCAACCTCTCCTCTCCCGTCCTCTCATGTCCCTCCTTGAGTTGAGGTGGTGGACTCCCGCGTCCTCCCCAACCTGACGTTTGCCCTTGCGCCACAGCCGCTTCCAGATTGCAGGCTTCACGCGGCGGCTGCGCTTCCCCCGGCCGAGTGTTGACAGTTAATTCGACTTCACCTTCATCAGGAGCGACAGTGCATCAGAAGGGCTGTGACACTCAATCAGTGCAGCGTGGTAGCATGTCGCATATGGCTGCGTGTGCATTTGACACCATTTTGATCAGATTTTAATCTGTATGCCTTCGCCCCATGCTGTGACTGATTATACCGTGACACATGAGAGCACCTTTCTGGCTGATGACAGTTTTGTTTTTCATCCCATAAAGCACACAAATACCCCCCCAAAAAAAAAAAAAAATGCTCAACACAGTCAAATGTTTTATTGTCACCAGTGTTGCCTTTGCTGCTGCACCATTAGCAACCAGTGTCAGGACAAGGGCAAACCTGGGCGGGAATGGGTGGTCTCCAGGGAGAAGCCAGGAGGCTATATGTTGGCTGAGGGGGATGGGCGTCATATTGCAACTCATCAAACAAAGCAATAAGATTACCGCCAGCAACTGGTTTTAATATCGGAGCTCTGATGCTGCCAGAATCTCTGCAGTGCCGACTTCGAAATGTCAGACATGATTTAAAAGGTTATTACACTGCCTAGTGAGGAAGAAATGATTCTCTCTTGCTTTTAAAAGCATTTTTCCAGCTTTTTGATTTTGATAATAAATCTATATATTTGTCCTGCTTCAGCCATCCTGTCAGGAATCCAGCAGCCTTACAGTTTTGTTTGTCTTTAGTGCACAGTCATCAATGACAAAATGTATTCTTTACAAAAAAAATCAAAGCAGCACACTTAGATTTAAAAAAAAGGAAAAAAAAAAAGTACTTTGAATCTGAAGTCTCAAGGAGATCTACCCTCACAATAACCAACACAGATCTTGGTGTGGGGTCCGTGCAGGCTCTCTTTGGTTCTTGTCATGATAAGAGCCTATTGTGTTCCCCTTGTGATAGGCCTATGATCTGAACTCGCAGGGAACCCCCAATCCTGTTGTCTCCCCATGTTGTAGCCGGGGGAGCCCGTGTTGAAACGGGTCTTTCCGGGGATCGGGCTTTGATACTCGCAGGAGCCATTAGCGGTCTTCTTCAAGCGCATTAGTTCCAGTGTTGATGAGGGACAACTCCGGAGCACCAGGGAATGCTGGGGCTCCCCGTGCTTTGACTCCAGAAAAAAAAAAAAAAAAAAAAAAAAAAAACCTTAGTCAGCCGAGAGAGCAATGCATGGGGGTATTGGCAACACCTAGGCTGGGGTCATAAAGGCCAAGATTTGCCTCCCCTCCAGTGCTTCATATCCACTGCTTGCTGCACCCCTTGAGAATTATTTCACCTCCAGCCATAGTAAGCTCATATGTCTGGCTCACATGCATATGCAATGATTTCTGAATTCCCATGCACCTGCTCTTCCCTCCCCTCTGCTTCCAAATATCGAGACCCCTCAGGGTACAAAATGGAACTGATAGTGTTGCCACCCCCGTTCCACCCTCTCCTCCCACCCTTTACCATCACCCACCATCCCCTGCCTCTCTCTTTTCCCTTCCACTGAAATGCCAGGGTGATGGAGAACGGTGCATTTGATGCAAGTAGGAATGTATAGAACTTCTACCTTGCTACATTATTTTATCATTTTCAAATGAGTCTGGCATGAATTAAAACAATTGTTCTAATAGACGATTTCATAGTACATTAAAATAAGGCCTTTATCTACATAAGATTGTAGAATGAAATTCCGAGGCCAGGTGGAGGGCCAATAGGAGAGTTGAGTTCAGATTGGCTGGTGTTGTGTTATGTTTGCACTAAGTTTCATTAAGCATTGTTCTCTCTGCTATACACTGGGAAGACTAACTAGTGGGGAGTGAAAAAAACACCTTTTAATCACCAGAGCTCCTTGGCTGTTTTACATTTTCCACTCCTGAAAGAAAAATCCCACTGAAACTTCAATCAGTCCAACAAATCAAAGTATGATATGTTTAATTTCCCACTCTCTGGCGCTCTGCTTTATGTGTCTGTTATTACATATACATACACTGTTCTGGCTAGGTGTAGAGATATGAGGGTAGGTAGGAAGACTCATGCCGCCCATCTGTACAGGATGGGTGATCAGCAGTACCAGGAGTTCGTTAAAGGGAGTGGAAGAGAGCTTCAGAGAACACAGTAGCATAAGACACAAATCAAAGAGAATATACAAAGTATGCAGAGAAGTAGGGAGAAAAGTGGAGGAATAATAAAACAGTCTTTCTGGCAGACAGCCATGCAAAGTGTGAGGGAAGGGTTCAGATAAAAAGAAGAAAAGAAGACTTGGATATCAGCCAGTCAGATTTTTTTTTCTTAACTCCCTCCCCTTTCCCCTGTTTGCTGTCAATGCCGAGATCTTTTGCCAGAAAGTAATGGAAACTCCCTTCTAACTAGTGTTCCAGCAGAGAAGTGGGCTTGTTGAAAGACCACACTGATTGTTCTCCTCTTGCATGCACAGTGTCTTGAGTTGGGAGTCGAAAAACAAGAATGAAAGTCTGCTTTACACACATTATGTTTAATGCATGAGCTTTGTGAATCTTGCCGACACAGCCTTGCTGGTCGCCTTCTAATGACACCGAAGGAGAAATAACGTTAAAGAATTGGTGAATTTGATGCCCATAAGACATATAAATGGGAAAAATGAGGGCAGGGTTGGTGCCGTTGTCTAAAATGAACAACTATTTTGATTAGAAAGCTAATACACATCAGTTAGTTGGTTATTGGTTGATGTCCCACACCACTATGATGTAGTTTTAAGATCTAAAAGTGCCGGATGGTTTTACCCAAAATCAGGTTCAGGAGCCTCGGATTTGTATAATGCAAGGAAGTGATGTCATTTCTTTTCATCTTTATATATCCTTAACATGCCTTGAAATGGCCCAGTGGAATTTCAGGTTTATGGTTGTTGTGTTTCCTGCACATGTAGTCATAAATCCATGACAGGACTTTGGCTCCCATATGTTTCTGAAAACATGGAAGGAGGGAGTGAAAAGAGAAATATTCAGCCTTCCCAGCTGCACATTTTCTCAATGGGGAACCATAATAGAGCAGACAGCTACTGTATTTGAACATGACAGTGTGTTTCTAACAAAAAGTGCTGGAAAAACACACTTATGGTCGGTCTTTCTTGCATATATAAAGACATTAGGATAGAAACTTGGCCACCCCGCTGCCCGAACACCAGCCATGAAAGGACAGAGGATGCAGGGCACACAAACTGCATCCCGCTTGTGCAGTTGACATCCTGCCCTACAATGTCGCTTATTAAAGCGAAACAAACCCGCTCTGAGCGCTCGGCCTCTGACAAACCTCTGGGCTCCCGATAGCAGGCTTGGGGAGAGTCGCCAAAGGAATACGCTGACACCGAGGATCGCTGCTGGTCCTCATTATAGCAGCCCACGTCTCTGAGCTGTCAAGAGGTAACTGGTGGTGACATGGGGAAATTGGAATGACTTTTTTTTTGACCTGAAATATGAGAGAAAGGCCACCAGTCCATTGGGCATCATATAATGTGCTGCTTGGAGAAACACTAACACTTGTGCCTTAACAAGATACCCAAAATATTGTTTTTTTTTGTTTTTTTTCTCACTTTGCTGTGTCATTTCTATTCTAATTGATGTCAGAGGGTTCTCAATATGGGAATCCTCACTCGATTAGTAGAAGATTGGATAAACTAATCCTTGGGCGCTACTCAGTCCTTCTCCTGGGGGGGCAAACCCTCTTGTGCCAGCCTCATATCCAATTATCCAGGCCTAAACACATATGCGCGTGCTCCCAAACTCAAAAGTATAAGAAAGGAATGCCAAATAAATAAAAAAAAAACCTGCCATTAAACAAATCTTTTCAGTAATGCAAATATATTCAGAATAGCTCGTGTTCGCATACATTGAAACGCGCACGCTCAGGCACGACCACAAAATCCCCTCCTTTGCCACCTGCTAACCCACATCCATAACATTTCCCTCTCCCCTGCAGCTCATCAGGGATTAGGGAAATTGCCTGGAATGAAAGAAATATGTTCTTTGATGGCCCCTTTTTCATGCATATGGTGGCATAAGATGCAGCTGGACTTTTTTTTTTTTTTTTTTTTTTGAGCTGTAGAGAGCCCAAACATGTTGAATGATGGGGTGTTGTCCCCTCTTTACTCATTGCTTCAAGATGGATCGTTTTAGCTTCTGTGGCAGTGTTGGGATCAGTTTTCTCCTGCAGCACAGGTTCACTCAGCAGATGTTAAGTGAATCGGGACGTCCTTCAACCACAGTTTTGCTGTTCTTTAATCTCATTATCCCTCCGTTTTGCAAAAAAGAAAATGATGGAATGCTTTACAGTGGTCCTCGACGTGACTCGGCCTTTACAAAAAGCATATGGCTGCTCCTTTGCTCCCACCACATCTCATGCTACACTGCCAACAGAATACCAGTGGTCTGGTGGAGACGGTCAGAGGAATGGCCACATGTTCATGCATGGGTGGGACTGAGAAGGGCAGACATACAGGTAGTGGTCTATAATTGTGCCCAGTATGACTGCACGTTGAGGTTTGCCTTCTGTATATTTCTTCTTCTGCCTGCAAAAGCTCTACATCCTGTTGTGGGGTGCTCGGGGAGGTAATTGAGGGGTTTTCAGCAGAGGCTGCTATTGTGCTGCACAAGTTCCAGTTTATCGCCACAGGAAGGCGGTAAATAAAATCTTATTGAGATGTAATTTGAGGAGCATCTGAGTAAGCAAACATCAATAATACAAGTATGACATCAAATATGCAGTAGTGTCTATTGGATTGGAAAGCCAGTTAATCTATATTGTTGCAGGCCATTTAATATTGTAAAAGTTAGCGCTGGAATCAGATAAAAGGAGTGACGAGAACCTTGATTTAACTGCCTCCACTCTATCTGGTGTCTCTCTTTTCACTCCTTTCATGGATGTGGAATTACATTATTCAGGTAATCATCTAATCTTCCACAAACGGATTTAATGAGTGAAGTGTTTATTTGTTTGTACTTTTTTTTATTCTAAGTAGCTCTTTGTTCTCTGCCATCTGTCTACCTCGCTCTTGCAGACTTTTACACAAGGAGGCATATCCATTTGTGTTGGTTTTGTGGGTTTCCTGTTTGGACATTTTCTTTGTTTAACCACTACAAAGAGATGAGGGTCATTTCATAGATGGACTTTTATGAAGTGAATCCAAGGATGTCTTAATGACTGCAACAGATGTAAATGTGCACCGCAGGTACTGAAAGTTAAGGGTTGGAGGTTTTGGTATTTGTATGTACATATTTATGTCCTTCAGTCCCACTTCTTCACCGTTAAAATTAGCTAGTTAATGTGAGGCACACTGTGGTCCGGCATCTGTAATCTCAGTTGATGCATCAGTGAAATGAAGGATGGAAACGAGGGGGGGAAAATTGCTGGATTTGACATTGACTCTCAGTCTGGAACCCAAGAACCACAACCATGCCATAGTTACTGTTCTGTGGTCAGCCCAGCCTTGTACTCTCCTGGTACACTGCAGCTGCGTAGAAATAACAGCAAAGAAATTGAAGAAATGATGGGGCTAGTTTACCTCTCATGTAGGATGAAGATGATGGCTTCCAAAATAAGCATCCATGATGCATTCTTTTGAGGAAAATAATTTTTTTGAAAAAAAAAATAAAAGAAGACTCAAATTCCAAATGTGCTTTTCAGTCTGTAATATCTGACCTTTCCTCTATATTCAAGTACACAAGCATGCCTTGAATGAGCTCATGTTGAATATGGAAAATTATAAGTTATATTTTCCACTTGTTAAGTAGCATATAGCCAAGCCATACCTCCTCTGACCTCAAATAAAAAAAAAAAAAGAAATGCTGAAAAACATACTGCTGAACATTTTGCAGCACATCAGCGACACTAAATCTGCAGCTTCCCCTGCTGTGCTAATGGAGGGCTCATATCTTCTCAGTCCCGCAGGACAGTTGTGCTGAATACCTTCCCATTGTGAGGCTAATCTCTAGTTTACAGCCCAGAGAATATCTCTCCAGCCACCACAACTAACCCTTAAAAAACTCTCCCACAAACCACACTGGGTCATATCTCAAGCAATTAAACTGAGCCCAACACATAAGCTGCCTGCTCAGGCACTGGGAAGCAGAAAGATGGTCCGTGCATGGGGAGGTCCTAGGATGGTGACTACCCCAGGGGCTTTTGGAATTGATTGGATATCCTCACTTAGAAATGGTCGTGTGTCTGTAAGAGCTTAGCATGCTGACCTAAGATAGATGAGGCCACATCCTTCTGGCAATTTTCACACAAATCCACTTGACTGCAACGCTTCCCTCTGTTGCCCTCCTTCTTTAACTCTCTATGCTTTAAGAAAGAGAAGTTGAATAAAATGACTTCGGGCAGGGGGAACAGGGCTATGTGTCTTTAGTCACCCCTCTTACCCACATTATGCCCGCCCCTACTTCAGAGCAGCAGGGGTCACAGAGTGAAGGTTAATAAGTGTGGACGGTAATGAAGTAGATGAATAATCAATGTGGGAGCATGCCATGTGCTGCCAGTGTCTGAGGGCGGATTGGAAAAGTCTGGGGTATGAGGGCCATTCTGCCCTGGGGTGACGGTCCAGTCCGCTCACTTGGATGGGTGCCAGTGCCACCCAGATCAACAAAGGGAGAATCCTGATGTTGCTTCTGTCAGAACAGATTAAGGTTGCGTCTGCATGTGTGTGCATGCGTGTGTGTGTGTGTGCCTGCATGTCTGTGTGTATGTGTGTGTACATACTGTACTTATATGTACTGGGTAGTAATTGTGAGTTGCACAAATTGAGTTTTCTTGGTGTTTACATGTACAGGCTAATACTTGAAATTTAATTATTTAAATTATTCACATTACTGAATCTTACGCTGCCACTCTCCTCAGGCTGATTTAAAGAGGTGCAGACCCACAAAAGTCAGACATACATGCCTGAAAATCATGTTCACATGACAGGGAAGACACATGACTTCTTTAAGCATATTCCATTAACCCATTGCACTTTGTCCTTTCAAAACATTATTAATGATTGAATTTTTAACCATTAATGAACTGCAATAAGCTTTATTTGTGTAGTCATGCAACAATTTTGTGGTTTCTTTGAAAGCAGTTTATGGGGAAAAGATAAAAATATCATGTGATGTGACCTGTTTTGTCTTACTGGGTGGGTTCAAAAGCAAAAATACGACTAATTTGTATCAACAAATGTGGCATTTCCTGTTGTTTATTGAGTTAATGTTTGGTATGTAAGCATGAAATAACAAACACAAAAAGTAAAAATAATTACAATTTAGTGAGAATCCATTTTATGTTAACCCAAAAGCAATTTAGATGTAGCTTATTACTGTTTGACGAGAATTGCCAAGTCTGATGCACAACATGTTTCAGCCCCCATACACCGATGTCTAGCCTCATCACCTTTAGCCTGAAACTGCATGTGAGTTCACGGGAATTTAAATTGTTTTTCTTGGCCTCAGACAATGGAATGGTAATGGGTAATGGTGATCCACTGGACAAAAAGACAGAACAGAGAAAGAAAATGGTCAAGGTTGAGAGAGTAAATTTCCTAGGGTCAGAGGTCTGGGGATTAGCAGATGTCAGATGGGAAGCTGGGAGGATGGATGGAGGGAGGGAGGAAGAGGCAGAGGCCACATAGAAGTGGATAGGGAATATGATCGAAGTCTTAGACTTAGACAGTAAACCCAGGTCAAGTTAGTTCCTCTAAGCCTCCAGAAAATAGAATAATTGACAGGCTGTTATTATTGCTCTCTTCCAGCTAAACAGTTCTTTTCTCTTTTGCATGTGTGCTCCTGACAACCCTGGTGCCCTTTGCCCTGCATTGTCCCATCCTTCCCTAGGTAAGTGAAGCACAGTATACACAAACGTATCCTCATGTATTTACATCTGGTTGTAAATAGAGATGCAGGCAACCTGACAGCAGTTACTTGCTTTAGAACTAATTCCTTTAACAGGATTTTCAACATATGTGTCAATAGCCTTTAAATTGCACGCTCAAACAAGGATCCCAACCAATCCTTCTAGGCTGAGCAGTTAATATTTGTTCTGAGGACCCGGCTGTGTGTTTAAGTCCAGATGGGATCCTGGTGAGCGCAGAAGGAGCAGAGCAGCGGCACACCGGAGAGAAAATAAAATCTCTGAAATCTGCTTAATTGGCCCAAATTTGAAACAACACCGGATAAGCCAGGGCGGATGTGGGGTGAGGTTATCTGCAACTGCACAGCTATGCATGTGGAGGAGGGCAATGTAGCGAGTTGCCGGCGTTTCGTTGGCTCTTTTCTCCGGGTTGCTTGGCACCAGATGGGCTCGATAAGTAAGAAGCAGCTGAGGAGTTTGATGAGGCTCGGTGCAGAGATGTTAAGGAGGCCCTGCCCTCCGTATGCAAGACTCCTTCGGGGGGGGTGGGGGGGGTGGAGGCACACAGGTCTTGGGAGGGCTGTTAAACTTCTATCTACAGTTGTCCTCCCTCCCTCACAGCTGGTTCATCCCATATCTCTGGTCCCAAAGAGGCCAACTTAGGGGTGTACCAACCTCTTTACAGCCGTAAAAAAAAATAAATAAATCCATCACTCTGAAGGAAACCCTCCTGCTCAATTTTCTTTTGTGCCATTTTCTTGGCACAGTTCTCAATGTCCACAACATGATTTGGAGTTTGGGAAACCATCTCGCTCCGTTTCACTCACGCGTTCAGATTTCTTCCACCTGAGCTGGAGTGTAATTTCACTCCTGTATCGCACTCCTTTTTCCCACATTCCTCTTTGTTTGGTGTTATCTCCCCAGGGTTACTGTCAGGGAGTGAGGGAGGTGATGCAGACAGACTCCATCTTGTTGGAACACACAGCAGATAGCGGCCAGTGAGGGCGTGCTTTGTTACAACGGATGTTCTGTATCAAGCACAGAGGATGTGGGGGGGGGGGGTTGGGGAGCCCTGAAATGATAGACTATCCTCAATCCTTTCCAGATTATATGCCCAATATAATCAACTATTTGCAAATAGTGCTGTTCATGATTTTATTAACACTAGAGTATTGACCATTCCTATCTGAGGGAGTGGACACTGGAGGGAGCTTTAGACAAGCTTTTATTGTCCTTCCCTGGCTGCAAGTGAAGCTCCGAACTGCTTACTTGCTAACTCCTGTCAGGACCAGACAGCGGGCTTTGGTGGAATGAGACCAGAGGATGACTTGCGTGTCACTCCCGGGGTCTGTCGTCTCCCCTCAACCGTCCGAAGGCCACAGGCACACTGAGGGGGCAAGCTGAAACACAGAGTAAGGAGGAACATTCCTGACATGGCTGTGTCAGCCAGTCAGAGGTAATTGTTTATGTGAATATCCTGGTGAAAGACAGCTTCCCCCTTTGCCGTTTCTTTGGAAAACATATTACGACGAGCAACGCTGTTGAGAGAAATCGATGATTAACGGAACTGCAAATCCCAGGTGGCGAACTTGGCAGAAGATCCTGCGGTTTAGCAAACAAGTACACACAGGTGCTGTTCTTTCTATAGTTAAAAGGGAATGCAATCAAGGCCTGACCTCTGGAGTTGACCTGATCTACTTCTGGTGATACTCACTTCCTTTTTTTTTTGCCTGCAGAGTTTAACCCACAGGCTGAAGAGGACACACATTAAGGACCTTGCAAGGCACCTCAGAATAAACACCGCAGCCCTTGAATAGCTGCTCTTTTGCAATAGTTAACTCCACTGAAGTTCACCCGTGGCCTTGCTCTGGCGGTCACGTCTGCATTGCACGTCAGTGTTTGGCAGTGTGCACATCAAAGAGTGTTTACCCATTAAACAGTCTACGCCGAGTGGGAGATGTTTATTTGGCCCTGGGCTCTCGTTCAGTTAATAGGCAGGGCTTCACTCCTGATGAATTTTCAGGAGAAAAAAAAAAAAGTGCCACGTCCCTCCTCCGATGGCATTCCAAGTGTGTTATTGCTTTTCATTGCTTCTCTAGCTTAATGAGTAGAGGGGAGCCCAATTACCATCAGAGGCCATCAGGTTTCATCGCTGTAACGCATTTCAGCCCACAAGAATGATGATTGTTGATTAAGTTAGGGCCGGAATCTGTGCGGCTAATGAGAAAGCTCAGCAGCCAAGAACCCTCGTTTACAAACAAGGCCACAATTCAATTAATTATTGCATATTGCCTAATAATGTCTTCGGTTAGGTGGGCGATCATTGCTTTTTTTTTTTGTTCCTCGTATTTCCCTTCAAACATCCTGGTGAGATGTCACGCTTGCCACTGACAGAAGTTTGGTTTAAAAAAAAAAACGATAATGACGACAATAATGGGTGAAAGAGATGTGTGTGTGTGTGTGTGAGAGAGTGAGAGAGCGAGAGGCCTGCCAACACTGCTGTTTAAGTGCACACCGCCTTATTGGGTCACTAAAGGTGGGGGGGTAGACCAGGATTAGCGTCGGGGGAAGACAGTGGACAGCTGGTTGTTCATGGTGGCGAGGGATGGGGCCAGGCATGAATCTGCGTGTGTCTAAAAGGGAAACACAGACTCTGGCTAAAATAACAGATCTTGCACGCTTTAACAGCTCCAGCCAAGCAATTCTCTTCACCACATTTTTTTTTCTCCCACTCCATTCAGGGTAATTTCTTGTTTGCTGTCTGTGGTGGAGGCAACAGAGTGCCTCCCTTGGTGTTTTGAGGGCTTCGGGTGGAAATTTACAGACTATCACCTCCATCTCCATCCTGGTGAATCACCTCATCTTCTAGTGTGCCCAGGTCTAATTAGCTCACCGGCACAGAATGCAGGCAGTAATTGCTCCGAGTGCGAATACGCAGCCCGTAGCGGCGCGGCTTGTGTACACACGAGGCTGCTCAAATAATGCGGCGCAGTGGCAGGCAGCCACCAAAATCTACCCGGCTCTAGTTTTTCTGTTTCTCAGTCATTTAGCCTCGCTTCATCCTCGCCTTAATCAGATTTAACACAGTCGGGAGTGTTTCAGGCTCGATTTCATAACTCTAATTTTCCTTTGGTGTTTATTTATGTCTTGTGGTCACTTTTGCTCCTTTCCGTAACTGTTTTTCCAAAAATCTGAATTATAGATGTACTTTTATTACCTCTGTGTGGGAAATAATCCTGTTTTGTGTGGAAGTAAAGCGACGGAAAGACTCACGCACACAGAGAGCTTTAACAATGGAGCAAAACAACAGAGAGAAAAGTCTTTTCTGAAATAAATGGAGAAACAATTCACTCCCCCTGAGACAGCAGTATTTAGTAATGTCACCTGGGGCAAGCGGGGAGGGGGTCAGAAGTCGGGGGGGAGTGGAATGGAGCCATCAGACCGTCACCATTCTTCATCCTGATGACTGGTTTAAGGGAGGAAAGAGTGGGGAAAAAAGAAAAGGAGGGAAAGGAGGAGAGGTGGACAGGTGGTGCAAGGAGGGGCCTCGGCCCAGGCTTCCCTCTGTGATGGATGGAGGATGTTTGGAGAGGGGAAAAAAAACAAAAAACATTTAATAGTGGTACTGCAATGGAATAAAAAAGAGAGAAAGGCTGAATAAATGATTCATCACAAGGGAAAAGGTATTAGTCTGATTGAAGGACCCGTAAAAGAGAGGGATAATCTCAGTGGTGTAGAGGTGACGATTTGGTAAGAGACGGATTTAATGCCGGTTGGCAGATGGAGTGTATTCTGGGGAATGTTAAATAATTATGATGAGTCAAAAGAGGAGATTGAAACGCGTATTGTTTTTTCTCAAGGTGCCATTTCAACTCCCCCACTGCCGCCCGCTGTCTGTGTCGTGGTGGGTCGTGGGTGTTAGGAGGATTATGAGTTTTGCCAAGCAGACCAGGGTTAAGATGAATGGTTGTCCTTTTGGATCCAAGATGGCCATTATCATTCCCACATGGTGCCGCCAGATAAAGCCCCCAAAGCCTTTTTGATTCACATGGGTTTCTGTTTAGTCTCATTTTTCTTTTGTTTCTTTGTCTTCTTGGTTAATGCAGCACTATTTTATTCCTCCTCCTGCAGCAGAGTGAATCCCTGCTTCTCCATCAGTTAAAATAATGCAGTAGTGATTTGATTTTATTAGAATAAACCTAATTTTTTTCTCTTCCATGTGTAACTAAAGATGATTTATATTCACTCTCTTGCAAAATGAGCATTTTTAAGAATATTCGATGTAGGTCTAATCAAGATTTACTGTGAATTTAAGCAAAATTATGTCATATAATCACATTTTCTGTTTTTTTCTTTTTTTGGCGCAGCCATCTGTTATTTTTCTGACTATAGTGAAACGCAACAACAAATGCATTTCTGTCTTCAGCGCTGACAGAAAATAACAGGGTTTAAAACAATTTTCCACATGGATTCCTTAAATGAATATCTTTCTCATTTTGCTTCAATCGGGGGTCTGTGGCAGCGGCCGCTCCAGTCACGTGTAATAGCTCTGCACGTTTCTGTCGGAGGAAACACCGTTGTCCTCCTGGACACTGAGGCCACTCATGTGACTTGGTGAAACACATTGACAATCCTTTTCATTGAATTATTTTCAGCGCTTGTGCGGTCCGGCAAGAGAGAGCTGTGTGTTGTTTGCAGTCAACAATAACCCAACACTCTATGATTCTATCGGATGGAGGTGACCTTTAGCAGACAGGCGACAGGGCGATTCAGACCCGTTGTGCAGCTTTATTGGACTCTCAGCTGGATCGTCTGCATGTGGTGTTGTCAGCGAGGGGCGGTGACGCTGATCTGAGTATCCGCACAAGTGTCCCTTCCTGCGGGATGTTTGGGGAGGTTTCGTCTGTCCTCTGTGGTTGCTCAGCAGAGGAGACGTCAAAGACTATCTGCGTTGAAGCACAAATTCGGCCGTGTGATTGTTTTCAACCCAGATGCTATGAAGGAAAAGAGCACACTGGATTCAGATTAGTGCCAAATATCATACTCGCTACTGAACCATCACAGATGCAGAGAAAGTTTCTACCTTTATCATCATCACTCTCTTTTTTCCCATCCATATAACCAGAAGCCTCTTGAAAGGAGTGCTGTTTCCTTACAGTGATTTGTTGTTCTGTGAGGCAGTTTTGATCATAGATGAAAGATTATCTTCCAACCCTTTCAGCCTCAAATGCACTTCACAGACCCCTCAACACCCACCGTGCACTTCATGTGATCTATGACCCCCTCCTCAGGATAGATTGACACTCTTGCCACTCAGGGAGCGCCGAGGCCTTCCCAACTTATCTCTAACCCCGCAGGTCACCAATTAGGGTTCGTGTCAGTACCCCAACCATCCATTCCAACCCCCCCACCCCATCTTTTTTTTCCTTTTAGGTGATACTGTGCTACTGATTAGGTGGTTCTGTCCATTTGTCTTCATCAGGGTCTATCAGAGTGGGGGCCTCCGGACCCCAGAGGGCATCCTTCATCCCTGGTCACGTCTGAATCTGTGCCTAACTTTCCCTGAGAGGTTCATGCATATTTCTATCAGGCATTACCTTGAAAAACAGATTGGGGGGGGTGTGCAGAGAGGACAGCATGCTGGTTAAAGGTGTTTTCAGAATGGGTGTGGTGCACTGGAGCATAGAGCCCAGTATATTATACTGGAATTTCTAGGTGTGAACTTGAAATAGCAGGTAGAGGCCAAATAATGGGCCCGTCAGCACGTTTAACCTTGCTTTGTGTTTACTGCTTTAGTATCCATTGTGCATGTGTACGTGTGCACACTCAAATCTGTATTTCCTACCACGTGAACACACATCTGTGCCCTTGGCTGAGTGAAGGCCCCGCTCCCTCGTCACTCAGCTTGAGTAGACATCATCCAGGAGTGAAATTAGCCCATCTCGCCCACTGTGGTGGACTGTCAGAACTGAGATGGAAAAAAAGGGGATGAGCGGGCCTGGTCCCAAGGCACTTTTAGCTGAGGCCTATTCTGAAGCATTTATTGTTTGACACACTGTCAAAAGCACTGTGACCTGCAAAGAGCGCCACTCTCCATCAAGGTATGACAAAGCTGTGCTAAAAGGCCAGCTGCTGGAAGTCATACAAATAAGGAGAGCAGCTCCTGATTAACTACAAATCATATTTACTTATTTACTCTGTTTGTCTGGGGGTGGATTACCTTTTGTTACATATTTTATTTATAACATCATGTGCTAATCTTGATGGAATTGGCATGATTTGTATAATTAAGGAGGTTAAGCATGTAAATCCACCATATTACGCATTATCTCCACAAAGAAATTCTTTTTATTCAGCTTGCAGAGAGGCAGACGGGCACAGAAACCGCCGCAGACACGTGCCTTGACGCCAATGCTCACTCACTGAAGCATCTCTTTGTCTGATGGCCAAATGGAGTGAGGTTACAATCTCCTGTTTTATCACGCTCTCACTCCCTCCTCCGTCCCATTACAGGTCATCCTCCAGTATCTCCCAGCGCTCTGCTTAAATGTTTAAAAGCCTTTCTCCTCCAGCTTTCCTCTTTGTTTATCTGTGTTAGTCTGTCTCATTTATACGATCTGCTGCTATCTCTGTTTTTCCATTCTCATAGCTTCCTGCTCAGCAATATTCTCTTCCATTTATTTGACTTTTGCTGTTGGATATAAAACGCAGCATGTGTTGTTATTTATGTGCTATTCTGTAGCAACAGAGACAACACGGGTATTACTGGACCGATGCTGAGTGCTTGTCCACTCAAATTACATCAACCAATCCAGAGAGGTGACTGCACCGTCCAGGTCATGTCCCCACTGTGTGGCATTCTCAAAAAATTGCTGAGAGACATTGACGAAGACTAATGGCCAGCCAGCTTTTGCTAAATTAGACTTGATGGTCAATGAAAACACACCCTCGCAGACCTCGAGGGGTCAAGGCAACTGGGCTCTCAGGGGTTAAAGGTTGTCTAAAGCAGTAAACGGAGTAAGAGTCACAGCTGACCCGACCCCTCACCTAAAATACCCTAACAATTTGTTGCTTCACACCCTCAAATTTTGATGCAACTCCGAGATAAACACACCGACACACGTTTGATCAAAATGTGAGCAATATTTAAACATTTTTAGGGGGAAATTAAAAAAAAAAAAAAAAAAGGCATATGTTTCATTTGTTTCCTCCTCCATGCACTTTTGTGCTCTGGTGTTGTGGCTGCGTATCTGCCTGACCTGCGTGTCACGCTTGCTGAGCCCCCCCCCCCCCGTCTTCCCTCCAGGGAGTCTCACTCCGCTCACTCACTTCATCCTCCTGCTGTTGCTGTCCTGAGGGACTCGGGCAGCCCGGGCCCAGATTGAGCCACTCTCCTTTGGCTGGCTTCCATTCCTCCAACCACGCTAATTACATCTCAAATTGTAATAGATGAGGCCTCGTTAGCGGTTCTCACACCCTTCAAAGATTTATAAACATGCATCAGAGGGGCCGGCGTTCGGCCTGAGCTTCCACCTTCAAAGGCCGGACTTCACAGGAAGCTGAGATGGCCCGTTTTGCTAATTACTCCTGCCGTTCCACGCTGCTGCCCTGTGCACCGCGTGCACCGAGACAGACATCCCCTTTCAAATCACCAGCTCCAGTGTGAGTGCGGCCAACCCACAGACCAAGGCAACACTACACCAGTGCGGTAACTCTATAATTCAATGGTCCAAGTAGCCATATGTCTATTTTTGTCTTTCTCTCTCTCTGCAAACCAACCACTAATGTGATGACATTGCAGACTTTTTCCCCCCCTCATCAACACTGGTTCAACCTCAAATGTGGAAGCTCCTTGATGCTGAAGAGAGACAATGAAATATGATGTCATTATATAAAGAAAAAAAGTGCTGACATCTCACCATAAAGTATTAAGTCATTAGTTCCCCTAACAAAATTACCCTAATTAAGTCTGGAGTTCATTATTCAATTATCTTTCATGCCCTCAGTATTAGAAATGTACTTTTATTCTGCCCAGTTCCATTTAATGGGACGAGAATAGATGCATGTTCACCCAAGCGTGTTACCATCTTCTCAGTTATGGATTCATGTGCGAGTGTGTGCTCTGTTTAATAATTTTTGGGGGTTTCTTCTATTTTCACTTGTAAATGTTGAAGGCTGTGTGCTAAACGATGCATTGCTACGAAGAGAAGCTTCCCTGGGTTTGTTGTACCTGTGTGCATTGAAAGCTATCTAATCCCCTGTCCCTGTATGACTTCAGAGCTTTGGTCGGGCTTTCTTCATTGTTTATGTGATTTGATTCCAGAGAATCCCCCTTAGATTTCATTATCGTTTGTGTTTCATATCCTGGCTGCTGTTTAGGACTCAACAGGAATATTATGCGCCTCTCTAATTGTGGTGTGGTTTATAGTCGGCCTGCTTGCCCCACATTGATTCGCCCGGAGAAATAATAAAATGGTAAAGCAAAGCGACTCGGGGAAGGAAGAGGTGGCGAGCAAGTGGAGGGGCCTTGTTACTGAAGGAATGACATATTGATCGCCCCTGACAGGGTGCCACGGACCGATCAATCCTGACGGGCAAGAGGAGGCTGTTAGGAGATTCTCCCGGGTCGCCAGGGTCACTCAGACAACGGGGCGATGGGAGAGAAATTAACTCATCAAGTAAAAAGGATACGCGTAAAGATAGATGGATGCATGGATGATTAAATGGAAAATTATTCAGAGGCCCGGGTGGTTTAGGCGTGGATGCGCACACGCTTGACCTGCTCCAAGCTGGTGTCAGAAAAGCAACAGTCATGCAAATGATTCGGTGCGCGAAAAAAATTTGTCCGGCATCTGTGCGCGTTTAACAGCTACCTGGCTGATGTTGGCATCCTGACAGAAGGAGAAAATTAAGATAAATTACTCCGAAGAACACGCCACCATCAGACAGGCCACTCATTTAATGGAGGAAGTGCAAAATAAAGCAGAGAAGAGGAATCCTGAAGGTAAACATAAAGTATCATCCATCTCAGCTGTCCAACCGCTGTATGCAAAGCCTTTCCCCCTGAGTGCACTATGACTAGCCTCACCGCGGCTAATTGATAGCCTCTACGTTCATTTAAGTCAGACGTGAGTAGTTGCTATTAATGAAGGCGGAATTCGCAGGGCTGACTATGAAGTGAGGGCTCATGGGAGATCGATCCCCACTGCGAGGCTCAGTCCAGAGGCAGACACCGGAGTTGTGGAGAGGAGTCTGTACTTTTTTTTAGGAAGGCTCCTATTTCATAGTATTATTATTATTATTAATAATAATAATAATAATAATAATAAAAATAATAATAACATTTCAGACTAGTTTATCAGCAATTTTCCACATGTGGAGGGGAGCCCTGTTTTCCTCCTCGATCGCATGGGTAAAACTCCCGGATAATGATGTTGAACCGAGTGGGAGGGGTCAGGCCACAGTTTGGGTTTGTTTGTTTTATCGGCTCACGGCGATCAGTTTTACCACCCCGGCTCGCCATTTGCTTTTAGCCCCTATAATTGCTGGCATTAATAGCGCACACATTTACATTGTATTGTGAGCCGTGAAGTGATTATGGTAATCTGCGGACAAATTCAGAAAGGCAATTTTAAACCGCAAGCACCCCCCCCCCCGTCATCGTGCAAATGAGTTGATCGACTTCAATCTGAGTGCTCTCTCGAAGAGTGGCCATGCACGAGTTGCCTTAATAACAGGTTTTTTTCAGTCAGACAGTGGTGTTTGTGCTATTATGTGACAAAGCGTAAAACACATGTTGTTATTTATTTTGGGGTGTTTTGTCAGTGCTGCAGGCCGTGGGGGGGGGGGTTGCAACATCTGCTGGGATCAGGCTCCTGTGGGGAGAATACTAAGTGCTGGTTGTCACTGTCGCACGAGGAGGTCAGGGGTCCCTCACGTTGGGAAAGTGTTCACATGTCACCTTTCTGCTATTTAAACAGAGACTCTTTGCCCCATCTCCTCTTATCTGCCTCGCCCCCCCCCACCTTTCATTTTCTCGTCCCGCTGCCCTCATATTTTATTCAGCAGAGCGTGGAAAAGGGCTGCTGCACGGGGGGGTTATTTCATAAACGCTGCGTTGGAGCGGCAGACTGACCACCCTGACCCTTGTCCTTATAGCGGCTGTAATAACAGCTCCGCTCACAGTATCTCCAAATGCTAATGTTTGAGAGAGAGAGAGTGGCCGGCATTTTAGCCATCATTATATAGTTTATGAGGATGCACATGTGCAGGCGCCGAGCTGCAGAAAGCGCACACTAAAATGGACGGAGGAGCGTTCATGCATGAGTGCAACTCCTAGTTCTTCATTTAAAGACCTCTCTTGGAGGAGGACGAGAACGCTTGTGGCTTGTAACACTCCTCTCTTATTCAGACATGCTGCATGAAAATGCCTCCCTCCGTTCCTTCCATCACAGATTCAGTTATTCAGTTATTCATGGCTTGAGGCTGAATAATGAAAGATGGTGAAAAAAAAAAAAAAAAAAACACTTGACTGTCCTCTTCCTCCCTCTCTCTCTCTTTCCTCAGTCTCTTGACTGGATTGCTATTTAGTTCTTGACTTTTATTGACCAGGGCCATCTCCAATTTAGCCAAAGTCGATAGTATTGAGAGAGAAGTCACTATAACTGCATCTGATATTCAATAATGCTAATGCAAACTCAGTGTGATTAGCCAATCAATAGCCATCAATTTTAATACATTGATGCGGTGCACATAAAATACACAATGTTCATTTTTTTTTACTTTGCATTTACATGTTTTCCCCTCTTTGATAATGCTGTTTTGAAGCTACAGTGTCAACACCCACGTCAGTGATCTTTGTCACTCAAAGAGCTCAGACAAACACGATGCTTGAATATATAAGCAGTTTTATTTTATTTATTTATTTATTTATTTATTTTGTGTAGCTGTGGTAGAGAAAAATGATTGCACAGCACAGTGGCCGCCCTTGCCAACACTCTGGTGTGCTCTGTCTGGCTGTGGGAGACGGAGGTGTTTGAAGACGGGGATAAGAACAGTGCTGCGGTGCCGCTGTCGGCCACTGCTGCATTTTCCAGCTGCAATTGAAGGCGAGAAGCTCAGGCACGCAGAAACCGAGGAGCGGCCGCAGCCTTTGTTTAATTGCGAACAACGTCGGCGGGAGCGGGAAACATAAACTACAAGTGTTTCTCATAGAGTAGTGGGCCTTAGCTCGTTAGGCAGCGCTGCGCCTCTGTTTTCATGTGTACCACTATTTGACTCACAGTCAATTTACGCTCATGATTAAGCCTCCTACGAAGAGCACATTAGCTGCAAATGCATGATTAGGCACTTCCTCACACGTGTGCACATGGACATGTAGTTGCTGGGCACTGAGAGTCCTGCAGGGGGCAGAAAACTGGAAAGATTCTGCACCTCAAACACAGATACGGTCTCACATATTAGTCCTTGTGCTCAGACCTACAGGATGTTGAGAACGTGTGTGTGTGTGTGTGTGTGTGTGTGTATCCACCACCCCCACTGCTATAAGAGCACAGTGTCTGTGCGCAATCAAGGACTCTGAGTGGTGTCTGCAGTCACCCTAAATGCCCGTCACAACTACAAAGGTCCCTCACCAACACCCCGCTCTGTGGGATTAGACATAATGATTTCAAATATCATCGCATTACTGTGACATTTCAAGCACCCGGAATTCAAAGGTCCTTCCTGCTATAAATGGCATGAACAGTCAACCTTGGTTCAAGCATTTGATGGAATAGTTGTTTACTGTCAAATGTCTGTGACATAAAATCAGTTTATAGGTTTTTTTTTAATATGTGTGTGGTATTTATTCAGGACAAAGCAAATAAGTAGAAGCAAGGGGGGAAAAATGTGACATTTAGGAGGTTTTATTGGAAACACGATTGCTTTTGATACAAAAAAAAAAATTGTTGATTGTTGTTGATTTATTACCATACTCAGTGTACCAATTCTCTCACATTCTAATACAAGTTCTGCTTCAGCAGCCGTAGCTCATCCAATTAACAATTAATTGCCATGTGAAATCAGTATTGACTGCAGGTCGGCAAGGTCGCACATCTGCTAATGCTAAAGTAGCATACGGCTGGTCTCCGAGTGGGCTCCGTCTCTGGGTAATGTGAAGGCAGGGAACTGTAAAGATAAAAAGGCTGCGTGGGCGGCGGTGGAAGTGCCTGCCCGCGCACACACGGATCCAGCCTGCTCAGAAACACACAGTGTCTTCTCTGTGTTGCATCTTGGCTGCAGAACGTGTGCCCTGGAGAGCTGCGGGATCACTGCACTGTGCTTCTGCTGAACCACTGTCTTGTCCTTGCTATATAGGTCATCGCTTCCCTCCAACGATATCTTATCCCATCCGCAATGCAGTCAATACTGTGGACAGAACTCCCCAAACGGCTTTGGAAGTACAAGTCGCCTCAACTTTAATCTTTTTTACCCCAATGAATCACATCTGGGATCTAAAGAAAAGGTTTATTATCATTGGAAAAACACTATGAAACATTGTTTTTTTTAATCTGGTGTGAAGGCTGAGGGAAGCAAGGATTTTTTTTTTTTTTTAGGAAATGTAAGGTTGAAGGGCAGAAGAGGAATAGTTTAGACACGCTGCTCTGCACTGATCCTGAGTCTGGCAGCCAGCGGTGTGTTTCATATTGTTTTCCATTTACATGATAATATGGGCATGGGTTCACACACACACACACACACACACACACACACACACACACACTAGAATTATTTCATGCAGATTGTTACTTCCAGCACACCAGATTACCTGAGTCAGTATCCTGGATTTTTGCCCTGGAATGAATGAAATTCCTCTCATTAGCAGGCAGGTTACATAATCTCGGTATATCCAGTTGACCTGAGGCGCTAAGCTGATTACAGATGGAAGCAACACTATTCTGGCTGTAATGCAATTAACATGGGTTGGCTTGTGAAATCAGCAACTGGACGGCCGCGCAGCTGAGATGTGAAATGTGGAAGTGCTGCGCGGAATGCCTTTCGAAAAAGTTCCGACTTCCTTCCATAAATCATTTCGGGACTTTGCAGCACATGTGCTGTCAAAGTCTTTTGCGTCGCCCTGCGAATGCACCAGTGGCTGAGCTAATGAGCTGTATGTGCAAGTCATCAGGTTCTTCTATTCCTGCTGGTGTGCTGCTCTGCCTTCCTTTGAGCATCTGCTTTCCATATAAAGTGACCGTGCCATACAGATGCTCAGATCTGTGCGCGCACGCATTTGTGATGCAAAGGTGAACCTGATAGCAGAATTTAGATGTTATGTGCAGCACTCGATTATGTTTCAGATGATTCACATGATATATGGCAGTTTGGTTATTTCAAAATGCATATTCTGACTAAATGCTAAATTGCTTGGCTCATAAATACCTCTTTTTAACACATAATGAAAAATGGAGGGGGGGTAAAGACTGAATCTACAGACAGACCACCCTATTCCTTAGCGACGTTGCTCTAAAGGTCATCGTCGTATCCAGTTTAATTTTTGCTCTTCTACTGGAGATAAGATCTATAAAGTGATCAATAAATCTGTTTAAATGCCTCTGCATCAAGGCTACGTGTGATTTAACACCCCGCCACATCTGCCGCCTGCTTTCTGCTCGCCGCGCTGACAGATCTCCGCCTTCTTTTGCTCGCAAATCTCCGCCGAATCAGCCCCCGCTGCTTTGAAAACGGGACAGACTTTAACATTTGATGGATATCAGGAATAGTTCAAAGTCCTTTGGAAGGTTGTGATCCAGACGACCTCTGCTGTGGAAAATTTGTCACCTTGTGATCTACAATGGAGAGCAAAATGTCCTCAGGTACGGGGATTCTTCCTCTCGGGCAGTATTGATTGAAGGGAAGATGATCTGACGAGACCATTAGGAGGGTTGAGGCGGGAGGGGTGGTGAAGGAAGACTGTAATGAACACCTCTCTAACCACAAACACACCACAGCCTCATATACAGAATCCTAAAGTCAGATTTATTCTTTTTTTTCAATTTTGCAGCCCTTTTATTCATGTGGTGGCTCTGCACATGCACACATGGCTGCACACCACTGATGGGTGTGGCCCTGCCACAACGAGCCTGGCAATGGCAGACGTGCACACGCAGGATCTGTGAAATTTTGTTATGCCTCCCCAGTATTTTCCTGGTCCAGGATTGCCGATTGGTGCCTTGGGAGGGATGCTGACTACAGTAAACCAGGCTGTCTGGAGTTGTTATAAACACCTCCTCCCCTCCTTCTGCTGTCCTTCAGCGCGCCGCAGCGTGCGCATGTACCCGAGGCTCATCAGACCGTGCGAGATAAAGGCTGCTCAACTCCAGCCGAGTTAAATTTTTTTTAAAAAAGGAAATAAAAGAAAGGTAAAGTAAAGGACTGGCAACGCAGAATGGCACTTTTTTACAGGCTCCTAACAGCTCTCTGCTTGCTGTTACTGCCAATCCAATTACAGAGCAAAACAATAAAACAGATATAGGAGGAGCTTTAACAGGCTGGCAAAAAGAGAGGGCTGTTAAAGATTATATGAAGATTTGCAGAGTGGTCTACAACATAAGGCTCCAGGGAAGGGGGGGGTTCATTTTCACTGGGGATGCCTCGGTATAAGCATTGAGTCACAGTGAGAGGAGCTCAAGGGGGATGGATACGTGCATGGGGAATCCTGACTTCCTGTCCGGTTAAGCAACATCTTAGGGATTATCTTTCCCTGTGGAAGCTCATTGTCTCGTTGTCTTGAGGGCAGCCTTTGGTTAGATCCACCAAAGACACACACAACCATTTAGAGCAGATTTGGTCGGTTCATATCTCCGAGACATCTTCGGTGTTTGTTGGGGGCGCAGCTGCTGGGCTGAGCTTTTGCATGTTAGGCGCTAGGGCAGCATCAGCCCCCGGCTGCTGAAGAGGTTCTTGTATGACAAGAAAGATAGGGAACGTCTTCCACGTAAACCCTCAACATGAAACTCACGTTGTGGGCTGAATAAATCTTGGTAAGGATCTATTTGGTTGTCACTGTAAGGAGGGCAAATTTTCCAGCTGCTGAGCAGTTTGATTTCAGAATCTTTAAATTCTCCAGTATCCAGTGGCTATTTAACCACCCCTATTAGACCCATTACCAAAGGGTTTTTGAGCAGCATTATTCTCTGTCATATTTTGGATGGAGGGTGCAATAGAAGACAAATAAATACATTCAGGAAATTCACTTTCTGAGCTGCCAGTTTTGTTTTTTTTTCATCCTGTCCCATCCCTTCACTCTACTTTGTACAAGACTAGTCCCACCTGCTCCTTCATGATGCCTCAGTACCTCCATCAGCGCCGCCTTGGTGCGAGAATTGTCAGGAAATCAATCCCACTCCCATCTTCAACGCCCCCACCCTTCCCTTCTTCTTCCCTTCCTCTCACGTCCTGCTCCCCCTCCCGGCTCTAAAGTGTCCGTTCTGCATCCAACAGAAGCTGAAGCGCAACATCAGGCCTTATCGGAGCCGGCACAAATGCCCACGGGCGCATTGTTCATCTGTATCATCCGGCTCCAGTTTCAGTACTGCTTGCATCCGCCAATCCCCCCCCCCACATACCCCCACCACCACCATCACCATCAAACCCATTTGTGCCCATAAACAAGACAACAGCAACATAAACTACAGCCACCGCCAAGATAATTTAGGGGCAAAACACACCTTTAATTAAGGTACCTGTTAATTACACAGCACTCAGAGAATAGATGCGGATATTCTGAACGCCTTTTTTTTTTAACTATGCAAATGTCTTCCATTTGAGACACAATTAAGTGATTAGAAAGCTGTCGCTCTCTGCTGTCTTTCTTCTCCCTGTCCTTACTTGTCTTTTTCTTTGCTTTTCGGCATATTACTGTAATGAAGCCATTACTTCTTCAAGTGAATTTTAATGAGTTTTTAACTAACATTTTAATGAGCTATATATTACCATAAAGCATGGATTAGGCTAAATTGAATTCTATGTGTGCGTGTGTATGTGTGTGTGTGTATGCTGTATTGTTAAAGGGTATAAAGGGAAGAAGTTCATTAAGGCTTAATTATATTGTTTCTTGGGAGCGCTGTGCAGTTTTTCATGGACCGGCCATCAGAATTGCCCACCATGGTCCTGCTGTCATTACCGCGCAGCCCAGGAGCCAAATTAGAGATGTTGTTTGAAAAATGAGCTTTGAATGGGGCTGCTGTTTAAATAAGGTTGCTTATTGTAGTTAATCTACTGATTCGCAGGTGGAGGCTCGTTGGACAGCTTCAGTTCGACCTTGAGCTGGCATTGGCTCGTCATTTCCCGGTTATGTCTTCTCTTCAGTGCCCTCCCCGCTGCACATATGTCTTTCCTCTTTTATTGAGATCTCTACTGACAATGCACATTTCATAGGATATCACCACCTGTGATTTCCCCCCGCCACGCTATCACAGCCAGTCACATGAGTCTCTTTACCTTCACTCTTTTCTATATTACCTGTATCTTATCTTGGAAAAAGTGACAGCATTATTTACAACCCCTTTGCTCGGGATTTGCAGATAGGGAGAATGGAGCTGGAGATCATATCGCACCCAGTCACGGTCGAGGGAGAATGATTAGGTGAGCGCGTATATGGCTTCATCTGCAAAACCTGATCCGCAGCCATTGTTGAGGAGAGTCACCGAAAGTGACCGGAGGGGGCAGGATCCAACACGGTGTTATGGGAACAGGGGAAATGGATGAAATGGGGAGGTGGAAGAGGGAAAAACAGAGAGGAGATGACCCCAGACGGCAATGGGAAAGACAGAGAGCAATGGTGATGAGTTGTGCTAATGATGAGGGCTTCTATTCGCCTCTCTGAGGAGCTCCAGCCTTGGGCGCCGTCGGCCTTTCGAATTTTTGCTGTTGTTTCTCTAATCTGACCTGCAGCCTCTCAGCGGACGAATATATAGAGGATATTTGGGGAGCTGCTGCTCACCTGCCTGCTGAGGGGGTAATTTCTGCATCTGGATGGGGGGCAAAGGTTAGATCTGGCCTGTGGGAGGGCAGATAGGCAAGTCAAAGCTGGGGGAAAAGAAAGAGCTTGCATCCAGACAAATGGGGCACATCTTCTTCTGCGGTATTATGCACTATGGCATTATCCTTCTTCTGCCCTCAGCGTCAACAGTAATGGAGAATATCCTGACAATACAGAGTGGATTTGGTACATTTTGTCAAGTGACATATATATTGTCTGCCTTCTCTAAGGGTAGAATTGAAAATAGTGGTATTGTAATAGCACTCTTGCCGGATGAAGCGCAAAAAAAGCACTCGAATGAAATGATATCATAGCTCCAAGCTACATCTTTACAGCTTTCTCACTTGGTGTGTGCGCGTGCGTGCATGGTTTATTTTCTAATCAGAGTAGACTGTGGTGCATCTGGGTACAGACTTTAGCCCTGGGCTTCTTACTGTTGTAATCTCACTGTGTTTTATATCCCCTGACCTCAGAGAATATCTGTGAAAGAAAGGAGGGCCTCTCTCTCCAGTAACCACCGAAGGAAAAGTAAGAATCATGGCGCAAATATGCACATTCAGGTGCGCTACTGAAATATTTCTAACTTGGCTTGGTTTGCGTGGGTTATGAGTTTATCTAGACGTCAAGACAGAGGATTAGAAACAGGTCTGCAAGCCTACCTGTGATGTCAGGGCAATAGCCAATCTTCTTGGGGCCATAAGGTAGGTGTACATCTGCTATATCAGTATGCAGTCAGTAAGCAATAGGGGTTCAGTCAAGCCCCCCCCCCCCCAACTCTCACCGACATGCAGTGTCACTCTCCAGTGAGTAATATCTTGGCTGGAAGAGGATGCTGCTATAGAAAGTATCACCTCTCCTATCCTGTCCTTGCTCTGCCACCTACACATCATAATACCTGAGATTTGTATGTGCGTGCGTGTCTGGAACAGGCTTGCCCTGACTACCGTCGAACAATCTGATTTACAAAGTAACAGCGCTGCTGTCTTCTTTGTCTTCTATTTTGGCAGAGAGTTCTTTTCTCAACCCTTTCAGCAAAATTGCAGGCTGGTTCCCCGCCCTTTTAAGTTAGATCTGTTGAAACCATGCCAGGTAAAAAAAAAAATAAGAGCAGCGGATCTACTGCGTGTTGTCCCTCCCCCTCCCGTGTGACGGTCTTTCAATCAAATCAGCTCCTCTGATATTGTGGGAATACATGAAACAAAAAGAGAGGTGCATGTAGATTATTCAGATATGAGTTCTGTATAGCCTGCGGGATTGACAGATGTGCAATTGCCAACCTGCGTGCAAATGTAAAAAAAAAATAAAAATCTCAATATTTATAAGTGAGCGAGCAGGGAGGCAGAGTTCAGGGCCCACTGGAACTCCGCGGGAGGTGAGATGTTTTCAGTGCAAGCAGAGCTGAATGTTTCAGGGGGATTGAGAGGCAATTACGCTGCATCTGTTGGCCCATTCAGCCCAGAATGCCTACGGGGTCTCGGAGTTAGATTTGGACTTCATTTTGTGACAGCCACACTGACTTAATAACACAGATATTAGATCTAACCCACTTTAAGAAAGTAAATAAGTGTTGTTGTAATTCAGATACGGTGTTTACCCCCCCCACACCCCCGACACGGTGGGGAAGATGCATGGAAGTGCCTTAAGGCAACACTGAGACCGATGCAGTACATATTCACATTAAAATGAAACAAGGAAAACACAACTAGTTTAGTTTTTTTAGCTGTAGGAGGTCGCATCTGTCCAGAGTGTTGGTATTAACAAGCTCTGAACCAACATGCACGCCATAATCTCTCGGTTGGTGTCGTCTGTTTGTTTACTTGTAGCTTTTTGTTCCTCTTTATTTGTCCAATCCTCAACAAGTGTGTGTATGTGTGTGTTTGTGTGTGTGTTTGGCATAGTGTGTTATTTAACGGTTTGCCTGCTCTGTGCATTCATGTAGATCGCGGGCAGGGATGCGTTTTACTGTGACGCAGGGCGGCCCTAGATGAGATTAGATGGCCTGACACAAGCGCCGTAATGATGCCCCTAATGCGTCTTTCTTTTGTCAGCGCTCGGTTTCAAAGGAAATTGATTCTGACAAAATCCCAGGAGTGCCGGCGATGAATGGAAGGCAGCAATTAAATCCAACATGGTTGCAAACAACGGCCAATGTACAGTCCAAACCGGACTGTAATTATATAACAGCGGGACTTTGTTTGTAATGCAAATATGTAGACAGTCCGCTGGTAATGGCTGTTATGCCCACCCTGGCTGGGAGGGGGGCGGGGGAGTTCTCGACCACTCTGGAGCTAGCTAATTACCCTCGGTTTTTAGATGAGGAGGCAGCCCTGCGTGATAAATATAAAACCTCTACCTCTGGTATATTCGGTTCTATTAGCCCTGTTTGAAGGTTTCATTTGAATTCATGTCACACAAAAGTCCCTCTCCGTACCCCTGCACATCCCTGGGATAATTGGGTTGAAAGCTTCCCCGCTTTCCCCTCCTCGTTTTTCCTTTCTAAAAAAAAGTAAAATAAATAAGAAGACAATAGCTGCACAGCGTTCTACTGAGGGGCTAAGGAAAGTGAATGATGAGATCAGAGAAGCCAGGAGCACAGGGACCAGTTATCCCCTTTTATATTGTTAGCCCTCCCCGCCATTGTCCCGAGCACCGTGAGGAATTTACATAAGGATCGGTGGTGCTGCCCTTAATTTAGCCCTCCTCAAGCATCTTCAAACATCCTCCAACAGGCTTAGTCGTCTTATCCTTCAGAAGGCGCGTGTCTCGCTCAGTAGATGCTGCTGAAGCTGAAATTCCTGCAGGGCTGCTCCTCAGATTAGATTTTCTTTTCTTTTCTTTTTTTTTCCCCCCCAGATCAAATCACAAAAGCTCTGTTTCAGTACACACTGCGTGAGAGTGTGACCTACCCTTGTACCACAGACCACACTGGGTTGCACATTGTTTTTGTACAATATATACTGCTCAGTGTTTTGTAATATATAATTTAAAAAAAGTAATATCAGTCCCATTCAGTAAAAACAGCTTTATGAATGCCACAAGATGTCAGGAGTCACAGAGCCTGAGGAGAAAAGCTGCTTCCTGCTCTGCTAGCGTGGCAGCAGAGGCGTGTTTGCACTGCGGCAGATGGCAGCAGGCTGAGCCGGCTGTGCCTGAGCTGGGTGTTGTCTGGTTGTATCCTCTGGGCTCTGCACAGGTGTACGACAAGGTTCAGGCCAGTGTGAGCCGCCGCCTGCAGAGCCCGCCCGTCTGGGTTGGTGCACAGGCCACATTGGGATGTTTCTGATCAAGAAGCCCGCACTGGAGAATGTCCTCTTTTTTTTTTTTTGTTTTGTTTTTTGTTCATGTTTACATTCGGGAAGAGGGGGACTTTCAGGGCGTTCTGGCCCTGTTTGTTCTCCTTCCTCCACTGAGACCTCCACAATTAGCTCCCGCTCCTGCACACGTGCACACTTTGTGGAATTAATCGCAACTCCAAAGAATTCTTTTTTTAGCAGCCGATAGGCAGCATGCTGCGCGGCGGGGCGCTCCCTGATCTCTTTCTTCTTTTCTTCCCGCAGTGTTGCGAGATGACTTCAGACAGAACCCCACAGACGTGGTGGTAGCAGCAGGTGAGCCCGCGATCCTCGAGTGCGTTCCCCCCAGAGGCCACCCTGAACCCACCATCTACTGGAAAAAAGACAAAGTCCAAATCGATGATAAAGATGACAGGATCACTGTGAGTATTGCTGTTTTAAACCATTATAATAATTCAACCTCTATTGGTTCAGTACCTCCCGGCTGCTGCATTGGGGACTCAACGAACTTGACGAGGCCAGATAAAATCATTGTTTTTTCCCCCCCTCAGATGCGGGGAGGGAAGCTAATGATCTCCAACACAAGAAAAAGTGACGCCGGCATGTACATCTGCGTGGGCACCAACATGGTCGGAGAGCGAGAGAGCGAGACGGCGCAGGTCACGGTGTTCGGTACGCTTCACTCCCGTCCAAGAGCAGGTTCCGAGACAGGTCCGATTGACAGTCGTCGTGACGCGCTCCGATCCCCTCCTCCGCAGAGCGGCCGACCTTCGTCCGGCGGCCCATCAACCAGGTGGTCCTGGAAGACGAGACGGTGGAGTTCCGCTGCCAGGTGCAGGGAGACCCTCAGCCGAACGTCCGCTGGAGGAAAGACGACATGGACGTTCCCCGCGGAAGGTACGGCTTTAACCTCGACGCCCCCCCCCCTCCGCCCTCTGTCACAGCGGGCGAGGGCGCGCTTGTTTGTGGCGCGTCCACTGTTTCGGGGGCGCTCTTGTCGGCGTCTCACCAATGTGACAGGCAGCACGTTACGCAGAGGAAGTGTTGGAGGCACGAGTGTCAGTCTGGCTGACTGTGTCAAACCAATGTTAAGTCTCACCTGGCCTGGCTGCCAAGAGGCATTTATGCTGCTCCATTAGTTTGTATACAGACCACGATACATATTCATGATGGGAAAGAAAAAAAAAAAAAATCACTTTTGGAGCCCCTCAAAGAAATCTCCCATAACCATTTCACTGGGAGACGGCGCCTGCACAGATAATGAGCTGGACAATTGGAAGTGAGTGACAGGTAAGTGGGCAGAGAGGCTGAAAGGTAGAATGGAAACAATTTGGCACGCGGAGAGGCAGACAGTGAGGCGGTGTGACAGAAGATAGAAGGCCTCAGATTATTGCAGCTGACAGGCGCGCGCAGGTACGGCCGCGGCGGCAGATATCCCGGCGCTCGTTCCCCCTGCGGGACCGTCATTTAACCCCGCTGCCTCTGCGCGGCCCTTTTTGACACGCTCCCTCGCAGCCTGAGAGACCTCTGGAAGAAGAAAAGCCTAGAAATTGCAGGGAAGGACCGCCTCCTTTTTAAGTCCCGCCCCGCATCCTGCGTAAGGCCATTAACACACGCTGTTGTCCTCAGTTCAGGGATGTTGGCCCATTGCTTGGTAGTGGAGGGTGTGTGTGTGTGTGGGGGGGGGGGTTGCAGTAACGGACTTCAAAGAGAGCGGAGCCGCGTCCTCGGTCGCTCGTTGCTTGGATCGTCTCTTGCAACATACACTCAGCGGACCTGACATCACTCAAGGCTACCGGCAGAGCGGAGCGTGGGCGGGTTGTTTGCGTCTGATAAGGATTTGGTTCACTGGGCAGAGGGACGCGGGTGCTGTGCCAAAGCACACATGAAAGTATCTCAGACATGGCCTCAGTGCAGCGTCGGCCTGGGAAATGGGTTCATTTTGTATCAGATTACCTGATTTATAAGCCAGGAGGATGAGCTCATGTGTCCGTAGCCCTTCCTATCTGTGTCATTCCTTTGAAGTCCGGCCGTATTTTGGTTTGGAGAATGGAAACGAACACGTGTGAAGACATTAAACGTAATCACCGCTGCAGCACTTTTAATTACTGTGACAGCTTTTGATTTCTTTGTTATGCCTAATTCTCCAGTTCACTTTGAAGCCGATAGCACGCGGGAGAACCGCGATATTCTAATCCTGACATTTTGTGCTGCCTGCTTTTGCATGCTAGAAAGAAAAACAAACCATTGTGTAGCGATGGAGTGTTCCTACATTCACCGGCACTTTGCTTCATTTAAACATCAAACATTTCTTCCCTGTCTGAGGGAGAAAAAAAAAAAAAAAAGAAAATAAGAGAAATATAGTTTCCAGTTGAACATCTGGCGATTGATCTGGATTGCAGCTCCCGTAGCAGGGCCGTTCAGTCAGTACACTGTTGGCATCTGAAGTTGTATCAGTGGCAGTCCTGGCTGCAGGAATAAAAGATCAAGCACTTCCTCAGTGGGGAAGAGTCTTTGTTTGCACCCTGTCGGCAAAGGTTACGCTGTCCTTATTATAATGATAAGCTGGAGAAGCGCGGATTTAATAAAGCTGGGTCTTTCCTTTGCATGAAACTGTTTTAACTTGCTGCTTCTAGCGCACACAGATACACAGAGACACACACACACACAGACACACACACACACGTGCATGTGGGTGTTGTTGTATGTGCTACTTTTGTATAACAGAGAAGAAACAGCAACTCGGCTAAGTAAACAGGCCTTTAATATGCTCAGTGGCTCCAGTAACCTCCCAGGCAAACACACACACACACCTGCACAGACAATGACACACACACACACACACACACACACACACACACACACACACACACAAAGCATGCCAGGATAGTATTGGCTTTAGTCTCTGTGGGTTTTGAAGGGACAACAGGAGAACAAAGACATGATGGTGCTGCTGAAGTCCAATAAAATCCTATTAAGAACAGGGACCAGATATTGTTGCTTTCTGATAATCTACATCAGATTAATGCATGTCTATCAAGTATGTATAAACCTGTTGAAAGCTTTTGTGCTAACACATCTGACACACACACACACATCTCTGCATAGAAAAATCTGACAGTGCTCCCAGACCACAGTCTCCCGGCTCAGTGTGTGGCTTGCTTTTGTACTTTTGGACCCCCTCGACTCTATAGCTAAGCTCTGCACATGTGTGTTTTTAGATGAATGTGTTGGTGGATGATGGTGGCGTGCGGGTCATTCTTTCTGAGAGAGCTGTTAGTAGTGTGACAGGAGCGTCCCCCACTATGCTGACCATCCAGTTTCAGCGATTTGCCTCCTCGACAACTCAGCAGAAAAAAAAAAAAAAACTGGTGGGAGATGGTTCCTGCCTCCGTGACTTCCCCTGAGTGGATACAGCTGGTATTTATGAGGGGGGGTATGTGAGCCAGAAAATAGTGCTGTGATTAGGAGTTACCTCATTCTTAAGGTTTATTGACACTGACCGCTTCTTTTATAGTCACATCATTCCTCTCAATCATCCAAAAAAAGAAATTTCACCAAAAACAAAAAACTAAAAAAACAACATGAATAAACATTTATGAATGTTTATTCCTGATTCAATCCAGTGTGCATGCACAATTGCCAAAAACCACAAACACTACAGAGTAAGAAAGGTCTTCAGGCGTTGGTGAGAGAGCTCTTCAACTGCAGCATCTGCCTTCTGAGGAAAGACCACAGTGCCGTCTCCATCTGTTGTGGGACTGAGAAGATCAGAGTCTTTCAAAAGCTAATTTAGGATCAATGGTCTTCCCACAAACCACCAGCCTCGCCATAAGGACTGAAGTCCTTCCAAACTGGCCATCGATTAATTTAGATATGGTGCCGTCAGACTGATGGAGAGGCCTGAGGCTTCACAACAGAGAGGAGCTCAGGAAAAGAAAAAAGAAAAAAAAAAAGAAGTAAAAAAGATAGCAGTTAATTGATTCTCTCTCATGGATGACAAGTCCGGGACAGGTAGGGTGCAGCTTTGTTTGATCAAGCCAGGGTTAAGGAGAAGTCAGGGGGTGTGAAACTGTCTCTGGGTGAAGTGGAGCAGAGAGGCGACGCTGTGTCAGAACCAGCCGGGCTGAAGAGCCAGTCAGAATTAGTCTTCTGCCGTATCCTGACTGACTCGAGTGCGGCCGACTTTTCTGTAGGACCCTGCTCGCTGCCAGAGCAGGGGCGCGGCAGATAAGATCCTCATGAACTGAGTCATTTTATGGATACTGTACACACACTCAGCCGCCCATGAGAGATAAGATTCCCTTAATGTGGGTAAATTGGCTCGAATCTGAAGGTGAAACACGGGTGAGTGTGTTCCTGTCTGACAGTTTCAAGGCAAATCCATGAAGATAATCCCAAGGATTTTATATATGTATGTGATGCTTTTAAAAATATATCCAAAACTACAATATAGTTTCCATCTTTGCACATACCCTCCCCTCGGTGAGCACGTGAAAAACGCTGCCTTGTCTTGGCATTTGCTTACATTCCCATCACTCCTCATCTCTCTGCATGAGCGAAGGACTCGGCACATGTGTGGAAATGTGTTGGATGATTGTATACTTTGCTCTCTGTATGAGATGATGATGTGTGTGTGTGTGTGTAGTGCACTGTGAAGGAGAGAGCCTGTAGTTGGGTGACTTTGGCTCTCCTCTCTCCATATGCAGTAACATTCCTCCTCTAATAGAGACCAGAGCTCCGCCGTGTTGCAGCCTCAATAAAGAGCTACTGTTCCCTCGCTGTGTGTACTTACATGTGTGTATCCAAAACTACCTCTTATCCTCGAGTGTTCCCGCTCATCTTGTCATCTAGATTGCTTCCATATAGGAAGCTGATTACAGATTGATTGGGTTCATGCATGCGTCTAATAGAGCAGGCTCGGGATCGCTTTGAGGGATTGATGGAGACAGGACCAAGAACAATAAGCATGTTGTCCATCATGTGCATTTGTGGGTTATGCACATGTATGAGGTTCGGCCACAAATATGTGAGACTGTGGGAACCTGAGCTGTAGCACCACTGTCGCTACTTATAGCACATGTGAAGCTGTGTAGGTTAGCACAATTCCATGTAGAGCACAATAACGCATTGCTGTGATATTATTAGCCGTATTAGATTTGTTTTTGTGCTCATAATCTTGTGAAAATGGATGTAGGTCATGTTGGCTTTGTTTTCTGTGCCTCATGAAAAATACTGTGTGCATATTTGCACAATACAAATAGAGCAGAGGTTACAAAAGTCAGACTTAGGACAGCTAATTTGTCCATTCCCTCCCTACACACACACATGCACACACGCACACACACACACTCCTCCTCATATTTCTTTGATTGTGGGGACTTTCAGAGTCTCCCTAAACTAACCATCACAACTAACTCCCTAACCCCTAACACAAATTTTGAGCTCTACCTTAAAAAAACATGTCTTAACCCTCAAACAGTCGTTTGATGTTGCTTTGCAAAAATCTCCTCACTTTGCTAGTGGTACTCAATATATAGCAAATACACAAACACACACAAACGCACGCACACACGGTGTGTTCACCGGGACACACACCTCCTCTCTCAAACAAGGAATTCATGTTCATGTACCCACGGTCGCCAAGGGCCAGAAAATGGGAGGGTTCTCTTTCTATTATCTGGTTTGTTTTTCATTTGGAGACGCAGCCTGTCCCAAAGGCGCCTTCATTCCTTCAGATGCCACTCACCCTCTTTACGCAATAAATGCCTCATTCGTATCTCCCTCCGTCAACTCTCGCCAGAACAAAGCGTTCAGTCAGGACTCGGCGAAAAAATCATCATGGCTGCTTAAGTACCTGCGCGCAGATGAGGAACTGGCAGTCAAAGTTTAGGAATGCGCTGCAATAAAGCTGCCTGCTCTGGAAATGTCATAACAGCAGGCAGGAAAATAAGACATAGATAGACAGGGCAGATTATATCGCAGTGGCAGGCAGCCAGCGGTACACCTGATTCTCTCGCTCGGAGGGGCTTTTCTCACTGTGGGAGAAACCTATGGTGGATTACTCTTAGTCAGAATGTCGGCTCTTATCCAGAACAAACTCATGTCCAAACCCCATCATAATCGCACAGTTATGGAGTTGTGGTTCACACCTTCCCCTGTGAAGAGAAAAACAAAGAAAGTGAGTGCATTTCCGTAGAACTCTGTCATCTTTGCAGACATGTCTGGGCCACTGAGCCTGGTTGTCATTCATCATATATTGAAAACACGACCAACAGTCTCACGTTCCACTAGATTGATTTATTTTGGAAATCATTACCACAAAAATTACAAGAGTATTTTAAAACGACCACATTTTTAAGCTCAGGGGTTTGACACTGTTTCTGGACTGCCTAAAGAATAATATTGCATCCTTAAAGTCCTCTGTGGATATAAATTAATGAGCTTTTAAATATTGAAGCGAGTTAAAAAAAAAAAGAGGCGAAACAGACAAAACAATAGAACCATCCAACTATCCTCAGTGTGGCAGACTGTGGACAGCAGTTGGTTGTCTAGCTGACAGACTCAGACCACCATCACGCAGCCTCGCCACCCTCACACTTACACACACACACACACACACACACACACACACACACACACACACACACACACACACACACACACACACACACACACACACACACCCACCAGCAGGATAGCATCCTTTTCAGACACAAACCAGAACAACAAACCAGACCAGCATTATCTCCCTGTTAACCGTCTTCCCATTCATCCAGTGACAGCACATATACACGACCATCTGCAACAACACACGCACGCACAGACACACACACACCACTGTGGTGGAATTGAAAATAGGCTCAAAATTGTCTCGGTGTAATTGCTCCACTGAATGTCAGTTTGCAATAATAACACATGGGTTTGTATACGTTTGTGGCGAGGCTGCATTCTATTCAGGCATGGCCAGTGGATACACAATGGTGCACTTGTACACACAAAAGCTGTGGATATTGTTTGTACACATCTCTCTGCGGCAAGAGAAGCCCCTCATGAATATTGAAGAAGTTTGGAGGGTTTCAGTTGAATGCATCTGTCTGTGTGTCATTGTTAAATAATTGATTCTCTTCAACACACTATCCATTTGTCAGAATGGACAGTCGTGCTTCTTCGTGCCTCTCAGGGGAGGGGAGATGCACTCAACAGGCTCAGGTGAAACATGGAGGCACCTGTTATTAGTTTTATTTTGCATTAAGTGTTGTCTTGTTGCGCCTTTGTCAACAGGTACGAGATTAAATTTGAGAAGGACGACTACGTGCTGCGAGTGAAGAAAGCCTCCATCAACGACGAGGGCACGTTCACCTGTGTGACAGAAAACCGAGTGGGAAAACTGGAGGCCTCGGCCACGCTGACAGTCAGAGGTATGGAAATGCTGTGGGTTGTTTATTTCTTCTTTACATTAGCTGGTACACAAGAACGCATAGAATCTGAGCTTCAGATGGCATTTGCACAATGAAAGGCAGATTCGGCAAGCTTAGGGAGGTTTCCAGACAGTCTGTGAATCTCTTCAATTATTTACATTTCCAAGAGTGCTGTCAACACTCTCTGCGCCCCACAACCCCCCCAAACCTCCCCCCTGTGACAGTGGTCTACTAGCCACACTATGCCCTCACTGTTGTAACCAGCCAGTCAGCAAGACCATTTCACAGATTACTGGTGCCACCTCCAGTCCCATACCTGGGGTTTACAAGGTTAATAAAAACATTCTACCCATAATTTCCCCCTTCTTTTCACCACTCTTCATCCCATTAAACCAATGTGTTTATGGCCTCTGCGAAGCATTTTGGGTAGAACAGGGAGGGGACCAGCATGTTATATTTTGCTAGCCATTGAAAGGCCTTTCCCTTCTTCTCTTTGTTCTCCTTTTCCTGCTCTGTCCATCAGCACGTAGAACTGCAGACTTCATTGATGCAGACAGCAAGGATCCAGTAGCCTTATGTTGTTTATTTTATTGTTGACCACCAGGGGGTGCTCATGCCAGATTACGCTCATCACTTTAGTTATCAATAAATCCATCTCCAGTAGAGAAAAAAAAACTCCTGGATCCTCCCTGCCATGCTTATCTTATGCCAGAAATATGTTTGCCCCAGCACATCATTCATTCTGACTTTTAATTTATTTATTTTTTTGTCTTATTTTGTTTTGTCTCTTCCCTTGTTTTAAATGTTTGTGTGTCTCGATTTGTTATTTTTGTGTATCCACTCCTCCATTGTTGTGTCTCCAGCTCGCCCCGTGGGTAAGTACCCATCATTCTGATTTGAGCCCATCCCGCATGCATGCTGTCATACACACAACTGCTTTGGGCTGCTCGGTGATCAGATTACCACGTCTTTGCCGTGACCATCTTTGACTAGCGATCTTACATAACTATACACAGAATGTAAGAATTGAATTGTGTTTTTGTTTCACTCCTTCTTGTATTTTTGCGCAATATAGTTTGTTTAGACTTTGTTGTCTCGTGTGTGCTTCAATGTGAGGGCCATCTGGAGAGCCTGAAAGACACATGTGATAGCATTTCTGCCTCTTTTAGCTCGAGAAAAGGTCAGGGCTTAACGGAACACAATGCATTTAAGATGCACGATATTTGCACAGGGAAATAAAATCGATCAAGGAACAAGAAATGTGTCAAGACAAAGAATGCAGAGGAAAATAATTGCAGAAAAAGTGACTCTTGACTGTCAGGGGGAGGGAAAAAAAAAAAAAACAGATTCAGGGCTTTAGCTGCCCAAACGGCAGCGGTTGCTCTGTGATTGTCAAACTGTCAGCTTTCAAAAAGACGGAGGAAATTACGCATTCACGCCGCCGTCGGGTAGAGATGGTAATTGCTGTCGGTATGTGAATAAAATATGATTGAACGTAGGATTTTACAGGAGGGAGCTGCTTGGTTCGAGAGTGCGGGTCTGATAAAGGATGCCTCCCTCTTTGTCCTTTTGCTCCCCTCGCCCTGGCTGTTGTCTGCGGAGCCCCTCTCTCAAAAAGCCGGCAGATGCGATTCGTCATGAATTAAATATGGACACCCGATCGTGTGCTTCCTTGGGAGAGGACAGGAAGGAGCCTCTCACATGTCATTAAGGGGCTCGGAATCAAAACAGGGCCCAGCTTGAGTTAGCCTCGCGCCAAGCATCTGAGACTGTCACACACGCTGGCTTCCTCTTGATTTGTGTACGTTTTTGATCTATTTCTCTCGCCGGGTCTTTTACATCAGGTCCGGCCCCCTCACACGTCTCAAATGTCCCTTCTTGTTTCTTTCAGAGATGTTAGGCGGGTTTAAAACGAGTCCGAAATTTAGTTAAAGAACTCAACTCAACAGATATTCCCACTGACTCTGCAAACAAGTCAGCAAAATATAATAATAGTACAAAAAGAAACGACGCACCACTTTATTTAACTTGACATAAGTTGTCTAAATATCAGAAGATCCAAGGAGGGGATGACAGTGTGTGAAAAGACAAGGCTGCTGCAGCCGTGGACAGTCTGCAGTGTTCAACCATAATTTTGAGTCAGTACGTATCATTACAGAATGTAGGATGAAACATAACTGGGGACGTGAGGGGAGGGAGCCGAGTCCTTGCCAGACCATGATTTAGGAGCTCAGTATCAGGCCCGGCTTTGTGAGAGCCGCAAGATATCCAAGCTGCAGAAGGCCAAATGGGAAGGCAGTAAATCTGTAGCCATCTGTACCATTCCCAACTGTGTGTATCTTTGACAAATACACACCCCAAAAAAGGGGGATTACACGGAGAAGGCAGCCAAATGGGAAGAGTTTAGCCTTACTGGAACCAGCTGGCTCGTCGGCGAACGAACTTACAGAAGACAAAAGAAACAGGGCGGCTACAAGATGTCGCTTTGCAACAATTCAACGGCTTTTTTTTTTTTTTTTTTTTTTTTTTGAAATCTGTCAGTTGTGTCACTTTCTGGTGAAGATGATCGAGTGTCCGTTTACTTCTAAGGCCCTCATCTTACAGTAGCAGGCGAGAAAGACACACTAGCTTCACGTGAGCCCCCTTAAGTGGAGCGTCTGGACAAGCATGCAGTCACCAGCGAGGAGGGCCGGTCTGGTCACCTGGCCAGCATGCACATGCTGGCAGCACCACGAGAGGGTCAACATGATGATTATAGCAACATTGTGGCACTGGTGCATCTGCCATAGCCATGAAATGCCTCGGGCCTAGTAAAGATGTTTAAGACTCATCTCCCAGGATCCACATTTTACGTCCTATATCAGGCGGCACCTGTTGAGTTGTCAGAAGTGTGCCAACCCCCCCCTCTCCTTCGTACTCGTGAGTGCGCCGCGGTCGCTGGCCGAGTGGCGAATACTCACCGGCAAAGCATCACGCTTGGAACTCAAAGCCCTGAAGCTGTTCAAGGCTCTTTTTCTTTAAAGAAGCGCTCGGTGCCTGCACTCTGTGGCAAATGGCCGTCTTCTTTGCCTTTGATGCTTTGATGCGAAGTTGTGCGTTCATGCAGATTGGGATGTGATGGATCCTGAACTGTTTAGTCGTACGTGGATGTGAATGTGCCTTGATGCTGTTCTCCTGACAAAGGCTCTTTCCTGTGTGGATGCCTGCAGTGTGTGACTGACATTCATTCAGCTTCGGCCTCACTCGGATGAATGTCCTACCTGGTTACCATGGCAATAAAAGCCATTGGTGTTCTTTCACAGTCCAGACTCAAAACTGATATAATGCTGCATGGAAGCTGTGTACAGCACCCTCCATTTTGATTTGACTGTGGTGTATATTGCTTGTCTTTGCTTGAAATTCACAAAGCCTGGTTATCTGAAATTCACAAAGCCTGTGTACAGTCTACCACTAGTCTGCTAACACCTTTTTTTTTTTTTTTATTTAACCGTCTTCAGCTGCTCCACAGTTTGTCATCCGCCCGAGGGACCAAATTGTGGCTCAAGGCCGCACTGCCACCTTTCCGTGTGAGGCCAAAGGAAATCCTCAACCTGCTGTCTTCTGGCAGAAAGATGGAAGTCTGGTAAGAGCGATCGCACAGAACGCTGTTTGGATGCACCCGCTCGGATGGAGCGCCTGTGAGCCTCTCGCCGTCTCTGTGACTGCTCACGCGCGTAAACGCGGCACTTCAAACTGTGCTATCTGTCATCAGTATCTTGCCTGCACGCACAGATACACCTTTGTTCTCGGGAGCCGCCAAACGGCAGCGAGCCCCGCGACGCGCTAATTGGTTTCCTGTGACCCTGCGCTGATAAGAGCGATCCTATCCCTCGCTCGAGCAGATAACACATTCAAATACCTGGGTGTCCTCACAATGCTCGACAACAGCGCCAATTATGGGCCTGTTGGGACTTGTAGATGAGCCAGAGATATGATTCAGCCGTGGCTAGGGTTCAGCACACACACGTTCACGGAGGTAACCCGCGGGCCAACAGTTACAAAGTTATCTTTGAAGGAATAAACAAAAACCGAGAGGCATGCTTACAGGCTCGCCCAAATATTTGGCGTCATTCCACCTAGTAGAGCTATATGACCTGGAGCATGTAACTCAGGGAAACAGAGCAATTTGCGCTTTGAGAAGCTTGTGTGCACGGTAGACGTTTTCTCACTTTGTCATTACAGAAGCCTTTGAAAGGAGGAGCAACCCTTTTGTACAAGCCGTTGCCTGTCCTCGCCATTGTCTGCTCGTCAGTGTCCTTGTGTATCAAAGCCGTGCCTGCCTCCCGCAGCAGCCGGCGCCAATTACTGTGAATGCAAAAATATTAGGGGCAGATATTGTTTTATTTGATGGTTGTGAACAGATGACCTTTGTCCTCCGATGAGAGAGGCAGAGATTTCGTTAAATTTAAGCAGGTTTTTTTTTCTAATTCAGTTGAGCTAATGGGCTGCCCTCGTCTGTATTGGTGCCAGTCGTAGCAAAAAGGATTCGCAAATGAGAGCGCTGCTAGAGAGCGAATGAGCGATTTACTTCAGGATATGCGGAATCGATTTTTTTCTCTTCCATTGGATTAGGTTTAGTAGAAGTTGAGCTCATGTGGGGTGGTCTCTGTGCCTTTAAGGACACCTCAAAACCACTTTGGAATTGACGCAAATAGGAAAGTATAGTCCCGAAGCCAGCGAGAGCTATACTGTCATTGCGTTCATCGCAGTACAGTGGAGCCTCTGGCTTGGCACAGAAAGGACCCCAGCCATCAGAATGTGCACATGTGGGGTTGTTTTAGAAGCGGGTTAAAGGAATTATTGATGAAATAGTTCATTCAGTGGCTATTACTGATCTGTATGCGCGGGCTTTGTGGCAGCGCTGTGTGTCTTGTCCGGTTTCCAGGTTCAACTGGTTCAGTGTCCTCCCTAATTGGACGTTTGTTCCTCTTTCTACAGAATCTGCTCTTTCCCAACCAACCGCAGCAGCCCAACAGTCGCTTCTCGGTGTCGCCCAGCGGCGACCTCACCATTTCGTCCGTGCAGCGGGGAGATGCCGGTTACTATATCTGCCAGGCCCTGACCGTTGCAGGCAGCATCCTCGCCAAGGCTCAACTGGAGGTCACAGATGGTGAGGGGGGGGTGACATCTGGCTTCTTCTGTGCCATCACATTTGTACAAACTACAGCACACCTCATAGAAACACGGAATATGTCCCACGATGTACATGAAATATGCATGTTTTACTTCTCCTGTACCCATTAACATCCCACCTTCTTTATTTTCTATGTATATTTACTCACAGTGGTATGTTTTTTAATCATTAGCTATGAACTAATTCAGATTTACAATAGTCATTTTGTTTCTTCTTTGTTCACTCACCTCACTATTTTTTTTTTCTGATACAAATCCGTACCCCCCTTTTGGAAAGGAAATAAAGCATTGTCCTTGAGTTCCTCCAAGTTTAATGATCGGCGCTTGCGTGAGTGGGTGAGGTATGAGCATGTGTGTGAGGGAGGAGGGACATGATTGAGTGAGCGAGAGAGCGAAGGAGTGAGTGAGTGACAGTGGTTTTCGGGGAATGAAAGATGTGATCCTGTGAAGTGCGAGAGCGTCTAATCTGTTCAGCTGTTGTGATGGCAAGATAGACGGCCAGCCATATATCTGCTGAAGTACCTGCTCATGGAAGGAGTAAAAGCACTATAGGACGCATGTTTTTAATAATTTGATGCATCAAGATGCACAAACAAAATCAGTCTGTCCTTCATCTGTCTAATTTGCCTCATAATGAATCCCTGCACGCATTGTCCTTTAAATTAGCCATTTTTCCTGCCCTTGTAGAGTACATAAGGCATCTATGTAAGCCTAGTGTCAGGCAGGTTTGGGAGAAAAGAAAGGAGAGGAGACTGCGGTACAACAGGAGCGGGGGTCAAGGCCACGGCCACACCTGCCTCGGTCTCTTTGTGATTTACTGCCCTCTGCCCCGACACCAGTCGGTAGGGTTCAAGGAGATCAGTAATGAGAAATTCCCGATCCAAAGACCCAAGGCCCGAGCTGAGCTTCGCCTCGCCTCGTCCTTCCATCACTCCTGTCCGCCACCAATGACAGACATCAGGAAGATCAAATCCCCTGACAGAGTAATGTCCTATGACACGCGTCTGTCAAAACACGCCGTCGCTGCATGCTAATGGCTCCTCTTAGAGCATATCAGAGAGCAAAGAAACATTCAAAATGACTCTAATTGGTTGTGAAGCCAAATAGTTGAAACTTGTTTAGTGTTGGTGTGAATCTTTGGATGAAGTCAAGAGCAGACGGGGTGTGTTTATGAGAACAGAGATTCATAAAACAGTAGCGGTGCTGTTGACTCATCTCATCATTACCACAGATTGGTGTGGTTGCTTTTGCAACCTTCCACATAACTAAAAATTGTACAATTACTAAAATTATAGCATTTGACTTGCAGCGGTCTCAATTTCTCTCTCTTTCTGTGAGTTATTTCACCCGAAGCCCAGGGTACAAAAACCCCATGAATTGGAACCGCTCTCCTTTTTGTCTGATGCTGCCGCCGCTGCTGCCGAAGAGAAAATAGGGGTGGAGACAGGGGTGTGATAATGTGTTGAAAGGTTAGCGAGGTAGACTCTGTAATTAGCCCCTGCAGGTTGGACATCATTAATCCAAGCCTTCTAATTAATGTGGGTCCCGTGATGCCAGAGGGACCCCACATTCTTCACCTCTGAATATCTAAAGCACTGGCGTGTGCGCCAGAACGCTAAATCTCTCTAATATCACCACTGACATAAGCACTACTTCTCAGACTATTGTTAGTGCCATTTTAATTTAAAAAAAAAAAAAATACACACTTTTTAGAGCTGTAATACTTGACACATATTTGGTCTTTGCAGTGCTCACGGACAGGCCTCCACCTATCATTCGCCAAGGCCCTTCCAATCAGACGCTGGGGGTGGACAGCATCGCCCTGTTGAAGTGCCAGGCGTCGGGCGACCCCATCCCCTCCATCAGCTGGCTGAAGGATGGGGTCAGTCTGCTGGGGAAGGACCCGCGCATGTCCCTGCAGGAGCTTGGCAGCCTGCAGATCAGAAACATTAAGGTAAAAGGACGTCCTCGTGTCATCACACTTCACTATTCATTAAAATAGCTGCTATATATAACTTCCATTTCTTTTAATTGGACACTTGATCGGGTAAAGTGAATTTGGCGTAGCCTGAGAGAGAAAACATAAATTGATAAACGGGGGCAATATTGATTTGTCCTACTTTAATTTATTTTTCATGGTTTAAATGAATTACTTAATGGTACGGCAGCACGAGCTGGGCTCAGCTGGGCAGCGTTAGGCAGACCCCCTCCCAGCTTTAGGATAAAAACATGTATGCACTCACATGCACGCGTGTACGCACATACACATTTGGCGAAAATTAGATTTGGAAGGCTCGGCTCTGCCTTTCCCCACTCGGAGGCCTCGGTGGAATATCTATTACGTGTGACAAAGCTGCCGACCACTGACATGTTATTTAATAAATGGAAGGAAGGCGCAGGCACAGAAAACCCAACAAACAACCGAAGTTCCAAAGAGGGTCGGGGAGACAAGCCAGCTGTCATCAGTCCAGGGGGTTCCAGCAAAACCCACCCTAAATTAATTAGCTTGTCTTTGTTGTGGTCGGAGGGACGGTGGGGAAACGAGGAGGGGAGAGGCGAAGTGATGGGAGGGCGGTGAGTAGAAAATGGAATTCATTAGGAAATTAGCGTCAGCACTTTAAGGCACTCACAAATGACATGCAATTTGGCCAATACGAGGCGGACTCATGAAGTCGCCCCATCACTTTTCAGAATTTGAGCGCCCGGGTTCGGTTATTGCTGCTGAGGCTCTTCTGCTAAAAGTGTTATTAGAGGAGTCATCACATTCTGCGTCGGTGCTATTAGCGTCTCCGCCGCTTTCACTCACATGTACGTGTTTATTTTTCCACACATTAGCTGTCAGACTCTGGGATTTACACGTGCGTGGCCACCAGCTCCACTGGTGAAACATCCTGGAGCGCGTTCTTGGAAGTCAAAGGTACGCTGTTTCTTAATTATCCCGCTTGTTGGATAAAATGACTCAAATTGTTGACTGGAGCATTTTCTCTTCTGTGTTTAGAATCAGGAGGAGCGATCGTCATGAAAAACCACGACGAGAACGAGCTGCCAGGCCCGCCGTCCAAACCTCAGGTCACGGATGTCACCAAGAACAGCGTGTCTTTGTCCTGGCAGCCGGGGCTGGTGGGGGCATCGCCAGTGTCCTCTTACGTTATCGAGGCGTTCAGGTTCGTGCCGATGGCAGGGTGGCAATCCCTCGCCGTGGGTTGATTGAAATGTTTGTTGTGTAAGTGCTCTTTTTTGTCTTTCATTACAGTCAGTCCGTGAGCAACAGCTGGCAAACCGTGGCGGATCACATCAAAACCACCCAGTTCACCATCAAAGGTCTTCGCCCCAACACAATCTACCTTTTCATGGTTCGAGCCGTCAACAACCAGGGGTTGAGTGATCCCAGCCCCATGTCTGAACCTGTCAGGACACAAGGTGCTTTACTCAACACTAATGGGAAAGGAATTTATGATGTTTGTAATGTTATTGAGAGAACGTCTCCACACATATCTTTTTTTTTTTTTTTTTTTTTAAATGTTCGCTGCGCTCTTCTTCAAGCGTTCCAGTGCCTCTCACTCTTGCGCAGGGACTGGCTCTATTTTCACACAGCTGATGATTCCAGAGGTCGGCTTCTTTATCTGAGTCCAGCTCATTAAGGCCACATTTAAGCCATTATGTAAAATAAACCGTGTCTTCTTCTGGAAAGCCTGACTGAGTTATTGCCGTTCTCACAATGTTAATGATCCTAACGGGACGAAACGGCCGCTTCCGAAGCCTGAGATTTGATTAGATCTGGATAGACCACTGTCTTCCGATTAAACCGAGATGTTAAGTTCCCAGCGCGAAATGAATAATTCAATAAAATTCAAACCGGGAGCGACCTTTGGCTGAGCTCCGTCAAGTGAACAGCAGTGTGTTTTGGGAAGCGTTGTCCTGTGAATGGTAACGCAGCACTCTAATGGTGAATGTGAAAGTCCGGAGATGACGCAGAGATGGGTTTATTGGCTCTGGCACATAGATAACAAATTGATTTTTCACTTCTAGCGTATTGAGTTTGGTCCCCCCATACCACATCAGCATGGCCCTTGATTCATGACTCTTGTAGGTTGTCTGTGTAAGGCTTTTATTAAATATTACCCCACATACACGGAACTTAACTGGCTTTTTTTGTCTCATAAATAAGTGGAAATGTGATGCTCTTCAGCCAGACGCGGTGCTTTATACACTTTATTGCGTATAATCTCAAACAGATGCGCGCAAAGTCCGTGCCAGTGTCCATACGTGTCCCATCCAGTACGTCTAAGGCTGCACATTCAGTGCTTTTCACTGATGTGGTTAGTCAGCCAGGCCCCCACTAAGTAGGAGAACTTTCCCAGTTCAGTCTCTTCCCCACATCAGACATGTACGGGACCTCCACACAACACAGAATGAGCTCATTCTGAATGCAGATGGAATTGCCCTCAGTCCGTTTGAAATAAGCTTTTGATAATCAGTCCCTTCCTTTGTTGAAATAATTCACCGCTTTTTTTTCTTTCTCCACACCGATGATGAAGCCACCTTTGGTGTGTGGAACCGAGCACAGTTTGAGAAGAAAGTGGGAAACGATTTAATCTAACACCCCGGCCTCACCTCAGTTTTTGTCTCCCTCCTTTATTTTTCGCAGATATCAGCCCACCAGCTCAGGGTGTGGACCATAGGCACGTGCAGAAGGAGCTCGGAAACGTCGTGGTTCGGTTACACAACCCGGTGGTCCTGAGTCCAACGACCATTCAGGTCACGTGGACGGTACGTGTTGCCAAACAAGGGTCAAAAAGACTCAGCTGTATCGAATTTACGTTCATCCACTTGTTTCACTTTGCCTTTTATTCTCTTCATGCCTTCGGTTGTCACAATCAAATCAACCTGGGTGATGAAGATAGCACCCTGAGGCCACTTTTTTTTTTTTGATGTGAGAGAATTCTCTTCAGGGTTAAATAGCAGCTTTGGGATACTGTAATAGTCAACTTAAAAGCAAGCCAGCATCAAATAGCTGCTAAGTGCTTTCTTTAACCACACTGAACTTCAAACGAGATGTTTCCAGACATCTGGTTGTTCGTCAGTCCTGCTCCCGCGCACATGTTGCAGATGCATACTCTGCTGAAATAAAATTAGATAGAAACAAATGTTTCGGTCCGTCTTGTTTTCCTATTGCCGCCATGCTTTAATCCTTCCTCTCTGCCTTTACGTGCAGAACACACTGGCTCAGGACTGCTGAACGGCGCATTCTGACTTGCGTGCAATCAGCAAAATCCTTGGCTGTAAACGATGTTTATTTAATTGCGCGTTAATGGGGACAAACACGCTCTCCATATGAATCAAAGCTGAGGTGTGTGCTGATTTGTGTTCATTATGGCGCCGTACATCACCGAGGTGGAGTCAGTAGCAGCACACACTCATCACAGCGTGGCGGCGGCGTGCCCGTTTCCTGTTCCAAATCTACCACATTAGCAGTTTTGCCGGTGACAAGTTTATTGACCCTGTAATAAGTCTCGCCCCGCGACTCGGGAGCTAATTGAATGCAGCGCCTTATGAGTGTAATGCACAATCAACACAAAACATGCCTGCATAATCAATCAGCAGCTCCCTTTAGTAAACAGAGGGGCCACTCCACCAGAGCTTTTGTACTTTGAAATGATTCTATTAATAAAGTTGTGGTTCCATTTTGCTGATTTACTGGGCTATATTCAAAAAAAAGGAAAGAAAAAAAAACAAAACAGCTGCTTAATATCCCACTTGAAAGCTCTGCTCACTTCTTCTACTGTTAACAAGCCATTAGGATGAATTATGTTCCTGCACCCTCTGTGTATAAATGTAGGGGTTTTTCTGCATCTCTCTTTGGCCAAATGTGTCCAGGCTTTAGCGGGGGCCCTTTATAGGTTGCAGTGGGCTATCATACTTCCAGTCTCTCCATCTTTTCTATTGGACAGCATGCTATTATCGCCTTAGCTGGCTTTTCTCCCCATGTCCTCAGGGTGTTGCTATTAGTTGCTACATGATACTTACGGCCTGTGTTGGACAGTTTAGTTGTTGGGGCAGCTTAGAAGAGTATTTATAATTCATGGGAACTTTTAAAGTAACTTTACACCAGCTTTTCTTTTTTTTTTTTTAGAATATAGGTTGAATGCTTTAGACCTGGGTGTGTGAGGTAATGTTAACTGAGCTAAGTGTGTCACATTAGGTAATGAAGGACCCTAATAACCATGACTTCTAGCGATATTTTAAACCAGCAGTAACCTTGTCGTCTTCCATTTTCTCAGGTGGATCGTCAGTCCCAGTTCATCCAGGGTTACAGAGTTTTGTACAGGCAGTCTTCGGGACTGCCCTCACCAGGCCAGTGGCTGACCCAGGACGTGAAGGTCCCCTCCGAGCGCGGCGTCGTCCTCTCTGCGCTCAAAAAGGGCATCGTGTACGAGATCAAGGCCCGTCCCTACTTCAACGAGTTTCAGGGCATGGACAGCGAATCCAGGACGGCACGGACAACAGAGGAGGGTAAGATGTCTGTGTGTATGTGTGTGTGTGTCCATTAATTGAGATGCCAGTGCAACTGAAGCGAGTCAAGAAGAGACATGTTCTCTACGGTGTGGGATAATGGGGAAGACTTGACCCTACCAGCAGCTTTCCTGGTGTTTTTCAGTCGAAACCTCACCACTCCTCTCCTGATACCTAGAGCGGGGCGTGTGTATATAAACACATGTGCATGTTTGAGGCGCTCCGTCTGACCTTCCTGCTGCGCTTTGTGTGTGTGTGTGTCTGTGTGTGTGCGCCTGTGTGTGTGTGTGTTTCCGATTGGTGCCAGATTCCTTCTAATCCATCACGCAGCAGCTGCAGACCTGAGCTGATTGGACAGAGCGCACAATTCCCCCTGCGTATATGATCCGTCATCTAAAGCTTGATTCATGCAGGCCCTGACAAGGCTGCGGAGCGGCGTGGCATAATCTCGCACAAACACACGCGCACGCAGGCCTGCATTCGGATGCATTCGCTCCTTTGCCAACGCGCAGACCCGTCCAACGCTGCCGAAGCAGCCTTTGCTCGAACCTTCGGGTTCAATATCAGAAATTAAATCGCAAAAGGAAACGCTGTCATACACGTGTGCCAACAGCGCAGAATAACAAATCCAGACTCTTTATGCTGTAGACAAAAACCTGTCTCAACGCAACATATTTACTGTAGGCATTCATGTTTAGGAGACAGCTCACATCCCGCCTGTGACAGGCCCATTTATTTTCCTTTCCTCTCAGCGACCGTATCTCTCTCGGCCAGCCAGTGCACGCACTGGAACTGCCATCATGTCACAGCTGTCCCCAGCATGCACCCCCCCTCTGTCCGCCCTTCGCACACCACAAACATATACATGCCAGCACGCCACCTTTCCCCGAGGCCGCCGGAACCTGCATGTCCAGGCATCCACCAGCGCTGATAACTTCACTTCTATCTGCATCCGGGGCCCTCGGAGAGCCCGGCCGCGTTCTATTTCTGTCTCAGCTGTGCGCTCCAGTGCTGGGCCATAACTGATACACCTCCGTCACAGGGCTGGAGGCTCCTCTGAGGCTCTGGGACTGCGGAGACGGCATTAATTAAAACTTGCCTGACCATTAGCTAACGGAATTATGGAAACCCCGGAGCCGGCCCAGATGGACGCAGGGCTACAGTATGTTCGGCACCCCTGTTCTGTGTCCACCTTTTGTGTTCTCCCTCCTCCTTTTTCACACATTCTCTCCCTCTCCATCTGGACAGTCGTGTCGCGGCTGATGAATGAACTTCAGCCATGGCTGCCATCTGATTTCCACTGAATGACTGTCCAAGAAGTTGTTTATGAGGCCCCTTTTTATGCAAATAGCGGTTATTTACTGAGGACTAGGAATCCATTATTTGGGTCTAAATGATAGATTGTGGTGGAATAATCTTCATTCATGTAGATACGGATCGTTACTGAAGGTTTGCAGTTATCCTCCCACACCAGCCACAGTTTTACATTAGCTATTTTTTTAATGGACGCGATATGTTTGGCTTCCTCCATTATGCTCCATTGTGCCTGTATGCGAGACACGAGGGGCCGCATTCCTGCCTGCCATGCATCAGTCCACTAATGGCTTTATTAGCACAGCCTCTGAGGGCCCCCAAATAAAAAATGTGTATTGTTTAGCACAAATATGCACGATAATAACCTGTTAAATCATTCATGGCATTAACTTTGAACGACATTGCCTCTGATGGCGGCCGTGCACCAGACCATCGCTTTGTCACCTGAATGCAATCCAGAGACCCCCCCCCCCAAGCACGATGGTTGATCAGATGCTCCTTTGGTAGATTGTTTCTAATCTGACCAAGGTGTTGGGTTCATCACCGGACCCATTCATCTTCCATGGTGCCAGGGTCCGCTGGCTCTCTGGGGGTTGGTGCAGCCAATTGTGCTGAGGGATGAGCACAGATTTGCGGGGTGACACATGCCATTTTGGATGGGGGAGAGGTGAGGGAGAGGCAGCCCGGGAGTAATTGACCTGTCAGTATTCTGCCGTGGTGCCGCTCATCCAACCAGCCGCTGCGGAAATGAGGAAACATTATTTTTAAAACGTTATTTTCAGTCGGACCAACTGTTATTTATTTTTGCCCGTGTTACCTCTTGTGGGGTCAGACCATGGTTGCCATCCGGATAACAACGGAGCGGGGGTTCATAAAAGCTCGACTTTGTCTTGTTTTTTTTATCCAGCCTGTCTGCCTGCAGACAGAGCACATTCATTTAGATGAGTCTGGTGCTGAAGCCACCCCCCCCCCCCCCCCACACACACACACACACACACACACACACACACACACACACACACACACTCCGATCTGTACATACTGGCTTTAGTTTCATCTGGCTGATCAATGGAATCGGTCGATATGTTTACTGAGACTTTGCTTCCTTTTTTCTGAAACATTTTTTTCTTCAATATTTTCTTGTCATCTGCCCTTCATCTTGTGAGCTTGTTAAGCTGCGCGCTGTCTTGGATGTGTCAGTGGCTTTACAGCATTCACCAGATTGTGCCAGATGGCCATAACCACAAATCAATATCAGTATTTTCTGCACAAATTCAGAAGATAGCAGCATATGTATTAAATATTTAGTCCTAACGAGGATTTCAGTGTCTCTTGATGGCCTTCAGACTTACTGAAAGAGTGCTCTTCTATTCCCCATCCATCTTGTTTTAAGGCTCGACTATTCTTCTGTGTGTTTGATTGCTGACCTGCTAATTTTATGGCTTCTCTTTCAGCTCCCAGCGCTCCTCCTCAACAGGTTACAGTACTTACTGTGGGAAACCAGAACAGCACTTCCATTAGCATCTCCTGGGACCCACCTCCTCCGGACCATCAGAACGGCATCATCCAGGAATACAAGGTTTGTCTCAATCTGTTACCCATCGTACCGGTTTAACTTGCCAAGCGGAATCAACCCTCTGTCTGTTTTGTCTGTTTTTTTTTGGTTTTTTTTAGATCTGGTGTCTTGGAAATGAGACGCGCTTCCACGTCAACAAGACCGTGGATGCAGCCATTCGCTCCGTGGTTGTGGGTGGGCTGCAGGTCGGAGTGGTGTATCGGGTGGAAGTGGCTGCGAGCACGAGTGCGGGAGTCGGAGTCAAGAGTGAACCTCAGTCCATTATCATTGGTAAGATGTGTCCACTAAAGCTATTATAGGTTGGACGTGGTCATATGACATGACAGATAATGCCCATCCTTGTTTGGGTCAAAATGGGAGTGAAGTAGAGTCTGTTTGAGCCTATAAAATTGCAAACTTTGCAGCAAAATGTAACATATTTACAGACTGGTACAAAATTGTTAGTTATGAAGCCATTTCAAAACAAGAATCAACAATGTATGACGTTAAACCATAAGAGGTGCCAAATGTTGAAGTGATAATAGTTTCATGTGTTTGATTTATGTGATACGGAGCCACATTTGTGCCTGATTTGACCCATAACTGATGGCTTGGCCCGCCAGCATGTCCTTATTTCCCCAGTGTCACTCATGTAATCCATCTCCGATAGCAGAGCCCTCACCTTCCGGCACCACCGCAGTGCGACGCGCGTTTGCATGGCCGCATGGCCATGCGCGCGCATTCGCCCTCGCGACCGTCCATTTTCTCGTTCCCCACCGAGCTCTGACCGTGTTTTTGTCAAGCGGGTTAGTCGAGCCGCGATCGGAGATCGATACAAGGCAAGCTCTTCTCATTTCACATGCTGTGTTTTACCGACAGTAGAGTGAATTCAGGGCTGAGCAAAGCAAACAACCCTCTCACCTGGGGGGTTTGTCATAAGATTATGGGCTTTGTCCGTTTTTTTTTTCGTATTTTTTTTTTTCCATGTACTTTATTTCTCACCACACATCCTTTGTGATATATGTCACGCGCCCTCGGTCAATATCTCAGCTCATCAGACTCCTGACTTTGTTTGAGTTTAATCTAGTGCTTACCCTGTCTTGGCATATCTTTTGGTATTATTTCCCAACAGTGAGATAGTCTAACGTTGGCCCAGCCCTTCTGGATCCCACAGGAGGATTGTTTTATCATTCACCTTGAAGCGGAAGCTGATGCAAAACAGACGCGTTGTATTGGTTTTGCTTTCGTTTCTGGTTGAGTTCTCTTCACAGATGCAGTAACGTCGCTCCTGTATCCTGCAGGTAAAGAGTTCCGGGACGTGATAATACACGGAAACCGGAACAACAGCATCACGGAGCAGATCACCGATGTGGTAAAACAGCCGGCTTTTATCGCTGGCATCGGCGGCGCCTGCTGGGTCATCCTCATGGGCTTCAGCATCTGGCTGTACTGGAGGAGGAAGAAGAGGAAGAGTCTGAGCAACTACGCAGGTTAGACCGCTGACAGTGTCCCATCAGCGTTCTAATGAGATCTCTCTTCTGCGTCAGAGCTCAGAACAAACTTATCCAAATGCTTCAGACGTTCCCAGTACTGAAGCCTGACATGGATACTGTGTCAAAGATCAACCGGAAGGCAGATGTCAGTTTGAATCCCTTCCAGAGGGGGGCACAGTTTTTGACAAATCCGCCCACAGTGTTGGTTAATAGCCCAGGGTGCTCAAGCTGAGTGGGCAGACTGGACTCTTTTCAGCGAAACTGGAGCCCGCCCAGCTCTCCTCCCACACGCTGACCCTGACATCACACTGAGTGACCTCAGTCAATACAGCAAATACTGAGTCCACATGCACTGCCAAGCTGACAATGTTTAATTAGCAGACAGAAGAGAAAGTGAGCTGGCTCGATACTCTAGTCTCTGTTTTTGCTTTTTTGTTTTTTTTGGGGTTTTTTTTCAAGCAAAGCAGCATTTTGTTTTTCTTTTAGCCCGAAGGTGCATGTCATAACTCTTATAACCTGGCTGGGTTTTTACACGCTTCATTTCTGTTCATAACATTTATGTGTTTTGTGTGTTCTTTTTTGGTTTGTGCCACTGGCCCCCGCACTTCCCGTAGCACTGGAGCTGGCTGCTTTCGCGGCCGTGGCTCTGCACCCCGGGAGATGGTCTTAAGCCTCTGAACCCCTGCGCCACACGGCCTGACCCCCCCCCTCCCGTCCCCGGGGTGCAGATCACCCTAGAGCACCGCTTTTGTCCGCAGGCTTTTAACACACAACCTCTCTGTCTTCTTGTTTTGCAGTTCAGTCCTTCACGTTCACCCCTGCAGGTACTGTTCATTTGTCCTGTCTCCTCACTCCCCCTCTTCAGCGCAGACTCATCTCCTCCCTCGCTTGCACTGTAAACGCTGTCAGACTCAAGGTCATAGGTCATCTGAACTTCTTTTGTCAATGAGACTGAGCAGAGACAGTGAATTAGTCGCATTCACAGATCTGCAGGTGCCTTTATTTCTGCAGAACTTACAGCCCTCCTTACATGCGTGGTGTTTCTGTGTGCCCCCTGTGGTCGCCTGATTACTTTCACTTTTTGTTTGCTTTAACTCTGTGTGGTAGTCTTTTTTTTTTCCCCACCGCTTTTTTTTTTTTTTTGTCCACAAGACTCACGTTGTGTCGTAAAGTAGTTCCACTTCTCCACAGGTTTTTAATCTTGTTTCTTGAGGGTTTTTTTTTTTTTTTTGTGTTCCTGTAAAAATTGATTGCACCCCCCCTCACACACGCACACCTCGGTAACAAACTTGGCTAAATTCATTTAGACCGTTAGCGAGCGAAAGCCATTTACTCAGCGTGATTACTCAGACACTGTTTACGCTGAGTTGCCGCGCTATGTCGGGGTCCGGGTCAGCACTTTCTTTTCTGTTCCCCCATCTCCCTGATTTATTGACATTTTTGGTGAAGTGGTTATATGGTTCCTGTGGTGCCTGGAGCCACAAACCCAAGTGAACTCTGGCCCCTTCCTCAGCAGCTGTGATAACACATTGTGGAACAGACTGAGATGACGGTGAAACACGTCTTGTTTTGGAGAAAAGGAAGGTTATCTGGACAAGATAGATCGGTGATTATTGAGTTAAAGTACGGTGGTATTTAGAAGCCATATCCTACAGCGCCGCTCTTTTCTGTATTGACAATTAGTTGATGTATCGAGGGCATCCTGTTTCAGGCTTCTAAAGCTGTCAGTGCTTGAGGAGTAAATCACTACACTGTTGGGGCACACAGCCAGCAGGAAGGAGATTTGATGGAATTTTTATACGCTGATTATGTCCACCCCACCTTAATGCTTATTAAAGGGGATTAATCTGTATTCATGCCGAGGAAAGTGCTTATCTGGGAGGCTAAGGCGAGAGGCACGGCTCTGCCTCCATGTCACTGTGGATAACATAAAAGTCTTCCAGAGCCGAGCGGAATTGTGCCCAAGCGCAGATAGGGACTTCAGAGGCCCTGCCGCCACACAGCCTTTCCCCTCGCCTCCACTTCCTCCTCCTGTCAAGTTGTCTTTCAAGCAAGATACTTTAATGGTTAAGTTTCTTGGCATCGGAAAGAAGAGAATTGTGAGATATAGCAAGCCTCAAGCCTCATATGGAATTTGAGTGTCTATTTTCTTTCAACAATAAAATCTTTGAAATCCACTCCATTTGATTTTGCTGCTTTAACATTGCAGTAAACAAGTGAGCTGACAGCCAGTCTTGGCAAGTTTCCAATAGTGTTTTTCTTGCATTAAATGGCGCTCATTGCAGAGGAATCCAGATGAAGAGACCTCGGGAAATGTTGCTGATGAACTAAACCATCCTGTTAGCAGGCTTTGTGATCTATTGTGGGAGTTTCCTCTCCCTGTCATCTGCTTCTCGACGACAAACCACAGAAAAGCCTCCTCTCTGGTTCGTGCCCGGGCCTGTCATGGAATCAACAGAAAAGAGAGGAGGAATGCTCTGACCTCCCTCCATATGTGGAACAAATGAGTGAAATTACTAACAGAGATCTGTTGGGCCATTTAAAAAAAAAAAAAAAAAAAAAAGCCCCCAGATCACCGGTATGTGGTGATTTCCAAAACTCCCCCCACTTCTTTGTCATCGTGGCGTGTGAAGAGAGATGAAACGGATCCTTCGCGGCCACGGATCTTTGCTCGCCACCGACGGCCGGCCCCGGCGCTTGTTATCTGCGGATCACTGGATTGAGACGGGCCCCGTGTATGGCTTCTGGGGAGCCCCGGATCAGCAACTCATCCCCGACACTTGGATAGAAAACAGAACATGATTAATGAGACTTCTGCCTTTTCTAATCATTTTTTTTTTTTCCTGCCTGAGATTTAATCACAAATCTGATCGTAACTCTGCAGCGAAATAAGAAGGATGAAATGAGTTTTGCCTCTCGTCAGGCACCTCGTCCTTGAGGAACACACGAATGTCTGCAAAGCAAAGCAATAAGCAGTGCTCATCACTGCTCGCTCTCTCTCTTTTTTTTAATTTCCATGAGAGGGCTTGGATGCAGAGGAACGTCTGTGTCATTTAGTGGAGTCATTAGCCGTGTCACTGTGTAAGAAAAGGTGATGAGATGATGATACATTTGAAGGGCAATGTGTCTTCAAACAGGTTGTGTTGTTATTGTCTTTTAATTGTTAAAAAAAGGATAATCCAGGGTGTTCATTCCTTCTAAATAGATGGTAAATCTCTTCTTTTGTGTCTTTTTCTGACTATAGTGACATTCCAGAGAGTCGATGGTGGTCTGATGAGCAATGGAAGGTGAGTGAGGCATCAAGAACAGTATTTGTGCCATTATTACATCTCTTCCCTCCATGCACGACATTGAGCGTCTCCTGGTTCCAACGCCGACAGATGACTGATAGACTGGAGATAACCTGTTTGCTGCGCTAACCCCGCGTGCATATATGCATTTCTTTCACATCTCTGTTCATGCATCGGTAGATGAACCCATAAATCTCCTCAACGGAATTAACAGAAACAATTTAAGCAGAGAGTGCTTTTATTTTGTCATTTATCTTCCGCTGCCGGCTCCCGGCAACCCAGCGGCCCTCCGGAGTGATAAATTTGCCTGTCACCTCATGTGGGCGGCTGGGATCTGAGCACATGTAATAATGTAAAAATAATTACCCAGGGGAGAGATGTGCGCAGGTACCCTGCTCACACACACACACCCCCCTCCTGCAGTTCAGTGTGTTGGTGAAAGAGCGAGAAAAAGGGGGCTTCAGAGACCGGGGCACATCTCAATGACACCAGTTACTGAGACTTTGTGGGTATTCAAGGGTCTCCCTGGAGACTCCAGGCCTTCTCCATGTCGGCTGCTTATCACACCTGACTAGGTAAAGCCTCCAGATCTCAAACACTCTGCGAGAGATTGCTGGCTGATTCTGAACCCGTGTGTCTCGGGGCTTTTGGGAATGGCTCTGTTTCAGCATTTCTGTAGTTTTATACCCCCCGCTCGTTGTGACTGGATGCCACCACAGGCAGTTTTGCCTATATTGTTTTGTGAGCTGCCAGCAGGCTCTCATTGAATTAGCTACGCTACTTGGCATGCTTTTCTCATCTATTTTCTGCTACAGCATTTTTTTTCTACTTTTCCTTCAAATTTCCACATAAGGGGTTCTGATTCTCCCTCCTGCATAGGAGATTTGAAACATCGGCATCCGCGGCGGTCTGTATTTGTCATATTCCTACAGCAGCAGCCGCCACTTTTTTTTTTTTCCCCCGACAAATACGGGAACAGAACGCTGCGTGGATCTCCTAACGTCTGATGCATTTATCGTCGCGACGCCATCAAGCTCCAGATGTTTCAAGCTGCCCATCTGCCCTGATGGTAGTGCCGTATCAGAGGAGAATGTGTTCATTTATTACACGGGATGTTTATTGCATTAATTAGACAGTAGCAAATGAAGCCGCATCTGTTTTCAGTTTCTCATTGGCTCTTGCCAAATTGCTCTGACTGAACCATTACAGTAAATCGATCACAAAATAAATGATTCATGGAAGATGAATAGGCTGCAGATTGGTGGACCTGGATGATCTGATGTTGGCTCCTCAATTGAAATTGATAAAAGCCGATAAGAGCTCATTTCTTATCCGCTGTCAATAGGGAGGTATAATTAGGAGGTAGTAATAACGTCTTATGCTGGCTCTGATCAATAGTTTAGTAAAGCGTGTTCACTCCTGGAGGCAGCAGGAATGGGCTGTGCCTGGCAGTTAACAGGTTCCACTAGCGCCGTTGCCATGGAGATTCCTTTACATCCCTGAATCCCAGTGTTAAGAAAGGGCATCTTCCTTTGTAAAAAGTAATTTGCTATAGGTGTCGGCTAATGTCAGCGCCTTTAATCTAAGTTCAACCTAGTCCGTCAGAACATAAACACCTGATTTATGTAGTTGCTCTGGAATTAATATCCCTCACTTGGCTTATTTATGGGCAGCTTGTCGGCCATCTTGGACAATATTTATGGCGTCTTCCCCAACACGAGTAACTGAAATGTCTAGGAGGAAGACAAAACGCTCCAAATCAAATTTTATCTGCCAAGGTTGCCATCCATCCTGGGCTGCTCGGGGATTAAAAGTCAACGGTTGACTTCTTTTTTTTTTTTTTTTTTTTCCCCATCTTGAGATGTATTACATGGTGTCTGTTGCACCATTGTGTCACCACCACACAAATGTGTGTACACCACCGAGAGAATCAGTCTTACTCTAATTATCCCAGGCAGGAAAACTGATGTACATATAAAACAATGCACCCGTCTCCACTGCTGCCTCGTCCGCTTTACGCTCCAGCTTTTTTCTGAAGATGTTTGTTTTTGTTTTTTTTCATTACCCATCCATCTGATGTTTCATTACTTTAATTTATGTTGCACTAAAGTCAACAGAAATCTATATGTTTTCTGATAGGTGTTAAAACAAAGGGAGGTATGGAAAGAAAAGATGGAGGTGTATGAAGGAAATAAACTGGCTGGTGAAAGATGGTGTGACATGAGAGAATAATGGCAGCAGGGTAAGATGGCAGCTAGAAGCAGAGGAAGGAAGGACAAGGAAAGATGTATTACCCTATAAAAGTGCATCTGTCTGATGCACAGCCATCAATTCGAATGACTTGTCTCCCCCGAGGGCCTGTTTTGGCATTCAGGAACCACATCGAAGGATCGTAGCGTGCCGCGCGCAGTTCATTTGGCCCCTCTGTAGAGCAGCTCCTCATTAGAACTTGTGGCTGTGGCAGAGACCGACCGCGGTGCGCCCATTACCTGCCCTTGTCCTCGGGGCTCCGCTGTCTCCCGGTCGCTCGGAGGCGGCGCATCGCCGTGCTGGAGCCGAGACAAAACAGCCCATCAGGCGTCCGCGCCGCCAGCCGCGGCGCCTCAGATCTTGCACATGTAAATGCGGCCTGCTGCACGCTGCGCGGCCGGGAGCCGACAGCGGGGAGCGCCGTGTTCCTGACAGCGCCAGCATCACCTGTGGTGCTTTATGGCCTTTCCAGTGAAAAGAAATCACTTTAATGCTTGTTTAAGAAGCTTTACTGCAGCCCTTGCTTGCATTTGCTTGTGTCATGCGATTAAGTTTTCTCCATATTTAATTCCGTGCAAGGTGTCAATGATCTGGCACAAAAACGAAGCCATTTATGTTCATTCTCCTTTCCTTCCATCTGTGTGGCCCATGCTAAACGAGCCTCAGACGTGATTGTACAGTAAAGTGGACCTAATGGCCTCCCGGCAGTCACCCGTGACAGGTTAAAGTCTTAATGGTTGATTTTTATGGGTCTCATCCCCCGAAGAGAGACGCAACACCTGTTAAATGGACCTGCCCTCCCACAAGTGGGCGGAAGCAGCGCGGCGGGGTTAGAGCCCAGGCTGATGGCTCATCAGATAAGATTTAGACTGTTTGGACACCGCCGCGAGGGGTCGACGGGAAATAGAGGGGCAGTGCAAGCGCACGCGCATGTGTGTGTGTGCACATCCATGCCCACGTGTGCAGCCAGCAAATGCGCGGGTTAGCGTCTCCACCGGGTGCGTTTGCATAAATAACACAGGGAATGTGACAAAGACGCAGCGGGAGCAACAAAGAGATAAAGAGCCCCGTTAGCCTGAAGGAATTCCAACTTTGTAGGAGAAGAAATGGATCTGTACAATGTTTCCCTTATCTCAGAAGTGTTTCATTAGCCGCACGGCGAGCTTATCTCGCACAAACACACATTCTGGTGATCAGGCTAACATTTGAACATGCGTCTGAATTATTTGTCTTCATGCTGCCTCGCTGCTGATTGCTGACACTTCCCTCTTTTTTTCTCCCTTCCCTTTTTTTTTTGAATTGAGCAACACAAAGTCCAATGAAACCGTGACTAATAATGCTGTTAGCATAAGAAGCTTTGGTATTAATGTAATTTCACAGCTTAAGCTTAATCTGGCACTTCATCCTGTCTCCGTTTAGTCGGCCGGGCTTGCTGAACGCCAGCGACCCGGGTTACCCGTGGTTGGCGGACTCTTGGCCAGCCACCAGCCTTCCGGTGAACAGCGGCTCCGGCGGACCCAATGACCTTAGTAACTTTGGCCGAGGAGGTAAGCACCCTGGTTGTTGGGGGGGGAAAGAAAAAAAACGAGTCTAAATCTGCCCTCTTTCAAAAGAGCCAAAGAAACAATTATACGCATTAATACTGAAGGTCAGATCAGAGGGTAGCTGGAGCGTTAGCAGGTCCTCCGCCTTCACCAGGCTGAGTAATGGCGACTAGAGCATCCTGGTGTCACGGCGCATACTTCAGAGCGAGAGAATGCAGAGGGAGAGACAGGCAGAGGGGTGGGTGGCTGTTGGGAAGGATGGTCTCGGGCAGCCATTCGTGAAGGACAGGCGCAGCTTGACTGGCGCAGATGCGGACACTTCCGCCACGGCTCTACATCATCTCCCCTTCACTGGGCGTGCAGACCATGGATCGCTGAGAGAGTGGGCTCGCTCTCTCCACAGCTCCCTCCCTCCCTCCATCTCGCCCTCCCTCCATGTTCCCCTCCCTCCCTCTGGCATCACACACACATGCAGAACAAGAGCGTTAATGCCTCTCCGAAATGAAGCAGCCTGTCAAAGGCATTTCTAGCAGATGAACCTCAGACTTGATTTATGAGGATAATCCGGATATGTTTATGTCAAATATGCAAGAAATGCTGAAGACGTTCCGTGAACCATAAACTCTCATCTTCAGATCTCCCATCTGGTCAAGGAGATAAAACGGGCACCATGCTGTCCGACGGAGCCATATACAGCAGCATAGACTTCACCACCAAAGCCAACTACAACAGTCCGGGACAGACCTCCCAGGCCACGCCCTACGCCACCACGCAGATCCTCCACTCGAGCAGCATCCATGAGCTGGCCGTGGACCTGCCCGACCCACAGTGGAAGGCCTCGCTCCAGGCCAAGCAGGAGATGGCCAACTTGGGCTACTCCCTGCCCGAGAAGACCTCCTGCAACAACAGTAAGTGAGGATGAAGACCTGAGCATTGCTCGTCTTCATTCCTTTGTGAGTCAATGTCAGTGATCTCACGAGTATTCCCAGATTATGTTTTTTTTTCTTGTTTGTTTTTTTTTTCTTTTTTCTATGACCTCAAAGGGAATTAACTCAGATTACATGCTACATATTTACATCTGGGGAACTTGGAACCTGTTCAGTATCACAAGGATTAATGGATATTGAGGTTGGGAAGGTTTTTTTTTTTTAAATTATCTGGGTTATTTCCCTACAAAAACAATTTTTAAAGCATCCATTCATTTTCTTGCTGGGATTTTTACAATGGTATCGCTCCATCTTCCATTTCAGAGTAATTGCCAATCTATTTTTATCTCAAATAATATTTAAGAAAATGTAATTATTGTGGATTCAGTGCAGATTTTCTTTTTAACCAGTAGAGTATTCCTCGCCTGCATCCTTATTAATATTCATGGTCTAATTTCCCCACCATCTAAAACAGATTAATTTTTTTTATACAGCCCTTTTAAAGGATTACATCTAAAAAAAAACCTTTTTGTGTTGATACGATCTGTTTGAGAACCAGCAAATATTGAATTAGAATAGCTGTGATTGACTCTTTAAAGTTGTATTTTTACTTCTTTTTTTTTTTATTTCAATGGAAAACTGCTGCAGTTGGCCAACAGAGAGAAAATGAATGTTTGAATCCTGAATATGATCCTGCTTGCTCAATGCTTTAACTGCATGCCTGCATGTGCTTGTGCTTACTGCCAAACACCTGACGCCACTGTGATTTTTACCCTTCAACCCCCCCTCCACTGTAGCCCTCCTTTTCATTCCTGACTACCGATTGGCCGACGGATTGTCTAATAGAATCCCACACAACCAATCACAAGATTTCAGCACCACCAGCTCTCACAACAGCTCTGAGCGAAGCGGCAGTCTCTCAGGTTGGTGTACGCTGCGGGGACACTTGTGAAGCTAACTGGGACGCTCTCTGGTGCTCTGCCGCCTGACTCTATGATTGACTGATGCCTTAATTGCTGTATGAATCTGTTATTTGCCTGCACTAACCTGACATCTAAGAGACTCCATCAGCCCGGTCTCCCACCCGAGATGCAGCCCATAACTCCAGAATATTTTTAGTTAGGCTTGTGCTGTATGCTGCCATGTTGTGATGTTAAATAGGAGTTGACAGTTTACTAGAGCTTTATAATAGTGAACATTTCAATTCCAGCGGAGGAATAACATGTTGATGTACTGATGGAGGATAGCTGGGAGTTCTAGTGCCCAGTTGCTGCCATTACTGCCAGCCCTTGTAAAAGCTTTGTCTCTGTATGAGTGAACAGACGGGAATAGGGGCAGAGGGAGTCTTTCAGAAAGAGTGGACTATACACACACACCCACACACACCATTAGAGATGCTCGGCTGGGTAAAGTGGCAAAAATACCTCCCTTTTTCTTCCCTTCTCCTAATGATGGCTGGCTACACTAAAATCCGTGTTCAGAGAATTACAATGTCATTTATAGGACGCCGCCGCAGCTCTCTGCCTGCCTCCCCTCCACTTCCCTCTTTTATCTAGTTACAAGCCGCTGCTTTAACTGTCTCTAATTCAATGCCCTGTCACATGGTGGGCTGGAAGAAAGGATGCAGCGTGGGCCGTGCCTTACAGGCTGATTCCTCCCATCAGACGTGAAACTTACTGACATCCTTGGATGCATGCTGCACTAAAATAAAGTAAAAAGATCGCTGCACAGTGTAATCTGCCATAAAATGAATGACTAAACAGTCTAGTTAATATACTCATTTACTCTCTCTCATCACCCCTGATGTTAAGCCAAGAGCACCCGAAGGTCATTTACGTCTGTAAGAAATTATGAGTTTTTTTTTTTTTCTCTGTACCTTTCTCTGTATCTCCGTACCTCTTCTTGTAAAGTAAAAGGTCTGCCATGCTCACAGACAAACCATTATATATATCAAAATATATATATCAAATGGGACTGTGGAGGATGTAAAAGTAGCTACCTATATAAAGTGAAATCAAATTATTAGGTTCTAGTTATACTGCAAAAATCGATGGGAAATTCCAGGAGTTAAGGTTTGATACAGACTTCAACCGGAGCAAATTCAGCTTTTGTGGATGTAAGAGTTGAAGTTCTAACGTCTCTCCCTCTGAGGAGTGGAAGGAATAATGAATGTCATGTCTGAAGGAGGAGAACAGGATGAAAAGGACCAGAAATAGAGCAGCTTTCATGGCAGCATCTCCACTGGGGACACGAAGCTGCTCATTAAAACCTGCTTCAGTGCAGAGAAGAAGAGGAAGCCGGTGTTTTCTGTCGTTCCCGTAGCAGTTGAAGACCTTAAAGACCCCCCCCCACACACACACACACACACATGCGCGTGCTCACACACACACACGCATACACACGTGCACACACACACACTCTGTGAGCCTCCACGGTTACTGGAGGTGCAAGGTTGAGTGCAGCCTCCTGTGCCTCTGCAGTCTCTGTGCTGCTGTGTTTCACCTCATTGTGTAACGTGCATTTATGCCTGAAATGTGAAAAAAAAAAACGATGACACAGGACTTCCACGTCGTTTTGGAAGTGACTCTCCCACTCAGGAGTTATATCTGGATCTTTGCTCTGTGGCTTCTCCCCTCAGCACTGTCGCACCCAATCAAAACAAAGAGCACTGAAGGCTGTGCAGCCCTGCAGTTATATGCTGGGAGCGCCCAAACCTTGGGTATAAATACCCAGCACCCAATCTATATTTAGTCTGAGTTCCCCTTTGAAGGGAGGCCCGGTTTCGTCAGTAGAGATGGGTTCGCCGTCAGAGTCCCGTATGGCTCCGAGTCTCGCTCTGTATTTTTCATATTTGGGGTGAGCTGTTATACTTCCAGTGCCAGACCATCCTTCCTCCGAAGAGGCTCATTTACAATATTGATGGCTGGTCTTGTGTGGAGAGACTAAAGATGATGGAACAATCATGCCAGCATACCATTTATTGGTAAAAGTCAAGCATTGCCCAGAGGAACGATTAGAAATCCCATTACTTTCAAACTATACTTACACTGGCGCAGCCTGCCGTGGGCGTACAGTTGTTTCTTTCATTACTTCCATTCTTTATTAATCTCACTCCAACACATCTCCTCTCTCCTTTTTCATGATAATTCCTCCGTTTTTACCATTCTCATCTTCCAAATGATGTTGTTCTTCCCGAAAATTACACTGCTGCTCGGAGCTCTCCTTTATCCCAGCTTCCAAATCAATAAAAATGTATCTCATTGCATCTCTTTTTCGATGACAGTAATCTGCTTTTTACTCCTCCAGAGTCGATGCGGCTTATTAAATTACATCGGGGAGCGTGGTGCTATGTCGCAGCTAGCGTTGGCGGCTTTTTTTTTTTTTTTGTAGTGCTGGGGAATACAATTACAGTCTTTTGGCAGGAAAGGCTGACCAACAGATGACAGATAAAAAAGATATTCACAAGAGTTCAGCCAGGATTGGTTTTACTAGTCTCCATGGCTATTGACGTTGATTCTACTGACTAGGTTCAGAAGGTAGAGTGGGGGTGGGGCAATCTGTAGCAAATCTCTTGCAAAAAATATTTCCCTATATACGAACGACAGGCTGGAGATACTCATTTCACACAGGTCTAATATTTATTGAGTATATGCTCATATGCTTCAACTCTAAAACACATTTGAGCTTGAAATCAAATGTGTGTCGCACAGGGGAAAGGTTTTCTCCGCAACGTCCGAATCGTATAAAATCTCGACTTGACCCGGTTGGCAGATTTATAAAGATGGATGGGACGGAGGCGAATCTGCTGTTGGAAGGACGCGTGTGGAAATGGATGGGGTTAGCGGCTCACTGGCGTAATAAAAGAAATGAAAGTCGTAATAGACTCTCAGCGAATTCCATTAGGGACACAGTGACACTGCGCAGGCCATTCATTATGATGATGCTGTGAAGTGAGATATTTCAAAGCGGGAGCCCCTAAAGCCTGGTGTTAAAGGGGACACTGAGGGATGGGTGGAGCGCAAAGGTCTGCCTCGGCCTCGTCCGCCGTCATTCTGTCCTGTTTCTATGGAGATTTGAGCCTTTTCAACCAATTAATCAATGAAGGCGAGCTTTTCATCCGGCAACCTTGAGCCTCTGGGTGTGTGCGCTGACAGACAGGCTCCCATTGAAATGTTGTTTGAAAACATCTGCGTTGTTCCAAGGACGAATTTGAACGGGTCTGTAACCTGATGTTTGCATTAAACTGTTTCTTTACAGAACATCTTCATCCCTCTGTTAGAGCAGCTCCAGTTATATACAATGCTATCACCATGTCCATTATTCTTCAAGACGTTTCCTTTCCTTTTCTGATTTCCGATGACTTTTTTCCTTCCTCTTTCTCGTGTAGGTGGAAAAGGAGGGAAGAAAAAGAAGACCAAGGCCGCTTCCAAGCCCAGCAAAGCCAATGGGTCCAACTGGGCCAATGTTCCCCTGCCCCCGCCCCCTGTTCACCCCCTGCCTGGCACAGAGATTGACCATTATCCAAACGAGCACCATGACGGAGGAGGGTATGTCTGAAAGGGATTCAGGGATACGGGACTGGAAATTAAAGCCTTCGCTATTGAAAAGACCGGGAAAGGTCAAAACGAAAAACGTGCAAAACGAACATCATTTCAGAGGAAAAAAAAAATGGAAAAAAAAAAAAAAGTTTAAACAGTCTCCTGCTGCCACCAGCTCAGACACGCAGATGGTATCAGATTAAGTTATTTGCTGTATTCCACGGCAGGGGGAAAACACATAATTGCATTGTTTCACAAAGAAGCAGGACAGACAGTGTGTGTGTGTGTGTGTTTGGGGTGGGGATGGTGGGTGGGGGGGGATTAATACTAACAGATTGCCATCTTCTCCCGAATATGAGGTCACTGTAAAACTTTCCCCGACTTCTAATTAGCCTTGTTGCAGTGTTGCCGCTTTTGTTTAGGCGCACATGGCTTTTTAATTCTCGCCGACACATTTGTAACACGCCATTGAGTGCAAAAATGCAAAAGCACCAGACTTTATTGCAGCGGCGGCGTGCGTGCGTGTGTGTGTGTGTGTGCTGTGGATGCGCGCGGTGCCTCTGCCTTTGGTCCAGCAGGCGCCGTGTCCTCTCACTCCTATTTCCAATGTGCGAGTCATCTGCTTTTAATAGGCTATCTGGTAAATGAAGGGTCCTGCGCGCTGTAAATCTGAGGCTGCTCTTAATGGCAGCAGATTAAAACAGTTATGTCCTACGGAGTGTGCGCTGACAAATTTCTCTAATGAACATTTTCTTTATTGCCAGTATTATTTCAGCGTGTATAAGCGCGGCAGTGAAGAGAAGCCTGACTGCCTCCATAATTCCATTCCGGACTATGATAGAAATGTCTTCCTATTAAAGTTGCACAAGGTCAAAAGACCGGTGTACAGGAATTCTGATTTGAAGTGTTGATATCGAGTTGGGTTGTGTAACGTTCGCCCTGCGCCGCCATCATCTACGCTATCGCTTCGTTGGTCAGGTACGAGAGCGACGGCTGGGGTCCGGCCATGCCCGTGCAGACGTACCTCCACCAGGGCATGGAGGACGAGCTGGAGGAGGAAGAGGAGCGGGTGCCCACCCCGCCCGTCCGAGGAGTGGCCTCCTCCCCGGCCGCCGTGTCCTTCGGGCAGCAGTCCACGGCCACCCTCACCCCGTCCCCCCGGGACGAGATGCAGCCGATGCTCCAGGCCCATTTGGATGAACTGACCAAAGCGTACCAAATGGACATCGGAAAACAGACGTGGTAGGACAAAGATGCTTTTGTCTCTTACAGCATTTCTCTAAATGAATTTGATCAAAACAATCTTGCTTACCACAGTAATATAAACAGAAGACGAAATAACCATTGTTCAGGGATGATTCTAATGTTAAACACATTTGATATGTATTGCTGTAATTGATTACTGCCTGTCTTTTGCTGCTATTTTCCTGTTTTAGCCCTAAACCATTGTTCATGTCACCGTGAAGAAAAACCCATTAATCATTTTATTTCCCGCGCCACCATTTATGCGACTACTGTATTTTGCTTAGAGACACAATTTCTAACCCACGGTTGTTTACCTCCCCGCACACAACACATGCCCCACTGCACATTCCATTGTTGTCGTTCTCATGCAAGTCAGATGAAGGCCATACTTCATTCTGTCGGCCGTGCAGAGGGAAGGAGAGGCCAGGCATTCAGTCGTGATTGCAAAGCGAAGGGAAAAGAAGGAAAAGCCTTGTCAGGAAGTAGGATGTCATGTCACCCGGTAATGACTATGTTGGTTGGAGAGCATCTCTGACAACACCAGAGGGCCAGTAATTACAACCAATTCCCACTGCAGAACGCGTCAAAGGCATCCTGCTCCTCAAGCAAACGCGGCTGTCAGCGGAGTCTTGCCGCCGCCGAGGTGACAGCCGCGTGTCTACGGGCCTGGAGAGCGCGCCTTTGTACTATCTGCGGAAGCAATTAGCGGGTCATTGTGTTAGCATCCATGCAGAACCACGGAATTAGTGGGATTGTCTAAATTTATTCATCATTTACATATGAAGAGACCTCTCAAATTAGCTCCGCACTTCCACTTACAGCATTATTTTATCCTCACGCGCCACTAAAACTCTGCAAAATGTCCTTTTTTTCCGTGTGCGCGAACGTGCCCCTGACGCTCACCCTCCTCCCCAGGCACATGCAGGTAGGCCCGCTGCCTCCCCAGCCTCCTGCGCCCCCCGTGGGCTACGTGTCAAGCACAATGGTGTCTGACCTGGAGACGGACCTGCCCGACGAGGAGGAGGAGGACGACGAGGAGGAAGATGAAGGCTATGGAGCCAGACATCCCCGTGGTTTAGAGCACACGCCAGGGTCTAGCATGGACAACCTGGACAGCTCTGTAACAGGTAAACCTGTGCGATTGAGGGATCTATATGTCGTGCACAGATGGTTGCCGATGTTCATGTTGGTAACCAGCCTTCCGAGTGTCCATTTTATGCGAACATGCTTACCGTGTGCTCCTTAATCAAGTTTTTGAAGCAGTTTTGGCAGACTCTGGGCTATTACAATTATCATTTCCGAAAAGAGATAAGAAAGTCCATGAATTTTAAACAGGATAGTGAGAGGGAAATTAAGAGGAGGGGGAGGCATGGCAAGCGGTTGTGATTTAACTCGCGCGCGGCGCCGGTGCCGGTGCCACCCGTATCTTTCCGAGGAGATTTGAAATAAATTTCACGTGCGGCACGTTCCATTCCAGACTGCTGCCACCATTTCCATTTTTACTGCGCGCTGAAAACTTTTACAGCCGTCTGTCAGGGGGACGTGTGAAGGGCACGACATTGAAGTGGCGGAGCTGTGGCGGACTGTGGGCTGCTGAGCTCATACCTGCCAGAAATAGGGGTTCATCTGCAACCTGGAGAGCAAAACCGGAGACTAAATATTGGTATATGTCTTTTCATTTAGGGAAATTAAGCCTCTGTATGGTAATAAATGAACACAAGTTGAGTATGTGCGGGGGGAACAAAAACTGCAGAATGAGCAGAAAACGGTGCATCCGAAAGGTAAAAGAGTTGAGCTAAGAGAGGAAACATGAGAATTAGAGGGTTGACAGCAGTGCTTGTTGGTGCACCGGCAGCCCTAAAGAGCAGTTTTCCGTGGGATGATGGAACAGTGGTTTTGGTAACGCTGACACATGCTGCTGCTGCTGATGTATTTGCAGGAATATAAAGCAGCAACTGGGCCCTAATCTACTGCATCTCCCCTCCTCTGTATTACTCTGAAGACAGCACTATTTCTTATCTCCCCCCCACCCGCCCCAAGTCTGCCTCACACCACATCATTTGACAACCCCGACACGGTCTCAGATCAGGGGTTAGCGAGGGGAGGAGAGGGTAGATAGGGGAAGAGATGTGGTGCGTCCACCATTTTGAGAGTGTACAGAGAGGAAGCAGAGCGGCCCTTTTGAAGCTCTACAGTTGTATGGACTGATTATTTAAAATAGATGGGTTTTCATGTTTTACAGCACTTACAGATGCCCCAGTGAACAATCTTTCAAAGGCATGTTATCCCGACTTGTCGTGGGGACTGAGCAGCCATGATGTCGCCCCTGAGCCTGAGACATGAAATAAGCGTGGAGGGACCGTAGGTAGACGCTAAACATCCTGCAAAGTAGAGGCACGGTAGCGTCGAGGCCGCTTTGCCAACAGCGAGCTGAAAGCCTAGCTGTTCTGGGCAATTACGCTCCCATAAAACAATGCCAGGTTCGCGAGGAGCAGGGTCACGTCTCCTGGCAGCAGGTAGAGACGCCTGCTCGTCGGGGGGGTTGTTTTTTTTTCTCTGCCTAATGGCATGCAGATTAGGGTTTCTGTCTATATGAATCAGTTTTAGTGGCAGTAGGGATCCTGAGCTGTTTTACTGCTCCCCAAACCACCTCCGGTTTTACTGGCGTTCATCAGTGGAGGGAGCAGAGGAGGCATCAGAGAGTGGATTTAAAAGCGCCTGGCTCGTGATATGATAAAAGGACCGAGCTGTAGTGCAAAAAAATCACATTTCTATGACAAAAAGGAAGGCGAGATTGAATTTTTATCAAATTATGTCAGAGTGATCACACTTTGATTGGAGCACTATTTCTGAGAATAGAGGCTGAGCAGGGGAAAGTGGTAGTTAGTGCGACTCAAAAGTCATTCTCTGACGTGATTTGCTGAGGCAGTTTTCCTTCGCTGAGCCAGTGGAGCTGGAAGCCTCAGTCGGCGCTTTGGCTGGCACGGCTGGCGCTTCAATATCGGCTCTATTCTTTGCAGGAGGATTGGGCCCAGCGGAATTGCTGTCTCTCTCGCTGAGAGAAAAAAAAAAAGTCTCCCCGAAAATAAAAAAAAAAAAAAAAAACAATCAGAAAATGGCTCTGTAAGATGGAGGACAGGGAGTAGCTACCACAGTGGATTTCTGTTAGCCCCCGTAAGAAGTGGGTTGTGTGAGGATTTCTCTGCCTTGTATAAGATTATATTTTCCATTTTCCATTAATCTCAGGGAACTTTACTGCAGCGGGAGCAGAAATCTGTTGCAACTTCAGCCGTCGAAGGTGAAATTCTCTGAAGTCCTGCGATAAAGTAGCTCGCTGGAGCGCGCGGGCGGGGAATCAAGAGGTCGGAGGAGAGCAAAGAAGTCAAGCAAACCCGTGATTAGCCTCCTTCAGTTGGATCGAGGAAAAAGTTCAGCTTTAAATGTCACCTTTGCGACATTCTGACTCAGATCTTTCTCGCAATGCACAACTGTGGTCAGTCCGAGCGTATGAACAAAGCTTGGGTTTTCGCCACTCGTACAGAGATTTCCAAGCCAGTCCCACTGAAAGATGCCAAATTAGCTGACTGCTCTGTGGGTTTCCTGCTTGCCAAAGTGGTGTATTTTTATTGGGTTTTTATAATTCAAGTGCGGGCCAAGTTTTATTTGTGAAGAGAAATGGAAAGAATGTTCCTGGGTATTCAGGACTGTTTATTTAATCTCTTATCTTTCAACTATCTTAAAAGTGAGAAAATAAAGGTGGCTAATATGGCGGTTATTTTAAAAAACAGGTGTGCGCTGCCAGGTGCTTGATTTACTGCCTTGTGAGATGCTTTGTCTGCGTCACCCGAGGCATATTTTTTGGAGCCGATTCTGCTCCACACAGGTGCACTCGTTGTTCTGTATCAAAGGGAAGCAAACTCAGTTGATGTTGGTCCCGCTCATCCTCTCGTGCGTTCCATCAGTGGTCTGCAGAGTTTGTTCTGTGTGGTTTTTTTTTTTTTTTTTTTTGTGCTCAGATGAATGAAACGGGACGAGCCAACGTGGAGCGAAACAAAAGGACTCACCTGCAAACGCAGAAACGCCCTGCAGCAGAAAGAAACAGCAAAATCATTAAAGCACAGTTTGCTCTTACTTGTCACAACATTTTTTTTAAGATCCTTCGTTCATGTGCAGAAGAAAAAAGAAAAAAAGAATGTGAAAGGTCTTTAAGGGCTGAGCTGTCAGAATCAGACACACTTGCTTAAACCTGCGGTGTTCCACAGGGTCCATGGTGAATGGGTGGGGCTCAGCCTCCGAGGACGAGCGTAATTTCTCCAGCCACAGGTCCAGTCTGGGCAGCTCGTCGGACGGCTCCATTTTTACCCACTGCAGCTTTGCCCAGGCCTTGGTGGCCGCTGCAGACAAGGCAGGCTACCGCCTGGAGGGCACCAGCCTCAGCAAGAGAGGTCGGTGCGAGCAGAGAAGCCCCCCTACCCACCCACCGCCGGGGCTGGAATCTTCACCGGCGGCAGACGATTTGTCGCCTTCTGTTCTGATTCTTCCTACTGTTTCCCTCCGTGATGATGGTTGGGGAGTTCTCGCTCGTGCACGCTGCACCCGGATTGCGCATGTTGATCGTGGCTGACCTCCAGCTCTGTCTTCTCTTCCCTGTAGCTCATCTGGCTTTGCTCTTTGATTCTTTGCGTGATATTGTGACTTCTGGGGACTTCATCCAGACTACCTCGGCCTCTGCCGAACACTTCCCTTCACGCTGTTTGATTAGCTTTGCTCCGTTCTCCGTTGTTCATGCCTCCGTTGACCGGCTCTCCCGTGGTCCCTTCGCAGGTAAAGGCTTGTCCCACAGGCCCCGGCCCAGCAGTCCATTCTCAACAGACGGCAGCACAGTCGGCACACATAGCCTGGGCCACCAGAGGGCCACCAGACCCACCCGCAAACCCCGAAGCCAGGGCACAGCACCCCACCGGAGAGATCCAGGGGCAGATGGTGAGTCGGCGACGGAAGGCACGTTTTTAATAGTTCATGCCGTGGTTTAGCGAAACATCTGTCCCTGTTTGGCGAGGATGCGTTTTGTAGTTGCATTTGTAAGCAATGCAATATTTGTGGAGAGTGAGAGTGTGCGAGGAATCCGGGGCTTCACCGTGTGGTGCTTCCTCTTTGGCGCAGACCTACCTCCTCCCCCCGAGCCTCCTCCCTGTCAAGGGCAGAACCGCATCCCAGGGGCCCGCAGCATGGTCCCCCCTACAGAAAGAAAGGCCACATCCCTGGAACGCACGCCAATGTTAGGAGGGCCGGATGATATGAAGAGCTCCATGGACAGGCAAACGCGGACCTCCCTGGACCAGCATCGCCAGCCACAGGACAGGCTGGGTTCCATGGATCGGGCTGAGGATGGCCGCAGGGGACAAAAAACAGGTTTGGGGACAAAAAATCTTCCATTATTCAGCTGAAAGTGAAGGGTGTGGACAAGAAGCGGGTTGCATTTATATTGAAGATTTAAATTATCGCCTGTTTATTCTCTATCTGAAGGGCTGTTCTATGCACTAAAAGCCTCTTTCATTTCCTAACGCCCCAAAAAAAGGACATATACAATACAAAACATATACAAATACAAAACTGAACAAATTCAATTTCTTTTGTTCGAGCTTCCTGCCGCGTTGAAAGTGTGCTCCCACGAACAGATTGCCCTGTCTGCCACTTGCTCAGCTTTCCCGTGTGCCCCTCCCTGCAGCCTCCTCCAGACACCCCTCCGCCTCTGCAACTGTTGCCAACACGGGCCCGCTTCGCTCCAAGCGAGGCAGGAGGCCCGAGATGTCGAAATACGCTGTAATCGCCTCGGCTTTCGCTCCTCACGCAAAACCTGCAGCCACTCCATGCCCCATCTGTGTGCTCGCGCATCAGGGAGAGCGGCGTGCTGGGCGCCTCGCCCCTTCCTTGTGCCAAGAATTTCTCAGACAGTTAATCTGATACCGCCAGACAAAGACAGGTGCCGCTATCAACATCTTCCACGGAGAGCCCCGTAGGTGAATTCCCATATGCTGGCGGAGTCGCGGTAGAATCCGCTGAGGTCAGGGCAGACTCCATTACAGTCATTAGCAGAGCAGCGGGGAGGAGTTTGATGAGAGTTCACACAACCTTGGCGGCTGCTGAGGGTCAGCGTTGCGATGCCCCCGCGGCGGGAGTGGCGCCGCAGCAGCCAAACGTCCCTCTGTTGTTGCGTTTACCCCCATCGCAAGTCGCGCGCGCCGCTCGGCGAAGGGTCCCTCTCTGTGGCGCGCCCCTTGGCTCGGCCAGGGCCTCTTGGCACCGCCGCTCTGCAGATGTCAGGAGGGTCAGAGGCGCTCTTTGTCTCCGCGCTGCAGACGCCGAGCGCGTTTTCGCCGCCACAATGAAGCTGTAAAGGGTGTCCCTCGTTTGTGTCCCCAGAAGACGGATGCCTGCCATACAACAAACCATCCTTCCCGTCCCCCGGTGGCCACAGCTCATCCGGCACGGCCTCCTCCAAGAGCTCGACGGGACCGCGCAAAACAGACGGACCGCGGCAGCCGCAGCAGTGGACCGTCACGGAGCACGCAGATTTCCTGGGGTCCACTGGGCAGGGGCAGTACTCAGGAGAGTTATGTGAGTCTTTGGCACGGCAGCCATGATTATCTCGGTCAGAACTGCGAGCTTGCAGCTGGGATGCTAACATGTGGCGCAGTCGTTTCGCATTTCTTACCCAAATTCACAGGGAGGAGAGTTAGTTCACTCCGTAAACACTCTTTTAACCATAAAACAACCTAAGAGGTGCTGGAATTGCAATTCATTGGTTTCATATGTTGTATAACCAGCAAAAGGAAATTGGTGAACGTATCAGCATTTAGTGCGACAATTTCTGCCAAGTGAGAACTTTTTCATTCTTCTTGCTCCACACAGAGTGATCCGGCCAGGCTGTGAACTGGGGTAAAACCAGTCTGCCCTCGAAAGGAGAAAAGGTCCCAGTAAAGGCGACAAACTGTGTTCTCTGAGGGAGAGCAGGAAAACACAAGAAAAAAGAAAATCAATGTCACAGAACTGTAAATGCGATGTATAGACACAGACATACTGTACATCTCACTATGTTTTTGTCCTTAAGAAACTATTTTCCACCTCCTATCTTACTGTACGTTTTTTTTGTTAGAAAAAGCCAGACAACAAAAAAACAAGAAAAACATCAAAACACACGTATATTCGAACACTTTTTTTCCGGTAATTGTCCTCTGGGGAAGCATTTGGTTTCCTGTAAATATATACTTTAACTTGTTGTTGCATTGCTATGCAAGCCGAAATCAGTTTGAGCTTTTTTTTATTATTATTATTATTTCCACAAATGGGAACCATTGGGTTTATCTGGTTATTTGTATTATATGTGAATTGACAGGCTATTGTGCCATAAAATAATTGTTTTAAAATCCATTGTTTGTTAATAGTTGCAATTAATTATTATCATTATTATTAATTATTGTTTTTGCACTGCAATTTTTGGTGATAAGCACAAAATACACAGCTCCTGCTGACATGAAGAACCGGATGAAGATGTGAAGAGGAGTTTCTGTACTGTAAAGAGAAGAAAATTATATACTAATGTACAGAGAGATATTAAAGTGTAAGGCTTTGTTCACAGACCGCAACAAAAAAGAAACAATTTGGTGACAGAAACGTTCTGAAGGGCAGACCCGAGGCTGCACACGCATGACACGTGACTGAGAGACATATTTCATTATTTATTTCCTAATTTAATGCCCCACAAAAAACAAAAGTTGATATCAGAAAGACTTTTTCAACCATGTTCTGGCCCACAAGTCTTGTTTTCTTTTTTTTTTTTTTTTTCTTAACTAATGCCGAAATAGCTTTTATTTTCCACCTATTCAGTGTAATAGCACAGTCAACCAATAGGGGGAGCCAGCGATAATTGCTCACTCTGCATCTCTTGTGATATTGGTAATAAAACTCCTGATGTACTCACGGAGCAACATTCTTGGTTCATGTATCGGCTTTTGATGTCCATCCATGTGAGAGCACTTACTGTTTTTTTTATCTTTGCTCTGTTTGCTGTGGTCCGCTAACACCCAACACCGGCCCAGTTTGGCTCTGTAGCTCTGAGCCACCATTTGTTCGCGCACCAGCGGATCACACTGCCTCCGGGCCCACAGCCTCGGCGTTGAGCAGAACACTTCCTACCTGCCCGACTGCCACCAAAACACACTTGTCATCCGCAGCTTTCCGCACACACAAAAAAAAACGAAACCCTTTTTTTTTCCTTCTTTCCATGAAACGCTTGTTCCTTGTCGGCCTTTTACGGACTCCAAAACGCTGCTTAAACTTTTCAATATTGTTCAGGATTTTTGTGACTCCGTTTTGTCCCGTTTCTTTTGTACTGATAACGATGTTTAAAAAAAACAAACAAAAAAAAAATCAAAATAAAAAAAAAAAAAGAGTGGGGGGGGGGTTGGTGGAAACTAAAGGCCATCAGATGCTGTTGTACTGTTGTCGTCATCCTTCTTGTATCATCCGCCCAGTGGCCAGTGTTCTGGAAATGAGGTGCAGAGAGTATCTCAGGTTATTTTACATTCTGGTGGTGTTTATGTATGTGTATATATGTGTATATAACCATACGCATCTCCACTCGAGTACACCATTCCATTCTACAAGAACGTTCCTCATGTCCGACTCTGTCGTCCCCTCTTTTCTTTACTTTGTCTCACCTGTGGATCTTGATTCTGACTATAATGTGCTGGTTGATCCAATTGAAGACAAGATGTCAAGAACATACCAAATTAAGACTGATCTTTCTAATGTCTAATGCGTTTTAGTGTCTCTTTAATACCCATTGTTTTCTTTTGGAATCACGGTGTCGTTTTTTGTATTTATTAAAATGATAATAAAGGTATATTGTGAAATATGCATAAAGATTTGTGGAATATAAAAGGTGCTTTTTTTTTTGTTTTTTGTTTTATTCTTGTAAAGTTTGTTGTCAGGAGGGCGAGCAGCGAAGCCGGAAATGGCTCACCGTGACCACGCTGCCGGGGTTGGCAGTCATGTGACCCGCTGTCCTGCACGATCACTTGACTGCTCCCGGCCGGTCGAACACGAGCGACAAACCTTGCCCACAGAGACAATAGAGAAAATGTCTGAAGGATGAAAGTACTTTGGCTTTCTCTCTTTTTTGGGGGTTCATTTTCTCAATATTGTTGATTCTTTGTAGCCTATCTGTGTGTTGCCTTTTTTTTTTTTCTTTTGCTATAAAAGACGATTAAAAACAAGAAAAAGAGAACGTTGTTGGGTGAAGTCTGTACAGTGGTAGGGGGTGAGGTGACGCCCCCGATCCGACGGCATTTCTACAGTATGGTACATTCTGCTTTTCTGTAAACCACCTCCTGTATTCACTTGCATGTCCTTGTCCAAGAAGAGAGTGGCTCAACAAAAGAAAACTTTTACAGTCTCATTCCCATGTCCTGTAAGATAGATCCTTGTTCTTTTATTTCCTTGTACTTGGATCAATATCAAAATAAAATATTTTTGAAAAATGACATGCGTGTAAAGTTTGCGTTGGGGTGCTGCCGTGTGCCTCCACGGCAGCTATGACGACAAGGCTCCACAGCTTACCCCCCCCCCCCCCCATCTGATGGAGCTGTTTTTTTGCTCGACAAACGCGTCCCCTCATGCCCGTGTCGGTGAAAAGGCTCCTGACTCAGCAGTGCTTCTCCTGTCAAACCATTTCCCGCCTTGATCCGTCTCGAGGAGCGTCTTCAAACGCATATCCAAATCTTCTAAATGACCGTGGAAGGCTGCTCGCTTTCAGAAACCAAGAGAGACCAGCTACAAGATAAAGGAGCAGCATGTCAGCATGATGTGCACATGCAAATTACCACAGAACAGTTTGTTCATCGGCGCTCTTTATCTCTGCATAATCCCCACTGAGGCTTTATATGCAGCTTCTGTTGCTAAGCAAATCATGGTACTTCAAAGTTCATACCTGTTGGATGAGCTTTATTTATTTATTTATTTAACCATATTAGTCTAGGTAGACTGAGCTGTTTTCCAGTCATATAAAACATGAGAGAGAGCTGTTTTCAGTTCAACCTTCTGACCAGTCAGAGGTCAGAGAGGTCAGACAGCCACACTCTTCCGATGGGAATTAAGAGGCTAAACAGCAGGAAGGAGGCCTTCATTGAATGACATTGATTACGGATCATTGTCAAGTGTGTATGAATGAGTGAAGCCCAACTCTGTTAAAGGAGGAAAAGGGATTCAGATTAAGTAGATATCTGGTGCATCAAGTTCAATTTGAATAATTTTTCCTTAAAATTTACTTCAGTTTAAGATGTAACCAGTCAGCGCTGTCGCCTCTGTGCAGGTTTGGTTCCACACTCACAGCCCCTGGGAGCCTGGGGCCATTATGTGCAGTTGCCATGTTCTCCCAGTGTTTGCATGGCTTCTCTCCAGCTTCTTCCCAGAGCTCAGGTAGGCAAAATTGTGACAGTAAATTGGCTTTAGTTGCAAATATGTGTATGTTAGCTGATACAATGTGTCGGGGATTTGCCCAGGGTGGCTCCCCACTAAGGGTTGCTAAGTGACATAGAGGTAGAGGACAGTTCACCATGTTACTGCATGTAGATCAGCATCACTGCATAAATGAATATATTAATACCATTTTTTTTTAGACTCGTGGTTGAGAATAATCAGAAATGTTCCTCTTTGGATGATGCACTGACAACGCATACATCAGTTGTAGTCCTTCAAATCTTTAATCCAAACAGACCCTTTATTGTTGAACAGGAATCGTGAAGAAGTTACACTGCTCCAGTTTAAACAGCTTTGACGGGGCTTTGCCAAAAAGCCAATACTGCTTTGTCTGAGCGTTCAGGAGGTGAGCATTTTTGCAGAACGTGACAGCTAATTAAAAAGTTGCATCTGCTGTGTTCTGCTGGAGACGGAGATGCAACTGATCCGCTTTGTTTGTTGAACACGTAGATCTGAAAGATGTGGGTGGAGTTGGAGTACTGTACATCTTTTCATTTTCCTTGCCTTGTGACTTCTTGTCTGTTTCCAACATTGTTTATGTAAGTTAATTGTTGTAGCTCGGAACTCAAGCGGCAGACAATCACAGTGTGTGCAAGAATACATGAAAGAGGTTTCAAGCCACACTGTTCCATCTAAACGGCTCTGCTGATGACTCATTTTCATGCTTCTTTGGAATGGTTGGCAGCTTTTTTTTCTTTTTTTTTTTTGCATTCATATTTATGATAAATGTTAAGTGATCTCTCCTGACCCTTTAAACAAACCAATCAGTGCCGGCGACACAGGAGCTGCTCCCATTTCACACCTCTTCCCCTGTCTTTGTCTGTGGGGGTGGTTTGGGGGGGGGCAGGAGGAGTAATGACTGTTCAGCTTCTTGCCAGCGAAGCAACTTTCCCTCCCTGCTCCAATCTTTTATTTCCAAGTGTTTACTGGCGTGCATTCATCTGCCGCCGCCGCTTTTTCATCCTCTGGATATGCAGCAGGTAAGCAGTTTACTGGGCTGTACCTGTTTGTCTGCACGCTCCCGAAAGCGTTTCCACAGTTGTGCCATTGTTGCATCAGATGCTGGTGTGGGTGGGGTATGTGTGTGTGTGTGTGTGTGTGTGTGTGTGTGTGTCTGTGTCTGTGTCTGTGTGTGCATGTGTGTGGAGGAGAGAGCAAAAAGCTGGTTAGCCAGGCAGAAGGGAATAATCTTTGCTCAGCAAATACGTTGCAATAAGACAAGTTATCAGCATATAAGAGTTTGTGTGTGTGTGTGTGTGTGTGTGTGTGTGTGCTCATGGCAGTGGGAAGTAGCTGCTATGTGAGAACTCACGGGTGTGTGTGTTGATAAAAGGAAGCATCCCGTGATCTTGCTGCATGAGTCTCCTTTTATCCTCCTCCCCTTTGTTTCTGGACTGGTGACAATGAGTGGAGGTGAGAGGCCAGCAGAACCAGTGCAACACCATTCATCACACATGTCAAACAGCTAGAACAGCTGCTGGGGACAGGCAGCAAAAATTAGCATTCTCTCTCTCTCTCTCTATCTCTCTCTCTCTCACTCTCTCACAGCTCCAGAATTGGATAATGGCATTAGAACCCATATAATTTAGCACCTGTTTGGATAAAAATGTGCTGTTATTGATCAACACCTTGAGCTTTGTCTCCCACAAAGCTCCGCTGGAATGCAGGTCATCTTTGATAAGGCTGCTTTTCCAAGTCTACTCCATTGTTAACGACTATGTGGGAGCACGGTATTGACTTTACACTGGTTTATGTTGTGAGAAGTACATTTGTCTGCCGTGGGAATGGATAATCACACTCTGTGGGACTTTTTAAAATGCATTTACAAGGTATATTAGAGTCTTTGTCATTATTAAAGACTATGCATTCTCTACTTATTGTTTTATCATATACATGAAATCATTTCAAAGAATGCTTTGGCTTTTAATGCAATTGAAGGAAATCTGTAAAACTGTACAATAGAAAGTTGAAATTTTTGGAATATTGATGCAAAGATGTGACACCCTCTGTCCTTAGACCCACAGGTCAGGAAAGACTTGATGCGGTCCAGCAGCAACACATTCTCATGGGACTTTTCTAAAAGTCACAGCTGTCAGTGTCTGGTATCTGGACAGTGCTCTCACCTTTATGCTGATGTTTTCTTGCATGAAACTGGATCCTCTGTGTTCTCTGAACAGGGTAAGAACTGTGTTTTTCTTGTTATAATCTGCTTTTACCTGAATTCAACATGTTAAAGACTTTTGCAACAGACTTTATAGAGTTATCAATTGACTGCAATTGTCTTACATATCAGATTACAGTTTCTAATTGACTAGCTGAATAAAACTTTGGTGGTCATTGTGTATGATCGTGGATTATTTTAAAGAGTTCTACTAATTTACGATCAGCCCTTGAGTTTTAAAGCGGACAGATCTTCTCTGATTATTTTTGATTGCAAAGCAACCTGTTTGTGTATGTTCTAAATGCTGCCAATGGTTTGATGAACAATCTCTTAATCAAGGCTTAATTGTTCAGCAGCATCCTGAATGACCTGTGTAATGGAAACCCTCCCTCTTGATTAATGGTGTGTGCTAACGAAGCACAGCGGGAGACACCCACAACCTCGCCTGACTCTTGTTAATTAAAAGCCCGCTCCAACAATCCTCAAGTTAACGGATATTTGTCTTGCAGCGGCATGACGCCACTGTTTTCCAAGCATTGCCCCTTGATGAGGTTTGTGAGGAGGGGGGATAAAAAGAAAGATTTTGCTTTTTTATATAAAGAATGAAAAGATGAATCGATGGGTATATTTTCCTGTGAGTCCAAACAAGACGTGTTCCTCGGCTTGTCCTTCCAGTCTTGATCACAAAATAGCATTTCTAAGCCCACGCGCCGCGTTCTGCCAGAACACCACGCACAGGAAAAAAAGAAGCAGCCTCACCAAGGCCAGCTTTTGTCTCTGGAAGCTTGAAATGTGATGAAAATATGCAGAATGATCCTTTCCTTCTTTTCGCATCCACAAGTGCACACAAATTGAGATATATATTTATATGTATTTTATAAGCATGACATTTATGAAAGCATTTTCTTCTCTCACTTAAAAAGTATTGTGGATAGAATTCGTTGCCAAGGACTTGTGCTGAACAACTGCCCTCGTCTTGTCACAAGGTTGCGCTGCTTTTCAGCGGCGCCGTTGCTGAATAAACTGTTGTATGTTTTTGAAAGCAGGTTTGATCCAGAGATGCTGGAACAGAGACCACATCTGCATACAGATGGCCGGAAACAAACACTCCTGTCCTTCAGCCTTTTGGCAGTGCATTTATTGCCCTCAGGATATCATACTTTAGGTATAACTTTAGGTCTTTACAGTGAAGGTACTAAAGTAATGAAGCAGCATCAATTGGGTCCTCAAACCCCCCCCCCCACGCCAATTGAGGTGGCCGGCACCTTTACATGTGAAACTTCAGGAATATCACTTCATTACATGTGTTGCTCCAGTCAAAAATAATTGTAAATGTGCTTGTGCATTTAGTTGACCATCTTGCCCCTGGCTTCATTGTGTTGCTTACACCAGAAAGTCTGGAAATACAAGGGGGGGGGGGGAAAGGCTTTGTGGCCTCAAGATGTGTCATTCATAGCTCCTTGGCTGAGGGAGGTGTGAGGCTCTGACAATTCTTCCTGCCTCGGTTCTGCCGCAACAAAGCCGTTGAGGGGAAGTGTCAGCTGCGCATCATCCCCGACGAGCTGGCGAGAATGAATAATTATTGCAGTCTGACTCAGGGCAAGGAGGCCAGGGTATGGAAATGTATAACCCTCTTACCTTGAAACCCTTTTGAAATAAGGAGGCCCTCGTGATGAAGCCGCGAGGCTGAGGAGACCGTGACACGCCAAGATCCGCTGGAAATAAGAGAGATTTTTCTTGTGGCAAAAACGCTCATGGAAATGAAACGACTCACCCCAGCAGCTCAGTACGTGCTCCCGCTCGGAGAGATGAGATGGGAACATGGGATTCATCTGTAAAAGATGGTGGTGGTGATGGGGGGGGGGGGTGAGGCTGGTTGTAGTGAGTGAGCTACATTCGTGTCAGGAAGGAAGCGCGGCTTTAGAGATGCATCATTGTCACCATTATGCTTCATAATTTGAATGGCATCTCCCCGCGTGACTCAAAGGCAGCCGTGCTGGGGCTGTCGGGGTTATTAGAAATGACTCCCCCAATGATGCGTGTCACTGAAGCAGCAAATTAACATGAGGAGTTGGAGGCACGTTGAAAGCGGACGAGAAGGGAGGAAAAGATTATAACCGGAGAAGGGAGAACATGCGAAGGGGAACGGTGGGAGATGCTGAGAGAGATGTTGCTATTTTCACCCGCTTTGTTTGCCGAGATGCTGTGCTCGTGACGTTCCAGCTCCTGCTCTGCTAAACCTCTTTCTGAATGCCAGGTGCTCCCATTGTGATAAATGAGTCTCAACTATGCTGAACAATGGACATATTCCTCCTCCAATCAAATAGTTCCACCGCTCCTCTTCCACATAGGTCTTGGTCCAACAAAGGACTGAGACCTACTATTACCTCCTGGAAACTGACAGCAGTGGAGAATCTTTGGAATTGATGTGTGGCCAGTTTATCACCAGCCAGCCCTGATTTTCTTTACATTTCCTGCTCTATTTTGCTTTTCTTCTTTCTTTCTTTGTTCATTTGATTTTATTATTCTCTCTGATGATGTCACCTTCACCCTCTTTCTATTTTCTATAGTGTTTATCAGTTATCTACTATAAATAAGAGTGGGGTTATTCATAAAATGCACAGAGCAGTCAAAGGTGTGGTCCCCAGTTGAGAAAATGGCTGACATCAAAGATGGCGTCCCAATTTCAAGCTGTGTTAACTGTATGAGATGTGAAGATCAATTAATGATGGATCATGCGTCACCTCGTCCTCATATTGTACAAAAGCCACTGGACCCTGAGATACACTCATTTGTTCTGCTGGCATCATTCATAGTGGGAAGACCAGTTTTGGCATATAATTCCCATCCAAATGATGCCTCACCTTGGTTTGTCCCACCAACTAATTAAAGGCCTTCACAAGGTTAAAACCTCGAAAAGGAACTATCATTTATTTTGACCTCTTTTTGGAGAGTTTTGGGGTTTTGGATATTTAAACCCTAAAATCTCTGCTTTGCTCTGATATGCAAACATTCCCTGTGCGCAGTATGCAGATGGACTATAAATAGTGTTTGGCTGATTTATTTCAAATGTGCACAGGCGCTTATAAATGATTGAGACCAAAGAGCAAGTGTTAGCTGTCTCCAAACACCTCATTAGCTTAGCCTTGTTGAATCTGGCCTGCAGCGTATGCATTCTTGAAGACCCTGTCATAGTTATCTTTATACCGGCACATATGTAACAACAAACCCTCTCCTCCACTTCTTCAGCCTTAGAGCAAAGCCTCCTCCTGTCCATCCTCGCTCTCTAGCAACACAATAGTTCTGTTCAACATACAGCCCTGCAGATTCTCCCCAAAAAGATAAAGCCCTGTCTATCAGTCTGACGCATCCATAGACGGCTGATGCATCCCGCTGCTTTAATGCCAAGGTCACAACAGTGGGATTCTGATTGGTTGACTGAAGCCTCAATAGTAACCTGAACCCCAAAATTAAGGTATTTTTAAGTTTTATTTGGGGTATAACATGTAGCAGCAACAGAAATGAAATAACTTTGCAGAAAAAAATTATTAAATCCATTGTTTGCTTGATTAAGATGCATCTAATAAGAATTCTAACAGTCGAGTCGAGTATTCCTTTCAGTATTTATTTATCCCTCCTCTCTAAACTCCATTTCAGTCTCTATTCTGTTCCCTTTCTCTCAGCTGGTGTTTAACATGGCGCGTCACACATGCAGATTGATTACCAGAGTCGTTGATCATAAACGCCGCACTCGCGTAATAAAGCTCTTTGAAACTGTGCAGCAGGAGCATTGTTCTAATCGTCTTATAAATATTGCCTCAGAGGAACAGAAATCACACGGCGCTTAGATCCAATTCCTGCTACACTCACCAGTTACTTTCATGGTTCACTTCCTGTCTAATACAGAAAAGGCCAGATTATCTGCTGGATGTCTGGGTTCAGCACAGCCTAATTACATACACAAATTGGAAAAACACGAGTTATAAAAAAAAAAAAAAAAAAGTAGGGGAAAAAAAGAAGCATGTGCGATGTCCTCTCCAAGAAAAAAAAATATTTGCATTCATTTTCTTGGAGTCTCGTGTCCTCGAGGAGATAACAAGGCCTACTTATGGAAAGTTTTTGATCTTTCTATTGCTCTCCCAGTCAGATAAAGCTGTAGCCTGGATGTTCTGTGTCTAATTGGGTTGATGTATAATTAATCTAAACAGGAGTATCATCACTGGTTATTACATGAGTGATTAAGAGGATACACAGAGGGGAGAAAAGAATATTAGTTTATCAAATATAGGGAAGGGCTCTGAGGAGCTGCTTAATGCAAAGTTTGAGCAGACTTTTTAAAGGAACAAAATGTAAATTGACTACTGCTGCACATATTTCCTGCCTGGACTCAACGAAGGCACATGGGAGGGTGGGGGGCTGACTGATGACAGAATAGTGAATATAACGTTAATGTGTGTGAAGCTGGAGTGACAGCTGGGCACGCCCGTTGTTCTTGTTGGCTCTCGCTGGAAGGATCACAGAGGCAGTGAATAGGTCCATGTCCAGCGCAGTTGTGTGCATAAATCATAAATAATCCTCACATTTGGTTTTATTTTCTTTAACCCATAAGAAACCATCTTGGCACGAGTGTAACAAACACTCTGAATGGCTTGAACTTGACCTTATCTTAACACTGCAACAACCTAAGCAACATACTAAACATGGTGTAGTGATCAGGTGACAGTCATGTGACTGAGAGAGGAAGTGATTTTGGGAGCGCCTATGCATGAAAATGAAGGAAGGAGCTGATTCCAAAAAAGCTTGTTTTTAAATATTAGAGGTAACGTTATACCTTCTATTTGGCCCATATTTCTTGGAGGAATGAATAGAAAACAAATAAAGGCACTTTTGTGTTATTGAATCATAAAAAAAAAACTGTCACATTTATTTAGTCACACAGAGCTTTGATTTGAAAAACTGCTTTATTTAAAGTATTTTTTATCTTAGTATATTAAAGGGCGGTGGATGAAACTAGGACACTGATGTCGCATATGCAACACATTGAAGACCATAAATCATGTATTCGCAGGAGTCGACCTCACGCAGGAACAAGCTGATTTCTTGTTCCTGTCTGTCCCCCATGTGTGAGTATTTGGTTAGAAGGGTTCAGATGGAGTCACAGACAGTCCAGAGCTGTGGGTCCGACTGCGAGCGCATCGCGGAGCTGGTGGAGACGGAGCAGCACTCCTCAAACTTCCAGAAGATGGATGAGTCCTGCCACTGCATAAATTGGCTGTCAGAAACGTTGTGCGAGGAGAAGCTGCAATTGCTGGGAAGTTGGTGTGGGAGTGACAATGATGGAGAGATCGGGGGTGGTGCGGGAGCGGAGCGAGGGTGAAACGGGAAGTGGCAGTGAGATAAAAATTTCGGAAAAGACCAAGGTCGGAGTTAAATGTCTCATTACGGCTGGACTGTGGTTATCAGGGGAAGACAGTGTCAGAGCAAAAATGGAGTTAAAGTTATGGCCAGAGGCATGGGAATGTACAAATACATCATTTACTTTTTCTTTTTAATGTACCTTCTGTTTTCAGTGCTTTTAAAGGCTCTGTGCTCACCTGTGTGCATGATAAAAGCATAAATAACCCCAGTGCTGAACATGGAGTGGGCCTGAATTCAAAGCCCATAAAGCAAAGTGGCACATTGTAGAATAGCAATTATTCAAAGCATCTGGCAGGTCTGATAAAAATAAATCAAACCTTATGAGTTGGCAAACAGGCTCTGCGGTTAATGCACTGTGGCCCCCTGCAGCACAGTAAAGTGACTTGGCCATACTCAGACGTCTCCCTCATACAGGAAGAGATACCAGCTGTCGGCTGCAAGATGGATGAGATGAGGAAATGAGAGAGTCATAAACTGGGGACTGGCCTTTGACGAGGATGCCAAAGATAATATCGGGGATGAAATGCCAACAATGGCGGGGGAACATGTGATGGTTGCACCGCTGCGTCTGCTGCTGGCGGTGGAAGATCTCACTCAACCATAGGATCACCTTATATAGACAGAGGATAAATCATGCTGTCTGTAATTGCCTGAACCTTTAACCTGGAGGCAGGAAGTGCTCGTGGAGCTTTACCATTTGGCCTCTGATGGAACAGCGTCGGCTATTGACACATTGCGGTAATGGTCTACCTTGGGGCTGCTAACTTCAACGCAGAGTAATGACGAGCCATGCTCGCCTGCAAGCCTCTGCTCATCGATGCAATTACTGCGCTGAGACATGGCCGGCCAGGGGTCCCCGCAGCAACGGGGAAGATCGCACGTCCTGGCGTGGCTTTCTTCCGCCATCTCCAGCGCCAAACACCTCTAAGACGTTCAGTGATCAAAGAGGGCGTGATATTAAAATGAGTGATGCTCAGCGCGCAGGTCATCGAGGCGCATTAATTACTGCTGACGCCTGCGCACGCGTAGGCCCCCGCAGGTGAAATATGAGATGACAGAAGAGGTAATTTCCTGCTTCGCTCCAGATTGTTTGCAACAGTGTGAACGGGTAAAGGGCGGTGTGGGGGTGGGGTCAGCCAGATCTGTCCCTCCATGTAATTAAACAAAAGGATTGAAATATAAAGGACAGGGCTTTTGGTGTAACTATGCAGGGGTGTTTAAAACAAAAGCGTTGTCGGAGTCGAGATCGCAGCAGAGAACATGAAACGGAAACCACCGCGTTGCTTGCCAAGTGCACAAGGAAGACCTTCTAATCTTAGATGAAGGCTCTTCTTTTCAGAGCGGAGGTGGATCGATGCTTTTCATTAGCTTAGACAACTGCGTGCAACATCTGGCTTACCTGTTGTGTTGTACCCGTGCACGAAGCTGCTCCTTTCCCCATACACTATTAAGATTTAGAGGAGAGCGTGCCTGGCAAAAGGAGCCCATACGTCTTTGTCGGCCAGGAGAACATGAAAGATGAAAGAGAAATAGACAGGGAGACAAAGACAATGAGGGGGACAGAGGAAAAGATCACAAATGGGGAGGATCGGAGTGAAAAGGGCAAGGCATTTGTCACCTTCCCTCATAGAATCATATGAAGAAAGAACAATATCATTAATCTCCTGACATTTCAATATTGTATTAACCTTTCTGGTGGAATTCTCTGGGCTCATTAGTCTTTTCTGAGGAGGAGAAAAATAATAATCGATATAACACGCCCTGGACACAACCTGGAAATACGCCGCAGTCAAGTAGAATAAGACCCAGAGCCAGTCATGGTGCCCAACAGCCTGTAGCGCATACTCGCTTTATCTGCTTTAAATTCTCTGGTTAAAATACAAACATATCAAATAAGGAGATAAATGGAGGCGAAAGGGTGTAGCCATAAAAGAGAAAAATGGCCGCGGCGATAAAACAACAGCTTAAGATGGGAACACAAGCACATCCCAGCCATCTTTATGTGAGGAACAAAAGCCCCAAGGCCACACACGGTGTGATGAACCCCCGTGTCTCCTCTCTCTCAGCTCCATCAGTCAGTGACGTTTGAACAACAGAGGGAGAGGGAGAGAGAATGAAACACCGACAGATTTATTCCAAAGGTGCCTTGCACCCCTTTAAACCCGCCACCGCAATCCTCCCTCCACATGTAGCACCGTCCACAGCCTCCGCACGCACGTCGTCACCTCCCATCTATCAATGCCTGGAGAAGCGCGGCCATTCAGAGCACCGGCACTCCCAAGGTCATTTGACTACATAAACACTCTAATTTGTACCTATTATGTGCCCTCGCCGCGGAGCGAGCGCCGCCAGGTGTTTTGTCTGTCGTCATTAACATGCAGCCTCTGCGATGGGTCGTGTCAGCGTTGTGTGGTGCTGTTATGAAAGCATGTCACTTTTGAATGGCGCCATGGAAATTCTGAACCATGGGTGCACGTGTGTGTGTGTGAGGGTGGGGGCACTCAAGGTTCAAGAGTGTCGTCACTAACACCCTGACTAAGACAGGGCTTGTTTACCATATTTCTATGCATCACCAGAAGGAAATTAATTGTATTTTGAATGGGAGGATTTTTTTTTATTTTTTTTTATTAGACAGGAACCTGGCTGGGGATCCACAGGGGGTGTAAAAGCAATAACACAGCTTCATGAAAAATGACTCAGAAGATGATGTCTGATGGATCTTCGCCATACAATCACCTCTTGACTGTCTCCACCTGTTACAACACTCATCAGATCAGGTTTATTGCCATACTGAGGAATTCCAATTAGTATGTCCAGCTCTAAGCAACTTTATTTATTTATCTTTTTTTTTTTTCATCAGTTGATTTGACAAAACAAAAAACACTGTGTAATTCCTGACCATATGGCTGGGTTAATTAAGGATTTTGATAATAATTTTAATCTCCATCAAACACTCAGAACACCTTCCTGAGAGACAAATGTCTTTGTAGGAGGTAATGTGTGCCCTGAAATGACGTCAGGGTGCCATCTTCTTAATAACTTGATGACAGACTTAAACTCTGTGATTACTCTGGAATTTATTCTGCAAACACACCTTAAAAAGTGGTTCGGCTGCTCCAGCCTTTAACTCCTGATCTCATCAACTTACATCTCAGATAAAACTTTAATTTCCTACCACTGATCTCATGCGCAAAGTGTACTAATCCAGATCCTGTAACAATCCATTATTGACACAATTTTCTATTGTGGGTCTAAATCCGACTCGCTTTGGAGACCTAATCTAACACTCAGCGGCATGGATGATTATTGTAAGCATGCTGATTAAGAGCATTAGTCATTAGTGATATTAAAGTAAATGCGAGACGGTGAGATCAGCAGGCAGATTCCAGGGGACCGCCCGAATGGGCCACATTCCTGTGGGTTAATAGTGCGGACCCCATAAGGATGGTCAGAACGACTGGCCCAGTGACAAATGGATGTACAAATCACCCAGATTACCTCACAGTTATTAAAGAGGAAAAAAAAAAACTTGATCTGGCTGGTGTCCACCGTCCCCCCTCAGCACCCTCGGTTTTTATCTGTTACAATAACTCATCCCAGTTTGGGGCTGATTAAAAAACCAAACTCCTCGCAATCACGCGGAACTGCGACGACTGGGTTGATGAGGCCATTAAAACAAGGGGGAAAATTAAATAAATAAAAAAAAATAAATACAATTTTGATTGATGGCTCTGAGGAGGCGGCGTTTGACCTGCAGCTGCGGCGTAAACGCTTTTGCGGAGAGGTTGCTGAGAAAGCGCCCGAACGCGGCGCACCTGCGACGGAAGGCCGCGTCGCCAACGTTCCGACGGAGGCTGGCGCGTCGGTGCTGCGGGGACGGGGGTGTCAGACGGCGCACAGCTGCTCACTTAATTACCTCCTCGCTCAGGAAAGAGGTTAATGAAGCAGTTTGCTGATCGGAAGCAAAGACAGCCCGAGCACAAAGGAAATTAGGTTTTTTTTTTTTTCGGCTGATGAGTCGAAAGCAACAGCGGTTGAAATTATGGATGTAAAAAAAAAAAAAAAAGTCACAAGGTGTTACCCCCCCCCTCCCCTTTGAGTTATTTGGTTTTACAGCAAAATAAGAACAAAAACCAAAAACTTTGGTACACGTACTGATGCGTTCATCACATTGACTTTGAGCTGGAGCTCTCATACAATACAAGTGTTGTCAGTGAGACCCGATGTATTTATGAGCATGAAGACTCAAGCGTATTTTAAAGAAAAAAAAAAAACAAACAAAAAACGCCGGTTGCGGTTCACAGAGGAGGTCAATAGTATGAACTCTTGCGGTCTCTCGCAGTCCTCTATAACCCTTGCGTGAATTACGGGCATGACCTCCGGTGTGAACCGCAACATGCGTTTGTTTAGGTGCGCTCTTCTAGTGGATCACGGCTCCGCCGAAACAGAGCGGCTTTCTTTAAAAATACGCTTCTTAAAAAAAAAAAAAAAATACGAGCCCTCAGGCTTATAATTATTGTCTCTCAATGACAAAGCCTGTATTGTATATGAGCCCCAGCTTAAAGTAAATTTGGTTGGTGACTGGATCAGCGCGTAATGTGTATGTATGGACCATCTGTCCATTACAGTGTACACAGTGAAGGCAAAACTATTGAGAGGGAACGCAAAAGTTATAGCTAGGGAACTTATCGCGAGTAGCGCAACACTTTTACCAACGTGTGCCCTTCCAGAACTTCCTACTTTCTTCTCTTACTGACTTCAAATTGCACAAATTGGTGGCAAAATGTGCCTTTTCTTGCTTTGATTCATGTATACTTTACAAACATTTAAATATGACGATATGGCTTGGGATTATGGGTTGAATTTAGGCATATATTTGGATTTCAGGAATAATTATGTATAATATGTGACCCCTCAATTGAATCTTATGCAGTGAGGCAGACTAACATGGCTGAATCATAGCTAGTGTTGTGAAGTAGTATTGAAGGCTCTTGAATGTGAATGGATGTCTGAGTTCATGACAATAAAATTTGATGAAAGGTGACATACTGGCTAACAGCAGGAAAAAAATAGATAGATAGATAGATAGATAGATAGATAGATAGATAGATAGATAGATATATAGATAGATAGATAGATAGCACACAGGTAGATCAACTGTTAGTTGATTATTCCTCTGTGTTGGGGGTGGGGGGTAACCCTGGCAGCCAGGGTATCCACTTAATATCCTTTATCACCTGTGTCTCATTGTGAGGCTTGGACACCCCTCCCCTCATTAAAATGATGGATGAAGGCATAAGGTGATGTTGTGCGCCGTTCCAAATTTGTTAATGTTTAGAGAGGGGCTCATTAGGGAACACCTGGGGGGAAGACGAGGGGGGAGGGGAGTCTCAGAGCCCATGTTTGTCACGTCGATAAACCATTTTTTTAAAGTACTAAAAGACACTTATGTCTTGTTACATACATAGCAGTGACTCCAAGTGTTTTATTTATCTAAACTCATTGAGCTCCAGTGCAAATATCTAAATATAACATTAATTCAATATAATAAAGTCTATGATATTATTTGAGGACAGGCTACAGGTGAGTCACTATCTACCTGTTTATCACTGATGTTTGCATCAGTCAGACAGGTCACATTGAACAGTCCCGGGGGGGGGGGGGCAAAGTTATTGTCTCCAGAAGAACAAGCAGCAGGCAGGTGAGAGGTAATAAACTCAAACCAAATATGTCTCATCCTTCAATTAGGAATCTCCCGGAGTCCCTCTGTGACAGAACATCATCGACTTCACTTTATGGACATGTTGTTTTGCTGCATCGTCATTTATCCCACCAGGCTTTGACTGATGGGAAATAAGACAAGCGTTGCACGCGCTCTCTTATGTAAACTGGTTGAAGCCGTACACCTAATTGACAGCAATCTGGGACTGTCAAAGTGAATATAATACTCTCGCTGGTTCTTTTCGCTTCCCTCTATGTCTTCAAATGCCCTTATTGAATGACAGGGGATGCTAATGATGTGAGTAATGGAGAACACTAATGGAATTGGCATTAGGTAATACATTTGAATGTGCGCTGAACAGAAATAGCTGTTTAGCCTCGGAGTCAAGGATATTGAACATATGTTGGACCCCGTCGAGAGACGTCAGCTCAGACTATTTCTCCCAAGACTGTAATGGAGGGCCTGACATTGAACTCTGTTATGATACTTTCTGATTCTAGCTTAAATAAAAGTCTTGAAATGATTTTCAGTTTTTTCACGTCTGCACGAACATTAATGGGTAGTTTTTTTGCGCACAGTCAGTAACTTTGTGCTGTCATCATATCTTGTGAAAACCTTGAATCCAATGACATTAATACACTAGCTACATACCTACCTACATACAGAAAAGCATTAATATGACATGGCCACATATTTTTATAGGTCATTATGACAAAAAGTATTTCAAGACTGAAATGCATTGGTATATATGGACCCTGTTATTACATCTCTTTTGTTAGAAATGACCCAAAAGAGCCTGCATAGTTTGAACTTTTTTATTCATTTTTTAAAAGTTCTTTTTGCTTTACGAAACAAATGTTTGCAGATGTCCTATGAATCAACAACACCCTTTCTCCTTTTTTTCAAAAAAGAAAACAGGGACCCAAGAAAAGAGACTCTTGCTCAGTTACGACCTCTCCAGACTCCCAAAGTGACTGTTATTTCCTGTATTTGACATTCGTTTAAGTGCATTAGTAGACAACAAAACCATTTTCATCCATGTGCAATAGCTGAAATCAGGGTCAAGGTGAAAAAAAAAGATATTTACATTGCAGCTATGAGTCACATTAATTGTCTGTCATCACTTAAGCTAGCATCGGAACCGGAGAGGAAGATGTGGCGCAAGGAGTCTCATTTCAAGCACAGCCTTCGTAAACAGCAATGTTCACCTACATCATCATCATCATCATCATCATCATCATCATCATCATCATCATCGGGATTAACTAAACTCTTTTGTCAAACCTGTTTGTAAGACAAAAAGGTTAATAGATAGAATGGTTTAAAATAAAGTTTAGTGATTGTGCTTTTAAAACCAAAAAAAAAAAAAAACATTGACGACAACACGAAAACATAACAGTGCATTACAAAAAAAAAAAAAAAAAAAAATCCCAAAGTGGCACTTTCTCGGGGCAGCTAAATAACACAGGAATTTACAACATGGATGGAAATGATAAAATAATTATAATTATTGGCATAATAAAATTAGATTTTTTTTTTGCAAAATAAAAAAGGAAGACAAGTTTGAGGTTCCACGATGGGTAAAACAAGAGGACATCATGTGTACAAGTATATTTACAGACAGTCTTCCATCTCTGCTTGCTGCTCGTTTAATACAGTAACGTGTGACTGCAGGAACTCCCACTTGTGGTCAAGGCAAGCTGAGGCATGTCAACATCTGGAGCGCTGGTTCGCTCCATATTGCATTGGAATCAAACATAAATATACTAATGTGTATTCTGATTTGGGCGAGTCACTGGATCGCGTTCATCTTCTTCTTTTTAACAGACATAAAACAATGAGTTGAAAACAAAAACAAAAAAAAAAACAAGTCAGATTTCTAAATGCAAAGAAAACACAGCGGATGTACAGTATGGTGGCGGCCCGCGAAATACTGAGATATTCAAAACTGTAAGAGAAATAATGGTGCTCCACTCTTAAGAAAAACCCCCCAAAACAGGACAGTCTCTTGATTTCTTCTCGTGTTCTTCAGCTTTCTACCATCTGTGTAAAAAAAAAAAAACAAAGAAGATAAAACTCAACTCAACAATCAGTATGGACCCAAATAAAGATCAACTAAAGAACCCGTGTGGATGCTCGGTGACGCTACCTCCCGCTCTTCGTCTCCTGGCTGGAAGGCTCCCGTGGTGCTGAGGCCAATGTCTGCGAGGTTCTTGCGGCCTCCGTCCCCTCTCCGCCGGCCCCCTGAACCCCTGGAAGACATGGAGCTGGAGGAACTCGGGTCTCTGGGGCTGTTGACTGTGGGGAACTGCGGTCGGCTGTAGGGCAGGATGTCCTCATCTGGGGACGGAACGATGATATTGGACAGTGAGACCGTTGTAGGAGAGAAAAGTGACTCAGCACTGATGGATGATCCTCGTTTGGTCTCTACCTGCATGCTGGCGTGCCTTCGGGCCCTCGTGTTTATTCCCTTTGCCTCCGTGAGCCTTTTGTCTCTCCTGAGCGTCCTTGCGCTCAGATGAGCTGGTTCTCGTGTCGGAGCCCTCTCGGGGACGGCAGGCGGCGGGTCCTCCTCTCTTGTCCCGGCTCTCGCCCGCTTTCGGGGAAATCACTCCCCGGCCCTCGAGGGCCGCTTTCGAAGGGTGAGTTGGAGACTTAAGGACAGCCGGAGGCGGGATCGGAGGAGGCGGGAGGTCTGAGGGAGGGCAAACACGAGAAATGAAAACACGCAAATCACATCGATTCGGTCCCTCGGGATGAGGTTGTGACACAGACGCGAAGAAAAGCAGCCTTTTCCTTAAACAGCAACACCTGCGAGGTGGTCCGCAAACCCGCGCCTACTCCAGGCTGAGTTATGAGATCTGAGCGAGAGGCAGGAGAGGACGGAGGAGCGGTCAGCATCTGCCACTCTGACCCCCCCCCACCCCCCGTCGATGGATCAATGGCACTCGTCCTTCAGCCATTATTCATACACGGCTGGCGCGGGGCTCTCCCGCGTCAGCCCGTGTTACAGACAAAACGGAAGGACGGAAGAAAAAAAAAAAGCCTTGTCCCCCGTACAATCGATGGCTTTTCATCTTCTAATCAGCTTCCGAGCTGAAGGGCGATTTCGGGGGCTGCCGGGTCGGTGATCCATTTATAAATGATAAGTCTGACGAAGGCGGCACAGAACCAGCTGTAATGTACTGCTCTTTGTTTTAATTAGGTGTATTTATTTTTCTATTTATGGCGCCAGACATGTACTGTATATATGGTGCCTTCATTACAATCTTTGGATTATCCTCCACCTCCTTCCACCAACTACTCCTTCTGAATACAAGGGGAGGAGGGGTTATGGGGGGGGTGGCTGGTCAATATCATAGAGCTGAGAGGCGTCTGCAGTTTTTTAATATCTCTCTTGCCTCCTGAGTCCTGCCTCGGCCCAAGTACGATCAATGCCACAGTCTGTGAGATATAGCTCGCTATGCGGGCGGAGCGAGGCCGCCTGTGAAGATTTATGAGGAAATATCGGCGGGTACGGCAGCTCAGGTCGGAGGAGGCTTCCGAGGAAGAGCGCGTCGGGGCAGCCGGGTAATTAGGAGGGCCGGGATAAAAGAGACGGGAACGGGTTACGCTCATATATGCGGCATTAGGGTCGATATGAATGGTTCATCTCGGGTGCTTTCAACATTCAGGAGACAAACAAGAGTAAAACGAGCAGCTCAACGCTGAGGAAAGGTCACATGACCCCCCCCCCCCTTTCATGTTTTAGCTCAGCTTGTCTTGCTTGTGTGTAGCTGAAATCTATTCTATATCACCGACGCGAGAAACGCAAAGAAACACAGATTACAGTGTTGTGTTTATGTGTCAGTCACTATGTGCCCCCCACTCCCCCCTTCCTTCCCTCACGCTACCTGTGCATCAGTTCTCCTGACAGCGGGATGGGAGGGGGTGGGGCGGTGTGGGCAATAACCTCCAAATGAAAAACAATCCATTCAGATCAAATGCAATCAGCGGGAGGGTCAGGACAGACAGAGCTCTGCAGTGCCGTCAACCATCAACTCCCCCCGACCACCCCCCCAGCTGCTGGAACAAAGGCCGGGGACAGTGCAGGAGACAGGGTGAAGATGGCTCCAGAGGGAGGGGCTGAGGAGGATGGGAAACAAGCCAGGGTATAAGAATAATCGTGGGCAGGTGGAGGTGGTGGGGGTGGGGGAGGTGGGGGTGGAGGCTGGGGGGGGGGTGCTGAGTTTTCTGCAGTGATATAGCTGCTCCAGCTCCCAGCGAGTTGGATATTAAATCTCCCTGCCAAGTGCTTCCGACACTCAAGGACACCTGACGCTGTGAGGAGAGTCGAGTCCGGGATGGCACTTACTGGAAGCAGGCAGACGTGCTCGCGCGCACACGCACGCCCGGGTTTTTAAAGACCTCATCACAAAATCAACGCGCAGGGAACGCGGCTAAATGAAATGGCTTTCAATCGGCACGCCCTCTCACTTGCCTCTCACTTTGCCAACGTGCGGCGGTGTTTGGCTTCCGCTCACACCCTGCTGGGGAAAAGACGGCAACTCGGTTCAGGCCGGAGCACCGGGATCAATTTCATTAGAGAGAGCAGGCAGGAAAGACGAGTGTAGCGCTCCCCAGAGAAAGACAGCCCCCCCCGCCCCCGCCCCGCCCCCATCCGCATCCCACCTCTGGGGCCTGTTTCAGAAACTCCAATCCAGAGCAGCGAGTTCTACTTTATAAATATCCAACAGCTCAGTGTGAACCCACAGGTTTACTACAAACTGGCCACAACAAACATAAACAACGATCAGAACACTTCGCTTACTGTGTCCCGGTGCATCAAATGCGCCTTGTTATAAAACCCGTGGTTTGTTTTGTGTTCGTGCGACTGAAGCCCCTGACCCACAAATGTACCACGGGCTCTGTTAAAGCACCGGCACAAATTAGGAGCGAGGCGCTCAAAGCTGTGTTCACACACAGATGAGATATGATGATTAAAGCTCAATCGAATTTATTTCCGCATCACAGCAAAGCGTGCTTTTCTCGTCCATATCAGTGGAGGAAATGGAAATCCATCAATAAGGACAAGCTATTTATGGACTGGTGGGACCCAGTCGGGCATCTAATCATCTCTTTATCATTCTGTTGGCTGCATTAAGACCTGTAAATTGAGGCCCAACCCCCCACAGGCTTCAACCAGACATGCTGTAATGCTAAATGTGATGTGATCAATGATGAGATGAGCACCTTCACTGTAAGCGTCACGTCGTTGGTTGCCTGCAGGGGGCTGCTTCTGCTTCTTCGGGGGCCTCCTGTGCACGGCCGCCATGCTCATGTTGCTGTCCGTAGACACGGGGCTGCCGGGACAGTGGCCTGATGGGTTTATTTGGTACTTCCGTGCTGTGGGAAGAGAGCAGAGTGACTCATTTGTTCCCTGTCCAGCAGCGATGCTTCTTGAAGGCTGAGACACCGAAGTACCCGAAGCGCCGCTGATGTCGTGGCCCTGGTTGCCGGGATACTTGGCCAGCCTGAGGCCCGAATATTCGGCCGCCGCCGCAACGGCGTGAGCGAAGTCGGTGTCGGTGAAGAAGGATCCGTCCGAAGAGCTCACGGCGCTGGACCTCCCCGAGGAGACGTTGTCCTCCTCAGAAGCCGAACCCCAGCCGTTGATCATGGAGCCGGTCACCGAGCTGTCCAGGTCGCCCATGCTCGACGCGGGCGTCTGCTCGAGCCCCCGCAGGAGCAACCGCCGCGGCTGCATCTGGGGGTGGTGCGGGTGCATGTGGGGGTGCGTGTGGTGGTAGTGCATCTTGGCCATCTCGGCATCCGTCTCGTCGCCCTCCTCCTCCTCCTCCTCCTCCTCCAACATGTCCTCTTCCTCCTCTTCGATGCCGTCAGTGTCCAAAGCCAGCGGGCTGGTGATGTAACTGTACGTGTGCGAGGGGGAAATCGGCCTGGGCGGGGGTGGGGGGCTTACAGCATGGCGCCTGTCAGGAGACAGTTTGGCCATCATGTCAGAATTATGTATTTCCAGGACATTATTAAAGATGTTAAGGTGGATTTAATAATTCCACAGTCTAAAATGGTTTCTGCTAAAGAAAAAAAAGGGTAAAGTGGGCCTGATGGAAGTTCAATTATGATAATAGTCCTCGGTTTAAAAACTGAGATCACTGCAAGTTTGGTTTTATAGTCTGAAATGAACTGAGCTCCGTGTAAGTGAGAAATCAATCTAAAACCCGGCGATGAAAAAGTGCCAACAGTGCAGTCTAACCCAGCGAGCTCTGAGTTAATGGACTGGATTATAAAGAAATACTCGCGACTTTTAAAGAGTCGGGACACATCCGCGGTGGAGCCGGCCCCGCCGCCATCCCGTACCTGCGCTCGTGGCCGTCGGTGGCCTCCTGCAGCATCGGCTGCATCTCCTCCTGGGGCGAGGGCGTGAGCGTGGCCGTGGACTGGTGGCTGTACGAGACGGCGGCCGGCGACGACGCCGCCCCTCGGACGGGAGGGGTGGGGCCCCTCTCCATCTCCTCTTCCTCCTCCAGCTCGTCGGGCTGCAGGTACATGTGAGAGGGGGGCACGGGGCACTGCATGTTTGGGTCACAGCTGCCGGCGGGGAGAGAAACGAGCCTCATTAGTGGGCGTATCGCTGCCGGGAAAACACGAATGTTGTGAAACGGCGCGAGCGGGAAAACACGTTCTAAATATTCATACAATTCTCCCATCGCATTTTGATGCTAATAGACAGGAAAACCCCCGGGGGAGTGGGGGAGCACACACTTACAGTGGATGTGAGAAGAGCCAGGAAGAAGGAACAAGTGTTTAACTACGTGTGTGTATGTGTGTGTCGGTGTGTGTGTGTCTGACAGAGTCTCTTTGTGTCCCACCTTTCTTCCATCGATAGTGAGTACTCCTCTGTGCTTCGACTTGGGGGTGGGTTTGCTGGGGGAGGGGGCAGAAGGTCAGCCCAGTTCATTGTGCTCTGTTTGGGTAGTTTGGGTGTGCGTACTCCTTTCTTCTGACCCTGACTCCCTGCACAGAAAAGAAGAAATAAAGAAAAGAAAGAATGGAATCAGTAACAGGACTATATTTTGGCAAAAAGCGCCCCGCATCAATTGTGAATGTTGAAGAAATCACAAAGGTAATGAGCAGCCGTCTGTCGGCAGATAAATGCATTTTATCGCTGAAAGAAAAGCTAATTTTTTATGAGGGAGGGCAAAGGCTAATGCAGACCCTCCAATTTATGCCAGTACTCACTGATGCCTCGCGGTTAAAATATGACTGAAAATGTCAGAAAGCACAGTCTACAGCATTATTTTCCATACCGAGGAGAGGTAGGAAGAAAATGGCAGAAAAGGCTCCAATTAATACCAGACTCTTGGAATTGAGAACCAATGAGCTGTGAGGTCAGCACAGTGAGCATTAAAGGCTTCTCCTTAATGGCCTGAACTTCCGACGCAGCATCAGAATGGATAAACGGCATTAAGGTGGCAGCGTTGCATGCCGTCTGCGATGTGTTATCATTTGTCCTTGTCCGCAGACAGACATCGAGCCCCTGATGAAATTAGGATGCTCCATACCGGAATTAAAGCAAAGCCAATTAACAAAGGCAAGGGCAAACAGCGAAATGTAATAAAAATCAGAGGGGGGGGGCGGCATACAAACAAGCAGCGCACCAAACGCGTGGCATGACTTCATTTTTGTTCTGCCAGTTTAGTTTCCTCCTCTCTTTGTATTCAGGAAATTTTCCACTTTCTGAAGGCATCTCCCTTTCAAGATGGGATGGCATGGAGATTAATCAAATTACCATTTAAAAGGCTGCATTATTAGCCCCCGCAAAGTGATTTATGGCTTTTAAGCAAAAGTGGGATTTTAAATGGGGCTTGGGGGGTGTATGCAATTATATGGTTCACAATAATAATTAGGTGGGAAAATACTTTGGCGGTTAAATTAAAAAGAGCACCGACAAAGGAGGAAAAAAAAAAAGCCTACAGCCCACGTTGTGAAAGGGGAAAAAAAAAAAAGTTTGGGATTGGATGGTTTCGTAACCTCCGAGTGACCTTGAGAATGGCCCTAAAGGCTGCGACACTTACCAGAGGTGCTGCTGCTGCCGCGGTCGGAGCTGTTGTACGAGCCTCCGGTGTGGCTGTCGTGGCTCTGGTTGTAGGGGATGGTGGCTGGCATGGGGCTGTCCCCCCCTCTGTAACGGTCTGGGGTGGGGAGGGGGGAGGGAGGGAGGGGGGAGGGAAGGGGTGTGAATGCAGATTATAATTAGCGTTGACCTGAAAGGCTAGTGGTCAAATCAGAGCGGGAGGAACGGTTCATGCTGACTAATGCACAGGCGGGTAGGTGAAGGCATGCAACATCTGCGGGAGGTTTTCGGAAATGGGGGGGGGGACCAGATGTTGGCTCCTTTCGGCAGGTACGACGAGGTGACGATGGCTCCGTTCAAAGCCTTCAGCGTTCAACAGTTATCTTTGTCTTTCCTCCGGGAAACTGAAGCTAAACCCTCACGCCTGCTGTCATCGCGAGAAGAGGACCCAGAGGCGCTGAGGCGGCGGCGGGGGCGAGGGGCGGGGGGCGAGGGCCTGGCCCACATTTAGCCGCAGAGATGAAGCGTGATCGAACGGAGGGTGATGAGAGGTGATGGAAATGCAGAGAGAAAGAGCGACGACGCCATTGTTGGAAGAGAAGGAGCGGAAAAGGGACGAAGGAAAGCTCTTCTACAGGTTTCCTCAGAGAAGCAAGTGGAGAGGGGATGAAGATGATGGCGAGGTGTGTGTGTGTGTGGGGGGGGGTGTTGGCCTTCTTTAGCGCGGCTGCCGGGTACTCCACACACTCACCCTTGTTCAGCTTGTTTTGCTCCATGATGTTGTACTGCAGCTGCGACCCCAGGTCCTGCTTCTGCTGTTGAATGGAGGGGGGCTTCCAGCAGTGCTTCTCGTTCAGCTCCCCTCCGACCCCGAGTCCTCCTCCGCTTCCCCCCGTGCCCCTGTCCGCATTCATGTTGTTGCCCAGGATGGCGGATTGGATGAGCTGCGTGGTGGCGTAGGGCGTGGGCTGGCCCCCGGGGCCCACAAAGCGGCCTTCCTTCAGGTTAGGACTGTTGAAGGTCTTCATCTCATTGATCTTGTTGGACAGGTCTACGTCTCCGTACAGTCCCGACTCCGGCACAGTGAGATTGGTCTGCTTGTTTTCCATCTGGTTGTTATAATTGGCGATGCAGTCGGCTGGAGAACATGAGCATGAAATTTAATCAATCTGGTCTTCTGCTGCTCACATTAGTGGCATGCTATCACTACGCAATTGAAACCATAGTGCATTTAAATATTAAAAGGATTATCAGGCCTGCCAACATTCCCCTCTTTATTTAAAATATGTCGATGATGATCTACTCGGAGCGAGACGGGCATCGATAAACCTCCTCGCTAAATCTCGTGGTGGGTATCGTCTCCATTTTTTTTTCCCCCCGTCTGACAAGGGAAGCATCTTTGCTCATCGAGAGGGACGGAGAGACGTGTCTGTATCAAAGACCTGGAATGAAGCACGCGGTAAAAGCATGGCTCCCTGACAGATCCAATTTTCCCTGGCTCATAAAATATTCAAATCCTCCAGCAGATCTGAGAGCCAGCCTTGTGGTAAATACCAAGGGCGGCCATAGGTGTGCTTCGGCGTCGGCGAGCAGCCCGACACTTCAAAGGCCGGCGCGTGAAAAGGGCCCCCGTGGCTGCGATAAAGGGACATTAACTTCTATTTCTTTGCTCTGTCACCTAGTCAGTGATCCTCTTAATGGTTGCAGGGGTTCAGGTTTGGCACACACACAAAACATGCATCTGGCAAGCGCCTTAGCATCACACCGCGGCGTGTCATGCGAAGAGTGAGGGCTGTTATTCCCGGTTAAAACATCCGACACCATGTTAAAGCGGAGTTAATTCAACCTCGGAACAGTGATTAGCACCGGGAGGGAGGGGAGAAAAATGAAATTTGATGACTGCAAAGTCTGCAAAATGAATTATTAATCCACGATGAAGAAGAAAAAAAAAAAAAAGTGGTTTTTGATGTGAGGGTGAAGAAACTATTGCATGGCTGGATGGATATTAGACCAAACAGCTGGATGGGAATTACGGGCTTCCTTTAAAAGAGCAGTCCCAAAGTGCATAATTTAGAACATAAAGCTTTTCACTGCAGTCCAGCTTTCTGAGGATCTGGTAGCTTGGGGCTTAGGCCGATGCTGAAAATTAATAACATAATATCCTGTGTCATGCTAGCTGAGTTTTTTTTTTTCTTTTTTTTTTTTTAAGCTTCTCTCCTTTTAGCAGCTTACACGTGTGCGCCCGCGATGGCATAAAAATACATGGCGGCACGCTTCCTTGTTTATCTCTCCTTAATCGCGCCTTGACGCCCTGCTCGGCTCGCACCTCACAGGCTGTGTTGAGCATCTATTTAACCCTCCCCCACACCTCCAAATTCCAGGTGCACCTCTTCTCCCGCAGCGTTCGCTCCCTCCTCATCTACTTCCAGCCGGGGTTCGCAGTCCAGCCTTGACCTATCCACCTCCCGCACATTTCTTAAATAACTGAGCACTTAAGGGAAATTACATTACCGGCTATAACAACACTATGGAAATCAGCAGAGCAATCTGATTAGCGGTACAGCAGAGCCATAAGCCCCCTCTCAGTGTGTTCCTTTTATTTCCTTCCTAAAACAGCTCTACCTTAACCTCCGATAAATCAAATACATAAGCGCACAACTGCTCTTAATCCTAATATTTCTTCAGTTTTCCCTCCCAGAGACCCAGAGAAAGGAGAGAAGCACTGAACAACTCCCCAGGGACCTAACCCAGATATCAGATTTTTGCTTCCCTGTGCACTGCACATTCCCAGAGGTCCTACTTTTCTTGCTTCTTTATTATTTGTCGAGGACCTCCTCACTACCTTCGGGGGGGGGAGCGTGTATTTCGGTTGCCCCGCAGGTACCTGGTCGGCTGTATGTGGCCAGGTTGCTGTCGCTGTTGCCGTTGCCGGCGGTGCAGCAGTTGATGCTGCAGTCGTTGTGGTTGGAGCAGGAGTTGGGCCACGTGTCGGCCAGCCAGGGCTGGGTGGCCGACTCCCCGATGTTCAGCAAACCGGGCCTGTCGAGATGAAAACAGGCGCGGGGTTAACGCTTCGCGCCCACAGAAACAATAATATTTGAAAACGAGGAAGAGAGGATTATGTTGAGCTTATTTATTCAGCGGCTGCGAAAAAATAGAGGAACAAGAAAAACAAAGCAAAGGGAGACACACACACACACGCATACACAAACACGCACACACTCATTCTAAACCGTGTAAATTGCTTGTGCTCAATTTGCCCTCAGCTGATGAAGGTTAGTGATTCCAAATTTGAAAAACATGCATCCTGGACATGTATTGAACCTAAAAATAAAGAGAAGAAACCACGCAGGGGAGGTGTTTTGCATAATCTAACAGGATTCTAAAAAAAATAAAACCTAGGAATAAATAATCCTACACTTCTTATGGAATGAATTAACTCCCCGTAATGAATGCACGCCTCTCTATTAAGGCTTATTTCAGCGTTCAAGCTTCCTCAGAATGACTCCCACTTTGCTTATTCCCAACATTGAATTAGCATTTAAGTACATTTCCACATTCCCTCACAAATGATTCATTTCTTGGATTCATTTGGGGTAATGAACACATTTGTCTTGTGCAGCCAAACACAATCGCACAATAGCTCCTCAATCATGTCGGCAGTTGCATGTTAATATCGAGCGGCTATTGTCTTTACGCGGGGCTGACACAGCCATGCTGCACATGGGATTCAATCACACAACTGAATAATATAATGAATATGGATTTGCTGCTGATGGCTGCAAGCTAAGGATTCATGAACACAGGGGCAGGAGGAACAAACGCACAACAACGGTACTGTGCCGTGCCCGTTCCAGAGAGAGCAGATCAAGACTTAATCGTTATATTTCAGATTTTCTTTCCCCAGCTCGTATCAAAGCCAGTGCTATGTGGTAGATTGTGCTATCAAGCTGATGATGTGATCACCAGGCATGATTCTGTGCACTTCCACGCTCCTGCTGCACCATTCCACAGCACCAAGAGAGAGGTGTGGCACGCTGTGCGACTGTCTCCCCGGTGAAACCATGGCACAGCCTTGCGGTTAAATGTGGATCTTCACTTTATATGATGGAAAATAAGCTCCTGGCAGGCTTCATGGGGCTTTGTTCCTCATCCCGTCCCACCCTCTCCTCAGCTGCCTAACAAAGTCTCACACTTCCCCCTAGCGGTCGTTAAAGGGAGGTACAGCCACCCAACCCTGCTCAAGCCATTCAGGAGGCCCTTTGTCACGTTATTAAATTCCAATCAGTGTTTAAATTGGGTTAAAAATAATCACACGGAACAGAAAAACGATCTCTTACCTCCCAGCGCTAGTTACACCCTCGCCACCCCTCTGATACGCCACTGAAAAGAGAAGAAGTAATGAGTTTAGAATGCAATTCCATCACCATTATGACTGTGATCACATTAGCATCTTTGCTGTTGTCATGCAAGGTCAATGCAAAATTACCCAGTGAGTCTGTCTGTGTGTGTCTGTCTGTGTGTGTGTGTCTGCTGCATAAATGTGTCTTTCATCATTTTGCATGAGTCACACATGCACAGAACCAGGAGGGAGAGGATGTGTAAGAGGCTTATGAAGCAGGAGATGCAGAGCTCTTTAGTTTCCTGGCTCAGGTTTCTCGTGCATATGTGTGTGTATCTGTGTGTGTGTGTGTGTGTGTGTGTGTGTGTGTGTGTGTGTGTGTGTGTGTGTGTGTGTGTGTAGCTCTCCGTTCTGCCTCTGCAAGTCGGGCTCTTTCAAGGAGCCCTAAGCTGCCGGTGTGTGGGGCTGAGATAAACTCCCAACTTTAATTGCAATCTCTTCCCTGAGAGGAGAGAAAACGGAGGAGCAGCCAGCAGCTGCCTCACTTCTTTTTCTTTTTTTTTTTTTTTTTTTTTTTGCAAGTGCTGTTTTAGTCTTCACCTGCAGACGGAGTTGCAAACAAGGAATGTTCTCTAAAGATCCCGAAAACCGAACCGCGTAAGCGAGAGGCAATTTTCAACCCACAGGTTTCCAGGAAATCCTGACACAAAATTCTGCATGTACAAAAAAAAAAAAAAAAAAACAATCTGTTTTTGATCAGGATCCTTGAGGCAGTCAGAGACGCCGCCGCCACCGTGCAGATTCGACCTCAGATGGCGCTCATAGTGTTGTCTTTGTCTCCTCTATTTGCTAACATCCACCTGTGGACTGACACAGACACACCTCCGGGAACAAACACCGCAAAAAAAAACAAACAAACAAAAAAAAAACCCTACAGTTACCTCGCTGTCACTCTCATATCTGGAGGTATATTCCTGGAGGTTTGACAGCGTGTCATTATCTTACATCCTATCTGAGGCAGCGAGCAGCTGTTTGATGAACAGAACACTTGTTCCAACAGCTCCGGGTCTCAACCAGGATGTTCCAAAACCACACAAATATTTGGCATCGCCGGTTCAACCGATCTCCACTCCGCTGCTCGGATGAGGTCTGGGTCTTTGTTAGTGACACACGTGTGTGAGAAGAGCACCAGTGTCTGTGGTGATAGGTACAGGACTCCTACCTGTTGGTGTGAAGGTGAAGGACGGCACTGTTGGGAGAGACAAAAACAAGATCAATAATCAGTAGACAAATCCCTACAAAGTCTTCCAGCCTGCATTCACACGCTGGCCGTTTTGATCCCCGCAGACATCTCTGGACGCCAGCTGGGGGGGGGAGGGGGGGAGAGAGGGGGCGGGCGGGGGGGTGTTGAGCCAGCTGCTGGTTCAAATCCTCGCCCAGGCTGTCAGGAGGCCCGCTGGGCGGGGGTCACACACCGGGGAGATACGCGTCGCTATCTCTGACTCTCACGTCGTCGCCCGCGCAGCTCGGTTACTCGCAGTCTGCGGCGGAAGGGGGCCCGGGCGTAAAATTATTGACCGCAGGTCGGACGCCGTCGGACGTATCGCCGCGGGGCGAATTTGATGCAACGTGGTCGGCTGGTCTTTTATTGCCGTTCGGCAGTTACAGGCAAAGCTGTGGGCCCGCAATCAAACGGAGTTCCATCCAAACCCAATCACCTCCGGCAGGGATTGTTTTCTTCATGTGGTTGTGATTACCCTCCTTTCAGACCCCTCTCGGTTAGCGGCTCCAACAAAGACCGCAGCCTCTTGTGGTCTGGGTGAGTGAGGAGGCGGATCGGTGGTGGTGGTTGTTGGAGGAGGGGGGGGGGCGTGACACACATCTGCCTACTGTGTGTCTGGAGAGCTCTGCGAGTTTATATCAGCAAACAACTTTTAGAACTTATAGAACGCGAGGGTAACCTCAGCCCACGTGCGCCTTTGTAGACCTGACCACAAACAAGGCCTCGACTCCTCTGAAGGAGGAAGTTCTACAAATAACACGAGCTACTTCGCTCAAAAGATGCCAGTTTTTGTACATTTGCCTCCTGAGTCGCTGATGCGTGGTATTTTTTTTGTTGGTACGCGGTGGTATAGGGTGACGTGACATCCACGTAGTCGCGAGCCATAACACGATCAGAACGACTGCAGCGGCGTACCAAAGGTCAACGTGGGGGATGAGGGGGTCGAGGTTAGCTGGTCGGGGTCAATAAATGAATAAATAAATAAATAAACAAATAAAGCACGGAGCGGTAAGCTCAGGATGCGAACACGCACGAGGGGTGCTGCGGCTTGTGTGTGTGATTCTGTTACAATCATGCTCTCACATGAAGGAAAACGGCGCACCTCGTGCTGCGTGTGAGTACAAGTGTGCTTCAAGCGTGGGAAATGTCAGTCTGCCCTCAGAAGACAGATTAGAGGCAGACAGCCGCCTCTTTTCCCCAGCTGTCAGAAGGGAGATGCTAAACTGGGGAGGCACTGGTCTTCAAAATGTCTGCTGCTGAAAACATTTTCTCTTTTTTTTTCTCAAAACACCTGGGCGGGAAAAGAGAAAAAAAAAAAAAAAAGAAAAAAAAAGGAAGCCGAAGCAGAAAAATCCAAAGTGTCTAACGCGGAGCTCTCAGCAGAGGCCGGCGTCAAGCCTTAAAAGCAGGGAGCGGTCTCAGACAGGGCTTTGTGGGGGTGGGTGGTGGTGGTGGTGGGGAGGGGGGGTTCCACTTGAAAGGGATGGAAGCAACAGGCTTGTGGCCACCAACCGCTGCATTTTAGAGACGCCACGTAAGCCGGGGAGCCTCTGAAGCGGCACTCGCACCGACCTTTGCGTATGCCCGCGTAGCTGCTGGAGAGGCCGTTCCTCTTCTTGCGGTGCCGATACAGCCAGATGCTGAAGACCATGAGGATGATCCAGCAGGCGGCCCCGATGCCCGCGATGAAGGCCGGCTGCTTCACCACGTCCGAGATCTGCTGCGACAGGGGGTTCTCCTGGCTGATGGACTCGGTCACGCGGCCGGAGGCATCTGAGGATGTGATTGGAGGAGACGTGAGAAGGATTAGGGGGGGCGGCAAAGCTACACCTGTTGGTGGAAATGAGGATAAGGCAGGAGAAAGAATGTGAGCACAGAGGAGAAACGGGCAAAAGAACTTAAAAATGTATCTAAATGCATGAATATCTGTTAAACCCCCCCCCACAAAGGACGGTCTAAAGCCTTATCTCTCTTCGCACGAGAAGAAACGAGCATCTTAGCAGGAGTTTGTGAGGCTGGTTTGTGCAACCGGAGCCCCGTCTCTCTGCATTTCAAAGGCCTTTCATCGCGGATCCCGACAAAAGGCTGCCGAGGAGACGAAAAGCAGCTAAAGGCATTCCACAACAGCCTGCGCGCCACATGAGCCCACGGTGGAAACGGGACGAGGCCGCAAAGCAGAGGGAGGCAAACGGTCCGGGACCGTCTGAGACGAACGCAGAAGACCCGAGATCCGGCGCAGACGCGTCGCAACGGTGATTCGACAACATCTGTGGGAGCGGCGGCGCGCGGCAGCCGGGCGGAGTGTTCGGCGCAGGAGCGCCCGTCTGCGGACGAGCGGCTCGGCGTCTGCTTTTCTCATCCGTCTGCTCTCCCTGCGCCTCCTCCCTCACACACCAAGGACTCGTCTGCTCCTCGGCACCCTGAAAACTCTCCGCGCCGCTCCGGTTTCTGCTCTTTGGTGCCGTTCTTCTCTCCCGGCTCCAAAAGCCAGAGGCAGGAAAAACCAAGTCCCCTCATGAACCCCCCCCTCCCCCCCACGTCCTCCTGTCTGCCTCCGTCCCTCTGTCTCCATCCCACCGCTCCATCTGCAGGGAGCGGGGCAGGTACCCGGGGTCCCGATGACGCGCATCAGGAGCGCGAGCGTGCGCTTCCACCGCAACCACCCCCCCGCCGCCCCCCGCTTTACAATCGCCTGCGGGAACTCTCGGAAAGGCGAGGAATTGCGCCGGCGGCTGCCGGCCTCTCCGTGCCCGTCCCCAGCCGCTCGCTCGCGCACTCAAAGCCAGATGGAGCTCTGTCTCTGTCACATCCTGCCGGTCCGCCAGGTACGCCGCGGCTCGTGAGCCGACCGGCTCGGGGGACTCTGGGAAATGAAAGCCGAAAAGCAACTCTCTCCAAGTATCCGTCGGTGCCGTCTGCGCCGCATCTCTCAGCTCTGATTGCATGTCAGGTCTGATCCCCGAGTGCAGGAGCCATTATTGACTTTCTTGTTTGCAGGAAGTGGAGCGGAGCAGGGTGGCCAGACACTGAAAAGGTCTTTTTAAGTTATCATCCTCTGAAAAGTGCACTGACTGTGAAAGAGGAATCACCTGATTTGACATTTTGAAACATTGGTGTTGATGGAAAAAGGGGGCAGAAGCCCAAATATACACGGGAGAAATCTGGGCTATTTCTTTTCTGCGGCTTTTGCTGTTTTTTGAAGATCACAGCCATCTAGTATTACCATTAAACAGACAATAAAGCATATTTATATTTATAGATTTTGCTCAGGAAGACCCGAATCACTATAAAGTGTTTATTCTAATTTATGATATTGTCTCTTTTGGGGTGATCCTAGGGTGAATTCACACATTCAGCCACAGAGTCAGGCCCGGGGAAGAGGAAATGGTTTCTACTCACCCAGTTGGAAGAAGGTGATATCGCTCTTGACTCCGGGACCCGCCCCGGTGCTGGCCGCGACCTCCACGCTGTAGCGGATCCCCGCGGCCAGGCTGGGTATCAGGGCGGACAGGGTGGACCCGTCCACTGTGCGGTTGATGTGGTACCTGCTCTCGTTCCCCAGGCACCAAATCTGCCGGAACGACGACAAAGGGGAAGCGTTGTGAGGGGTTTCCGCGAGACGAGCCGCCGCCGGTCTGTGTCGTTATAATTGCTTGTTTTTTTTCTTGTTTTTTTTTTCGCAGCCCTGCGGGTATTACGTTACGTCTCTGAGGTGGGAAAAATGTTTTACTGCACGGCGTTGGGTTTTACAGGCTGTGCTCAACATGCTAGGGTAGCCATAACATGTCTCAGTGCAAACCTGGAACTCATGAGAAACAAATGAGGTTCTAATACCCCCAAACTGAGAGCGCCTGACTCACCGTATGGCCTAAATACTTCCATATCCACACACACTCCCACCTATCAGACATGTGCTCTTCTCTGTACATCCACTTCCATGATGACACTAAAACAACCTTGAAATTTTCTGTGTATGTTGCCATGAGTGAAAATGCCACAAGGGACCAGGTGCAGTTATGAGGAGGGAAAAGCTCTCAATCTGCACTTAAAATCCATGAAATTGCAGCGAAATAACCCATCACCGGCAAGCGTTTACCGGGAAAAAAAATTAGCAGTGACTTAGCCTGCTGTGAGCCCTGCCTATTCTCCACTTTAGACACTAAGCTACTGTACAGCCCCGTGACTCACAAGAAAAAAAGCCTTTGTAATTAAAATACAGGACTTTATGTGGCATAATGTATGAGAGCGCACCACTGCTCAAAGGAAAGAGCAATAAAAAAGTCTGTGCATTAACCTTCCAGTTAAGGAAGAGGAAAGGAGGACTTGGGGTTTGATGAATGATGCATTAGCATTGCCTCGGACCAAAGATATGACTGGAATTATAATAAAGAGAAATCACCTGACTCATATTTAAGGTAGTGAAGCCTATCCACTCTTCTCATATCTATGTTCCATTTTTATGCTCATGGTGACATGATAAAAAACTTGTACTCATTCTTTCGCATCTAAACTACAAAGGTATCCACTATTGCACAAAATCGATTTCTGATTGCTCCTGACCTCGGTGGATCTTTAGGGTGCCACTGCCTGTATTGCTCCCATGTCGCCGCCAGGTGGCAGAGTTTCACAACGCTTCCCACCAATTCGTACGCGTTTGGCGGCTCCGTCGTCAGACTCACAGGAGCAGCGCCGACAAAGGTGTGTCTCAACCAGGAATTCATTACCTTTCCATGTCTGTGCATTGTCTCTCTTATCTGCTTTGTCTGAATCCTTGTTTGCGTCTCCTTTGTGTGTCTCCACAATATGAGTCCCACTAGCCCAGACATGAGGTAGCTGCATTTTTTTTTTTTCATTATTATTATTATTATTGTTACCTTGTACTCCAGGACCACGCCATTCTGTTCCTCTTCTGGAGGGGGTTGCCAGGAGACTATGATGGCAGTCCCATTGTCCCCGCTCTCTGTCACCATAACCTCTCGAGGTGGGGCACTGGGCGCTGAGGGGAGTAGACAAAAATCACACAATATATGATTTTTTTTGTCATACTTGCTACAACCCCATTGTCTACCCTCAGGCCTATATGTGATGCTGATAACAGAGAACTAATAATTAAATCATAAGATATTCATATGAGTGTAATAAGAGCTTTTGTGGGTTAAGGAAACCAGATAACTGAAGCATGGTTTGGTGCACAGCCATGCAAAATCCAATCTGTGTCCAACAGGAATAACAAATGCGAACAAAAAAAGAGACAATTACAGTGCCAAGGTTATTTTTTTCTGAGAAGAAGCCTCAGGTTTGGAGCTATGAAAATAACAAAGACACAATGGGATCAAAGAGCAAAAATGAAAAACTCTCCCACAGCTTAGAGCTGAACAAATATTCTTTTTTCATGTTTTTTTTTTTTGTTTTTTTTTAAATTCTAATTTATGATGTGCACATGGGTTTAAACCGAACCTCAGGAACATGTAATAACCACACCCCGAGTGCAATTACTCTAACGCCTCCATCGAGGCTCCCACGGTGCTTTTAAAAGAGCTGAACATGCACCCTAACGTGCCTGAATGCATCACATATAAACATGGCATAATCCCTCCAACCCCCCCCACTGTGGACAGCTGTGCTAGCCGTGCGTGTACAGACGGCAAGAAACATGAAAACATGCGTGCGCACATGCATCAGACATGCACACGCCTGGCAGACACACATCCCCCACCTTCCTCGAAGGTCTTGCCGATCTTGACGTCGCTGTCCGTCCCCTGGAATTCGTTGAAAAAGGGGCGGACCTTGAATTCGTACGCGACCCCCTTCCGGAGCTGCGGCACGATGGCGCTGTCCTCGGTGGGGCTGCGCACCTCGAAGACCCCCCACTCGCTCCTCTGCGCCCCCTCTGGTGGCGGCCGGTACATCACCTTGTAGCCCTGGACGTACTGCGACTGCTTCTCCACCTGGTCGGGGATGGCGTTTGGATTAGCGGGCTCGCGCTTCCACGCCGGAAAACGATGCGGGCCGCCCCCCCCACCCACCCCCGCCGCTCGGGACCCACACAACCGATACTCGGGGGTGATGTCTGGAATGGGGTGCTAACTTCTCACATCATCCTTCGCTCTGTTCGCCCGCGTCTACGTTTCTCCCGGGCTGCCTCTGCGCCATTCGCAGCAGCGATTTCTGCTAACCACAGTATGAGGTCATTGGCCAGAGGTTCCTCTAAGTCTGGGGCTGGTTAAGCAGAACCCCGGCTGCTGGAACAGCCTGGCTCATCTTCTTCGCTTCTCTGCGCCGACGATAGAGGCGGATATATTTATCGGTATATAACCATTTAATAAACAGCTTCTTTTGTAGCCAATTAGAGTCAGCAAATGTGATTGGAATTGATTTTGTCTGCTGGTTCCATTAAGACAAACTACCATTGCTACGCGCCAGAACCCAGCTGAAGAACTGGCATGTTAATATCCCTGAATGTCCCCGTGGAAAACAGAGCTTGTAAAGGTTTTAGTGATTTCTTCATCCCCCCCCTCCTTTTAAACCCGGGGACGGCTCAGGTGGTCTTCATTAGCCCAAAATCTGTGCAACCATTTACACCAACGCAAAGGAAAATGTAAACCCAAGCAAGCAACAGACTGGGAAAAGATTTAAGCCCCCTCTGACTGGGGAGCGGTTGAGCTCGAATACGTCCGTTCCCCTCACGTCGTGTTTTCCTTGAACATTCCACGCCGAATGGGCAACTGGGCAGTAAAGTTTTAAATCAGTCCTGACACGCCTGTATCCTTTTCGGGCTCCAGCCCCATTCATCACTCACCGTGACACTTGGTAATACCTGTAAGCTGCAGCAGCCTTGCGTCAAAAGAGCCCAGCGGAGGCTATTTTTATACTTCCCTGTTGCCCCGCGGACTAGAATCTACGACATAAGGAGGACGGCAATAATGTCTGCTTTTATTGTCCTGTAATCTGAAGAGCAAAAACATACCATAAGCAGATCAGCTGGGGGTGAGCCGAGAGTTAAGGAAAGTAAAACCCATCAGGCGTTCCTGGTTCTCCGGGTCTCAGCCTCACTCCTACCTCACATCTGCAAGCCATTTTCACTTAAGAGCATAAGTTGGCCGCCTCTTCCTTCTCACTCGTATTGTTTTAACAGTCAGGGAGTGTTTTCTGTCTGAGAGGGCACACACTGGCACGCCGCACGCCATTAAACCGTACGCCGCGACACGGTCAGGGGAGACCAGGGCGCCGCAATTTCGGGCAGTTCGGAGGCCGCCGCCGACAAAGCCGCGGGATTTTTATTTTTTGGGACCTCTCTCGCTCGTTGACCAGCTCAGGTTTGTGCCAAAACGACGGCGGAGGACTTTCCTCTGTGGGGTGCTAAGAAGTCACCAAATTAGCTCGGCCGGGCGGCTCGACAAATTGACCGTAGGCATATCGCAAAAAAAGTAACCTCGAGGCTCTGGTGGTTAGACCACAGCCGCTTCTCGGGGAAGAAAAAGGAAGTGACATCTGTTTGAAATTATCGCGGGGGAATATCCACTCACCATCCACTGCACCCAGATAGAGGAGGAGGAGAGGATGGTGGGGTTGTGGAGGTGGATGACCACCTCTGACAGCTCCTTCTGGATCTGACGGTGGTCCACGCCCTGACTGGTCGGGGGGACGTCTGCACGCAAAAGAGCCGTTAACGCACGTCTTAAACGATGCTTGCTAGTGGGGAAGGGGGGAGCTCGCACCTTGGGTTTTCACAGCGTCGGTGATGGGGCTGGGGTCGCTCAGCCCGTAGGCGTTGGCCGCTCGTACCAGGAAGAGGTAGACTGCGCTGGGCTTCAAGCCCTTCAGCACGAACGACTCCGTCTTGACGTGCTCCACTAACGTCTGCCAGCTGCTCCTGGACGCATGGCTGCGGAAGCGCAACGCACGGGGGTTTAAATAAAGGTTTCCGCGCGAGTCATTCTTCGGTCATCGATCGCTGTGTTTACCTGAAGGCCTCGATTATGTAAGAGGTGGGCGTGGCTCCGGAGTTAGGATTCGGCTTCCAGGAGAGGGTGACGGAGGTGCGGGTGACATCGGTCACCTCAGGTTTGGAAGGGGCGCTGGGGATCAGGTTTGGATCAGTGGGTCTGTTTGGCTGAACCGCGACTCCAAACTCTTCATGTTGAAAAAGACAAAAAAAACAGAATAAATGTTAATAAATAGAAGACAAGCTCAGACCTTCTCTTTCGTCTCTTACCGTGAACTTCTAAGTAGGCTTTCCACGAGGCCTCGCCGCTGGGTGTGGAGGCGATACACGCGTACGTGCCAGTGTCGCCGAGCTGGAGGAGGTGACGTGAAAACGGTTAAATACATTTTGAATAGGACAAGTAAATAACTCATGAGCAATCACAGCACGCAAAAAACTGGGAAAAGAATACCACTCAAACTGAGAAGGGCCCCAGACTCACTGGGGACCTTTGCTTGTCTCTGAAATCTCCACGAGCAAAAAAAGATGTATTTTCAAATCAGACAAACAATGTTTCACACAAAATCGGATGGTCCGTTGAAACTACAACCATTAGCCTATATCTTGCTTGGCGATAACACGCTGAAGAAAAAAAACAGGCATCTTTGAAATAATAAGAAGGGCAGGAAGCCTCAGACTGGGTAAAAATGAATCGAAAAAAATAAATAAATAAAAGAAGCTCAAATACATCGCCTCCGAGATGCCCTCATTAAAATGTCATTAATGAAAACCGCCCGCGGGCTCTGCGCTCCTGCAGCGGGGCTTTTCAGCGGGAGGCGTGGAATCATCGGAGCAGCGCAGCTGACCCCGAGACGTCGTTGTCTACCCGCCGGGAGCCACCACCGGCATCGCACGCACACGATCAAGTCAGCCGGCCCGGACACGCTTCTGTCAGGCTGACAAGGGGGGGAACTCCGGTCCATCAGACGTCACACCCCCCCCCCCAATCTCGAACCCTTGACATGACACTGACGGCTCACTGACGGCCGCAGGGAGCGCGCTTTATTTGCCCAGCAGCAGGAGTTTCCACCAGCACGCCGCTGACGCGATACAGCCGCGTGCTAACGCCAAAAGCAGAGCAAGAGAACGCGTCCTCAAAAGAATATTCCTCGCGTCTCACGAGGAGCAACGGCAGCGTCGGATGGAGAGAAATATTTGAAATGTCCCGATGATTTTTGCCGATTTTTGCGTTGCGCGGCAGAGCGGGGGCCTTACCTTCGCGTAGCGTATCTGCAGCGCGCCCGTGTCCAGCTGCTTGACCCTGGAGTCGTGCGTGGACACCAGCACGCCGTCCTTCCTCCACAGGATGGTGGGGGCGGGGTTTCCCGACACGGCGCAGTTGAGGACCACCGTGCCGTCCACGGCCACCGTCTGATTGATGGGGCCCTGCCGGATGACCGGCGGCGGGCGGTCCGACACGACTGCCAGAGGAGGACGGCGAGGATCAGTCAGCACGTTCGGCCGAGACCAAAATAAGCAACAGGAGCGCCGGAGACGAACGGAAACCAATTAGAAGGGCTGGAAACCATTTTCTTATCATTTAGCAGCAGGAGCTGGCTTAGCCGAATAAAAGCGGCGTAATTAAAATGAAACATTCTCAGATACTTCAGTCTTCTCACTGTGTCTCTACAACACACCCCCCCCCCAACAACCCCAACAACAACAGCAGCTGTAAACAAGACATGAGGGCAAAAATGCAATTTAAATGCTCCGCCGAAGCTCCTCCTCGCCGGCCCGTGAAGGCCCGGACAAAAAGGAAGACAGGAACAGGAAAGAAAGGAGGAATCCATCAGGAGGAGAGCAGCTGTAACAGAAAAAAAAAAAGAGGAGGCGAGCGGAGGAGACGAAACGCTGACGGTAATTACATGCAATCCATAATGTTCCCATTTTTATTTGGTGTCAGCTGTGCGTGATCTATCGTGTTACTCCGGCAGGACGTCTGCCTCCCTCTGATTATTATCATTTATAGCACTATTGATGACCATTCCTGTCAGCCCCATTGATTTACCGGAGCGCTCTGTTCACCGAGGTGCAATCAAACGAACATCTCCGGCTGCGCGTCTGGAAGCGCATGTGGATCCTCAGAACCGGGCTGCAGCTGAATCTCCGGGTCGCTTTCTGTTTGCTTTTGTGTCAGAGATGGTGCAATTACTAAAACCCCGCCAGCATGACCCGTAATTACCAGATCTGCCTGCGGAGGAGCAGTGGCCTCAGAGCGGCCCGCTCATTTTAATAACTGTTATTATTATCCACCGAGCATGGCGGAGCGAGAGAGAGAGAGAGAGAGAGACGGAACGCACCATTGCCGGCCCGACACGGGAGGAGGCCGCGCGATACACGAAGGGATGAACCCAGGTGTATCCCACCGCATGGCAGTTGCCGAGATCTCTGCGGGAAAGGTGCGAGCGAAGCCGAGCTCGGCCCACCGGGCTGGCGAAGAAAAAAGACCGGCTCGGAGAGTGATTAGAGGACCAAGTCCAGACCTCACCACACAGCAGACAGCGGCAAGCCAGCCGTGCAGCACCAACAGAGACTCTAACCAGCACGAATCCATCGAAACCAGATCCCGAGCCACGGTCTGAGCGCACAGGCACCAGAGAGTCTCCAGCTCTGACAGGAACACACTGAGCAGGCCAGACCAAACCTCATTTTCTGCATTAACATGCCCTGCAGCGCCGCCGCAGCCTTCAGGCAAACCGAATTAACATGAGCCGAATATTATCCCGAATACCAACGTTTAAATTTGCTCTCGGTCTTCCTCTAATCCCCCCCCCCCCCCTACCCCCCAGCACTCCTCCCTCTGCGCTAAAACGGCGATCGCTTACCGTCAGTGACCTCGAGCACGGCTTTGGTGATGACGCTGCCGGCGATGTTGAGGGCCTGGCAGCTGTATTCTCCCATGTCAGAGCGCTCGGCGTCCGTGATGGTCAGGTCTCCGCTCTGGGACACGGAGAACCGGCTGGAGGGATGCGGAGGTTGGGAGGAGAAGAGCAGATTCTGCGGGAGGAGGGGGCAGGAGAGTTGAAGGTCTCGGCACCCCAAACGCCCGGGTACAGCGGGCGCGGCCGGAGCCGGCGGCCTTTACCTGACTGCCTTCCTGTTGCCAGAAAATTGCCGGCTGCGGGTTCCCGGTGGCTTCGCACTGGAAGGTGACGGTCCTGCCCACCCCGACCACCTGGTCCCTCGGTTTCACCACGAACACCGGGGGCACTGGGGGACAGCCGAGAAAAAGATCAGCAACCCAGTAGACGCTATAAAAACACAGCCAAGTACAACCTACGCAAAATATGCACACCCTTTTATAAACTTTGAACTTTAAATGCGATTAAAGAGCACGTTAATCAGACTCACACTAGCGTATTATCACAGATAAAACAAGGGGTTCTTCTATGCTTCCAGGGCGAGGACACGGACCATTAAAATTTACATGGAAATGGGAAATAAATTTAAGCCATCTGTCCACGTTGGCGCAGCCCAATAGCGCAGGCCCCAACCAGGAGGTAGCATTCATGCATCTTAATCACAAATTCCATCTCAGGCGGTGACACCAGGCCTTGCTGGGTCTAATAGGCCATTTATGTTAAGGGACACACCCTGAGTGACTGACTGAGACCTTGGCTGGACCTCTCCAAATAAAGCATAGATCCAGTAACATTTCAATATTTCCTCTCTAGCACAGCTGCGCTTCGCCCTAAGTGAAGCAATCTGAGAGCTGTCGTCTGCAATAAGGACGTAATCTGTCGGCAAATAAGACGGCTAACGCACAAAAGGGGGAAAATAATAGAATGAAACGATGTGCTTTTACCTTCGATGCCCAAGCCGAGCGAATTTTTACCCATTAATGTCCTTTTGTCACTGTTGCCCGTGACAACAGAGACACAAGTGCTGATTGGAAGGTGGAGTGATGGGAGGAGGAGGAGGATGGAGGGGGGAGTGAGCGCTGACAGCCTCCTGTCTCTGTCAGGGGCGGTGAATAGGTGACGGGTGACATTTCAACTTACCAGACATGACTAAAAAGGAAACAAAAAGACAACAAACAACAAAAAGCCATGGATGAATGAAGAAATAATTAACAGCGTGACATAAAAGAGGAGCGATAAGGAAAATAACAGTGTGACACCATGTCATATTTTAGCCGAGACAGAAATATCCTGGCGGAGCATAATTACCATGAGTGATTCTGGGATGAACACGTTTGTATCTCAAATAAAATGACAAAGAAAACAAAAAGTGAAAGAGCATCTTCTGATACTCTAGACAAATGCTTTATGTGTAGCACCCCTCACCCCCCACCCCCCCCACCCTCCATACAGATGTTTGACGTCCTTGGAGGCTGAACGAGGTCTGGAGCGTCTGGATCGGAGTCCTTCGGACGCGGGCGCGCGACGTCGGCCCGATTCATAAAATTGAAGGTGAACGTTAACCGCCGGCCGTAAATCTTCCCCCGGCCCGATCACCTTATCTAATCTGTCGGCCCCGACGGCTCCCAGGGAAACATAAACGCTGTCAGTCACCGTAATGACTGACCCATCCCTCCCCCACCGCCCCGGCTGCCCTTTAAAATGCAGATAAGGCCTACATCAAACAGAAAGCGCCTGGGAGAAGGGTGCTCGTTCGCTGCCCGTATGCAGGGGTGAGGGTGGGATGGGGTGGGGGGGTGGGGGGGGGTAGGGGGGTCTCGCGGCCATGAGAGCGTACACGCCCAAGAACGCACGAGCGCACCGAGACACCTACACACAGGCATTGATGTGTGCCTGAGCCTTTAATTAGGTAACCCTAGCGCTCCCATGCTGCAACGATCACAGTGGTGAGACCGAAGGGGGGGACGGGGGGCTGCTTTCTTGTGGCCTTTTTACAGGAGTCTCATCAATAACCTGATCAGAACAGCAGACGTAAGAAAAAAAAATAAATACAGAATAGAACTGCAGTAACATGGCCTTCAGCCCTGCGGGAAGCAGAAGATTAAGAATAATTTCAGCGGAGCGGCAGCCCAAGGACGAGTCTGCGTATCAGGAGCAGGTCTGTTTGGAAGATTTATTGCGGTCGTGAAAGACGCTGATGATGGAACGCGGATCCGTTTGATGGTTGCAAATCAGTAAAACATTATGTAGAGAGGGAAGGACGCAAAGTGCGGAGGCCTTTGGTGTTTAGCACCGCTCCGACGGCTACAGGCTGCAGATCTGAGAAGTTTAAGACAATGTGAAGATGGACCACGAATTAAGTGCAGCTAATGATTTAAAAAAATAAGCACCAAGAGCAGCCCCAGATCAAAAGTAAGGATTTTAACCTCCCGACGTGGCTTGAATTAATGGTTTCACATGAAATAAATGTAAACAAGGCCGGCAATGTGGCCAGTGATTCATTTCTCCCATCAATCAGTGAATTATTTTTCTTGACATATTTACAAGCCCGAAGCGGGTGTCTGAAACGCTCCTTTCGAACGATGACTCACTGATTAAGCAGAGCAAAGCGCACCCAAAGAAAAATTACCCAAGGCGCCGCGGCCACAACGTCGGCATTGTTCGTTGACAATCTGACCAGGGAAGGTGTGAGGGTGCTTCCTGGTGCACACAGAGCTGGATTCTTCCCCCTGACTGACCCGCATTTAGAAAAAAAAACAAAACAAAACAGGGGCTTCCTATACTGAGAAGACAGTAATGTGGCGCATGTATTTTAAAGCCAGGATTCTAATTGTCTTGGTTTTATAGCCCATTTCCTCATCCCAGAAGATTTAGAAGAAAAGCTCCATTCAAAGGATATTTACATTGAATCTGCTCCGACCTTAGAGTTCAAATTACCCAATTTGCGGCGGGACTCTCTGCCAGTAGCTCGCTGATGCTGAAATTATATCATTGGGCTGCGCAGTTATGCAGCGGCTCGAGCGCCCGCTGCCCACAGACACACATGCAAACGCACACACACACTGCTGTTGTCTCCACGACAGCGATGTCTTACTACCTATATACCGCTCCTCCGGCCCGTCCAGACCTACAATTAGCCGGATTCTCTTTCCTTTCCTAAGCCTGCGTCTGTAATTAGAAGCATGTCATTTCCGGGTGCAGGGCTGCGGCCCGCTTCTCTTTAATTAGCCGGACTAGTTGGTGGCCGCCGACCGCCCTGGAACGAGGCACGGGGATCTGAGGAGCTGATGGAAATGTTTCAAGGACTGAAAGCGAGCGCAGACCACCATTTACTCACGAGATCTACTTTTATTTGTTTCGAGTGTGTGTTTTAAGCCCTTGCACATTAGGTGCTGCCTTTCTGGGGGGGGCAACGACGGAGCCCGGTGGGGAGCGTATTGAACTGGTGCATTGATGCTGCTCCCTTCATTAGTGAAGATTTCAACTGTGAGAGCAAAAGAGAGAAAACTGCAATAAGGGGAGGGGATTCATCGAGCGTATTGACAGGTGAGCCTAATTCTGCTTTTCGAACCAATTTAAAGATTTGACAGAGAAAATCGGGGAATAATTGCGAGAGGCAGCAGTGTGAAGACGGGCGATTCAGGTGGGGGTCGACAGATGAGCCAAATTGCCTTGTCTCCTTATATCTACACTGACTTTTGAGAGTGACGTTAATATGGCCGACCCCAGCGCGCGAACCAACCCCCATCGTCTTCAGCATGTTTGCGGCCCCTGGCCCCACTTCCCGAACCGTTCCGCATTGCTGGAGAGCCGCAGCCGCCGCCGGGGCTGACCCGCTCGCTGTCAAATCTCCCGAGTGTCGAGCCTGTCCCTCCTCCAACTCCCAGCATTCCCATTAGCTTGGCATTAAATGGCCCCTGTGTTCCTCTGACTCCCATGAGGGTTTTTTTTTTTGGGGGGGGTGGGGTGCTCCCAACCCCCGGTTTCTTTCAATGACTCCTTTCTGAATGTTCATGGTGTGTGACCGACCGCTTTATATTCCAACTGTGCTAATAAGATGTGCAGGGGGCCACAGGAGAGGCGTAGATTCTATAGGTTCAGTACAGTGGGTTTTAACACACTTGAGAAATGCCACTTGTGAAGGGCAAACAAAATCAATCACTGCTCAGCCTCCATGCGCTCGGCTCTACAGCAGATATGGATTTTTGCATTTCTCTTTTATTAGAAATCAATGGGCTAATTGAGGCAGAATATTTAGAAGTGATGACCACGTGTTAAATCTAAAGTGCTTTAGTTCCGCCTCAACGGGCCACCCAAAGAAATACGTTTAGAAGAGCTCATTTCAACAAGATACTGGTAGGGTCAACGGGAAAGTGCCCCGTCTTTACCGTGGACGGTGAGCGTGGCCGACGCCTCTGCCTTGCCGACCATGTTCTCCGCCACGCAGGTGTAGGAGCCAACGTCGGCCGAGATGAGACGGCGGATCTTCAGGGTGTGGTCTTCACGGATCTCGTATCTGGGTAAGAAGACGCGCGAACGTTGTAGCGGAGTCGACCAATGACGTGGACAAGAAGCGTGAAGAGGGCCTAAATATATGGGGGGGGGCGATGAGGCCTACCTTCCTTTGGGGAGGTCCCCATCATCCTTCCTCCAGCGCACAGTGGGAACTGGGTCGCCACGGGCTTCACACCTAAACTCCACACTTTGGTCCACTAATACCACCTGGCTGCTGGGACGACGAACAAAGCTAGGACGTTCTGTTTGGACAAAAGCAAAACATCAATTAAAAGGTAAATTACACAGCATGGAAATGCATCTCTAGATCAAAATTTCATCTGCTCAAACACAAAATTCCTTAAATCCCGCTCAAGTCTTGGTTTTGTTTTGGTTTACTCTGCTCCAAACGATTTATAAAAAGCAATCTAATTAGCTATGTTAGTTTAAGATTTATCGGCAAAGATGCATTGAAATGCCACAGTTACGCCCAGATAATGTTAAATTACACATAAACCGAAAACAAGACTGTGAAAAAGTCTGCAAAGCAAGCCTAATCCACCCTGTCATCGTGCTAATCCCATCATCATAACGTTTAGCTCTGAGAGTCTGTGGTGGCTACGCCAACTCAGAGGGTCGTATTCTTGCTCTCCATAAAATAAATGTTTTGGACAAATCTTCCAATAAAAGATACATTTCACCAAAAGTGGGGTTTTAGTTTTAGCCTTTGCCTTTACCAAACTGTAATCCAACGAATAATAAAAGCGATCAGTGGAGAGGAGACGAAGGAAATTGGTGATAAAAATCAAAGGTCTGGACGCTGGAGAATATCGGGGTCAGAGGTCAGGCATTGTGAAATAGGAGATGAGGCTTCTGGGGCCAATGTGGGATTCATAGCTATGTGTAAGACTGGAGGTCATCTCGCACTCTATCTGATAAAGGTCAGTGACACGATTTAGTTCCAGGGGAGATAGAGCGGCAGAGGTGGACATCTGGAGTTTGTTTATGAGCACGGACAAACAGAAATCAAGTGTGTGCAATCATGCTTGTGGAGTGTGTATCTCAGGGAACGGATGAACGGATGAGAAAAGAAAGAGAAATTACCCAGAACTGTGAGTTCGGCTATTTCACTCTCACGTTCCCCGACCATGTTTGTGCCGACGCACACATATTTTCCAGCATCGCTCTTCCGGGCATTTGTGATCATCAGCTTCCCTCCGCGGATCTGAGGGAGTAGAAGCAGGGGGTGAGAGGCTAATAGGGAGGGAAAAAAAGGCAACATTAGAGTCCAAGAGACACTCGGAAGCCATTACAATACCATGATGTCATACACTCAAACACAAAATGGCTGGGTGCTTAAAAATGTTGTTTATTGGGTCACTTACAGGGTTAGAGATCAGTTCCCTGTCTTGAATTGATTGCTATTCCGGCTCATCTGCCTTTCTCAGGCTAAGCTTCCCAAACATAACCGCGGGTCCCCGGGGAGCTCCTGGAGCAGCGCAGGACTGTGAACGCGCTCCCCGGAGAGAGCTTCACGACAGTTTCACCTACTATTGTTCAGACTGTTTCACACACTGGCTACCTTGGAATGGCTTTGTGTGTGTACAAGCAAAATGGAGAGCGAGGGAAAGCAGGCGCGCACACACACACACATAGACACAGACACACCTACACACACACACACACACACAGATGCGGTGACTGTGTGTTTGTCCAGGTGAAAATCATGTCAGTTATTTCCCAGGGCTTTGATTACAGGCCAGAGGAGGTGCTTTGTTCTCAGGCAGTCAGAAAGGCAGCCCCGGCCCCGGCACAGGCCCCTTGTCTCCCCTTTGAGCTCACAGCCACGACAGTCAGCCCAGACACAGACAATAGCGGCGGAGCGGCCGCGATCTCTGTGCCTCGACGGGGCCTAAGGTTTTAAATGCACACATCGGCCTGCAGGAGCGGGACGCCCTCCTGCCAGGTAACCGATCCCCTCATTAGAGCAGCACTGACAGAAAACGTGACACACGATACTGAGAGATTCGCTCCTCTTTGTGACAGCGATGTTAAAACTCAAGAGCTCCTTCACTTGCGACAAACACGTGCAAGGTAGAGAACGTTTTTTTTTTTTTTTTTTCTTCTTTTAATCATCATTTTATGTTTTTCTTCCAAAGTAGCAGGGATAACACATTCCTCAGCCTTTCACCCTTGTTCAGTATTCATTGTGGAGGAGCAGGATGCAGAGACCTGAAGAGTCTGAAAACGTCTGGCTTATTCGGGGCACCCTGCGGTGCTGGAGGGGTTTGAAGTATCATTATGTTACTGTTTGTTTGAGAAAAGGCTTAGCCGTTAAAACGCTGTGACACTCACAAAAGGCCCAAGGTCAGGCCAGACCAGAGAGCGAGCAAAGTGTGGGGGTGCGCTTTTGGTTCCACGGCTCTTTGACATGAGGATCCACTTAAAGCCCCATCCACTTTATCCATATTCTTACCCCTGTACGTCAGTGACTGCCCCCCTCCCCTGTTCCCAGCAGGGATATTTGGAGTGCCAGAGCAGAAGAGACTCCGAAAAAAGGGGCAAAAAGAAATTATTTTTATTCATGCATATCCTTTCCACTCAACACGGCTGCAGAAAGCCCCAACAATTTTTGCCATTATCCCGGCATTACACGGAGATGGCTCCATCCCGCTGCCTTTTGTCTTTTGTCATTTGGCAACGCCGATAATGGAAAAAAAAAATCCTCCATTCAGCCTGGACTCACACAGCAGTGAGGAAGGGTGTTCATTTTCCAGACTGATAATTAGTCCCAACAAATGCACAAAGAGGACAATGCGGGGCATCTGGGCTGTTTGTGGTGGTGACAGAATCGTGTCCCGGTCAAAACAGACACGCTGGCGTTCCTTCGGCTTCTGCTTACAATTCTGTGAGAATTGCAGACAGCTGTTTTCAGTGGCACAGAGCGCCAGACCCACCTCGTTTTTTTTTTTGTTTTTTTTTTACAGCCCAGCAGGAAACTTTTTCACAGCCGGCTCACGTCGAGCTACAAATGCATGTGAGATGGCGCGCAGCGTGTCACCAGCGTTTGCGCGCAGCCGACCAGAAGAACGAATGTTCCCCTCTGCTTTGTCTTCATCCCGGGATAACCGAAAAGCAGAGTAGTCCCGGTGGAGTTGGAACAGAGAGAAAATCCCCGCTGCATGTGGTTCGGGACCTTGTTCAGATCACCGGCGATCACCAAGGAGACTGCACGTTCCAGCATGCTGTATAGAGGGAGGAATGGACTGAGCACAACAATGCAAGGGGGCCCTGTGACGAGCTCAGCTGTTCATCACATTATAAAAATTCCAGCCCGAGCGTCCTCCGCTATGGCCCAAAATTCTCTCATACATGATTCCAAAAACAAAAAAAAAAAAAAACCTCTCTCATCGTAACCTCATATCTGTGCTTTCTCTAACACAATCTGCGCTGCTGTCCACAGGACATCGTCTAGACTTCAGTCAGTCATCACACTTGATTGCACACACTTAGTGCTACTTTCAAACTGCTCTGCTGGGAACGCTCAGACTGTGAGGTTTTGTGCTTGACAGGAAGTTTACAGTGAGCAACACCAGCTGGTGCACTAAAGGCCTGCCTACAGTTCCACCGAGGGCCCGACACTGGGGCGAAGCAGCGGCGTGCACGTTTCACCCTTCGCTGCACAAAAACACAAACAGTCCATCACCAAGATTATTGCGTCGACATGACGGAAAGAAAAGAGCGTAAAGTGCAGTTTAACAGTAAATACATCAATTTGATTTTTAAGGACTCTTTTTGGAGCCAAATTCTGACTCTTTTTTCCAATGAAGCGCAGACAAACATTTGCACTTTTAGGGAGCTTGACTTCAATCAAGGCTGACTGGGCAAAATAAAAAAATAAAAATAAATCAGTTGGCCTGAAATGAAGACTTTCAACAGCAACAATTCATGATTTTTAACTTACTGAGAAATAAATATGTGTTCTAGCCTGCAACAGTGTGGAACATTTTATTCTTTATTACTGGAGCTCATTTATTAAACTGGTTTTCCATGCCTGCACTGTGAGGTTAGCCATCATCAGCCCTTGGCCAAACAACTTGACTCCTTCGCACTTAGCACCGCAGAGGCCTGAAATACATCTCACACCATGCAAACTGGATCCAGACCACAGCTAATTGCTTTCATTACCTTTGTATATTAGCCGAACGTCATCTCTCCTTTTTTTTTTTACTTTCCCTGAAGTCGGCATTAACTGAAAAGCTTCATTTCATAAAGATGGCCTCCCAGCATGCATGCACAGCTGCAGCTTTGATTCACGGGGGCTTTAATTAAAGGAGAATAGTCAGTAGTTTGGTTTCAAATCAAAGCTGTTTGGATGCAGCAGAGCAACTTTTTACTCTGCGATTTCACAGCTCGCTCGTCCTTCGGTATCGACGCTCCTGTGAGGCGATTTCATCAGCAGGCCTTCCCCGATCAATGCAGCGCTGCTGACTGATAGAGCGAGAAGACCGATTCTCTCCCCCACAGTCATTAAAGGCAGTTGCCACCAAAATGCCTTCCTGGGGTTCTGTAATTGCTAGATGCGAATAATGAGCCAAGCAAATCAATCCTTCAGCACGCAGTGATGGTGCTGAATTGACTTGCATCGCTGGGTCATTGTGTGTCACGTCATCAATACAGTGATTGAAAATAAGAAAAAAGGAAAAAAAGGAAATTAAAAAAAAAAAAAAGCTTACGGTGATCCTCTCGTCTCGGTCATCAATATTTATGCCATCTTTCTTCCATGAGATGGTGGGTTCAGGATGTCCACGTGGGGGTTGGCATTCCAGGACTGCGGGTTCCCCGGCTGCCACAATCACGTCTGCAGGATTTTGTCTGAAGTCATCGCGCAAAACTGCAAAAAAAAGAAGGCAAAACAAGTTCTTAAGAGTCTTAAGTATGTTAAAGTGTTGAATAATAATAATAATTCCGCACAGGCAGTAACAAATGAAGCACTGAATTAAAAACAGAGTGTGGTAGTTTCGATTCTGTGCTATGAATATATATGTTTCCTAGAAAAAGTGAAGTGAAGATGCACAACATCCTCATGACCTTGCTCTTTGTTATACAGACTTGCATCTCATCATGCACACATTTCAGCATTTTAATGCATGTTATCACCTCTCCATCACTTCTTCTTCATCTACGACTGATGCACATTTGCATGCCTCTCCGTGGAAGGCATCCTAAACAAAGATGAAAATCTACATTGGATCCAATCCCACCCTGCTACATTAAGTCTGCCCCGGGACATTATTCATATTTGTATCGATTTGCACCGCAAAACGATGCCTCTGTGGATTTTCATTATTGTATATGTGAGGCCACAGCATCTCACCCCTGGATCTAATTTAGTCCAGAATAAAGGTGTCGAGAAAGGTAAAAAAAAAAAAAAAAATTCATGAAACCAGCATCATCTCAAAGTATTCTCATCAGAGCATCACATTAATGCTGTTACGAACTGGCAGCTCCAGCAGACCAGATCGATACAGATCTACTTTCAGATGAAAACAGGGGAACCGCACAGTCCGTCTCTGGGCTGCATATCTCCTGAGTTACAGATAAATCTGACGTTTATTAAGAGGGTCAAGTAATGAAAAAGCAACAAGCCCCCTCCTCTGCATGTCAGGAACCATTTTCCCAGCCTCACAGCATACACATAAAACTGTTATGAAAATAATTGGAAGGAGAGCTTGTAAATGTTAGGCCACACACGGCGTTCAGCGCTGCGTAGCACGTGCACTTTTATCAATGCAGTTGTCCGAAAAGGCACAGTTTTGTCTGTTTTTTTGGGGGGGGTAAAGAAGTGTTCCCATTGTCTCACGCTCCTAAGCTCGTTGTCTGATCACCTCAGTCACAGATCAAAGTGGGGCTCACTCCAGGACCCCTCACCTACTGACAGCCAACAAATTCCTGACTAAACCCTTTAAGCACTTAATTGGTCACTGCTGAGCTCAGATACTGCTCCTCGTAACACCAGAGTAAGAGTCCAACCCAAAGGAAGGAAACTGGTGTTGGAGTGAAAGAGGGTGATAAAAGTATCTCCAGTCCTTGGCTGCACATCTGTAACATTTTTCATCCCCGTTTTTTTTAAAAAAAATAAAAGGCCTTAATTAATCAAAAGCAAAAATAACTCCTCTGTAGGGGGGTGCTCTTCCACTGTTAAACACACAGAGTGCACATATGAATAATGAGCATGTGTAATCCCCTAACATTTCAACACTCATTCTCCTTCCAAGTCAAACTCAGCGGTGCAGCTGCGCAGCGGGTGAGCTCATTCGGCGTGGTTAAAAGCAGATACAGCCATCGAGGATTGCAAATGTAAACACCAAACATCCGATCCATTAGAGCTGCAACTGAAGAAACACGGCAGCATCTACATCAGAACGGTCCACCGGGTCCGAGGAGTGACGCCAGGATGAGACGCCGATGGTGGAGGGATATACGTGTGAGTCTGGTTGTATTTAAATTAGTCCACCCTGAGTTTATGGGTGTACAGAAGTTCCCGACATTTGACCTTATCATTCGTTATGAGTCACGCTACAGTGTTTTATGGGGTTTAAAGGTAAGACAAAACTAATATAAAAGCTTTTTTTAATGCACCATGAATTTAATTTATCCTTTTTATTTTTTTATTTTGTTTCAGCACCGAATGTTCTGTAACTAATGCTTGCTTGTAAGTTTACATTAAGCACACACAATCTCCTCTCAGCTGGTCTGGACCCCCATGGCTATCTCTTTCAGCTAGAATGCAGATGTGCCCGCGCCTGTGGAAAATAAAATCGGGAACCGTTGTGGGAAGAATAAGGGGAGGCATGTTAAATCGAGTAGATTGAGGCCAGAGGGAGAGCTGGCATCATCCAGTGTTTACAGCAACAGCGCAGTGACCCCCAGCCCTCCCTAACGACGCTCACTCCTCCACTGCGCTGCCCTCGCTCCCTCAAACCAACACCTCTTTGTTATAAACACAGCTGAGTGCAGCGGGGAAGATAGCCCCGGACATCTGTGCGTATTGGAAAACAAAATCTTCCTGGATAGAGGCATGAGCGGCAAAAAAGACAGAGAGGCAGACGGTCTGGAGGACTGTGCAGGAGCCGCGCTAGATCCTGATCCTCTGCTTCCTTGGTTGAATCCTCCATCCAGCATCCCTCTTTCCTGTTTCCATACAACGCGGGTCACCTGTCTCCCAGCGTGCTCCTGCACTGGGAGCCAGAAATGGGCGAACAAACAAGACTCACGCTGCACGCTGCCCTGAAAGCGCGTGTGTGCGTGTACGTGTTCGGTGTGGTCTGTGTTTGGGATAATGAGCCTACTCTACCATTCTGTCTGTGTAGCGAGCCTGCAGCTGTCCCCCAGCAGATAATATTTCCTGAGCTATTAACAGCGAGGCCAAACTCAGTGTGTGTATGCGTGGGAGGAGGACGGCACACACAAAGTCAGTGGCTTAATACGTGGAAATAGGCCAAAGTCATAGGTCCCACACGAAGACGCCGCTTTGCGCACTCTGGATTTGCTCAAATATGCCGATGATGGGCTGAAAACGGTGACATATCTGGTCCAGACAGACATGAATATAGTTTTGTGAGGTGGAAAGGGTCTATTTTGCATTGTGTTTTCTCTTCACCTGGGCAAAAAACAAAACAGTGCCTATCTCATCAGCCTGACATGTCTCGCTGTAAGACAAACAGCTGACTGCGCTCAAACCATTACACAACCATATCTATCAAAGCGGCAGCTTAGTTTGGAGTGGCACCCAATACCTCTGCCAAGCCTCATCTGACCACATTCTACTGTTTGACAAATTGCTCCCCAAGTCCACGGTAGCAAATCCAAGCTACTGTATGTCATCAAGGCTAACGTAATTAGCTGCTATCACTTCTTACATGCATGCCTCGCTCTAAAGGTCAGCTGAGACGGCTTCTCTCAGAACTGAAAACTCTCAGGTCCATCCCCTCCAGAAATGATCGCCCTCACACGCACACACAAACACAATCTTCCCCAGGAAATTGAAAGCAGATGTTTAAATGTCAAATTAAAATGAGATTCCCGTGCTGCTGCCCCTCCAACCTTAATGAAAATGAAGACTTAATGCCACACACAAGTCAGGGTGGGAAGATCAGATGAGCTTTGTTCTGAGGAAATTAAACCAAGTACAACAAGCTTCCTTGCAAGCCTTGGAAGGATACAAAAACAAACCCACGAGGGAATTGAAGATTTATCAATAGGCACCCAGAGTCAATCCTGCGGAGACATGGAGCACAGCATGGGTCTGAGCTTTAGCAGGGGATTTTGTTCTTCAAACAAAATGCACACGGCAAGCTCCTTAAGGGAAGACGAAGTAGAACTAATAACAGGAAAAGTTTATAGAAGACAGGGAGGAAAAATGTGCTTAAAAGCAGGGAAGAAGAAAAAAGCCTGCGCTCCACATAATCCACACAAGAACAGAAAAATGGAAAGGGAAGGAAAATCCATTTTCTTCCTTGTGGTTTCGTCTCCTGCTTCTTTACAAGTGAACGAATGTATTCTTTTGCTCTCAAACGACCACAGTGTCATCAAATATTACCTGGAGGAGGAGGGAAACATGGACAGTTCAAAAAAGAGCAAAGCAGCTCCAGATGTTCCAGACCTAAATATTCAAAAATAACGACACAAACAAACAAAGAAAAATCTAAATTCTTTGTTTGCTTGTGTCATTATTTTTGAATAACACAAGGCATGAGCGGCAAAAAAGACAGAATCAAACAAAGAATTTAGATTTTTCTTTGTTTGTGTCGTTATTTTTACAATATTTAGGTCTCGCTCATTCCAGCAGCTCATTGGGGGGTTCCGGGGGGATCTACCTTTCTGACATTGTCGACATCCATCTGACATTGACGTTTTTGTTGAACACCTTCCTGTGGCTTTTCATCACCTCAACACACATTCATGTTCCTTTAACTCTCTTGGGAAATTGCTCTGACACCTCCTCAGTGTTGACCTCAAGAAATTCACTTTTCCTCAGCTAATATACACAGACACACACACACACACACACACACACACGTGCCACTGCATGCCACTCGATAACTGCCACAGGTGGATAACTGGGCCTCTCGGATACTTTGGAGAATCATCTCCCTTTTCCCTCTGCTCTCCTGCTCATTCCCCTGTTGTCCCTTAGCCCCTCCACCAGAGAGATGAGATTGGACATGGCAGCCTTCCCCCTCTTTCATTCCTCAGCTCTGAGCTCATGCCCTCTCGTCCACCCCACAGTGCCTCTCATCTCCTGCAGCAAAACAACAGCGACTCACACCGCCTGATATAAACCGTCATAAACACAGAGAGGAATTCTAGATGATGGTGACTATAGTGCTGGAGATTGCTCAGTGTTACATTACAAAAAGCACAAACTTGGACTCTCTCTAACAATACGAGTCCACGTTTTCTGAATCAGAACAGTTAAACACTCGACAGCCAAAATATGGGCACTCATAAATGTGTCAACATAGACAGACAGACAGACAAATAGATAGATACATACCCTTTAGGGTTTAGATAATAATGCATATTAATGTGCACTAATGTGATTGGTTTGTGCATAATGAACACGCATACTACTAACAAATGATGAGGCAGGGTGCACAACAAGAGAAGAAGGCACAGGATGCAAGCAGCAGCGCACACATGCTGAAATCATGTGCATTAATATCAAACAGCATTATGGCTGAACATAAGGAAACACAAACGTGTGCAGACACACAGACGCACTCGCCCACACCACATAAAGGAAATGTTACCCCACGGCTGTGCAGACAGAGAGACCATTGAGTGCCTGTGTTTGTTTAAATGGCCATAAGTCTTCTTGTCATGCTTGTAGACGAAAAAGAGAGAGAGAGAGAGACAGGAAAAGAGAGAGAGAGAGAGTGATGGCAAATGTGGTGAAAGGCAGGGAGGGCAGAGGCTGGTTTATGTGAGTGACTGAGTGAGTGAGTGACTTGGCACCTCCAGGTTCAATAAACAGTCCCTGTTTGATTGGAGTGTGAGGTGAGGAGAATTTGCGCTAAAACAAAGAGGGATTTTCGAGCACACATGTTGGATTTTGGCGGGGAAAAAACAGCTTGGGAATGACTTTCTCTGAAAAAAAAAAAAAAAAAAGAATAAAGAAAAACTACTATTAAAAACATAAAAGATCCCATAAAATCCTGATAGCAAGGCAGACTGCCAAAACCCAAACCATCTAATAGACATCTGTGTGTGATTTTCACACTTCAGTTTAATGAGTGAAAAATGTAGACAAGTCATTTTGAGGATTTGTCAGCTTCTGGCAGCTTAGCCCAGCGTGGCTGTTTAAATTCTGAAGGATGATCGGAGACCTGTCGTGCAAACACTCCGTCAGGCACCTTAGAATGCATTCAACACACTTTTCTCATCAGCGGCCAACTCAGCGGAAAAAAAACTCTCCTTCTTCCCGACACACACTCAACGCATGGAAAATGAATGAGGATGATGTCGGTGGAATCAGCCTAGAGGAGGAGAATTCCCTAATGTAGTCCACAAAAGATGACCTGTTGGTACTTAAAGAAGCATGTCTATCAGATGTCCTCATTGACAGCGAGGCTCCGCTGATGGCTCCCTGAGGAAGAGAAGACGAGCAGCCCGGCTCTCATCACTGTGGAAATGTTAAGCCTGAAGCTTTCTCTGTGGAAACACAAAACAACGTGTAACACTACGCCGCACACTTGCACGGACACCTGCGCTGCACGCTCCCACACACAGCGGCCGTGGAGGGACGCCACAAGGGCCGCGCTGTCCCCTCCGTCAACTCAAGGAGGCACAAACTGCTTATTGCAGATGGAATTTCGGGTTTGTCTAAATAATCTTATCTCGAGCCTTTTGTGTCTTTGTGTGTTTTCCAAATAATTACCTTTTGCAGCAAACTATCCATCCGAACTGTTTTTTCCTTTTTTAGAGCAGAAACAGTACGTGGGAAAACTGCTGATAGGGCGCTTTATGGATTATCCGGTGGAGTCAGGATGTTGATTCTGAAAATACATGCTGATGCCATTTTTTTTTATTTTTAGGTTTTCGTAAACTTTGCTTATCCTGTGAGCAGCAGATAAAACACACTCAAACGTCTCACCAAATGCCTCCAAACCTGAGCAGATACTACTCGTGATAACCTAACGTACGCTTTGCTGTGACTCCTGTTATATCTTGCTGTGTGTGTCTGTGTTTTGTTTTTTTTTTTTCCCCTGACAGGTCTATGCAAATCTGTTTAAGTCTCGACACGAAACCATTGCGCATATGCAGATTGCATGTTTGTCCTCCTACTTCCTTTAAGACAGGCACAAACAGAATGCGAGAGAATCTCTTTATCCACTTCGCACAGCTCAGTTCATATTGTGTCAGTTATGTTTGCTGACAATATCTCGCTGTGAGCTGCCCTCCCGCCTGTGTGGCCCCACTGGTGAGCCCTCTCCCAGCGTTTGCAAAGATGAGGGCCTTATTAAAACAATCTTCCCAATTAACATTCCAGGCTCCTGGAGCCCCAGCAGCGACCTGCCCCTCTCCTCCACATATGACCCCCTCCTCGGCTCCACGCTGACAAAGACACTGTGTAACCCCGAACTGCGGATGTGACCGGAGACGAGGCCCGTGCGCGGGCTTATCTCGGCACGGTGACGGGGGGGGGGCAGGAGATGAGAAGGAAATGGAGTAATGAGTTAGCACCATGGTTCCGTACTTCCTGCAGACGCACCAAATTTGATATGACATGCGATGATATGGGCTCATTTCCAGGCCGGGGAAAAGTCGCGGAGCCGGACAGGATGGGGGCGCAATAAAAGAGCCTGACAGATAGCTAACACACGCCACCAGAGAAATGCCTTGGATAATCACAGCCTGCTTTCCTGCAGAGTATCCTTACACCTGCAGCTTTGCATCATCTGCTGCAACTGTTTAAAGACATCACACTACCGTACTGTTGCGACAGGTTCATTGTCTTATCTTTTTCCAGTCCTGCTCACGCGGGACCAGTGCGGGAGCCAAAAGGATTTACCTCCTCAGACTGGCCTCTTAGAAGTTGCCTTAACACAATTTGAGCCTTGCACAAGCACAGACAAGCAGGTGCGTCTGCTCATATCCAGTTCCTATTTGATTAAAGGGCTGGTGATTTTGAGCTGCGTGTCATGGATGCATCTTTAATGAGATCCAGCACCCATGTGGCACACGAATGTTCTCCCGTGGCATTTCAAACAAACTAATTCCGAGCACATAACTTCGAACTCTCCTCCTCGTTCAGAACTGGGGCGGTGGAAACCTTAGCCTCATACACTTAGATCCAAATGGAAGTCTAATCTGACGGAGGTTTAAGAAACAGTAGGAGTCAGTGATCGTTGTGGACAAGAGTACGGTGCGGTCAGAACGGGACTTTATACTGGGATTACATCAGCTGCCGTTGAGGAGGTAACTGGGGAAGAGTAATGTGATCGCGGGTAAGTGGAAGGAGACATGCACATACAAGAGAAAATAACGGGTGGGGGTATGAGGGGATCCAATGTAAGGTTGCAGCAGATCCTTCAGCCTTTCGTCATGGCCACTTTCATTTCCACCACACTAAAACCTTCCCCAATCACTTTAACATGCACGGGGAGGGGTGGGGGGGGGTGTGGGGGGGTACACAGACAGGGAAGGAGATGGACAAGAAGCGGAAAAAGGTTGATGAGGTTAAACAAAAATGCGTGGGTGTGGGGTCTTCCGGAGAAACCAGGGCACAGAAATGTTTAAGAGGGCGAGACCGAGCAAATAAGAGCCCTGGGATCCAAACATGTGCTTCGTAGCCTGCGAGCAGCACATCTTTCTCTGATCAGTTGACGTCCCTGTTTCAAACGATTACCACATGGGCCCTAAACTCTCCCAGATGCACCCCGGGAGATGTCCCTCTATCTGGGGGGGGGGGGGATCTGTTACAGCGGAGATGGCCAGCACAAAGGGAATGCTGTCGGGGATGGTGTGCCAGAAAGAAATAACCCAGTTGAAATTTCATCTGTAGCACTTGCGCGCCGCGCGAATGTGTGCGTGACGCGGTCGGCGGTGCAAAGGGTGTTCGTCGCATTTGTCGAGTTGTAGAGCATGCACTATCAAGCCCGGCTGATGCCGTCGAGAAAGTTTTGCGAGTGTGCCAGAAATTACTCTGATCCCTGTGAAATTGACACTGTGTAAGATTTCAAGCCCGATGTTAAGCCCTGGATTTTCCCTCGTTACATTTTCATCAGACAAGTTACAGACAAAAGAGAAGTGCCTTCGCTGATTTTGGTTTCACCTTTTTTATTTTAATAGTGTTGGTAACATAACTGAGACATTCTGGGGGAGCTGATTTACGATCGATCTCCCCACGGAGTTGCAAGCCAAGCCCGGCAAAGGAGGAAATTTAAGGCTACTGCAGCGACTCTACTCAGAGGACAGAAAAATAGCTGCTAGATTTATCGAAGTGCAAGGAAAATCTCTCTGCCTTGGTGTTTTTTTTTTTTTTTTTTTTTGTTTTTTTTTTCCATCTTCCAGCTTGGCAGGAAGACTACGTCTGAAAAATAAAAGTGCATTGTGGTGTTTTATTGGCGGCAACATTGTTTTTTTTTATTTGTTTTCCAGCCGCGAAGCTGCCAAACGTCATTATTTCATGATTGACAAACTCTTTGAAAGGAATTTGTCGGTAAATCCCTGCATGTTCCAATCACAATCGTGTCAACGTTTCTATAACATGCAGCGAAAACAACAACACTTGAGATGCGGGAGGAATTAACAGGAGTTAATTGAATCCTTTTCTCGTACATTTTCAATTCCACGCCTAGCAGTTTCCTACAGATAGCAATGATTCTTCAAAACACTGACTTCATTAAATTCACATATGAATGCTCCTTCACAGCTTATGGCAAGAAGATGAACGCTGTTATAAATCCTATAAAATCACATGAAGTACTTTAAATATCAATAAGTCCCAATGTCTTGGAAGTAATTTGTTCTCGTCTCCTTGTGTATGGCTGCACAGGCGTTTGTAATTCAAATCCTCCAAATATTTATATTTTAATGTGCGGACCTATAGGTTTCATCTTGTAACCTTTACTGCTCTTGCATTCCTTCAGTGAGAAGGTGTCCACAGAAACAACTCCAGGAAGCAGCAACCTTTAGTTCACCCCTTCCCAAAAGAAAATCCTTCTTAATGTGGATGCCATTCCCCTCATCCAGAGGCATGTGGTCAGCCTAAAGCCCCCATCTATCACAGCCAGATTAGGCTGAAATTTTGAAGAAAAAAAAAAAAAGTCCATCTGGAAGAAGACGGGAAGTAGCGAGAGGGAGGGAAAATTTATGAAATGGACTAGAGGCTGATTTAGAGTAAAAGTGAATGTCGACAGAGAAATATTGTGGGTGTGCGATGGGGACAGATGTGTGTTCTGCCAAAGGTGGATAAAGAGAGACCCTAAAAGAAAAGCAAATAGGCCTGAGGTGGAATGCATTGTTTCCCTGCCAGTGGATTAATGGGAAGGTTTGTTAAAAAGGTACATTCCTCATTCAGTCATTGCCCGACACAGAACCAGTGCCAGACGCTGCACCTAAACCAACTCTGTGGAGGTGGTAGGTGCTGCCACGCACTCTCAGGCAACTGCACCGTGACAATATGAAACTATATAATCTTACCACTACCACTTATTACTGATTAAATAAATCTCCCAATCCTGTTTTTGTATTTGATGCGATGAATGAAGTGGGTTCTGTGCGCCAGTGACTGATCCTTTTGCTGTGGTATGTAGTCAGCTTTTATGCAGTAAACATATGAATACTGCACAACGTTGCATAATACATGTCATCTGAGTCACTAGAGTCCCACATTCGTTCGTTAAAAATAAGCCTGCAGAAAAATGTTGAAATTACTAAATATTATTTCAATTAAGGGAAGAGGATTGCTGGTATTGGCCTCTAGGCTGTGGGAGCTCAGGGACAATGTTGTAAAGAACCGTAGGGTCGCGGGGTCAGCCTGACACCTTTACCACAGGACCGGAGCGCATCACAAACAAGCGCGAATGCAAACACGGAACGCTCCTGCGTCGGCACACAAGCTGCAACCTGGCTGACAGAGAGCCCACGACATCCACCAGTTAAAGGCAGGAGCCCCCGCAGCCATCATCCTCCCCCTCAGTATCTCTCCAGCCAACTGAACATCACGAGCTCAGAGAGGTCAGGGCTCAGCAAACAGATAAGCCCTTCCTCGCTTTCTTCCGCAGGTCTACTGAGATAAGGCATGCCTGTCGTGCCCCGCACAGCCCGACAATTTACTGCAATGTGCCGCCACCCGTGTTTAGTTTGTGCCAAGTCCAAGCATGCTAGCAAATCTATGATAAGAGTGCACCCTGTTAAAAAGCTACATTGTGCTCAACAAAGGAAAAAGCAAATCGGGCGAGGATGCGATGAGTCGTGCAGGCCTGTGGAACAGCAGATGATGCTGATCGGTCTGCTGTTGGAGAGCAGGAGCGCTTCACATCCTGTGGGTGATCCTCACATGAATGCACGGCATATGGCATACATCACACATACATCAGGCTTTCCTAGTTTAATTAAGCTGAATGTTGTAGTCAGAGGCACGTGGTAAATCCTCCCTCGTAAATGGATTTGATGAGTGTTTACAATGTCAGGAAACGACTGAGCAACACAATGTGGAGCATCAAGAATAAAAACAAAGGCAGAACTTCAGCACTTTTTAGCACTGTTTAATAAGTGTCGCTTTGTGTATTTTAGATTTGGAAAACCTGTGATTAAAATTGGAACAATATCATCTGGTAGCACTTCATCACTCAGCCAAGCTTGATTAAATATTTATGGTTATGATTGTCTAATCTTAGGATATCTCAAAATGTATAATTATTGTGTAGCCTGATGTTAGAATAACAGATTGTTGGAGCAGGATATTACAGTCTTCATTCCACCTGATTTGGATCTGTTTTATAATGTGAGATGAAACACCAGGGATGCATTATGCAGGATGGAAAACTGTGCTCAGCTCTGCACGTACTGTGTATTAACTTCTCCTGCAACCAATTGGATCTGCCCCCAAACCTCTGCGTTGATTACAAACAGCCCCCATCCCGGTACCAAATTCCACATGCCTTTCATTGTCTGCATCCCCAGCATGTTGACTGTACCTGGGACAGATAGCATCGCAGAGTGGAGCTCTGAGGCTTTCTGAAGATCTTCAGAACATGTCCGAGGCAGCACACCTGCAAGGCAGACAATAGTCGCGGCTCCCGCCCATAGATCCTGCAGGGTCTTTGAAGCGACAGTGGATGTGACCTCAATACCTCGGGCTCCGTGGCTTCAACGCGCAGCCTTTGTGATCAGAGACGGCTTTGAGATGAGACCTGCGCAGCTTTTAAGGAGGTTCAAGTGTTTGGGTGACCAGCCGTTTCACATCAGAAGCCGAGCACAAGGCACAAAAAATATTACAAGTAGTGCCTGAAGGGGATATACGCTTCACCGCTCATCTGCTGTGGTCCTTTCTGCCAAACTCACATAGCCCACTTAATCATGACGGGGTCGAGTATCAAAACAGAGACACTGAAAATATACATCTGAGTAAGAGCTGTATCATGAGAGTCGGAAAAGTAGCGGTATGTTTGTGGAATTAAAGACAAATTGGGTGTCCAGAATCACTTCCATCAGCCATAATTTTTTTCTAATTTTGCCAATTTTAACTGAATGGAACGCTGCAGTGCCAATACCAGGTCAATAGATGGCAGTGTAATTTTTCAACCCTGGTATGAAAAATTAAAAATAAAATATGATGGTATTGTGTTAAAGCATTTTATTAAAATAAGAGATTGAAAACAAAGGAGCTGGAACACTCGACCATGCCTGCATAGCTTTGACTGGACAGATGACGGGGCGTCAAATCCAAATTGGATTACCAAATTAAATCAAATCAATTTCGGGGAAATTAGATGTCTTTTTGTTACCGACATCACATTTTTTTGCGTGTGAAATCACACAGTAGCTGAATGAATTGAGGAGATGTAACAGATGGCCTGACTAGACTTATAAAAGGGACAACGGACCTGATCGAGTTTTAAAAAGTCAAGTGAAAAGCTTTGACAAGTAAACAGAGATATTGCGAGTGCGCCAGAGGCTGTTTGGTCTCTGTCATCATGGGCGTAACCTAACCTTTGTTCTGCTGTTATTACACATGAATATATATAACTCATCAATAATAAGCTGGAAAACTGCAGCTACTAGTGCTGCTCAAATACACAAGCTACTGTTAAAACGAAACGTTGTTCAGATTCAGAAATTAAAATTGTTCATGCTTGTCATTAAGTTCATGTTCAGCTCACAAAAAATGTGTTCATATGATTTAATGAGGCATGCGTGGAACCAGATGAAACAATGTTTTGCTTCAAACTTCTGAAGTTCACACTGCAGACGTGCATGAACGTCTGACTGAGAAATACTTGGCCTACCTACTATTCCTCATCCACATCCCCGAACACATTTTTCTTTACATTTGATTTCACTGTCTGGTATGATGTAAGGGAATAATGGGGCCAGACACTAATTATCATTATTTTCAGTTGCTGGGGACATGAGAGCACATGAGCCAGTCTGACTTCTTTGATTATCTTCAAAGTATTTATTTATTTTATTACAAAAATATGACGTGCTGTGGTAGCCTAATATGCAACGGCAAAAAGCCAGCCGCGGAGGAGGAAACAACCCGTGAACATTTCATTTCCTGATGAAAAGCACATTGCTCCATTGTTTTGGCGACGGCTCCAGTGATGAGAAAAAAAAAAAAAAATTAAGTAAATTCTCAGAGCAGCTGAAGCATGACATCTATTCACCGAATGGGCAAAATTCTCTCATTCACATGCGTGTGTAAATGCATAACCGCCGCACAAAAAGAAAGAAAACACACGTATTCCCTAATGTACTCCTAACTATGTGCTTCGAAACTAGCCAATATGTCTAACAAAAACCATGACTGATGTAAGGAGCACAGTAATCCCTCTGAATGGCCCGCTAACAGCAATCCATAACCACTCGATGTTGAACAGAAGAGCCGTGGTTCGGGCTGATGAGGCCCTCTACCTGCTGGCGTTTCCACTCTACTGCTGCTTCACGCATGCATCCTCGTCCACCCACGGCATTTGCTACCGGATAATGATCTCCACGCTAATGCGTAGCACAACACAATTAAAAACAAAAATTGACAATTCCCCACTCCAGTGCAGATATTAGCATGCCTGAGGGCCCTCGCTGTGTTGATGTGGATGCTACGATGCGAACTGGACCACTCCGGCATTCATGCGTGGCTCCTCTCATTCTAGGCGAGTGAGCTCGCGCCAAGAAGCGGACCGGAGTTGACAGCTCCAGTCAGCTGCCCTCTGACTCTTGGCTCGTTGGCCTCTTACAGTGAATACGCCAAAGAGCAGCAGCGTTTTCCAGCGAGGTCCTCTGGCACAGAAACCTTGGCGGGTCACCATGAAACACAAAGGCCACAGGCACATGGATCCAATCCAGCATGCCACGCTTGGTTTGATGTCCCAACAAAGAGGGAAAAAATGATTTCCTGGAAAACTCTTGAAGGAATGGAAGCTGAGGAACTGTAGTTTGTTTCACTGTTAGTCAAAGAAATCTAAATCAGGCATCCAATCTAACAGTGTGACTCAGGAATGCTGGCTTCCAACTTTACTGTGTGCAAGTTAAATTGCCTCCACAACGGCCCATTTGTTACGGTCCCTCGTATATTTGTCGACTGCTTTTTTTCCCCCAGTTGGCCAAAAAGGAAAACCTTTCTTGATTTCTGTGCTGCATCATCTTTCTTTATTTCCGTCAAAAGTGTTATTTCATGAAATCGGACTCTTGGTGCCCTGCACATTTTCAATTTCCTTTTGAGCAAACCCTGCCCACCTCTTTGTGCGCGGCCTGGCGGGTCACGGAATATACCTTTCACGCAGAAAGAATCGTTAAACTCGGGTGAAATTCCCATTCCCTTTTAAAGTCGAAAAGAAGAACCTCGTGATTAAACTGTGCCTTTGTTCTACATCCCTGTCAGCTGGTTTATTTGCTCATCTGATGGCGTTGGTGTTTGAGCACACGTTTTAGACATGCAGTATGAATCCGAGACACTGGCAGCACTGCCGTGAGCTCCATTTCCTAAAGATAATATACACTGTACTGCAGACAAAGAAGGAAGTTAATTGACCTGAAATCAAAGCTAATTGGCTTCCAGTTAGCCTCTTCCTGTCCTGAAGCAACACTGAGGGAGTATCGGCTTATCCAATCCATTCAATGCCGCCAACAGCCGAGCAGTAATTAACAGCGTGATAGCGGAGTGCAGCAGCGTGTCTTATCTGCGGGGCGTGGCCAGTCACTGGTCGGGGCTAGTGGGAACAGTCGGGCTGACCCGTGTTCGCCTGAGCGCTGCAGGCTGGGCTGATAGACATCTCTCTTTTTCCTTCTCTCTCTGGCAGTTTCCCACCGTGAAGACTCACTCAAAGGTCCACAATTCACAGGAAGAACCCCCCCCCCCCCCGCCGCCGCCCCAAGGATCATTTTCTAAAATTCTTTCCGCCGTGCTTTTCAAATGCTTCCTCTATTTATTTGTTCATGGCACCCCTCTCTCTTAAACAATGCTGATTTTTATTTTTTCAAACTTTTTCATTTTCATGTTGGGGTAATTGCTGTGGTTTTGTGGCCTCACTGGGATGTTCTGATGTGGATACCAGGAAATTTGTCTGTCAATAAAAGGGCTAATACATGGAATTATTCAATCAAATTTGGTACTTATTTTAATGACTTAAGTATTTTTTTTTGAAAGAAAGACCTTTTATTTCTTTTTTTCTCAATTAAAAGCAAGCTTTAAAAAAAAAAATGAGTGCTTCTATGTTCATATCCTTACAAAACAATTGAAGCTTCTCTATTAGGTATTAGAATCTCCTCCACAGAATAAAATTGACTTTAATCATAATATTATACATGAAGCAAATTTTCCCTCCCAGTTTTCTAAACACAATCCTGTACTCCTTTGTGCAGTTGTTTATTGAATAATGCCACTATGGCCCTGAGGGAGATGTTGATTTTGCTCCATGGATGCATTTTGTCACAATAGACGAAGTGGAGCAACATACCTAATTTGAATTGCAACATACAAAAGCAAACATTTCAAAGGACGCGGCGATGGGGTAATAAAACAAATGAATCAAAGTGCATCTGTGCTACTGTGGTGACGTGACCTACATCTGTATAGAAGAGGAATGCTGATCCATATCTAATGTAGGAAATGGCCAGCGGACAAAACAAGTCACCATGGCACAGAAACCTCAGCCGCTGACTGTAATCTTCTCCCTGGCAGAGTTTTCAACTGCAAGATGCAGCTTGAGATCCGGCGAACGTGCCCCTCTGATTGATGCAGAGATAAGATTTGATTCATGTTAGGTTCTACAAGAGGAGTCACAAAGTATCTGATGAGACCTGGGGCCAGAGTCACATTAAAGGCATTCTTGCAAACCCTCAGCACAAGATCCCAGTCTCTCTTCCACTTCTCAGACAGATGCCCAATGTCATTGTTCCAACCAGGCCTACTTTTCAGAGTGAAAACCTGATCCTGCTAGCTGCCAGTGTCACCAGTGCCCCCCTCCCCTGTCATTCAATCCCATCTCCCCTCCTCTCAGGAATGCACTTCAGTCGTTCTTATTCTCCATCCCTCTTGTCTCCAGGCAGCGGTGCCCTGGGCAGTCTGGGGGCAGTGTGTGTTCGGTCGTCCCAGATCTATTCATCCTCTGTGGTGAAACAGGAGATGGGGACCTCCTCTGTGTCTAATGGTCTCCATTTCAGGCTTGTGTATGATAAGTGTCACAGATTGAGAACGTCCGGGGGGGATTGAGCGTGTTTAGGAACCTACTGGGCACCACAGAGGTATGTCACTGCAACTGGTTTTAAAGTTTATGCTTACTGTGCTGCTGCATTTTGGTAACAACATCTGTTACTTTGTCATTGGTTTGCTCCCTAAAACAGTGAAAATGCGCACATAAATATGCCATTTTATGACTGCGACACAGTTCCGAACAATGACTAAAGCCCTCATTTCCTTTTTAATGTTCAAAAACTAGGGGCAATTAGAGGAAGGCTTCCTCCATTATACAGGGGAAATATAAACCAACCCCCTCCTCAAGAGACATGACAGCATCTCATATTAGCATAATATACGTCCGCCACGTGAGCAGCAATTTGTCTGGAGCACCCCCCACCCCCTTCGCAACACACCGGTTTATTATTGGGAGTGTATCCATTAAAACCAACTGAATTTCCATCTCAATTGACTCACCATAAGGCACAGCCCTGGCAGTCTTTGAGAGAGTAATTGGATCAATTAAGGCAAGAAAAACGACACAGGAACTGAGAAATGCGTGTCCGTCTGTGTGAACACAACTCTGTCGCATCTGAGCGCGGCAGCAGACATCTGAGGATGCCAGAACATGTCATTTCTCCCTGACATTGTTGCGCTGCACTGGCAGAACAAAAGGACCAATTATGATAAAGGTCCATCATTTTTTTGACTACTCTTCACACCAAAAGGCCAGCGAGGTGTTCCAGTCCCAGCTTCTGAATGCACAGCTTGACCACTTGTATGACCTCCGCACTTTCAGAAAGACAATATTTGCGCCTGACACAGTGTAGTGTCATTATATTGTGTCGCTGGTGATCCATGCGCCTGTCAAAGTGGCACAGGTTGCATTTGCCATTTAACCTTAACAAAAGTCCTCTTGATGCTGGAGCCGCAGCCCCAGACAGCCCATCCAGTTGATGCAAACGAGACAACAGCGGTCGTGCTCCATGATGAATCTGACCCCATCTATACAAATGTTCATCCAAACAGCCCATCCCTTAAAATAAATGAGCAAGCTTGCGAAAAAAAAAGAAAAAAAAAAAAAGTCCTTGAAGCAGGAGGGGTTACCAGGCAATGCCACAAATCTATCTATCTCCATTGTGCTCAGTGGCCTGTGATTTCTACGGGCCCACGCAAGAATGTGTGTACATCCGACAAAGAATGGATGCGGCGGAGCCATTACCTGTCTGATATGGCAGCCCAATTATAGGGGTCTCCTTCACCACGCAGCCTTGCAAAACCAAACTCCATGAAATTGATTACCCTCCCACCTGGACCTCATTTGTGACTCCACGTTTTTCTTCCTCTCTGCCTTTGTCACCGGCTCTCTGCTGGTCCCTGCTTATTTTCACGCCATCGGAAAATAAATGCCCCAAAGATATTCGCACATGAAGTAATGGCGTATCAAATTACCCCAGCAACAACAGTAATGGGGGGAGGAAAATGCTGATTTATTTATTTTTTGCTGAAATGTCAGAAATTCTGGTTTATTGTTTGAAAAAAAAGAGGGAGAGATGAAAATAAGAAGGAAAGAAAGGAATTTATAGATAATAAATAATCACCTCGCCTGAAGCATCGGCTCTCCCGCTATCGTTACCCACCCTGAGTCTTTCATTCTCTCGTTCCATTCTCTGTTCTTTCTTTAAAAGATACCTCCCCTCAATTCCACTTCTTATTGACCTCCACCATTACGTTCAAGGTTACTGGGGCGGGCACAAGGATGTTCCTCCGAGAGAAGCGGCAACGCTTGGCTGCCACTAAGTAAATACAGATGTTTTATGGGCAGTGGTGACGGTAAAACTGTATGAGATGACAAATTTGCCACTGGGGGTGTTTGGAATACACACACCCGACGAGGGCTAGGGGGGTTAATCATTTATCACGTTCATGATAAGGATATGAGAAAGAGTAGGACAAATTTATGGACGGAATCCATCTTTCAAGATATTCTGAATAATTGTCCTAGAGGGAAAAAAAGCCAGAACCCTTGCTATCTTCCATAAGGGTCCTTTGTCTCAACAGATCCCCTTCTTCTCCTGTGGTTTTATAATAAGCCTGAGATGGACGGACTCTAGTCTCCCTCTCTCACGGTTCCCAGGGGGCAAGAAAAAGGGCCTATTTTTGTTCTGCTGTTGATCTTGGTCTCCTAGCGCGAACGCCTCAGGAGACTCCCACCACTCTCCACCTCACCGTCCATGCCTCCCTTCATCGCTGACTAACCAGTAGCTACACATATCTGCTGATACAGTTACCACTGGCAGGGATGCCTTGCGGGAGAGGGATGACAACACAGTGAAAGAAAACTGCACACAGATGGTTTATATCACTATCTGTTTTCAAAATAGCACAAATGCTGAGATTTTTTTTTTCTTGACATGATTGCTGCCTGATGGACTCCAGGGACTGTCTGAACTCCTACTCAGTGAGCAAGAATGCAACATATTCACTGTGAAATGAGAATACTGACACACTACGCCTCACAAAATCGAGTGCTGGAAACACGACTCGTGCGATTAAAGTCAGCACATTTGTTATCTGCTCGTATGTTCTACAGATACAACCATAGTTTTTTTATTTCAGTAGAATTTTATTAACTTTAGCTGCAATACAGCTATTTTTTTATCCGGTTAAAGTTAGCTACCACATCAACGTAAAAGTCAGGGTTTCTTCTACAAGTACACCCGGATTATGCCAAACCACCCACCCACTTTCCTAATGGTTTACACGTTAAGGTGCAAGATTTTATATCTCGCCTTCTGTCGTGAGTCTTTTAGCTCCGGCAAATCAGAACAAAATTAATAGTGATTAATCTGAATAAATCACAGTGCCCATGTGATTAAACTGATTAAACATTTTAATCGTTTGACAGGTCTTTTTAAACCTTGATGAAGTAAGCTTAAGTCTAGTATTCACAGCACTGACCATCAGTAACACATGGATTAAAATGAAGGCTGAAATGACTCTAATGCGGTGGTTAAGGGAAGGAATGTGTCAGACCTGTGTGTGTGTCTGTGTGTGTAAGGTAAGACATGCAGTCACGCGGTGGTGGGTCCCACACAGCGGTAGCTACTGACTAAGCCTGGCGTATGGCCGACCGCGAGGCGAGCCCTCTCTGTCTCTCCTGGCTGTTGTTTTGCATTCTTCATAATTAGAAGCACCGGAGCATGCCGGGCATTCCTAATAGAGGTGTTTTACACTCGCGGCTGACACCATCACTCAATCCAAAGCCAATGGTCCTTTCCCAAAGGTCAACAGCTCAGCCTTCTCCCTCCTCTGTGTGGCCTCCTTCCCAGAGACGGGGAGGCCCACTCATCAGGGTGACAAAGGCGTACGCCTCTTTCTTTTGTTCCCTTCCTCCTGCCCTACCTCTGTAAACCTTGACAACCACCTCGAGTGCAGGGTACGAGCTGTACCAAGGTTCCCCATAGTGACGAATGACTCCTGCACTCCCTTTTCCAATGAAGATGGATGCTGAGCATGAATTATTAAGCACCAGTGTTGCAGTGGAATATTTTGATATTGAACCCTTTATGAATAATTCCAGCAGGGCTTCCCTAAAATTAATTACCCTGTCTTCTGTTTACTGTAGAGGGAGATGTTGCTCTTTGTTCTTTGTTGAGGTGGGGGAGAGAGATGTTGGATGGAATATATTGAGTGTAACTACCCATCTCATTCTGTTATGTGGTGTTGTAAGCAAGAGAAGAAGAGCGGGAGCTGTGGATGTGTTTGGACAGTGCAGGATTGGATATTCCCTTTGATCCAGTGGTCAAAGACTGGTCCATAGAGAGATCACACTGAGATGAGAGGTGCACAGACTGCAGAGGGGTTGGAGAACGCCAATGATTGGGAGGCGAGGATTGGGGATACATGTCCAATTATCTAGCAGGGAATGGCAGAAGGGAGCTGGCCAATTAAAGAAAGTGGGGGAAAAACCTATTCCACAGACACTATATTAATCAGCAATACAGAAGAAACACAAGAGGACTGAGTTAAAATAGAAATGAGCAAACAGAGGGTTTTTTTAGTAGATGCCATAAAATGTACTGGTCAAGGACCGATGTGCTGTTTCAGAATGATGGATTGCTGCACTCAAGTAGGCTTCTATTCTTGTGTGGTATTGCACGACTACAATACATGGCTAAATTCTAATATGGGCGTTACACATTACGAGTATATCCTGCCTTGTAAAAGCTCTGTTTTTGCAGAGAACAAAGAGTCAACCAGCGTAATCTTGACAAAGCATGAAAAGAAAATGACTCTGGTCGGCAAAACAGTGGAGGATCTTTTTCTTTTGGAGCGCAGGGGGATATTTCATTCTCTTTCAAGTGAAAGATGCTTCTTTAATAAAAGTCCTCTAGCAAATGTGGGCCAGAGATAAATGGAGCACTTAAGAATCATTCATTCTCATGTTCTAATTAAAGGAGGGTCAATGAATTATTGAATTTCTGGGAAAGATGGCTCAGGCTAACAGTAGTTAAACTTCATAAAGTTAATATGATTTAATAGATGGGATGTATGCACCAAATTGTCAATTTTAATTGCAGGTTTAAACATTTGTAATGAAGAGCTTTCATTTACCAGCATGGATCATGGAGTTATTCACTCCACAATCTTCACTCGCATTGAGCAAGAACCATATCACATAATAACATGAGATAAAATGCCTCATATTTCAGGAAACTCTACATGTGGTAAGCCATCAAATAAAAAAAAAGTCTTCGATTATTTTACTTTATTACTTTTCTCAATCATTTCTATAGCCTAATAACAGAAGAATGTCAGGAGACTTTCATTAAAGTCATCACCAATTGAGGGCTTTAGAGCTTAACAGCAGCACAATCTGGGGCCAAGTCAGGTCCAAACAGCAGATTTGTCATCTTAGACCAACTGTATAATTTCTGACACCGCAGGAATGGAACCATGGCTCTAAACTGAGACAAAGAAAGAAGCTTTCAAAGAAGAGGAATGCATTCCTGCAACATTCGCTGTGAAAACACTAAAAAATAGTCCGCCCTCCAAGCATTCTGCCGGCATTCATCTTGGGTTGTTGTCATCTGCTTTCTGGATTGGAGGACAGGCTCAATAATCAATAAAGTGCAGGCCTCCATTTCTTTAGGAATTCTTCTCCCTCAGAGGAACATTTAGGTGCCACAAACCGGATATTAAAAAACACAAGTTCTCTCTCTTACAGCTGGCTGGGAGTACAAAGCATTCTGCCAGTCAATAATTAGCCAAAGGTCCTTTTCACACGCCTGCTTTGACTTTTGACCTTTTTTTTACTTGCCACTACTTCCTGTAAGCATATTTAGGCCCCTGTTGTAAATGGCCCTTTGATGGAGGGGCAGCCCAGATGTTTAATGCATGCAAAGTCATTAGCACCGCTTTGCCCCGTAATGCATCATAATTTGGAGTTAAGCAGATAAAGGTCAGGAGAGCATCCTCATCTGACCTGGGAAGGCCACTGGTCAGTCTTTAACAGGACTCCTCAAGGACAGCCTGAGAAGAATGCAAAATAGTACTTCATCTTCACATCAGAGCAGAGATTGTAGGTAAATGGAAAAAGGGTTCCATCAGTCTTGTAGGCTGCAAGGCCACTCCTCCTTTTTGCATAGCCATTTCTGCAGCTCACATTAAATAGAGGTGATGCAGAGAAGGAGCTGAAATGAAGCGTGATATCAGATTTCCATTCCATCGGTCTTTTCCAAATGTATTATAGATGAAAAAAAAATCATCCTCAAAACAGTGTGCCGACAAAGAAAGGTGCACCATTTTGCAATTACATCACAGCAAAATATGCTATGATTTTGAGTCACATTATGGTCACCTGCTGCACTGATATCTCAGGTGATGGAAATTGCCTCAAGGTTTAAAGTCCTGCAGCACCGCTGATGTGGATGAAATAACGTCGGCAAATAACCATAAACCCTGCTTCAAATTAATTATTCAATGTCTCTGCTTAGATGAAATAGCTTTTTCTCTGTCAGCAGTTACAAAGCCATGGGGACTATTCCTCTGTTCTGATCTATATGGAATCAAATAGCTCTGAAAATTTAAGAGTCTTCTCTGAGACTGCAGAGAAAGCAGACACGGGAAGATGGGGACACAGTCATTTTAAAGCTCAGGATCTGTCTTTTGTGTTCTCGGGACACACCTAGTCTGATTGTAATCTATGGTTGACCACAATCAATGAAGGCCTGTGTTTGTCTGATCAATGGACTGTGAAGATATCTTTCTGTAATGTGTCTTGTTTTCTCCCCTAAATATATTTTAGATTGCAGTAAATCAGAAGAAATGGCACGATTGCATAGTGAGAGCATGAAAGAATATTACAATTTTACTGAAGGAAGAAAAACCACCAGACTGATGAAGTCAAATAAAGGAACACTGAAGGGAGCAGCGTCCACCCATAAAAGGTTAGCTTTGAGAAGATGAGAGGAGAGAGTGTGGGTAACTAATCCTCCCAAATTAAAGGCGTAAAAGAGATTATCCCAGGCAAAGCACTCACATCTAGGCCAGTGCACTGCTATTTCCTCCAGTTTGTCTCACTTTCTGGGTACTTGAAACTATATTGTAGCCCACTTTTGTAATTGTTAAAAAATTAGATCGGATATTTCACCAGAGTAGCAATTATGAGGAGAAAATGCAGCCATCTAATGTGTGCAAAATGAATCAATAAATAAATCATTATCATTCACATGTGCACAGACCAGTGCACCTGCACATTATGCGGCATCAGCAACCACCACAAAGAATCCATTACGATTAGCATAATAAATTGCTTGGAAAGTGTCACAGCACAAGTGCTGTTGATGATTTACCAAAGCAGCCCACTGGCCTCCGTGAAATATCTGGACGTAAACACCACTTAGACGTGCTCGCATCCTTCCTGACACCTGTCTAAACACGGAACCAAATTCAAATGGCAGTTGTGTTCTGCGGCACAGCGCCGCTGACCTTGCTTTCATCCTTGGCAGAATTCTAAAATAGACAAGCTCATCCGGCCTGCGCGGGTATCTCGCATGCCTGTATGTCGAACTAAACTTCAAAGGAGAGAACATTTCAGAAACAAGCGGAGCTTTAGGATCAGCACTAAACTTGGAAAAGTGCAACAACTATTTTGAATCAAGACTGACAACTCGTCAAACTATGAGGGAAACCGGAGATGAACTTATTTTCCATCGCGCAAATTCCCGCTTAAAAACTGAGCTGGAAATAGACCGTGAATTCTGATGTTCCTGCTCCTTTTCAGGCAATAAAGCTATGCAGCTGCTGATGACTGGAAGCGGTGAGAAAGAAAGGATGCCAACATGCGGCCAGGCAGAAGATCGCCTGAAAGAATGCTCCTCCGGCACGATGGTTAGTTGCATAAGGGGCTAAATAGAAGAGAGAGGAAGGGAAACTACAGAGTGTAGACCGCACCAAGAATCCACCTCAGTTCCAGGTAATAACAGAGTGGACCCACCAAATGAGTAGATGCGTAGGAACATGTGGAAAGATGAGTCAGTTAAACAGGGAGAGAGGCGTGAGGAAGAACTCACAGATGGTCCTGGATGTTTTTTTTTTTTTTTTTTTTCTACTGGCTGCTCAAAGTTTCCCTTGAGAAGAAATGTTCAAAACAGAGAAAGGATTTGCAAATGTTTGATGCTGTTTTACTGGAAGTAATTAGGACTACGGCATCTAAGAGAGAGATCTCAGATATAGGAATATAGGACTTTTTTCTTTTTTTTTTTTTTTTTGCTTTGATGAGGACAGACAGATGATTATGTCTCTGAGAAAGTAACAAGGAACAGAGGCACATTTCTAATCCTAATCTGAAAACCTGCCGCCAGAGTTCACGCCATTTCCAACAAATCTGACAACTTGTTTGAACAGATCTGCCGTGGCAGATCTGTGGAAGTCTTGACTTCTGATGATAGCATAGGCTTCTTATCAGCAGCACTATCACCCCATACGATCGTCTCTGTGGGAGGGTTGTTTGTTAAAAAGTAGATGATTAATCCAGCTGTCTGACTACTTTCTTGGTTGTGAACAGGTCCCTGAGCCAACAAAGGTGACGAAGCCTGAACAGGATAGAGCACGAGGGTCCGAGGAAACATAATCTGAAGTGAAGAATCTTAATAGAAAGGAATGAAATATTCATTCAAACACGGTCTGACTCTTTAGAAGTCCCCATAGCCCCACACACGCCAATACACCTGTCTTGCAACATGACTCCGCTCACAGTTCACGAGCCGCCACATGGAACCCCTCTATATGATAATTCGCCCTGGCTGACACCCTGGAACACAGATTAGTCGAGACAGCCCCCTGGACAGATAAATGTGACGGCATTCCATTCGAACATAGATGGAGTTTATTTGGGGACAGTGTGGTGTGAAAGTGGGGATATGGTCCAGTGATCTTCCTCGCTCCAAGTGAGGGCTTCGGCTATTCCATTTAGGTGCTTTATGGCAGTAGCTGACATCTACATACAGGGGGCCACAGAGATGGAAACAGAGAGCTGGACTGCCAGTCTGATATATCGGACACGCATCCCCTTTTAATTGAATTGATTTTAAATGGACTAACTCCAGAATCTTGTTTGACAGAAACGTTTACCAGGCAAACGTTCTGGTGTTTAGCTTCACATTCACACGTGGCAGCAGTCAAACACACCTCAGCAGCAGCTGTGGTGATGAAGACATGTTGGTGATGGTGCTGTACAAACTTATAAGTGGCTGTAGCAGGAACACGAAATAGCTGATATTTTCTGGATGAGAGGGGAAGATTGAGGAGATCAACCTTGGCAGAGAAGTCCACTTACCCCAGTGCTAATAGCAGCTGTGACTGAAGCTCATATAAAAGCAGGGACATATTACAGCCTGTAATGTTTGTCACCCAGCCAACCTTGGGAGCTGATTCCACTGCACACAAACACACACACACCCACACACACCCACACACACACACACACACACACACACACACACACACACACACACACACACACACTGGTACACAGTGACAAAATGAAAGCCGAACACTGCCCCATGGCCCTCTTCCTACAGGGAGGAGTAATGGCATCATTACACGCAGGCCGGAGAATTCAAGGATCTTCTCCTGACAAATGAAGACACTGTCACTGTGCTGATATGTAGCTAACTAAAACCAACGGGGAACAATTAGTTATGAGGCTGACAATCAATCACACTTAACACGAGAGAGTGATGAAGTACTGTATCTAGAAATACTCCCTTTTTTATCTATAAGTGTGTGCAAACACATATTTGTAAGAGTACTCGCACACATCCCATCAGACTTTGGGGTACGATGATGAAGCGTAGCAAACAGACCTCAATAAGAGTGTAATGCTTCAGATGCTTCTCGGCCCATCTACATCTAAACACCGCAAAGCAAACAGGGTGACCCCACTTTGACCTCGGCTCTGACCATCCATCAAACACACATACACACACACACACACGGTCACATGGGTGGACTGGATTGAAGGCCAGACATAATGGATCACATGGACAACACCGCACGGATATATTTTCTGAGATTCATTGTTGATATGAGAGTTACCCCCCCATAGAGGCACATTCTTATCAGCTAGCAGGACGTTGAATCCTTTGCAGTGTGTTCTGATTTTTGAAAATCCTAGAGAAGAAAATAGTATGAAGGCTCGCTTCTTCTCTCTACGGGTAGTATCGCTAGCATTTTCTCATGTCGCTGGTTCAATTTCTGTTTAATATATTTTCACTGTGGGTATCAACCGGGCTAGTTCGGTGGTACTGGAGGCACCAGACGGACAGATAAAAGATAAAGGCTTAGACAGTCAGACGTGGTGGGTAAGGCAGAGGAAATCCCGATCATTTGTCTAAGGCCCCGCAGACGTATGTTCAAGCTCAAGTCTCAGCCCCCTCGATCTCCCCCTGCCTGTCTCTCACTCTAAGGTTCATGTGGAGGTGAGGGTTCCTGCCTCCCTTCGCTTTGCGGTGACCCCTTGCTCCCACTGTGTCCCAGCGCAACAGACCCCCTCAGGGATTGACCTCTTCCACCTTTCCGACCACAGAAACGCACGCGCGCGCACACACGCACGTGTTGCGTCTCGGTGCTCTGCAGGTGTTGCGGCACATTGTCCAGCGTACAAAAATCCGACGTAATTACCAAAACACACTAACAATGCGAATAAAGGCTCTTGCCAGGAGACGGTTTTGCGCATTGCCGGTTTTTCAAGCCAAGTGTGTCTTCGTTCTCTCCTGACATATTTTCCAACCTGCTAGACTTCACTGCACAATAACAATGGCAGGCCAGACAAAAACACCATATTCATTGTGGGCTATTGATTAAATAGGAAGGTAAGGTCTTAGGGTGTTTCTCACAGTTGGATTTACGGGATTTAGTGAGCACTCAATGTGTTCTCAGAAGATTCAGTTGTAATTTAATCTTGAAAGGTGCAAAAACTAGAAGGAAAACTATCGCTATTGCTTGGCAGGAGGGCTTTTTGGGACCTGGGATGACCCTGCAGGGTATATAGAACCATCAGTCAAGATGTCAGAGTGACTTTAAATCACTAAACATTTCAGTGCTTTGCCCATCTCCAAGCACGTGTTGAGGGATAGTTCACAGTGTGACTGTCCAGCTCATGTGTGTATTCCTGATTCCACCCCTGCAAATGGATGTTGGGTTTCTGAACCTTTGAAGCCTCTCAAGCAAAAAGTCTATTAGCCAGACATCTTGAAAATCAGCAACTATTTCTATCTTGTCCACCCCGACTCCACAGGAAATCAATTCCTCATATACTGATAAATGCGCAGATAATGCTGCTCGTCCTGAATGACACACCCCAGGGCTGCTCAGAAGACAGTTAACTCCTGCATGCATACGTAATATTAAGCAGGTCTCAGAACCTCAATCAATTTCTATCATCCGTAATCAATAACAGACAGAATGTGGTTTGCTCAGCCATGAAAAGGTAATCTGTGCTTTTTTTTTTTTTTTTTTTTTTTTCCTTTTTCTCCATATACATGCTGTCACTGCGAGCAAAACCAGCACCTCACCCTGACCCAGCCTCTTCGCCTCTCAGTACTCTGGCTGCACCCCCTCTGGGCCAGCAGTGGTAATGAGGGGGCAAAGGAGCAGGCAGCTTGGGTTCACCCACAGAGCAGGGGGCAGGGGGCACAGAGATGGGGCAAAGGATACGCAGGACTGAGCTGAATACTAAAACCAGAATCAATTACACATTCAGTCGTTGGAATTATTTGCCTGCCCCCATCATGGCTAATAAAATGGTGCTGTGATCCAAAAAAAGCCCCGCTGAGCAGAAGCAATCTAGAGGGAGATTTCAACACATCTCAACATCAAATAGCTTACTGGCGGAAGGCTGACAGGAGGAAGAGGATTTCTTTCAAGTAGTAAAGAAGAAATGGGCAGAAAAATACCACTACTGAATATTTTAGCGTATAAGAGGAGATGCATTTTATATGCAACTTTAACGTATGGATTTTTGACATGATAAGAAAGGAAAGACGCCATCTGGGATGCCCTTTAGTCCCGCAACTGCAGTTCATTCTCCCTGAGACTGCGAGTTAAGTGACAGCTTGGGTACATCACAAAGATGAATGGATGTGTCCTGCACAAGGCCTTTTAATTAGCTCCACATGCTGTTTTTTATAAAGAGGATGCATGCAGGAAAAAAATGTACCTGCACACGCATGGTATCATGCACATGTTTTCAGAAACGTGTGCCCATGAGTGAAGACAGATAAATAAAGGGAACATTCCAATGAGCATTTTGGAGAAACACAGGTTACACAAAAAATAATGCTTAATCACATAAAACCCAGCCCTTATCTACATATTAAAGAATTCTTTTCCACAAAATCTATTTTAGCTCAAAAATGGGGGATGGGCGGATCCAGAGGACTGCAGGGTGGGGCTGATGGGGTGAGCAGCCTGGCAACCAGACGGGTACCATTGAGACTGGGACAGGAAGCAGGAGCGTGTGCTGCTCCTCCTTCCTCGTTCCTTTTCATTCCTTCAATTTTCCCTCCATCCTCTTCACATGTTTGGGAACACAGTACCAAATCCACAATTACAGCCTGGGCAGAGAAAGAACAGAGCATGGGAAAGCTAAAGAACGCGCAATAACAGTTGTTCCAATTACAGATAACAACGGCATTTCATTTGAACAGCCACCACATCAACAACTCACATTCTACTGCATCTTTCTCCTGGTGTTGCCCATTGTACAGCATCATGTTGGGACATGGGGGCAAAAAAAGGGGGGATGCCCGCTGAAAATGAGACTGAGCTACTAAGCAAAGGAGCTAGATTTGTGCCACACACTGGAAAGAAAGAAAGAAAGAAAGAAAGAAAGAAAGAAAGAAAGAAAGAAAGAAAGAAAGAAACATCTAATTGCACATAATGGTTTCATCCTCTGGAATGTTCACCTTTTCTTCCCACACACACACACACACACACACACACATACACACACACACACACACACACACACACACACACACACACACACACACACACAACAAAAGCAGCCATGGGGCTTACAGTACATCTGTCACACTGCTGGAGCAAACACCGAAGCCTCGCAAGGCAGCACCAGCTGTTCTGGAGCCTGACTGCAGGTTTGTTTATGGCCCATTGTTTTCTGTGCCCTGTCTTTCACTGCAGTATTTCAATTTACTCGGATACACGCTAACACAAAGGAGGGCAGTGTGTCAACGCCCACGGCCCTTTGAAGCTCTGGCTAAATGTTAGTTTAGACATATGAGAGAGGCTTTGGAGTGAGTGCGCTATCCGCTCCGTCTGCTCTGCAAAGATTCGGAAAGATACGGGACACTTGGAATATGAGAAAGGGGATGAGGATCACTCCATCACTGCTTGAAGGAGGGGCAGCATGATGGAGAGAGAACAAGTAGACAAAGAAAAAAAATCATTAACATATGATTATTGCGGAGGTCACTGAAGTCAGACGTGCAGCCACTTATTTTCTAACCTGATCCCCATGGAAATAAAATACCTCTTCATCGGATCCACTTTAAACACTGACAGTCCTACAAATCTGTCAGGTGCACAGTGAGTAACTGCATTCCACTCGCTCAATCATGACATTCTCTGCCTACATGGAAAACGGCCATGGCTGCCAGGCAAGTCAAACAGATTTCATTTCACTCATATCTAGTAACAGTACGTTTTTCTTTCTCCTGCGCTAGCTGTAACAGAATACGCCTTGTTCCCGTTAGCCTCGGGAGAAATCCCTCTGCCAGGCCGTGCGAGAGATGGACGGAGAATGCTGACTGACTGTGGCTGGCGGCGTGTCTGTGGGTTTATCAGCAGTCTACTTAGGAGCAAAAGAAGGGATGGATGGGCGGAAAGGAGGGTTTAAAGGAGATGATTAAAGAGGTGAATCAAAAAGCTGGCCAAATCTGGATTTCTTTCCATAGTTTTATATGAAAACAGATCACATAAGGCTATTTATGTGAGAGCAATGCGGGTCTTCATTCAAATCAATGCATAAACATGAATCTGTTGACGTTTCCTCACATCAACATTTATTGCCAGGTTGTCTCGGTATGCAGCTAAATGCAAATGCAATGGAACAGAGAGAAGTTGGAGTCCCGTGGAGTCCTGTCATAGGCATGCTCTGACAAGTAGCTTGTCATCGTCTTTTGTAGTCAACTAGAAAAATCTCTTTCCAAAAGTTATTTTGTATTTCAAGTGAGCGACGTTTTACTACGATGCCGCCTGTCTGGCAGATTCCGGAACGCCGTCCCACTCGTTAGTGACATGTTCAAAGGGCAACTGTGTTAATGCTGTCATTAGGAGAGAACACATTTGTCAAGCTGGCATTAGGACACTTAACCCCTGCCCACAGCATCGGTGAATGAGCTGATCAATTCCTCCACATCAGTAAAGAACGGCAAACAATGGTGGCGAGCTTGAAAGCTGCAAGGCTGGAAACCCCGCCCTCAAAGCCAATATTGGAGCCACTTTATCCTGATAAAAAAGCCATGAGAGATAAGGTGAGGGCAGAGGCACCGATGAGATGATACTTTAGCACTGTGTAGGTATGGCCTCAATTCTGCTGTTTGTAAAAGTATATGTGTATGTATGTACTGTATGTATGTATGTATGTATGTATGTATGTATGTATGTATGTATGTATGTATGTATGTATGTATGTATGTATGTATGTATGCATGTATGCATGTTTATATGTATCTAGTATGCATGGATAGAGAAAAGGTTGAGCTCTGAAAAGGTTGTTGAAAAAAAGCAGATCACAAAGGAGCCCTGAATCTGCCTCGCACATCCCAGATCATCAGAAATCATTCCGGCTGACCTTTGTCAACCTATCTGAAAGGCTGTGCCTGATGAAAGTACAGCTGCCATGAGGGAGGACCGGTGTAAGCACTCTGATGACAGAGTGATGCTGAAAGAAAAAGAGGTCATGTAGCTAAAGGGTACTTAGAAACCACAGGGGTGCAGGATATTGCTCGTCAACGGGACAAACCCCACAGGCTTCACAGAAAACAACCCGACTCGTGTTTAGACCTTAGCTGTATCCCACAGCGTGCAGAATAGACCTCAAGAATAAAGATTTATTATTACAATGATAAATCATCATAATGATGATAAATCATCGTAACGAGTCAAGAAAATTAAAAAACAAGGAAGCTTAAACAGGGAAGCTACTGTTGATTATATTTTTAAATAGTTTTCAGTTGGACAAAATACAAATTGTTGAATTAAGTAACAACATTTATGGTATTTGGAAACCGTGAAATAATCAACTATCTTTTATTGACTCGAGTGCTTAAATGTCAACGTGTTTTAAAGTAGTGCAATTTGTTGAGAATTTTCCTACAATTTGTCTGTCTGGAGGACAGGAATGTCTGAATAGGCTGTTTATGACAAATGGCCTCTAAACATAAACCTCAACCAACATATGCAAAAGGAAGTGCAGAGAGTTTATGATGCATTAAAGCTGGCAGATTCATTCAACACAAGCAGCTGATTATTTATTTATTTTTCCAACTACATAAAATCGAGTTGGTGTTTCTCTTTCTCTTTTTTTTTTTTTTTTGGTCATTGCAGTCAGCATGTGAATTTGCTGACATAAGCCAGGGATTGTTAAAAAAAAAAAAAAGCCAAAAAATGGAACACTGGTTGATGGTTTGCTGGTTTACTCCGTCATACATTTCTCTCTCTCTCTCTCTCTCTCTTGTCTTGCAACCGCATGCAATCTGTCTCCTTTCAGACCCACAAACGTGAGATTAAAGTGAATCATCTGTCATTTCCCCACTTTGTGGTATGCAGCACCGAAGCCTCGAAAAAGGTAAAGAACAGAAAAAAAAAGTTCCTCTGGTACAAAGACCAGTTTTAAAAATGTGTGGGCGGACACATGGGCAAACAAAGTGGTAAATATTTGAGTCCTGAAAATGAAACACAGTGTGGTACTGAAAGCACGGTCTGACTTGCAGGCTTCTTATAAAGTCGGAGGAAAGCGGAATGCTCTAAAAGCAATTTCAAAGCTCGAGAGTTTAATTTGAAACAACTTTAATTTTGTGCTTTCTGAAAAATGGCTTCTAACATTCTCTTTATGTCTAACTAGGAGAAGCTAGTGACAAAACTAAGTTTGACTTTGGTGTTGAGGCCATTTGGATGTGGCTCTGACTGCCCACGCATAAGTGACTTAGCTGGAAAACCCAATGCAGCTTATCTTTGGCCCATCTGAAGGAAAAGTGAGATAACTGAACCACGGGACAAATGGCAAACAGTTTATTTGTGGTCCAGAAACATGACTTTTCTTTGAGAATTACAGGAGAAAAGCCAGACCACTCCTCCAGACACACGGGATGTTGATTTGGTCACAGTCCTGACAGATGTGACCAGAGTCGGCCGCGGCTGCCTTCGTTCGTGCCCTGAGAAATTCCAGCTATTCCAGTTTACAAAAACTCGAGCCGGGATAGAGATTGCATGTGACATCATGTTGCAGAGACATTGAGCAGAGCAGCAGAATGAAGGAGGCATGGGCAAGATGAAAAGGAAGTGCATGAAAATTGATTTTATTTTAGTCACTTTTTCCCCCAACGTGTCCTATTGTGGAAAGTCCTCAACTGCTAATGAGGGCCACTGCCACCCAAACAGACCCCCACACACAGCCAGCAACATTTTATTACCTAAATCTGGTTTGTTTAGTCGACCTATTGTATAGCCTTGGCCCATAAATAGATGCCCCAAATGGTACAACACAAACTTGAGACTGTGTCCCTCAATGGCATCTGCCACAGAGTAAATCTGCTCACAGCCTGCAGCTGTCAACAGGAAGCTCAGAATGACCCCCACCACCTCACACACACACATACTCCAAGAGTCATACACACACGTCCAGGTCCGACCCATGACCTTCTCTGGATGTCTAAACTGCAACGAAACCATGTAGAATAGACGAAATATCTGAGCGGTGCTCCAGCGCATCAACTCAATACAGGAAATGCAGGCTCTGTGATCAAGTCTGATGCCGCATGATGAGAAACCATCAAACGCTTAAGTGCTCTTAGATCATCAGCTATATTTAACTGCGAATGCCAGCACGTGCTTCAAGCTCTGACAAATGTACCTTTTCACAAAGGTTCCTGCACTTTGTCTATGTGTCTGGTGGTTTTCTCTTATTTTCCACACATTTTTAGGTTAATGATTTTGGTGTTGTTTTATTTTCTTAAAAAAAATATATAATATTTAGGCTGGCAGAGAACTTTTTGTCTCATAAACATCTTTAATCCAAGTGTAAATGCACATATAAAGCTGTTTCCAAACAGTCAGGTAGGTTGAATCAATCAACCGCTCATGTCATGTTTCCTAAATTTTAATTATTGCCTACATGAAGAAAACTGACACTTGTGCAAACCCAGAACATTGCAGGGATCCATTAAGAGTAATAGGTGCACATTTATCAGAGAGTTGTCTGGCTCTGACAGCAACAGAAATGTGTGTGTTTGTGTGTGTGTGTGTGTGTGTGTGTGTGTGTGTGTGTTTAGGGGGGGGTCCTGCACAATGTTTTTGGTGCCAACCTGCCATCTGCGCCCAGGACTTGCTGAGTTAATGAGGGGATTAAGCTCACATCCACAGCCCCGGGATGCAGCCCCTACCCCGCCACTCAGGAACCCACCACACCACTGTTTAATATGGAAAAAGTGACAGAAGAGAGTTGGCACACATGCTGAGCAGAAAACCTGCTCGCTGTCAACGCGCAAGGGCATGTCGAACGTCTCTTTGTCCGTCTCTCCGCTGTGTGTGTACCTGTGCATGCAGGAATTCATTGTTCCATAATTGTGAGGATGCAACGTATCACAACGCAAATGACTCATACTGACTGTTATCTGCCAAAAAGAAAACAGGAGAGGAAAAAAAAACCTGACCATCTCGGAAAGACTGAAAAGTGCTAATCTGTTGATGGAAGATGTTAACAGCTCCATTAGATTGTGACCCCTGCAGGACTTATTTACATCAAACACACTATCAGCAGACCCGAAGCACCTCTAGAGAGTGCAGGACCTGAGGCAAAAGCCCCTCTACACTGACAGCACAGGGGGCCCTTGGGACTTATCATCAAGGCACAACACCTTTATGTGTCACTGACTTCCTCTCTATAGTCATCACAGGGTTCAGACGTTCGGCTGCGGAGGTGGCTCCCACCTCCAGGGCGAGAGGACAACTTTACAGATAACCAATTACAAGTAACGGACTCCAAAATAAATGAGCATTACTGCATAAATGCACTGACCTTGGGTTCAATTAGTCCTTAATTACTGTGCACCGTGTGCCTTGGGTGATGCTTTAATTAGGGAAGGATAATGGAGCACATGGGGGAATAGCTCCGAGCCAAAGATCCACCATGGGCATTCAACATGATTCTTTATTGTATGAGAATGTTGTTCTTTCTGTTATTATTGGTTTGGGAAGCAATGAGATGTGGAAAACTGTAACATGCCACATTAATGCCATTTTTTTGTAATATCCACAAATATCTATCAGCACTCATGTTGGAAATTGAATTCAGGCTTTTGTAACCGCAGTGGGGAAACTTTAACAACCAGTCAAACTGGTCTTGGCAACAAAAAAAAATCCCTTTCACTGTGTCAGTGTTTTAGCTCATTGTCCCAGACGTGCTACACCAAAAAGAAAAAAAAAAACAAAACTAAAAACTAAAAACTAAAAAGCTGCTGAAACCATCATTACTGTGAGCCACTACACCCCCATGTTACAGTACCCCTCTCAGGGCAACAAGCACACACACCTCCGGGGGGAGACCTAACCACTAGCTTTGACGTTTTGGGCTATTTCATCCTTTGTTCTGTGTGAAGCCCCCATCATCCTTGAGTATTTGGAGCCAGTCTTCCCATGAAAACCAGGAACAATTATGTTTATGTTTTGACCGACCTCTGCTCCCCCACTGGTCTCTGCACACTGGATGATCAAGGCACTGAGAGCCCTGTAATAACAGCCTGTTCGGGCACTCATCACTGATTATCAATTAGAGCTTCTGTCTCTTGTGACCTCTGACAACACAGAAACTTTAAGAAGCTGCTGACAGACTCAGTCATCTCTACCTGGTTAGTCACCATTCTATTTAAAGACCCCCATCCCACTCAAAATAGACTACTGCGCGCTTCTGGAGCTGCTTAACACAAATGGCCGCAGCAACAATAACAACAGAGGAGCAGATACTTACAAAACCAAGACCTTGGAAGATGAACTGAGAATGTTTGAAAAAGAATCAAAGCTGCCCCCTCATATCAACTGAGTCATCGCCATTAAAACAGAGAAACAGACCCCAGACTACACATGAACAGAATCGCTTAGCTGTTCTGCATACAGAGCCTTTCAGACAATTGGCAAGGGTGCCGGAACAATGTCCAGCGGTTGTGTTTTATTGGAGGCTTGTGTTTTGTAATGTGTCTCAGCTCTCTGCCTGTTGAGACAGAAAATGGCAAACAGAGAAGCCGTTGTGCCAGATTTTGGCATGCCTCCACCGTCCCTTCCAGCCAAACGACCAAACTCACACCTTTAAAAAAAAAAAAAAAAAAAAAAAAAAAAAACCTCATGAAACTGGGGGCACACAGGGTGGTGAATGGTTACCAAAGCTCTTTACACACAGTGCACTTTAACTTGATTCCCATCACTTGTTCAAGGCCAGCCTTCTTCTGTGTCTTTCCGGGGCTCCTGAATGACTGCCTACACCCTGCCTTTCATGGTGCCCTTGCTGTTTCTGGAATGGTGACGCGTAGGCAGGACCCGAGTCTTAAATAAGGGCTCCGGGCCCCGACACATGTGGTCTGTGAACTGACAGCACCATTGTGAGGCAACGGAGGGGTATAGGAGGGCGGCGTGGGTGTCGGGGAGTGGGGACACTCGAAGAGGACAGACATGGTGAAGGAGCCCCTTGAGAAACTGCCTGGGCCAACCACCACAAAAACACCTCAACAAGGGATCCAGTCATCCAGTGGGGCCTGGCTCTAAGGGAAGGGAGAAGCAGAGGGTGCCAAGAGAAATCAAGAAAACCTATGTCAGAGAGTGAGGAGGAAGGTCAGAGGTAAAAGGATGATTGGGCAAGTGATGGACAGAGGGTTAAAATAAGAGCAAAGGAAGGTAAGGGGGAATGAAAGGAGTCTGTATTGAATGGATAATAGCTGGAAAGACCTTCACTTTCTTTCTGCCAGAGAGGGAAAATAAAAGCTGGAACACAACCGATTTAAGGCTTAAAAATGGGACTTTGTGAAGGAATGGGTACAGGCAGGTAAGAAAGGACAAAGGAGCGACTTGAAAATGTGTTCTGTGTCACAATGTCACAACAGATTGGTGCTTAGAGTCTCTGAAAAGGCCAGTGAGGAGACAAACAACTCCAAACACACACACCAACCTGAAAATGTTCCATAATATTTACACATTTTATGATTGTGATTTTTTTTTTTTTGCAATTACATACGGATTAACAAGTTCAAAGTTAAAAGAAACACAAAAATCTATTAACCGCTGTATTATGAATTGAAATAAATGAAGCAACAAAGTGTGTACGGTTTTCCAGGACAGCAAACAAAGAGAAAGACAATTACAGAGGCACTAAAAGTCTATTCAGAGTGTTTTCTGGGAACTCTTCCTGCGCCGTCTCGTCTCCCCGAGCACTCCTGTGCCCACACCAAGGCTAATCCTCCACTTTAATTCCATCAGAAATGATTTCACACTTGTCACTGAACTCTGAATCTCCTCCTTTTTTCATTCCAAATGTTAAACGGGGTACGCGCCAAGATGGTGCCGAGATTAGGAAAAGGTGGCGGCTTTTTGGGGGGACGGACTGGGCCTCTCGTGCTGCCAAATGTTTCTCTCATGCCTGTCAGCTTTCTCCATAACAGCAAGTTAAAACACTTGGCTAACAGTGTCATCTATCAAGTGAAAACATGCAGACTTGTGACGTTGCCCTCAAAAGGAGCTGGGGAGTGTTCACGCCGGCAAACGTCCTTCGCCCTAACATTAGGGCAATCGACATTTCGCTAACGAGACACTAGAGCCTCTATGAAGCCAGAGGCGCCCGCAGAGGGGCACGCTCGCCATTACACGGGCAAACTGAAGGTCGTGATGACATCCCCACCTGTCCCCGACCGATCAGCTCAAGTCCACACAATATGTTGGAAGCAAATCTATGGCAGGCATTCGCTGGATGCAGGACAAGGTCACTGTCCTTCTCACAGCTACCGTGGATTTACTTGCACTTAATCCTTCCATAACGAGCTATGGAATCTATCCAAATGAGAGGACGGGGGAAAAAAAGTAATACAGCTGTGCAGTGCGGACAGTTCGGGTAACGAGACAAGAGACAGTAGCTAATGGTTTAAAATGCCACTGAACGCGAAATCCCCTCTGTCATGTCCACAGTTGTGCCTTCTGATTCCCCTCTACAGCTGCAGTGCTGTTTTTCTCCCAACACTTCAGATCTCTTGAGCTTTATGCCATGAAGTTATGCCACTGGCATGTCATGAATACCCTGGGCACCAAAGTGAATAAGGCCTGAAACTAGGGTCAGAATAACTACACTCGGGGTAATGTTCTCGGCGAAGGCAGCGGCCGGCGTGAGGAGCGAGGTGGGTTAACAGTAAACAGCCCTGACTCTGGAATGCACGGGGCAGTAAAAGGCTACACGGCGCCATTCATCACAGCACCCGGAGCTCAGCGGGGGCACAAATATCTGAGTTACCCTCACACGCTCTGTTCCGCAAACACATTTCAGCGCGCTTTAAGCCTTTCATGCACCGTCTATAACTCTCCCACATGTGCCTCGCCGTCCATAGCTGACTGTCTGGCATTCTTACCGTCTGTCACTGGCTAGCTGCAGGGTTTTCTTATTAATAGCCAAGTGACTACAAGATTTGAGGTTACGCCGGACGCCAAATAGGGCAAGGATGCCAAAAGGGTCACCTTTGCAGAGAAGCGTAAAACCTGTGCTGCGGAATAAGAAGAAACAGCTGAATTAAGTGTACAATGTTTATAGTAAACAGCGATGATGTGTGAGTGGATGTTTATATGAACTTCCCGGGTAGATTCAATAAAAGGCAAGTGGATGTGACCAGTGAGGAGGAGGTGGAGTCCATATAAACCGCCATGGATCATTACTCCTCCATGAGCAGAGTAGGGCAGTAGAGCAAAAACATGTGCGACGTTCATGACTCAAATGCGTGTGTGTGTGTCTGCGCGCGCACGTGTTCCGAAGCACAAACCTCCAGTCGAATTAAACGCAACATAAATCTGTCCTCTGACCCCATCGGTCAAAAGTGTCAGGGACAGATGTGTAAAAGGAAAAAAAAGAAAAAAAAAGAAAAAGATGTCTGTTCCACTCTTCATTACAGAGGAGTCACAGTTTATTCTGAACTTTTACTCTCTGGTTCAGGAATGACAGCACAACGAAAAAATTGAAAAAAGAAATGTTTGACGCCGAGACATTCGTTCTACTCCTGCAGCAATCCCCAAGGATGTTGGGTCGGCAAATTATTAAACAAAGAGCTGGGATTACAATAGCAAGGAGAGCGATGCTCAGAGCGAAAAACAAAAAAAGGAAACAAAGAGCGCAGCAGAACATTGTTCAGGCAAGATAATTAATGAATGGCTGCGTCAAATGTTACAAGGTGGAACAGTGGGACTTCTTGTCCTACTTCTGCTGCGCATTAAGCACATAAATAACAGGAAGAGGGAAGTATCAAGAAGCAGTTCCAAAAGGAATTTAATAGTGATTTACTGTCAAAACTTTCCCATAAACATGTCTTCAAGAAAAAGAATATGGATCGCTAAAAAAAACAAAGCTAAAAAGGAAAAAGGGGGCTGGCAGGCAGAGGCATAATTACTGTAATGATAGTGAGGCCACGGTGCATATGAAAGAAAATAAAAGTAGGATAAACAGTAGATGATGCGGGGGTGAGGTCGCAGGTTCAGATATTCAGTTGAGCAGAGTGGGTTTTGGAATTCTATTTTATTTGTTAAGCTGTGTCAACTAAGCAGGGCAGGCAAACTGGACACGGTCAAATGGTCTGAGAGCTATTTTATATGGAAATCCCGACACCTCGTTTGCATTTAAAAATACGAGTCGGTCCGGGGCAAAAAAAAAAAAAGTCCCAGGCAGATAATGAAAGCCGGGAGATTCCGGAAGGTGTGCATTTGCTTTAAACTCATGCAGTATTATTCAAATTCACTCAGTTGGCCCTTGCAGGTAAATTTTCCCTGTGTTGGGAAAGTGCCAAACTCTACTGACAGGTAATTGAGAGCGGCGATGTGAATAGCGTTTGGTGACGACCCGGCTCGCCCCTCAGCGTCAATGTCTGTCCGAGGCTCGGGAAAAGAGCCATTGTTCCATCACTGGACACAAAAAAAGGGATTAATTTGAATTTGGTTTACAATGCCGTGCCTTTCAACTTAATCCATCTGGCCTGTGCCCCGGAGTTGCCGGCTACTCCTTACGATTCCCCATTCACTCTGCCAGCGTCCTTTGTGGACTGGAAAGGCTAAATGTCAAGGCTGAGGCAGAGAGTCCTGAGAGATACAGAGTCAAGATGGGGGGTGATGAAGACATGGAAACAGAAGGGTCTTCATTTCCTAATTGGTGCTTTTCTCTCACTATATATCTTTATGTTTTATAAATCTACCAAATGCAATTATAATATATGTAGAAGTGTGTGTATGTGTGTGCATGTGTGCAGGTGTTCGTGTGTGTGTGTGTGTGTGCGTGTGTGGGAAGGGGTCATGTCCTTCCTTTTTTTATAAACTTCCTAAGTGGTCTACTTTATCTGGCACCCTGCTGTGAGTGCTGAGTCTTTTTTTTTTGCATATCCATCACATCTCTTTCCTCCAACAGTCGAGACCCCACATTATAATGGACCACCGCAGGCTTTTCAGTGGCTGTTTCTTTCTTTCCCTCTTCTCCAAAACGGCTCATTTTCTAACCCTCAAAATAGCACTGCATTGCCTCGCGTAGCCGTCCCTTAATTCCACAATCTTTTCAAAAACGCTTGCTACTGATCTGTGTTCTTCCCCAACGCAACCCTGAAGGACAAACATCTGGACAAGAGAACATAGGACATGGGCCGGAACCCTCGAAGCAGACATCTGCAACTGGACAAACAACTGAGGGGTGCAGATGGCTGGCTCTTACCTAAGGAGGCTTTCAGCTGCCAAGCATGGCAAATCCCCACAAACAAATATCACTAAACACTTCAAAAAGGCATATTTGCAGGAAACCCTAATTAAAGCAACTTTTAAGGCCCCTGTGAGAGCAAAGGAAAAGGCGGCTAATGTGTACATTAAAATGAACACAGAGGAACACAGATGTTTCATTACAGATGTTTTATCAGAAGAGCATACCGTCTCCTCCTGGCGCCACTTAAAATACCCCTGCATTAATCAGGCCGTTAAGTATATTAAGCACAGAGGACATCAGCTTAACTGTACATAGATTCTTGAAAGAAATACTTTTATTCTATTTCCTCACTTTAAAAAAATTGCAAATTTGGCAAAAAAAAAAACAACAAAAACAAAAAAAAAGGCTATATGCTGATTCTCTGTTAGATATCAGTCCAAATCTATGAAACATAACAGTGGGAGCCTGTGATACCTAAACTCTATTTAGTAGTGCATTTTTTTAGGTCATATCTCTGTAGTTTGGCGAGGGTTTAACTGATATTTAATTACACAGTGGCTTAGCATTAATGTAAGCCAGCAGATTTAGCCGCCAGTCAGAGTTTGACGGCATGCATGATGCGAAACCAGACTAAGTGGACAGCGCCGAGGCCGTGACAGATGTGTTGTAACCTAAAAAGATCCTGCGTCCTGCTTGCTGATACACAAGCGCGCCGTCAGCCTTGTTTATCAAGGCTCTTTTTCACGGGTTTGAAAAACGCTGCTTTTCTGGACTACTTCAAAAAAATTGCCACTCATATTTCGCACACTTCAAAGCTGCCATTGTGCCGCGCTAGGATTTAAAGCTGCGGAGTTCTCAGAGGCTGACAACTGCAAAAAGCTAAGAAATCCAACATGCACCCTGCTCAGTAAAGAGGTCGATTAAAGTAGACAGCTCATACCCCCCCAAACACCATTCAGCTCTGGCCTGGCCATGTGCTGCACATTCCAGTGAAGGGGGGGGGACCCTTCCACAATGGATCCATCCATACATCGCCATACCATTGCTTTGCCACAGAAAATAGGGGATGACCGAACATAAATAAATAAGGAGGAACTGAATCTCCGTCGACTTTTTCGCCTTTCAATCAGCCGACGCAGCCGAGATGGAAACCAGATGACACGGTCACATTCAGGGTCAGGCTCAATTAGAGAGGGCCTTCGCTGAAAAGAGTGACTGATTACTTTTAAGTCTATTAAATGTCTCTTCTTGTTGGTGTGGAAGTGGGAAGGTAGTGCTGAGGAAGTAACAAAAAACGCTGCATTAGCCCCATACCCTCCTTCCTCCTCCCAGCTGCTGTCTGAACGTATGAAGTTGGAATAAAGTGAGACAAAAATGAAAGGATTTAAAACAGTTTGAGGGAGGTAAAAGAGAAAGGAGGACCACTCTGATGAATAACAGTGGTAACCAGAGCAACAAACAACACCAAAAAATTCACAGCGCAGACACATCACAATGTAGTAAGAGGAGGGAGCGGTATGCATAGTGGAGTGTTACTTTATATACCCTTGGAGAGTTTTGATGTAAATGGTTTTACTGTCGAGTAACATCCCGGCTTTTGAAACAGCGAGGGAGCATGTAGCCTCCATGTAAGTGCTCTTTGGGGACACCATCAATGTTCTGTCTGCCGCATCAACGGGATGGAGCCAAAGAGCTCTCATTACTGAACCTGTGCCTCATCTGTGAAATTTCCATATCACTTTCTCCTCAACGTGAGTGCAGGTGCAGGAAATTCTGCCCCTATAATAGCGCCAGCATACGGCCTCCATGAATAACTGACAAGCCCTAAAAAGCAACGCCCTACATGCGAGGGGGCACGTCGCCATTATTCATTAAGTATTTGCTTGAAAGCAGTTCATTTGATTACCTTGATGACAACCAGCTAGTTCTATGCTTTACAGCTGTACCGCCTTCATCTTTTTCCACTTGTCGCCCAATGTGTAATTCCACACTGAGCAATGATGGGTGTGACAAAATTTCATTATCTCAATGCCAATCCCTGTAATTTTCTTGACTGTGGCAATGACACTTATTTGGAAGGAGAACAAAGGAATAACAGCATCACCAATGCAGTGTGGTGGTGTAATATACTCCAAAAAACATTTTTAGTTTAGCATTAATGAACTGATTTTTGCCGCTTTCTCGATCCGATCGCCACACCGGGAGCTGAGGAGCTCTGCTCAGGAGCAATAAAAGATGTTCTCAGTCCGTCAGCCAATTACAAAACTCAGATGTCAGCGGGACAGGGTGATGTCGGAGCCCCCCAAATGAACAAGGCCACGTCAGGGATATAAATCGGCTGCATCTGGCCCCTGTCCGTACAACCAGGGTGCAGGTCCTACCACAGAGCCCTGCATGCAGACACACACGCACGCACACACACACACACAAACACTCACACACACATACGCACACACACACACACACTGCTGAAAGATTTCCCCATGGGCCTCATCCATCTTACTCTGTTGCACAAACTCACTTGTGATTTGCTGTTTAAGTTAGTTCAGGAGGGCCTGAGCAGTGTTTTGAAACTGACAAACACACCCCAAAAGGACTAAACAATTAAGTCCCAGCTGAGGATTCACAATTTGTATGAAACCCCCCCCTTTTTTTTTTTCTTTTCAAAATTGGCGGTAGATGAAGGTTGCGGACCTTTTGAAACTCTTTCAAACCGTTTCATTTTTAAAAGTGACTTCAATTCACTTAACGTTCACCTCCAGGTAAGATAAAATATTACCATTATACTTTCATGTATTCATGAGGAACGAAAAACAGGTGTGTATTTCATGTCGCGTCTACATTTTTATCCTGCAAACCTTTTGTCTACATGGCTGCCGCTCCTCCTGCATCTGCGGCTGAGCGGATTACCCAGGGAGCCGAGGGAGCGTCTTATCTCACCTTGCACGGATAAATCAGACGGGGACAGAGCGGCGCTCACACACACGGAGGCTTTTGATCAGAAAGCCACACACACTTTCCCCCGTAAGGCTGTTTGTTTAAAACCCGCTCGGAGGGTTTATGCTGTTTACTGCCTGCCTTCAGGAGAGAACAGCCGGTGGTCGGGGGCTGCAGGGTTTGTTTGGAACGGACGGAATGGACAGTTTGATCTCCTCTCTGGTGACAGTTTCCAGACATGAGATATAAAAAAAGCTGTCTGACAAGGACTGAGCCCACATTTTATATGAGTCTCTGACAAGGCTCCGCTTTTTCTATCCTCTCACGAGGATGTTCCCTCATTGTTCTGCGGCAAACATAAATCCAGCTGTTTGTTAGAAAATAACAATCGGGTGTCAAAAAAACCACTGTACATAAAGGAAACCACAGTTTTAACAGACGCATCCATGCAATGACAAAACTTTTCTTTCCCCCAACCACAAAAATTCTCCGCTGAAATTTTCCTTGTGCCCTTGAGCACATGCCAAAGTTAATGTTATAGGAGTCCTAAGGACTTTATGGCCACAGCGGATAACAGTGGATGTTCCAAAAGAATATATTTATAGTCATATGAGGACAGCTATAATAACAGATGTGTTTCTAGAGGACAAAGCAGGGCCTTATGTGGTTTCTCCTCAGGAAGAGCACTAGAAATTTCATTCAGCATAAAAGAAAACCCGAGAAAAAAAAGAAAAACTCTTTGTAAGTTTGTTGCTCAGGATTTGATAAGAAACAACTTTTAATGCCACTGTGAGGACAAATATGGACCATGTGACAGACTCCAGCTAATCTGAGATCTGTTAGTGATCTGTTCTGCTGCAGACACAAATCCTTGTTTTTACCAACAAACAGGCGGTCAGGCTGAAGTAATTAGAAATTATTGATCTGGGGACCGGCCTGAACTGTTGATTGTGGAATGATTAGAAGCATATTTCAGACTGAAAGGCTAACAGTACTCTTAGAAGAGTCAGTGTCGATAATGGAAGAAATATGTGCGCGACGGGCTGAAGGTATGTGTGATCAAGGTCTCGGAGGGATACTTAATGTCATTACAGGCATACTTTGACCGCTTAGATGAGGAATTTGTTCTCATCAGCGAGATTCATGCGCAGTGTGGCTTATAAATCATGACAGGTGTGTCGAGTGGATACAGATGGAAATCTTTCTATGTTAAAACCCTAATTTATTTCTGGGGAGGACCCCCCCAACAAAAGACAAGCAAGTTAGGGTGACCTCTGGGATGTGGAACATCAATAGATCAGGTGCAGACCAACTGTTCCATTGAAGTTGACGAGCTGAAAAGAACCATAATAGCTTCAAACAAACCCTTGTCAAAAGTGGAGAGAAAAAAGGGAGCACTTGTAATGGTGAACAATAGATCAATAAAGCTAAAAAACTGTATTCCCCATTCTGTGCTGGAGGGCAATGTTTCTATTCGTAGCCTCAATCAGAGCCGGATGGAGTTTAAGAGCATGAATTACCTTTAAGAGCAACTTGCAGTGTGAACAAACACTGCCATGCCAAGGGGGTGAAAGCCAACTGTCGGCCCACAATGGTGAGTGAGCGAGACCGTCTGTTTGCCAACAGCAAATAAGAGCCTCTGGCCCAGATCGTACCATCTCCTTCCCTTTTCTGCAAACAAAAGCAGTCCGCCACTCAGATGACACGAGCTCTCCTCGGTGACTACGCCTCTCTATCAAGCACGGAGCCGCGTGTGGAACGAGGCCAAAGCCAACATGGTAAAAAAAAAAAAAACGCCGCACTAACCAGAGTAAATGAACTCGACATACTGCCAGGCTAAGACGAGGAATTTTAAGTCCCTTTGGTTTGTGCTCATTTGTAACCCCGACATCTGCTCCACATCATAACGTGTTCACTGGTCATATCAAATTTCTGATAAGCAAATTTAAACCTAATCCTGTAAGTGAATTCTGTTAGACAGCGTCCAAAGTTGTAGATTTTAGCCCGAAGGCAATCAGAGCTGTAGGTCTAATTTCTGTCTGAGAAAGTCTGTAATTTCCATAGCGAGCATGTTTCGCTGTTCCATTTCAGCTCACTCGATGGAACATGATTATTCGTCTCTGCTGTTGGCTGTTTACAATGGAGCAACAACCATTATCTCGCTATTACTTTGACATCTCAAATGCCTTACTTCTTCTGTACTGACAGTACAATAGTGCCACAGTTATATAAACCAATTGAGTGCCTAATTCAATACACTCAGCCCTGAGTATCAGCAAATACCACTACGTCTTTAACAGTGGAGGAAGAGACAAAGTCCAAAATCATGTATAAAAGGCAAAAACCAATGCAACAATGCATGATGTGACATATCGGGTGACATGTCAACACAATCTACCGTGCATACATTCACGTTACACTTGTAAACTAACATGGACTCGTCCACAACCATTTACAAAATGTATTTCCCCACTCTGACACTGCTGACTGGGTTTCCACATGAGACACATCTGTTGTCAGCTATTATCCAGTAATTTATTCAAGAATCATTGCAGGATATTAACAGCAAGTTAGCATGGAAGGAGTTTATATTGAGACTGAACCACAGGATACTCTGCAAATTAGCCGGACTCACACGCTACACTTGAGTGTTTGAAGTGGAAGCACTTTTTTTTTTAAACTAGCAGCAGGATTGCAACAGTATTTCTTTTTAATTTTCAGATAAAATAGTTATTAGATTAGCAGATTAGGTGAGTTGCATTATTCAGCTAATTGTTTAAAAGGAAAAAATGATAGATCTCTTCCAAAGAATAACTATTAGCTCTCGGACCACTTCCTATGCACCTGAAGACAAATAAGCCCACTATTACACGCAATTGCTATAAACACAGCAGACTTGAAAGCTATGACTGACTTTGTGTACATCTACTTTGCACGGGCAACCAACGACTGCAGCCACATGTAGCTATAACCACACGCGAAGGCACAAACAAATGTCAGACAAACATGTAGACACGCACACATACATTCTGAGGCGGCGCGCTCGCAGCAGAGCGCTGCCAGCTGCCAGAGATCTTTGAGAGAACAGAACACCACCTGTCCTCTTTATCTTCCCCTCACGCGCCAACACCGAACCTCCGTCCAACTGGAGCCGCCTCCGTCTCCTCGCTCTCATCCAAACCTTAATTGCAGCTTGTCTGTTGTTTTTCCGTTTGATGATTTTTTTTTTTTTTGTCTCCTCAATCTTTGCTTTCCCTTCCCAATGTTCCCTTCTCTGCATTTGATCTCTAAGCGCAAGATTTCGTGCAATTACTTTAAATCGCATCAAGGGTTTTTTGGGGGTTTTTTTGTGGGAGATTAAGCTACCTGGAGTCACGGTGGTGATGAGGCCCGATAATCCGAGCTTCAGACTTAGGTTGGAGCTGGACGTTATTTTTGCTAGATAACGTTCCTGTAGTTGCCAGGGAGGAATGTGGCCATCAGGTCATTGACAGTGTCTGTATATGTGATGGGGTGCAAGGTCACCATATCTTTGTCTCTCTGTTTACACTGTCTCACTCCTTCACCTCTCTGCTCTCTCTGCCATTGTTGTGCTTTTGGTCAGCTCTGTATCTGAGTGCAGACAGATTGATAGAAGACAGGCTGAATCGCGGGCAGACTCCAACTGCAGTTAACCCTGGTGTAGTCTCTTTTGTAAACACAGGCCAGAGTGAAGCACTCTGACATGCTGGACGCTAGAATTTTAATAATCTGGGAAGCCGTTGTGGACTGAAATAAACAAAATCCACAGTGTCCAGAACCATGCCGCATCAGAGAAACAACCACACTGACCTGATGTTTCTGCAGAACAGTGAGGGGAAAGGGATGCATAAAAACTCTGGCCAAAATACAGAGGTACATGTGGAAGCTGTGGTTGAGCATTCTAACAAATCTGGACTGGAAAGTAACAACGAGCAGTTTCCAGGTAACCCTCTGTTATGCGAATGTGTGCAGGATGACAGTCTTAATGGGCCAGAGTTCCTCTGCAAAAAAACACACATATGCTCATTCTTTATACACGTGCACAGGAGCACTTTTGCATGGGAAAGGAAGGGGGAAGAAAAAATGAATGATAGCCCGTCCAGCTGTCTGGCAGTTATGGTCTGAAGCTCAGAGGCCAGCCTGATGTTTTTCAGACAACCTGAGCAGCGCTATAGCAGATGGAGTTAGTTGCTTTAAAAGTGCTGCTAAAATTAACCCAATGGCTTAGCTTGAATTCAGATGGGGCCTGCACAGCTGAGGACAGGTTTCTGTGAAACCTGCAGGGTCCCCTCAACCTGTCTTACACCGGTCTGTCCAACTCCCGGGCTGCAAACAAATTAACATGGCAGCGGTGAAGCAGGGATAATGTGATTAAAACCTGGCAACACACTGAGCGATGATTAACTTATTCGCTACCTTCTCTTTGCCCTTCCATGCTGCGTCTTGCAACTCTGTCAGGCGATCAATAACCTATTATAGCTCTAAACAGTGGGGCAAATTAACTTATAGCTGCGCCTGCAGAGTCGGCAATCTCCACTAATCCCATTGGCGGGGGAAAAACAAGGCTGGACGCAAAGGCCGGGTCCCAGCAAGGTCTGCAACCACAGCACGATTATCGGCATAACCTTCAAACGTGGCAGAAGAATTTGCAGAGCAGAGACATAGAATTCAAATATATGACCTTCCATGAATACATGGGAGGTATGGGGAGGGTATTTTGGTTAAATGGGTGTTGAAAACCAACTTGGGTGAATGTCAAACACTATTTTTACAGAGGTGAAGGATTGGGTAAAACCTGCCGAGTTACCAAATGGTTTTCTGTCCCATCCATCAAGCCAATCAGCCGAATGAAGACGTGGCACCAGCAACAGATTAGAATCTGACACTAGCTCAGGAACAGAGACCCGGGTTGGGTGAAGGTCTGGAAGGAAGAATAGAAATGTCACCCCGAGCCTATATAACGGTCACATAATACCAGGCCTCGCTGAGTCACATCTCAGCTATTTCAGATTGACCCACAGCAACTACCTACTGTTTGAATTTTCAATGGATCCTCTCCACTTTTCTTCTTTTACACATGACGTCGCCCCTGTCTATCTTTTATCCTGCTTTTTGCAGTATATGGTTACATGGAGATCCTTTTGTGCCCTTGCCACACCCTGCTTAGAAAGGTCACACAGGCACAAAGGAGGGGTGACTGCGTCCCGGCTCTATTGTCAATAACTCAAGTCCGCCCTGTCCTTTTTTGCTCCTTGTTAGAATATTGTATTTTTAACACAGACACAAACCCAAGGGTGACCTGCATAGTTTCAGTGATGTTTCTGATTTAAAAGATGTGTCCTGTTCTTTTTATAACCGCCGTTGTAAGTGCACCACAGCTCTGGTAATGTCACCAATCCCTCTATTTGTAACATGAGATCTTAGTATGCTGAATATCTGGGGCTTAAAGATGAACTGACAGCATTACAGAAAGGTCAGAACAACACAAAGATTGCATAAAAACGACACAGTGATAATGAGCCCCAAGTCCCCTCATTTGATCCTATTTTAGAATGTGCCCTTGTGTCACAACAAGGAGACCCTAATTTTCTCCCAATTGTTGCTCTAATGATCAGATTAGCTCCCACAGCAACCAAGGACAATTAGATGACAGTCGAATGCCGTTGTGTATGCTGTGTTTGTGTTTGTCAGTGAGTGATGGCAGGCCTGAGACCATCTGCAGTTGTCAACAAGTCAACCGCATCTCACTTCCAGTCCGATATCACCGGGCAGATCATTACTGCCGTTTGTGTCCGGTGCTTACCTCGGCAGGTTGCCTCAGGCCTGAAATGCTACAAATTTGATTCAATTTCAGATATCTTTTCTTTTCTTTTTCCCAGCTCTTCTCCCTCACAATGGTCCTAAATGAAGCCTGTCAGTTGCCTGAACTGAAAAGGTACCGTGGAATGGGAAGTGAAGAGGCTTCACACTGGCTCACCTTCACTGCCCTGTGAGCATATTTTTTTCTGACTTTGCCAAAATGTTGTCTGAAAATCCTTCAAGTTCCAGTCTCCAAACCCCTTAATCCGCCCTAACTCCATCGTCTCGGATCGGGGAGTGTGATAGAAGGTTACAAGAGGGGGGCTTAACCTTGGTTTAATAACCAGAGCGTGTCCACCGAGCCGAACACCTTGTCATATGACCAGACACCCCAGTGCACGTACACGCTGTGTGCACACGCCGGCCTCCCAGACACGCACTCAGACCGACCGGAGATTATGAGTGAGATTATGGCGAGCAGAGAAAAATTCATCTGGTTCTCACAAGCGCGGAAATGCAGCTCTCCACTGAGAGCTTTTATCGCACGATGGGGAGGCGCCACAGGCTCGCCACCAACAAATATGGAAACATTTCGATAAAAGATAAACACCAAATGGGACCCTCACACACTTACATGAAGACAACACAGATGGAAATGGAGGACCACACTATCTGTGCTGCTGAGTGCTCAGACAGAACCACTGTGCTCAAGAGCCCTCATACTCATATCTAATCTGCTCTGGCACTTCATAACCTTAATATCGTTCTTCAATAAGCTGGAACCCAGCATCCATCCAGCCCGTGATGATGCTTTGCTCCAACCCGAGGCCAAGATTACAGCAGGGAGAAGAAGCTGTCGCTGTGGTAACGTGAAGAAAATGTGGTATCCAAACACCCAGACAAATAAGCATTGCAACAGTGCGGCGCAGTCAAAGATATCCCAAGATATCTGGATTATGTCAGTGTGAGCAGATGAATTGGCTGCAGGAACTTTTGTAGAAACACAGGAAAGTGTCTCAAGTGGACTCCATATGTCAGCATTTCCTCCCTTGTTGATACAGACCAGCTTTCCAAGAGGCGCAAGAGACAAAGAGCGCTCCGGTCGGCACAACTGAGACATGTTATTCTTCTCTGTTATCCGTATTATGACATATTCATCAGACAAAAATTGTCACAATATGAGAGAAAACCAGTGTATTTCACTCCAGACAACAGCTGTGTGATCAGATCACGGCTGAGGGGTCTTGCATTATCTTAGCTGTCATGTGACTCACGCGCAATGTTTGAGGACACTGATGTCATTCATGTTTTTGTGGGCCGCCCCCCCATTAATACAGCTGGAAATGTCTGAAGCAGCAGTCTGTCAGGAAGTGATCAGTGGGGCGAGGGGCACGCATTACACATGCCCCTTCTGCACATTCACCTTCAGCCCTCTGCCCGCCATTGTTCGCTTACCCACAGGCACAATGTAACAGACATATTGTGTCATACATACATTCTCTAAACACAGCACATCCTCTCTCTCAACTAATCTAGCTGATGTTTCATTCTTGTGTGTGTCAGGCCATTCATACTGCTGTCTCACACTCCTCAGGGTGGGACATTCTCCACCGGCTCAGTGCCAGTGTTAGCTGTAAGCCCACACAAAGCACCTGGAACTCCAAAAAAGCTGGCTTTTCTATGTGCTATGGCTATTATCTGCTGCTAAAATCCTCCCTTTCCTGCCGTGAGCATTTTTTTTTTTTTTTCAGGGCTCGACCTCCTCTCCAACCAGCAGTTTTCGTTTTTGTGGGGGAGGGCCATGTGTGGGCGAGGTTTTGCTCTTTGTGTTTTCGAAAACCACAAAATAAGCCTGCTATTTGACACATTTTACGCCACTAAAAGAGACTCTTCATCTTCTTTCTCATCACCGGCTTCTTTCACTTGAACAATCAATTCTGTCCATCAAGTACCCATCTGGGTGGTTGTAATGCGGGCCCTGTTGCACACTGCAGAAACGGATTGTTTTAAATGGCATTTAAGTATTGATTAAACCCAACAAACACATGTTGCAAGTTTAATTACATGGATTTCATCGATTTATGCAAACACCCTGAGGTGCTAAATATGCTAGGCCACATGCAACATGCATGCTAATACAAAGCTCGCTGAATACATGAATTCATTAAAAAAAAACCCAGTTACGTGGAAAAAGAACAACTGGCAACTGTGTGCATGAGTGGGAGTTTAGTTGAACAGGGGGCGTCCACGTCTACTGTAGTTTTTGGAATAAGACCAGGCAACTGGTGTAGTCGGCAGAAGATATTGGGCTGGAACGACTGCAGACTGACTGTACAGTCGGCAGGCACGAAGCTCTTTCATGTTGGTATGAAAGAGAGTAGAGTTCAGTTTAAAAAGCCACGTACACACACGCGGCTTTGAACGGAGCGGAGACCTATGACAACCTGCGCTGAGGATCCCACGCCTCAGCTGCATGTTGACTCACGCGGCAAAACCCCGCTGTGCCGTTCGCACCAATTTGCTCTGAACCTCCCTGAGACAAATAACAGCCACAAAGCTGCAACACACTCTGCCTCCAGTCAACTGGCCGCTTGCCATCACTGCTGCTGCTGGATTTGCTTCTCTCTCTCTCTCAGTCTGCTGATACTCCCTCGACCTCTTCTTGTTTCTTTACTTTTCTCTGCCCTCACTGCGCTTACTCGTGTTCCACTGCACCAAAATTCCCCAAAAAGCCAAAAGCGTCCTCATTGAAATTCAAAGACAGCCGCGGCACTTCAGTGCCACGTTTGTAGTGGGTAAACCTAAAGCAAATACCTTGACAAATAAACAAGTGTGCCACCAGCTTGTGAAAAAAAATCCACCATGGTACAAGACTTTAGTGGTATCGGTGTGAAAACACTGAGGCGCGAAGAGGAGAGGTGGCTGAGGGCGGGGGATGAAGAAAATACGAGAAACAATAAACTTTGGAGGAGCGGCAGTTCCAAAGAGGCCCAACACAAAACCAACAGATGACCAACAAGTGATTTTCCTGAAGAAGACTTGAGCAACTCTTCAGATAAATAGGGGTTGGTACATGCCAGTGAGTCCCTACTGGACAGCATCTAATCTAAGAGGAATCTCTGCCCCCCTCAACACATCTGAAGTCCCAAACCTTCATCTCCATTATCAGAGAGCCAGCAGCTGCTCACACTGACAGAGATCTCTGACATCTACTTCTGTGCAACTGGCCACCCTCAAGAAAACATCCCATCATTTCTGTTATTAGCAACTGTAAAAAAAAAGTGAGCCCCGTCTCCAGAGAGAGCAGTGTGTGGACTGAAGGCCTCCAGCCATATGTGTGCAGTCAGCCAGGCCACTAGACAGCGGGGGCCCTGAGGTTATCTCTCGCTCAAGTGGAGCAGCGGGCCATGCGCTACCTCACTCTGCTATCTCGGTATCTAGGAACAGGGAAGAAGGCTATTCATAGAGCTTCCCAGGGCCTCACACGGAGCAGGGGGAAGGAAGTGGCTCTGAGGTATCACTCACAGTACTGTACCCACTCGTACTTTGCTTTCGCGTTAGTATATTATCACTAGGTTAGCGCTTACCAAAAACGGAAATATGCCAATGTGCCCAGGAACTCGGGAACTAAGCACTAGAAATGAAGACGGCTTTCACTGTGTGACCTAACTGTTAGGCTTCTTCCAACTGGCAAACGCAGCAGTGCAGAGGAAGTCCAAGTTCACATTACAGTACGAGAAATTCCAATAATATCACAGGAAAAGAATGATATCTTGGGTTTGTCTGACAGCAGGGCGAGCAGGATTAATGGTAAATGCATTAGCTTTGGCTTTGAGTTAAGGGTCTGCGATGGAGAGATTGCATGCTGTACTGTACATGCGGTTAATGATAAACCAAACAAACTGGGTTAGCTCCTCCAGTCTGACAAAACAGGACTTGTTGAAACTTGGATTATGCTAACAATCGCTGGCAAGTTGGGGAAACTGTAAAAGCCAGGTTCTTAGAATAACACATCTGAAATGTTGTGTTTTTAGCTTTTAAAGTCAAAACGTTAGCGGCGAGGGGAGCTAGGCAAAGTAAACAGAATTAAAGCCGCGACTTCCTTCTTTGGACTTTGAATGGGAATTAAAAGGCTGTTCCATCAACTCACGCTGACTCTGAGTGAAACACACAACTTTTAAGGCTTGACAAGTGCCCTCCGTGACAACTTGGCATCGGAAGGGTTTTAAAAAGTCCCCTCGTGAGTCAAAATTGTGACCAGCAGTTCTCTCCAGACCGGAATTAGAAGACAGCCCCATAAAAACATTTCAGTGCGTGTGTGCCATTTTTTCTTTTTCTATGGCCGTTTTTCCTTGGGCAGAACTCCAGCTTGGTCACTCGAAAAACATAATTATATGTAGTTAAACATAAGGGAGGGGGGAGACAAGTGAGAGACACAACACAGAGATGGGGAGAGAAGGCCGAAGCCCGGTGGCTTGTCATTAAGGGACTGTTTGAACTTTATACACATTGAACTGGGAGTCTTGGTTTTCCAAAACCCACCTCTCAAAACCCTTATGACCTGCCAGAGGGAAAAAGATGAGGTTATTAAACAGCATTATAACCTGTGTAAATTACTAAATGCTATATATGTAAGACGTTAAATTAAATCTAGGCAGCTATATCAGGAAAAACGACCAACCGGAACACTCCCATTTTGTGCTGCAGTGCAGCTCATCTCCTCTCTGATCATCTGCAGAGGACTTCTATGCTCAATTTAATGGCAGGGCTCTTGCAATACATCATATAAAACCTCAACGTCTGTTCGGGAAGCCTGCAAAGGTCTCTGATCTGCTACTTGTGGCTTTACGTTTTACTTAGCAGACTCCTAAGATGGAAAATACCGCGCAGTAGTGTGCCACCATCCAGCAGTACTTTGTACGGCTGTGAGCCTTTCCTCGCATAGCCACCACCACATACATATACAAGGAGACACACACGCATTTCTTTCTTTCCCCATCTTGATTAGATTACAGCGAGCGGCTTGGTGACAGCCTCTGGGCGCGCTAGAAGACAGGATGATATCTGAGCTCTCCCGCTCAGACTTCACTCTCAGCCAGTCGAGAGAGCGGAGAGATAATGTATCTTCAGAGGTGACCTCACCAACGAGAGGGGCCTCTAAATAATCATGGGAACGAATTTGTCAACACAAGTCACCACTCACAAAGAGACAAAATGCTTTCTAAGGATTATTTTGCCGTACCCACTGCCTGCAAACTGTCCGATGTCCCTACAAAAATGACTGGGTACGATGGCTCCACACAGGTGCGGCAGCTGCACTGTTCTTAATATAAAACCTCATATCAGTCTTGCTGACAAAAAACAGAATTGAGGCGAAAACAGAGAGGGCTTTGTTCCCATTGTAGTCTCTGACCACCTACTAAGGGCCCTTTAGAAGAGCACTCACCCTGGAATGATCAGGCCATTTCTCCCCCAAGGCCCCGCAGGTCTACAGAGACCTGCTGGGCCGAGCACATCCTGCCCATCTCCTAAGAGATTATCCAATTCACCGAGCACATTGAGCATCGGAAGCCGCCATGCGATACTTACACCCCAACTTTTAGCTCGCACCCACAGTGAAGAGGAAATAGCAACACATGCTGCACTTACTGGCTACTTCCAGCGAGGCGTTGTGGCTCACTGCCTCCCCCAGGTAGTTGCGGGCAACACAAACGTAGGAGCCTTCATCCGGCTTGCTCCGCCGTCCGTGTACGATGCGCAGAAAGAAGAGGGAGCCGCTGGGCAGCAGCATGCGCTGCGAGCGGGGATTGTCCCGATCCGTTTCCACCCGTTCGCCATCTTTGTACCACTCCACAGTCGGGGTTGGACGACCCTCCGCCTTACAGTTGAGAGTGGCGGGTTCCCCCTTGGAGACGATCAGGTCAGAAGGGTGCTCGACAATCCTTGGTGGTGTGTCCTCTTGACGGAGACGGGATCCTGAAGAGAAATGAAGGAGATGCAAGGTTAACTTAACTCTTTTTATTTCTCCCTTTTTTGTGATAATTATAGAGTTAAAGGTGACAACAATGGCAACTAGCAGAGAATTAATGCACTCAGGCTGGGAAATAAAGATCTAAATATAATTTACTGCAAGGCCAATATGTATGATGGTAGGTTTTGTAAATGGTTATCATATAAAATATATTGTGTTAGCAGATTGTAGTCATTAGTATGACTCATGGTAAGTATTTGATGAAATATGAATACATGGAGTATATCATGTATCATGATATGAGTTTAAATATGTTATTATTATGAGTAATGCCATTTTTTTCACATCTAATTTGAAATTATCCAAACATCTGATGTGACCTATAAAGACCAAATAAACCAATTAAATAACAGCTGATTTAACTGCTCATAAAAACTAAAAACCTTTAAGGCAAAAAGGAAATGAAAGGATGCAACGATAAGATAAAGATCTGCCAGATTTGTGGAAAAAACAAAGGATTGCATTATTGAAAAACAGAACGAGCAGCTACTGGTGCTGCCAGCAGTGCCAAGAGGCCTAAAATTTCCATCTGAGTTGCTGCTGCTATTCTTCAGTCAGCTCTCACTATCAGACCTGCTTTACATGCTAATTAGTTTCCTGTTGTTAATTCCTGAAGGGTGGGACTTTGTGATTTTAAACACACTGTGCCCACACACAATAGTAAGCGTGTGTGTGTGTGTGTGTGTGTGTGTGTGTGTGTCTGTCACAGAGAGAGAGAGGTTTCCAGCCGACAGCGTAGGTTTTTTGGATCTCATTCAGCCCCAATTAAAGAGACTCTGGTCTAATTGGAAGCACAGGCCAGCAAACGATGTCGGCACCGCCGTGTGAACTCGCCACGCCGCTTCATTGCTGTGCCCTCTCTCGCCCAGTACCCACCCGCCCCCGCCAGGAAACCATGCGCCGGGGAGGCGTCTCCTTGTGGTCGCTGGAGCTTTTCAGTAAAGTCAGCATAATCAGTGACAGCTCCGCAGAAAGATTAATTACTTCAATGCAATGGATCGTGTGGTTAGTGTAGAGTGATTAATTCAGCGTCTCAGTGAAGGACACTGTGATCAAGTCATCCTTAAACATGCTTGACAGGGAGGATAGGTTCTTCATTTTTATTCCACCCATCGGATTTAGTGCATATATCTTGCATGTGTCATACACACTCCAAAGTTTTCCTTTGAGCTCCTCTTCTGGCACTTAATTTCATGTTGGTGTGTTTGCTATTGAGAATAAACAACCCTTGCTAGTCTGGCAGATATTTTTAAACTGACGAGTTGAAAACAAGTCAGGCGGCATGAGAAATAAACAGATTTTAATAATGAATGAATGCATTTCTGACACAAAAAAATGGTGGCATGAAAGGTTCGGAGCAAGAATTAATTTGTCTGCTGAATACTGTCGATAAAAAAACCCCACATATTCTGGCTGCCAAAAGAAGCTGTACGAGGATAATTAACCCCAATTTGTAACCTGTTCCCGCCATAAAGCTTTTCAACCTACAGACGGTATGCTAATGAGAATCAGCCCTTTGGTCAGCCACTATCTTGGAAGGCAGCGTTGCATTGACTCGAGACCCATATCTACCCGTTACCAACGCAGCAACTGCACCCGCCGCCACCACCAGCACCACAGCCATGCTTCACAGGACAAGGAAAGGCTAATATGTTTTATTAAAGAGGACTTTGAAGAACGCCGTCGCTATCTGCTCTGCCTGCGCCCTTCCTGATTCAGATAGCTGCTCTCTAATTTGAAATGCAGGGTCTGAAGTTCGGGGTGTTATGGGGAGACCATTAACTATTTAGATGTGGCCTACAGTGAGCGGAGCTGCGCTGGTGTTTGATCAGAGCCTGTTGTGCGTGCCGGATGATTAGCGCATGTGCGTGTGATTAAGATGCAAGCTCAGACTGCTTTATACAGTATAACATAAGATAGCAGTATGATGCAAAGAAACTGGATGGATGAAACAGTTTCAAGTGTGAAGACGGTGGAGGTGGAAGCAGGAATCGTTCTTTTTTTACCCCTACGGCTGATCAGATGGACAGCATGCTAACACCACTGTATTATTGCACAGCATCCACTGGAAACCATATCTGAAAGCAATACTTCACAGCTTCATTACCGAACCGAGTTCAGTACTGTACACCTACTTTATTCCCTGTCTTCTCCTTCAACACCCCTTCTCTCTTATTTTCAACCCCCCCTCATCCCACCCCCACTCGCCCCCCCCCCCACCCCTTTTCTTCAATCGCTGACAGAAAATGTGAGATGAGCTAAATGCGATGCACTGCCTCACCAAAGGGAAGCTGGGAATTCAACAGCAAGGATCTGATCGATTGGCGCCCGAGGCGAGATTCTCCTTCTCGCTCAAACCCTCGCCTCAGCTGTAGCATTCTGCATTTCTTTTTCCTTTTCTCATCTATACTCAGAACTTCACAAAAAAGTTGTACTTCAGTTGAGGGGCTCATCATTGGCTGTGAAGCAACTTTAAAGAAAATCAGTTCTGTGGCTTCTCATTAACTGTTAAAAACAATATATCCACAAGTGCCCGGCAGCAAGGACCACCATTCCCTTCCATGCTTCCACCACAAGGGTGCAGCCCCAGACAGTGACCCCCCCAACACACAAAACTTCTGTTTCATTAAAACCTTAGGGCGTTTCCCCCCCTCCGATCATTAGACTGGGTGTAATCACAAGCGTGTGTTGGTTCTCAGGCATCCAAGGTCACTGGGCTGTCTGTTATCACCAGGCTTACATTCCTCATTACCATTTTTCTACCAGCTACATATTGATTTGTATGTCTCTTCAGGCTAATCTTTATTCTCACTCTCCAATGCAAGTTGATTTACTGTAACTCTATATTGAACAAGATATGTCTGTTTCCTCCAATCTGATAAAATAAATCAATCTGTGCATTATGTATAGATGGCTAATCAATAAATATAGCCGGTCTGTGGATTTGAGAGTATATATTGTTTTCCATTCCTGTAAAGAGACTAAATTTATGGTTTTCAAAGCAAGGATAACAATTTTGAAAACAAAGCTAAAAATTATGGCAGTAATGGTAAAAGAAAAGAAAAAACAAAAAAAATAAACAAATAAAAAACTAGAGTTCTTTCACGATCAATCCATCTGCTCTGAAGACAGAAAAAAGTTTTTTTAACACAACTTTGACTTTATGCAGCTTCATAAACAACAATATTCCAGCAAGGAAGGTGGTATCAGAGTCAGGGTCATTCCTTAACAATAGCACGATTGGCCTCTCGTGTACACCCCAAGGCCGCGTCATATTGTATAAGCTATACCATTATTTCTCACTGCTTTCTGCATAAAGGAGGCGAGAAACAGACAGAAGAAAAAAAAAAAAAAACAAGCCAAAGTAATGAGTTCAGCTCCAGTGATTTAGCTAAATGAAAAAGGAATCATGCCTGTCATGCCTTCATTCTTGGCAGACTGTGATGAGGAGAACTGCCAGACCCTCGTGTTTTAGCCCAAAGAAAACACTATTTTGTTGCATCTTTGCTGCGGCACCATGACACAGAGTGACGGGATAATGTTTATTACTTCCTTGAATGGCAATCTACTTTATTTCATACCAAACACATAAACAGTCATCACCTAGATTAGACTGTGTGAGATTATACAGGCAACACATCTTGGGTAAAGTTCAATTTCCCCCGGCCATAAGCATACCTGACTTCACAGCATCTCATAAAGAGTTGTTAAGTTTTAGAGTCACCGTGCAAGAGGACACTCAACCGTATCATCACGCCCCGTATCGAATGATCAGCTGAGCAAAGAGTGAGATAAGGGATATGGGCCTCTGATAAGGAAAGCCAAGCACAGTAGGGTACTCCCTATCTGGAGAGCCATTAATCTGTGATTAGTGGATTTAAGAGGGATTTATGGCAGAGATAAGAGCAGAGGGCGTGTCTCTGGGTCTAGTCAGCCAGAGAGCGGAGCCACGCCTGCCTGGGACAGCGGGGGCCAATAAAGGACAGAAAGCAAAGGAAAAGGCACCATTTACTGTTGGATTAGAGGTGATAACAGGGTGAGGGGGGAGAGATAAGAGAGGAGACAAGCTACCATACTGCTGCCATTAACTGGAAGGAGACAGACTCTTTAACCATTTCCACACCAGGATTCCACCCTGGAATGTGGTGCAAGAATGACTTTACCAGTCCCATCAGATCAGACCTGTTTCAATGCAACACAAGGCTATCACTTACACTCCTAAAAGGCAGGATTAGAGCTCTGCATGCATGCATGGGAACCCAGAGGTGGGGAGATGGCGGGGGGGTTGATGTGTATCTTCATGCCTCCTTTCTTTCCTCATCTCTTTGTCTCTGCTTACCAAACAGATCGGGATACGGTTACCAAGCTGATACAGGAGCAGCACTTGGGAGCACGTATCTGTTTCCAAAAATGGCACCATTGTGCTTTTTTTTTTCTTCTTTTCTTTTTAGCTTTTCTAATCAAAGCAATCCCGAGTCGCAGCTTTACGCTGCAACCCAACGATCCGATCTTCCACTGTGTGTCTGCAAACTAGGTTATAGAGACGGCAGCCTTACAGGTGAGACGACAGAACAATCACCTGTGTTTACAGCATGACTTCTGCACACAGCAGTGGAAAAGAGACACAGGGCTCCTTTGTACCGTCTGAAGTCGAGACGTTGAGATGGTGGAGCCAGTGATCTGAGTCATGCACGTAATCAATTGGGAATAATCAAATTTGAAATCATTTTCATGCGCACGAACGTGCAAATGGAAAAGCAAGGCTTGGTTATGTTTAGTTGGTCAGATGGTCTTTTTTATATAACCATGGTATATTCAAAGGGGAGGGGGAGGGTGTAATAATGCTATAAACAGGCACTCCCTGCCTATGCCTGAAGGGCCACAGGTTGCAACACAGGCTCCGGGGTTATGGTATAATCCAAGTGATCAGGATGGGATTCAACAAAAGCACCCCCCCTAACCCTGCAGCACCAAGGCCGTCATCTGTCTGCGTCAGCTGGGGAACTCCTCTCTGGTTCTCCCCTGGCAACACAGACCGGGCCTGTTCAGAGACAGCCCCACCAGAGCACTCCTTTGGGAGGCTGGGGTCCATCCTGCTCTGGGGCCCCCATCTGGAACTGTGACAATAGAAGCAGTATTTCCACTTCGGCTCCAGGCTTTTCCCAAATAGGATTGACTCGTTTGGAAAAACAGAAGGCGTGACTGAAGGTATGATAAAGGGAGTGTTGACGCTCATGCAACACCTCTTCAATCAACCAATGGCAACAAGGAAATTTGTGTTTCCTCTGTCATTGATCTGTGTTATTTTGGCAAGATGGAAATTCTACAAAGATCTGCTTCATTCTTTATCAAATAATCTATCTTGATGCAATATCAGTCATACTTTTGCGCACGTCATTAGTTGGGAACAGAAAGCGAGTGGGGAAACGCTCGACAGTGAGGTATCTATATTATACAGTAATGAATTTCCAATGGAAACCCAGGGGACCCGATTGCGGATTAGACGTTGTTCCTACTGATGCCAGGCTGCTCCAGCGAGCATCATTAAAAACAAATGAAAACAGTCAAACTCTGCAGAAGGCCATGAGGGCAGAATTCATTCCTTCAAGATAAACACACCCTCCTCTTCTGTATTATGCCTACTCTTTTAAGTTTGAAATCTATAGTAGGAAAGACTCAAATATTTGTGAGCCTGCCTATCAAACCGGCACTGGCTGGATAGAAACAGATGGGCTGACGAGCTTTTTGTCAGAAAGTCAACTGGTCATCAATTAATCTTGTCGTGATCTTCACGCCGTGCCTGGGTGCGCAGACTTGAAGACTCCTGGAGGTGACCCTGCACATTCAGAACGACGACCTAACGAAAACTGGGACCACGGGTCACATGAAAGAGGACGCGCGGTGTCCAGGGTGTCATCTTTTCAGCCTTAATTGAAATGTGTCTGAGGCCAGGCAAAGGATCGTGGAGGGTGAAAACAACCACAACACGAGCGCTAGCCTGCAATTATTTGTAGTTTTTTGTTTTTCTGCAGTTTCTGTTTTTAATGAGGTTTGCCTAGCGTGCTCTCAGTGATACATCAAACGCGCCTGCAGCAGCAGGACAGGAGAATCGGGGCTAATTGAATATGCTGCTACATTTATTCTGCAACACGAGACACCAGTAGTCTGAATTACCAGATTTAAAATCCTCATGAGATTAAGCAATTTGATTACAGCTAAACTATTTGTTTAATGTTTAGGAAAACAACTATGTGGTTAGGAGCATAGATAGATGAGTAGCAGTGATGGCACACTGACGCAGCCATCTCCATCCCTCCCTCATCCCCACAGCAAAAATGGCCACTTTTCCAAAACCCACTGCTCAGTGGAAACACGGCACATGGCTGCAAGACTCTCTTAAATGTAAATAAAGGAATTAAATCAAGTATGCATTGAATGTCTCGCAAATCCAGTTTTGCCTCCGTGACACTGGCAATTCTCTGGGCCGGGTGCTTTTTTTCCTGGTCCTGCGGTCGTCATTAGGACACCAGGATATATGAGAAGGATTCGGGACGGCAGGCGGTAAGTAGGGAAGAAGGAGCAGCACGCTCAGCTGGCACTTCCCAGCCACAAAGTGTACAACACTTAGGCTCACCGCCAAAGAAAGGGAACAGCTTTGAAGCGTGGCCAAACTTGATGGGGGCAGGCACAGCCAAAAAGCACCTAATGCTCTGTAAATGTTATTTAGTTGATGGCAGGGGCTGATACAGGCCTACTGTGGGTCCAGGCTTATATTACAGTCCCTGTGAGCAGACCCGCCGACCCTACGGAGGCCGGTGTTCCACCTAGCACCTTCTAAAGCAATTCTGGTTGCAAAATGAGAATCAGAGTCACATCATTCAGGCGAGACTCAATCTGTAGCTCTTCAGGGTAAAAGGCCGAGCCCAGGGCTGTCAATGTGTGATAAACATGTGCGTGTGCAGATAAAAACTCATCAAATCCAAAATGTGGGTCCCGCAAGCACAGCGTAGGTTAAGACTCCGTGGAGCCAGTTTCTCTTGTGGAAAGATCCCAGAGACACCAACAAGGGCCCGCTGAGTGGGACGTGGCCCGGGTCCAGCCGAATGGAACACAATTTGCCCTAAACGGTTCAAAACCTGGCCTGGAAAAAAAGAGAGCGGGATGCGAGGCATGCCATACGATGCACTGTAAATATTTGGTCAGAGCTAATGAAGGGGCAAAGTCTGCCAGGGAGCCTTTCTCGTCATCCACAGAGGAAAGACTGTGAAAATTACATTTCCTTCCACAGACAGCCACATGCCCTCTCGTAAAGACGAATACACACACACACACACACACACACACACACACACACCAGCTGTCCAGGTACAGGGAACATCACATTCAAGAGACAAGTGTTCATCACAAAAGTATACGTCCCGACCACACTTTGACTGATGAGCGACTGAAAAGAAAATGTGTCGTCCTCCAGGGGCAAAAGGGTGTGTGTGTGTGTGTGTATGTGTGTGTGTGTGTGTGGGGGTGGTCAGATCTGTGCAAGACAGCTGGGATGGCAAATGTAAGTGACGAAATTTCAGCAACAGCTTTTTGTCAGGATAGAAATTAACTTCGAGAACCAGAACCATGTCTTCCTTCGCCAAACCCCAGTCTTATATTCCCGTTTTCCTGTATCTTCCATTAAAAAGTGATCAGAGAGGAATTCTCTCTTCCACTTAAATGGCCTTAAATGCATCATTCAAATGCCATTGATATCCACAAATAGGGTACGGTGTGTGGAAGAGGAGAATTAAAATGTCAATGTAATATGGGGCAGGTAGGCAAACAAAAGGTGAGGCTTTATACTGCGGCATTTTTGATTGATTTAATAGTCTGGAGGTTCTTATTAAGCCTCGGTGACAGACAGCCCGGCAAATGGAAAAGCAATTGAGTTCTTAAAGTCTGAAAAACCTGTCTGTCAGCCATTGTTATTCAATTAGAGGTTTCATTGTGCGGGCAAGTAAAAAGGGGGACGTGGGAGGCAAAGAGAGTGAGTGAGGAGGGATATGCAGTGGACACTGACTGAAGTAGCAAAAAGGAAAACAGATAAACAGTGAAGCAATTTCATTTCTGCGTTCAAAAAAGTAGAGTTTAAAAAGCTGTCAGAGAACAGTGATAATCTCCTCCAGCCCTGAAGAGCCAGTGCTGGTAGCACGAGTGGGGACATCAAATTGAGGTAAAACGTTACCATTTTTTTTTTAAGTAAGTCTCATAATAGATTGGGATTAGAGTTAATCTCCACACTCAGATCCACTGTGTTGACACGCACGTAATTCAGCTATTTGAATCCTCCTCGCCATGGTTACAGCTGAATGGTGGGAGCAGCCACAAAAGTGGCACGATAATAGCGAAAATGAAGGTCACCTTTTCATTAATTATGTTTTCCAGCACTCCCATTTAAACAGAGCACTCCCTTCAGCTTTCAGGACCAGTCTTTTGTGTGGCAGAGCAGGCCCTCAGGTCCCCACACCCGATGCTGCAGATAAAGACCCAGATGATTGTTTTATGCAGCAGAGGCAAAATATTTGTTTTCACATATGTATCGAAAATATTTCACTGGGAGGGAGAGCACAGTCTTTTAACTGATAATTGAATCTCTTCCCATCAACGAGCATTTCCCCTCACCCTTTATAATGAAGGAGATATAAGCATTTAGCATTAGCATTTCAAAAGTGTGTCCGGGCCTGGCAAGGGCAGAGTTATAGATCAGTCAGGGAGCCCCGGGAGGAGGCCCCGGCTCCGAGAGTCAGGAAGAAAGGAAGGGATACCACGCAGAGGCCATCTCCTCCAGTAGAGAAAATGAAAGGGAGGAAGGTCGGAGCGCTTCCTTTAGAATGCACAAGGCAGAGAAAACCTGCGGTGGTGCAGCTTCGCCGCCACAGCAAACATCACGCCCAGGGCTGGCCTCCTGGGAGCGGCCCAGTGTGGAGAATTCTAAAACAGCAGAGACGATTGGCTGCTCACCACCAAACCAACGCCTTGGTGGCGAGCTGTGACTCTGTTCTGGGGTTATTTACTCAAATGGTCCCCTCCACCCGGGTACAGGAAGAACGTGCAAGGAGAGCCGGATCAAGGGTGGCTCGGTGGATGAATCCATCCTCCCCTTCATCCTGCGCTCTTCCCCCTCCACACTCCGGGGTAGCCTTTGTGTAACTGCACTCCTCCTCCTCCTCCCACAATCCCTCAGCCCCTCATGAACCATTGCCTTCCCCTCCTCCATGCCTCACAATTGCCCCGTTAAGGCGACACAATGCAGCCTCCCCATCCCCACAGGCTTTTTCTTTTTTTTTTCTCCCCCCATTTTATTTGAGAAAAGCTCAGTGCTGACCAGCCACAAAAACAGCAAGTCTTAAAAAAAAAGGGCCAAAACAAAACAAAACAAAAGTGGGGGGGGATGGGTAAGGGGATGAAGAGATTCTTCACCCTCTTTGGCCTCCCCACACATACACAAACACTCTCCCCACCTCTCCTCCTTCACGTCTATATTAGCGTCTATATCCACAGTGAACTGACATCAGGTAAATGTGCACGAGAACCAAAAGTGGATGTGCAGTACGCTCTGAACTCACGCATGACTGCGACCCTTTTTCATAGCAGTTAACAAAGCAAAGCTTTTTTTTTTTTTTTTATGGTGCCAGGCAACAACTTTCATTGTACAAGGACACAACATTTATAACTTCAGCACAGGCTGGTAACAGAGGCTTTTTGTCCTCTACGTCAACAGACGGGGAGCAGCGCTCAATATCTTAGTTGGGCTTGAATGCACTGTTTGCACTAATGAAAAGTGTAATTTTTTTTTTAGCATCGAAAACATTGACGGTTACCATAGCACGGTCACCATAGCAGGAGGGTTCTGGGTTCCATTTCAGCTCGGGCTGTTTCATGTGGCGTTTGTGTACTCAGGTTTCTCTCCCCCCAAATCCAAAAAACATGCACATTAGGACGGCTGGAGTCTAAATCGCCCCTACGTGTGAGTAGTTTATGTACCCCGTGATGGATTTTATTTTTCCGTCCCCGCAACAAAAGGCAACAATATTTAGACTGCGAGCGAATTTCAAAAACCTAACCTGCACCGAACTCGAAACAATTCAACTTAAATCGTCCTGTCCTCCACAGCCCGCACCAGGTACAATGTCACTGACACTAACGTTTGCTCGGTTGTTTATTGTTTACTCTAAGATGCTGATCTTCTCTGACCCGTGAATCCGATGTCCTTGACGCAACTGCTGCGAAATAATTATAGAAAGGTATGTTGAACACTCAGCCGTGACAGTGTCCCTCTATTAAGAAACAGGAGAATAATATCAGAACATTAAGAAAAAAAAACTACATTTAAAGTCCAGATCAGAATCATCAGATGTTCCACCAAATTTTCTCTATTAGCCAAGCTGCAGCTGCAATGAATAAAAGACTACTGGGATCACATGGATTAGTTAATTAATCCAATTAAATGGCCCCTTCAGGTCATTAATAGAGGAAGAGTTGGGGGAAAGGGGATCATTAAGACACACAGCCTAATTATACAGCCTTAAAAAAAAGGTCTGGAATGTTTATATAGACCTTCCCAGGTCTCATGTACAGGAAGAGAAACCTGGGCTACGCTCCCACATTCCTCCATGTGGTTTCACTAAGCCAAAATCTGCCTAATCCTGGATCGTAGGGTGTAAAACCCTGCTTGATTTGGATTAGGATCAGATTAATATATATTAGTTGCGAATTGAGAGACGCGGCTTTGCGAGGGGACGTCTCCACGTGCAGGTGCGACGCGTCTCACCTCCGAGGGAGGGAGTGGAAGGATGGAGGTCGTAGAGGTTGGGAGGCTCACATCGGCTCACATCGGCTGCCGTGTTTTCAAGACCGGCGGGTCTCACCTGGTCAATAATTGGCTCTGTGGCCGGCTGTATCATATCACCGTGATGTAGGAGGTGAGGGGTCTCGGCAATTTATCAGCACTTACATTTGCTGACCATTTGTCAAGACTTCAACGGCTCCGCGCTGCTGGGGCTGATTACCCGGACACCCGCGTGCTATTGGCACCAGCACCACATCCAGCACCCCCCCCGCACAACCCTGATCCAGGCAGCATCGGAGAGACACGACTGCCACGTCGGAGGCGAGTGGAGTGGGGGGTCTAACGAGCACGTTAAACAGGAAGGCAGATCGCCCGATAACAGAGCGGAACACCACGGGACAGCGATGGATGGAAGCGTCAATTTGCCGCCTTCAAACCGGGGAAAGCAGCCGTCAGCAAGTCTCTGCAGGCCTGACGGGGTCAAAGGTCGGACCACCCCCCCCCCCTTGTTCACACGGACGGGCAAAATAAAGTGTTTTCTTATCGCCACCTCAATATTGAGATATAGCTAATCTAATTAAGGGTTTATTCCTGGTGTTTCCCCTCCAATCAACAGCAAATATGGGAGATTTTCCTGGCGAGAGCCATGTAATCCAATTTCTCTGACCCCTGTGTCTAATCCAAGACTGGTCCTTATCTGCTCACCAATGCGCGTCTATTAGCCTCCCCTCTTTCTCGCGCCTCTCCTCGGAGAACATCCCCAGACACCCCCCCTCTGGCTATGTGTAATTGGAGACCCCGGCATCTGACGCCCCCCCCCCCCCACAGGACAGTAGAGGCCCATTACTGGCCCAGTCCAGGCTCTGAGATGTGGCGGAGAACTCCGAGACACCACCTGCACCTTTGACCCTCTACTTCCTGATCAGGCGTCATGGTGATTCCTCAAAAGACACCGGGCATCGCAAATACTCTTATCACGAAGTCCTTTTACAAAAATAACTGACAGCAAGTTCAGAAACCTAGAGAGAAAGTTAAGTGAATATCTCCAGGAAACCAGCACAACCCGTTATTTATTAAGACGTTGTAATGTAATACACAATATTAGGGGCCTGGAGGGGGGGGGGTCACTACCTCTACCACCTTATACAGGCATCTTCTAAAACTTAGAAAAAACTGACCTGGAAAGATTCATTAAGATTCATTAAGAAGCCCCGTTTCTGCAGCCTCGTGTGACTCAAGGAAGAGGAATAAAGTGTGAAAAAACATCATTGGCCAATGCAGCAAGACGACTGAGCCTCTAAAGCTTCATTACAAGCTGCAGTAAGTTGTTTAAATGAGGCAGAATTGAAGTGACACACATCTGCAAGAGACATGGGGCTGCTGGATTAAGGATCAGTGCTGCTTTTTTTTTTTTTTTTTGGCTGGATTTCTGTGTGTATTTCCTAAAACGTTGCACAACCCTTTTACTCTCTTGGTCCACAGAGAAAATGTCTGGCTTGCGCGTCAGAAAGTTGCCTCCCTGATTTCAAGACAAGCCTGAAGTCAGAGTCACATTTTGCATTCTTTTTTTTCTATTTTTCTATTTTTATGTTTAGTGTTTCAATGGCATAATGATTATTCTGTTCTATTTCATCACGGAGCTGTGAGTGCCTTACCTGAGCACACATGGAGAATTCCTAACAGAAATACAAATCCAGGGAAAGTTGCAGACATAATTCTCTCTTGAGAGAAATACTCTTGTGTAATCCAAGTTACTTAAAGAGCAAAGTCAGCATCCGCTTCTTCATGACAAGTTGCGCAACTGTGGAAATCCAGAATTTGAAAATATCCTCACAGTCCGCGCAGCAAGAGCTCGCCTCGGCTCCTCGCTTCGGATGAGACGCGAGTCCTTAAAACGGTGAAAACGACCCGGCCAAAAAAAGTTCAAAACTGCAAAAGAAAACCTGAACACCCGTCCTGTTTGAGTATCTTCAATGAATGGCCGCGTTAAAGTGTGCAAGAGAGAAGCAGAAGAGCTCTGTCCTGGCTGGAAATCATCCCGTTTACGCCGTGCGCTCACAGCAGCCCAGCGGTCTCATTCAAACCTTGAAGTTCCTTTGTGCAGGAGGAAAAAAAATGACAAAATAATAAATCCACTGTGGCTGAAAGTGAAGTGAAAATTGGTTGAAATGACGCTGTGGTTCGAGCTAAAAGCCCAGTCACATTATTTCAGTCCGAACTCGAACGTGTCACTTGAGATCGGAAACTTTGGAGCGCCCCTGTCCTCCCTCATCCACCAGATCCGCGCACACGCACGCACACACGGGATCACAAATGCAACTTTTCCATCACTTTTCTTTTTTTCTCTCCTCCTTCCCCCCTTTTTTTTTCTCCCCGTCGCTGCAGCTCCGATTGATCCTGACAGACCCTCAGACTAAAGGAGGAAGCGCGGATTCATATTCGCAGCGTTTCATTCAAGGAACGCGCAAAAGCCCCGTCAACTATGCGCCTCTCTACCCCCTCCGCGGACCCTGCGATGTTTCCTGGAGGAGAAATTTAACCTCTTCCCCGCCCCGAACGCGCAAAGCTGCGCAGTTTCAGAGCGCACAGCTGGCACACGGCTGCTTTTTCTTCGTGCAGAGGTCCAGTAAAAATAAGAGAAACCTTTTAGGAAGTGCTGGGTTTTTTTTGTTTTTCCCTTTTTTTTGCTGCTGTTGTGGTTCATGAGGGAAAACGAAAGTGACAGCAGAGTGGAGTGATACTTCTAAAGGCAACATCTTTGGAAGTTAATATAAGGACTTTACAATTTTAATAGATGTTCTATGAGAATATTCCAATAAAAACTCGGGCGAGTTGAAAAGAAAATCCTCCAGGTTAATTGCAGGTTAAAAATACACTATTTCTTTCAGAGGTTTTTGTAATTTTTTGCCTTCATGTTTAGTTTATGCAATCTGACAAACTTTTCTGTAAAATATTTCCCTCTTATGTGACATAAATTTGGCCGCCCGTCGACAAAAACACGTGTTTTCCATCATTTCTTGTCGGTTCTTCCTTAAACTACACCCAAATATTTCTGCAGTGGGGGGATAAATGGGCTCTCATATCTTTAAGCTTCAAAGACGCAGAGCTTCCACTATTGATCTGGGACGGTTAATTAATGAAGTCGCGACTTATTTATTTATTTTTGCTTGAAAAGAAAAGCAAAGCAAGAAAATGAAGGGAAAACATTGACCCAAAAGAACAGCTGGAAGCCGTTTCAATCCTCGCCACAACTGGCTCGGCTCGGTCCAGCACGCCTCCGCCGGCTCCTGTTCCATTTGTGGTTGAATAGCGCCCTCCAGCGGCCATTATTGGCATTTAACCCACTGGAGTGAGCGGTGGGTTCATTGGAATGGAATTCTTTTCACTAAAGTAAATGAATAATTAAATAAATAAAAAGCGCTTTGCGATGACCCAACATCATCAAATTGCATGAGGACATACAAAGTTCTATATTTACCAGGATGGTTTTGTTCCTTGAGGAGCAAATCTCCTCATCTGCCAGGCATCGGTGAACTATTTATAAAGATAAGATGATGTTGAGCTCAAAAAGAATTATAAATATGATGAGGGATGGCAAATCCTTCACCTCATAGGTGTGATGTTCTGAATCTCTATTTAGTGTTTAAGATGACAGAAAGAGAGAGAGAGAAACAGAGAGAAACAGAAAGATCTCATCCCTTGAGACCTTGGTCAGACCAGCAAAAGAAGAACAAATGATAGATTTCCAGAGCTGTGCTGACAGCTGCTGAGCTCATGAGAGGTTGGAGCACAAAGCCAGGAATGCCCAAGGAAGGGATGAATTAAAAGCATTTCATAACTGAAACGGAGTGCTGAGGTTTTCCTGGCCGGGCCGCTCGCGTGAATGAAAACAGAGCTACTCTTCCATCGCGCTGCAGTTTCTGTACTCACTGAGGAAGACGGGGCTGCATTTGTCTCGTCTGCGGTGGGAGTGCCTCCAAGTCTGGAGACTTTGCCGGAGTCCAGGACCTTTAGCCGTCCGCTCGCACCACTCGTTTTTCTGTGACCCGACCGAACGGCCGCTGCCGTGGGGTCCGTGGAGGTCTTTGGGAACCCCCAGCATGAGCAGCATGGCGAACAGCACCACCGCCAAACACATGACCCGCATGGCGACGTGAGCGGAGGCCGCGAGGTCAGGGGGTGGTGTCCATTTAAGCGCGCAGGTATTCCTTGAAACGTGAACCGAAGCTCCTCCGGACCATGTTCGAACACACCGAGAGGATCCTCAAAGTTCCCCTGTGAGATCCCCCTCAGCCGCACTAACCCCTGCAGCTTTGGACGGTCTCCTAAATCCAGCTACAATGTTTCCCCCAGAATGCAATGGGATCTTAATGAGGGCAGCTCTGTGTAACAACACGCTGAAGTTCACTCCCCTCACCATCTTACTCCCTCAATAGAGCGACTGTCTCTCTCTTCTCCACAGCTTCTTTCTCAGCCATGATAATTCTCCTTTTAATATTCAAACTGAGTGTGTGGACGCTCCGTCTTTTCTTATGATGTTTCCATGCATGCAGCAGGACGGGGACGGGGGGGTCCTGGAGGCTACACGCTGTGGCTCTTTTCAGCGCTGCCGGACCCCTCACAAAACCTCGGCACCCCCCCCCTCGACGGTGGGACGACAAGCGGGGAAGAATCCCACATTCCCGTTTCCCTAACTAAGACTATTTAATGGCTTTCAGTCCCGTCTTAGAACAAAAACAAAGAGGGCGACCTTCTTTCTCCAGGCGGAACCTGGGAGAATGAGGACTCCTCGCTTGAAATTCCACAGACTAAATGCGGAGATCTTGTTCTGGGCTGCGGTACGAGGGTCACCTTGGAGGGAACGTGGCAGACCACGTTCACTGCACCCTTTTATCCTCCGAGCCATCTCATCATATCGTCCCTCGGCGGGCTTATATTTTCTGTTGGTGGCTCTTTTACGTCTGCCGTCTGCGTGACGGCGGCGCTCCTCATCAGCAGTAATAACCTGGATCCGTGCGTTCGATGTCTCACGTCAAATGGCAACGCGTGAGGTGGAAGCCGATTGGCCCTTCTTGGTCCCGGCCCCCGAGACGCTTCTTTGGTGGAATTAAAGAAAAGGCTGATATAGGAGTTTAAGTAAAGCCCGCAAGGAGGCGCCCAGATAAAGTGGCGTCACGTCATTGATTTAATGCCACTGCTGACCTAGGAAAGAAGAGTCGTCTGTGATTGGCCGTGCGTGGAAGTGGCCTCACCCCCCCCCCAAAAAAAGTTAGTCCACAAGTTTCCACAAGCCTGCAGGAATAACTGATTCAGGCTTGGCTGGGTTTAATGCGCCAACAAGGTTCAGTTCAAATCCCAGCTGGGCAGGAAAACAGCAAACACCGGCAGGAACCGAAAATCAAGCGAAAGGGGGGGAAGTCGGGACGGCAAAAGGCGAGGGCGGGGCCCTGAGAGGAAACTCCACTTCTCACTTCTGCACCAAGGAGGTAAAAACGCGGTGATAGTGATGACCTGGAGAGAGTAAAAACGTTCACACGATCTTGGAGGGATGTCTCCATGCCCGAGACTGTAGTCTGGAGGGTATTCGGGGGCTGAGGAAGAGGAGGAGGGGGGGGCAGCGAGGGAGCTTTGGGACACAAAGCAGGATGAGGCGATAAACAGGCTGTTGTTTCTCCGCCTGCCTGCGCGCACTGAATCCCTCTTTCACGGATTTTTTTTTTCTTCTTTAATGGGCCTCACATTAGCATCTGTTTGCCGTCTTCCGCGGCGCGGTCCGCCGAGCTACACCCCCACGGCGGCGTCTTCACACGGGCGAACGACGGACGTGCTGCAGGAAGTCAGTGCGGAACTTCTGCCGCTCTCGAGTCCACCTCATATCGAGCGCTTAGAGCGGAGATACGCTCGTATCCGAGTATCTCCGGCTGACACTGGATGGCGGGTGACCTCCACGTGACCTCTGACCTGACCGAAGTGCACCCGCGGTAACACGCAGCGTCGCGTTTCACGCTAAATTGGCTTAATTGGTTTGGAGGGAGGGGAGCCTTAACAGGGTAACCGAGCCAAGAGATTATTCCCTTGTTATTGCTGCTGGGCCTCAGCCAATCACAGGACAGACGGGTACGGGGTTAGAGCCCGGCCGAGAGCGTCGCGGCTGTGCCACGCTACGCGCTTTTTCCCTCATTTCTCTTTAGTGTTTGGAGAATGAGGCCAGTCGAGCAGGTCCTCCGAGCGAGGCCGAAAACTCTGGACCGCCCTCTGGTGGCCGAGTGCAGTACAGACTCACAACTCTCAACACTAAGTGAAATGTTATTACAAATAAACACAGCCAGCCTGAGAATATAACACGTTTGAGGGTGTGTGTGTGTGTGTGTGTGTGTGGATGGGTGTGGGGGGGTCAGCTTTGCTGCCTGGCTTCTCAGCAGTTTGACTAAAACTGCTGTTGCCTCTCCCCGCCCCCCCCCCCGAGCGATCAGCTGCCAAAACAAACTGCGACGAGTGTAATAAATACGAGCGGCGGGATACGCAGCGTGGCTGACCTCGACACCACGTGGCGGAGGCCGGGGAGCAGGTGCTGCTAAGATTTACAGCCCCCCCCTCCTCATTTCTGAGATATCTCGGACACACGCGGAGGCCAAGGCGCCGCCACGCCGCCGAGCCTCTTCTAGATATATCACATCAGCCCTGGTCAGGAAGCAGCGCGGCTAATAAAAACAATCATTGCACTGATTATTACAGTGTCAGTCACGGCAGATGGTGGCGTCAATTGGGAAAATTTAGTTTGGTTTATTTATGCCCCACCCCCCCCCTCTTTTGTTCTCTGGGAGGAAGATTTTCCCCTCATTTAAACAAAACAAGCAGAGACACAAAACTAATAATCGTGTACATTCCGGTGAAGAAAGACCTCCACCAAGACAAACCCCAGTAAAATATGAATCTATTTACTCAGCACCGGGGCATTTACGGTGCAGCCACAGTCGCATTTACGTCTCTCTTCATCGTTCGCTGACACCGAGGAATAAAGTTAAGGAACGGCGGATCTCTTAACTCCTGCCGCCCGGGGTTGACATTGAGCGCGACCCAGTTCCATCCTGAGATTGCTCCGGAGCGAGACGTGTTCAGCACAACTGAGGACGAATCTCGGCTCCAGCTAATCTCTCAGTTATCACAAGGACGCCCGAACGTGAACCTGAATATTTGAAATTGAATCGCGCTCTGTGGTCTTTGTGCTGCTGATCCCTGTGGACTCACGCCCCAGGTTTTAAACCCCCCCCGCTCTAGTGCCTCTTGACCACATCGCTCCTTGTTCCATCGTGAGAAGGCGCCTGGCGCTTTGATGTCCTCGTCTGTGTTTAAGGAGATGTGAGGGGATTGGACGGGGAACAAAACATCTCCACGGAGCGTGGGACATTAGTGCGTGGCTGTAACTAATTATATCTCAAGTGAATCGCAGGCGTGGACCCCCCACCACCACCGCTGCTGGACTGGGGGGTAATAAGGCCGCGGCTGGCTGAGCCCTCGCTGGATCACGCCTACCCTGGCACTGAGGCGGATGAATAGAGGCGGACGTCACGGGGACGTGGTGCGGCGATTCTGTTGAGACTCCTGGGTAATGTGTGTGTGTGCGTGTGTGTGTGTGTGTGTGGGGGGGGGTACTGTCAAGGAAATTGGTTTCAAGGGTCAGGAATGAAAGAGGAGCGTGAATGCAGAGCGGATCTTTCTGTCCCAACAGTAGCACCAGGTCTCCACTTGCGGTACCTCCACAAATGAGTACAACAAAGCAGCTTATTTTGCATTTTTCACCGTTGATGAGGTAAGTGGTGGTTTTAATAACAGAACTGCAATAACGGCATCAATATAAAACACTACCCACCACAGTCACACCATCACGGCCGGTTTATGACAGTGTTGTTGTAATTGGGAATCGAATGTTCTCTGCTTTTATTCAGATTTGTGTTTAAATTCAGAATCACCATGAATTCTTTTAGAAGACGCACACATGAAAGACCTCAGGCTTTAACACGTTCACACAAGTTAAACCACACCTTTAAGTGTTTGACTGGTTTTAACTGTTGATGTATCTAAAGAAAGGCACACCACAGAACTTTCAAAGCTCTAACAATGCAGTCTGCCTATGAGCTCAGCTTGAAAGGTTACCTTCACAGAACACCTTCTATTCAAGGACTGACACTCTCGAATGACCTGTCTACACATCCATCTATAGATTAAATGGTTTTAATGCACATTTATGCAGAATAAAACACTATCATCTGTGCCTTCTTATTCCGACACCATGACAACCTTCCCTTCCTTCACTTTGGCCCCATGTCCTCTTCCATAACCTGACAGATGAAGCAATGCTCTGAAGTTTCTGTCCTTTGTGATCAGCGACAGAGGAGCGGCTGTCAGCAGAAGAGGGAGGGTATAAGTGCCGAGGTGCCATCTGAAGTCCTGCTCAGCCTTTAATGTCGAGGTAAAGACCTGTCTCGTCTGTGTATGTCTGCTTGAGTTGTAAAGGAGAGCAATGTGCAAATGGGAGCCCTTCAGCGGACCTCTTTATTCCACAGCCTCCTCACAGGTCAGGATGCCACAAAGATCATTGAAACCATTAGAAGTGTACGGAAACTAATATATTGTTAACTGAAGTTCAGAATATGATTGAACATCTTGTGTCGATATTGTGTTCTATAATTTTTGCATTAAACTTGAGATGTCGCGCGTATGTCTCCCCCTCGTGGCAGTGAGTAGAATTACACAGTCACAGCCAGGAACAGATTTCATTCATTCTTCTGTATTTAAAAGTGAAAAGGAGGGCAGCAGCATATCTTACGACATCCCTGAGATCAGACGAAAAATGAAAATCTAAAAAAAGAAACAAAAAAACATTCCTTCATATCATATCGCCTGAAGACACTGTTCATATTCACCTGAGCTCATATCCACCTCTCCAAAATCACCTTCACCTTCCATCCAGTCACGTTCTCTGAAAATGGAGCCTTTGGCAACTTCTTACTGCACATCTATCAGTGCCAGAGCAACACTTTAGACTCATTTCCAATTCACCGACTCGGCCAGATCAATTCCCTTCATTTAAATGCTCCGAAGAGATTAAATGGACAGATTAAACTCTCCTGGCACTGTCCAGCGGAAAGATTTATCATTCTTAAAAGATGAGACCAAACTCAGCAGATGATAACATCATTCCGGCCTCTCTTTTCTTTTTTCCTTTTCAAAGTTGAAACTTCTAGAGCTCATCACCCATCAGAATGTTGAGAATGACGTTAATGGCCTTCCTCTGTCGCCTTCAAGGGCGACCTGGACCTCTCCCAGGGTCTGACCCGCGGCAGCAGGACGAGAACGACGCAGCAGCGGCAGCTGTACCTGTGTAGCCCAAAGAGTTGTCGTCCTCGGGTCCAGCGGCGGGAGCCGGCGTCGCCGCTTCGCTGGCGCCGGCCTGAGCGACTCCCGTGTCTGTCAACAATAACACCAAAGGCACTGAGAAGTCGGCCGCACTCCCGCTGCCCCCGCCACCCCCGGCCCGGGCGTGCAGACCCCTGCACCTCTGGCAGACGCAGAGGGCCAGGAGGCAGAAAAGAGCGGCGCCGCGGCCACGTGGCGCCCGGCTGTGAAATCCAAACGCCCCCATGGTTGCTCAGCCTCAGCTTGACGTGCTGCTGCTGCCTGGAGGTCGCTACTCTGGGCTCGACCCGCAGGTTTCTCTGCTACATGTGGTGGGCTGCAAATCATCCCTCTGGCATTAATAGACATAAGTGGCTGCGCCCCTGGGGGGGGCGGGTGTCCAGGGAGGGCCAGCCTGCATGACTGACAGCGCCAATCAGGGCGCGCACTCTCCGTCCGCACAGTCCCGATGCAAATGCGAGGATGCCCCATTAATTGCTAATCAGCTCCATCTGATCCGGGGGGGCACGATAGAGGGAGGGCGGGACGGAGGAGGGAGGCGGTTAATAGAGAGGCCACGAGGGCCTGGGGGGGAGACAGAGGACCAACTGTGCCCTCGTCACGGCCCCCGCGTGGATAAATCAGATCCAGCCGTGCCCATTCTCTTTGAGTTCCCTCAGACAAGGGGCTCATTTGGGTGAGGGTGGTTGAGGTGAGGGGGGGGGGTGAAAGACCGCCGGCAGTCACGCAGGAAGTATCTGTTCCAACAATGCGCGCTGACATCGCTTCTGACAAACGGCAGATGGGCAGACAGAATGGTTCTTTGGAGAGCACTTCAGGTCGGCAGAGTGTGAAGAGGAGGACGGGCCATTGTTCCGAAATCATCCGCACAGATTCTCAGCTCCGCAGTCGTGACCTGAAATTCAACTTTTCCTACACAGACGTCTGGCATTCGCCACACGGGATATCACGGAATATAAGCATGCAAAACAGCACAGGAGACACAAACATGGTGGAGGTAGGGGGGTGGGGGGGTGGACTGGAGATGGTGAACATGGTCTGGTGAACTGTCTGAGACCTGGAGCGCGACACCACCCTGATGGAGTCAGAAACCCATAAAATAAAAGCCGAACAAAAGATTCAGCTGAAACAATTATCACCTGGGAGAGTGTTTAAATATAACCGGGCACTGCATAATGTTCCCAAAACCGTGAAGGTATTGACACAAGGGAGATCTGGTGATTCCAGACACACTGTGATGAGAAATTACACAAAACGCTGAATAAATGTTAAAACTCTTCCCAGTTTTAATAAAGGCTGCTTTATCCGGACGCAGTAACTTTAATTGTTAGGTATTCCCCATGCTTCGGCCTCAGGCCTCAGCTCCATTTGGATTCTGTGGGTGGTCTGCAGTCAGGGGTCCAATTAGAGAGCCCTTCAGAGGTCATTAACAGGTGGTGGACCCGTCAACCCCTGGGGTATTGGGATGGAACCCGTGGACGCCACTGGTGCCGCAGCGCCCCGTTGGCTAATTAATGGAGCACATGTGTGGAACGCTTTACAAAAAAAAAAAAAAACGACAAAAGAAAAGGCTGAAAGTCGTGTCGGGCCCCGCGTTATAAGTCCTGGCCCCGAGCCGGCCTCAAACGCGAGAGCTTTTCTGGGTCAGGGGCCTTTATGCACGGATCAAGCCACAGGGTGCCGCGCGGGGCGTTTGGCTCCGTGTCTCCCACAGAACCAACACGAGCCGGGACACGATGGCCGCGTCTGTCCGGATTCACCCCGGAACAGACACACAACCACCAGCCCCCCCCCCGCTCGCCACCCGAAGGTTATTTGGTTTGACAAACACAGCGAGCTCTTAACCGCTGTCTCTTTGTTATCTTGTCATGTACTTGGCAACGGCGCTCGGGTCTCCTGTCGGAGGACATGATGGACGGCTCCGAAATCACGAGTGTGTGCAGTCTGACTCTGAGGCTTGTTAGCATGACAGACTGATTTCTGTAGTAGTCCCTTCACATAACCTGAACAAAGAGCCCCTAGCAGTCGGGGGAGGGGGGGGGTTCTTCTTTGGAATCGTCACCATTTCAATCTCAAAAAAGGCGAGGCAAACAAGGGAATCACTTTATTTCCATCCATTTGCAGGAATGAGGCTTCTGCTGCTCAGATTAGAATCCAGTTTCCCCACATGCAAGACCCCCCCCCACACGCTGACCCGCTGACCCCATTAACTCACAGCGGGCGCCGTAAAAGCCCGATTCCAGTTCATTTCTTTGGATAAAGCGAGACAGGACGAGCGAGCACGAGCTCATCTGGAGGCCGGTTCCCGTCGAGGGCGGGACGCCGTCAGTTCTGCGGCTCTTCTGCAGCTGGAGGAAACATCACCGGGGCAACAACAAGAGAAGCCTTTGATCAACGAGGCAGTAAATACGGAGGATCACGGACACGCTCCACCTCCGGTTTGGTCGAGGTTAAATGACAGAACAAATATCAAAGGGAAAGAGGAGCCGGTTTATTAACGGGTACAAAGCAGCTCTCAGTAAACGCTGCTGGTTGCGGTTCGTTTCTGTACAAAGTGGAAAACTGGAGGACAACTGCACTGACAAAGCGTCTGAATTTGCTCGTTGCGTCAATTCTTGCTTGAACCAGAAAAATAATGTGCATTTTAACAGCCGTGTTTCCTGTTTACACACCTGTACACGCGCGTTATCAAAGGCAAGCGCTCAGTTCTGTGTCAAAAGTCCAAAAACTTTAAACTTCCTCTGACCTTAAAGTTGAGGTGAGGTAAACGTCTAAAAGGCTGCCAAAAGCCCAGATGTCTCTGCAAAAGTTTTTTTTTTTTTTTTCCCTTTTTTTTTTTTTTTTTTTTTTTGGGACATGCAGAAGAAACCAGAGTGAGCCGAGACGTTTCCTAGGTGAGAAAATTAGCTCCCCGAAGAATTTAAAGTGCCGCAGCTTCATTTTCCGTGATAAGAGCGTCAACATCAACAGCAACACGCACTTTAAAACCCACGAAATGAAAATAGCTGAGGCTTCTGATGACAGAGCTGAGCTTTTAGCCCGTCTCAACAAGACCCGCTTCTTTAACAAACATGAGGGGGAACCAGAATCAGACACTTTCAAACAAATTTAAATGATAAAAAAAAAGATAAATAAATAAAAAGCATTACAATCCAAAACACTGACCCGAAGACACAAGTGTTTAATTGGAATCTGGCAGATTCCCATTATGTTTTAATGCAAACCCCAACAAACCGGAACCAAAGAATCAATCTGTTGCCCCCTTGGAGCAACGCTTTTGTAGAGCTTTAATGCAAATGTTGTGATGTTGCTTATTCAGGAGCAACTTTATGCCCATTTTAGTCAACGTGATGTTTTGTCTGTTGAGCAGATTGTCTGTTCATGCCTGACAAAATTCCTGCTAAACATCCTAAAGCCACATTAATGTTTGGGAATGATTGGAATTCTGAAATGATAATGAGGGTTCTATTATATAAGATTATATACCACCGCATTTGGATCCTTTAGGTTTTAATTAACTTTTTTCATCTGCATTTAGTGTGTTTATGCATTTATGTACGGACTGGCAGTAATCCCAAAATGACTGCAAACTCTCTGATACCCGCTACACTCCAGGAGCATTTCTATCAAATTTGCTCAGAGTTTATCTGCTATCAAATCAACTGTTTACAATCACAGTCACACAGCAGTTTGGTAACGACTTCCTTGGATTCGTGCTCATTTCTCAGTAATTACCTCCTTTGCAGTTCAAGGCAAGTTAAGCAGCAAATCAAGCAAATAGCATTCATGTTCCTGCCTCATTTTCCTGGCATCCATGCTAATTTACCATTATAAACCAGCCAGTTCACGATACTGATACTCCAACTTCTGCATCTGGTTCTGAGTCAACGAGGCTCTGGGAATGCTGGATTACCAACAATTCCAGTACCTGCCTGCATGTGCAAGAGGGTGGATGTTGATCAAATCTGTAGTTTACAACTGGAAACTGTGGGGGAAGATAAAAGTGGGTGGCACGGCTTTGATTCTGTATGGCACGAGACGATTGTCAAACGCGTCACAGCGGTGCTAAGAAAGACAATTCAGGTGCAATTCACTCAAGGAAAGCGATCATGAGTGTGTTGAGCGAGAATATTCATAGCCTGACTGACATGTGTTATGTACCTCAGGCAAAACTCAAGTCTAAAATTCTGGAGGATGAATGTTGTGACAAACGCGACTGTCTGTTTTTGCTGACAAGTTAAGCCTCCGTTTCCCCGGCAAGAATTTACAAGGAAAAAAAAAAAAAAAAAAAGACAATAATGTGACAGCTGGAAAATGTTCAAATGTGGAGTACAGCAGCTGAAAATGCGACCTGCACCAAAGTGTTCTGCTCTCTAATCCGTTCAAGTGCGGCTACATTGACACTTGACATCCTGCCAGTGGGCTTTTGGATAGCAAGTTCATTATTTGTGATTATAAAACTATTCTGACTGTTTCAGTCTGCATTTTACTGCACTCATTTCACTCCTAAACGTCGCCTCAGCTCTTTGAACACAGGTATCGTAAATATAATAATCTTAGCCTCATCAACATTAAATCAACCATGTCCTCATTTTATTGTTTATCCTGTATTATTCTACAAGGGAATATAAATAATGATGCCATGTGACGCTCTCGCCCCCCCCGCCACCCCCGATGACAGAGCAGGGTTGTACCGTGGAATGCCAAAGGTAGCGGATGAGAGAAGCAGCTCGTAAATCCTCAGAAAAGTTGAAAATGCGAGAAAAGACAAAGTGCCGCCCCCCCAAGGTCCCTCCCCTCCCATCAAAGGCCTCCCTTCCCTTCGCACCTTCACCTGACAGGAAAAAAAAAACAGCGCTGTAGTTCACTATCACATTACCATCTGTTTGTATTGGGATTGGAGACATTCAAAAAAAAAAGGCTCAGGTCCATTTTGGAAACTCATCAGAAAGCAGATGGAGACACTCCAAAGGACAATGCAAGCATTCTGGGCTCGTTGCCGTACATTCGCAGCATGGAAAAGACGGACGATATCAAAGCTAATACTACGTATTTGCAGTGAGATTATGGAGCAGATTCTCCATCAGGGCTCTGTAATCCTTCAATGCTACCAAATTTCTTCAGATCTCAAGAAAATCCCCACGCGGCCAATGTTCTACATGAAAGGAGGATGGGTCCAGAAGTTTTCGTTTACAGGCACCATCGAGGTTCAGCGGAGGTTTTGGAGCGTTCCAGATGCTAAATAGCATGAGGAGCTTGCAGAAGCAACATCTTTTTCTGCTTTTTGTAACTCATAAATCTTCATTTGTGCAGAGAGAGAGATCGCTCGGGTCAGAACGTCTCGCCAAAATGCGGAGGAGGAGAGAGCTTTGATCATGAATATGTTATGCTCTCCCGAGGAAGGAGATATCACTTGTAATAAGCGTTTTATCTGTGACGTAAAAGTTGGGAGGAAAATTCAGGATTTTGGTGTCTGAAGCTGGATTAAAGACGTTGCTGCTGTATTAAAAAGCTGGCTAATGACACAAACATCAGCTCCATCGGGAGGAGTCAGCCTGGAAGGAATCCTGGGAATATTCAGCATGAATTATACAGACTGACGTCCCTCTGAAAGATGACCAGTCCCTCAACTTTCTCTGTCCTGCACATGCCTGCGAGATTGTTTCAGACGCAGTGGAAGGCAGAGAAATGACATATCGGTGGACCCGAGGAGACACCTTGTTGCTAAGAATAGAAAACACCATGTTTTATTAATCAGACGTGCACACCAAACGGCACACACCGACACTCACACTACTGTTTTTTTATCGTTTGTGTTCACGCCAGGTTGGCAGAGATTGCGTGCCTACGAGAGTTTCAAAAGTGCAAAATCAGACTCAGAGAGAGTGGTATCTGAATCAGGGGCCCTGTAATCTCTGCAAGTCGCTGTGTTCTCTGCGGGCCACCAAATGGAACTTTTGTGCACAGCCTGCAGAACGCCGCATTCAGGAGCTATCGGAGAGCCCGGCGAGATAAAGCCTGACACATTTTCACTGGGAATATTTTCCACAATATAAAGCAGAGCACGCTAATAATGCAGCTCTCTGTATGCACGATGCTGGGGAGAGATGAGAGAAAGGGAGTGATGCGACACTGACACAAGAAGTAGTTGCAATTTATATAAAAAAAAAATAGATTTTTATAAAAACCCATCCTAGTTCATAGCAACCTGATTGGAATTAAGATGGGAAAGCATAAGCACACAGCTCTCATCTACAGTTTCTGCTGTAAAAAAGAAAAAAAAAGAAAAACCCGATGATCAATGGAACAAACCGAGAGGGAAAAATTCAGACGGACCTTTCTGTTAAGCACATTAGGCATAATATGCCTCAGGTACTTCAGTTTGGCTGCATGTCAGACCTCATTTTATTAAAAAAGCTGCAACAAATGAAAGTAGATCGACTGAAGGTCATGTACGATAGAAGAGCACACAGAAGCAAATCAAACCTCCTACACCCTCAGTTTGGTGTTTGCTAAAACTGCGCTGAACTTGGTGTTAAAAAGCTCTGAGGTTTGGAAGCACTTCTGTATTTTGTCCATTTTTACCCCAATCTTTCCAGGATGTAAATATAAACTTCAGCATCTGCCACATATCTTCCCCCAGCGCCCCCCCCAGACTCGTGTCTCCTTGGGAGGCAAAGTGACCCGTTTGGCGACCACGCCGTACCTCCCCCGTTCCATCTCAGTCATTTAATCTTGGACCGGTATCAAGATAGCGGTCTCCCTCTGACCTCCGCCGAGGGACGCTCTCTGCACTTCATCACTCAGCATCGGGCGGCGGTGGCACGCCAAACAATCCCATTAGCCCCCGGCCCGAGAGCCGGCGGAGTGCAGCCTGGTCCTGGATGGGCCGCGGCTCTGGCCAGAATGCGTAATGAACTATTTCGGATGCCTTTCCAGCTTTTTACTCCCAGGAAATAGCCTTCCCCATCACTCTGAGTAGCCTTTTACAACTCAACGCTGATCAATTAATGAGTACAAATGAGACCTTGAGAGAGATGCGTGCAGGAATATTAGAGTAATGCTGAGCGAGAGGGGGGGGGGGGGTGGGTAATAAACTCTGAACTGCAACTCGCAGCAGATTCAGCAGCGGCGACGGCACTTCCACCGCCGCGTCTATGTTGTTACTTCTCGCAGCGGCGCGGGCCAAGGCTGCTGGCCTCATACGGAGGATTTATTTCTCTCTCACACCCCGCAGCCAGCAGGAAATGAGCCGAGACCTCAAACAACAACCGGGCAATCAAAGAAGAGTGCAATGTGTAGCGTTTCCAGGAGGAAGAAACTGGCTGCCAAGCAGGAGATTTTAGCAGTTGAGGAGGGTGGCGGGGGGGGGTTGGGGGGTTGGGGGGGGGGGGGTGGGTCTACTCACGGCTCCTGTCACCCTTCCACCTCCAGGTCCCCTTGTGCTTCCCCGAGCCGTCCCCCGGCGCGCTCACGCCACTCCGCACCTCTGCCAGCAGCGCCGCCAGCAGCAGCAGGGACATCCATCTGGACGGCATGGTTTCCCCCCTCCAAGGCTGGCACGGGCGCCACAGGCTCAGAGGCAGGGGTCCGAGGGGCCCGCCGTCCCGAGCTGGGTCATCGCTCACGCAGCTGCGCCGAGAAATCCAAAACAACAACGCATCCCTCCCTTCCTCCTCCTCCTCCTCCTCCTCCTCCTCCTCCTCCTCCTCCTCCTCTGCGGCTTCCCTCGGAGCGTTAGTCCCGGGCCACGACTCCCAGAGTGCCCTGAGGAGGGGATCACACGTGCACACAGCCGACAGCCCACCTCCTCCTGGAGGTGGGGTGGGGGTGGGGGTGGGGGGTGCGACCGGAGTTATCCCGAGGTCAATAGTTAGGCAGGCTGTAATTCCATCAGCGACAGACGAGGGAAAAAGTAGAGGAGGGATTTCTGGACCTGAAATATTGATCCCGTTTCTCCTCTCCCCTTGCTCTGCTCCTCCTCTCAGAGTCTGTGATGCTGAGAACCTCCGACGGTGAGCAACAGCTCCCGCCAGGAGACCCTCAGAGGAAGACTCCCATGGCTTCCTCCTTGGCTTTCAGGTCACAGCGTGGACCGCCGGCGCCGCTGGTGACGAATTCCTGATGTGACAGCGGACAACTCTTTCCACCTGCAACCGGGCTGCGATGGAACGAGTGGATCTCTCCCTCTCTCTCCCTTTCTCTCCTCTCTCTCGTTTTCTCTCTCTCTCCAAAGAGTTCACTCGAGAGCAACCTTGGCTCTGAGAGGGTGCACGAGGGAGAGAGCAAGAGAGAGAGAGAGAGGGAGAGGGAGTCGAGCATAGGAGGGACATGTGGAGCCCGCGATGAAGGCGAGGGGTGTGAACGGCAATCGGTGGAAGTGCCTTGACCGCCGCGTCTTTCATGAGGTAATAACCCTCTCCCACAAACACACCTCCATCATGGATAGCTACACGTGCAGCTGACGATGCTTCCTGAGCGCCCCTGGACCGGCGCTCCTGCAGTACTCCACAGTCCCACGCCGACCGTTTCACCTCCGAGTTCAAACAAACCCGCCGTCGAAAGCCACCGCAGCCCCGAGTGCTCAGCGTGCACCTGTCGAGGCAGGTACGCCGGACCAGTCCGGCTGGTTTATGAGGGCGGCAGTAAATCTGTAATTGTTGCAAATTGGTACCTGCGCCCGCGTTTAAAAAATGATTCCCAGCTTTGTAAAGTGAGCAAACGGAGGGAGTGCATGTGAGAGTGTTTCGGTGTGTGCTCTCACACATGGAGGTCAAAGGGAAACCATTAGAAACTATAGTATATGGTCACATTACCAGTTATTATCAAACATAACAAGCATTGGTGTCCACTGATGTTTAATCATGTGACCGACTGCATTGTGCATACAAAGTCTCTCTCTCTCTCTTTCACACACACACACACACACGCAATCAAAGTCTATTTCTGGACTAAAACAGCACAGCAGCTCTGGGTTTAGAGTTACACCGTTGGTCTCTTGTCTGTGCTTGATTCTGTCAGGATGCAGGTTACTGCAGGTTAATGTGAGAACCTGAACATGTCAGCACCCCCCCTCCCACACACACACACACACACACACACACACACAGACACACACAGACACACACACAGACACCACTTCCACCACCCTCCAGTTGCACACTCTCACAATCTGAAGCGCTCTCTGCGAGGCTAAACCGGCTGCACAGATGCAAGCGGCTTACTCTTCTTAAAAATGAATCAATCGTTTAAAAAAAAGTGGAAAAAAAAAGAAAAGTGCAATCCTGATGTTTTGGCCTTGAAGCACCACACTCCTGCGATTAATTATGTTGTATTAGCCGCTGATGGAAGTCTGATTCATCCCGGTACCTAATGATTCAAATAATTAGCGCTGCTGGGAGGACAGGGCACTCCGAGACCCTTCCATCCAACTCTTTTATACCTGCTAAATGTCACTGCTAATGCCAGCTGCTCAGCGTCGTGGACGACGTAATGAAAGTTCTCTGCAGGGACTATAAATCGTACGGCGAGGTAGACCAGACGAACAAGCTGCTCCAAGTCTCGCCGCCATCAGGCCTAAAGTGCCCCTCAGTGCAGCAGAATTATGGGTAATGATGGAGCTAGTTATCTTGAATTGACTCACTTTTAGAACACGTGTACATTCCACGCGAGCTCTTTTCATTCCTAACTTTGTCGATTACCACAATTTACCTCATCGAGGTGGAGGCAGACCATTTTCCACCGCCTTCGCCTTCTCTTTGTTAATGCTGTTGATTTAGATTATTAGTTTAAGATGATGAGGGAAGTTGGCACTGAGAGACGAAATCGGTTGGAAGTGTTTAAAGGGCAACGATGCCCCGCGGCTCCGCCACACACACTGCGTAAACCCCACAATTAATCCGCTTTTTTTTAATCTGCTTCCAACATGCGAGCGCGGTGTTAATGAAGCTCATCAGCGGAGCTGCGATCGATGGGAGGAGCGGCCCGCTTCCAGACTTCCAGCGGGCGCAAACTGACACCAGGCGGGACTCCTAAGGGGAGCGCAGCTGCAGGCTCTGTTACCGGCAGGCGCGCTCACGCCAGAATGTGATGTTATAGTTAAAAGTTGCTGGGCAAATTTAACGATCTCCTCGACCTTTTGACCTTCTGGAAGGAAAACAACCGACTGCCCAGAGCGGAGAGAGGCTGGGGTAAACACAGAACCCCGATTGATCATTTATTCAATAAGATCTCCTCCTGAAAGTGTGTGTTAGTCATTCTCCGACGTGGTAAGTTTCAGTAATTTTGCTTTCAGCCGGTTTGATTAGAATTTTAATTATAGTGCTCGGGAGGAAGGCAGATGGAGCATAAATTAGCCATCGGGACTGAACAGACAGCCGCCTGGTGACAGATTTCCCAGCCTACATACCAGAGTAGCAGGCAATTCATATTTCACTGTAGTCTCTCAACCTGAGGAATGTAGAGAGGAATCAGACGGTCCAGGGTGGGAGCGTCGGATACCTGCGCCGGGCGAAGTGGCCCCCGCGCGTCTGCTATCGACGACTGAATTATGCCCAGCATGTACGGGCGATAGTAAACACGGCCGAGGCCAATATTTACAGCACGTCCAGGGTCCAGCAGCGCGCTCAATCACAAACCGGTGTCCCGCCCACCACTCTGGGCCTCCATCCATCTTCAGACTGGAACAACACCCTCCAGTCGATGAGGGGGAGGCGCGGCGGCGACCCGGCCGAAGGTTAATGCGTGCGGGGGAGCGTGTGCATCAATTACAAAGACACGGAAGGGCAAGTGAAGCGGCGACGGATGTTCTAAACGTCTATGTCTCTACCTGTGCGTTGTTACTCGCTTGCCTGAAAGGGCGCTAAAGGACGCTCGCCTCGCCGCCCTCCTCTCTCCGGCCCAGTCTGGACCTGGTTTCATTCCCGTTAATGGCCAGTGTCAGCGCTCTCACCTTGCCGCGCGATTCCAGCCTGCAGCGCTTTCATCCACAGCGAACCACAGGCTGATTTACAGCGGATGTTGCCAGCAGAGCCAGCTGGAGCATGACTGCTCCTGGTCGCTCAACACCGGCCTGCCTTTGCCCATTTCTTTTTTTTTTCTTGCATATCAATGAAGTTCCTGTACTTTTCTGATGGGAGACAAAGAAGCCAGACACATCGGATGCAACGCGAAAGCATTATGACTCAGTCTTCTGTGAGGTTCACAGAAACCCCATGAAAACACACCCATGCTGGCATTTGTCCAAGCAACAAAGGTGATCATCGCCATCCTCTTGGCGAGAATGTGCCTCATTCATGATCATGACACGCTCATAACTGGGGATCTGCACCTTTTAATGGCTTGTACCTCCGACTCGCTGTGTCTCCAGGTTGTGTTCCGTGTTCACTGAGGTGTGTGATGAGAACCAGGTGAAACATCTGGTGTCACATAAAAGGTGCCAGATCGTTAAAGCAAGAACTGACAAATATGGAGTGAAGCGCACGTTAAGGTCAGCTGCTGTAATAACTACACTGGTCACTAGAGGGCAGTGTTTGTTTCAGCTTCTATTAAAGAAGAGCAGCCCAGACAGTGACCCCTCCCCAAGAGACACTGACCCCTCTGTCCCCCTCCCCAGGAGACACTGACCCTACCCAGAAGATCAGTCTGGACATTTCTTTAGATTGCTGACTCCACTGGTTGTTCATTTGATATGTTCTATTTTTCCTTATTTAAGTGACTGGGGATGGAGAGTCCATTATTACTTAGAAAGAAAAAAAAAATCTAAGGCTGCATATTTTTTTCAAGATTTCCAGTGCTTAATGTTTATGTAATGTCAAGATCAAACAATAAACACTTGAAATTACTGCATAACCCAATAATATATTCCTCCATGAGCTTGGGGAGCAATTATAACTTATTTACTTCTGACTATAAATGACTAATGAGCTTTAAAAACATCAACACCAGATGAAAAGCAACATCAGATGATCTAATACTTGGAAGGGCAAAGCTGGCAGATATTTTTTATCTTACTGAATTTCTGTATTCCACATAGAACTGTGCAGCACATTTTTATGGGCTGGGAACACATCTAACCTTCTCTCCAAACCACACGGGGCTGTAAATGTTACCAACTGTACTTCAGCCAGTTCCACAGGAAGCGGTCCTTGAAATAAAAATAAAAATAAGCTCTCTCCATATATTGGTTAATCAATCCCCTGCTGTTACAGCAGTGTTGTGTGAGCCAGGAGGGAGCAGTAGCAGTAATATACCTTCTGGCCAGATGGTGGACCTCTTTGACAACAAACTAACTGGAATCTACTGCAGCAAGTCTCTCTCACTGAGCAACTTTTTATTTATTTCTATATACCTCATGCAATCCCATTACTCATTATAGAATGTTGACTAATGAAGTGTATTTAGACTCTACCATCTTATAGAGGAGGAGTGCTTTTTAGGAAGTCAAGAATTAAATATGACGCTCATAAATTATACATAATTCCTCTAGCTTATTACTGATGATTTACTTTGTTGTTTTTACCATTTTAAATTACGTTCACGTAATTAAATATTGGGGTTGTTCCTTCCTTTTCCAAAAGAGGGCAATAGAGCGTCGTCTTAGTTTCCAAGTGACGTTTTCCCCTCTGATGCAGCATCATTGGGACTAATTAGAGTGTCCTTCATAAACAGAGAAATAGAAACACTGAAGGAGGCAGAAACTAATTGTCAACATTTAAAATAGCTGCTGATGCACTGCTGACAAATGATTCCCCCCACCGCTGCCTTCAAAATCTCCAGAATTTCTCCCACAGTTTCCAGCCCCCCCCTCTGACTTGACAGACAATAAGCTTTTAATCCCTCTAATACAAACTTGCACCAGAATCACTCTTTTAATTGCACAAAATAAACAGGGAAAGCACAACCACGTCTCCTCTCAGGATAGATTTAGCTCAGTTACAGACGGCGGATTAAGTTGAAAAGTAAGCCCGCCAGTTATTTTAGAGTGTGGGGGGGGGAGAAAGGAGGATGAAAGAGCCCGGCGAGCAGCGCAGGGATGTCACGATAAATCCTGTGCGGCGAGTTAGCCAACACATGAGGAGAATAATCATATGGAGATGATGGCGGTGTCTGTGTGATTAATGTGCCCATTTTCTTTGCACAGCTTGGATAGTGTGCCTACTTGGCCCCATTAGTTAAAAAAATAAATAAAAAAACGCCACCGGTTTTGTCTCTGTATTGTCATTCATCAGGCAGATATGAGCATCAGAAAAAGGTTTATTCTCCCGCGCTGCGGAGACGCACTCCCGCGTCTCATATATGCTGCTTTTGATATGATCTGTGCAGCAGGATACCTGTGTCAGGTCTCAAGTATGCAGGAGGACGCCCGCTCCTCTCTCCTGTAATTGGTTCTACCTGCGGTGTGAAATTGGAGGCAGAAAGAAAACACATCTAAAACAGCCTGATGGAGCAGAGGGAGAGGATGCAGCACAGGCCGGCCTCGCAGGGGGAAGAGACACGCCGGTGGCCCTTTTAGAGCGGTATGCAAATCCACTGTTAAATTTCATTTTTCTAATGCCTTTAATCAGAAGCGGGGGAATAAAGCCAGCTGGTAAAAACCCATGTTAAGATGTAATTAAGCATCTGATTGAATTTCACCGCATACCAGTGTGTGTGTGTGCGCCAATGTGTGCGCAGGAGGAGATGGGGAGGGAGGGAAGATACACCAGGCTGAGCAGTGGGATTTGTGTGTTTGTATGTGTATGTGTGTGTGTGGGGTAGTGGTAGTGGTGGGGGGGCGGGGGACCACAATGGGGAACCAGGAACTTGAATTTTCCAGTATGCTTGACTGCACGAGTGAGCAGCGATCAGTGGTACATTTTCGCGGGCGACTCCTGTGCCAATTATTTCCCTGCTGGCCCTGGAATGTTTTCAGCTGCTCAAATCTCAACATATGGGTCCCGAAAACAGAAAGGCAGGACGGAGCGCAATGCAGAGCTCGGATTTCTCTTTCTCCGCTTCAGTCCAGTGCGGCGCGACCGGCCCGGGGAGGGCCGGGGTCGATGTTGACAAATACACAGGACGCAGACGCGCTGCTACCCACCCGGGAACTGGCCAAACACAGGGCCTAATCCATGTCGATCAGAGGGAATACACACATCCAGAGACACACACACACACACACGAGCGCCGATAATAAAATTCATCCATTCATAATGCATTCACTCCTAGACAGAGACAATAAAAAAGGCTTCTTTGTGGAGAGGGGGGAGCTGTCACACCCGTTTAGGTGAGCTGGGATACAGAAAAGATCCATTACTGGCTCCTTTCATCACCAAACACCGCACGCTACCTGTGGGGCTCTGAGGCAGGGCGGGGGATGTTGGCGGGGTGGGGGGGTGGGGGGGCTAGGTCAGCGAGGAGGGAAGGGCGCACAAAGGCAGGTGACGGACCCCGACAGGTCGTCACGCAGCCTCCCGCCGTCCTCCCCCTGCCATCAGTCAGCGGCGCTCCGTTAGCGGCCGGGACGCATCTGGTGAACAGGCCGCCTGCTGATTAACAGATTCAAAACGCAGACCCGAGCGGCGGTAAAGACAATTCGCCTCATTAACGGTCAGGGGTATCCGGGAAATTATAGAAAACACCCGCTTGTCCCTGTTCATTTTCTGCTTTGCTTTTGGAATAGCATGTGAAAGCGCCGGTCGCGCACATTAGTGCCGCTCAAAGGCGGGCGATTGAGGAGTAAAGTCGATGAAATCCACATTTACTGATACTAACACTGCTAACCTTTGACCCCGGGATGATAAAGGTGACACATATTAGGAGCCACACGTGTTTGCGCTTGAAACCTCAGACAAAGAACACAGGTGAGCCCAAGCCCAGGGAAAGGTGATGTATCATCAAAGGCGAAGGCGCTATTGATTTTCCTCGGCCGTGTTTGCTCCGTTTGCCACGATTAAATATGGATCCGGCGCAACTGCCATCTTGACTTTGTCTTGAAAATTGACCCCCTCTCTATAAAGGGCTGCGGCGCTTTCAATAAAGCCCCGCGTCAACAGAGAATCGGTCCAGACGGCGGTGTTTGATTCGCCTCTCAGGCGGCAGTGACGGTGAGGAATTTGGATTTTCAACGCAAAGTGCCCAAAACAGATTTATTTAAAGCGTTTGCTGCATAATCACATCCAGTTTATACATTTGTTTGGGTAAGTTAAGGCGCTCCCTGACCTTTTCCTTCAGCGCTTCAGACCGAAAACTGTTGCTATGGTGATAAATACTTAATGCTGTTGAGAGACATAAAACAACGGGGCGCTCAGACGTCGCTGGAAAGGCTGATTTAGCAGAAAAAAATGATGGAGGTATAGTAAATGGGTTTGGGTATAGATATTTGTGGAAGCAAATTGAAAAGTCTGTTGAAACAGAAGCGGTGCGAAAGAGGTGAGCGGGGGAAATGTGCCCGCGCGGACCCTCGCGCACGCTCACAGGTGGAGTACGTGGCCATAAAGGTGCCACATCCTTACAAAGGCAGCCTCATTATTCTGTGTCCCCTGACATTTCAGCACCAGGGAGGACTTCCAGATTAATCTTCGGCAGTGCAGCGCCCCTCCCCTCCACGCTCCGGCATCTAATGACAGTTTTATCATAACTTATTATTGCCGCCCCGAACCCGGGTCGAAAATTATGCAAAGGCGGTGCGTTTTTGGTGGGGAAAACATCTCTGTGTTTTACTCAACGGTCGCTCAAGCGGGAATCTAATTCCCCCTCGCCGGCAGCCTGAGCGAGCTTGTTACCGTTTGAATAATGGTCCGCACGGCGGGGTCGTCTGGCTGAAGGTTGAGAAAGAGGGGCCCGCTCGGTTAGGTGGCATCTTATCGGATTGTGCCCCCGCCTCATTCATTACCTTCCATCACTTCCCTCATTTGCGATAAGCAACAACATCGCGAGGGGATTTGCCTCAAACAGGGGTTGAAGCAACATCTAGAGGCTGAAATAACTGCCTCCAGATTGGTCATTTGGGCGGCCGCATCTGACAGTAATAAAGCTTCAAATGCACTCACGCTCATCCTCTCCTTTTGTCTCTTCCGACTTTGTCAGCCATTTGCTTCCATCTTTCTGATGCGTGAGAAGCTCATTTGTCCCGGTGTCCCCCCCCCCCGTACTGTGTTCTGTGTGGAGTCAGCGACATCAGACCTCAGCCATCCTATTTATTTAGGTACTTAACTGTGCCGCCCCACAAACAGTCCACCTGATTTCCAATTACACCGGAATCTTTTGTGTCGACCTTGGGAAGCCCTTGTCTTGACGTGTGAAGCCTCCTCCGACTCCAGGAGCTTTCGTACGTTATCTCCTACGTGAGTGCACTTCAAGAGTTTGGATCTTCCGGCTGAGAGACATCTCCTCTCACTTACCCTTTTATCCATCACATACTCAAATAAAACACCCAAAGTAGGTCGGGATCAAATTAAGTTAGCAGAGGCTCAAGGTTCATTAAACTGGCATAATTTTGACATTTTGGACAGATTAAAAGGAGCACGCCGATCGCTCAATCACTCCTGCCGCCATGTGGTAAACTATTGCTGTGCACGTTTAACATCTTGATTGCATCCCACCTGATGGAACCCAATCCTCCCTAATTCCATACGTATCCCCTAACCACACTGTCTTTGCATTTAAACACCAGTAGGGGCGTGACTTGTCATATATTATCAGCCAGTCATGACATTAAAAAGGTCATAGACTTATTTTAAAGTCACTTCTCACTGAAAGGAGTTGGATTAAAGGAGGTTAAAAAATAAAAGAATGCCAAGCACAACTTCTCAGAAACCTTACTGGTTAATATTGTACCACTTGCAATAGCACTAATAAAACTCTATTCATAAATCTAAAGCTGACTGTTAACCTCTAGGTTGTGCTGCTCTCTTGAGTATCACATGACCTGTGACGGGGCGTGGACACGAGTGGGTAGACGGGACAAGCAGACAACAAACAGGCTGACATCAAGGGAGCCTGCCAGACAGAACGGGCCGGCGCCCGCGGGCCTGTCGGAGCTGGACGTGGGTCGGAGGGCCGCTTTTTTTTGTTTTTTTTTTCCCTCCCTCAGTCTGTGCGGTCAATTACCGCGAGACAGTTGTGGTTTGGCACAACAGCCCGAAGGCTGGGACAGATGGGCTGGTACCGCTGTAGCTCGCCGCCGGCCCCCGACGGCACCCGTGCTTCTAGTGGGGGAGGTGTGGGTCCCAGATGGGTGGGAGGACAGCGTGGGCATTGAGTTATGACTGATGCAAAACCACTGGATATGCGTGTTAGTGCTAGCGGTGCAGGTGTGCGAGAGATGAAGATACATCCAGTGTGTCCAGGCTCCCTTGTGTTTATGTTTTAGATGCTTATATGAAAATAGATGGAAGGCACTGCCTGTAGAGATTTGCTCAAGAATGTTTTTTTTTTTTTTATTATTGTTATAATTTCCGAGCTTGCTTAATACATTTGCAATTTCCTTGTTTTCCAATGGAAAATAATCGCCTCTAACCATTTTTGAGACACACACACGCGCACACAAACACAAACACACATAGATCTATTCCATATACGTTCCGTCTCTGAACTGTAGGGGTTTCTTATTCTGTCGGCATGTCTGTATATTTAGGTGAGGATAGCTGGAGTGCCTCTCCTTGGCTCTAGGTCAGGGGTTTTGTCCACCTGGGACTCCATCTTCTGCAGGCTTCTCAGTGCTTTAATGGGGCACAGAGGGAGAGGAGGTTTCAGCCGAGACTATCCACCTCCTGTGGCAAGCTTAATTGGGTATAAAGAGACGTACCCCTCCTCGCGCCCCCTTTGGATAAACTGGCTGATATGTTTAAATAAAGGCTCAAGATGACATAGTTTGTGGTTTAAAACTGGCTTTGTCTTATATATATAAAGGATGACGCCTCGTCTTTGTAGCCTGAAAATGTGCAGGACACGGATCCAAGATGAACCGTTTTATTTTTTTTCCCCCCGATGACCACGTCGCCGCATCCAGAGATCGGTCGGAGTAACCTCAGTTTCAAGGAGAAACCGGCCTTTACGTTGATGAATGTACCAGAATGTCACGACTCTCCCACCTTTTCCTATTCTGCCTTTCAACAGATAAATCAAGCCAGAGGCCAAAGGATGCGCAAACCCCTGATGTTTTCAATAAAATGTCCACATGGGCGGACTGAAAAACGACCCATGAAATGGTGGATAAATAACACCAAATCTGCAGGTCAATAGCATCGAGCGCCAAACATCTTTTTCGCAATTTCTTCATCAGCTGTCCGAGACAGATTGTCAGGTTGTGGGAGCAGGCTCAAAGTGGAAAGAATCATTAATGGGTGCTAATATGCTAAAAGCCATGCAGGCTTTTATAGGTGATGGATCGTTGCTGCTATTTTAGTCCGCGGGACAGTTTCAGACTAGCTGGATTATTGGTCAGACAGGAGCTTTGATGGCAAAGAAGCCAGGTACGTATCACCTCATTTGAGATTAATATCTATCATAAAGAAGCAGACATAAATAGTAACACAGACTGTTAGAAGCACGGAAAGTGGCTGAATGGTTTAATTTCATGCATTCTGACTAACCTGGCATTCATTAGACGTAGTTGGAGGAAGACAGCAGCATGTGGCTGTTCGAGGGAGTTGATTAGCTTCGTGTTGTATGGTCTGATGCTTCTCTATTGTGTCATTACTGATCTGCACCGAGAGGGATGGACACCCTCGAAGTCCACTAATCAGGGGAAGCTGCAGGACTGCAACTGTGCTCTAAATGCACATCTGGTCTATTCAGACAGTGGCAATAATTAAAGCTGTAACATTCCTCCGTTCTGTTAGATATTCGGCAACATCGACCCGGAGACCATACGTAAAGATGAGCATCGTGTCCAAATTGTGCGAAATCGAATCACGCCAAAGTAAATTAGCATAGTGCTGATGTGATGGTGGTGAGGGGCCGCAGCCTGATGTCAGACACGCTGAAGGCGCGTCAAAGGGGAGTGACACTTCTGTCCCGGAATGCTGCATCAGCCACCTCACTATTGACTATTAGGCTTCTTTTGGGAATTCCACTTCCACCTCTGTTGCACAAAAAACCAACCAAATCGAAAAAAAATCACGTGTCTAAATAATCAACGGTCGGTGTGAGGGACACTCATAGTGACCTTGACATAACCCTGCGGCTCCCGCCTGGTGCCATCAGCGCCGACTGTTGCAGCATAAAGCTCTTAAGCCCTGACACACTCACATCTCTAATGACCGTCTATGTGCTTTTAAATAGATCAAGCGCAGCCATCTCTTGCGGGGTCCAGTTGGAGCCTTCCCTTCAAAAATGGCAGGGAAATATCCATCGATTTAAATTGCGACTATAAAATTATAAGACAAGTCCTAAACGTGTCATTAAAGGCCTCATTAAAGTCGGTAATCGCTAAGATGGATTCATTTCGCACTGTTAAAAAGAGAGAGGCTCGCTATTCATTATTGTTACTGTCACAGCACACCTGAGAGCCACATGCAGATCTGCTGAGAGGACCCACTGCGGGGAAAAAAAGATCAGAAAATTAGAAGTTAAAGGTCTAGCTATAGATTTAATGATTTAGAATGGATATTTCTAATGAAGTTAAGGGAATGTCATATAGATTTTCTCTTTTTCTACCTTTTCATGAGATATTTCTGTAACTATTGGCACTGGTCCCTATCCATGGGTGGCACTCCAGAAACAAATTTACAGGATTTTTCCTGTAATTCCTTTTTTCGTGTCCCTGTCAGTATAAACTGAGGCCAGATCCTAAAAGGTCCAGAAAAAACATTATTAACCAGGCTGGATGTAACACCACTTCACAGCAAAATTAGTTCTCTCCGTGAAACATGAAACAGCACAAAGATTCTCCTCCGTAATCAGTGTACCAGGTAAAGATGAGCAATCTGACCATCCATTAAGTGCAATCATCATCACACGCAGCTCTTATCGAGTGATTTGAGAGTGCTCTGTGGGTAGAACACGAACGCCGTCCTGCCACCTCTGCTCCTGTAACCCCAGGTGTCCGGAGCGGAAGGGTGGAGAACAAAGCAAAGCGTACGCTGAATGATAGTTAGGAAGCTGACAGCAAGATTAATGAGCCAACACATAAAAGCCTTGAGTGGCACAGTCTTTTGATAAGGAGCCCCAGAACCCTCTGACCACGTGGCCGCAATCTATAAAAATCAGACTTTCAGATATCAATTAATGAGAGGTCCAGTCAAATGACACTGTCCCGCTTCATCCTGATAAGCTTTTTACTGTATTATTAATGGGGAACAAGAATAGAGAGCTGTCAAGGGCTGAAGGGCAGATATCTGCTGTTTGTGGACGGCTGAGAGGGGAGGAATGCACAAGTGTGGCGATATTTGACAGTTTATACGCAGATCAGGGGTAAATTGAGAGGTTGAGTGCCTTTAGTGTGCTGCTCTTGGTATGGAAATGAGAAGTAATGAAGTCAACACCATCAACTCTTTGCCTCTCTGCATTGTTATAGTGATAAAGGCCAGCAGAGCTAATTAATTTCAGTCAAAATACGGAGTATAGAAGGGCACGGAGGCGGCGTGGCAGGCACTGGAGTCACAGGGCCCCATAAATCCTCCACCAATGATATCTCCACCCATTAATATCTGCCTATTAAGTCAGAAACATCTGCATTAGGCCTAGAAACCAAACACATGCGTTTGGTTTTGACATTAATGTATCTAAACATAGAAAGCACCCAGCAGGAGGAGAACATCGAAGCCGGACAGAAATCAGATCTATTCAGGTGTAGACAAGTGTGACTAACGCTGATGTTACAGCAATAAAAGGGCCGTGAAGGATGTATCAATACATCAGCTGGTGGGGGTGCCGTAACCTTCAAGTGTTGTGAAACCCACAGAGCTGAAAACCAGCGGAACGCTCCCCAGCTGCATGTGCGCACCGAGGTCTGAAGGTGGGATAAAAAACGCACAGACAACCGCAAGATGGCGGGCACCTCTGGCCCTCGGTGGCAGGGGCCTGACGGGGGTAGTATGTGTATGTGGGGGGGGGGGGCGGGGGCGGGCGGCTCAGCCAGATGGACTAAAGACTCACTTAAAACCAGTCAAAGACACCCCACCCCCAGATCAGGGTCATCATCTTGCTGCTCCTGCAAACAAATCTGCGCTGAAGGTAGACAACCCCCCCCTTGGCCCCTGACATAGGTCCCCTCATCCAGGCAATCACATGACACAGGCTGACGTCCTCCCGGCATCCTTGAGAGCCCGCAGTGGGCACGGCGCCAGCCAGCGATCGGCGGCCCGTTCCCTCCCTGTCAGCACTTTTGCTCATCCAGCTCTTCATCCATGCTCGGCGGTAATAAAACCAATGTCATCCAGCTCCTCCAGTTCACGTGGAGAGATAAGGGAAGAAAATGTGCCGCCGGCTTTTTGTTCAAAATTAATCCCCCGTCGCCTTTGTGTACACCGTTCTCCAGCATGCACTCTGCTCTCTCCGCACTCCCCCCTGCTTAATTTCAAACTTCATTAGCAAAATTTGCCACTTTAAAGTCATTTTCTGCTTGACTTTTATGGTCAGGCGCACGTGCAGCACCTGCGCGTGTGGAGAAGCGAATAACGGATGCGGCGAAAGCAACAGGAGCACTCCTTTTGTTAATTAAAGCTGCATGCAGTTGCTATAAACATTAGGGAAATTGGGCTGTAAATCAGATGTATTACCTGGACAAAATTACCAGTGTGGGAATTCTGTCCAGGGAAACCTGCGAGCGCACAACAACCCGCAAACTGCTGCAAAGAGCAACTGGTCGGTCTACCTGCAGCCCAGATGAGGGAACTTGAAGATGCCAAGGCTCCTAATTCTCTCGTGCCTTTTTTTTTTTACATTTTCCTGTGTGTTTAGCATTTCATCACAACGGGAAGAAAGTCCTGAAAGTGCTGGTATCTCTCAGACTACCCGAGCATTCCTTATCCAAACCATCGCATCCGCAACAGAAAGAATGTCGGCGCTGAGATGAGGGGGGGCCTGGCGGTCCCAGCAACATTACCAGATAAGAGAAACCAATAATATAGCTGCATTTCATTTCCTAAAAACACAATAGATACAGGGGTTTGACTTCCTATCCGCAGGTCCGCGGTGCCAGAGTGGTTATCACTTTATTCTAAATGAAAAGGTACGCCAGGACCACGAAGGCGTGCTCTGGCTGGAATGTCAGTACTCAAATAGAAAGCACTGGAAAATGTAGAGAGGGAAGGCTTTAACACTGCATGTGAATGTGTGATTATACTCCTGCTGCAGCTACCTTTAAAGATACCTTTAGGTTCCGCCTGCATTCCCTCCCGCGACTCCTTCTGCTTTACCGTCTACATTAATATTTCATGTCACAAACACTGATACACACACACACACACACACACCTCAATGGCAGCAAGTCTCCACGCATGTGTCGCCTGAACTTCACCGTGCAATCGCGCAAACAAACTGACACTGCGCTAATGAAACGCGCGAGCACATCTGGATCAGAAGGGAATTCACTGGTGCGCGCCTTCGTCTCATTCATTCATGCAGACGTTTAGGATACAGCCACATTTAGAAAACCGTCGCTTACTTTCCCACTAATAGTAAGTAGCACAATATGGCTGGCTGGGATTGAGTGGCTCTTTTGCATACACAGCCCCAACCAGCGTGGTAGCCTTCTTATTTTGCCACAAAAGCACAAGCAAGTGCTTAAAAACCAGCTGTTGGGACTGAAGGCCAGCGAGAGCAGCACTCAGCGACAATCCATTTGAAGCACTTGTCAGTAGGAGTCAAAAACAACTATGTGCTCCAATTTGAGTGAGTCCAAACAAACAGGGTTCCACGCTGAGGTTCTAGTTCTGGGATTGTTGGACAACCTGAATGCGACGCTCTTCTCCGTCTTTCAAGCTGGACAGGGAGTCACATCATGAACATTAAGCTTATATTAATGAACGGACATGCACATGACGATGACCAAAGACCTCCGCAAAGACAAAAAAACAAAGCAGGAGGGGAAACGAGCGAGGTAGGCGAGTGTGGTCTCAGGTCTGGATTGCCCAGGTTTTAAAATAAATAAATAAATCATCAATTGTCCACATGTCAGTGCCTCCGTGTCTCATGGCAGCAGGAGCTGAAGTGATGGACACAAAAGGCGGTTTGGGTATTAATTCAGCTCTCGCGTCGTCATTCTGGATCCTTTCACATGCAAAACGCCGGGCTGCCGACGGGCAGAGGGGAGGGGGGGTGTGCTGACAATTACAGCCTCACATTGAGTTACCGTTGGAGACCCGCACTTCAGACTGATTGACAAATGAAAAGAGGCGAAATGGCTTCCATTTAAAAGAAAAGGCACTTACCAGAATAGAAGGATCATCTCCAGTATCTTTTCTCAAATGGGAAATGGGAAAAGATGAGTGTGCATGGCAAATTGAGCTCACAATTCAGTACTTTGACAAAGAACCGTTTAGGCCACATGCGCACAATACCCGGCGGTACCACCGCCGCTTTAAAGCTCAAAATCAATGGAGCCTCGAGCCAAAGCGTCAGCGATCTGCAAGGATTTGCATCCAACTGTTCCTTTCCATCTATCTGAAAAGTTTTCAGACTGCGCTAACTAATCCACTCCTGCGAACGAGGGATTTGCACAAACATGTGAGTTTAGCCAAAACCGCCTTGTTCGCAGAGGAAAAAACAACAACGTTGGAAAGCTTTGCCGTGCAATCTCTCCGGGAGACAAACATGGGGCGCTAATTGCGCTGCCAGGCACGTACGGGGATAGATTTCCAATCACGGATGTTTGTTAGTTATTCACAATTACACAACTCGGAGCAAAATCCAAACAGGCGATGGAAACAGATGCCTTTTGACCACCCAATTACATATGGAGCCGGAGTTTCTGTGCGTGGACTGACAATGTGGCTTCAATTACTTTCCCCTCAAGCTACAAATTATCCAAATTAGATATGATTGAGGAGTGTAGTCCAGTAGTCAAGAGGGATAAAAGAACAAAGAATCTGATTTTGAAGACCCTCCCTTTTGTCGCTGTCTGAAATCAGAGGCGGCAAATAAAGTGAATTAAATAACAGACAACACTTTTTTACCTCCTTTCTTTTCAACTTGTTGAGGCCAATAGCCACCACTTTTGTAATGTATCCCTGAAATTACAGCACAAGATGTGGTGCAGGTATAAATAGCACGTGTCTGCAGAGCGCAAACAGTTGCGGCGTTGTCGTGAGTGCCGCTGCTGGAGCACAAACAGGTTCTTTAATGGAGAAACGGGATGTGAGGAGAAATTCATTTGTGGGATGACACCCTCCCGTGGCCCCCACAGCGCAAATCCTGCGAGAGGCGCACGGCGGCTCCGGAGACGGCGCTGCCGCGTCGGGGACTGTGTGGGTGCATCTGTTTGCAGCGGGGAATGAGGGGGGGAAGATGCAAAGGTGCCTGTGTCATGTCTCCGTGGAAATCAATGAACTATGCTGAATGCACAGCGTGCGCACACACACACGGCAAGCATCAAGGCGGTCTCTGAAAGAGCGGCGTGCAGGGATATGTACATGGAGATCCTCTAATTCTGTTGTCAACTCCCATAATGCTTTTCAGATTACATACAACAGCACAGGGGACTTTTTTTAAAAAAAAAAAAACATCTTGTTTTCCCTTCCCCTTCTGTCTTTTAATGAAACATTTATTTAAAAAAAAAAAGAAAATTTTCATATGTTGATGCATTCAACTCACTCTTTGTAATAGAAACACATTTCCCTTGAAATTCACTTCCTTTATGCACTAATTTTCCAGAAGGTTGAGGGTGGCGTCGCAGTGGATTCATGCTGAAGCCTTCTTTTTCTGTAGCCTGAGAGCAAAATATGGAGATAAATAAACAAACAAGCTGCTGTGTACAAAGCAAACGGTCCTGTGACGAAAAGGGGAAAATGAATTAGGAAAAAATGGAAGATAAGAATAATAAAATCAAATGTCCAAACCTCCTGGAGCAGATGTTTCATCATTAAATGGTGGCCCGAGGGCACACCGCGTGTGATGATGAAACACCAAATCGAGCTCGGTCTGTAATTAAATGGCGGCTGGGACCGAGAGACAGGGAGATGATAACCGCTGGGCTCGGTGCCCCGGGACACACCGATATTGTCACCTGCTTTCAAAAAAACAACTATCCCTCAATGTGTGAGAGGGATCGCTTCACAAGATCAAACTGGAAGAGGGGTAAGCGGTTTCACATCGGAATCGCTACGGTGACCTGTCAAATCTTTGCTAAAGTTTAAAAAAGCATAGAAAATGATATTAACCGGTCTAATCTCTGTAAAAGCATCTTTGTTAAAGAGATAAATAGAATTACAGTGGAGAACAGATGTGGCAATAACACACACAGAAGCTAGACAAGGTAACCTTGTGGGTATATTGCTAATAGTCGCTGATGCAGTGAGGCTGGTGAGTCATTACAGGCTAAGTGTCTTGTTTTATTATTCTAGGGGGTTGCAGGGGAGTAACACGAAAACTCCACAGAAAAGCCTTAATTTAGGTTTTGAAATCCCAACCTTAAACCTGCGCAGACTGAACTCAGTGTAGTGTTTATTCATATCTTCACCGTAATACCACTAATGTTGACATCAGAAAACCCCCTGAACTGTTCAAATAAGGTAGACTCAGCCTCAAAGCGCTGCGGTGAAAGACATTAAATCACAAATAAACACGTGCAGAATTAAACCCGCCGGAGCGACGCTCACTCTCTGCATGTGAAAGCCTCTGGTTGCCTCCTTGTTTGGCAAAACTTCCAAATAAGTCTTAATCGAATGGCAATAATTGAAGGAAATGAGTCAGCTACAAGAGTGTGATGATGAAATGTCAGGATTTCAATCCTGTGATTCATTAATGTCACAACTTCCCTGGAGAGTTTTTCACCTTAAGCTCATCTACGGCACATTTTCCAAACTGCTGAGAGCGTTACAAATGACACTTCTAGGTCGGCATGCATTGAAAGATGCATTGTTTTTTTTTTTTTTATAAACGTCATTCATATTTTATTCTGACTTATTTCCATTTTGCGAGAAAGCTTTTGGCTGCCCTTTGCCAAGCCCAAATGGATGCACCGCTGCCAGTCAGGTTTTGAGATTCTGTTGATGAGAACAATCGGCCCTGAGAAATGACTGCGTCGTCGTGGGCCCGTGCAGGCCGTGCCAAAGCAGACGGCTTCATTTTTCTGACTTTAGCTTCAAATTAGATCAGACATCAGGGACGACCTTCAGGTATCAGCCAATATGCTGACGATGGGACGCATCTGAGGGAAAAAGGGGTGGTGATCAAGATTTATGGAGTGCGGCTGCACTCTGCGTCAGGAGTGAAGCATGTCTCATCAACGGGGAAATGAAATGTCAAATTAGTTTGTTTTTCCAGCCTCCGTGCGTGTGTTAGCTCATCTGCAGAAATCGTCGGAGGACGGCGTGTGCGTTGATCGCGACCGTGGTGTCAACGGAGCCAGACCCGTTTTCCTCAAGCTCCAACTTGTGCGGTTCAGTATTTGTGTTCTGTAGACTCAGACTTGTGCGTTAAAAGACGAGCTCACCCATAAAAGACCATAAAAGTCTTTATTGTGAAACATAAATTGAATTTTTCTCTTGTTAGTCTTTGCCTTCCCGGCCTCAAACTGGACGAACTCAGTTTGAAATATGTGAGGTATCTGTTGTGCCGAGACCAGAGGGCCGTTAGGGGGAAATGAGTGATGCGAAAACTTGGTTCACTGGGTAAATTACTGCGCACACGGACTCACTTTGTCATCGTTAGAGAGGCTGCATAAAGGAGGTTTAATATAATGCACATATGGCATGCTTTACTGAACAGACGACATCCGCGCTGCGGCACACAGTGCAGCCAAAGAGGAAAGATGGAATCAATAAACACAGGCACAAAAATGAAAAGCAGCCACTTTGGCCGCATGTTTATGCGCACTAAGTTAAAGGTCAACGGTAGCAACAGGCAGGCTAATGCTTTCAGCGATGGGAGCGAGACACAAGCGAAACATCGCAAGTTGCGGGGTTAAATGTGATAAATGAGCGCAGTTTTGAGTTTGTTTTCCCTATTTTCCAGTTTATCGGGAGCCTCTTTCTGCCTCAACTGCCTCATCAACGACACGAGAACGGATGTACGATGTTTAACAAAGATTGCAAGCGCTCCTCGGGGTGATAACACTGATGCGTGAATCTCAGCTGACGGATCAGGTGGATCGTGACTTCAAAATTATCATTTTGATTAAAAGCGCCCAGGATGCACGTGGGTGACATGATACATAATTGATGAGGGAATTAATAATTCTATTGTCTGCAGCAGAAATATCCTGTATGCAACTGTCTCATACAAAGCAAGGTGGCTTTATTTCTTCTAAAAAAAGTCAGAATGTGAGATTTTAACAGGTTCGGTGAACATTAAAGAAGTTCAAATGAAACTGCATGCGTTTACTTTCATGTGGTGCAAATGTTTGGAGTGACGCAGCTCTCATCCTGATGAGACAATATTGGATAATTAGACTCTCATTAAAGCTGTCTGAAAACATTTGTTTCAAAAGCCACTGGCATGGCACCAAGGTTTATTTATCATCCCACCAGGCAAAAGTAATTGTCAATATCCACTTTTCACACCCAGGCTGATGAAAATCTGCTTTTTAATAAACTTCTTTATTCAAGGAATTATTTTTGGCATCAGAAGCTAAGAACATGCACTCTGTTGTCAAGATTTATGAGAAAAGAAACCTCAGTTGATGAAAATACACAGTTCATGTTTTATGCTGACACATTTGACACCTCTAACTCCAAAATGTGTCTTTTATATATATATATATATATATATATATATATATATATATGTGTGTGTGTGTGTGTGTGTGTGTATGTGTATAAATGTGAACTTTTTGTTTGTGAGCTGTGCAGTTTGCTGCTCCAGGGATCTCAGGGAAATAGAGAGTCTGTTGAGGCTTAACACCTTTCTTCAGGTCTGTGAAGCTTAAATGAGATCTGTTTTTATATCTTTACCACAGGCCTGTGCGGATCACTTCGTATCATATGACCACGGAAGCCGAAATATCATATCAGTGTTAATCGGAGCTGATTTCAGTCCAAACAATGAGCGTAGGTCTGCAGCTCTGGCAGCGGTGGTCTGTGCACTCACGTGTTGCGGGTACAGGAGCACATGCGCGGCTCTCTGCTTGACAAGTAAATTGCTTCTGGGTTCGTGCCGCAGAAAGAAAACACGAGGAGAAAGCAGATGCCGGCATGGTTAGAGGAAATGAATGAGAGGCGAAAGGCGAGCGAATGGAGCTGAGGAGCCCGAATAAGTAGATATCAGAAAGCAGCGAGTGTGAAATGCTCTTTAGAGTGGGGTCGCGCCGGCCTGTCATGTCGTCTGATAAGAACCTGGTGGGAAAGGAGCAGAATCGACGCGGTGTGACAGAGATGACGTCCAGCGAGGGTGACATGTTAGAAACCTGTGGGGCATTTTTTTTAACCTGGAGGACGGGCTGCATACATTTGGAAGATTGTACGCTGTCTTTAAACACAACAACGTACCATCGAGGAAATCATCAGGTTTAATCCAACGGTCGATCAAACACCTTCATTTTAGCCTTTGGCCTGCTGATATAGGAAACAGACGTCCTCAAAGCACTTATTTGACTTTTAATTTAATTCATATCACAGTGGAATCAATCACTTTTTATCCCCAAATCCAATCTCCAATAAAATGGTGCTGCTGCTCAATCATAAAAGGTTTCATTTCTCCATGATGAGAGACGTCAGGCTCACAACAGTCAGACAGTTCCGCAGACTGATGGATGACCGGAGCATGCGAGGGAACCAGACCATGAAGTTATTGTTGAGGATGAGGAGACGGACCAACAAAGACAAATAGGGTCTTACCTGGAATTAAAGGCACCTCTTGGGCCTGGACCAGTCGGAGTAGGGCCATGATGAGGAGGGGTGTGGCCCCGGATCGTGTGTCAGGCATTATGATGCTCACTGTCCTGGCATCACTGGGAGTCAATCTGAGAAGAGAGGTGGGTGGGGTGGGGGAAACAGATTAGGATTGATTGTATTACAGGAATAAACCTCATCACTGAATCACCAAAGAAGAAGGAAATTGATTTTCAATAGTGCATATCCTGCAGAGTAGCCTAAAATGTCAGAGGAGAGGTAAACAATCCCTGCAACATTGTGACCACAATACATAAAATCATCTTATTTCTTTTCTTGCGAGGACGAGCGCATACACGCCTGCATGTCACGAAAGTGGAAGTTTAACAGCGTGTGCGCTGGCATCACCTATGTGTGTTGACAGGGAGCGTCTGTGCGACAGAAATAAATCAGAGATCTCTGGATCTGCCGTCTGTGTGCAAACCTGCTCACCCTTGTTGATTACGCCCAGCAGAGCAGGGAGCCTCAGCTGCTCCCCCTGCCTGGTCTTTCTCCATATCTCCCGCTCCGTCTCCGTGCCGCCTCGCCCCTTAATTTCCTATTTAAGGTACTTTTTTTTTTTTTGCAATGAAATACTCCCCGAACTGGATCTGCCTCCATCTAAAGCATGATGGACTTGTTTTAGCGTGCTCCTCGGGGCGTCAGGAGTCTCATCAATCCTTGCATCTTTCATGAGCGTCTCCTACGTGCGCGCTGGTGGATGTGTCACTCTTCATCTGCTGTGCCGCTCGTCTATATGCACTCAGCGGGTTGCAGTGAGATTCTGTCACTAAGGGGAGAGCTTTTGTGCATTATACTGTTCTAACCTACAGAGTGTGTACGTGACTGAGCAACAGGTGGAAAAGACGGAGGAACGTGCGAATCAACTGAAATTTTAGCCCCCCCCTCCAGCATCCAGACAATGGAAAGTCTACAAATGACCAGGAGAGGATAAGAGTGAACTCCCGGGGCCCTGAGGAGCACATTAAACTTTTGGATTTTTCCACTCGATCATCCAGTATCTGCTGACGACCTCGCTAAAACAGGCCTGCACGCGTCAGCACAGAAGTTTGTGGGCAACTGTCAGCATTTTAATTTCAGACTTAAAGGACAGGACGATAATGACTGCAGAATCAAGATGCTTCCAGATGGAGACCAGAGCTCAGAGTGGCTGCTGATTCATGCAGACTATCAGAGGAATGGCACATTCACCATTTTGTGCATTAATTGCATAATAATTATTTTGCTATTTTTAGCTAGTACAAATCCAATTTGATAATGAAGGATAATTACCAACATCACCTCTCCATTGTGAATTAGTGAATTTACTTTTAAGATAATTAAAAGGGGAAAACGCTGACTGAAACAAAACTGCCTGCTGGCCCCCCCACACATCCCAGATTTGCGTCCTGTTCTCTTCCCAGACCAATTTTAATGTCCTAATTCTGGTAACAAAGATATAGAGCTCCTAGTTGCTTCTTTTTGCCAGCAGTTTCTACTTTATCTGCCATCCTTTCTTCCTTTTCTCTGTCACACACTTTCTGTAATAGCTTTGCAGGTGAAAGAAGGCACCTGCTCGCTCCAGTAAGCGCCCCCCTCCACCCATTCTTATCTCCAGGTACTTGCTGAACACACCGACTCTTTTTTAAAGGAACTTTGAGAGGAGCCCCCAAGAGTAGAACGTTAGAGGAGAATATTATCGTTATTCCTCTTATATCACTTTCAGTTCTGCCAACGTGTATTTATTGGAACAACTGCCTCTTTTGCGCTCAGTATAATCAACTAAATTCCGAGAGACGAGTCGCCAGAGATGTTCCACTTGCCTTGACCACCCGAACCTGGACAATGCCGGTATCCTGGAGGAGCAGCAGACTCCATTTTTCTTGATAATTGTGTCAGATAAACACACTGCATCTTTCTCTCACAGGCAATCTGATAAATACCCAATTACCAGTCGGCGGCTGACTGCGCCAAGCGGCCGCCAGAGGTGCGGACTGCCAATGCGGAGGAGGGAGTTGATCTCAATGCGGGAACAAGCGGCTGGACACCTGATTCGACTCGTCACCTGGTTCCATTTGATTAATGAATAGAAGGATGAGGAGGTACAGGAAGATTGATTTGAGCCACTTCTTTTGAAGCAACAAACACATAGGATGATGCATCAAAGTCGAATCAATTCTCATTCTTCGGTGTATTCGAGTCCTTTTATCAAAGGAATGGAGCCTGCCTTGGAAGGATTGTTTCGGTCTCGTTTCAGCGGCGGTTTCCTCTGCCTTTGCGTTGAAATCCCACCAAGAGGAATGAAAGGCTCTTATTCTCCCCCCTTTTATCCATCCCAGTGATTGCTGAACGGATGGGAGCCAATTAATCTGACGGTGACAGGAGGCATTGCTGCTGGCTCACTGACCAACTTCCACAAAAGACAGGAGCCACGAGCAGAACCGTCACTGCCCACAAATCGATTCTGGAGAGACTCCTAAACCAAGGAGAGATGTCTTTTAAAACCTGTGGTTCCTCACTGTGACACTTTAGTGTGACCTGAGCTCGAGAGGGATGAGCCGACCACAAATCCTGATGCGAGACATTATCCATTTATCTCAGCAGAGCTTCTCAGATCCTGTAATGATACGTGATACTTGGATCGCAGCATGCTTGAACCCCACGAATGTGCAGTGAGGTTTGGGAATCCATTTTAATTGGACAGTTAAATTGAAATTATAACCTCTGACTTGACTTGAAGTCTTTCTCTGTCATCTCTTCATTTCTTGAGATCTGATACACACTGACAACCACAATGAAGTGGAGGAATGTCGAGATGAGGACAAAATGAAGAAATATGTTTGCAGAGAAGAAGAGGACGGTGTTATATTAAGTATTTTCAAGTCAATTTGTGTATTCTATATTCTGAAGTCTAATCATCAATCTGACACACCGTACCTTTAACTTTATTGACTATTTTAAGAACCGAATGTGTTAATCATCCTGTTAATTCAGGAGTACTTTTCATTTAAATTTATTTAAACCTGTGTTAAAGAAAATGTCATGATATATAAATGCAGTCATATTAGATAGAGGTACAGATGTGTGTCCTGAATGACATAAACATGCACACATGGAGCAAATCTCCTTAAATGTGTGTTGTTCTATCGCAGCATCAGAATTTGATTGCTGGTTCCCGAGTTTCTCGAGGTCTCTGTTCACTACATATGTAAGCAAGGTTCTGCCTTCCCCATAAAAACGCCAGCACCGGATTAAGCCTCTCCCACTCAGAGTACATTAGGCTGCCTCACTTCATTACAATAAAAGGATTAACCTGCCTCTGATATGTAAAGCGATCAGTGGGAGAGTGAACCAGATGCACAGTAGTTGCAATCTCAATATTTAGCTTAGTTCTTCTTTAGATCACACATTTTTGACACCTTCAAGTCAGGATGCTAAACCTCCAGCAACAGAGGGACAAAAGATAAAGCCATTAGGACACCCTGCAGCTGGCTGAGCACAAGCATCGGATCCACAGGGAAAGACCCCGGTTCTACTTTCTGGGGTTCAAAAACTGTACTATAGGCGATAAAAAGCAGAGGAAAGAGAACCTCAAAAGAAAATCTTCTAGACACCAGGAAATCAAGATTCAGGCATCGTCCCGGGGTGATATGGTTAGATTAGCCTAGGCCACACAGGGCCAGCCCACAGCCATCCTTCTCCTAATAAATGTGATCTGTGATAAATTAAAAGCTGATTATTTTCCTGGAGGGAGAAGTCAAGCTACTGGCCCGGAGGCCCCGCTCCGGCAATGATGGATTAGCCTGTACTGTGGACCTAACCGTCCCCACTGACTGCTGGGACACAGTCGCCAGGGGCCTAAATGGTTTCTACCCGGGTGTCATCTGTGACAACTGGAAATTTATTTGAATAAATGCAATGCCGTCTTTCTAAAGGACAATTCAATTAGCTTACAGGATAGATGACAGGTTCTATTTTCCATGATAGATTATTGTGTTTTTTTTTTAGTTTTCTTTAACCAGAGAGGCCAACATTTATTTTGTGAATAGGCTGATTGTAGAAACAATGATCGATGTTTTCATTAAATGTCAGTAGTGGGAGATGTCCAAATATATTAATATTTCATACAAACTGCAGTTTGTAAAAGAAATTAGCATCTCATTACCTCAATGTTATGACTGGTGGGGGTTAGTCGGCCAACACGGCTCTATGTAAACATTATTAGGGGTTGGTTACACGCTCAGGTGAATGCTCCATGAGCTACCGCAGAGCCAAGACTTTTACATTACCGTCTCATTCTCATGTGTCTGAGCCATTTTCCCTGGGCCACCATCATTTGGATGGCCTACGGCGCAGTTTTTCCAAAGTGATTGTTCTGCTCGAGAGGGAACACCAGCATCTCTGTTGTCTTTTCATATCCCAGATGTCAGGAGTCTGATTCACAAATAATGCAGCGGCTGTCAAGTGCACAACACTCATTTTCTGCCGTGCAATAGCCGTCATCATGCTAATGGAATCATAACTCTAATGACAAAAGTTGCTTTGTAAGCAGGTAGATTGTACAATGTTAATTGCCTGTACTGAAACTGCGGGCGAGGGGTTTAAATGCCATGTACTATTGTGGCATGCACAAAAGCCTCACATGAATTACCCTCTGCTAAATGCAAAGCAGCTCGGGGTCCCTCGACGGCCGATTCTAACCCTCCCGGTACAAACACACACCTTGTTGTCATTAGTAATTTTTCATTAATAATAGTTGCAATGAATCACCGACAACAAGGTTATCTGTCATCAAGCAGTATGTCTGTATGCGTAGTTTTAATTGATGAACCTCATCCTATAAAGTGGTTCATCTCATTAGTCAACATTACAGACGCTGTTAGCGGGAAGCAGAGCTCAGGCGTGCTCCACGGCAGATGGCAGCACAGAGGATTATTTCCTTTGTGATTTTCCTTGTGGAGTTTTTTTTTTTTTCTGAATTAAAGGTTTGAAAATCACAAACCATTATATATATATATGCAAATGCAAAAATAGCCTAAATATAAGGCTGTAAATCTAATAAAACTGATGAATCTGATGCTACAGAAGTAAAATTTTTCTCCCATAGTTTTGCATTTTGTTGCAATATCTGCCGAGTTTTCTAAATACTCAATTATTTCCTCCAAGCACAACAGGCTGTTTTCACATTAATCACCATGACGGTGGATTTTACCAACCCTACTCAGACAAATTAAATCCTCAGCGTGATATTGCCGTCTCTGCTGTATCCCTGTGCCCTGACACGAGCCTCGATCCGACTTTGGAATGCAGCACAGCGGAGCCTGCCAACTCAGACAGACCTGGAACCACAGGGGCAATAAAAAGTGACATCAGCAATGGGAAAGTTAATAGTGTGTTTCAGATGCACTTTCTGGAGGACAGCGGCAGCAGAGGTTTCCGTCACTGGAAGTGACAGCGGCTGGCAACCTCCCTCTGCCTGTGGAATGCCCTCATGAATTTCAACCTGTTCCCTGTAATAACTTATAAATAGGAGGCGCTTCCACAGTGGCCGTGTGTGACACGCTGTCAGGTCTGTGCATCCCCTGTACTTACAGTCAGGCTACAGATCAGAGCAGCTGCTTGTTTTGATTATACATTTATTCAACGCGGCCTCTGATTGGAGCTGCCGTGTCCCTGGTGGTGCTTCCGGAAGACTTTGTTTCGCAGGAGGTCGTTTTCATGTGCAGCGTCTTGTTTCTCTTTTGACAGTGGCAGAAACCATCACGGACAAACAATGTCAACATTATTTACAGTGTCACACATGTCGCCTGTAACTCAGTAACAGTCATTTATTCTTAATCAGGGTGACGGTGACGCTATCCGAGTGCACCCCAGACAGATCACAAGCCCATCACAGGACACACACTTTACACTCACATCAGGGGTGATTTACATCCTCCAGTCAGCCTTTTGTGCATGTTTTTGCATTGTTTAAAAGAGAGAAATCCACAGAGAAAGGCTTGAGGCAGCATCAGACCAGGAACCCTGCTGCAAGGCAACTGTTTCACCACACTTCAGTGAATCAGTTAAACTAATAATAAGGCCAACATGTGAGTCATTGCATCTAGATTCATAGAAACAGCTACATTTTTATTTAATTGTAAGACTTTAGGCCATTTTTGAGCCAATGTTCTTGGACCAGCCACAGAGGTTATTTCACAAAAAGTATGGTGTCAATAAAGCCTAAAAGACAAATCTGGGTTTGAGAACTGCCTGTTCTAAAACGTTATTGCACCGAACAAGAATTTTAAAGCAAACTCCCCAAAGAGCAAGAACAAATGAGTAAGAATGGAAACTCTAAATAGCAACCGCAGCAAAATTATTCTAAAATATCCATAAATTACAACATTTTAATACAAATATGATTCTGGCACCAATTTTTAGTCTTTCCCTGTACTGCTTTCAGCATCACTTAAAAATATTTGGTTACATTTGTTTAATTAATCATGAATGTTTCCAGTAAGGTGTGAGTAAAGCAGAGCATAATTTTTCGGATTCAATTTAAATGCACCACTTAGCCATTACCCAACATCTCTTGTCCAAAACCCCAAAGAGTTATTGAGCATGTATGTAAACAAGTAAGACTCAGGTTCTTTTTTTCCTCCCCTCGCGACATCCAAAACCTCCGGCAGCGACGGCTCAAAGTGGAGTTTCACGCTCCAGCAAAGAGCAAAGATCAAATATGTGATATGAGACATGAAAACTGTACAGGGAGAAACTTCAGCAGCTGCAGAGATCAGCACAGAGCAGGGAAAACAGTGGATAATAAGCACACGGTGGGTTTGAGCTGCTCCCGAGCTGACAGGCAGGAGCAGCCGTCCTGAACGTGTATCGGGTTCAACAAGACACAGCAAGCTCTCCTCCTCAGGAACGTGGGCCCTCGGTAGAGCGCATCATCCCTCATGACGAGCTCCTCGCATTAGCTTAAGACAGGAATTAAGAACGGCAGCTGCGAGGTTTCCACAGGCAGACACACAATCGCCAATTAGAGCTAAAGAGTGCTGTACACGCTGTAATTAGCAGCACTGCGGGTTTGAGTTAGTGTGAAATGTATTCATATTACCCCAATCACAAATAGGCCCAATCATTTAATTAGCTGGCATATCTCTAAACTTTAATTAAAGTTAATACATGCCGATACTCTAAAATCCTGAGATCAAAATTTTCCAACGCTAATTAGAGTGCTCACAAGTTAACAGAGAGATAACATTCCCCCTTTCCTTCAGCCAGTTAAAAATGAGAGTCCACGTTGTTTTAAAAAAGGCTTCTTTTTTTTCCTGCACGTGTGGATATGCTCATGGTAACATTTTTCCTGAACTGTATTTAACTAAAATGTCTTTTCATTCCTCCGCATAAAATGATACGATCAGCCGAGTTAAATTGGCAATTACAGAGCTTGTCATCCACACAGCTCCACCTGAGTTCATTCACAGCAAAACCAGGAGAGGCACTTTCACAACCTGCACGCAGTTCCGATCTCATTTGCTGCATGAGAACTGTGAGCTGAGCATGCTCATGTCATCCTGGAGGACTTTTATACTTAGAGAAATTAATATTTCACTTGGAGATAGTCTTCGTATTAATACCAACAAATATGAGTGCACAATAAACCAAAAACTGAACAGCATAGATGCCATTACATCCACACAGACGCAAAGGGGCTTCTGTAGACAAACAGAGAAATACAGACATGCAATATAGTCGACAGGCTCGGGGGGTATTCCTGTCTCCTGCACCCTGATGTAGATGGATGCCCTCGGCCGCTGATCCTGAATCAACATTAGGTCATTACAATAAGGAGCGTGGCTCAACAAAGCCCAGAGAGTGGAGAGCTTGGGAGGGGAACTACTCTGGGACCCCTCTGGGGAAGCAGCCTTGACATAGTCATCTGTCTCAGTTACACCAGAGTTACACCAACTGGCACTCATGCCCACGCAGGCCAGGACAGCCCCCAACAGCCTCTGCCGGGGCTGATATCGTATTAAAAGAGCGAAGGGAGTGCATCACACAGTGAAGAGGATGCTGGAATCAGTATAACAGGTGACAAACGATTGTTATTTATGTGGGCGTGGTGTGTGTGTGTGGGGGGGGTGTTCTTGATCAGCTGCTGGGAAGGTCAGAAATAACCTCACTTCAGCACAGGTGACTGGTGACCCCCAGGTGTCAGGTGAAGGTAATATGTGGTTGAGCATAAACCAGGTCAGAGAAGAGAAAGAGATGAGCTGACGGCGGGGGGGGGGGCGGGGGGGTTTAAAGGCGTGACCATGTTGAGCTCTCATTCAGTCACACCCCCCTGGAGGTGAGGGGGGGGTAGCCAGTTGTGTTTACGGAGCTGTCAGTCACGTGGGGAAACCTCTCCCCAGGGGCGCGGGCCACCAGGGCGATGAGAAAATAATAGCTCCTTCTGCCAGAGCTCGCAGGGACAAAGTCTGATGGACACCAGCGGGAATTAGTTGGCCTCCAGGACAGACTTTGTCCTCTGCTTAAACACTGGCAGGACACACATTCTCACAAACAGGTCAGGGAGGAGGTACAATAGACCCGTTTCATCAATACCCTTATGAAAGAGAAAAAAAGAATCAGCATTTGCGACTCTGCCTGTGAAACAATAAAGCAAAATTCTTGAACTTGTTCATCATTGAAGGCTCCTCATATATGGAACAGCCCCACACAATAGCCCTCTGTGCTTAGGACGCAGATATCTTCCACCTTGAACTTGAAAACCTGACTTCCTTTTCGTTGGCCAAGGATGGCAAGAGACACACTGAAACTAATACCTGCCTGACAGGAATAACTATGGGATACCGCAATACGGTGTTGAACTACCACGGTTGCACTGTTTAAAAGAGCTTTGATGTGACCCTCGGTGGGGAGAAGGCGAGAAACCAGGCCTTCGCACACGAGATCCGACTTTAAATCAGGTCGAGCTGCCATTAAAATGGAGAGGTAGCCAAGCGGAGCCGATCATTAGTACAAACACTCAAAAATCACCGGGGTAGCATCTGCTTTCTGCACATCTTTCACATCAATGATGAGTGTGGGCAGTACGCCTCAGGGAAGAGGAGGAGGTGGGGGTACATGGAAGGTTATCCCCTGTCTCTTACCATGAATAACAATAGCTACCTATGGGTAATTAAAGGGGACAAACGATGTTCGCGGGGCCGCGCCAGCCTATCATTAAACAAATCAAACTTGCCGTGTACACGGGAAGAGGAATGGTCTCTTCACGCACCATCCAAGGAAACATAATGGCCATTGATTTTGAGTGGAGTGGAAGAGATCCCATTTCTCTACAGTGTGTCTCCATTACATAAATTAATCCGTGTATCGTTTTATCTGCCAGGCGTAATGCAATGCGGCACATTTATGTTTAATCTCTGCTGCCTGCAGCGGGGCCTCTTCCACCTTTTGTCTCCGCCAGGACGAGAAGACGAGGGCTCTTCACCGATGACCCGTGACTGCTGTGTGTTGTGACTCGGCTTTGAAGTCAAAATTTGGACACATTTTAGAGGCACGGAATAAGACAGGAAAAAAAATCCAACCCAAACCTCAGGATTGTATTGGGTAAATCCTCTTATTAGGCTCCTGTCACATGGTAATGTGATGTAGTATAACATAACATATTGCAATTGCACTGTAAAGGTCATAAAATGTAAGAGGCGCGATGTATGTGTTAAATTGCTGATTGATCCTAGTGGATTAGGCTGATGCACAACTAATCTAATCTTCTTGCTAATTGTTCTTTTTATTCCATACAAGGTTTATCTGAAAACAGAAATATATCCATAACTAGATTATGAATCCATTAAGAAGCAGAAACATCAGCATGCATTATTATTTCTGTTTGAAACTTCCAAGTCTGCCATTTTGTGATTGATGATTTTGGAAGAACTGAAAGATTACAAAGGTGAATTGAGGCAATCGGATGGCTCCTCAATAAATCTTGTTCGATACAGCGCCACTGTTTTTATATTTTATTTGTTACTTATGTGGTCAGTACAGGACACATCCACATTGAAAGACCTTTTACAAACCTTGGAGGAAAAAAAAATAAATAAATAAAAAGGGAAGAAAAACATAACAAGAGCTCAGTGTCTCCCACTGAGATCCAAGCTGTTTTTATGACTTTAAAACCTGCTAAATAATGCAGGACCTTGCAGGGAGACGAAATACCAAAATAATAGACCACCAATACCCCTCCAAACGATGGGTGGTGTGACTCAGCCTCAGGGATGGCCAGACTGAGTTATCTATAGAGCATGGCAATGAGGAACAAAGTTTCACGCCAACGTGGAAGCTACATTACAGGTGAACACATATTTGTGCGAGCAATTAAATATAATGACATACCTGCAGCAACGGGAAGCATCGGGGCAGTGGGTGGTCACACGTTGATAGTAGAAGATAGGTGACATTTATTTTGAGTGAGAATGCAGAGGTAGCTCGAAGGCCAGGACTTGATCACGACTGACTGGAACAGCTCACAGCAAATGTAAAACAAGCGCCCGAGGAGCCCGTCACACAGGCTTTCACCCACTCTCCTCTAAGCGACAAAAAGACCGCCGTACGCGACTTTCAAATGCTTCTCAGCGGCGCAGTTTCGGGCCGGGCGTCTCGGCGATCGAGATCACGCACCTTTGTATTACTGCGAGTCACGGAGCAGTAAACTCCCGCCATCGCTTCCATTTCACACTTTGCGGAGCAGCGCATCGGAATGGTGTTACAGATTTTAGGGACAAGGCAAGTCCTCTTTCTCCGATGACATGTTCACAGACTGTAAACGCAAAACAAGCTGGACCAGCAAACTTGGAAGAAGCACAGGAAGGAAGTGCTCAGAAGAATGGATCAAAACCCAGACTCTTAGGGGTTTCACACACACACACACACACACGCACACACACACACACGCACACACACATACACATACAAACACGAGCTTGTTATTGTACTCCACTGCCTGATGGCATGTGGAACTGCATATGTAAAGTAATTATAAATTCTAATCCTCTTGTCCCAAACTCCGGATGAATGTCAGACCCCTGCCAGCAAACATACCCCGACTCCCTCTAGACACGACTAATTGACTTGCCACCGTGGGTGACTGACATGCCACCCAGAAAGGGGGGGGGGCATAATAGCCGTGTCATGAGGGAATGATGAGACCTGCCGACAGCCAGCAGCACTCGACCTTTTTTTTTTTTTTTTTTTTTTTTGCGAGAGGTCGGATGTCAGAGGGAACAGGATCTCCCGGTTGTCGGGCCCGCAGCCTCGGGGGTCTTTGGGGGATGAGCCAGAAACTGAGAGGAGCTGGGGGTTTTCAATCAGGCAGCCTTGCAGGACAGTGATTTCATCGGGAATGACATCGGAATGAAAAATAAAAACAATAAAAGAGAAATCAATCGTCAGCAGCCCTGGGCGATTAAACACCTCCAGAGTGGAGGGAGGATGCAGAGTAATGGCAACTTCCTTCATCATCTTCACCAACGAAAAGGTTATTATTATTTCCTCCAAAGCAGACATGTTTTTCTCTGATAGAGCTCATTTTTTGGGGGCTCTTTGAAATGGCAGCCACATTGTGCAGTCCTGTGTGTAATGTTCTGAATATATTTAGAAAAAAAACCCCAAAAAACATGCTTTTGGCATATGATGTGGGTTTCCGCTGGGTCTTAATATCTGGTTCATTTTTTTTTTTTAGCCAAACATCGCTAATCCTGTTAGATGAAATCTATTAATGTTGTGCCTCACTGCCACACACAAAACTCCATGTCTGGCCATAAGCCTCAAATTCACCGTGAAGGCATGCTGCCCCCCCCCCCACCTCTGGATTACAGGGTTTTACCCAGACAACCATGTGTGTGACCAGGTCACATCATTACCACAAAGGACACACCGCCAGAAAGATTTATTGTCTCCTGTAAGAAAAGCTGCTCGTTTCTGCATTGTCTTTTAATTAGTGGTCTCAATCCTGTATGATTTGTTATATTCAGGATCTGGTCATGACAAAGAAGACGAGAACACGCTGATGAGCAGAGCAGATGTTTGTTGAAAGGGAAAAGATATCCTTCCGACAAAATGTACGAATCTCTGAGAGCATTTCTTTTTCCTTCTCGGTTTTATGTAATAAATGGGACACAAAAACAAAAGAATGACAAAGGAATCACATTAATATGACAAAAAGAGAATCCTAAGTGAAGCTCCAGAAATAACTCTGGGTGCAAACCAGCTTTTCACCACGGGTTTGGGGAGGCTGTGACGAAAAAGTGAAAGCAGTGTATTCTTTTGAAAATACATGCAGATGAGAAGTCTGGAGAGAAATGCTGCCACCAGCTCACAACAGCGCAGAGGGATAAATATTTCTGGAACATGTTGTGGAAAAGAAGAAAACCTGAAACAACACCAGCGTGCATTCATCGCTCAGACGTGCATTGTAAATTTTGTCTCCTGCATTAGAGGCACGCAGAGGCAATGGGCAAAGAAAAGGCCCCCTATTTCCTGACAAGGACTAATGTTCCCAAACTAACACCTTCAACGCTCCCACCGACACGAAATGATCTTATTTGCTCAGTGAAATGCCCATCCTGAAGGTTTCACTGTTGACTGAGGGGTGGGAAAAAAAAAAATGTGGATGAGCAGCACCAGAGACAGAGAGCAGCAGCCTTCTCTCTGCATATTCAACATCTATTGATTTGTTGCCTCTCGCTGTCCCTGCTGAGATCCTTCTCGCGGCGCGGCTGAGTTACATCTCTCCCGCACCCCCCCGTGTAATCCACGGCGGAGCGACTTAACATGGGCAGCGTTTAACTTTTCCAGTCGGCGCTCACCCTCCGGTCCTGCCGGGGCACACGTGGCCGACTGGGGAAAGTTTTCAGCACCACGGTCCGGGGACAGCTCCGCCGGAGCTGCAGCCGCGCGCCCTGTCCGTCACTCCGACAGGTGACACACGCACCTGTCACCCGCGTCACAGTCACATATGCAGGATAAGCAGGATATTGACATACATATTGACATGGCTGGGGGTCCGAGGGACCGTGGGTCTTGCGCACTGCGCCGACGCGTTTGTCTGATGCGCGTATGCGTAAAGGCGCCGCCGTTGCGCGTCGTGCGCTGGACACGGACGCGGTCAGAAAACTGCAGCGCAGCTGGTGTGAATCATGTAGACAATAGCGCGCATCGACACGGGCGCGATTCTGACCAAACTGCTGCAATCTGTGGAAGTGGGAGTCCAACTTACCTCTGCAGAAGGATGCGAAGTCCGCCGCAGGTGTTTGTCCCTTAAAAGCAGAAGTGATCCATCCCCAGCGAGTCTGTCAAACTTTTATTCACCCTGCTAATGTATGACCTACAAGTCAATGCAATCTGTCTTTCCTCCCTCTTTAGAAGTAGCGCATTATGAACCGGAGCAAAAGCAGGCTCCTCAGATGGAGCTTATCCTCCGAGGTGGGGTAAAAACGAGAGTATCCGGTGCCGTTGAACACAGCGCAGTTAGTGCAGCTGCGAGAAGCCAGCGCATACAAATGTGTCCATGCTTCTTCTCCTGCAGGGAGCAGCCGCATAAGCCTCCCCGGGTCCTAAAGCTGCGCTAAACTAATGGCACCGCCATCGCCGTCCGTGCCCGTCAGCCTGTGACCAAGTGCGCTCTTGAAAAGATTGATTTGCAACACTGGAACTCCATGCGTTCCAACAATCCACCGTAAAAAGAAAAAAAAAGAAGCAAAAAAAAAAAAAACACTATTTGACTATGAAACAGCCTGATCAAACTTTTAACATGAGATATGGACACATGAAGGTTTGAAATGTCGCAGAATAGTGAGCGTTGATGAGGTCAGAGGCCAGAATGACGTTAAAATCAACATGAATCCATTCGCCGATACTGAAACAAGCTTCCTCATTTGTTCTTCTAAAACTGGTCAGCACAATGCTGCGTAATTGTGGCCAGCAAAGTCACAAGACTGCCAATTGTAAAATATATGTATACATTAAAAAAGCAAACCGGAAAATAACAAAAAAGAATCGCTCTAAAGGGGGCGTGGTGGTTAATTATTGACACCTCCGCCCCCTCATGCTTCTCATACATTTTAAACGGCACTAAACACCCAAGAAGGGAAGGTTAAAGCTCACGCCATTGTTGTCTGGGGGAAGATCACATGGAAGAACATGAGTGATGGATCAAAATTAAAGTCTTTTCTTTTTTTTGTGGAGCTTTATCTGTCTGATAAAGTAGTCCCCAAAACCAAAAAAAAAAATCTATTTGGATTGAAAATTGAATTTCTGTATTGATGCATTCATGTATTCCATCATACTCTTGGATCAGCCCATCCAATCATGCATTATGCGCCCCATTTCTTTTCCTCCTTGCCTGTCTATCCAGGGCCATTTTACACTCCTAGAGTCCTTTTTTTAAAAAAAAAATCTCATGTATTTCTATGAGGGCAAATACTGTTGAAACCTCTTCTCCTGTCAATCACAGCCAGTCTTTCAAATTGAGCAGGAATTCAGACTGCTCCTTTCCCTTTTCCCTGCATCTTAACAGGTCTGCCTGCTGCAGCTGTGCAGAGGTCATGTCCATGGGGACCAAAGTAGTCCCATCAGTCCTTAGTATACACACAAACTCATAATCCAACTCACAGACCTTGAGTGAGACCATCGTCTGCAAGTTACACGTTTGCTCCGTCCGACAGATGCATGCAGTGATTTAAATGCATCAAAGTAACGCGAGGTGTTGTGTGTTCACTTGTTTAAAAAACAATTATGCGCCGTTATATTTCAGGGTAATTGGTTTCAAGGTCCCTGTATGGAGGTTAACATGACAAATGACTGTCAATATTAAATCGGACAACTGCAACTGCTGAAGTAAAGCCAATAAAAGGAAGCCAATGAGTAGCAGAGGTTCTAACAATGCCAGGAACACTTTCCATGCACAATCAAGGATCAGAAGATCAGAATAAGTATGAGGAAAATGAGAAATGATCTAAATAATAGTGACTGCATTTGTAAGAGATAAATAAAGGACATGTTTGGGGATAGACGTGCTTGAGAGCTGACCACCTACAAGAAATACTAATCCTGTAAAAGGATATTACACCCAAACTGGAAAATTCACTTTTGTTTTTTGTTTTTCTTAGCCAAATGCCAGGACACCAATAGGTTTAAATTTAACTCAGCACTCACTATGCCAATGTTTTTTTTCCTGTTTTTTTTTATTTTATTTTTAAATCCAAAGCATCTGTGTTCTATGTCCATGACAATGCATGAATAACTGCAGTTGATCTCACATCAGTTGTGCCACAGCTTCTTTTCTGTGTGTCTGGTGAGGTCTTGGGGATCACACACAAATAAAACCACTTGCTATGCAGCATCTTTAGCCCAAAGACACTGGGGAAAGTGTGTGGTTTCAAGTTGACTTTGAGCATTCCTGCTTTGGCTGCAAGGACGGTTACTTTACAGGCTCCGAAACACGCCTCATCATCGTGATTCTGGTGCGTACATAATGAGTTAAATTTACATTTTAGGCGAGGTTTACACAAATGAGATCTTTTTTTAAAAATCTCTGTGTGCTTCTTCAAACGTGTCTGACTGAAAGACTTCAAAGACGCAACGTGCTATCGGATGCTAGATTACAACTTGGAAGTTAGCGTTGGAATTCATTCAGTTGGGATTCGTTCCAGGTTCTCACCTCATAGAGTGAATATAGAAAGTCTTCACACCCTCTTAAATGTTTTCTATGGTGAAGCCTCAATTAAAAATCTAAAAATTATATTTTTCCCCTCATCAATCTACACAGAAGATCTCATGAAGGACAGCCCAACTCCAGAATTTTTGACATTTTTCCAAATTGAATAAAAAAGTGAAACTGAGATATCACACGAGCACATGTGTTCTGTCATACACATGTAGGTCGTCCAGGTGCCCTTCGTTTCTTTTTTGTCAGCTTTGAGTTTGTTCATCAGACTCCAGCTGTGTTTAATTAGATGGATCAGAACTGATTTGGAAGGGGCGCACCTGTCTAAAATGGCTTTAAAATGTTTCACAGCAAAAAAAAAAAAGAGATCCATGAGGTCAAAAGAGCTGCCCCATGAGCTCGGAGACAGCGCAGTAATAAAACACTGACTGAGCCCCACAGATCCTGGGTGGAGGTGGAGAAAGCTTCATGCCATCAACCTAGACCACCCTACTGCAGAGCGGTACAATGGAAGATTCTTGTGAGAGAAAGACACTTGAAAGGCGAGACATGGTTTTCAAAAACACACCTGGAGGTCTCCTATGTAGTGTTTTTGTATGTCTTTCACTGAGGAGAATCTTTCATTGGCCCACTCTGCCATAGAGCCCAGTTTTGGTGCAGAGTTGCAGCAATGGCTGTCAGTCGACCACTCACCATGTGAAAAAGTGAAAAATTTAAGAGGGTGTCAATAGCCACTGCACACAGAGGAGGCAAATAAATTAAACCGTGTTCCATACATGCAGGATGCAGCCGACCAGCAGTTAAGCTCCTGGTGAAGAGCGTAACCTTGAGTCTGACCTGACGTAAGCTGCCTCTCTGCTACAGTGGGTGGGGCTTGATGATTGACCGCACTGCTGGTAATGAAATTGGTCCATCACACATAAGACCAACAGAACCCACCACAATTCTATGTTTAAGATAGTCCATTTAAAATGTATTTAAAGGGGAATTAAATGCCTAATTCCCATACAAGCAAGAACATTTTTTGTGAGGCTAATTGAATGGGGTGCTATACCCATATAGTTCGGTAGAGGGCAGAGTCATGGTAATTTAAGATTATTGAATTTAATATTTTTGGGAATAAACCTTTAAGGCATTCTATCAGGTTTGTAGCCAAAATATGAGCCACGTATTTGTTCTTTTATGTTCTGCAAAGCCTGCACCATTGTCAAACCACGGCTGTCATATTAAAGTTGAGATTATACTTGATGACAAGATCAATGAAGTATTGCTTGCTTTCATTTGAGCCACCTTGCAGCAGCAACATGGAGCATCTCTTTGAATGTGTCAGCTCGTGCATGTGCACAGCTTCACAACAGATGGTCCTGAAGCAGAAGCAGCTGCAGATGGGCATTAGTCGACTTGAACGCTAACTTGGCGACAAACGGACGCGGGTCAGCTTTTGAGGAAGGCTGCCACATGTTCAGTTTAACCAGCCAGAAATGTCACGCTGCTTTTTCCTGAAACTTCCATCCACGTGCACGCTCACACGGACATGCTTGGGTCGGGAGGAAGCCTGGCACAAGTGCGACTCCAGGTGAACCGAAAGAGCTGCTAAATGGTGGAAAAGAGTCCAAATAGGATGGATGGGAACAGAGTCCTTTCTCAATGTAACCTCTGAGGACTGCAGCGCTTACTCTGTGCACTCGAATAAAAAGTTCCAATTAGATAGAGTCTTTCTTTTTCTTTTTGTACAGCTGCAGCCAAGTGTGGGAGAGTAAAGACTTTCCTTGTTAGCACATGTCCAAAATGTCATACTCTGTACAAGTCTGGCAGCAAGCCTTTTTACTTTTATCTTTAAAACACACACACACACACACACACACACACACACACACACACACACACACACACACACACACACACACACACATATACATTTTTATATATGACTTATACCCTAAAACATTCTGCCAAAAGACCTTTAACGCAGAATATAGCACACAGTAACATTTTAACTACATTTTAGATGGCTTGGAAGAAAATTGCAAAGGGTTTGTAGTGCTGGGAGTTATCAAAAAGTGAAACAGCATCAAAGCTGGCATGGAGGAAAGGATGGTAATTATGGATATTCTAGGTTAAAAATATTTCATCTGAAAAGAAAAAATACATCTGTTGCATCACTAAATTCTGCTTTAGAGTGACGGTTCGGGCAAATTAGCCATTCTTTCACCTTATTAATTATAAAGAATGTTTTTATTTTGCAGAAACTTTTCTCTTTTCCTTTCAGCCGCATTCTCAAATGTATTTCTGGACTTCCTGACCTCAAAGAACCAACATTTGAAATGCTGAAGCATCACAAACGGATGCCATCGTCTCGCAGACTTCTGATCAACGCATCTCTTCTTCATCCAAAGTGCGAAGAGCGGCTGCCACGGATCTGTCCTGGCTGTCAATGTATAGCTATAAAAAGGACCGAACTCAGCGGGGTCCTTTGAAAGCCTGTTGGCTCGGAGCTCAGTGGGACAAAAACACCAACTGCAGTGTGTGTCAGTGGTTCTGATCTTCTATCCCCTCTTTGTGCACGGCTCTGCTGAGAATCCTGTCCTGGGGTGGTCTTCTGTCTGGAGTAGGTGGAGGGCAGAAAGCCTTCAGATGATGTGAGCTGCTGCTGCTTTTTTTTATTTCCTGCATTTTCCCGACTGTTTGTCCCACTTACGATTGTGACGCCATGGAATCGGTCTCCCGTGATTCAGCATCTTTCGCTGAATTCCCCCTCAGAACCCTGCCTAATAAATAAACCAGTGACCTCCAATTCTCCCTGCTTCCAGCCTTCTATGCAATTCTGGAGCTTCTCAGTGAAACAGCCTTATTTGTAAGACAGCTTTTACAAAATGCGTTGAAGGTTGCAGAACAGCAGTAGGTTGAATGATGTAGATCTCGATAATGCAACCATTGTTTCAAACATGTTTGCCTTACAGTGTATTTTTAACAATTGTTTAGATTTGAATATAATTGCCACAAACATAATCGTGTGCCATCTCAGGTCTGTGGGCAGATACTTTGGCAAACACAGATGTACAAACAGCAGTAACACTTGCATTCTGTCCAGCTGTGGAAGGCCATAATACCAGCCGTGCGGTTTGAGCGACCGTCGCTCGCACGACCAGAACCACGAGTGACTTATCATTAACAGTGCTTCTACTGCGCTGATAATGGGAAATATCTGCGTAAAAGGTTCATAGCTGCTGCAGCGGTGCAGGAATTGTGCGTATTTCTGAATCTAGATTGGATTTTTATTATGGTTTCAACAGTGCAAGGAAGGGAAAAAAAATCGATGGGTATTGAGTGTTTTATAGGCGAGCATCAAAGTTTTAGCGTTCACCTGAGACGGCCGAGGCAGTATGGGGGCAATGTGAGGCCAATTGCCATTTCCAACAGCAAATAGCTTCTTGTAATGGAAGTTAATGATGGCGTGGGATTAGATTGCAAACCATGTCCGAATGGATCACCGTCAACCGCCAAACAGGTGCTTTTCTGTTGACAGGTTGAGGGTACTGGTAAATGCATGAGCCTCCCTGGCTTTACTCGATTCTCTGGCTTTTCAAGACATGCGCCTGCTGCCCGTGTGAGGGCAAATTCCCATTTAGGAGGTAGCCTCGGTGCAGGCAGAAGGGGGGGGGTCTCGAACTGCGTGGGGGTGGATTAATGTCACATAAGTGTGGGTCTATAGAGAGCAAGACTCATCTCTCATCAACAAGTCAAAGTAGAAAATATCATCCAGCACATCTGTCTGGAGGGGATTTAACTGTTCAAACATTTATTCTCACTTCCAATTACTATTTCTCCTCCAAGCAGAGGCGAATTTACCATACATGATATCGCTGTCGGGGTTTATTAAGCCTGATATCGACCGTTACATTCCTGCTCACATATAATGTTAATAGCAGTTAAACTGTTGAGTTAAGGCCTGATGCACGAGGCCACAGCGTGGATGTAGATTGCTGCAGCCCTACAGGAGAGATGAGCGACATTGGTGCCTGTGTCTGTTCCTTCGGGACCAGACCTGTTCGCCAGCTATTGATCTGGCACGGGCAACTCTGGGAGGAGGAAACAGGAACCACCGGAGTTCAGTGTGGCATTTTAATCCTGGTTTATTTCTCCACAGTTTAAGGGAAATACTAAATGCACATGCATATTTCTCTCTAAAATTATGTACCTTTAACAGCCTGGGGAGATGCTAATGCAGCTTCTGGACCATAGAGTGCTCCCTTTTAATATTAATCAGGCTGCGTTGTCTCATTTTGTTGATTTGACAGTATGTGTTCTGACCCAAAGCATGGGATTTTAAAGTTTCCTATGATCAGGCCATCTAATTAACCTTGTTATTCCAGAGGAATGTTGCAGGTTGGGTGACTGTGAAAGTCGGCAGGTTTATTGTAATTTACATTCTGCTCTCAAAGCAAAAGTATGAATGTGGACAGCCGTGTAAATCTGCGAGGCGGCTCTCACAGAGACACTTTCAGGGGGTGAGGACGGGGCAATGGACTGTGGACTTTATATTCATGATGGAAAGTGAATCTTGTTCACTAAATAATGGATGATAAAATAGTCTTTTTTTGGACAAATGAGCCTGTTCGGTAAAATGTTTTCAGACAAAGTCCTTTGCAGTCTGAAGCTCAGCAAACAGAACGAGATGAAAGTGATTTATTTATTTCTCACCACAAAGATCTTCCTGTTCAATCAAAAGTAACATGTTTTCTCAGCATGGCTTTGATCGCAGTGCCGAAAGTGTCTATTAAACTCGAAGAACAAATGCATTTTCACATCCCTCATATATGTGACTCACAACACGTACAAGATCCCTGTGGAGTCTTTGAACTTCAGACAGATGCTGCAGATGCAGCGCCAGAAGACCCGGCACCTCGGCTCTATTAGCGCGTTAGCCAGTAGACATAATGTGCAAGCGGGTTAGCAGGAATACTAACAGGCTCCTCAGCCAGTGGGACCTGAAACGTTATCAGTGGCAGAATTGCTCCAAAGTGGAGCTTTTGCCCTTTGATAAAGCGAAGATGAAGGGTGAAGATGAGAAATGGTTATTGATCGATGGTCCCCTTATCTGCTCCAACCCCGATCATCACACGATGCAATCTAATGGGATCCAGAGAGGTGCAAAGAGCCTGATGCCTTTGTTTTTTTTTTATGTTATGTTGAGTCTTGTATTCACTGATATTTATAAGATGGAAAAGGTGCTGGCTGACCAACTAGCAGCTGGGAAATAATTAAGTTGTATTTCATAAAGTTAGAAAACCTCAGCCAAATAAAGCTTTTGTCATTCAAGGCAATATGCGTAGCGTTTCAGCAAACCAATGTGTAAAGGAGAAAATGCACAGAACAATGAAGTAAGAACGTTTTCTCCCAGTTTCCTGCTGGGTGCGTACACATTATTTCAATCCGTTGTACTGCCCCCTACAGGCCAGTCAAAGACAGCATTCGTGCAGTTTATCCTGCCATAAATCTAAAGGCGCAAGCAGAAAGACAGGTAAACATTCACACTCTAGTCATACGCGTAATTCTCTGTGGATCTGTTGCACATATCATCCTCAAATACCGTCCATAAAACAAATCTGTCTTAATAAGCTGCTGTCATGAATCACATACTCTGCAACATCCCGTGGTCGCTATGGTGTCCAGCGCGTTCTCATTCTCAGGAGTTTACCTTAATCCCGCCTCTCTGATTTGTGCCTAAATCAAAAGCATATTGCCTGGCCTCTCCCAGCTACAGCTTATTACATGTGGGTGATTGAGCAGAATGCACAGGGAGGACTGAATTTGCATCACCATTCAATAAACAGGAAGTACTGGTGTCCTGGGAGATGTGTGGCATATCATGAGACCACACTGCAAAATACACAAATCCGGACTACACACAAACAGTGTGCAAACCATCACAGTATGGTATATGGAATATGGAGAGCCCATGTGGTTTGAGGTGAATATCAATTAAAATGATGTATGGTCCCAGCATCCTCTAATTGGGACATGGTGATGTATTTAATAACACACATTAGACCCCTAATTAGAAGTAAATTGAGCTGCATCCCATTGTTTGCAAATCAACATGGCGGAATTTGTGGATAAATAACCTCACCTCATGCTTCTTATTTGCCTTTGCATCATTTTTTTCGTGATGTCGCTGTGCTTTATGGAGCTCAGGGGACAGGCTGGAAGCATTTGTCAATGGATAATAGTGTTATGGAATGTTTAAAGCCACCTCTATGCAAATTATTCAAGATACACCTCAGAAGATAGTCATTTTTAAAGAATACAGGTTGCATTGATGATGCTCTTCCGATGTCTGACCTTGTATAAATGCCAATTCAGTTGCAGTATCCGTCCCCCCCCCAAAAAAAAACAAACCTTTTTTTTTTTTTTAAACTCAGCAGCAGGTGACTTCCATCATGGATAATTGGAATATGTATGAAGAAGATGTAATGTAAAAATGACCGTATGACCTTTCCAGGGAATTATTAGTTTGAGAAACGGCAGAAGTGCAAAATTTATGTGGAAATTTGACAGTTTCTTACATACTGGCTGACTGCTCCTCTCATAACACAGGTTGGTGGATAACACAAAAATGCTCGTTTGAAGCTACGCTGTGACTATTTCTGCAGGAGGTCAGAATCCTGGAGTCATGCATCCACGCCGACTCCAGTGGAAAAATCCCCTCCGAGCACATTTTATGGATCGGAGAAACATTTGACAAGCAGATGTGTCAGTATAAAGGATGATTTGTTTTACTGTTCTTGGTCTTAGAGGCTGATCTGCTCCTATAAACATGCACTACAATTTAGCCCAAGGTGTGATCTGGACAGGTAATCCAATCACCTCTCAAAATGAACTGATGCAGCTTCCACCAAAACTTTCCGGTGATTTTATGTTATTTATTTTTTCCCTTCACCTTAAACCTACACAAGTGAGAAGGACTGCAAATTTATTGTGCACCTTCTTCACATTCACAAAGAGGGTAAACACACTTATACATTGATCGCAAACTCACTTTTACAGTAGTGGTTATCTATATGGTAATTCAGGGCTGCATGTCTCATTTTTTTTGCCCATCTTTCTCTGTCTCCTCATTACAAGAGTGCAGAAGCAGGAACACCTCCTGTGTATCAAGATAAGGCAATTTGAATGGATAAGTCAGTCTCCTCAACATCCAAAGGGTTATCTTTAAAGGAACAAGCCCACCTGCTCCAACAGAGCCATTCATCAATGCATCCCTGTATTCCTTTGTCTCAGCTACATAATTAGCATAGCTTTGCAAGCTTTATTTTTTATTTCGATACAGAGGGGAAAAAGGCTCAGCTGTGAAATTTTGACCTCACTTATATTTCTACTTAAAATTAATTTGGAGGGTTTGTGTTGTGTAGCCCCCTTTTCACACATTTTCTTTCCTAAGTCATCAAACAGTAAAGCCTATCACGTCTAGCAGTCCCCAGACATCTTGACTGCGTGCATCCGTAGCCAAAATTACAGTTAGTTTAATAAATATCATGAAGGGTCCTAATTGTGTTGCTGAAATGAAATGAAAGTGGAAATGTAAATAGTTAAGGCACTTTATTATGTATGTAGCACCTCCACAGTGATCTTTGACCACTCACGTTGACTCAGCGGTGACACAAGCTTGCTCACAGGTCAGCTGCACAAGATGATATATTCATCGATTCATGTGGGAAAATTAAAGTTTCAGCTTTAGGCAGAGTTTGTGTCTTCCTCAAGGACATTTCAGCAGCTAGAAGGATGAGCAGGACCAAAAGTTAAAATAATATTTACTTTCCTGATACCATTTATCTTGAAAACACTGCAGATGTGCTATGTTGCAACCTGCTGTTGCACAAAGCCTACGTGATAATCAAGGTAAACACTCAAGGCTCATGATTTGAAAAGTGCAACAGATAGATGGGGCAGACCTTTAATCAGGAGCTGAATCTTTCCTACTCTGATAAAACAAAGGGCATCTTTAACCGGTGAATAAGAGAAGAAGGTACCATTGATTTTTTTCAGGTGGTCAATAACTGGTGCCTCGCCAGTGGGGCTGTGAAGGCGAGAACATCTATTTCGGGGGTTTTGGGGGGGAAACTGCAGAAGCAGAGGAGCAAAAAGTTTCATTCCTCTTAGCAACAACCTCAGACAGATTGTTAAGAACTCCAGTCAGTGTTGGATTAGCAACAAAGACAAAAGGAAAAGCGAAGCACAGACACGCACAAGCATATTGTTGGATTTCTAGCCAATCTGGCTGCCGTAAGATTTGCATTAGCTGAGGAATTATGTCATCATTAACAACCAAAGTCTATTATTGTTCCCAATCCCAGCTTCTTTGAAACCCACATGTGCTAAATGAGGACATACATTTTGAATAGACAAAATGGAAAATTGGTACTTACACCACTTTTTAATGTATATACAATTTTAATGCCATACAGGAAATCAAAACTTCTCTATGAGAGTACAGATAATTGGTACTGGATGCCTAAAATGGAAGTGGAAGTAATGAGCTTTAAGCGGTTGGGGTTCTTCTGTAGCTGAAGTCATTTAAGAGTCATTTAATTCTGTGTGTGCTTGTCTGAATCTCGTGGAATACGAAATCTGATATGAGCAAAACAGCAAAGCTCAGTCTGGAGTGATATGGGGTCATTGAGGGGCAGCATATTATTAGACGATTCATCATCAACCTTTATGATGCTTATATCCATAACCTGGCAATGAACTGATCTCTTGACATCTTTTTAAAAAATATCTGGAGCCTTATTCGAGCTCTCAAAAGGCCAAAGTGCTGCAAAACAAAGACAATAGGGCTAGTTTGTCTTCAAAAGCCATGCTGCTCACATATTAATGACATTTTTAAAAAGTAATGGTCATGAAAACTACAGAAAGTGAGAATATTTGCATGCTGAAGCAAGCAGCCCTCAAGTGGAAAACATCCAACAGCCTGCAGTGATGAAGGGTGAGAAAGTGATAGATTTTTCTGGTGAATAAAGAATTATCTCAGCCTAAATCTGGAGCCATTGTTAAAAGCCTTAAAATCTCATTCCTCATCATAAAGAAACACATTCCCTTTTTTTTCCCTCACAATAAAATCTTTACATGTCCTCCAAACGGCTTTGATGCAATTCTTCACCTTTGTCACATTTGGTGCATGAGGATCTATTTTAGTCCCGCCACCGCTCCGCCTCATGCCTTTGTCATGGTAATACAGCAGCTTGGTGACAGCAAAGAAGAGAAAGAGATGATTGTACATGATGATGGATCAGAACAGATAATTGTCATGATTTGAAAGTAAACAAATTAGGCAAACACTCCAAAGCAAAGAAAGTTTGAGTGAAGACTCAAAAGGCTGCCCGAGATGGATAGTCAAATCTACAATAAATTCAATAAATAAATAAATGGGCAGAAATCTGTTTGCAACAGAAATTGTCCAAACTACTCCTACTATAAATCTACTTCTTCTAGGCCCATCTGTGGAGTCAGTATGTTCTCTTCCATCGTGAATTGCCAGACGCTGGTAGCCAAGTACAATTCTGACTAATTATCTTCAACTATGTTAAATCTTTTAATCTTTTAAGCAACAGCTACTCTGTTCTACAAAGATGTATATTTTCTGATTATCTAAACTTTCATCACATTTGTGCATGATACAAATGTTTTCAACAGCAATTACATTTCACGAGCAATTTCTGGAAAGCGGCGCTTTAAAGACTCCGGTTAGCGATGCGCCCTGTTCCTCGGCATGTGTCTGTTTTCCTGTGTCAGATCCTCACAGGTGGTCAGAGGAATATAATGAGGCAGCAGGTGTAATTACTGAGTCCGTGCAAAGTTAGTCTTCTGTGAGCTTCAGGTCCAGCGTGTGGCTGCAAACATGGCTAATTACATCCTTTGGCCCACAGTCAAATTATCTAAACTCAGCAAGACGCAGAGCCGCCTAATTACTGCGGAACCCCCTAATATAGACTACAACAGCCAACTACTTTTGTGGAACTATCATTAAAGCCATTCCCTATGCAGAAATAGAAGGCCTGGAAGTTTTTTGTGTTTGCTATTACCCTTCTGGGGTCGTGGGGAGGGTGCTGGAGCCTATCCCAGCTACATATAGGTGAAGACAGGGTACATTCCTGGACAAAGTCACTAGTTTGGTGCAGAACCCTCCGAGCATTAGGGCGGGGGTTTGGTACCTTGCTCAAGGGTACCTTGGTGGTGCTCTGAAGGTGTACTGGCACCTCCTCCTGCTACCAGTAGGGGCCTTTTCTCAATACTTTACACCTGTGACTTCAGAAGGAGGGTGACACATGTGTAAATATTAGCACAATTAGTCTTCATCTGTCTATGATGGTAATTATAGTTATTTTGCTATCACTACCATACTCTTAATTTCTGATATTCGCATGCTGATGATTCTGCTTCTGATTTGCAGTTTGAAGAATGTGATGATTATTGTCAAAGGAGACACAAATACATCATCATTATGAAATCTAAAGGTTAAAACATTTTCAAGTACATTTTTTTCATTTCATTTCATTTTCATTTCAAAGAAAGTTTATTCTTTGTGGATGCGTCAGGATTCATTAAAGTCTTGAAGCTGCCATGGAGTGCCTACCAGTGTAGAAGTCACTCATCTGTCGACGGTGCTGCACAGGAGTGAGAACGGTCCGGAATTTCACACAGTGCTGCTTCTTCATCCTGGATCATATTAAACTGTATGAAAGCAGGATCACGAGGATGACACGGAATTCATTCCCGATAATACCACTGTCATCGCCCTGATGGAGCACATCCCATTTACGGTCGCTAAGCGAATTAATTTCTGCCCTGATTCAACGCAGGCCGAGCCTATTTCACACACTTGACCCTTCACCTCAGCCCCAACATACACGGTCTGCCATTTAATTAAACGGGCATCCAGTACATATTAATTTGTAATGTATATTCAAATGTGTCATAAATCTTTCACATCTTATTTTCTGTTACTCCTGACAAGCAGCAATGCCCTAATCACATTATCACAGCAATCTAATCACTTCAGTCGCAGATGGGTGAAGAGTAAAGAACTAAGAGGAGCAGGTGGAAGCATTGGATGATTCCTGGGCCTTATATTTGGTGCTGCACAACAGCCTTCGAGGTAAAAGTGCAGCACAATGTAAACACCTTTCCCGCCACTCAAACGTGCACCGATACCGTGTTGTTGACAGCGTTTTTGACAGGCGGTGCTGCACACACTGCAGGAGGCTCATCGATCGCGCTGCAGAAACATCTGCGCCGTCGCGTCCGCAGATGTGAGGGGCTGAGTGGGGAAAGGGGCCCGAGCTAGAGCAGTAATGGATGGGCACGTTTGCAGTCATTGTATGACACATCCTCGTTTCTCACACCCTGAGCTTCGCTCATTCACATTCCAACCACACATACATAGAGAGAGACACACACATGCACACACATACACCACTGTATCCCAACCATTCTCATTTTCCCCTTCAGCCTCTGTCTGATTCCCAGTGGAAACTGGGGGGGTCACTGGTGTTACAAAGGATAGCTGCAGGTTGCAGAAAGAGACAGAGGGAGAAAGAAAGAGAAAGAGAGAGAGAGAGAGAGAGAGAGAGAGAGGTTCTAACCTCTAAGAATCTCATATTGCTGCACAGCCTCTCAAACAGCCAAGAGCTGCCGTAGATGGAGTGTATTTTGGAAAATGCCATTCATCGCATAATAAAACAAAGAGTCTTTCCATTTAGTCTCTGCCAATCCATGCCTCTGTGGCCTGTGAGAAGATCTACAATTTCTTTCTTCATGGATTATATTCAGTATTCTTCCTGTGTTGATTAAATTATGTGTGAACTACCATGTCTATAAATAGACACAATCAAAGTCAAACTTAAATCTTATTCCACCTGAACTGGGGGGGGGGGGGCTTGTATCAGGCTCCCAGATGGAGTGATTCGATCCTTACATTGAGAAATCCACTCAGAAAGGAGAAAGGTTAGAGTCAATCAAACCAGATGTCCACACAAACTATAAGTCTCCACAGACTTTCACTTTCTGTCTCACTGTTTCTTTGTCTCTCTGTACCGCATTAACAGTCGGAGGGTCTCCCGTGTGGACTTGCAAGGAGGCGAAGGATTTGCATTTGTATTTTTTCCAATATCTCCTCTGGACAGAGGATCAAGAGCTTACCGATGAAAAGAAGCAGGCAGCAGACTGACATTTGTTGAAGACATTCATCTCCCCCTAATCTTGTTCTTTCTGTAATTTTAGAGAGGCCCCTCTGACCTGTTGGTGTGGGTGAAGGTCACTGCTGCTGAAGAGATGATGGGTTTGGAGGGAACCCAGGCAGTTGGTGCAGTTCAGCGAAGACAAAGAGCCGCTGAGCGTGCTGCTGTCTTACACAGGGACATGATCACACCCTGATCTGATCATGATTTTCATAATCACCGCTGTCAGATTTTTAAAAATTAAACTAACAAGGCTGAAGACCAGCTTCAAATAGTTGCTTCTCTCCTTAGCGATGTAAATTATCCAATGCTTGTGCCACAGGATGATCTCAAGTCCTGACAATGTGTATGTCTGCACATTTACCACATGGATGTGTTAATGGATTCGATAACTGGTTCATTCTACTGGATTGGAGAACTGGTCAACTTTACTACACAAAGACTTGAAATATAAATGGAAAATCATGTGTCTACTTCAAATATAGGGAAACATTCATCAATACAGGGAAGGACAAAGATAAATATGTCTTTCACGTCAGGGGCTGAAGATAAGGAAATATCCTTATATAGAGAGTGAGGATCTAATGAATTATACAGTTGAGGGTTTTACTTCTGATTTTGCATGAACTTCTGATGGACTTTAACTGTAGAAAGGAAACACAAACTGTTCTCAGTGATAACAATACAAATGTTTCATGGAGGAGTGGCTGGTGATATGGTGTCAGTTGTCGATCTATTGACACCAAAATTAATTTGCATATAATTTAGAAGTCTTACTATATTACAATTGTATTACAGGCATTAGTCAATAAGCACGTCTCATAACTTTAATCAACGCCATATGCCCCCCCCCATTAATAAAACATTAGTGTTATGTAGTATTTCCCTGAAGTGAATGCACCTCTTTTTTATCTTACCTGTCTGGCATGTGAGATTCTACGTGAGTCAGATGATGCAATGCTGCACAAATTCATTCAACAGCCTCCTTTTTATTATTCATGCAGTGTTGCTCCTTTCACAAAAGAAACCTCCGACATTGCCGGCCACGCAACTTTAAAATATTTTACGACAGTGCAGCGGAAATCTGTACAATCAACACTGACTGGAACAACAATAAATTCTTTTAAACAGCTCAGAGGACACTGCTTTACCTGGAGCCAACAGTGACGTAAAATACAGGAAAATGCAACGCATTTTTGTGAGCGGTAATGATGTGCAGGGTCGCAGCACCCCACCCGCACCCTCACGTTGCTTACTTTCTTCACCAGTTTTTCAATGCAGCCCACCAGCGCCATACAAGCAGCAGGGTAGAAGACGGGAGGGAAGACAGTATTGATTGTGTCACCTCTGCACAGACTTCCAGGCTGTGGGGGCCCTTTGTGGTTCGGTCGGGGACATGGGCACTTCCACATGAAAAGATTCCATGTAAAAAGCAGCTGTGGTTGAAGGGGAAGCTCTACACAGGGATACAATCCCTCCTTTATGTCCTGCGGTCTCAGCTTCTTTTTTTTTTTTATTACTAGTTCACATTTTTTTCCCTCTTCCTTAATTGTGCATCTAGTATTCCATTCATTCAAATTTGTAATCCTTCCATTAAAAAAAAAAACTAAAGCAAAGTTTTCTTCCTTTCTTTGTGGTGATCAAGTGCTCTTCCTTCCTATTTGTTTTACTGTGCAACCATCACCAGCCACATGCATCAATAGAGCCATTTTATATACAGGGGAGTTTAATTTGCACACTCTCACCTTAATTTGGTTTTGTGCCAGACCCCGCATTGTAAAAAGAATTCATTTTCTCTCTTTTCCTATTATGCAGTTGTCAGAGAGACCGATTATCTCAGTTGAAAATGTTTTACTGATGAAGGCGCATTTGTCCTGGTGAGGCTGGAGTCATCTGCATTCAGGGCCAACAATCATCCCGCAATTACGGAGTAACCTCGGCTAATGGTTCTGAAGAGTCCACTCAGCTCCTGTTTACACTGTGAGCCTGAAGTGAAGTCCAGGTCAAGAGTAAAACACTAAATAACAACCACACATTATCAGGAGAGCTGTTAGATATTTGAAAAAACAAAACTGTCATGATGATGATGAAGTTCATTGTTAGATTTAATTATGTCAACAGGAGGAGCAATCTGTAAAAAGTGACTGAAACCTTTACTCAAAGAGTAAAAGACAATGTCTGTCTAGAGATCTACATATAAAATGTTTTCTTTTTTAGGTGGTTCAAAATGTTTAATTTTAGATTATCCGGTTGTGAATTCTTATGGGCATCTTCAAACTGCATTCCGGTGGAAGAGTTATTTTCTCCTCTGATAACAGTGGTATCGATCTGTGTAAGAATCAGATGTGTTACTTTTCCATTCATTCAATTTTGGACAGCGTAAGACTGTTGTAAACAAAGCTGATTGCCATTAACTCTAATAAACTCGACATTAAAAAATAATAATTAAAAAAACAGAGGGATAATTTTTTCTCTCTCTGAACTTGGAAAGCCACTTAAAGTCACAGAGAAAAAGGTCAGGCTGATTGAAATGGAACAACCAGGGTCACTATGACTCGGCTGCCCTAACGAGCGCATTTGGGTACCTCCCTAGCGCGCTGAATTGCATTAGCCACCTCGTCAGTTCGGAGATGCAGTGAGTCCACCCACTGACCTGTTGTGCAAAATGCAATTATCCACCGCAATTGTGGTGTGTTACAGGTAATTGATGCTTACTTCTTCAGGAAGGGTTGAAATCTGTATTGATCGCCAACTTAACCGGGCGGACTTTATCACCTGGACCCTCTTGCTCTCCCCTGAAGGATCAATAAGAATTTTCACCAGCAACCTTCGTCACCAGTCCTCCCACCTCCCCAACGTCGCTCTTCACAATGGCTTCACAACATTTTGCTGCACGCAGCTCCGCCCTAGCCTCGTTGCTCCCTGCCCGCAAAACCTAATTACAGCCTCGCTCACTAATCTGGAATTAATTCACTTTAGATGAAGGTGATTGATAACGCCTGAAAGAAGAGTCAACTCGGTCACCCGTCAACACTTTTCACAGTGAATAAAAGAGTTGATGTTGACTGCTCAGACCTGTTCCTGACAGCGGGGTTGTCAGAGACGAACTGCTGTACAAGTCCAATGTACTCACTTTTGTTGACCATACCTGTTTTCTTTCTTTTCTGTATTATAGAAGATTGATTGAGCTCTCATGCTAATGTTCTACTTTGCACTAATTAGGTTAGTTGGGAGAAAATGTGCTGTAGCCAATATTAAACACAGCATACACTGACATTTTTCTGGATATTTTTTCACTCTAATTCCAACACATCATTCTTTCAAATACATTGCCTGGTCATTGAAGGTTTTTCATATACCTCAACATGGATCTGGTTAAGAAATAATGAGGGGAAAAATAAGAATTACAGGTATTTGTTGTTCAGTATGCTTGTTAGTTGTTTGTGATTGTGTTTTCTAAATCCAATTCCTGTGGAAAGTTTGCTCCAAGTCTTGATAAAGAAGAAATTCTTGTCATCGTCTGTCATCACATTCTTGGTTTAAACATGACAACAAGCACATGCTTTACAGAACAAAGAGGATTGGTCCGAACATGTTGAAAGATGCTAGGTTCTAATCTATCCCTTTGGTTACATCAATGTTGTCTTTTTTATGTAATTTTGAGGTTTTCGGCTGCTCTATACCACAGCAGCCTGTCCTATATTAAAAGGAAAGGCTGTGTGTTCTGTGTCCCATCATTATAGAATCTAATCTAGTCTGAAGGCACGTTTATTGATGTGCAGGAGTCTTTTGTTTGTAGTCTGCAGGTAGAAGCCAGAGCCACGAGAGGAAATCTTTTGGGGTTTTTCTGTAACTTTTCCTCAGTTGAGATCTGATAAACATAACTTCCACATGGTTTTCACTCTATTGTATTTTGTTTATACATTTTAAGTAGATAATCATTGTCAACAGGCATGGTTACCATGGGGAGATTGTTAGATGAAAGTGAAATTCACTAAATTGTTGTACTCCAAAAGGCGATGAAGAACTGGAAGTGAGCTCAGCCACGAGGACAGAAAAACAAAGGCGGACATGCGGCTACAGGCCGAAAGGCGACGCTTCATACTTCAGATTTAATGGACTGTAATGACTCCATTTAGACACTTCATTTTGCATTGCAGAGTGAATAAAACACAAACTGGGTTAGTAACAGCCTTGAGAGAAGGGGACAAAGCCCGGTAATGGCAGCAAATTCATGACAGTGTAATTACTATTAAAAGGAAAATGACACCACAGCTGAAGCTTATGAGACTAATATATCCACACTGGTGTGATGGCAGCATGCAGTTTTATTCTTACTCTGTAGAGTATAACGCTGTTTAAAGACACTCTGGTTGTTATGGCAGCAGAATGATAGTATATATATTTTGAAGTAAAATGTTCAACAGGGAGGACTTTGGCTACCTTAGTGTATTGTGGATTTATTGTTACTATTTTTTTTTAAGCGCGTAAGCTATAAGATATTGTCTTTAGCATGTTAAACCCCACCAGTAGCACCATTAACCTAATTAACAAGATATTGGCATATGTGACAAATCCCAAAACTGAGCTTCACTCTGTTGTTCATTGCCTCACAAAGAACACATCAGTGGAAGTATCTGACCAAATCCCTTTTTGTCCTCATTGAGGGTGAAAAAGAGTCCCAGCCGGGCCCCTCTGCACTTTGTCCTCCAAAATGCAGGTGGGATGTGGTCCTCCATCCGTGCACATTCAGCATGCATTGACTGATCGCCAACAGCTGTGCAGGCTTGTTCGGGTTGTTTTCTCGTCGTCACTTGTGTGTGGCGGGTGACACCGAATGATTAAGGGTGTCGGGTCGACAGAGGACAGTATGGCACCTATGATCACATCCATGGGTTTCTCATTGATTATCGGGTAACGTTAAAACTGCTAATGTGCGAACATGTCATTGATTTCTAGTCCTGCTGGAGAAAGTGAGCGTTCGTCAATATCACCATGGGAGCTGCGTGCACCAGCGTAGACCCCAACCATCGACTCTGAGAAACTTACATTTATTAACACCTTCTGACACCACTTGGGTGCTAGTGCGTGGTTGGATTGAGTGCATCTGATTTTACCTCTCTTACTTGTAGTAATGAGGCGAGGGGGCTCATCGGGCTGGCAGCCTGCTCTGGTCGCACCGCTGGGCAAGGCATCCTTTGATGGTGATAAACAGGGAGTGTCCCGAGCCACCAGAGTGAGAGCTGGCAGGATACAAGGTCTGTCCAGATGGGGTCTCATCTGCCCCACCACCCCAACCCTCCTCCCCACCTGTGGCTTCAATGTGCACAATGAGGATGGCAAAGAAATGGGCTCTTCATCTCCCATCGTGCCAAATAAAGATGAGAGGAGTCTGCTACATCAAAAGTCTTTCCTGATTGGCGGGTAACTCAGAGAGATCCGTCACTGACATTTAGGGTTTGTCTGATGGCCAGAGATTGAAAGGTTAGATTTCAGATGTCTGGAGTTGAACTGCACAGCAGGGATGCAGCAGAGATGGGAGAAGAGGCATAACATGAATGGCTAATACAAACAGGCCAGTAAAAGTGGCAAACAAAGATAAAAATGCCAAAATAATTATTTGAAAGTATGACAGGGAAATTGAATTTTCTTTTCTTCTGTGTGCAATTAATCTGTCACTTCCATATTGATACATTTAAGACCAAAACAGAGGGTGAAAAACAAAATATTTAGTATTGAAGCAGGAAAACAAAAAAGCTGTGTGGGGAAATGAAAAACCAAGGAAGGGGAAAAAAATAAAACTGCCAAACATGTCAAAACGGTTACTTTCTATCTTGCTGTTCAATGTATCGAAGATTGATTCCTTATTCAATGCTGGCTACAAAATAAAATACCCCACGAAGGTGACACCTTAAGTTTCCGTTAACCTTGAACTTAACTCGCACGTTTTACACTCTAAAGAGTGCGAAGAAAATATCCTTTGCATAGGCTATTTTGTAGTTTGTTTTGTGTCATTCAGTTACCTAAACAAGTCAGGAGAAAAGTCTGTGCAAAGAACACAATTCCTCGGTGAAGCTACAATCTGTTATTGAGATTGCGTTTTCTCTTCTACAGCCTGGCTCCAATCAAAATTTGTTGCACCTCCCTTAAAGATTCGATGGTTCGCCTCATGTGTGGAAAAATGAATGTTTAAATGACATGACAACCAAAGTCCTCTCCCAGGAGGCCACAGATAACGCACACAAATGGTTTCATGATTAATGCAAAAGGACACTTTAATGTGGGGATGCCACAAAACAAACCACCAAGACATGATCCATCTAAAGCCTTTCCCTCCCAGATCAGCGCTGCCTGTGTCCGCTGGGAAACGTAGCCAGCAATGATTTCCGATGCACAGTAGATCCCCCCACCTTCCTTCCCTTGAAAGCCTTCACTAATTCCCTTTCTCTGTGCACACGCAGAGCTAAGCAGGGTTCCCATAGGCCTGGGTTCACGTGGACCACAGTTAGAGCCGACTTGACTGGCCGAGCATGGGGGATCGATGCAAATCTAAGAAACCTCCACAAAAAAAGGGTTAGGAAGTGCATCTTAAACATTAGACTGAGCTTGGCTACCCTTGCAACCAAATCACAAGATCCCTTGAAGTATTGAGCAAAGTGTTGAGTGTGTGCTGCAGGCCAAAAAAAAAAAAAAAAGGCCACTTGAGAAAATAAAGGAGCTCATTATGTTATTCAGACAAGTCCACAGTGTTGCAGAACCGAGCTCCTACAATTAACCTGGTGCCATATGAAAGCAATCATCCCCAGTGAAACTAAACGTATAATTAAAATGCAAATCCTCGGGGCTCTCCACAACTCTAAACGGATGATGAATTACCCGTCATAAAGGTATTGCATTAATATCGCAGCCGTTAAAAAAAGTTCCGGGATAGGTGGATGAATGAGGAAGTAAAAAGTCTAACCACACACAGACTTGAAAGTTTACCTTGGGCATTTCCTTCTGGGGGTCGCCACAGCCAATCGTCCTCCTGCATCTCTCTCTATCATCTGCCTCCTCTTCTCTCACACCAACTAACTTCATGTCCTCTGTAATTACATTCCTCAACATCCTCCACTGGACATGTCCAGACCATCTTAGTCTGACCTCTCTTGCTTTCTCTCCAAAACATCTAAGACGCACTGTCCCCAGGAATGTCTCATTCTCAATTCCATCCATCCTTGTTATAGAGAACCTCAGCATCTCTACCTTTGCCATCTCCAGCAGAACAGTGTTGTTTCACCAGCTCATCTCAAAGTTTGGTCTCCCACAACTGTGATATATTAAAACAGCCTATATCGTTATGTGCCTTCATATGGAGTCTGTGTCACATCAGTCTCTCTACAAAAAAAATTATGGACTGAAGCCTTAAAATGCATGATTATAAAGTCCAGATAGTTGTGTGCATCTTTGCCTGTTTTGTTCCACCTATGAATGGTCTGAAAGACAAATCCAGCACTCTCCATCTGAAGTACCTTCACTCTTTCGTCATCCCCCCGTTCTGAAAGCAAGTCTGTAGCAAATCTCGCATCTCGGGGCAGGGATGGGGGAGGGCCATCGCCCTGTCTCATCACTGTCAGCGCAGAATTAAAATGAAGCATTTCTGCGGTAGTGGGTGGGGGGGGTTGGCAGAAAGATCGGGGCATTGCTCATTTTGCTTAGCAGATTACTGGGGCGTGGGGTGGAGGCAGCCGGGGGGGGAGTGGGGGGACAGGCGTTGGAAGGTATTATGAAGAGTGATGAGCGGGAGTAGGAGGATCACTAAGATGTAAAGTGCTTCATCTTGTGCCTCACTGAGCAGTGAAGAGATGGAGGGAAAGGTGTGTGCGTGCGCGCGCGTGTGTGTGTGTGTGTGTGTGTGTGTGTGTGTGTGTGCGCACGTGTGTGCGTGCAGGTGTGTGCGTGTGTGTGTGTGTGTGTGTGTGTGTGTGTGTTGGGGGGCAAACAGGTGCCATAACTCTCTATGAGAGAATTCACACAGGCTGAGCATCTTGACTCAACACTCTATTCAAACTGTGTGGGCAAGCATGTATCCACTGATTAGTTCCACTTGTTCTGCACACGAGAGCTGGAATAAATATTATTGACATTTCTGAAATGAATTATTTATCACTTTGGACAGTGGATGTCTCCTTTAAAGACTCCAAGAAATATTTGGACAGAATATCTAAATGTAGAACAGACTGTAGCAGCCACATCTCCAGAAACGATGACAAGCGAGTGAGCGCTGACTGGGAGTGCAAGTGATGCAAGTGAGGTCTGGGTCATTTGTTTGCGAGCTGTGATCAACAGTTTGTGAACTTTCAAGAGGAACTCAAGTTAGTTTAGACATGAACATTTTCAGTTTTCAGCTCTTCATTTATATGAAAGTGACATTTTTAATCCCTGAAAACAGCAACAACTTTTTGAAAATGTTAGTAGTAAAGCGATGTCAAAACCCAGCCTCCTTTTTCAAGTAAACCAGGAACATTATGGTTTTTGAGAACAGGAGTTAACTTCACTCTCAACTCAACACCAGCAGGAAGTGGCTTGTGTGCATGTGCGTATGTGTGTTGCTGCAGTTTCTGCCAGTGGCTTGGCACGGAAACTACAGCATTTTCAACATGTTGCCCATATAAACAGCATTATTTTCATCTCAGTGCTTTACTTTTCCAAAACAATGAAATTATGCCATTTCCAGCAGGTCATTCACAGGGCTTTAACGACCATCTTGAACAGAGATGTCACTATGATATCAGGTCTGGTTTGATTTTTCAATCTAATCTTCAAAAAAAAAAACCCAACCCAACACAATTTCATTTTCTCTTTTCCCAAGCCTAGCTGGGCACATCTAATAGTGACGATTGTGATTGTGTTGCAGCTATTTTCAACACTTAATCAGTAATTCTAAATTTTATTTCAGACGGCGGCAGAAAAACAAACATGGACCATAATGAAGATCTAATCAACCTTAACCAAATTACTCCATCTCCTGCAGGGATACATGACAAACACGTCTCCACATGTCTTCCTCTGCAAACCCAAACATTAGTCTTTGATTAATAAACACTCAAATTAAAGTATTTTCGTGCCAATCACCAGTCCTCACTACAACCACCGGTGGGTTGAACTACCAGGAGTAATTGCTGTGGAGCAATGACACAATTAAAAATAGCTCTACTATAAGTCAACCTATAAAAGTCAGAGGCGGCTGGATTTAATTGGCTGCAACAGTGCGAGCAACGTTAGAGAAATCCAACATCCTCAGGTAGATTGAGGTGGCTGAAAAATAGATCACATGCATGAACACGTGGTTGTGGCCTTACACCAGGTAGCAATTCTGCATTAGTTGTGTGATCGAGAACATTGCGGCAAAGGCATCAAGACAGATGGGCTTTCCTTTTAAGGAAAGAAGTGGAGTTTATGTTTATCTCAATATGTTGCATTTTCATGGAAGTGCATGTTTTATTGTAAGACAAGGCAGCTGTGAGTGCAGATAAACAGGCCCAGGTGCTACAATTTGATTCCTCCAGGCTCTCCGGTATGGATTAAAAGTGAGGATTTTATCTTTGTGATGTCTAGACAGGTGGCAAAAAAAGCTTAGCTACACAGACAGCTAGCCTTTAGCCATCTGCCTGCTGCCTGGTTGATGACAGCTGGAGGCAGACTGGAGGACAATGGGCACTTCAACGCCTAACAGCAACCTGCAGCAATATTTGACAACAAAAATGAAGGTAAGCATAATCTTCAGCAGAGGTATCAATCTGAAACGGTAGGTCTGAATCCAGTGGCACTGTTTGTTAAGCATTCATTATCGCTGCTGTGTTCCACTGATCTGTTTCATCAGTCCTCCCTCCACCTTCCAGATCTTCCTGCACTCCCCTGTGGAAGCAGAGATACGTTACAGATCGAACTCCTGACGCTGCCAGCGCCGCAACTCGGCACCAAGCTCATCTTGGCATTGTAACTGAAGCACCGAACTCTCCAAACATCCTTCAGCTTTTAAAAGATTTTTTTGTTTTTTTTTGGTACAAAAGCACTTTTATTCAATTTTTGTTTAAAAAGCGGGCTGTAAAAATGCAAAACAAAGGTCCTGCGGGACATGAGGACGTTGGCTGTCTGCGGGGTAATGCATGCAGATGATCAACGGGCCAGGATAAATCGAGGCAGGGGGGCAGATGCTGTCTGAATGTCCTACTGCTACAGCGTCCTCCAGCTGAGCTGCCTCTATCAAAGTGCTGGCTGCTGGGCACCGGTGAGGATTATACTTTTATGGTGTTGATCATTAGTAATGGATTAGGAGGTGTAATAGATATTAATTAAATGGTTGGAGAATTGATTGTTTATGGTGTTGTTGCAGTTTTAATGAGGTATAGATGTTATCACAAAAAGAACAGCATGGTTTGGTTAATAGATTGCACAAAGCCGTTGTCCTCTCATTCAACCCAAATGATCCATTATTCAGTAAGTGCAGGTATGTAGTGTACAATTGTGTCACAGACATAAGTTTGCTGGTTTGATTCCCAGCCTAGATTTATCTAGGGCAGACTGGAGACGCAAGAAGATGGACAATCTCATTTTGACAATAATAAGACTGGTCAATCTATTTTGAAGCTCTGAACAACACCCTTTGTGCTCTGCTGTCCTTGTGATGGTTATGGTGTAAACATCTGTGATGTAAATACTGTTTACTCATCTACAATTGCATGTTTTTTAAGGAAAAATATATACCATTTCGATGACAGCTTCTCTTGGTTCATTGTTTTGTAAGCTGCAATAGATCAGAATGGATCAGAGAAAAGTCATTAAAACTGCTCTGCACCAGATATAGAAAGCCCCATATCAGGGCTGAGATAGGACTTATCTTATGGGAAAAGTGCATTTATGCTTACACTTAATTTCTTCAGGATAATAAAATAGGTCCTTTACAAAAAATAAACAAGCTCATCAGAACAGAAGGTGTGCACAAGAGTGATATAATTATCCTGCTGAAGTTACACGTGTTTATGGTGCGCTAGTCTTGTCTTGTGTTGATTAAACATGGTTTGTTGCAACATCTGTAAGGAGCAGCTGAACATGCTGGAAGCAGGAAAAGGGCTGTTAGCTGAATGAAGAGGTAAAACAGCCAGCTGTAATTTTTGCTGCCAAAGGGTGGATCATATCATAAACTCTATCGCAGCTTTTACTGCCAACGAACGTATACAGACAGTGAGAATCAGTGTCTGTATATGTTATTGTCGTGCAGTTTATCACACTGATACTATATCCTATAGGGGTAATACCAGCATATTGTGGAGTCACTGACTCTGACACTTCTGAACTCGGGCCCCTCTCACCTTTACCAGGGTGAAATGATCTTTTTGGTGTCAGATGTCAATGATGTGTCAGAGCTGTTTCAGCAGAAACGGTCCAAACTTAATCAGAATTAGGTTGGAGGTCCCAATGATATAACTGAATTACTTAATTAATCACTTAATTCACCACATTATATAAAAAACACAATCTAATACATTTTTAAAAGAGATGATTAGCTGTGTTACTGTGGTTGTGGTTCAATCTAATTAATCTTGAAGGGCAATTTGATATGCACCTCTCCCACATCAGGACCTATAAACTGAAATGCCATTTCAGGGGAGGCCTCCGTCTTAATTGTTATCAGGTTACTGATGTGACTTTAAGTTATGGGGGAGCAATAATGACCGTTCTGAAAACTAGAAGGGTCGTTAAGTCTGAGATCGGGGCAGCCTTCATTAAGGTCTTGGGAGCCATAAAGTGAAGAAAGAACCTTTATCAGAATCTCCTCACCCTCCCTTCTGCTGCATGCTCAATGCAGCATGAAGGAAAAAAAACACAGCTTTAAGTGAGCGGCAAGGGCAGCATTGTGCAATGTCGTCTTCCTGGGTCCTTTAACGGCAACTTCTCCAATTAACTTTAATGGCAAGGAATAGCATTTTTTGTATTTTTACTAAATTCTTGATTCAAATTCCTCTGCTTGCCCTCCTCCCTGCTCTCAGCCTCCTGTACGATCAGTTTCTCGGCTTCCATATTCTCCCGTTTCAGCTCTCTGGCCACACAGTGTCAGTGGTTTAAACGGATCGCTCACACAGCCAGTTAACCTTCTCATTGCATAAAAAGTGTAATTGGTTTACTACAGAAGGGAGCCTTTTCCATTCTGGGGATAATCCCTCAGCTTGATTAATGCTTCTCTAATCAATTGTTGTCTGGGAGACCCGCCTCTTCAGTCACATCCTGTAATGGGGAACAGCTGGCCTTTCTAAAGGTCAGAGAGAGAGGGGTCACCGGGGTCAAAGGAGCTGATGGATCGGACATAGGCCGTCGAACTGCTTGTATATTTTAACAAAACTTATGGTGGTTTTTTTAGCTGTTTTTCAAAAAGGCATGTGGCATAATGACAGTTGTGGGCTCAATTTCCGTGTTGTCAAAAACAGGTTTTTGAATCGTGGCTGAAGAATAGCGCATCACCGTTCTAAGAAAAGATTAGGAGAACAACAAAAGGAGATATAATTTTAATCTGCAAGGATTTCACAAAACAGCTCTGAATTACAAATGGATTCTCAGAGGTGAGAGGTTAAGTTTAGGTGCAACACCGAGGGTAAAGGTTAAGGTTAGAGGGTCAGGAGGGGTAATGGGATCTACCCAAAAGGATGGTTTAAGTGTGGGTCTTTGAATTCAAGAGTTTATGCACATGCATGGAGGTGCACAATGTTACTCACCTTATATATGCCACACACATTTGCAAAACCAAAGCCATATACAAACATCCGTTTTTTGGATGGAGCTGCTCAGAGAACCTTGGTGCACTGACACAGACCAAATGACACGAGATGGCGGGTGTATTGCTCTTGTAATTTTCTCTTCAAACAGGACGGGCAACCATCCTCACAGCCGGCATTGTTGATGGGGTTTGTGCTCTGCTCAGAAGAGATTTTAATAAGACTTTTACATTGACAGATCCTGTTGCGATATATGAATATCAATGTCACCTCTGAGAGAGTCGAACAGCAGACAGTGGAATATCAATTCCCTATCACTTCTGTGTCTGGACAAACTATTTCACTTTGAATATATTTGTTTTGTGTTTTTCCCCAGCTCTTCCAACAGGAAGGGACTTTTTGTGAAACATCTGGATATTCACCTTTGCTGCGACATTCTAATCGTGGTCACCAAAAACTGTCAATATACTACCACAGACATTTAGAGATGGCCATGCTAAACAAAATCTCACCCCAGGGGACTTTGAGTGGTAAATAATGAATCCCCACATTTTCCCCTATATGCATTAGCATTTAAAGTGGACATACTGAATTAATGTGTCAAACTGAGAAGATATGCATTTTTGCTTTCAGTGTGACTTAAAGTGACAATAACTGACCTCACTGCACAGTACATCAGCTTGGATCATAGTTTAGGTGAATTTACAAATGAAGGGTGCATCAATCAGACAGACCTGTGATGCATTGGTGAATTATGTCTACAATCATTGGGACAACCTTTTTTTTCGCCTGCTCTCCCTCGATCCTCCCCTCTTCCATCCTTTAACTTGTCACACGTGCCCTAGCTGACCAGCTGAACTTGTAAAGAACAACAGCCATCTATCTCCATCACCTTTAATAAGAGCTCAGTGCTTATTCCCTTATTTATAAGAGTCCAGAGCACAAGGCAGCCCACACTACGTGTTGGCACAGGGGGAATCACAATGCGCCTCATGTTAGTATGCACATACATGCCTCCCCTCAATACAGACTCACTGCGACAACACTGCAGTGAAAGATGGAAGAGATGTTGAAAAGGGACTGGGGGATGGATAAAAAGGTGGGGGGGGCAGAAAAGCAAATCTGGATTTAAACAGTTTCACCTTATTTCACATTTGGACTTTTGCAAACTGTGTGAAAAGGTGGACTAATGCACAGCAAAGTATGCATGATGTTTCAGAAATGAGAAAGAAAAATACCTAATTTTCACTTTATTTGTGGTTTGAGGTTTGGAAAGTAGAATCAGGACCTGATTTAATTATCTTGAACAGTTAAATCAATGGGCTGTACAATATTCTCCCCTCCTATACTAATAAACAGTGATATTTATTGCATATCCTGTATCTGACCTGTTGGTAGTGGACCAGAAAACCATAATACATTAACAATACAATACACTATACAATCTAAAACCCCCACAGCACAAGCATGCTGGATTCAGGCTTCTTTAGGGGTGAAATGTTGACCCCATATCTTTGAAAAGATTGAATTGTCATCTCACAGGGTTTGATGGTCAGGTATTCTTTGTATGTGATGGACGGCAACATTCATCTTCTGCACATTTATCAACCCTCTCTACAGCGCTGCAGTTTTTCATCCATCTATCCATCCATCAGTTCATAGAGCCTGTCTCATGCATGTGCACTCAACTTTCATGACCTCTTCAGAGCTCCTGCTCCTACAGACACCAAAAAAATGTCCCTTATGTTAGCAATTTTACTCGAAATAATAAAGAAAACATTTTTTAAAAGCCACATGGACACGCACGTGAAGTCCTCCTCTTGCCTGGCTGCACAATAGCTCAACAAATACGTGTTGAGACCGTTAAAGCCTCTAAAATAAGTTTTGCAGGAGAGAATTCAGGTCCACCACGGAGGTTCATATTGAAAGTGTACCCAACCTGAAATTGAAAATAACTAACTGGTGTTATAAGTACAGCAATGTTACATTTGAATTAAATAACAATGACAAAAAAGTCAATAAGTGATAGCTATTACTGCTGGAAAGGTGTCACATTTGTGATATACATCAAATCACATTTGCAGTTTGAAAGACGAACTGAGTAAAATAGCAACAGATGGTTTATTGGTTTTTCAGAACAACCTGGATATCAAATAATTATCCTCAAGTCTGTTTGTTCGAGCACTGATGTCTGCAGTCTGCCCGTCTGTTTCTACTTTCTGTAAGTATGACTGACCTCACGTCGAGATAAAAATCATAGAGGTGCTATCAGAAATATGCTGCAGTAAATGGAACCATTTTTACTGCAGTAGAAAGCAAGCAAAACTAGATGGCTTGAGTGCTGTGCATCTCTCTCCTATTAGAACTAATTCCTTGTGTGCTCTACAAAATTTCTGCACAAAATAAAAAAAAACAAAAACAAAACACTTTGTTTTTGTCATTTTAATATTAATGTCTCAAAAATATTGAAGTGAACTGAATGTTGATATATTTTCCGGTTCTGTTAATGAGGTGTGAAATATGAAACAGCCTGACAGCAGATGTTCACGATCTAGATGATTGGCAAAATATGTGAACAGCAATTTAAGCCTCATTGAGGAGTCCCTGAGTATATGGTGTTATTTCTCTTACATCATGGAAGAAAGAGTAGTGTTGTGTTTATTATATATATTATGTTAGAGAGCTAGGAAATGTGTTTTTAACCATGTATTATTGAGCTTTCAATGGGATTTGATTGGCCCTTACCTGCAATTTAAACATCATGGTTTAATTTAAAACTGGGGGCTGAAAAAAGACTAATTGTTGCCAAGTAACAGAGCCTGGATGGCCTCTCCATCTTGATCTTATTTGTAAAAACTATTATTTTGTGATGAAAACAGAGGGATCAATGAGTGGATGGAGATGGAGCAGGAGCTAAGCTAATTGGATTTCCTGCCTCCAACACAAGCCAATTAACCTTACAACGAGGCAATTAACAGTGAATGGACTGGCTCAATACCGCAAAAGTGAGGGACCTTAAAGTTGTTTTCAGAATAGTTTATCTTTGTTGAGCTGCACCGTTCAGTCGGGCTTAGCCGCCTCTGCAGGACCCCTGCCAACTGTAACCCTGTAAATGTGTCCGCGTGCCGTGTCGTCATTTAATAATGATGAGCCTGGCAGGGGTCCGTAGTTTCATACCCTCTCTAACCCCTGCATGTTAATTATGAGACATCTCTGCCTGGTGCTCTGGGCTCGTGCAGGGGGTGCAAACGTGGATCAACAGAGACTTGCTGCGCGTCCTCCGGTGATAAACACATGATTAAGGAGACAAATGATATTAAGGCCGATCGTCCTCCACCCACTGCAGTCATTAACACAGCACTTGGCAACAATAGATCAGCTCTAATTGGATGCAGAATATGACTATCACAACACATTAGAGCCATCAATCACGAGTATGTCTTTGAGAAGTTAAGATGACCTAATTATTTGATGACACGTTAGATGTCAGTGTTGAAGGGGGTGTTGCTGAAACAAAATTAGCCACTATTTGATTTCCACACCATATTGCATCAATATCAAACTTGCTCTCACACCAAGTGATCATCTGAATGCAGTTATAGGATCTATGCACCTGGAAGTCTCTCCTGAGAAGCTAGTTCTGTAGGGCCATTTCTAGCGGGGAGGGTAAAGAGGAATCTCCCAGCAGGGCTGACCCAAATGCTTCGTCTCATGATAGCAAATTCAGCATGTGTTTTAAGAGCTCTGTCAAAATGACAGCGTCTATAGTTTCAGTGCTTTTGGTCAACTAAGATCTTCACATCTGAGGTCTTGGGGTCTGACCTCCAAACATTCAAGATGGGAAGGCCAGAGTTTTAAGAGAGAGCTTTCCAGTAGGTTGGTGAAATCTGAGGAGGATGCTCATACCAGGTGTTCTTTGATCATGTCTTTTGCATGACCCGTTCTGTTAGCCTGGCATCTTGGTTGGTAGTGAGGAAATTTGAATATTTGGAATGACTGTGTTGAGACTCCACTTATACAGAAATATATGCGAGGTTATAGGCAATAATATATATATTTTGTGTTTTTAAATTAACTGAAATTTAAGAAATGTAATATTTAAGATATAGCATATGTTAACAATGACAAAACAATGCCATATTTGAGCAAATCTAGAAATAATATAGTAAATAATGCGTAATCTTCATCTTAAAAAGGAAAGAAATATACTCCTAAGCAAGCCACTATCTTGTGATTTGAGTTGCAGGGATACAGATTGGTTGACTTGTATTAATATAATTTAAATCCATTAAAATGACATCAGTCTAGTTTAATTTCAGCCAACAGGAATTTTCAGATGACAATAACATTTTGACAAATTAATTATTCATTATCCAATTTTGCCAAGTAAATGTTCCAATATGCTTTGTGTTTGCAGACACATTTTTCAAATATTGAAAAACGGATTAAACATGTATTGAATAAACGAAGAACAAACATCCAGCATCCATTAAGACTCTGCCTGTGAAAACAATAGTAAAGGTAAAAGACATCCACACGTGGCCCAACAGCAGCCATCAAATGTGGAAGAGTTGTAAACAGGATGATGGATGGAGGCCTGGCCTCAGATCGTATTGAAAGTGAATTCGGCTGACAGAAAGCTGTCCTGGACTGTCAGCATGATCTCTCCTGAAAACTGCTGACAGGCTGCAGCTCCAAGAGCCGTATTACCATACAAGTATTTGAACTGCTCGAGTCTCTCGCGATCAGATGTGTAGAGTATAAAAAGTCATTTTAAAGTGCCAAATCCTCTAGCTAAACAACATATTCTGGTCTAAATATAAATAATCAACTGATATGGGTGTTTATAACCTTTATTATATACTGTGATGTTTAAAGAGGTGATGATTTCCAAACATGTCCTCTGAACAATGTCAGTTTGAGCCTCTAAATATCCCCAAAAGTGGAGTTAATTAAGTCTAAAGGTGAGTCTGAAATCCTGAAACAGCTAGTAAACTATCTGCTGGGTCGCAAGTGAAGACTTTATCAAACCCCACGTGATTTATAATGATCACTTGTGCTAAAGGCCTGTAAAATTTTCCCAGCACTCCTTGAGAGTCCTGGAGTGCTGATAAATACACCTCGGGGTGACGTTAAGTCTGTTATGCGTCCTCACTTATGGCAGCTCTGAGCACAGTGACCGTTTTTGAAGGACATCGTCCGTGACTTTTTTTTAGAAAGTATCATCAAACAGCGCTCAGATCCAACGTCTGACAGCTCCCAGGTAAGTGAGGCCCTCTAAAATAACAGTTTGCCCTTCAGAAACTCTCAGCAAAGGCAGAAATATCGCAGAGTTATAGTCCAGTGTCATAAAATATTTTAACACTCTTCATAAAGCTCTTTTTTTTCTGTGTGTCCTCCTTTGAAACATCTATTTTTTTCCCCTCTTCCCTGTGAACTAATGGGTCTCGTTGGAACTCCTAATTGGCAGTCACTGGGTCCGTTGTCCTTTGAGCTCCTGTAGCTGTACGGGGGGTTTTTTTTTTTTTTTTTTGACTGTTCAAACTGACTTTGAAGAACATGATTCATCTCCTCGCTGCTGCTGCAGCAGAAACAGAGAGGACCAGATGGGTGCGCCAAATGGGAGGGATATTTAAATGGTACCAGAGCCGCGAGTCCACAAGGCTGCACTCCGAGTACACTCGAGTGAATTCTCATTAATGTCGCGGCTAAACCAGCTCTATAAACGTATACTCACGCTTATTCCATGTGAACCTTTGCGTGATCTCTAAAGGTTTAAAGAGAGGGGGAGGCTTTTCATGACAGCCCTTTCTACTCTTTTTAAATATACTTAAAAAATATGCTTAATTGCTTTTTTTTTTAACATGCTTCAGTAAAACAGAGGCCCAGCAGCACAGCACCATCTGATCCCACAAGGCCCATTTATTAGCAACGGGAAGGTCAATAGGTAAACTAAATGTTGACCATTGTGTGTATTTTTGCACATCTAATTAATTAGTTGAATAATGACAACATTAATAATGAAGATATACTCACTAAATAGCGCTATAAATGTATTGGAGATTGAACTTGCTGCTGAAGAAGGGAAATAGGAAACCCTATTTAGTATCAGTACAATGAAAAGAATGGCTGATATGACACGTTTTTGTAACGGCTGATGAAAAATACGCTGCGGATTAGATTTGTAATGAAAGGTCAGCATGGAAACAAAGCTTATCCTGCTGTAAATGCTCTGAATAAAAGTCTCAACATAAACCCGCTCACATATCCCTTCGCTCCACGCCATCAATCCACTGACCCTCTTTTGGGCTCCTGCAGGAGTACGTCTCAGAGTCTCAGAAACAAAAGCCGCAGCGTGGACGGGATTAGACGGGGAGTCTTCAAAGATGCCCCTATTCACCAAAGCTGCTGACTTCAGTGATGCTAATGCTGTTTATCTCTCCTATCCCTTTATTCTCTCCATCACCTGCCGGTGAAGAAGGGGCTATAACTTCATTCCAGCGCCGATGCCGAAAACACATGAATCTGATCATATTCACAGCTGCATGGTCGCTCGGAGTAAACCATCTGTAGTGTGACGTCTCTGCCTGAAGCAAGACCAGGGGACCTCCTTTGGGGAGGGAATGTGTCATTTTCTTTTAGGCTCTTCTGTAAAATAAATAACTGAAACCGTCTTGGCCTTTCACAACACACACATTTGTGCAAAGAAATGATTCAGTTCCTAAACAGGCCCAATAAAGGCCCTGGGATTGGGTTTATTCAGGGAAGTGGCTGCTCTTTGCTTTTCCATTACTTTTAAAGGGATTGTTGAATATATTTATTTATCCATAATTCCCATACAGCATTCAGTCGCACAACCGTACCCGTCCCCTTGCCAGCCACAGTGCTAAGGCTATTTGGAACTTTGAGAATGAAACCTAAGAGCGCTCATGCACGGTTCTAAAGCTAACTTTAGTTAACATTCTAGAGCAGTTTTATCTGCTAAAATAAACAGTGGCATTAATCACCGTCTTCAAAGGTGTTGGAAACATAATGAGTCACTCGATTCGGCCAGTAAAGGTTCCCAAGTCCACGGAGCTGTCAGGCATGGAAAATTGAATGCAAGGCAGCTGACAAGTAATTAATATCAATTACACGAGGGAAATGAATGTGAGTTAGCTGGACTAGAGCTTCTGAGTAGATTTTAGAAACGTGGCCAGGCCGCTCTGCTGGAAAATGAAAGTCTACCCTTTGTATATAAGTCTGGATATAATCAAGTCCTTTGGACTGTATTTCACACTCCAGTACGGGCGCTTAAAAGCAGGACTTGAGGCTTTGAATTGCAGTGCAAAAGCCCATCGCGGCAGCCACAGATCCCCTCACACCTGCACTTGTGGACTATTCTCGAGCTGCGACAGCGCGCGTCTGATGATGGCAACACAGAGATGGGGGGGGCTTGGGGGAGGGGGGGTAGCAGAAGAAACAAAGCATTATGTAATCAATACTACTGGTCAGACCAGAGAGACGTGTGTCTGTTGACTGAAGCGCCTTCACAGGCTTTTATTTCTCCGGCTGCAAAACCAAACCACTACTGTATCGTTGAAAATTGAGGACCAGAGAAGCAGAAAAAAAGAACCCACATTGATGGATGGGAGGTTTAGAGGAAACTGACCATGTCAGAGAGGGTCAAGGTCAAAGGCAAGCCTGCTTATGTCTGTAAATTAAAACTGTCGTTCTCAACAACGGGCGGATGATTTCAATGATGCTGTGGAGCACATCTTATTCCGACCCCATGAGTTCCACACACTTTTTTATCCCCACAGTTCCCTGCTGAGAAGAAAAGGGTTAGAGATCAAAAAAAATCATAAAGTCATATTTTTCCCTCTATTTTGTTCTGTGTTTGCAAGTGTTTTTTTTTTTTTTGTCTGTGCTGTTAAATAAACATGGAAAAATGTTGGGAACCAGTAAGGAGGGGAAATGCATGTGTCAAATCTATATTCAATCGCGATACTCCTTTGTGTCTGGTGTGCACGTGCTGTCAAACCTAATTTTGCATCGATTAAAACGTTGTTGGTGGTAGAGTCGACTTGGTGCGCAGAGGCAGGCAAAAACCACAATCCATCAATCACTTGGCTGGATCTGGTTCTGATTGATCGCCGCAGCAGCGCCCTGAAGTCAAACACCCGAAAGTTCAGTCCTGAATCACTGTCACAAACGTGAAATGTGTCTGGTACCAGCCGTGCGACTGAAATCGGCTCTCTATCCCACGCCGTTGTCCCAGCAGCGCCAATGGAACAGTCACAGGATGGACGCCTGACAGAGCGTAATTTGTATGATTTCCTGGTCCGGCAGCATTTCGGCTGCTCGGATGAAAAGGCCAAGTAAACTAGCCCTCTGCAAGTGTTTGGATGTTCCTGATCATTACTGGAGCGATCCGAGATGAGATGAGATGAGGTGATCAGACGATGTGACCTTTGTTGGAAAATTGGCAGCTGTCTGTCCCAAATGTCAGTAACAACCTGACCTTCATACGAATGTCTCTGATTTAACCACATACCTCCTGGCTGTTACTAAAAAGGATTTCTTTTGACTTTATTTTATTTTTGTTATTTTTTTTTTTTTGGCAGACCATACTCTAACTGGATTCTGCCTTTTCTAAGGTTAAACTGCTGTAAAGGTGACTGCTGATTGTTTAAAATGTTGCCGGGGCCCAGCGTTTTGAGGATGTTGGCTGGCCTAATTAAAACCATTTCATGGTTGCCATATTTTTCAGGGAAAGCCTTGTCTGAAATGCTCCGCCGTGCTCAAGCAAAACCCTCAAAATTAAAAAGCACATCCCTTAAAATGAGCTACATTGGCTAATATTTTCCCTCCCTTCCTGAAAGCCTAGCCTTAGGTAAACTGATGTTCTACCCTCTAGTGAAGCTGAACGCTTGCATTTATTCCTCATAATCACATTTGCTTTGAGCTTAATTGGCAGAAGCAAGGAGCCATAAACTGAGGAGCAACAAAGGCTACTATAAATATAATTCAATCGATGCGAGCAAAATCAGCTTCAGCCTTTTGACAAAAGAAGGCAAAGGGAAATGCCAAAAATTAAGGTGAATAAAGGGACAAAATAGGGGGGGATAGAGCTCCTGAAGCACCCCGCCATTATGTAGCGTAGAGTAACATGCCAAGACGTGTGAATCGGTGCATGTCCCGCTTCTCCTCCATCACGATTAGAGTCTAAAACACTTGACTTGCATGCATATTCATATGCTCTCAGGAGTGTGTGTGTTTCTCACGTCTGCACAGTACACATGCAAAAATAACTACATAAATTAATAAAACCCAGAGAGGCTGCAGAGCTCAAACTCTGCCCCCCCCCCCCACCCCTCCCCTCGCCTGGATGTCGCCTTTGTCTCCCTCAAACACCAACAAGGCCTTTTCTTTAATGAAACTGGACTGCCTCTCCTGCTCGGTAATCCCTCCGATATTGTCCACGGGAGCCTTGTACAATGGCTCGGTGGTAATTGTGACTAATAAATCTGCCTCACACCCCCCCCCCTCCCCGCTCCATCTTCCATCTCACACCAGGACCTGACAGACACCTTGGATCTCCGCCAGGGAGCGCAGACGCAGCCGCCTAATGAAAAAGCATGGCGGTGCGCGCAGAGGCGGGGCGCGTGCGCGCTTCCGCACTCGTTTTAATCATTTGCGTAATAAAATATGCAGCAATAAACTGTCTGAGTGGGATTTCACCGCCGGTCTCCCAGAAACCTCGTCAGCGGCTCCTTCCTCAGCTGGGCGCCTGTTCCACAGACTTCAGACAACAGCTATCATCCGTCCCCCTGCATTGTTTGGTGGCGAGTGTAATCCCGATTAAGCATGTCACAGCGCTGCAGTAAAAACACACAGTCTGTTTCCACAAATAGATCAGCCCCAGTTTTTAATCACCCACAAGAAGCCAGATTAAGAGTTTTAGAAAAGTTGGGAAAAATTGGTATAATCTATTATAATAGAACGTGTTTCGATTTAATCCTAATTTATTTTTGATTTTATGCACACACACATGCTGGACTATGTAACTAAACTCTAATCTTTGACTTGCAAAATCTTCCTGCAAAGAAGTCAAATCAGACTTTGGATATCTTTATAGATGTATCCTGATGGACTTTGGGCAAACGATTTTAAACAGTATTTTGTTGTTTTGCCGTCAATTTCTGGAAAAATGACCAACAAACATCCATTGAAGGAATTCATACTGGGCAAACAAATTTACAGCTCGGAAAGTCCCGGTTCTGATGCGGAGGCGCATTCTTCTCATGGGCTGTGTTGATAGGCTGAATACTCCCACCGTCAATATCCCAGCCGGATTCAGTCTTGTGATTCACAGGTCACATCCTAATGCACTGCGGCGCAGTTCTGAGCATGTTGGATATACTACAGACTCACCAGATAACATGTTCGAGAATCCCTGAATTACATTCATCCTCACAATCTCCGACACCCCCCCCACACACACACACAGACACACACACACACCCTTTGTGTACTCCCGTCAGCTGCTGCCAAAGGTTACTGTTCGCCCACTGCCTTCGTTCGTCTTCACAGCAGACCTCCGCTCACCCCTTTGTCGCAGCAGGATCGAAGAGAATATTTGGGCTAGCTGGCATACTTCTATTTCAGCCCTTCTTCTTGGCTTTGCGAAGACAGCCTGGAGCACAATCTCGGGTGGAATCAAGCCAGCGGATGGGAAAAAGAACGTGTTATTCCAAGAGTTGTGTTCTCTAGTGCAAGTACAGAGTCAGAGAACGTTAGCTTTTCTCTCTATTTTCATGGTTTCCTTCCAGGATGTCAGTAATTTCTACAGAACACAATGTAATGCTTGGTGGCTTTGAGGAGAAAAAAATATCCCTATTTGCCTCAGAAACTGAGATGAATAATAAATAGGGGTGTAAAAGAACGGAAGCAGTTGTTGGTAACGCTGCTGAATTTATAGCAATATTCAAGATGAATCAAAATAGCTCCAATTTTAATAACACACTTGAAAATATCATTCATTTTCAATGACAACACCGGACTACATATCAAATCAATGATTTGAGCCTCTCCTAAAAATGATCTTTTTGAATGAAAAGATGTTCAAGATCACTTTAAAAAAAAACTGATGGAAAGTGAGAGTCCTGTTGACCTAGTGATGGAGAGACGTGTAAAAGTATCTTACCAGAAATCGATGGTCCTCCAACGCTGCTTTTGTTGTCATGGGAACATCACGGCGCTTTTGTAATGTTGGTACCGTGGGATGTGACAGTATCCTTTCACTTGACATGTTTTTGATTAAACATTTTTCTAGCTGACGGGAAGCCTGTCGCTGAACAGATTTATGCACAGCTAAAATGAAAATGTTTTTTCATTATTATTATTATCACACAGCCATTCAATGTTCTTCTCTTTTAAATGCTGAGACTTCATTTGTTTACATGAGAAGTAGCAAACGGATCCAAAAAGCACAGAGGCAGGAAGTGATGGTCCAAAATCAAACCAGGCATTCAGGTGCAGGGGATCCATGTAAATCATCCAATCAGAGAGGAGAGCTCAGGGACTTGAACAAACCACGGAGGAGGAGCCACCAGGTCACAGGTGAACCACCTGAAGGTAATTACACTGAGGGGAAACGGAACCTTTCAAAGTAAAACACGAGAAGGTTAAATGCAGGAAACAGGAACATTAGTCACTTGAGCATTAAATCCTACAAAATACAATAAAAAATAAGAAGGTTCTTACGACGTCAAAAAAATAAAGCAGGTTAGAAACGTGTGTTGTTTAGTAAAGCCAATAAGAAGGCCTAGATTTGTTTCTGTATATCACAACTTATCTCTACGCTTCCATGTATTAATATTTGCATTTGGTCAGTTGTTTTTCTTTGAGTAATGTGGCTGTCTGGATATCATTGGAAATCAATGTGTAGAACCAGAGAGTGTTCTCCACAGAATTAGCTCTGAATCATCTTAATTAAGCCAGAGCAATTATTCCATTCACTTGATTGGCAGGCTCTCATTAAACAGCACTACAGATGAGCCGTTTTATCTGCCCGGGAAGGAGCTCCATTCCTTTTCCCGGCACACGGAAGCTCTTTTCCACTTCAGTAAGTGAATGCAACTGTGTCCAAGGACGTGCAGCACATCCACAAACCAACAAACGTGTTTTATTTCATCTTCCATATGGAACGTCCTCTCCAGATGTGCTGAGAGGGGTAAAAGTCTTCATTTTTCCTCTGCTCCAGTGATTCCTTTCAGAATTCTTCCCCACTAATCCTCCTCACCAGTCCAGACAAGAGGCATTTGTGTCTGCTCCAAAAGATGGATTACACTAACAAGAAGATTACCCTTCAAACAAGTCCAACAAGCAAAAACAAAAGTGTCACAGTGCCTCTCAACTGTGCTGATTCATTTTACTCTCTGCTTATATTAATAATTCCATTATAGCCTCCACGAACAAATAAAGAATCCCTGTCGTGCAAATTAAATATGAGGCACCGTTTTGGTTGATTTCTCTGGAACCTCTGGAGAAATATTTGTTTTTCTTCTAATTTCACTGTCTGCTCTGGTGTTAAACTTACGCGGATGTTTTTTTATTATAATTTTTTTTTTCCTTATAATTCCGCTATTGTGTTTCTTCGGGGCAGAGCTGCAATAACGTGATAAAGGACCAAACAGGCAGAGGTGGTGCGTCTGTCTCACAAACCCAGGTTAAACCCCTCTGAGACGGCTGCCGCATTCTTCCCGCAGCCACTCATAAATCCAATAATCACATCATTCTTGAGGGAAAGTTTTTCTCCCCATTAACTAGTGTTCATTAACCCAATTGCGGAATTTGCAAATGACTAACTTGGGGGGGGGGGGTGGGGGGTTGCAATCATTTCACCATCTGATAATGTGGAAGAGCAAACAAATATCAGGAAAAAAAAAACAACCTCGTTTACATGCAGAACACATGTCTGCGCTCTTGTGTTATCAATGTTTTATGATCAGTTAATCTGGAACTGTGTGCGAGTGGCGGGTAAACAGAGCACGTCAAAGGAACTCAGAGTTACTTAGCAACTCCTAATCACAGTTGTGGACCGAGGGAAAAGCCAAACATAGATCATTCTGGTTGTCTGGTAGTGTATTTTACAACCCTGAGAGATAATAAATGATAGTTAGTAGTTGGTGGTAGTGTGTGTTTGTGGGCCAGTGTATATGCATATATATTAAAATATACTAGCTAGATGTAAACTGTGAGATCAGACACTCTTCTTATTTGAAAGACAGTTCTGAGGAAAGCCATGTTTCATTTCTAAAGAGGGACCCCCCTACTGGGGTAAAGACTGGTTTGGTCCAGTTGGACATGAGACGAGGAAGGAAAGGCAGGCGCCTTGGATCCCATCACACTGCTGATTACAGAGGAAGGCGAAGGGATGATGGAAAGTGGTCTCTGATAACACAGGTGCATTGTGGGAAGATGAGACACCCCAGCCATCATAACCACTGCCTGTGGTAACCTCAGTGTTGGCATATTTTAGTCATTTTGTAAGGGGAAAATATAGAAAGATGCCACCGTTGCAAATGATAAATAACTAAAAAAAACGATGCCCCTATATTCACCAAATCTCCCAGACATCAGCAGGAATGAAATGCATTTGAACTTGTTACTGTTCTAAACCTAACCTTCAGCGTGTATGTGGTTACAGACCAACTCAAAGAGGAAAATGAAAACATGTCTCTGCATGTTTGTTTAGCCAATGAAGTTTAAAAATTGATTACTGCTTGAATGACACAGCAAAGGTCCAGAGAGAGAGAAACTGCTCGAAGAGATAAACTCAAGCTCAATTTGGAAAAGTAGCATTTCTTAAAGCTTAAGAAAAAAACAATTTTGACATGACCTTTACTAGTTGGGGAATAGTTTGTGCAGCACTCACGCAGATTAAGCAGAAAAATCATTAAAATGGCCTGACTGTCGAACGGATGTGTCAGAAGGAGAGTTAAATGTTACAGCACTTGGAGTGTGAAAGGTTAACAGGGCGGTGCGAGAGCGGAACTCGAGACACGAAATAAGAGAAAAAAACAGACTGAGCTGCACATTAGAATTGCATTTTTATTGCTGTGTTGATGCCTGTGTATTTATTTACAGTGTCTATGAAACAGACGTTAAACTGCAGGAGTCGTCCTATCTGAATATTACCCTGAGTTCAGTCTGGCAGCGCATCACCCTCCACCTGCTGCCTCCAGTGGGAGGACGCCTCGTGCATCTGTGGCCTCCGTAGCATCCCGTTTTCCTCGTGGCGATGTCAGATAGCACGACCAGATGTTCGCTCCATTAGTTGGAGAGACGATGCCACGCCGGCGATGTAAATAGCTCTGTCACATGACCGGTAATTAATATGGATGCTCACCAGCTCCCTCACTGATGGGCTTCCAGGAAGAAAAGGCAGAAATGGACGCTCCTAATTGTCAGTTAAGGATCTCAACTGGCTGCAGATCAGTCCTGGGAATCCCTTCGGATGCATTCTCGTGGTTCTTCATAACTGTGACACCTTCCCTGTATCTCATTGACTCTTGGCATTGTTTTTAATGATTGCTTTGGTGTTTTTGGACATACTTTGAACATCTCTGTACTCCATTAAGCTTGAGTTGAAACATATCTGGTGCTGTTTTGTTTTTTGTTTTTCTTGCTTGTGACGGGACTTTTAGTTGCAGGTCAGATGTTTGTTTAACGGAGTTGTTCATTTGAACTCCATAAATCTCACTTTCATTCATTAACCTAAAAGGGCCGTCAATCCAGAGCATGGCAGGATGAAGCAACCGCTACTGCACATGAAAGGAAAGGTCGGTTGTTATGGTGATGCCCCCTGAATCTATCATCACATCACATATATTTTATTGTTTGCTCTACAGGATCTTCTGCATATACGTGTGCCGCACACTGTCTGAGGTAGTGAATAGAGAGGTCATGGAAGACCCAAAACCTTGATTTTTCTGCAATCTCTTTATGTGTATTTTTTTTTTTAAAAAACATATTTTTTATTTAAAACTACTAGTTTGGGGCTGCTGCTCTGATCTCAGATGAATTATAGGCTGTTTATTTGGACCAAACTAATGACTTGGTTGCTGATTGCTTGGATTTCTCTGTCTCCAACAGTTGAACAGCGGGTCAGGGTTTATCAGAGACGTTGCCCTTTCATGAATGAGACCTGAAATCCCATCGCATGACGCCCTCTTCCGAAGCGGCGTTTGTTGCCGTGGATACCAGATCTGCATGTCGTCAGAGGCATTCTCATGCGTGCTGTTTCAGGAAGCAAACTGGTGTGCAGATTGCAGCTAAAAGCAATTTTTCTTTCACCAATAAATGTGTTTATCTGTGCATCATTATTCTGCTTCATGTAAGATTTTTGATGGTTTTCTAACCATCTGGAGACCCCTAGATGTGCGGGATGTTGCTCTCTTCTGAACGGTGGTGCCGCTTCATCTCTGATAGCCCTCACAGTAAATGACTCCATCAAAGACCTGACAGAACACGGACAGGACCCTCTCCATCACTCTCCACGGTGCTGAAATGAGCTCAGGAGCTTGGTTTAGGGTGAAGGGGCTTCAGGAATGTGGGTTGTTTTTTTTTTTTTTTTAGTATTATTGAGATTTCTTACACCTTCAACAGCCATCAGTCTTTGTCATTGATGAATTTGCTGAACATTGTTTATGTCTGTCAGCCTGAGAGCACAAACTCAGTGGCATTGTGATATGATCTTAACGTTTTCTCTGATTCATTTTAAAAATCCTTCAATTGTTTATATTGTAGTTGTGTGAAATGTTTGATCTTTTTTTAAAAAAAAAAGAGATAGAAAATCTGTAATTGCCTCTCTCTGTCAGTCTCCTCGAGCTTACATCATACCTAGAGCTGGAACTGGTCCATCAATTACCTGTTAACTTTCCTGCAAGGACTTCAAGTTGGCCAAAAAATAAGCTTTTCAGCATATAAATATTCAGTAAAGTTATACAACAAGTGTAGGCTACCGATAAGCTTTATCTTAACCTTAACTTTTCCTTAGGGACTGTGACTAGACAGCAGGATATATATTATGTATAAGGAAGTAATAGACTTTAAATTTTACCGTCTTAAAGACTCCATGTCTGTGTTTCAGTTAGTCAAAAGGTAGAATAAGACATTTACAGCTTGTGAAAGTGTGCCAACAAGTCTTTAAGGAGCTTCCAAACAGCCGTGCTCTGGCTTGGTAAAGATTTCTTGGTTTGTTTTTTTTTTTTTGTTTTGTTTTTTTTGCATGGGCCTGAACACCGACATTACTCTCTTGGCTTGTCAGATTGCGTGCACGGTTGAGCAACCAGCTAGAAAAAGAAATTCAGCTCCTGCTGTGGTTTAGAGAATAGATTATCAAGATTTTGCCACAATGATGAAGCTGTTTTCCCGTCCAATCAGATTTGCCAGCAAAACACAGCGACGTCAAGCCTGCTGATCGCCCGCTAGCTGGTTCTTTGTTCTTTAGACTGAAAAGCAAAATCCATCTGTTTGTACACCCAATTATTACAGCCAGACAAACACACTTAAAATAAAAAGTGTGACATTAATTGCTATTTGAGTGGCCCCTCTTGCCTGCTAAATTGCAGGTCTGCTTATATTCTGTCTAATGAGAGTTTAGAAAAGGAGAAGCAATTCCGCCGTGACATGCTGCTGGGAAAGTAAAGGTTACATTTCCTGGTCAATATGCCAGAGAGGGGCGGATCAATACTTTGATCATGCATGACGTCATCTTCTCACACTGAGATCAAAGCATCAATCTAAAATAACGCCTGCAGAAGAGAGATGCTGGGACAGGTGAGTGAAACCATGCAGCCAAGAGCCGGTGGAGAAGAAGTTCAGACTTTTATTGTCTCAGTTGTGATCAACAATGTGAGGAATCCTCCGCGGAGAAATCCAGAAGCTTCCATGAGGGAGAAAACAAGGGGAGGGAAGCGAGAGCGGCCAAATTTAACTGAACCGCCAGATGAAGCATCTCATGATCTGATTTAAAACCCCCTTGATTTGGCCGTTGAATTTATCATTTCATGACAGTTGGAGAGAGTTACAATGCTAACATTTACTGTAGAGGAGAAGAAATGAAAGTCACGGCCAGCTATTCATTTTTCTTCATGAAAGGATGAAAGGATTGGGATATTTATGATTTTATTAACATGTATGTACTGTTGCCTTCAGCGGCAGTATTTCAGAGGTGTGGCATTTAAAGTCATAAGAAATGAGGAGGAATAAATCAAGGAAAAGGCTGTTTGTGCCCTATCACATGGTTAAATCATACAAATGGTAGATCTGCTGTAGAGTAAGTTCTGTGAATTATCGGTCTGAATGGAACAATTTGTTGCAGCACACATGTGAGTAAGTGAGATGAAAGTGTGATGCACCCGGCAGGCCCACCATCGAACACTCCAGAGGTGCGTCGAGGCCAGCCCTGGCCACCCTCACCATTATGGGCAGCATAAGTAGATCTCAACAAGAGGGGAGGCTGTTGTCTCTGGCTCAGCTGCGATCCATCCAGAGCAAACAGGCGCCCGGTCAGAGCAAGTGTTTGTGGGGACATTTAAACAATCGTCAAGTGTGTGTCACCGTCCCCACTCACCTGCTCCGTCCGTTCCATTATCAGCCTGGACGGCTCCGTTGTGGTTCACAGCTGCAGGGGTTATTTTTCTGATTACATTCGGTGGGAAACTGATGTGACCTGAACATTTCAGCGTCACATCAGACACCACCAACATCGGGTATCGAGGATGCTGGACAGTCAAAAATTAAAATGCAAATTATTTATCACACCTTGTTCAGTTTACATCAGAACAGAGCGGGGGGAAAATACTTGCACCTTACATTGCTGCAGTATGCCTGACAGGTCATAAGGGGGGAATATAATTTTCAAGAGGCACGCTGGATTGACGAATAAATCTAGGTGAAATACCAGGAAAATATTGACATTTCGGAGATGAAAACACAACAAAACCTTACATTTCATCATAAAAATGCTGTTGCAGGAAGCAGTGGGCAGCCAGCATGCAGCTGCAGCAACAACAACAGTTGATGCCGCCGGAAATAAACACAAGACAAACCAGCTAGTATAAAAGTAAAATAAAGATGACTTTTAGATGTAAAAACTTCTACTGTAAGATATTAGTAGATAAGGAACTACGGCAGGCTCAGGTGTAGAAGCAGTCTTACCGCACCCCCTGAGGATAAGTGATGCACTGAAAACAGCTAAAAACAGGCCGCTCCCGCTATAATTGGACAGATCAATCAATTACATCAATAACAAATTACAACATTCATAATTGATCCTTGAACAACTGCCGTATAGATCATTTCATCATCCAGGAAAAGCAGCACGATATTCATGTTACGCGGAGCATATTCAGCCACTAATTAATTCTCAAAGGAGAGGATCAATGTTTGCGCTAGCACCAGAGCGCTATTGATCACACGCAGCCGCCATCCCTCCTCCAGCGGTGATTTAAACCTGATACCATTGTTATGATTAATTGTATCGTATCCCCCTCGAGGAAGTAATATTTACTTTGCTATCACAATAACAAAGGCACCCCAGCAGTCGTCATGATGATGCAGGTGACAATGTACAATGTGCGAAAACAAGAAGTAATGCGCTTCTCCCGCAACTTCCAGAAATTTGGAAAACGGCTGCCTTCTAAGCGGGGCGTCGAGGCACAAAGGGAAAGTGGTCGTCAGCAGGCGAGTTCATCGGATGAATCAATGGAGAAGGCGGCCGGGTGGATGCGGTCTGCTTACAAATGCACAACATTGCTGCCTGCCTGATTACACTGGCAGCCATTGCTGCCATTATCCTCCACCCGGCCTCAACAGCCATCCTGCTACCAAAGTGCCTATTGTACCCATGGTAACTGCCGGCACTGGAGTCCATAAGTGTTACTGTTCCTGCATCTCTGGAGTGTTTTCGCCGCAGGCAAAAGTCTTTCCTTATATCCTTCTGTCAGTAGGCAGTTGATCGGTATTCAGGCAGAAGGAGACCTCAGAAACTGAAAAGTCTCCCCAAGCATCTTTCACCAATGCAACCCAAGTAATCATGAAGCAGAGCCATGAAAATTAGCATTTGAATTCAACAATTAACTTATAAGATCTAAATTGAAAGAAGAGCAACAAAACTTTTACATGTATTTACTGTTTATTTACAAAGCTGAAAGCCCTCAAAACTGTGATTTACTCATTTAAATGCTGGTTAATGGAGGGTTGGGTCTGCTTATTTTGTGTTTATAAAGCGCTCTTGGAAAACAAGTAAAGTTTCAGACCCGGCACAAACTCAATTTTAAAGTCTCGCGTTTCCACGAGAAATTACAAAAAAAGCGGCATCAAAGTTCACCCCCACCCACTGCAGGGAAAGGTTAAAATCCACTTACAGCTGAAAAATTGCTTGTGTCATTTAAAGCAGCGTTTGCCTTCCACTCTTCTCTCTGCCGCTGACCTTTCCCCACTGTCCACATCTCACCGGCAGTGGGCTTTTGGCCACAGTCCATCTCTTTCCAAATGAGGCCGACTGAGAAAGTGAATCTGTGTTTTTTTTTTATTGTTTGTTTTGTTTTTTGGGGTTTTTTTTTCCACTACCCTCCCAGTCATAGAAAACAGCTGCCACGCTGTCTGGTGGCACAGCGCTGGGCTGATTTAAAGCCAGAGCCAGCTGGGATGGTCTCAGAGCTCGCCGTCCTCCAGACGCAGCCCCTGACCTGAGCAAACCCCGTCCCTCGCATCCACACAAGCACAAAGGAGCAGCTTAAACAAAAAAAAAACATCTACCCAAATGAACCAGCTATCACTCTTAGAACTCAATGGTCAAAGGTCAGAAACAGGGAAACTCAAGGACAAGAAGGCCCTCAGAACTGACTGAATCAAATGGGGGGGAGAAAAACAATAAGGAGTCGAAATGAGACATTTTCTATGCTAAAAAGCGTGTGGTTTTTTTTTTTATTAGAAGTCCCTGACCTTATCTTCCAGGACTGAACCTTATCTCTCCCAGTGCTGCCAGCATGCATAATAGGAGCGGCAGCTTTGTGCCAAACGCTGTAGGGCAGAGCCCACTCCTCTTTCCTGGTGCAGAGCAGCCGCACAGGCACAGAAACAAAAACGGAGTGCGCTCACGTCCTCGTGGTCAACACGTCTTCCGTGCGCAGCTGCCTCTTCGGCCGGTTCAGAAGGAGCAGATTTCGGGGCAACGGGAAGGAATTAGAGGGGAGCCTCCGGGTTCAACCGCCGTGCGGGTCTGCAAACACTCCGTGCGTGTACGTACAGTTGGTCTTTGTGTGTGCACAGACGAGCAGAGGCTACCTGCTCCATATTCATGCACCCCCCCCCCCCACACACACACACACCCTGTGCAGCCCTCCACTATAAACAAAGACTATTCAGGGCAGGCGCTCTCAGGCAGCCTAATGAACCCATATACATTTGGCTCTCTCAATAATGAATTGATAGAACTACCTTTTCCATCAAATATTTATTGAAGTCATATTTCTGAGCTCTTCAAATTCAAGCGACTGCACTGTCGGGATTTGAAAAGCAAAGCTGGGCAGCCTCAGTGGCTCATTACTGGGGAAATCTATTGTAAATCCTGGACTTAAATGAAATAGATTAAGTCCATCAGTCACATCTGGGTAGCTGAAGGAAATCTCTGCCAAACACCGAGGATTTGTCCAAAAACTAAATGCTGGATGTTGAAGCCTCCTCATCCTCAAACCGTCCGCCGCGAATTCGCCACTCTTTAGAGGAATGTGACACTTTATTAATATCGTGTGGGACACCAGCCGAGCATGACAGCAACATGCTGCAACAGTTACAGAGGAGGAGGGCGGGGGGGTAGCAAAAGAGAAAGGGCCGCTGTGCCCCTCGAGACCCTGGGTATCATTTGGTGGAGCTGAGGCAATCCTGCTGACAGGTTCCTGCGGCTCTGTGGAGCCCCCGGAGGAGGCCCCGGACGCCAGCACACCTTGAAAAAGAGACAAAAACGCAGATGTATCAGACGCCCTCCCTCCCCTCCGCCCACCTACAGGGACGGTCTAACCACGTGTTCTTCATCAAGGACAGACAGGCAGGGCTCTCTCGGCTGTCTGAGTCGCACAAAGAAAGCCGAGGCGCAGACTTTTACCGCTCGTTCGCCTTCCATTAATCCCTGTCCGGGCGCTGAGGACAGACAGCTATCGGGCTCCCTCTGTTGGCACCCGTGCGTCCATCCGCAGTCTGTCCATCAGCAGAAGAGCTTCGAGCAGTTGCTCTGCCGTCACACTAAAGAAGCCGCCTGGTCTCCCTCCCTGCTCCTCTGACTAAAGCATAAATAACCTGCGGCCTTTAAATTAAATCCTCAAAGCCTCATTGTTTTGAAATGTTATTATCACGCTGTCATCTGGGTGGCGGCCCTAAAAGGCAGCGAAATTGCAGGCTTTTTAAAATCGCAATCATGAAAGTAAATGGCGCGTGTGCTTTCATTTCAGCTTCTGCAACGCGCGTTTGTTACCGCGCTGACCAGCAACGCTTGGCTAATTAGCTTCTGTTGTAGTGCCTGAAAAGCCCGCCTCATCCTGTTTTAATTCGATAACAACCGCTCCCCAACAAAGTCTTCCCAACTTCTGAAACACGGCCTCGCGCTGAATTATTCATGGCCGAACGCAGCAGAGCCCCCAATCATCCATCAACATTGAGGCTAAATACATAACCCGAATTATTCACGTAAAAGTCGGCCGTAAATCTCAGCCCCGGCGGTTCAGTGTGCGCGCTTGTTTTCTGAGGGGTCATGCAGCTGCTAATACGGATTCACCCCCCTCACCTTGGGGTCAAGGGTCTAATTTTATTTCCTGGACAGGTGCAACAAAGCCAGGGAAGCGTTGGTGTTGAATAAGTCTTTTAGCGTTAATCGCGAGGGTCTTATGACAACCGAGGTCGTACCACTTCAACTATGACAATGCTGGGATCTAATCTGGCTCACGAAGGACAGTTTCAGTCCAGAACCAGCTCTGACCCTGCCTTCTTGACTTTCTAAACCCGACTCAAGTGTGCTTAACGCGGCCGCTCATCTCAAGATGTCACTCCCAGCGCCGCGGTTGTTCGCCCAAACACCCAAAGGCAAGCTGCGAGCCTTTTAGGCCTTGACACAAAATCTATTTGGTTGTGAGCGGAGTGTCAGGCGGCGTGTTTGATATTTGGCAGCTTACGGGAGCTGCCCGGGTCTCTCAGGCGTGTCGCCACCTGGTTGGACACGCCGGTCGTGTTCACATCAGGATCGGAGATTAAATAACACCCGTGACGCGGTCTCGCGTCCCAAACCGAGTGCTCCATCAGCCGCTGACATTTCAGATGGGACGTATGTTAAACCCCAGCAACTCAAATATTTATGACAGGCTGAACGCATGTTCGCAGAGAGGGGGACCGGCGGTGAAGGAAGAGGGGAGAGGCGTCCTCCTTCATCCAAACAGGACTCAGAAAGGTTCCATTTACCATTGGCTGTACGGCAAACACCACATATTTATACAGAATCCGATCATGTGTCTTTTTTTTTTTTGCATACGCGCACGTTCACAAACACTTAAACAAACACCCGTGACCTGTTAAAAGCACATAATACGCAGGCCTGATTATCCCACCACGCGCCCGCGATGGTGTAATCTCCAAGTTAATTATTTCGCTATATTCACAAACTCGTCTGAAGTCACACGGGATTCTTTTGTTCAAACCAGGCTCATTTATAGGCAGCTCAAACCTGGCTCATTTATCCGCTGAGATTATTCATCAGGCCGTGCCTCATTAATACAAAAAAAAAAGGGACGAGTGCAATCACTTTACTCGCAGGATAGCGGCACAAACTGCGATTCGCGTGACGCTATGAGGGTTCAAATTGCACATTTTAGATGTTTTTAGACGTTGGCAGACGAGCCAAGGGGTACCAGGGGGACATGTTAGCATTTCCTGTAGTTTTTCATTTGACCTTTCCTGCCAGAGCGAGCGGGGGTCTCGTCTATGAAAACCCAAAGCGAGGCGGGGCTGATGGAGCGCCGTCTTTAATGAGGCATTCTGGGGCTGTTGTCTCCCCATTTAATTAGACAATTATGCAGCCTCCTACTAGAAGAGGGAGCATCCGGGGTCACAGGGGTGGGGATGGTGGGGGGTGGGGGGGTGGAAATACCAAGCCGTCACGTGCGAAAGTGAGGAGGCTAAACCACAGGTGAGTCCCTGTGGGGCCACCACGGGCCTGGCTCTCGTCTGGGAGCCATTACAGGCTCTTCCTCTTTAGCTGTCTTTGTCCATCTTCATCGCGATCGCTCGCACTTAACCAGCCCGCGCACCTGCGGACACCCACGCCGCTGCGCCAGGCGACGCTAAATGGCCTTTCGACGGCTGAACTCCGAGACGCGCGGCCCAGAAACTTCAACGCGCCCAACACGCGGCTTCCTAAGCGAGGGTTTGAGATTTTCAATTACAGATTGGGCACCATCTGTTCGCCGCGCTCGTCTCTGCCCATTCTCCGGTGGCGCCAAAGCGGGCGCGAGCGGCCCTCACTGACCCCCCCCCGCTGAAAAGAACTGGAGCGGGAGGACCGAGCGGAGATTGAGCTCGCCTGGATTTAAACACAGCTCATCGGTCATGGAGACGAATGGCTGAAAATCTCAGCGAATGATGAGATGCGATTCATTCTTGGTGATGCATGGAGCGCCGCTCACGAGGGTATTATTCGTACATCGCCCGTGTCAGCGCAGCCGAACCTCCTCCGTGTTTCGGCTTTTATTGTGAAGGTGCCCGGGTGAATGACCCTGCTGCAGGTACGCGTTTACATTCGGCTGCTTTGTGCGAAGATTAACATAATTACTGTATCTGTGTTGGACGAAGGCTCCCTGATCAGCAATTAAACGCGCCAGACTGATATTAGAGGGACATCAAAACAGCTGCAGCTTCCCGGTTGACCATAAATTATCATTAGTTTCCCGGCACATATGCAGTTCAGAAAATGGGCTCCTCTCCACAGGAAGTCATCACCCTGTAGGAGGCCTGTCTGTACGCCGTTTCTCACTCCGGAACGGAGATAAAAAATGATCTGATGGTACAAAAAAATCACCCCACTATGACAAAAAGGGGTTCTGGATTAGACACAGACACAATGATCAAAAGAACAATCAGATATGATGAACAATCGTTATGGTTTGTTTCTGATTTGATGCAACTGGTGAGCCAGTGTCGCAACTATAACAGATTCTGAGCAGAAGGAAATTCATAAATAAAATAAATTCGAGCTTGCGGACCAAAAAAAAAAATAAAAAATTCATGCTGAAGAGAATAGTAATGTTGTACTTAACCTCCTGCATTGTACAAGTGATGAGGGAACCGCGGGGGAACTAGGCGTGCAAAAGTGGTAAAAGTTTAAAAGACAAACCTTTCCAAGGAAACCTTCTCCACGGGTGAGAATATCAGAGATTCTTATCTGTGGTGTCCTCGTTTGGATGGTTGTTTTCATCCGCACAAGAGAGCAAAAGAGTTTCACACAGCACACTGAAATTTTAAACCGCTTAACACTAAATATCAGGTTTCGCGGTGGTTAACGCTGAAAACAGACCAACGGAACTAATTATTTCTTTCCCAGGGAGTGATCCAGAGACAGTTTCCAAATAAAGATTGGAGCCCAGTTAGAGTCTTTTGTGTTGTTAAAGCAGTCCATCGGCTACGCGGCGCTGGGTTGTTATTCCTCTCACGTCTGATTCCAGTACTCGTGTCCCACTGGGTCTGTGGAGTTTTTAGGGTTTGCCGTATTATTCCGAGAATCGCTGCGAACCCGGCCTGCATAAATTACACCTGCAGGATTAAACAAGAGATTATGGATCTCGTGTTTTGGGATCAACATCACACGAGCGCAGGAATATTTATTAGCTAATGAAACGCGCGAGCACTGAAACATATAAAACACTGCAGCGATAAACAGCAAAGCTGGCTTTAATGGCTCATTTGTTTATCTGGATATCCGGAGCCTTCATGGTAATTCATGAGGGTCTCTGCTTAATCCATTTGGAGGGAAACGCCATATGCCAACAAGCGCATGAAGTGGGCGAGGAGGCCCTCGCAAGCCCGCCGCGGCTTTCTTGTCGATACGTGCCGTCTCTCCCGGCTCCGCCGCCCAAGGTCGCGCCTCCCCGTGACTCCGCACGGACTCGCGATTCCCGCTGCCGCTCCAGCTGAAGGCCGGTGCTGCCTCAGCTTTCTGTCCCGCGATCTGCAAATGCTGCCCCGGCCCTGCTGACCTCGCGGAGCCCAGCCTGTCAACCCGCGCGGCTCCACAAGCCTGGTGTAGAGCCCCACGGGTGGGGGGGGGGGGCAAGGGCAAAAAAAAAAAAAAAAAAATGGAAGAAAGGGAGATTAAGGGGAAAATGGAACAGGCCGCAGCGCGAGAGACGGAAAACAATTTAGCGTTTGTAAGAATGGGGGGGAGAAGAATAGAAAAAAGAGATTGAAAGCCCTCTTCCTCTAATTTGAGCCGTATTCATCACCTCAGCGGGCAGACACTCTCATATCGCTTTCCATTCGCTTCCTCACCCCTGGCTGCAGGTCAATGGAAAAGGCAATTTCCTCCCCGCCCGTGTTCACACCGCTCCATTCCTCACGGATAAACTGTACTTTGGAAACACGCAGAAGTGAGGACATTCATCACCGGGCCAGCTCGCCTCTCCGCGCTCCCTCCCGTCGCTCTGCGGGAAGAGTCGCTGGTCCCGTTAATGCTTTTGTCCTTGCGTGGTTAAAGACTGGACGGCGGTGCTGACGTCGAGAGGCGCCGCGTTTGATGATTTTTTTTCCCCGCCTGATCCACTCACCGAGCGCTGGGCGGCGAGCCCGTCTCCCGTGCGTTCAGGCTCGCGTATCAGATATCCCCCCGAGAAAGAAGCTGCTTACTTGATTATCCTCACATGCTCATCCTGGAGGTTGGTGTCGCCACCAAACTCCTAACAAGCGCGAGCATAAATGAACGATATCGCTGTTACATGAAAACATGCGGACCATCCTGGACCAGGATCAGGCTTCACAGCGAGGTAGATTCCCAGTGCTGCCTTTTGTTCACTGTAACTCATTAACACGGAATTGATGAGAAAAACGTAGACCATAATCCTCCCCGCAGGACGGACTCCTTAGTGCCCAAACCCCATCAGAAGCGAGGGGGGGGGGGGTTGGTGCGATAGAGCTGCAGGAAGGGGAGGTGTCCATCTTTATCACCTACTGAACCCACAACCAGACCACGGGGACAGGGCCGCCCACTCGCATGACATCTGTCCCACGACAGGCGACAGGGTGCTCAAAAGCAGGTGACAGAAGCGACTCCTAAACATTACCACCCAGGCAGTTTGCTGCAAATAAAAACATGAACGGAAGCAATCTTCCCCCCCAATTGCGCCGCATCTCCATCTCTCGCTAGGGCTGAAATACTGTCTAAAACCTCGACTCTACATCAAAGAGACGGAGGACAGGCGGAAGAAGATGGATGGCGAGATTTTTTTCTCTCCCTCTCCTCTTTGTATTGATCCCGTCCCATCAGAGAACCTATAAATATTAATAAGCAGGCCTTTGTTTTAGTAACCTGTGTGAAGACACACACACACACACACACACACACACACACACACACGTATATGTGTATGTATTTTTTCGCTCAGACAGACAGGCAACTTGCAGAGCGACCTTGGGGGAAGGGTGCCTGGAGGGGGGCCAGCGCCTCATCCAAACGCCTCAGGCTCGGTGCGTGCGAGTCAAGGGCACCTCAAGGAGAACGGCTCGCGTAGAGAGACCCGGGTCTGGGTCGAAATTAGCCTTTAGCCAGGCTGACTCGTGGTTGGTGTGTGTGTGTGTGTGCGTGTGTGTGTGACTGCTCACAAACATGGGGCAGGACAAATATCTGCCACATCCTGCTTCATAAGGTGAAACAGAAACTTGTTAAAAGCACATTATGATTACGGGTTGCGTAACAACCGCAACTAAGCCGCATGAGTCATACCGCTATTAAAGCTGAGACAATAATGGGTGAACTGATCCTTTAACTTGGTTAAAGGTAAACACACTGGCCCCCTCCCTCCTCCACCCTCTCCCTGATTCGGTGTCTTAGAATAATATGTGTTCTTGCCAAATCTGACCTCTATTTTCTCCCCCTGACCTGTCCGAGGGTGTGTGTGTGTGTGGGGGGGGCGAGGGTGGCGGTGAAACGTTTCAATGTACCTGACATCGCCACATTCACAGAGAAGACGCCTCCCTTTCATGGCTGAGGGTAAAGGGGGGGGGGGTGTCGAGAAAATAAAAGGGACAGACGATGGTTTGACCTGACACACGGACAGGGAGGTGGTGGGAGAGCAGGTTTCTGATTAATGTTGGGGGGGGGTTATAATTTACCGCAGATGTTGGCTAACTCCCGTTCGATCTGGAAACAGCGCGTCTGACACGGGGCCCATTTTTAGAGAGGAACGAATCGATGGGGGGCTATGGATTTTACGAGAAGTTGCCCTGCGAGGGAAGGAGCGATGCCAGCCCTCTGAGCCGACCCACGAGACGCCGGGCTGCCTCTGCGGGACCGACGGCGGCGGGAGACCGCCGCCAGCCGCCGCTTTTGACGCACAATACCTGCGATATCGATACACAAACACCAATTTGCCTTTTCATTGTTGACGCTTTATTGGGGTAAATCTGCCACATGAACGCTCCGCGCTTGATTTTTCTTCTGATGAAGGCCAGATTGCAACCAGACAAACGTTGCATTCACAACCTCCGATCAATGGAAATCTAAAGGGTGTGTTGTTTTTGTGCGTGTGCGCACGTGTGTGTGTGTGTGTGTGTGTGTGTGTGTGTGTGTGTGTGTGTGTGTGCTGCAATCAGAAGCAGATGAGCAGAGAGTTCAGGTGCTCATCAGCGCTGGGATAAGGGCTTCACTCGCCAATTGCACGGCGTGCACGGAAGCGGCAGGAAGTAATCAGGCCTCATTAGAGCCTACAGGTGAGGAGAGGGAAGGGAAGGTTTAAGGAAGCCGCTAAAACGAGGAGCAGCGGGAAGAATCCCGCAGAGACGGAAGCAAAAGAGCGCGCCGATGTCAAAGCTGTCAGACTCGGAACACGGAAGAACCACCTCTGACCCCCGGAGAGCGCCCTCGCCGCGCACTTGACTGCACCCTTTTACTATTTACAAGCCAAACAAGCGCGCGGCGCCGTCACCTGGGAGCCCGTGCGAGGCGGCGCCGCGGCTGCAGCGGAGCGCCGGCGTTGCCTGCGTGCAGGCGCAGGGCGAGGAGTCGGCCGCGTCACGCTCCGATGCCTCAATTTAAATGGAAATTGGATGAACTGCTTGGAAGCCATCCAGCCATCTCGAGCAATTAACCCATATTACCAACAGGACTTCGAGGAGTGATTTGACTTTGAAATGAAATGGAGACAAACACTTGTGGTATTTGATGCAAGCGCAAAATTAAAAAAAAAACAGCCTGAGGGGGGGGGTTGGGGCATTTGCTATTGGTACAAGGGTGTGTAGTGTTGTGTTGATTGTTGGGGGTGGAGGGGGGGACTCTGGTTTTGAGGCCAAGTGCAGATCTAAAGTCGTGAAATCAGCAGCTGGAGGTCAGGAGGTGGAACTTACCGATAGAAGCGGGCTCCGAGAAGATGAGCGGAGGGCTAAAGAGCGGAAAACGAGACGAAACACCTGCACACAGCTGGAGCCTTCAGAGTAATAAGAGGAGAAACTGAAGACAGGAAGCGGAAACAGCACCGGGGCGACGCGGGGACTCCACAATAAGACGCTGAAAATCCCCGCCGCGTGAATGGATTTCACGCTCCCCGCCGACCTGATGGTCCGGCTCGAATCCCCGTCAGGGGTGTGTGTTCACGTTTCGCATTCCTACTTATATCCTGCGGTACGATATTTCACATTGGCCCCCCGCCAACGTGCAGCTGAGAAGGATCTGAGTGTCATTTGACAACGGGGGGGGGGGGCTTCGGAGGTGAAGCAGCAGCTGAGACGTGCCTGCATGCAGCAGAGCAGCGGAGGGTCAGGTATGGGTGCATCTACCCCCCCTCCCGCCACAGCTCCACGGCGCCGGCTGCACTTATTCACGTGTCAGCCCATCCTGCTGGGAGACGCGAGCGGCGAAATGAGAACCAGCAGCACGCTCCTCCTCCCCCCGACCTCGTCGGGTCATTCCTCACCCCACCCCCACCTCACCTCCATTCTCTGGAATTCAACATGTGAGAAGAAACTGATAAATATAAAGCAAGTTGCCTCTGCCCCTCAGATGCTGAGGTCATTTGAGGGGGGGGGGGGTTTGCGCGCGCAGCTGAAGAAAAACCCGTCAAAGTCGCTCGGTTATCATCTAAAATGAGCCCTCCCCACGTTAAAGGCCATCATGTCTGACCCCTCATCACGTTCTGCATATTTCACCCCCCCCCTCCCAATGCCCTACGATGACAGATGGAACAGAAGCCGCTTCTGGTCCTCCGAGGGAGACAACCGGCCTTTACCTTTTGTCTGGAACAGTCAGCCCTCGTTACCGCGTCTTCAAATGATGAAACTGGTGCGGGGGGGGGGGGGGGGTGTTGTGTTGCAAAACAGGGGCTGCAGCAACACGGGTGGGGGGTAACAACGGCGCGTAATCTCAGGCTTAGTTGTGATGCTGCTCTCATCCCAGGTCCCGAGTGGCAGGAGGCACGGCGCCCAGGATTTTAATCATTCCTGTTGTCAGCCCGGCGCCCCGAGTGAGGCCCGGCTGATTGCTTGAACAAATTTGCAAAGTAACGACGCAATTTGCTGCGGCGACGCCCTGGGAGGGTTCGGGCCGGCGGATTGGTGGGATCGGCGGAAGGCGACCGCACGGGGGAAGCTGTTGTCTGCGAATGAATTAATCTGACTTTTAATCTTCACACCTGTGAGAGGATGGAATATCAATATCTGCTTTATTGCAGCGGATGAGAAGATTCCGCTGAAGATGCTTCTCTGCTTCGCCGTCTGTTATTAATCCTGCATCCTCCGGTTCCTGGGTAAACCGTAGTTTTGTGCAGATCGAAGAAAAGGCTCCTTCCTGTTTCTCTATTCCGAACACATTCTCCCTGTTAAAACAATTCATTTGACCTTTCACCTCTACAATAAAGGGGCAATTGAGGGTCTCCCAAACAGGTTGCATCAGTCTGAAGCTCACTGGTTTCCAGCTGTGAGCAGACTGAACGGTTAACGCTGCGCCTACAGAGATTATGCGGCTCAAGTTTCCCACTTTAGGGGAAAAAAAAAAAAGAAGGGCGATTTCGCGAAGAGCGGTGGTGACATGACGCCCCCTGTAGGCTTTGAGAAGTACTGTCAAATTGTGGCCATGGAACAAATTGAATTTAAAAAGCTTTTTAGCCTTGTGGGGAAGTGCAAAGTGCGTTTCCGTGCCTAAAATAAACAGGGCGTAGCTTTTGAATGCTACAGAAGAGGAGAGTGAGGAAAAATAGCCGCTCTCTGGAGCAGGACCACCGCAGGTATCATTACACAGACACCGGTGGGCTGCTCACAGCTCTCTCCAGCAAAGCAATCACAGTGTTATTTAGGAGAGAATAAATTACCCAACATTTCCAGATTAAACCGCTTAATCCCCAAATGAATGCCCGAGGGTGTTAACAGGAACCGCACCAACATTTGCACACAGCTTCTGTCTTATGGGGGTTTTTTTCTGTTGTTTTTTTCCCTCGATATCAGCTCTTACTCCATTTCAGGCTGTCTCACATTATCATGCATGTGGGATTTATGGCAGTGTGGTAATTGTTATACTAGAAAGCACCTTTTTAGTCGGGGATTCGGTGCAAGTCGTCCACGATCTGACGCCCAGAGCGCCGCACTTGACAACAGACGTCCGCAGAGAGAGCGCGGCGGACGGACACAAACGCATAAAGGCGGGCTCGGGAATAAAGGCTGCGGAGGACGGGGCCGCGCCTTCAAAGAGGCGCCTGTGCGAGGAGCCCTGCGGGGAATTTCCATCATCTCTCCGCTCCTGCACCTCCACACCGGGTCGGAGACACCCGCTCCTTTCATCCGTGCTCAGATTTGATGAGATTGAAATGGCCAGCAAGAGGAGGCAGCCAGTGCTCACTCTCTCTCTCTCTCTCTCTCCCCGACGTTCCACAAGACTACACATTCATTACGCCAAATCATTTCCCATTAAACAAATGCCACATGCATAATTAGGCTATAGGAATAATTAGAATTGTGATTAGCTCCTCCATGGGCCAGACTGGGGAAATTGTGATTGACAGCTGGTGGAAACTGGGGGCCCGCGACGCGGCAGCGCGAAAGATGACAGGGATTACGCGAGCGTGTTTGCTCTCCGTTGCACGTTTGGTTTAGTCCGACAGCCCGGAATTCGACTCCCGCCGGCTTGAGCCGACGCCACGGGAACAAAGGAGAGTAAAAGTTTTTACGCCCGTGATGCAACTGGTCACTGCCGGGGTTCAGATAAAGATAAATAAGCTCGAACCAGCGTCCTTCTTTTTGTTTTTTTTGTTTTTTAACAAAAGGCCATCGCTTATGGCAGACCCAGCATGCCTCTTCAAAAGGAAGAGGAGGAAATGATAACAGCCCAAGCATTGATGTGCCCCCACCCCCTCCCCGCTGCAGGCCCCCCTGCCCTGGAAGCCCCCCCCCATTCATGGAAAACAGTGTGAAGCCAATTTTTCCATCTCGGTGGGTCCCACTTCATCCACCTTTCATCTGTGAAAGCCAAACCAATGAGCAGCTCTGCTCATGCTCTGGGCCACCAGGTGGGGGCAGTAGTGCAAATAAGCATGGGGGGGGGGTATTTTACATTTTAATGGGGAAAGAATTACAGATGAAAACAAGGAAATAAAAAGCCACGCAAAAAAAAAAACCCTGATGATATGACCACATTTATTGTGCAGTGACTTTTATATACACAGATTTTATACACCTAATTTACATAAAAGAAATAAATTAATCTGCTTATGATCAACTCGCCCTCTGACGGACGCAGCCAAAATAGTCACGAAGCAAAATATTGTGTGACGCGACAGTGAAGGCAGTAACATGAGGTTGAGTGTGTGTTTTCATTAGTATTCTATCACACACACACACGCGCACGCACACAAAGAGGCAGTTGGTAAGAGTGTGAGGATTACTACTATTAACACAGAAAGGGGGGGGAAATTTGCTTTTTCCACATCTTTTTCTGACAAGTCTTTAAAGATTAGTGTTTAAGTTTTATACACTAGCTAATAAAAAGTTTAAAAATAAAGTTTCATCGGGCAAACAGCACCAACAAATCCATCATTATAATCAGTGTTCCAGTCCAGTCCAGTTTTAGCATCAATCTCCTTTTGTCAAATAGGAGAGGGTTTTTTTTTTGTTGTTGTTGTTGACAGGAATCTGGCAAAGGGAGTTTTTTTTTAAAGAAATTCAATCTTACAAACTGCATCTTTGACAGTAAATGACTGCTACAGTACAGATCACTGACAGACACACGGATAAAACGCACCATCACTAATTAGTGTCTTCTTTATAAAAAGTAAATGTAGTAAGTGAGAAAACTATCCTGTGTGCATTTGTAGAGTGGAATAATAAAAAAAAAGAAGAGAGGCTGAGACAGATAAAAAAAAAAAACGGTAAACAGAAGAGAGTATCTCGAAGAGTTTCATATCCACAAATGGTAAATACAGACATCAACCTGCTGTCTTTTTTAGTGTGAAGGAACTGACAGGAAGTCTAATGTTCTACTGCTAGCTTATGATTTACACGGATACAAACTAGAGAGAGACATGCCTATGACACACCAAACACTACAGCGACTCCAGTCTCCTCTGACCGCACACACAACGCTGGCTTTCAGGGGCATTCCTTGCTCAGAATGGAGGAGAGAGGTGGAAAATAACCGACAAACCGTCCATTTTTGCTCGTCATTTAACACATTCGGATAAAAGAAAAATGGATTTTTTTTTTTTTTAATTCCGTTTGGTATGCTGAGGGTTCTTAAAGAGTTGACGCCAGAAATGTATCCACCAAGGAAAAGCCCTGGCCCTGAAGGAATCCCTCGGCATCGGCCCCGAACATTCAAAAGTGCTGACCAAAGCAGCAAATCAGATTTTGTTTAGAATCTGTCATTTTAATGTGGACATGAGCTCCAGATGGTGCGTTTCATGGAGCACTGACCTGCCTCCTGGCTTAGAGGAAACAGCAGACATTTAGCGTGAAAACATAGCGATATTTACACCATTTTTTGGCCCGATATAACTATGAAGAATTTCATAACCATCTTATTTTAGAATTGGTCAATTGTGTTGGATTTGGCTGCTTTGGGGTGAACTATCCCTTTAATCACTACAAGCATGCAGCAACGTCTGTACGGCAGCGAAGCGTCCAGCTCTACAGTACTTTTCAGTAATTGACCCAGAGAACGGAGGTATTATTACTATACTTCTATCACAAAGTATTGATTTTTCAACATGGCTTTGTTGTTCCGTTAGCCTCGCACTCTCCAGTCTCTCGTGTTTAAAGTGAACAAATAATCACATGGCATCGTACTACCACACAGTAAAGGAACATCAGATTATTGCACACGAGCACTGAACTTGCAAATGTTCATGCAGAATGACACGATACACTCAGACCTGTGGTTGCTCACTATGACAGATGACCGTACGTTTCTTTGGAAGACTAAAATACATTGTTGTGGTGGGTTTGGAGACATGTAACTACGTGGCACTGAGACGCCTACATCTCTTGTATTACATCCTAAGGTGAGTCTGAGAGACAATTGTGATGGCGGTTTAGAATATAGAGTCAATATTAAGACGGTTTACTGACGATGACTGAGTTACAGTACCTTCAGTGTACAAAAAAAGGAGGAACCGGGAACATTTCTGTGAGAGGAGCTAACAATATCCTTCTAATTCAAGCTAATTCTAGTGAGTGCATGTAATATCTTACATCCGTGAGCAACATTCATAGCAACTTTTCGGTTAAAAATGCCGGGACATAATCCAAGCAACAAAAATATAGATGGAGAGGTTCATTTGTTTGAAGACAGGACGTTAAAAGGCAGAAAACGCTATCATTTCAGACACATTTTCTCCAACAACTACACATAATTGGTAAGTGAGATCAACAGTTAAGGCGGAGCTGTGAGGGAGGGCTGACAGGGGGGCTGTGGGGATGGACTCGGTGTTTAATGGAGTGTAGATCCAACTCAAGGGGACTGAGGGCCTGACCTGTAGCTCTTAAAGCTGCCCAGCAGACTCTGCACCCCCTTCTTCACCCGTCGGGCCACGGAGTCGGCGGGTGGAGTGGGCAGGCAGGAGGCCAAGCTGGGTGGACGGGCATCCAAACATTTCTGGTAGCGGAGCTTCGGAAAGAAAATAAACACGTTCGAATATGTATTTGGTGATGAATCAAGACCATGTTTCCTCTCACGGGTGTTCAAAACTCACCATGCAGGCGGCCTGCACGGCCTCGCTCAGGCTGGCAGCGTTGGGTTCACACCAGAACATGTGGCAGGTGAAATCTCGGGGACCTTCTGCCATGATGAAAGCGAAGGTGTGGACGTCCTTTCCTACACCCATGAAGGACAGGAAGCGCACCCTGCACTCTGACAGCACCTCATCATCCTGGGGGTTAGAAGTGTGACCAAACACACCAGAAACACAGATTAATCTTCTGAATATGAGCGTTATGTTTAGTCGGTGTGACATTCGTTACCTGCTTAGATGTGATTGTGAGGGTAGCTGGTGCAACGTTGACAGACACTGGAATCCAGTTGTTTTTGAGTCTGCCGCTCACCGCTGTCTCCAGTGCATCGTTTATCACATCCATACCTGTAAAAGCACCATAGTGATGTGTGAGCTTTACCACAGGAAACATCGAGATGAGCGCGAGAAGATGTGTTCGTACCAACTGGCTTGGAGACAACCTCGCTTCCAAGATAATAGACCTGGAACTGTTGGAAGTTCTCATTTTTGGGGGCAGGAAATTCTTGAAAGACAGATGGAAAAGTTAGAAACTCTGAATCGATAACTTTCTTTAACAACCTAAAAAAAAAAAATAAGATACCTTCAGGGACCATGTGGTTGGCGGGGTCAGAGTTGAGCCTGCTCACCCCTCGTCTGGATGCCTTTCTTTCCATCATGATCTACGGAAAGAACATACTCTAATATTCTAGGCAAAAAAAAAAAACTCTGTTTCTCTCAATCTTAATAACAGTGACTAACCTTTGAGCACATCTCGTGTAAACTGGTGGCGATATTCTTGGCAGGTGAGTCACAGCGGAAAACGTGACACTTCAGAACTTGGGTCAAGTTGTCACGAGCGACATAAGCAAAATCCCTGTTTGTAAAAAAAATGTAAAAGGTCACTTTGGAATTGACTTGCATCAACACAGCATGAAGCAACCGTTGTATTAACAAGTAAATATAATTATTAACGTATACCTTTCCCTGCTCATGACAGAAAACGCAGCATGAAGGGGAAAAAGACAATGTTAGAATAAATTTAGACAGGAAACAGGCAGATGTGTTAAGTTAGGATGTAGCGTTTCAAAATGCCCAGCAGAGGGCAGCAAACACACGCGTATGTACATCATACTCGTCAGGACAGTCTTAGTTTAAACAAAGTCAGACATCTGAATCATGAGTAATAGGAGATTTTGCAAGACTTCAGACTCAACAAATCCCATAAAAATGATTCAAAAACAAGAAAAGGTCAGACTGATAGAAGTAATAACGGTGTAAGTAATAGTTAGCTACTCTGCTGCGGCCCCAGAAGTGTCTTTTGTTGACTTGTGCCAACTCAGTGAAGCAGTAATATATCGAATCATGTATTCATCTGCATTGAAGCAGAGACACCGACCTGCCGTTGTCTCTGCCAACACCCCAGACACGAATGCTGCCAATGGGTTGAGCGTGAAGCAGATTCTGGCCTAGTGGGTCAATCAGGTTCATTGTGTCATTTTCCAGGACCATCAGCATGTCCTTACCCTGTCAATGTATACACACACACACACACACACACACACACACACAGTATAAGAACATTAAATCTGCTTTACTTTTACTTTGAAACCTTCTAAGGAGTGAAGGAGTCAGTAAACTCTCTCACCTCTCCCCAGATGCCAGCGGTGTCGTGCAGGTTGTGTTTGTGATAAGAAAGCTGCCTGATGCAGTTGTTGACAGCGACGCTGCTCTTGCCAGGGGCCATGTCTTCCTCAGACATCTCCACCCAGCCCAGGGAGCGCACTGCAAAACACTGATGGAAAAGCAAAAGGCGCAGAAAATGAGCACAGTGGAGGCGGAGGATGATCAAAGAGTGAAAACTGGAGTGCGTTTACCTTAGTTTCCAAATCTGTGCTGAGCGGAGCGATCTTCTCTTCCTCTTCAGACTGAGAGCAGTTATAGCTGCAACATTTTAGGGAGAAAACAGCAGGATGAGCCACAATTGACAGAAAAAGTCAGCAAGGTTTTCAATAATCAGTAACAGTTTTCATGGAGCATACTTCAGGTTAATTGATGCATAACGCAGAGTTGCGCCTTCAAACTCCTTCAAACTCTGATCAGACGCAACTTCTCCCTCTTCCTGAAACAGATAGGAAGAAAATACTTAATAATGGAATTTCCCCCCAAAGCTCAAAAGATTACTTTTTTCTGGAAAGTTACATACGTCCATTTTAGAGCTGAGTGAATATATTTTAAACTAAAATAACACAGCTGCTAAAACTCTATTACATATTTACCTTCCACTGGTCCATTTCACCAGCTCCTTCATCAGTGCTGGAAAGTTGAGCCCAGGATTCCTGGAAAATTCAGCAGCAGAAGTGAGCGTTTCCTGACTTGAAACGCATTAAATTGCAAGAAAAACATGCAGCTAAACTCACGTCAGGCTCCTCGCAGGGCGTCGTCTCCAGAGACATGGTCGAAGACATCATGGAGTCGCCGACTTTGCCCAGAGGTGAGGGGGGCTCCCACTGCGTGGTGCCGGTGGGGATGTGCCAGTAGTACGTGCCTGACGTGTCTCGCACCCTCATCCATCCTGAGGGCAGGTCTGTGTCTGTCTCAAAAGCACTGGAATCCCAGAAGGACTCTGAGAAACAGAAGGTAAAAACCGGCTGACCTCTACTTCATTTGAAAAGCCTGCTATTTGACCAAAAACATAATAACAACCAGGTAATCATTTATATATTACTACAGCTGTCTGCAGGCTGCAGCTTCAGTCAGTAATTTTCTGTCTGCAGCAGCTGCATGTTTTGTGGCTCGTACTATAATAAGATAATTTAATCTATAACTGTCTGCTCTGTAACTGTGCACTTTTATGATACTGACAGGAACCCACGCATCTGCAAGAGAACGCCTTATGGCCTCCTGTCTTTCCCACTGTCTGTGAGGAAATTAGTTCAACTAGTAATTTGTGATCTCTGATGCATGCCTACACTGTTTTCACAATCATTATTACCTTTATAATTAAATACTTGTGTAGTGATTTTAGCGCAGTATTTCACAGCAATTATCTGGAGACCTGTGGACAATGGAAGATTTAAGCCACGAGTCTCTTTAGCTATGGTTTACCTCTGTTGTCGTTTGGAGAGCTGTCAGAGGTGGTATCCTGAGACATAGCAGGCCAGAAAGACTCTTCCTCGCTTGGCGTCCCATTCAAGTTGGAGAAGAGAAGGCAAGCGTTCCTCCCCAAAACGCTGCCCTCCCTCTGTGACTCCACGTTACCCTGCGGCTCTGCCTCCCCGCTGGTGTCGCCCGACGTCTCGTCCTCGTCCGCCGTCTCTTCCTTCTCTTTGCCATCGCCTTCCCTCTCTTTGTCCTTATCCTCGGTGGACTCCAGCGTGTCGATCAGCAGCGGGTCGTTCAGGATGTTCTTGGACTCCTCCTGACTGAGACCTGCCGTCATTGCTCTTTTGGGGGACTTGGTTCGCTCCTCGTTGCCCTGCTGTTCTTCCTGAGTGGTGGTCTGATTGGGGAAGACTTCCTGATTCCCATTCTGGCTGATGTTGCAGTTGAGGTCCTGGTCTTGTTGGGTCTCGGCTACTTTCCTCAGCTGGTTCTGACCTTCTTTGACCCACTTGGCATTGTTGCCGGTGGATTCCTGGTCGCACCAGTGGTTGCTCTCATTCAGCTTGTTCTTTAGCTCCTCGTCTTGCTTTTGTTTATTCACAACATATGACATATCGTCATCATCATGGCCACCCATGGTAACGTCCCATAAAAGTGTTCTATGGAAGAAAGACATTGATCTGTGTTTACAATGCCATCCATGCTAGCTTAGCAGAACATTAAATCACTGCCAAAGGTTCAGTCGAGTGATTTAATCATATGTACCGAGCCTATTATCATTGGTTATGTCTTAATAAGGATCAAAATGTTAACACAAACCAGTTTTTTTTTAATCGAATTTGCCTAGCTGTCCACCTTCCATTTGCCTGCAGGCCATTTTCTCTCCTATCACGACGCTCAATAACGAGCCGATCGTGACCTCTGGACAATATTCGCGATTTAAACCGGCGACTGTCGACTAAAACGAAGAGCTTTCGGCCGGTTCTTCCCCTCAGCGCCGCCGCCGCAGCTGGACATAACGGGCTCTGTCCGCCATCGCCGCCGTCATTTTGGCTAGGCTAAGCTTAGCTCCTGGGCTAGCCACCGTATCGGGGGAAGAAGGGAGAATTAAACTAAAAATAAACTAAAACGAAAGCCGCCCGGTATTCCCGTCCAAACGTCGGGACCTACCAGCTCCGCCGGGCCTCCTTGAGTCCAAAATTCTCCGCGCAGCCGGGGCTCAGCAGACTACATGGTTCGGCCGCGTCGCTCGGCGCTGCTCGTCGGTGGGCTCGGCTGATGGAGGACGAACTGCGTCACGGAGCAGCGTCACACCGAGCGGGGGCCCGGAGCGCAGGGATAAAGGATGGAAAGTACAAGAACAGCGCCCGGAGCCCACGTTAGTCTGGATAAAACCGCCCTGTGGTTCACGCTGTCAACCTCCTGGGTTCAAATTTAATCCTGTTAATACTGACTGTGCCAGGTTAACGCTAATGAGCAGTGATTTTCACTACATTTCACTACGTTAGCTTTTATAAGTAAGAAAAATTGGACTGTTCTATTCTTATTATTTTAAGGGATTAAAAACTTGGTTTGCCGTCGTAAACATTAAAATTAAATATTTTCAGTCATTAAATGTGCATAAAAATGCTCATTATTTTGCACTTCTTTTCCCACAAAGAAAAAAATACATTCAATTCCCAGTAAAAGAAAAACTCGCATCCATCTTCGCCATATTTGATTTTTTTTTTTTTTTTAATATACTTCTGTATAAATACATATGTTTATAGTCATTCTTGATTTTGGCTTCAACCTGTGATTCAGCACAAACGAGCAAGCTGGTGGAGGCACAGTTGTGATGCTGGGAAAGGTGGGAAAAACAGACTGGGATCTCATAAGAAATTAAAAAAAAAAACAAGTTAAGGGAGAAAATGATGACAGGGTGAGGGATAGGAACACCTATCATTAATGTCCTGGACCACAAAGTGGGGGGGGGGCAACAAAACTGTTTAAACTGTACCTTTGATATCATCAATAAATTACAGTGATCGTAATATTCATTCCTGACATGACTTGATGGGTTAGGATGAATACTGAGCAACAAAACAACTTTTCTGACACAGAAACCGATATAAGTGTAAAAATCAAAATGAAAACATTCAAAAGAAACAAACCAGATTACAGCGACACGCTTGAGCAATCTAGTTACATTATTACATATGACAAAAGACTCTAAAAAGGCATTTTATAGTAGTCGTGAGGAAAAAGCACTTGCATTTCTGCTGCAGTAGGTTCCATTTTTATCACTGCTAGCAGGGTATATAGAGCAGAGGTCACGCTCTAGTTTTAATTACACTGCAAAGCTGTACAGTACAACATACAATGATTTGTCATGCTTATTCACACACATTTCCCTGGTGATGAGCATTTCCCACCAAGACAAGCTTTGAGATGTCATTCCTGTCACTCATCCCTCCAGATCGCAGAAATGGTGGATCAGAAGAAAAAAAAAAAAAAAAAAAAGGGACAAGAATAATGTGACCTCACATTGAAAAAGAAAACCCTATAAAAGTAACCTCTGCTCTAATTTGTCTCAGAAGCAGGAGCTACGATGGCCTTGAATGCAGCAGCAACAGTGTAGGAGTTTAAGGCAATACTGGTAAGCACCACACCACCATCTGGGATGAGAGGCTCAGGCACGGAGAAGGGGGGCTCATTTTTCCTGCATTTTTTCTAGAATTGGCACAATCATGTCAAATTTAGGCCTCTTTGCTGGGTCTTCATTCATGCATATCTTCATCAGCTTGCAAATATGGGGTGATATGCCAGGAGGGATGGTGGGCCTCAAGCCTTCCAGGGCCACCTGAGGGCCAAAACAGACAAACATTTGGAATTGTAGACCGCAACAATGGCACCCACTCCCAAGTTGTCTCTTCAGTAGCCAAAACGAAAATAAATCGTGCCGACCTTCATGCCAATTTCCATGTTAGACAGGTCAGCGAAAGGCACCTCTCTGGTCACCAGCTCCCACAGCAGGATAGCAAAGCTCCACATGTCTGCGGACCGACGGTTGATCTCCTCGGGCTTCTTCTGCAGCGCTGCAGGTCACAAGAACCAACCAGCATGAGAAGAGCCTGCTGCCTCCACGTGCAACCCTACCACGACAGCACTTGCAGTCGTGTTTACGGGTGGATCCAGCCCCTCCTTACTGCATTTGACAACCTTGACATTATATGTGAGAAAATTATATGCGACGTTATATGTGAGAAAATAGCACCAAGTTGGAATCAAATTTCGCTGCTCTGCGATTCAACCCCAAAGCCGCACACTACCACTGTTCCCTGGTTGTTCTAATGTTCAGCGATCGAATTGAGTTTCCAATTTTACTGTTAGGCAAGAGGAAGCCATCTGCGGATTATGTCTGTTTCTGCAAGCGTCTGGAGTTCTGTGCATCCATCAGTGAGCGGCTCCAGCTGCCACTCTGGATCTGTGCTGTGTGACTGATGCCTACCCTCGGGGGCGACCCAGGCGGGCGAGTACATCCTGCCAGGACACTGAAAGGAGAATTTGACGTCCGCCATGCTGATCCTGGCTGTCATGTCTTCATCTATCTGCGAGGACAAAGTTCCACGTTTTTGTTTTGTTTTTTTTGCAGTAATGACTAGCGGTGGTGGCCTTCAAAAGGTCTGACTTCATCCTCACCATGACGCTCTTGCTGTTGAGATAGTGGCGAGGGATCATCGGTTCGAGCGTGTGCAAAAAGGCCATTCCGCAGGCGATGTCCAGAGCAAACTTCACCGCCTGCGTCTGGTCCACGACGAAGTCTGGCGGCGGGACGAGCGACAAACGTTGACGGGCTCAAACAAACCTTTATTGCAGCGGATCACAAGACAACACAGCGTCCTCGGACCTGTGACGAGTCAAAGTACTCACTGGTGCCTTCATGCAGGACGTTGTAGAGTGAGCCATAAGGCATCCAGTGTGTGATGATGATGGGGTGAGGGGCGGGAGGAGACTGACATGCTCCCAACATAGGCAGCACATTTGGGTGGGAAAATATCCTGGGAGGGAGGGAAGGAGCGGGAGGACAGACAAGGAGGCGGACAGACAGGAGACACACAGCTCGAATGAGATGCAACAGACATAATACAGAAAGGCCGCGTGGACACGCAAATGACAGGGCGATCGCAAAGGTCAGGGTCGAACGGGAACCTGAGTTTGGGGCACTCCTCGTTGAAGTCTCGGCTTTTCCTCATGGACCAGTCGCGGATTTTCAGCACTTTAACGACAATTTCGTTTCCCTGCCAACGCCCCTGCCACAGCTTCCAGCCAGAAACGTGTGCAGAGGGAAATAAGAGTCAACATCTTTCAGGTGACGCGAAGCAGCTCTACAGTCAAATACATCTACAAGACTAAGATGTACCTCTCCAGACTGGTTTTCATTTATCCTGGCCAGAAGAGCGAGCTGTTTGTAGTCAATACCGGCATGTTTGTTCAAAGTACCATTTCCTGAAAGATGAAAACCAAATTTATTTGGGGCGAAGAAATAAATTGCACTAATGGAAATTGGGTGGTGCGTGAAGTGGTTTACGAAGTGGTCGGACTCACTGGGCCGAGTTCTGGTGGTGCCTTTCCAGAACGTGTCCTTGAAGGGAATTTTAGTCATGCTTTGGCCCATTTTCTCAGCTTTTTCTGTTGGGGGGGGATAAAAAGGCAATGATGCATTTGAACCATCAAAAGGGCATGTTAATATTAAAAACCTCTGCGGAAGGATACCTCTGAGGAGTTCACGCAGGTGAGGTTTGCCCTTGTCCAGGGGGGTCTCTCCATATTTATTACAGATGCTCACCTGGGCCCCGTTCGTCACGAGATCCTGAGGGGAAGGAAAAATAGTTTGAGTGAGATGCTGCATTGCCAGGGAGTATGGCTCAGATCACCAGCAGGGGGAGCACACACCTCAGCCACCTGGTCTTGTCCCCAGAAACAGGCGTAATGCAGTGGGGTGTTTCCATGCTCGTTGGCTGCATTAGTGTCCGCTTTGCACTGGATCAGCTGCAGAGAAATAGAAACAAAGGATTATTGAAAGCCACAACAGCTGGTCGGGTTTTGTTTAGGATGTATACAGCGACAGGCGGCTACCAAAAAAAAAAAAAAAAAAAAAAAAAAAAGGAGATATGCCCTGCCTGTGGATACATGTTTGAGACATACCTGGCCACAAGCCTCTGCTGATAACTGATTTAAAGCAGGAGATAGTCCTCATTTTTCTACATTCTTTTATTTTGACAGGCAGACCAAATTATTATGAAGCCACACAAAGCTCCATGAAAGGCAGTGTATGCCATAAAAAAAAAGAAATACCCCTTATAAAAGTGTAGTTGACCAGGGTGGTGCACAGTAAAAGCACAAGAACAAATACATGACTGAATCCACATGCTGAATTTTAGCTACTGTCAATGTGCAAACTGCCACAGACCAGAAGATATCCAGCAGATGTGTGTTTAGTTTGCACTGCTTGATGCATTCATGAGGAAGTCCTAGAATACTAATGAAAAATAAAAAAAAAAAAAAATGTAAATAGTAAAGACAATTGTTCATTTCACACTAAACGACTGCAGTAGAGTGTTTTGTAACACTTTCAGCAAACACTGAAACATTAGGAACTGCATTTCTTCTAGCAGAGGGTGGAACTTCAAGACCAGACAAGACTGTAATTACATCATTTATAGGTTTCAAAATGTCCTGGGTCTATGAGGTAAGCCTGAGTCCATATATGCTCATGTTGCCCAAGCCTGTTTGTATCATAACTGGAATCAATAGAACATATTAGACATGTTTGTTCGTTTGCCACTGAGAATAACGATGCAGAAAATCGATCATTTCGATCAAGCTACCAGGAGAAACACTGCTGAGTGTCACAGGAAACCTACCTTTCCCACGATGTCCCGATGTCCGTGACTGGCGGCCAGGTGCAGAGGTGTGTCGTCTCCCCGGTTCATGACGTTGATGCGAGCCCCCCTCATGATGAGCATGTCCACCACGCTGGAGCGTCCCTCCCGGCACGCCCAGTGCAGGGGGCTGAAGCCGTGGTCATCCCTGCGGAGGAGATATCGACATGATGGGTGAACTTTTAATTATACAGCTGTGGTGGGAACTAATCGGTTGGGGCTCCATCTTCCTTCCAATGAAAAATTAGGTTGAAAGCTATGAGTTAGTCTGGAAAACAGGATTGGGCCTCTGAGTATTTCTGGCGCAGTCCGTAAGAAGACTTCCTGTTGCACTACAACATTTTGGCACTAATGATGATGCATTGTTCTTCCCACATGGGTCTCATTTGTTGTTCAGAAACAGATAAAAGTCATCCATTTTGATCGAGTAAAGCCCTCGCTCTTCCAGTAGGTGGACAACGCGATGATGTGAACTGAGAACTGAGGGAGTATTATTGAATGAGCTGGAATCTGAAGCCTCTGCCTCCACAGCCATCAAGTCTCTGGCTTGAGTTCACACGCCCAAGATGATCTCCGCTCAAAACGGCATCGAGGGGGGTGGGGGGGGGGCTCCACAGAGCCCCTCAGTCTTACAACAAGCATCTATCTGTGCATCCGGGCGCCCTGCTGCAGTCACACCAGATCTACTGTGGGAGCCACTTCCCGTCGGAGCAAAAGGCCAAATCGTACAAGCTAATTAGGTCAAGTGGGGCCAGTGCGACACGAGCAATCCACCCGAGCTCGAGCTACGATTTTATTAGGTTTGTAGAAAGCTCCGGGGGGAAGGAGCCGGGTTTAAAGTTACCCGATAGATAGACGAGCTATACAAGAGCCCAGGTATACACATCCGACAATGTCATATTTTATGAAGAATTAAAACAATTGCGATAATATTCAGCGTCCACTAAGGGAGAAACAAGGCCTGACCCTCAGCTTTCTGTATGCGGTCATTTCTTTTCATAGGATAAGATTTTCCCCTTAAGCTCTCTTTGACCACACAACCCAAAGGCACTTGAGTGCCAGGGTTTTCTCCTGCTGACTCCCCCACCCCCACCCCCACACCCCCCCACAGACATACACAGACACTGGCGGTGGTCATTTATTTCAGGCCCTTCCACCTGCCAACAGCGCTCAGTTTAGCAGACGGGAAAGCTTGAGGAAGTGCGCCAGCCTGTGTCTCTGCGCTGATATCAACGCTGAGTCATAAAACCAGCCCCAGATGAAGAAATCCTAATGCGCCATTAAAGCTGGAATAACAATAAAACAGTTAGATGTGCTCTGAAATTAAGTCATCTGAGTACAGCTCTTTTATTAAATAATGAAAAAGTTCAATTAAAAATTGCTGACAACTGCTGATATAGGTGTGGACATTAAAAATGAGCTTTAGGAATAATCCTGATTGCACAAAAATGCTGTGTCAGGATAAAAGAGTCAAAGTGCAGCGCAGAGGAAATTAAAATATCGAAGGCATTTAGGAAATTGTCTCTTGAACTGTGCAATTACAGCCACAGCACAGGGAGGAAATGTTGAGGGGAAATGAGTGGGGATATCTAATACCACTGGGAGACAAATACCGGAAACATCTCAGAGGAGGAGGAAGATGGGATCTACTATGGCATTTCACATTTAAAAGGAGTGCAAAAAAATGCCCCCCCCACACACACACACACACAGAATTCTGTCTGGTCACATCTAAGTCCCTATAACCGCCCCCCTCCTGGTATTTGGTAGACGGTTCCCAGAGGTCAGCAGGTTATTCCTTGTAAGGACATTCAGCATTCCACTAGTACTCGCAGTCTTAGTGTTACTTCAGCGTGATGAGTGCAGATCACTGAGGAGCTCATGCTGAAAACACTGGCAGTACAGCTGCACTGCTGCTTTTTCACAGTACTGAAATTTCTTGCGTGTTTCGCCCACCGAGGGACATACATCTTCTGGAAAAGGGGAACATGACGTGCAATCAGCTAATGGATGAAACGTGTGTGGAGGTGTTGCAGGCCTGCAGACCTGCAGTCTTATCCTTGAAAGAGCCAATATTTAAATAAAGGAAGCAGAATGCTCTTCATTTCTAGATTTTTCTCTGAAACCTGTTAATCTTGTGAGAAATGGGGGGGGAAGTTCAGGAAGGCAATAATGAAATGGATTTATTGCTTCTCTCTTTGCTTTCTCTGAAAACAAACACCCGCAGTTGTAATCCAGGACAGAGTGGCCAAAAAAGAACCTTCCTGGGTGGCCAACACTTTTAGACTAGACAGGTTGTTTTGTTTTGCTTTTTACAGTGTTGGGGGAAAACAGGATACTTGTGTCTGATGAGGACCTGAAACCCAGCTGCAGATACTCCGAGTTAAAAAAAAAAAGAGGAAGATCAAATCTACAACTCGAAATTTACTTTTAATCAAAGCATCTGCAAACATCACTAACTGGCAACACACCAGTTTCCTGTCGAGCATCGTGCTTTTCAAAGACTCCATGCACCGACATTCTGGACAAACATTCTGAATAAACATGCGCTCACGAGGAAATGGGTTCAATCCCAGGCCACAAACTCACTGGGGACAGAAAAAAAAGAAACTCTGGGCCCGCACTACAAAGCCGGCTTGATCCAGCTGTGCTACAGCGGAAGTTGTTTTTTTTTCTACAGATGGTGAGATATATAGACCAGAAATTAATACTCAGGTTGAGTTGGCATTATTTGTGAAAGCAGGATGTATTGGCAGGATGAACTGGCACCAGATAATACGGTGTTTATAAAACTTTTGCCCTGGAAAAATGTGACAATTTTTAAATATGGGACAAAGCACGTGATTAACAAGGGATAAAAGGGATTAGGAAATATTCTAGTGATGATAACACACACAAAGAAAAAAAAAATCAAGAAAAGGTATCTCACCCTTGATTAAGGTCATTCTCTGTATTGTCCAACCATAAGCGGACCGCCACCGCATTGCCTTCCCGGCACTGCGTAAAAATATCATCCATTTTTCCGGCTGTGCTCTCCTTCTCTTAGGATGGACCTTTGGGTGCCGCTGCAGGACTAAGCTGAGACCAATAAGAGAGGTGAACTAAAGGTTTCAGGGCCCTGGCCAGCATCAGTTCCCCATTTGAGGGAAAAAATGGGGCATCAATTGGAGCATACACCAGACCTCCAACACAAAGTCTGCAAAGATAAAAAAGGGGGGGAGTGAGAGAGACACAAGCATGCAAAATGATCAGTCAAGTCAAAAACATCACTCAAGAGTTGCTGCAAGATCTGTGTTCACCTTTTATACGGTCAATAAAAGGTAAAAACTTACTGAAACACGCTGCTAACGAAGATCAATTTTAGTAAGAAAAATGAGGTGAAATGCAATCAAGGATGGTTTTATGACTCAAACCACTTGCAACATTCTTCTTTCAATGACTTCCCTGTTAGCATCCACTGATGCTAGCTCCACTGCTAGCTGGCCAACACAAAAGAACAGCTTTTGTGGCTTTCTTAGCACTGATAACAGGGTCTCTTCTCTTCTTATTGTATCGCTTACTGCCGTCGCCGTCGATAGAGTAAAAGAGACGATATCGGCCGCAGGAAGATCTCTGTTTAACAAAGGGAGACGCAGGGGGGTTCGGCTAGCGCGCTAACGCTTTCTCTCGTTGGACGCTGACGTGAGCCGAGAGCTTCTGAAACTTGAGCGACTTTATCGCCCCCCACCCAGCGGGTTAGACCCACGGTGAGTGGGGTCCCGGCGCAAACCTACCGTGTGAAGCCGGCCGGTTGTTTGATAGCCGCGGTGGAAGTTCGGAGGGAGGCTGTGTTGACTGAAGTCGGATGAAGGCTGGGGACATCCACACCCTCACGGCCGCGCTAATGGGGGGCACGCCGCCTACAGGCCGCCGGCGGCACTGCAGCAGAGCAGAAATTCACCGCCTCCGGGCAGCGTTTAACGAGTCAAAGGGCCCCTTTAATCCTCGTGTAAATAAGTCTTTATGCACATATGTGTGATTATTGTACAAGTTCTTTATAGCTTTGGCATTCTTGGTTATCACCATGAAAACACAACTGCAACTGGTTCTAAAGTGCAAGTGTTTTATGATATATTCATAATATATTATTCATAATAATATTAATATCGGTTGTGTAAATCACATATTACAACGGAATACTTTGGCTTAAAGTAGATTCAGACAATGTAGTCTACATTTTTTTTTTACTTAAAAGTCTTGATGAAGTGATTTTTTGATATTGTACTAATGTACTAACTAGTTATAATCAGTTTATTCACATGTATACAATCATGAGTATAAATTAATTAAATCAATTGATTGTTTAATTAAATTTAATTGTTTGTTGAATTAAATAATAAGTCACTGGCGATTTTTAAGGGTTTCTTGCATACCTGCAGTTTTCTAAAGAGGAAAAGACTACATATCCCAGAATTCTCGTGTATGGTTTCGTCATCAACACGAGCCTGTAGTTCTGTTTTGCCTCCTCTCTGCCCACGAGACAAACCAACGTGGCTTTTTGAATTAGCTTCACTAATTCCGTACATCAACACGTTCATTTGATTAAAAATCTTTAGCGGAAACCAAGAAACAAGTAGTTCAGGCTGTGAGTCTATCCGCTGCGCTGCTTCTGAGACGGAAGAGTGAGTAGATCTCAATCCGGCTAGCAAAGTTAGCGAGCTGGGACAGAAAGAGTGGCAGCGTTACAGACGCTTCCTGCAGTCAATTACACGTTCGGGTGTTCTCTTTAAAGTCCTCGGGCAAACATGTTTAACGTGGACGAAGACTGGAACGACGAAGAAGAGGCGCGGGTCCTGAGCAAGACTGTTGTCAGCGCCAACCTAAAGTCAAATAGCAGCAAACCAGTCAAGGTACCTATGTCCAGCAGAAAAGAACATGACAGCATCACCAGACTCCTTGGGAACATGTCTGTAGTCACACTACACACAGCACATATTAGATTAGATTGTATTTACAAGAAAGGCCACTAATAAATCAGCTAGCATTAATAGCTGATTTGGGCTTCATTGTATTCTTGACGGATGTGTGTATGTATGTAGCTACTACACTGTCTCGTGTTTCCTTTCTACATATTATTTGAATGCAGTTTTACGCAGCATCACGATGCATGCACATCTCCCTCATATGTGTAGTTCCATCGCCTGAGAGTGTTGTTTGTGACCAGTCTAAGGTTGTTGGAAAGAAGAGCCTGCTGCGGACCCTGCAGACTCTGGGCTCAGTCCCAGACTGGAAAAGTGATGAACGGCAGCAGGAGAGCGACAGTGACAGCGACTCGGCCGTGACCCCGTCGCCCAGCAAGAAAAAGAAGAAAAGGAGGAAAAGGCAAAAACTGCCCGACACGAGTGGGGAACGGCAAGAACCCGGAGAGTTAAAAGAGACACCTGCAGAAGAAACGATACCGACAAAGAAGAGGAAGAAAGGCAGTAACACGGGTGAGCAGGCTTATTGTTACAATTTATTTAGGCTGTAGAGTGTAAATGGGGGTGTGTAAGAGCTAAATAGGCTTAAATGTTCGGTTTTTTTTCTTAAGGAGTCCAAAAAAACACACCAGAGATTAAGACAAAGGACAATGAAATAACAAAAGCTGTAGAAGTGAATGGAAACAAGCCAGAAACCTCAGAAAAACTGAGTAGAAAACAATGGAAAAACAAAATGAAGAACAGGAGGAAATGCAAAAACAAATACAGACCAAAGGATCCCGAGAAGGAAGTAAATGAAGTGGAGTCTGCAGAAAATATCAAGCCCAAGAAAGAGGTCAAAGCGGAGTCGTTCAGGAACAAGAGCAGTGAAAAAATCTGTCAGAAACCACCTGAGAGGAAGGAGAAAGAGTGCAAACCACAGAAAAGGAAAAATTCAGACCCACCCTGTCCAACAAAAACACAGACTGTAAAAGTAGAGAAGAAGAGCGTTAAGAAGGCGGCCGGCCAGGTTGGAAAGGATTCAGCCATGTCGTCTGACGGATCAAGCCCGAGAACGGAGAGCACGGAAGATCAGGAGAAGCTATCAGGGAAACGGCTGAAACCCGAGCTGGACATCAAACAGAGACTGAAGAGAGAGAAGCTCCGGAAAATGCTCCAGAGCCAGGAAGCCGAGCAGCAGGAGAGTCTGCCGGAGATGAAAGACGAGACCGAGTCGCCGGAGGAGGAGAAGGAGCTGAAACAGGATCGCTCTGCCTCCCTCAGGTCCCGCATGGAGCAGCGGCTGGAGTCCGCCCGCTTCCGCTACATCAATGAAGTCCTGTACAGCACGTCGAGCGGCGAGGCGAAGCGCATGTTCAAGCAGGATCCCCAGGCCTTCTGGATCTACCACAAGGGGTACACGGCGCAGGTCCAGAGGTGGCCCACCAACCCCGTGGATGACATCATCGCCTACATCCAACAAAAGTGAGACCCCTTTAATCGTAACGGCCGGAGACCTGAGCCGCGCTCAAGCCGGCCCTCAAGCGTTCTGTTCCCCCCCCCCCCCTTTTCCAGGCCTTCCTCCCTCGTGGTGGCCGACTTCGGCTGCGGCGACTGCAAGATCGCCCGCAGCGTGAAGAACAAAGTGCACAGCTTCGACCTGGCGGCCACCTGCGAGCTGGTGACGGTCTGCGACATGGCCAAGGTGAGCCGCCGCTCGCCCACGCGCGCGCGCCAGATGGCGGCCTGTGCGGAGGTTTAACACGCATTCTGCGTGCAGGTCCCGCTGCCCGACGCCTCGGTGGGCATCGCCGTGTTCTGCCTCTCCCTCATGGGAGTCAACCTGGTGGATTTTCTGGCGGAGGCCAACAGAGTCTTAAAAAAGGGGTAAATCCAGGCGACAGTTGGGCCGATAGAAGTCGGGTATGAATTCTAATGGGAACCGCTATTGTCTTCATTTAAGGGGGTTCCTCAAAATAGCAGAAGTGGCGAGCAGATTCGAGAACGAGCGGAGCTTCATCACTGCACTCTCAAACCTGGGATTCAAGATGGTCTCCAAGGTGAGGAGCCAGGGAACATCAAACACCCTCCATAGTTATTGATGTAGCTATTTCTGAATGGAAGTATGGTTCTATTGTACAAAATAGAACCTGGACCTCAAAGAACCATTGTTGTGTTTGTGCTTTTCTTCAGAACACGGACAACACGCACTTCTACTCCTTTGAGTTCGTGAAGACCGCAGCCGTTCCAGAAAACCTCAAGAAAATCGGACTGCAGCTCAAACCATGTCTCTACAAGAAAAGATGATCCTCTGTTCATGAAACAGCCCGGGCCTGCTGTTTTAGGCTTGATGGACTTTAAAGGGTTTTTTTTTTTTTTATGTTATTATTGACCACGTTTATCAGTTAATGTAAGTGTAATGAAGAGACAGAAGTTTGATGGAATAATAAACTAAAGTGGTGCTACAGAAGAGTTTTATCTGGATCATCTACTCTCCCAGCTCGCCAGTATATCACAACTCTTTTTATTGAAAATACTCCATGTGCAACAAGAAAATTCAAGTAAGACAAAAGTGCAGGAAGTCTGTATCAATACTCAATAATGCCCCTCAGTAATGGATAAAAACCCTGAAACGTATACGCGTAATTACACATCTTTAGTAACGCAATTCCAACTGAAACCCTCACACTGTACTCTTGCGCTCGAAGACAATGGAGTAACTGAAAAGCTGTGCATATTCCTTGCTGTTGTCTCCCATCACTGGCTTCTTCACCTCCGGAGACCCGGGCTGCTGCATCAGAGCTGTCAGGGGTGACAGAACCTCCTGACCCTGGATTCCAGGGTCGCAGAAAGAAAGAAGATGAGGAGGATCCGCTCAAATGTGCCAGAACAGAGATTGACGGACATATTTCTACCATGCAGTAAACTGGAATACTGGCTTACCTTGTGTCGTTTGCTTTTATTTGCTGGGCTGTGAAGTTAAAAAAAAAAAAAAAAAGTAGTTTTAGGAGATGCAGTGCTAGGTAAGACCGCTAGATGGTGCCGTGGCACACTGAATCAGACGGGAGACGAGGCGATTGGCGACCAGAGTCTTCTACATTGATCTTTGGCGTCACATGCAGCAGATTGGCGAGGGAGCTGCAGCTCAAGGTGTCCGGTGTCGATGTGTCGATGGGGTTCGCTATAGAAATGGATTTTGTCGCAGGAAGTCATGCTTTCCTGTGCCTGCTGCATGACTGACCTTTTATACGAGTCTGAGGGGGGGCCCTCCCAATACAGAGGACTAGACAAATGGAGCCCCGTTTTGATCATCTTTCATATTCCCAGAGACGGTAATTTAAATAAAAGATGCAGCGATGACATCCCTCTATGGAAATTCTATAATTTCTCCAGAATTTATTTCCCTTAAAGGCAGCTTTCAGGAAAAGAATAAATGAATTAAACATCAGAATTCAGGTGCATTTTGAATTCTTTTTCTCAGGATCTTCTACTGTTAGACTATGATGTATTTTTATCTGAATTTTTTTTGGATTAGACTTCTTCACATCAGATTCTAATAATTAGAAACATTATCTCATATGTGCTCATCCTGACTGATCTGACTTGTCCTGTAAGGGAGTCTGAGCAAGAAAGCTGCATATTTGCCTTGAATTGTTCTTTTTATAGCATATTTTATAAGTATATAGATCATACTTTTCACAGTCAGACAGGGCAGATAAACACTGTCTTTTTATTTTTATTTTTTTTTACCTGCTTTCTACCTGTGACCATGGCTGCGGTGGCACGCATACCTGTTTGGTTCAGCTACACGGTTTCCTGTTTGCGAGCGACTGTATGATTTTTTTTTTTTTTTTTTTGGGGCTTTGGTGAGTTGGGTTAACGATCTGCGCTTCCTGTTTTTCTCGGAGCTTGCAGGGCACACAAGGGCAAACCATTCGACTCACCAGCACGCCCAGAAAATGACGACAGCGACGATGGCGATGACTGAGGCTGAAGAGACGCACACCAGCGAGACCAGCCCTGAAAATCAAAAAAAAAAAAAAAAAAAGACTGGTGGGAAAGTGCACCACAGCTCTGCTGACGAGCAGAAGTCACTCATGCAAAGACGAAGCCGGCCCGGTTGGCACACGTCGCGCAACTAACAAAACCAGACGGATTAGACCTAATCGAGGTCACATCAGAGTGTTGATATAATCTGGGTTTTGGATGTCACGTAGACGGGAAACGCGAGTCCTCACCGAGCAGCCGGTCCTCGCTCATGACGTCCACCTGGAAGGAGACTGTGGCCGTGTGGTGATAAAAGGACGCCCGGCAGGTGTACAGGTCCCCGTCCTGCTCCCTGACCCCCGACGGGAACACCATCGCGTCTCCTTCCATTTGGACCAACGAGCCGTCGCTCCTGCGATAAGCAGTTAAAAAAAAAAAAAAAAAACACTGGTCAAACGTTGCACTTTTACCAACTTGTGTTTTTTTTGTTTTAAAACAACACGTGTTGTTTTGCGGCGTGCGTGCTGCAGCGGGGCGCGTGTCAGAGCTCAGCTAGACCCAAAAAAAGAAGAAAAAAAAAAAAGTTTGGATTCAGGTACGGACAGGGATGAGCTTTTGGCTCTTTGATTGAAGTATTTCTTGGCCGGCGTCAACGTCAACAGTCTGCTCGCGCTGCGTCACCGTAAATCCCTCTGCTTCTGATAAAGACACAAATCTTCAAAACTGAACCATAAATATTTCTCTAAAAGGTCTAAGCGGGAGCGCCCCCCCCACCCTTCCCCGAGTCTGCAAGGGATTAAACCAGCGGAGCTCGTAGCTTCGGGCTGAAACATCAGGACTTTGCATTCGGTCCTTTACGCGAGGTTGACATTGGATTCTGCGGAAGCGGCTGACGGTTCGGGACACGCCACCTTTTGCAGATGAGATTGTAATCTGGCACGCTGCCGTCAACTCTCAGCAGGATTCTTTGGTTGCGCCGGTTTTCCTGGAGAGTCAGCCTGAGCGCGATGGCCTCGCCGCCGTAGCGGCTTCGCAGCGGAGACGTGTGGTTTTGGACTCTCACGGCCGAGATGTCTGCGGGGGGAAAAGCCAGCGGTGGGGGGGGGGAAACCTTGACTGACGGCGCACGTTGGCGTGGCGCGGTAAATGCGGGGGTCGTCGAAGCGAGGCTCACGGTATTTGGGGACGTGGACGGCCCTCTCGGCGGAGCCGCGCTCGTCGTGGCACACGCAGGTGAGGTTCTGGCCCTCGTGAAGGGCCAGGCTGAACTGGTAGGTCAGCCTGGCCTTCAGGGACCGGCTCTCCCGCTCCAGTTCCAGGGAGGTCTGGCTCTCGGCCTTCCCGGGCGGGCGCCAGGCGAGGTTGACGCTGGCGCTCGGCCCTCTGTAGTCACACACCGCCGTCCAGAGGGGGTAGTTCCGCTGTCTCTCCAAGGACACGTTCATCAGAAAGGCTCCTGGGTAAAGAAAACTGGAGGTGAGAGAAAGGGGCGGGCAGATGCGTGACCCCGCCCCCCCACCTCCAAGTGTTAAAACATACTGTGCTCCACGAGTACTGTTCTCGTCTCCGGCGCCCTCAGGCTCCGATGCTCCACCGAGCAGCTCAGGTTCTGGCCGGAATACAACGACGACGGGACGCGCACGGAACTCCGGGCTGACACCAGGCCTCCGGCCCGGGGCTCCGCCTCCGCTTGGCTGCCGATGCTCCCTTCGTTTCCGAGCCGCCAGGTCACGAGGGCCGCGGGGGCGACGCTGTCCACGGTACACACCGCCTCCGCGTACCCCTCCCCGTTTTCCCACCCGGTCCGAGAGTCGATGGTGATGTTCGGACGAGCTGCGAGAGGAAGGCGGATTTGAAACACAAGAAGCGGGGAGGGGTGGGGATGGAGGAGGAGGAGGGGGGGGATGGAGGAGGAGGAGGGGGGGGGTGGAGGAAACTCGACAGCCAGACTGAAATACGCACCGCAAACGGGGAGGGTCACGCTTCTGCTCTGGGGCTCGTCAAAGGCGGGGTGATTTATCACGCACGCTGCGGCGCGCTCCCACGGCGAGCAGGCGGGGAGGAGGAGGACTCCCGTGACGGTGTGGCTTCCGTTGCCAGAGCTGGAGTTGAACCAGGAGGCTGCAGACACGCCCTCCGGAAGGAGCCAGGACACGTTGGCGGCGGGGACGGCGTCGGCCGCCGAGCACTCGCTCACCCCGTCTTCGGTGTGCAGGTCAATCGTCGGGGGAACTGTGAGAGAGAGAGAGAGAGAGAAAGAGAGAGAGAGAGAGAGGGAGGGGGGGGTCAGTGTTTCCCGCAGATCGAGATGTCTGATATCGTGAACGCGGTCCACCGACCCAGCTGGGCGTCCGGAGGTTTAACAGTGACGTTGAGCCTCAGCTCGGCGAGGACGCGGCGGTAGGAGACCGAGCAGTGGTACAGGCCGGCGTGCTGGGGCCCCACCTGACCCCGGACCGCCAGGCCGCCGCCGACGACCTCCACGCCCGCGGGCAGGGCCTCGCCGTTTCTAGACGGACGCACACAGACACGCAAAGTCGCAAACCTCAGCCTTTGAATATTCAGCTCCTAAATAATAAGATAAATCACAGTTTTTTTGCTCGAGAAGCGCGTCAGGATCTGTTTGCGCCGTCTGCGGTTTGGTGCGACCACATCCTGTTCAGGTTGTTTCAGTCTCCAGGTACACGGGAGGAAGGCAGGGGGGGGGGGAGGGGGGCGATTTCACTGCTGTCGCAGGTTTATAGGTGGCATTGTTCTGCCTTCGAGCAACAAAAAAAAAAAAAAAAAAAAATTGATTTCGCAACATCTGCGTGGCTTCTCTCACCTGCTGCAGCTCAGGTTGTAGCGCGGCACGTTCCCGGAGACGCGCAACCCGACGACCACGTCGCTCTGGCCCTCCCGCACCTCCAGGGACGCGGGTTCCCGCGACCCGCCGCCCGAAGCTGGGCTGAGCCAGCGGACTCCGGACACATCTGCACGGCAACACATCTGCATTTCCAGCCCGCCCTCGCCCGCCTGGGTCGACTTTTTAAAAAAAAAAAAAAAAAAAAAAAAAAAAAGAAACGCTCTTGGTACTCACAAAAAGATGGCAGAGCGGTGACCTTTGACACCGGGCGGGGAAATCTGGGGTGGCCGAACACGCACGTGACGTTCTGCCCCTCGTACGCGGCGGCGGGGAGGAAGTACGAGCTGGTCTGCGCGCCGGAGTCCGTTTTGTCGTCTCTCTGGGGCTCTTCGCCGCCGTCCAACGTCAACGAGATATCGGTGTCGGGTCTCCCCCCGGATGAGACGCAGGAGACCACCCAGAACTCGCTTCCTCCTCTCGGTACCATTTCTACTTTCACGGATACGTTTGGTGTCGCTGCAGAGCGGAAGGCAAACGGTTACGCATGCACACAGACTAATGGCTCTACCAGCAAATTTAAAAGTCAGAAGCTGCACTGAGGCTCTTTTAGACCCCCCCCCCTTCCTCCTTTTCTTTCGTCTTCTCCAGTAGGAAGCCGAAACCAGATGATTTGAATTTTAGCTAAACACGGGTCGCGAGAGGAGCTTCTGCCGGGATATTGTGGAAAGTGCTGACTCGGGCCTATCGCGTGTCCCATCTGTTGGCCGGGGCCGCGGCTAAGAGCAGATGTCTGGCACAGCTGCTGCCGCTCCAACCGAGGCCGCGGGAGCGCTCTAATGCTGCTAATCAGAGGAGATCAGCCTATTAGCAAATGCATTAAAGCCAGGGTGTTACGAAGTAGCCAGCAATCTCTAATGAGGAGGAGAAGTCAGCTGACCCCTTGTAAAACCTCAATGCTGGAAAAGGAGGACTGGATATTACCACATTACTGACGTTATTCATTTCTGCAAATACGCCCAGGTTTGAAACAGAAATGCAATTTTCAAAGTGTTAAGTCGGTCCATAAATCTCTAAGAACTCTATTATGTCTCAGATTATACATATATTTTGACGTTTATGCAAACATGCAGCCGTGTGACCCATGTTCGGCGGCTTTAATGGTGGAAAATCCACTTACTTCACGAAAGTGAGTGCGGGATTTGTGTTTCTTTCCTCTGATCCTCTCATTATTAACACTTTAGCTCCATTTTATCTGGCACGGCAAATGTTGATTCTAGAGCAGCTGCAGTTCAGGTGGCGGAGCAGTCATCAGTGACTGGAAGTGCTGCGCTCGAACCAGACCTAATGATGTGTGAGTGGTGTGTTTGTGTGTGTTTATGTGTGTGTGTGTGTGTGTGTATGAGTGCGCACTGGCTCTGGGTGAAAGCGAGTCGCTGAGGTGACTGGAAAGGTGCTAATCCTTAAATACACACCGAGAACCATCTATAGTGGTTGCAGCATGACTCAAGAGGCGGGCCCAGCAGCGCTGACACCTACTGTACGTTTCCACCCTCGTTGTGGTGAGCCGAGGGTCGGAGAAAGTCGGGTGCCGGACCGCGCAGGTCACGCTCTCCTCGTCCTGCAGGTGGGTGGGGAAGCGAAGGGTGCTGATCAGGGTGGAGGTCCCGTCCGAGTGGTCGGCGGCCAGCGCGTCCACGGCGTAAGGGAAACCTGGGGCGGGGAGGCCTCCGACCAACCAGCTGATCTGAGGCGGGGGCCTGCCGCCGGCGGCGGAGCACGACACCGACTGGTGGTGGGAGCCGTTTATCGTCTCCGTCGTCAGCTGGACGCGGATATCGGGCCGAGCTGCGAGCGGAAGAGCGGACGTGTTAAAGTACAAGTTTCATCTGGTTTGATTTTAAAGCCGCAAGCTGTTTTCAAGCCTTCTTTTACTGACTTCATCCCACCCAAGCCCTAAATCATCTGTAGCCAAAGGTGTCCGGAAGAGACGTTTGAAACCCAAAAGTTCATCACGAAAGCTCCCTGCAAGATCTCCCGCCATGTCAACCGCTTCATGTCAGCATGACGAGGGCGACGCCATGGAAATAAATGATCTCCCTGTCGATTTGCACTTTTTTTTTTGGACTCCTCCTTGCGTTGTATGGAAGAACTGATGCAGAGTTTTAATCCCCCTGGCGCCCCCTGATGGCCAATCGTGACGTCAGACAGCCTGAATAACTCCAGATGTTAGCAGCGCGTCACAAATTAAGATCCAGGCCTCGACACGCAGCCCGAGGTGGACTTACCTACTACGCTGAGGAAGACGCTGTTGGAGTAATACTCTTCCTGCGACTCGAACTCGCAGATGTATTCTCCCTCCGCGTCCGCGCCGGGCACCTTCAGCCTCACCGTCAGGTTGGTCAAGGAGCCCGGCTCCGAGAAGCCGTTGCGGCTGTAAGGGACCCCGTCTTTGAAGCCCGACAGGCCTTTGGATTTGACCTTGGAGTTGATCCGCCGCGTCCACTCCCCGCCCAGGATCTCGCTGTCGCCCTGGTACACGCAGATCAGGTCGACGTCTTCCCCCAGCACCGCTGTGACGTTGCGGGAGATCTCAAAGTCGTGGTCTCCGCCCGGACCTGAGACGGCAGAAGCACAGTGTCGGCTGAGAAGGGGAGAGGATGAAGAGCTGACAGATGTCTTCCGCTGGGCCTATCAACAATATCTTCACACGTCTTATTGTCTCCCACTGAAGCGAACCCAGGATGGAAGACACCGAGTCAATGCTAATACGTTTTACAGTCCTTTCATCACAATTAGAACGTGCCAATATGCGATCAATAAACAAGACAAAGAGTCTGCAGCTCGTCATGCTTTTAGCCAAACGACCCGTTCACAATTACATTGTTAACAGGATGTTTGTCATGCTCACTGTCTTATTTGTAGGCTGAGGTCATTCAACAAAAAAAAAAAAAAAAAAGCCGGTGGAAACAATTTGACCCCAGTTAAAACTTATCCGCGTGGAGAATTACTGAAAAGAAGGCTCAAATAAATGGTTGCTTCGGTTGGAAATTGGTATTTTGGTGGAGACGTGAAAAAATGTGCAAATGTAGGACACTTGTGGCCTGCTGGTAGTCGACAGTTTGTCCACTGGGGTGGGAAAAAAAAAAAAAGAAGAAAATGCATGAAGATCTGGGGAACAGATACGGAATTGCATCTCTCCCAAGAATTCCTCGACACCAACGCTGCAGCAAGGCGCTAACGCCGGCTCTGTGCACGCGGCGTTGCCCCGTGCTTGAAGTGGCGGACGCCATCTGTGAAATTAAACCTTCCAGACGTCGCATCCCGACTCTCACCCCGAACGAGAACGTGCGCCAATAGGGCTGAGGGCCTTAGGCAGGCTTTTTTTTTTTTTTTCTGCTGACAGTCAAGGAGCACTTAAGGACAGTTTGTTCTGTCGGATGAATCCAAGAACTTATCGTCCTTCTTACACGAAGAGTAAATCAATGACAATGTGCTGCTGCTTTGCATTATGTCACTCTTTGTTCGTGCATGTGTGTGTGTGTGTGTGCACGCGCGCGCGTGTGTGTCTGTGTGTCCCATCAGGCGCTGCGGCGTTAAACTCTCCAACTGCCGAACACCATTAGTTGAGATGTTGCTGTACATCACAGCAAATGCAAACAATGTGGAGGCTTCAAAGCGGAGAGGAGGAATAAATAAGACTGTACGGATTCCGTGATGCCTTTTGGGCCCGTCATTCATTTTATGTTATAGTTTGTAGCCTTGAGGAGCAACTCGGGGATACAAACAAAAGTGGACGGCTGTGAGGGAAATCAGATATGGGCCGACCAAGCAGTCACCCATGACAAACAGAAAGACTCCCTCCGAGACTGGGGATGTGGTAAATTAATACTTATACAGTTTTAAAAATAGGACATCCGAGCATGCACTTAAACTTTCATCTCCACACGGAGGTCCCAGTGACTCTGCAGAAATGAGCCTCAAACAGCAGAGGTGGATAAATAAATGCAGACTGCAGTGGGTTTTCCCCCCCTCATAGAAAGAGAATATGAACAAGTCGGGTACATAAACTTTAAAGGGCTGAAAAAGAAACTAATGTGGTTTAAGGTTGCATGACTGGCAGATGAACAAAGGATGCATTAAGACAATAAGACATCAAGAACATGATACTGTTGTTATTTTTTTTTTTTTTGCATTCGAGTGAAAGTTGCAGCAAAGAAACAAAGTTTCTTGTCTACATTTGTGGTTGGATCATCATTCAGTTAAACCCTAATGGCACTGTTGGGCGTAAACAGCCGGTTAAACAAGAGCTGGAGTGCCTGTAAAATCAGTCCATAAATAGTTGAGTTGAGATGGATGTTAACCCTGCAGACTTACCCTCCGAGCAGAGAGCAACACTGAGCACCAGACCCCAGAACACCAGCACCGAGCAGCTCATGGTGGCGCCGCCGAGGGAGAGAAGGATGGACTGGCACTGGAACCGTGGGTATAGAAGTGTGTGTGTGTGTGTGTGTAAGTGTGTGTGGGGGGGGGGGTATGTGTGCACTTATTCATGGCCCCATGCAGTTTTTCTGTCAGCTGTAGAGGGTGTGTACCACTCAACTAAAC